>CM030792.1:31933750-33310625 GCA_018127125.1 Rhododendron griersonianum | reverse complement strand
ACTAACCGTCACGTGTTTCACTATTTTTCTTTTGTATGACTAGTAGTCAAAACACCTACTAACCGTCATGTGTTTTGCCATCTTTTCTTCACATGACTAGTAGTCTAAAAACCTACTAACCGTCACGCGTTTCACTATTTTTCTTTTGCATGACTAGTAGTCTAAACACCTACTAACCGTCACGTGTTTTACCATCTTTTTTCTTCACATGACTACTAGTCTAAAAACCTACTAACCGTCATTTAATTTCCCCGGGGTCACCAGCCGTACACTAACTAGATGCAGGAACCAATTCTTTATTTTCATCTCATCAAACAAATATGATGATTTCATTTCCAACCGAAGTAACACGCGAGTATATAGATTAATAAGATTGACCAATTCTTATAGTGAGAGCGACATTGATTCGAGGCAACAAATATTTATTTGATCCAGTACGTAAGATTTGATCCATAATAGACCCGGGCAAACTCGATTTAAGATAACAAGCAAATTTTAACCTATTAAGGAAACTTTAATCCGTATGACACGACTTAAACCAATATTTTTGGGATTTACTTATCACAAATTCACACTTTCGGAGTTCTCATCACATAGTTATCAGTAGTCTTCACATCAACTAGGAATCACTATTCTCTTTTCACATGACTAGTAGTCTAAACACCTACTAACCGTCATGTGTTTCACAATCTTTTTGTTCACATGACTAGTAGTCTAAAACCTACTAACCATCACGTGTATCACTATTTTTATTCGTATCACCAGTAGATACAAGCTACATCGATTCGAAACAACAACCATGTTTTGATCTATTATGTACACTTTAATTCGTATGAAACCGACTGAAACAACTATTTTTTCGATTTCGTTATCTCAATTGCACACTTTCAATGTTCTTATCACTTTGAGATCTGAAGTCTTTTCATCTACTAGGAATAACTATTCTATTTTCACATGACTAGTAGTCCAAACATCTACTAACCGACATGTGTTTCTCCATCTTTTTTTCTTCACATGACTAGCAGTCTAAAAACCTACTAATCGTCACGTGTTTCATAATTTTTCTTTTGCATGACTAGTAGTCTAAACACCTATTAACCGTCACGTATTTCAAAATCTTTTCTTCACTTGACTAGTAGTATAAAAACCTACTAACCGTCATGTAATTTCCCCGGGGTCACCAGTCATACACTAACTGGATGCAGGATCCAATTCTTTATTTTCATCTCATCAAACAAATATGATGATTTCATTTCCAAACGAAGTAACACGCGAGTATATAGATTAATAAGATTGACCAATTCTTATAGTGAGAGCGACATTGATTCGAGGTAACAAATATTTATTGAATCGAGTACGTAAGATTTGAACCATAATAGACCCGGGCAAACTCGATTCAAGACAACAAGCAAATTTTGATCTATTAAGGAAACTTTAATCCGTATGACAGGACTTAAACCACTATTTTTTGGATTTAGTTATCACAAATTCACACTTTCGGAGTTCTCATCACATAGTTATCAGTAGTTTTCACATAAATTAGAAATCACTATTCTCTTTTCACATGACTAGTAGTCTAAACACCTACTAACCGTCATGTGTTTCACAATCTTTTTCTTCACATGTCTAGTAGTCAAAAACCTACTAACCATCCCGTGTTTCACTATTTTTATTCGTATCACTAGTAGAAACAAGCAACATCGATTCAAGACAACAACCATGTTTTGATCTATTACATACACTTTAATTCGTATGAAACCGACTGAAACCACTATTTTTTCGATTTCGTTATCTCAATTGCACACTTTCAATGTTCTTATCACTTTGTGATCTGAAGTCTTTTCATCAACTAGGAATCACTATTCTATTTTCACATGACTAGTAGTCTAAACATCTACTAACCGACATGTGTTTCTCCATCTTTTTTCTTCACATGACTAGTAGTCCAAAAACCTACTAACCGTCACGTGTTTTGCCATCTTTTCTTCACATGACTAGCAGTCTAAAAACCTACTAACCGTCACGTGTTTCAGAATCCTTTCTTCACATGACTAGTAGTCTAAAAATCTAAAAACCTACTAACCGTCACGTGTTTCAGAATCCTTTCTTGACATGACTAGTAGTCTAAAAACCTACTAACCGTTATGTAATTTCCCCGGGGTCACCAGCCTTACACTAACTGGATGCAGGAACCAATTCTTTATTTTCATCTCATCAAACAAATATGATGATTTCATTTACAACCGAAGTAACACGCGAGTATATAGATTAATAAGATTGATCAATTCTTATAGTGAGAGCGACATTGATTCGAGGCAACAAATATTTATTGGATCCAGTACGTAAGATTTAATCCATAACAGACCCGGGCAAACTCGATTTAAGACAACAAGCAAATTTTGATCTATTAAGGAAACTTTAATCCCTATGACACGACTTAAACCACTAATTTTTGGATTTAGTTATCACAAATTCACACTTTCGGAGTTCTCATCACATAGTTATCGGTAGTCTTCACATCAACTAGGAATAACTATTCTCTTTTCACATGGCTAGTAGTCTAAACACCTACTAACCGTCATGTGTTTCACAATCTTTTCTTCACATGACTAGTAGTCTAAACCTACTAACCATCACGTGTTTCACTATTTTTATTCGTATCACCAGTAGAAACAAGCAACATCGATTCGAGACAACAACCATGTTTTGATCTATTAAGTACACTTTAATTCGTATGAAACCGACTGAAACCACTATTTTTTCGATTTCGTTATCTCAATTGCACACTTTAAATGTTCTTATCACTTTGAGATCTGAAGTCTTTTCATCTACTAAGAATCACTATTCTAGTTTCACATGACTAGTAGTCTAAACATCTACTAACCGACATGTGTTTCTCCATCTTTTTTCTTCACATGATTAGTAGTCCAAAAACCTACTAACCGTCACGTGTTTCACTATTTTACTTTTGAATGACTAGTATTCTAAACACCTACTAACTGTCATTTGTTTTGCCATCTTTTCTTCACATGACTAGTAGTCTAAAAATCTACTAACCGTCACGTGTTTCACTATTTTTCTTTTGCATGACTAGTAGTCTAAACACCTACTAACCGTCACGTGTTTCACCATCTTTTCTTCACATGACTGGTAGTCTAAAAATCTACTAACCATCATGTAATTTACACAGGGTCACCAGTCATACACTAACTGGATGCAGGAACCACTTCTTTATTTTCATCTCATCAAACAAATATGATGATTTCATTTCCAACCGAAGTAACACGCGAGTATATAGATTAATAAGATTGACCAATTCTTATAGTGAGAGCGACATTGATTCGAGGTAACAAATATTTATTGGATCCAGTACGTAAGATTTGATCCATAATAGACCCGGGCAAACTCGATTTAAGACAACAAGCAAATTTTGATCTATTAAGGAAACTTTAATCCGTTTGAAACCGACTTCAACCACTATTTTTTGGATTTAGTTATCACAAATTCACACTTTCAGAGTTCTTATCACATAGTGATTAATAGTCTTTACATATCCTAAGAATCACTATTCTTTTTTAACATGACTAGTAGTCTAAACACCTACTAACCGTCGTGTGTTTCACCATCTTTTATTCACATGAATAGTAATCTTAAACCTACTAACTGTCATGTGTTTCGCTATTTTTATTCGTATCACTAGTAGAAAGAAGCAACATCGATACGAGACAACAAGCACGTTTAGATCTATTACGTACACATTAATCCGAATGAAACCGACTAAAATCACTATTTTTTAGATTTCGTTATCTCAATTGCACACTTTTAAAGTTCTAATCACTTTGTGATCAATAGTCTTTTTATCTACTAGGAATAACTATTCTCTTTTCACATGACTAGTATTCTCAATACCAACTAACCGTCATGTGTTTCACCATCTTTACTTCACATGACTAGTATTCTAAAAACATACTAACCATCACTTGTTTCACAATCTTTTTTTTCACATGACTAGTAGAATAAAAGCTACTAACCATCATGTGTTTCACTATTTTTATTCGTATGACTAGTACAAATAAGCAACATCGATTCGAGGTAACAAGCACGTTTTGATCTATTACGTACACTTTAATCCGTATGGAACCAACTGAAACCACTATTTTTCGATTTCATTATCTCAATTGCGCACTTTCAATGTTCTTATCACATTGTGATCTAAAGTCTTTTAATCTACTAGGAATCACTATTCTCTTTTCACATGACTAGTAGTCTAAACACCTACTAACCGACATATGTTTCACCATCTTTTCTTCACATGACTAGTAGTCTAAAAACCTACTAACCGTCATGTGTTTCACTATTTTTTTTTTTGCATGACTAGTAGTCTTAAACACCTACTAACCGTCATGTGTTTCACCATCTTTTTCTTCACATGACAAACAGTCTAAAACCTACTAACCTTCACGTGTTTCACTATTTTTCTTTAGCATGACTAGTAGTCTAAACATCTACTAACCGTTACGTGTTTCACCATCTTTCCTTCACATGACTAGTAATCTAAAAACTTAGTAATCGTCGTGTGTTTTCCCCGGGGTCACCAGTCATACACTAACTGGATGCAGGAACCACTTTTTTATTTTCATCTCATCAAACAAATATGATGATTTCATTTCCAACCGAAGTAACGCGCGAGTACATAGATTAATAAGATTGACCAATTCTTATAGTGAGAGCGACATTGATTCGAGGCAACAAATATTTATTGGATCCAGTACGTAAGATTTGATCCATAGTAGACCCAGGCAAACTCGATTCAAGACAACAAGCAAATTTTGATCTATTAAGGAAACTTTAATCCGTATGAAACCGACTTAAACCACTATTTTTTGGATTTATTTATCACAAATTCACACTTTCGGAGTTCTCATCACATAGTGATCAGTAGTCTTTACATCTACTAGGAATCACTATTCTCTTTTCACATGATTAGTAGTCTAAACACCTACTAACCGTCATGTGTTTCACCATCTTTTCTTCACATGACTAACAGTCTAAAACCTACTGTCATGTTTTTCACTATTTTTATTCGTATCACTAGTAGAAACAAGCAACATCGATTCGAGACAACAAGCACATTTTGATCTATTAAGTACACTTTAATTCGTATGAAACCTACTGAGACCACTATTTTTTCGATTTCTTTAACTTAATTGCACACTTTTAAAGTTCTTATCACTTTGTTATCATTAGTGTTTCATCTACTAGGAATCACTAGTCTCTTTTCACATGACTAGTAGTCTCAACACCTACTAACCGTCATGTGTTTTACCATCTTTTTCTTCACATGACTAGTAGTCCAAAAACCTACTAACCGTCACCTGTTTCTCTATTTTTCTTTTGCATGAATATTAGGCTAAACACTTACTAATCGTCATTTGTTTCACCATCTTCTCTTCACATGACTAATAGTCTAAAAACCTACTAACCGTCATGTATTTCACTACTTTTCATTCGTATCACAAGTAAAAAGAAGCAACATCGATTCGAGACAAGAACTGTTAGGAATCACTTAGTGATCAGTAGTCTTTACACGTGACTTATAGTCTTTACATCTATTAGGAATCACTATTCTCTTTTCACATGACTAGTAATCTAAAAATCTAAACACCTACTAACCGTCATGTATATTTCTCGTGGTCTTCATACACTAATAAGATTCAGGAACCACTTGTTTATTTTCATCTTATCAAGCAAACATGATGATTTCATTTCCTAACGAAGTAACACACGAGTATCTAGATTTATAAAATTGACCTACTCTTGTAGGGAGAGCGACATTTATTCGAGGCAACAAATATTTATTCTATTTAGTACGTAAGATTTGATCCATAATAGACCCAGACAACATTGATTCGGAACAATGAGCATGTTTTGATCTATTATGTACACTTTAGTCCGTAGTAAAACGACTCATAGCACTGTTTTTTCGATTTGGTCATCTCAAATGCACATTTTTATAGTTCTTATCACTTAAGGATCAGTAGTCTTTAGATTTACTAGTAATCACTATTCTCTTCACATGACTTGTACACTAAACAACTACTAACCGTCATGTGTTTCACTATTTTTTCTTCACATGACTAGTACGCTAAACAACTACTAACCGTCACGTGTTTCACTATTTTTTCTTCACATGACTAGTACGCTAAACAACTACTAACCGTCACGTGTTTCACTATTTTTTCTTCACATGACTAGTACGCTAAACAACTACTAACCGTCACGTGTTTCACTATTTTTTTCAATTGACTAGTAGTCTTAACACCTACTAACCGTGTCATGTGTTTTTCTCATAAGAAGGGAGGAGCCAATATGATGTAATTAAAAGGGGGGAGCAATTGCATCGCACTTTCTCCCTTGACAAGCACCACAACAAGACAAATTTCACACATTTGATTTCAAGGAAGGCTACAAGGGTATCCCACTTTCTGCCTTAGCGAGTATAATAAAAAAAAAAAAAAACTAACCATTACGAAGTATATATATGGGGGGAGCTATTGCATCGCTCTTTCTCCCTTAACAAGCACCACAACAAAACAAGTTTCACACACTTAATGTCAAGGAGGGATGTTAGGGTATCCCATTTTCTCCTTTAGCGAGTATAAAAAAGGTACTACCATTAAGAAGATAAGCATTACGAAGTAACTAAAAGGGGGGGACCCATTCCATCGCACTTTCTCCCTTGACATACACCGCAACAAAATAAATTTCACACATTTGATGTCAAGGAGGGATGCAAGGGTATCCCACTTTCTCCCTTAGCAAGTATAAAAAAGAACTAACCATTAAGAAGATAAGCAATACGAAGTAATTAAAAGGGGGGGACCCATTGCATCACACTTTCTCCCTTGACAAACACCACAACAAAACAAATTTCACACATTTGATGTCAAGGAAGGATGCAAGGGTATCCCACTTTCTCCCTTAGCGAGTATAAAAAAGATTGAGTATTACCGCAGTGACCGGCGAGAATGAGCAAAGGAACAATTCCCAAAATCAGCATGAATCAATCTGCGAATAAACAATATAAATTGGTTATCAATTATAAACAAAGACTCAAAGCGACGTATAAGATCGGGATTAGAGTCGCACCACTAAATCAACAATAAACAATGATTATCAAAATAAACTATAGGATAGGAGCCATCAATGGTGGGTTGTCAATACAAGTTATGCTTCTACTGAATAAACAAAACAAGATTGTTGGTACTTCCCATATTGTTTAGAATTCTGTCACATTGTTGGTTCGGTGGAAGAGAATAAACAATACTAATTAGTAAACAATACATGTTAGGAATTAAGTAAGATATTTAGCTGCTATAGCATATAAATGTAATACAAGTGACCCAGATTGTGTGGGTTTCGAGTTCCCAAACTATATATTACATAGCCTACATTAACATTACACCTAAGAATGAGACAAGTTTGGAGTTAAGAGTCTTAGTTGATGAGAATCGGACAATAGTGTTCAACAGAGAAATCGGAGTTTTAGAGAATCATACGAACCAGACTGAAAATCAAACAGTAGTGTATACACAATTTTACATTTCTACTTTCTACGACTAGCCATGGTGATTGGGATAGCCTCCGGCGACAGCGTAAAGAACGGTAAGTTCGAACGACGACGGTGTAGACAACAACGAGTTTGAGTTGTGACAATAGTCTGAGAAGGGCTTAAGCGTTTTGAGCTTTGGAAACTTCGAATAAGAGGAATAGGGTTTTTTATTTATTTTTCTTAACCATCCTAAAGGTAGCATGTGCCACCTCCCCCTAAATGTGTTGTGAGTTCTCAAAGAACTGGTTACGACCTATTTAGTACCATTCAAAAAGTAAATGGACTTGTTGTGAGTAATCACATTTATGAACACCCATGCTCAATGGAGTACAGGAAGAAATGACAAAATGATAATAGAAAAAATCAATATTACTGTCAACCTCATTCACCATAGGCAAAACCCAAACAATATAAAAGAATAAATCTGAACCAAAAAAATTCTATGTACCTCAATGTTCCGATGAACCTTTTAGGTAATGACCTGCAGCAACAAAAAATCAAACAACAGAAATTGATTAGAAACATTTCATACATAGACAACAGTACACTCTTTCAATTGCAAAAAGTTCAGGAAATCTCAATCCAAAAAATGAACAAAATCCCTAACAGAGTCGCATATCAGGCCTTTTGAAAATCTCAATCCACAAAATCAAAATCAGAAATGACATTAGGATAGTTTGTGAGACTTGACATTTTATTAATCCTACCTCTCTTGTTATATAGTTAGAGTTGCAGTTCAAGCTACTCATAGGTGTGAGAACTATCCCGAGCGAGCTACTGGCTTTTACGTCATGCTAGAACTAACTTGTCTTTTTCTCTCTCTTTCAAGTCATGCTAGAAAAATGAATATTGAACTTTGCTCCATGATTCATGGAATGTGGTGGTGTTGTGTCATGAAGTTTGAACATCGAACATAAAAGTTTTGAAGTTTGAACATTGCCTTTTTTGTTGTTATATAAGTTTGAACATATGGTTTTAGGGATGGTTCTTGAAAGTTGAAGGACAATGGCCTTGTTTGTTTTTAACTACATGATGTAACAGGGATATTGCCTTAAAAAAAATTGGTGGCGCCTAGGCGGGTTTGGCGGTGGGTCGCCGCCCGACTAGCGCCAAGCAACATTTAGAACACATGAAGAAATGAAGAAAAACATGTGTTCCCTACTTTATCATTAGCTCAGATCCTTAACTACTATTCAAAATACTTGGTCAATCAATAGATAGATACAATAAGCGCAATGCTTCACCATACCAAAATGATCTTGTTATGACTCAAAATCATCAAATGACAACCAAGTTCATCTCTGTATCTAATCAAATTCTCTTGTTCTATCAAAATGCACAAAACTCACAGGAACTTTTTTAATTCACTACCAATCTTTCTCCTTCATAATTCAAAATAAAGAAGCCCCTAAACCAACATTTTATCCGGCTCAAACATAGAGCAAACATTGTTACATGCTTACATATCAATAAAATAGAATGTATGTGTATGCGCTTAGAGGCTAACACAGCTAGTGACTTGACGCCCTTTGTTGAGGCATTTCTCGGGGTTAGTGTCATTCTTCTTGCATTTAAGAATTTTATCATACGATTGGGTTTGAGGCCCGAGAGGTCAACGACGGGGATGTTGTGGGGACTCAGGTGGGTGGTGGAAGATGCTGGGGATGGAGGAGGTGAGGCCAGAGTAAAGAAGGCCTTTGACTCCTTTGAGTCGATAGTATTCTTTGTGTTCGTCGGCGTTAAGTGTCAGAGATGACGATGGATCGAAGAACGAACAGAAGCGATGGGGTTTACCTGGTGTGTCGTGGAAGAAGATGAGCAGCAGACATGAAGGTTCTGGAGAGGTCACGAACAGGAAACAAAAGTTAGAACCAATTTAATCTGAATCAAATTCAGAGAAGGAGAAACTCAAAGATTCAGAGAAGACGTTGATTGTTTTTTAGGGGAAAAGGAGAGAGAGAGAGAGAGATGTACCAAGTTGTGGCCGCTATCAATCGAGAGAAGCGAACTAGAAAGGGGACGAACCGAGAAGCAGGGGGTCGCGTATGGTTGCAAACCAAGGGAGATGGCCGGATGATGGCGCCGTTGTAGGACGAAAAGATGGAGCTTTTGTGAGATGGAAATGGGGAGAGGAGAACTATGATTGTGACAATCTGGGAGAGAACAAAAAATAAAAGTTATGCTTTGTTTGGAACTTAGGGAAAGTGAGGGAAAAGAAAATTGGGGGAAAATGAGAAAAAATTCACTATTCACGAAACTTGAATTTTTTTTATTTTCTCTCATCTTTCTCTCCAATCCTAACAATTTGAGAGAAATTTTTATGTTGTGTTTGGATGAGTTTTTGAGAAATTTTATAGAGTTATGAGTGGAGAGAGAAATAAGAGTAATGATTGGAAGTAGAGGTAATGATTAGAGAGAGATAGAGAGAAATGAGAATAATGATTGGAGATAGGGGTGAGTAATAATTGAAAGTAGGGGTAATGAGTGTTTTTTGAGTTGAGAATTTTTTTCCAAAAAGCAATCCAAACAAAGCATTAACTTTCATTTCTTTTCCCTCACTTTCCCTAAGTTTCAAACAAAGCCTTAGAGCTCATTGGAGGGAATGGATAATAGCATGAAATCAAAATATTTGAGCGAAAATATTGGGCAGGTTATATTTGCTAGGCCTAAAGGGAATGGCCTATTCTAACAATTTATTTTGGGCCGTTTACCAAAAATTGGTTATCCAGTAATGGTTCAACAAAAAGTGCCCCATTGAAATCCCATTTCTAGTAACGTCTTCAAGACCGTTAGTTGAACCCATCCATACCGACGGTTTTTTCAACCGTTTCTAAACAACTGTTCGGAGATCACGAATTTCTTGAAGTGGGAACAACATGGTATGAACTAAGAAAACCAAAATCATAAAAAGCAGGGGCGGCTAGAGTGTTTATATATGTACATATAATTTCCAGCATTAACTAATATTTAGCACTTGGCATGTAGTATATGGTTTACCACCTGATCCAATAGCCACCAGCAATATATTCTTAATCTCTACTTCATATACCTTTCTTTGCTAACAATAATATTATTAAACATTTCAAGAAACCGATTTCAACAAAAATGAGAAGACATAGGGATGGGCACTATGAAGAATATAAACCACATAATGCAAACTTACATTTTCAACTTGGCATTGAACACGAAAAATCCCTTGATTACTAGGTGTGCGCAGGTCAAGAACCTTAAAATTTAGACAGGTATCTTGATTGACACGAACAAGCTGTTCTCCAGCCTACACACATCGAGAAAGAAAATTGACAAACAACTTAAAAGGAGCACATGAATATAATTCATTCCTTCATCTCTGTACTTCCTAGACTCTTTATCTCTTATAGTGATTGAACAAAAATATCTGTATTTTCACTCCTTCCAAACCTTTCTTTAATGCCTCTAAATGCAACTCAAACTCCATCTTTAATTGAACACAAATCAGTGCTTTTTGAACTCCGAAGCATATCTCATTTCATATATTTTTTCATTTTTCTCAGTTTTTAACTACTGAATCTGAAGTTTCTGAGAGAGATTCAACATTTCGAAATTCGTCAATCTAAGGCTAAGTTATTGTCAAGTTTCAGGAAGTTGTGTCGAAGATGGCAAAGTAGACCATATATATTTAAAAAAATCTCGACACAGAGAAATAGAGGAGTATTAATCGATGGAGGTTACCTTAAGGTCACGACCACAGCACTGCAGCAGCTTTGGAAGTTGAACAACAGCAATGGAGGGTTCTGGAGAGGTCATGAGCACAACAGTTAGCAATGAGAGAGAAATATTCTGGGCGAAACGTGAACAAGGTAAGGGGAAACTATCAAAGTATCAATCAATGCAAAATCAGAACTGATCGAATATCAAACTTAGAGAGGCTTCAATTAGAACTATTAGATTTGGCTTATAACTAAAGAGAACCCAAGAAACAGACTAGACGGAGCGTGTGTGGATTTTTCTTGAGAATTTGCAACAATCAAAGAAACAGAAACACACACACACAGGGAGGGACGGAGGCATGACGAGAGAGTAACTTACCCGTGGACGTCTCCAAGTGCAACCTGGCAATGAATCGAAGTGAGAGACGGGGGACTTAGGGCTTATTTTTGGTTTTAGGGAAAATAATCAGCAAGAAAGTAGAGTACTAAAGCGCGATCAAATAAATATTTGGGCTCTAGCAACGGCTGTCAAAAAACCCGATACAAAAAACTTGAGCTATAGTGACGGCTCATGGAAAGCCGTGGTCTTGTACTGCTTTTAGTCACGCCTTGGAAACCGTTACTAGACCCGGTCTATACCAACGGTTTTGAATGCTGCTCCTAAATGGAAAAAAATGGAAAAATGGAAAAAAAACATAGACTTATTTTTCACCGCTAATACAAACATAGGATTTACTAGCGTTTTTTAAACCCCGCAAAAAATGGGAAAAAAAACGCTGGTAAAAGTTTTCCCAGCACTTTTGCCGGCGTGTTCCAGAAATCCGGCCAATACCTATGTCGAGAAACGTTGCTAGTGTTTTAATAACGCCTGTAATAATGCGAGCATTTTCATAAACGGTAGCAACATTACCGGGCCGCATATAGTTCTAGAAAAACAAAAAAAAATGATCAAATATAATTATCAGTAAAAATTGATCAAATTTAAAAATAATAGATTTATAGAATTTGTAAATAATAGTGCAGTATCATAATTTTACAGGTTGTACAGTGTACAAAGATCCAAAACACACCATCAATTGGAAAAACAGTAACTACATATAATGGAAGAAAGCACAAAAAGCTGGCAATATATTGCATATCAGCCATAAATTACACAATACGTGAACCCCACAATTCCCAATAGGTGTAAAAAGCATGGATATGTTGAGCAGTGTAAGTTCTTAGAACCATAAGTAACACCACTACGTCAGTTTTCCTATGTAAGTGCTGCTTGATCTAGATATGTTGTCCACATCTGTGGAGATCACATACTCTGGGTTAGTAGTTCGCCGATTCCGTTTTGTAGATAAAACTAGGTGCATCGTGATGTGCAAGTCACGTCTGTCATTCCCGTTGTAGAGATCGATTTTGATTGTTTTTGAACTTATAAATGCGGATGAGTGCAGCAAAAGTTGTATGCATAAGTTTGATCATAAGTAGTTGTCTGCAGCCTGTGCCAACAGCCTTAAGCAAATCCTAAGCGAATTGTCTAGCTAGAAAAGGTGTAATTTTCTACTCCCCGTTTGGTATGTTGACAATAAATCAGTGCCCATTGTGGATTTTGCAGAAAATACTTTCCCGCTTACACTCCTTTTTTTGCCATATCTCTAACCAAATAATAGACCAAAGTAGTCAAAGACTGAACGTATGGAGTGCTCAACTATAAAGGAGAGAGATTGAAGCCAAGCTATAGGTTTAATCCACCAAGCTAAGGGGGGAATCCTCAAGATGGTAGTCAGCTTTGCCTCATAGGTGATTGAAATTTTGCCTTTTGTCCAGTTGGTCTCCTGTTGCTCCTGTAAAAATAAAAAAGAGAGAACTTTAAAGTTACTGGATTTGAAGGTAAATCACATTGAAAGCCATCTTTAAAAAGGAAGACAAATTTGATAGTAACTTTATGTCCATACTTGATCATTATACTCACCAACGACCATACTGATAACAAAATATCAAATTGTTGCAGCTTGATCATGTACAAGTTCTAACAAAGTAAAGTAACTCTCCTCTTATCTCAGTAATTTAAGCTCCCATGGGTCCATCCCTTTTTATGCTTCCTCACCATGGCACAAAAACCACTCGGGCCTAATTGGTACTTGTACTTTTGCGGTTGATTGAAAATGGTCAGGGGAAAAAATTAGCTTCTCTCCCTCTCACTGTCCCAAATGCATAACTCAATAGCCAAGGAGAGGCGGAAAAACATCTCAGAACTCAAGATCATAATCATTAACTCAGAACCAAAGATCGGTGTACTTTGCCCGAGCAATGCAAATAATGACCAGTAAACAAAAGAAAATATCTGTAATATGCACAAAGTACATACAAAAGGATAACATGATCTGTGTTCCTTTGTCCATAACATGGGTGAATATGGTGATTGCAATAGGAGTATCATGATTGGAACTGAGAAAATAAAAATCATAATAGGGACTGCTAGAGTATTTCCCCTTTCACTATACACTAGGGTTTTAGCAACGTGCTACGCACGTTCGGTCCTGCTTGTTGGTCTAATAATTAAATGTACTTAGCGTTTATTGTTTAATTTTTGGGTCATTTGGGTTGAGTTTGAAGATTGTTGTAAAACAAGGGCAAATTACGAATTATCTTTTTGAGGTTTATTCGTTTGGTAGATGACCGTTTTGTATTTTACTAATGGCCAGTTTGTTTACCTATGGTTTTGGCCAAAAGTGCTGTTATTGTGCTTCGCACGAAAATATCGTGCCTGTTGGATTAAAACTTGATTAGAGAAATATTTTCATTCATGAGTAATAATAACCCTATTTTCTGCAAATGAGTTTGGCAATTGCTAAGGTGAAACGACATAGTATAGAAGACTCAAAAATAATTTGCCAATGCAAACTGGGGAGCCCAAAAGATCATCCAGACATTTGTTCTTTTTTAACATGTGTCAAGTAGCCACAATGGAAAAGAGCGAAAGGCACATGGTAAGTTGAGTAAAGTGGATAGACTTGGTAAAGGTATGGGTCGTAATGATTATTGCTACAAATACAACTCTCAGTTGAAGGTATTTCTCACTGGATTACACTGCAAATAAGGTAAGATGTCCTCAGTCCTAATTCATGAAAAATCTAAAATTAGATTTCTACTGCAAAAACAATAATTACACGGATTTAGATTTCACTTTTCTGTTTTCTTTTTATAATTTCTTCTATACTCTTTGGTGAATTTAAACTTGTAACATTTCATAGGCTTCTGAAACAACAATAATTACTCAAAGCTAATCTTACAAACATCCCAATAATCATGAAAATACTTCAACTCACACAACCAAAAAAATACCTTCCAGTTAGATTTTCATACTTGCCCGATAGCAAAAATTCAAACGTCAATGAAAGAAAGAGGGAACAAAGAGAGGGAAAGTACCTCGGAGGTCAAATATGGCAGACAAAAGACGCAAACCCCTAAAAACCTTCTCAAGAAGCAGCAATGATCAAACCCCTTCCTCGAAAGCCTATTCAAAATGGGTGTAACAGAGACTATAAGCAAAATAACATTTTATTGATAGAAGGCTAACTACTTTGATTTGGCAAAACTACCTCCAACATTAAATAATGTGACCAAACTCGATCATTCTTTTTCTATAATTAGATTAAACAAAAGAGGAAGAAGAAGAAAGAAAGAAAGAAATTGGAATTGGTAGTGAATTTAGTTCCCCAAAAGAAAGTTACAAATCCAAGATAAAATAGAGAATGCACAATACCTAAGAGTTGATTCTATCCTTTCTACAGTAGTCAGTGATTTGGGAATAAACTTTTTCATTCATGCATTGAATACTGTGTCCACATATCTAGAGTAACAAATTAAGTTTTTTTTTCTTGTCGGCAAAATGACAAGTAAGAACGCATTTCAAAATCCAAAAGATTTGCATTTGAAGATTTAATTAGCAAAATACATTCAGAAAATATTACGAGTTCTTTGCTGAAGTTGTGATTTCAAATCTTTGCTTCAATCTCACATCTAGGAACAAAAGCCTGGAGTATCTTCATCCTATCATTAATTTTCCCCCTTATCACCTGAAACTCACATGCAGCAAAAGAAAAGTTATATTGGCATGAGTTGCCGAAAAGAGAGACCTCTACAAATGGGGGAGAGGAAAAATACTGAAATCTTGGCCTTGACATTCGACGTGAGTCTTCAAAAGTTAGGGTTTTGATGAAGATTGGAAACCTAGTGTAGACAACCAGTTCGTCGCAGAAAATCTGAAAAATTGAACAAACAATGCATTCCTTCAGTAGGGAAATTTCAACAGATTTACAGTAACCGAAATCAATAAGAAAGGAAATGAACTGCAGCTGATGTTCTAAACCAAATCGTACAACCAAAATCATGTTATGATGGAAAATGGCAGCACTCGATAAAAGGCTATAAAAGACGTGGATTGGATGGTTCTAAGGCCCAAGCCTTAATTTGGCATATGTTGGATGATGTGGGCCCTACCTGGGATATTAATTAGGCATTGGCTGGAACATTAAAGGCTGTGACTTTTCATGAGCCTTGTGTCTTTTCATTTAGGGAAGTTTGACCACATATTTAATGCATTCATCCTATCCAGCCATCTAGGGAATATGAATAGTTATTTGCATTCACACATTCATTCTACCTAGGCCTATTGGGAATAGGAGTAGTTATTTGCATTCAAGTGTTTTGGAGTCTATATAAGTCCTGTAATCTCAAGAGCTTGAATTATGATTGAATGAATGAAAAATTAGCTTTAAGCTTTACTGATTGTGTGATGCAATCTCATTCTTTGGTGTGATGCTAAAGAGGCCTTAGGTGTGATGCCTTTGGTAACCTAGGTGTGAGGCCTAGATCTATCCTTCTCTAATTCTTCTCTCCTTCTTACAAAATACTGTTCACGTCTACTGTTCACATCCCCAAAAAAAACAGCCCCTTCCCCTCGTGTTTGATCATACTTAGCCCTATTCCAACTCTGTCCTGCATCATGTTAGAAAACTTACAAAAAACGTAGACCAAAAAGTTTAGATCTGGAACGGAATTAGCTCTGTGATAAACTCTGTAAAAAAAAGTTACAAAGAGAGAGAGAGAGAGGGGGAGGAAGGGAGATGATTTGAGATCAGTGAGAGACATGCTAAACCTGTGCAACTATAGTGTGAGTGACTCACTGGTATGGCAGTAGCTGCGTTGGTGGCCATAAATTTGGATTGCGCTGGAAAGAAATTTGGATTGCGCTGGAAAGAATTGCCTGCCTTGATCTGGATGGAGAGAGAGAGAGAGATTTGAGGGTTTGCCGTGTGAGATTGTGAGAGAAAGAAGATGGGCATGCGAGACTTCAGATCAGAAGGCCCAATTCAAAGACACTTGTGATATTCCCTTCACTACATGACGCCACGAAACTCACAAAGGACAAGAAGTAAAATTATCATATCACCCACTTGGCCAACATTAGGTGCCCTCCAATTGAGGGGTAAAATTGTCCAAATTAGTCAAAAATGGCTAGCAATTCCAATTTCCCAACTGGTTCTTATTATAGAGGGTTAGGAGAAACTTCCCATTTTAAACAAGCAAAGCTGCAAAAGGAAAGCAAAAAAGAAAATAAGGGTAAAACTAATAAAGGCAAACAAGTGGGAAAACTAATTGAAGGGCATCAATTAATAGATACTTAAGAGTTCAGTAAGAATGATTACAGAAATAAATGGATCAATCCTACAGAATTCTCACTCCATTGCAATGCAAGTTTATTCACCAAATACAAATGTTGAGCCACTTAAATTGTCCAAATGTAATATGCCTGGTTTTTAAATTCTTTAGATTATGTCAAGACAACCACTGCTTAGGGAATAAACATGATCTAACTGGAAGGCAAATATAAACAAAGGCACAAAGCAAGATTGCGTTCAGAAATTGAATTATTTCCAGAAACCAATGTTAGACTCAAGACTGGAATTCTTGTACCACTGGAAAACAAGTTTCATTTCATCAAACAACATTATATTGAGTTAGCACTAAACAAGGAGGATTAGATTCGTATACGTCCATGATTTAGGGCCTGAAGTGAAAAAGATATGAGTTTTGTCATCCTACATTGACATTGCACCAGTGTACTAAGTTCAACAGTCTTAACAACTGCATATATAATACAAAATCATGAACTCGCTAATTGCACTTTTGCCCCGACTAAAAAATGTCATGAAATAACAACCCCCAAAGGGAAGCTGATTACACTCATTTTAACATGACTAGTGATCTCCAAAGGACAGGTCAGGAACAAATAACCAAAAAAGTACACACACAAGCAGCATCGAACGATCATCAAGATCAATTTCTTACCAGAAGGCAAAGGAAAAGGTGATAAGTTAGATTAGCTTTGTCTCTCTTAATGTAGCACTGAACGGGTCCATCTCAATGCCCTGGCTGTAAAAGAAGAATAGAAGATTAAAAGCCAAATGGTATCAGCATGCCTTAAACCACATTTTGAAATTGCAAACCTACTTCCCAATTAGTTGAAAATAACATAATTAAAACCATGAAATGACAACCAGAATGAACCACTAGGAAAATGAAAGTAATTCCCAGAGCCAAGACCCAAGAACCAAGAGCAGCAACACATGCCCAAACATGCTAAGGCACTTGAAAGCATAAGCAAAATAGGGAATAATGAAAACACTAAAACACAAAACACAGCCTAGACACATAAACAACCAAATAGTCCAAGAGGTAACAAACAGAGACTAGATTTACTGAAAGAGACCAAGTATGGGCACTTCACACAAGAATACAAGAACAAGACATAGCCTAAGCTCATAAGACATTTCAAAGCCCATGAGTCTCACAATCACACAAACATAACTTTGAGTAACAACCGTATCAAATCCTTCTCTACTCCTTCAACTAAAAACGTACAAAAATGAGTTTCTCTCTTCTTCATTTTACACCCAGTCAAGGGAGACTCTTTCTTTACTCAAAACTTTTCAATGCTATATTTTGGCTTTCAAATTAAGGGCTCTGCCATTGGTGAATCTTTCACCAACTGGTGTTCTTCCTTTAGACATTAGATTAGAATAGATGGTTTCATAACAGATTGACCAAAGACAAAAGCGTAAATCATTTGGAATCGTGAAATATTTATCAGATCATAAACACTGCATATGTTCAAAGCCTTAACACCTACCAATAAAAGTTCTAAATCAAAACAAGATCCCTACATCAAGCAAAAATAGAATCGAATCGAACGAAAATAACTAGATAATGTCAGTCAATGATCAACCAAAAACAGAATCGAACCAAACCCTCCACGGAAGAACACACACAGACATGGATAATGCCAATTCATCGGAAACTAGAGCTCGGGTTATAACAATCATCAAAGCGCCAATGATAAGATATTGTAAAATCCAATCTCACCAAAATGTAATTGGATGCAAAATGCAACACGTCACAATGACTAGGGGACCTAAAACCTAGATCCAAACACGGTCCAACTGAAAGAAGAGGTCTAAACTAAAACACCGTAGATATCAAAATTCCAAACCCTAGATCCAAAAACTCTGTGAAGTAAAACACCAAAGTAACGAACATGTTAAATTAGAGATAAAAGTGTTATATGAGCAGAGAAACAGATTAGAGAGAACGTACCCTTTGGAAATCGCGAGGAGACATGGGGAGGTAGAAGGAATGTGTGAATTTGGGACTGAGAAGAAGAAGAGGAGAGAGACTGCTAATTGATCTGAGCAACAACGACTCCCCATCTCCTGAGAGAGAGAGAGAGAGAGAGAGAGAGACGAACGGCCAAGAGAAGAACGAGGAGTAGAGAGAGAACGTCTGGTCTTGAACGATAGCTAAGGGTTTTTCTCTATTTGGTGTTGGGGGATATAAGGGATTAAGGGGTGTTTGGGGAAGGCGGGGGAGCCGAGGGGCATCAACCAGTTGTCCGGCTGAACAGGACCCGCTCCCGTCTCGTTGTGATGATCGAAAACGTTCATTTCACGGAGCTCGTCGAGTAAATCAAATGTACCAAAAATTAGCTTGATCGGAAAATCATTAAATGTCTGATCGGAACATTTTTATCTTGAAAAGAATGGATTCGAAACACTGGATCAAATCTACTGGAATCCATTGTTGGTAAAGTTATATGTGTTCCGATAAAATACTTAATAATATTTGATCGAGCAGATTTTGGGTACACTTATTCTACTCAACGAGTATTATGAAGTGAACATTTCCAATCATCTGAATGAGACCGGAGCCGGCCTTGCTCGGGCGGGACAACAGGTTGAGGGGTAGCAGATCCCCTGCCTCTGTGTTTGGGAGCTCCAATTTTTTATTTTTACATTTTACTTATTGACTTTTTTGCTTTTTAAATTATAATTAGAATGGGTTTTGAATCGGTAAAGTGTTTGAAACATATGTGTAGAATGCAATTTATAACAAGAGTAGTGTTTGAAACATAAAGGGCAAATTTCACTCAGACCCCCTGAGGTATCTGACAATGACAGAAGGTACCCCTCAGTTTTGAAAAATGACAGAAACCTCCCCTAATTCACAGTTTGGGTTTCATTCCGTTAGTTCCGTTAGTGAGATGGACGGAAAATGTACGGAAATGTACAAAAAATGAAATCTTCAATTTTATTTAGTTCTACAGCTATCTTAAGGCTCTCATTGAAAGTCCTAGAGCAAAAAATTAATTATGACCCTTTAAGAAAAAATGATCAGAAAAATAAGATCTTCGCACCGATTCAAACGGATTGAAAATTGGAGCACTTAAGTATCTTCTCTTCATTTGGTTCTATGGCTCTCTCAGGGCTCTCATTGAAAGCCTTGGGGCCAAAAATTAACTATGACCATTTAGGATAAAATGATAAAAAAAATAAAAATCTTCTCACCGATTCAAACGAATTAAAATTTGGAGCACTTAAGTATCTGCTCTTCATTTGGTTCTACGGTTTTCTTAGGGCTCTCATTGAAAGCCCTAGAGCGAAAAATTAATTATAACCCTTTAGAATAAAATAATCAGAAAAATAAGATTTTCGCACCGATTCAAACGGATTGAAAATTTGAGCACTTAAGTATCTCCTCTTTGTTTAGTTCTATGGCTATCTTAGGGCTCTCATTGAAAATCTTAGAACCAAAAATTAATTATGACACTTTAGGATAAAATAATCAGAAAAATAAGATCTTCGCACCGATTCAAATGGATTGAAAATTGGAGCACTTAAGTATTTGCTCTTCATTGAAAGCCCTAAAACCAAATGAAGAGTAAAAATTTAAATGCTCCAATTTTTAATCCGTTTGAATCGGTGCGAAGATTTTATTTTTTTAATCATTTTATCCTAAATGCTCATAATTAAATTTTGGCTCTAGGGCTTTCAATGAGAGCCCTAGGAGAGTCGCAGAACCAAATAGCAGATATTTAAGTACTCTAATTTTTAATTCGTTTGAATCGGTGCGAAGATCTTACTTTTCTTATCATTTATCCTAAATGATTATAATTAATTTTTGGCTCTAGGACTTTCAATGAGAGCCCTAAGATAGCTGTAAAACTAAATAAAATTGAAGATTTCATTTTCCGTACATTTCCGTACATTTTCCGTCCATCTCACTAACGGAACTAACGGAATGAAACCCAAACTGTGAATTAGGGGAGGTTTTTGTCATTTTTCAAAACTGAGGGGTACCTTCTGTCATTGTCAGATACCTCAGGGGGTCTGAGTGAAATTTGCCCAAACATAAATGATCAAATAAATTATGGGATGATTTTTTACCATATCGCCATTGGTTCTTAATTCCTTAGTATGGTATTATTATATTACAACATGTAGGAATAGAGTTTTAAGCTAATTTTGTAACGTCATACTGTGAATTTTTATCTCTTAACAAATACATGTATTCCTTAATTGAAAATCTCAACAAAAAAAAAATTTGTTTGCTAATTATGAAGAATCAAATATTTCAAACCAAGTAATGGCAAAAATAAAACAATTAACTTAGAATTACAATTAAACTCAAATTCAATAAATCATATTCAAGAATACATTCTCTCTCTCTCTCTCAACCCTAAAGAAAAAAACAGATCTATGCTCTCGAGGGGAGGGGGCTACTGCCTCCTACTCCTCCTCCCCCCGGGTCCTCCTCTTCCCCTCCCCACTCCTCTGGCCCTCTCCTCTCCAGGGGGCTTTCTCGGCTCCGTTATTTGTAGAGACCCATAATTATTTTCTCAAATTTTAAATGTTTAATATGTGTTTGAGTTGTCAAAATGTGACTAATGAAGTGGATAGATATGTGTGAGGGTCAATGTGGGATAACTTGTTAATTGTGGGAGTTGTTGTAGTGTTGTTTTAGTGAAGGGATTTAATTATACAGTTTGTTTCACATGAGGAGGTCCTCATTTTAGTTAAAATGCGGACCTCCCCATTTCTCCCCTTTCCTGATTGAATTTCGATGATCCGAACCGCTCAATGTGATCAGAACGTGATTTTAAGAGTACATGCAATGAATCGGCAAAAAAAAAATGACCAAGAATGGCTTGATTTGAGCAGTTTTTATTTGAACCGTTCAATAAAAAACTATTCGGAACTGTTCAGATGAAGCCCTTTTCGATCTTTTTTTTTGCCGATTTTTCACAGGTACCTTTAAAATCAGGTTATGAACAAATTGAGCAGCTCGGATTATTAAAATTCGATCAGGAAAAGGAGGCCCGCATTTTAACTAAAATGAGGACCCTCTCATTTGAAACAAACCGTATATATACACACACACACAGAGTCCGATTCAAGTCAAGGATCTCTGATTTTATTACGGTCCGCACCTCATTGTTCCCTTTCAAATTTTGATGATCCGAACCATTCATTGTGTTTAAAACTTGTTTTTAAGGGTACTCGGGAGAAATCGGCAAAAAATATGACCGGGAAGGGCTTGATCTGAGCAGCTTGTTATAAAATGTATTTTTATGAAAAACTGCACAGATCAAGCCATTCCCAGTCATATTTTTTGCCAATTTCTCGCGGATACCCTTAAAAACACGTTTTAAACACATTGAATGGTTCGGATCATCAAAATTTGATAGGAAAAGTGGACTTCTGCCCGATGTGCGAACCGTAACAAAATCAAAAATCCCTAACTTGAATCAAACTGTAATATATATATATATAGGGGCCGATTCCTCCCACGCAAAACTTAACACAAAAGTTGACACTCCATCTCAGCCAATAAAACCAAGGGCTGAGATTAAAACTTAAAACACCCCATCTCCTCTCCCACTAACGTCGTTCCAGCCCTCATTCGTTCCAGATGCCTGTAGAGAGAGAGAGAGCGACGACGACAACGAAATAACCAGATCCACAAAGAAGAAGAAGAAGATTGACGAAGAAGAAGAAACTAGATCGACGAAGAAGAAGATGGAAACGACGAAAGGTATCTCTCTCCTTCTCCCTCTCTTTCGAATCTCTGACTTTCAGAATCTCTCACAAATTAGGGTTTATGAACAATTCTCTGTTTTAGATCTCTGTACCAAGCCAAAAATGTATGTTACCTCTGTTGGTTAACCCTCCATTAGGCTATTTAGTTAATTAAGACACGCTTTCTTTTCCGGCCAAAAACAGAACCTTGGCTCAACAACTGAAAGAGGAGCAAAAGAGAACTTTTGGCTGAATTGTGGGGATTAGATTGTTTAATAATGAAACTCAACTCTTTACTATTTCTATCACTCTTCTTATGTCTGCAAGTTGAAGAAATACTTTAGCCTTTAAAGATGCATATGTTGTGTTTGACAAAATTTCTGTGAAAAATTTCAAAATTTATAAAGAGTGTCCCCCAAAAATTAGGATTTCTAATATTGGGCAGCATCTTTATTATTTCTCAAGTGCTTAACGCTATGGTTGGTGTCTCTGATTTTAGCTATGAATATGCCAGTTAGATTGAGAGTTTTCTTGTAATTTGTTTTCTCGATCGTGATATTTGTATTTGTTTGTCCTTCCATAGAAAATTAAAAACATGGGAAAATTCTCTCCACGTGTAGTGGTAAGACTGTGTACATCTTATCTATTCCAAACGTAATTTTAAGAGTTTCGTGCACTCAACTTTCTTTTTGTTTTTACTGACTATAAAGTTCAAGTAACCAAGCTCCAAAGTTGGCTGAAATCACAAACTGGAAAGAGCACTATTAGAGGAATAGTTTCTAAAAATTGGTTTTTTATGGGGAAAAGCCTGTCTTTTAAACTAATTCATGATAAGAGATCATGGACATAAAATCAAGGAGTAGTAACAAATCATGTAGTGACAAAGAATGAGATCCTCTCCAGTTATTGGCAACTTTGTAAATTTGGGACTGACCAACCGATTATTTGCTGATGCAGTTCAAAAAACCAATTTTGTGCTAATTATTAATCTTTGGGCAGTTTGGTTTGGGGTCTATTTGTAACGACCTGAATTTTGGCCCTATTTTTTTTTTTAATGTATAAATTTACATTGTTATTTCAAAATTTATGTAGCTATGTAGCTGCAATTTTTCAGTGATGGTTCAACAATGGATCCTTATTCGACAATGGATATCTATCTTATTTCCTAGTCTAGCGGGATGTGCCAGGATATAGTTAGTTTTTGTCATTTCTATTCGCTTCATTTCATATCATACCCCATTGTGCTATCTGTCCTTACAGATGGATAGTGCAATGGGGTATGATATCAAATCACAATGCACGTTTGTTGCATACCTAACCCTATCCTACTTTCCATGCGGGTTGTGCATGATTATAGCACTTTTTTCACTCTTTTTCTTTTTTTTCCTCTTGGTGTATGCCCCTTGTAAGCTGTACATTCGGTTAATCTTTTTTAATTTCAAATTAATTTACCCAAAAAAACATCTAAAAAAAAGAACTATAGGTTGTAATGACCTAAAAATCTAAACAAAAAAATTTAAAAATAAGATTTATCCCGATATCATTTCTCTAGTAAGTTAATTAGTTATAAAAAAAATTAGTTATAAAGTTTTATTTTTATAATAGTCTAAATTCAATGATCAAAACTCCATATATGTGTGTGTGTTGTGTGCCACATGTATCATTACATTTTCCACCAGCTTCATTCCTTTTTCAAAATTTCTGCTCTCTCATCTAACCGACTCTCTCTCCCTCCAATCGGTTCTCTCTCTCTCTCTTTCTCTCTCTCCCTTACTTGTTCCCCAATCCAATCGAACCGAGTGTCGAGGTAAAATGAGAAGGTGCGAAAGCCGAAAAAATATGAGCTGAGTGAGTTTACCTGTAGTAAAAGTGGGCTTCCACTAAACTTATCTGTTTAGCCAGTACACATCAAATCCAAGCCCATCAATGTCCCTGCAAGAACAAGGGGTACCACGTTCCTACCGATCCCCATTTGAGCAGCAACACTCACTAAAAGAGGGCTAACCGTCCATCAGCTAGGACTAGTAGGCAAGCAACAAGCAAACAGATCGACATAGCAAAGTGGCGCCGGGCTTGCACAACATCGCTCTCCAGGTCACCGTTAAGACTGTACAATTCAATCAGACGAATGGTGTTAATTTGGCGGCCATGGACCAAGGTATCCACCAACCCCCTGGAAATGTTGAACGAACTCATCAGCAGTGCAGGCATGCTCATTTGATAGGGAGGGACAATGAGCACACTAGACGCGAAGCTCCGGAGATAGACTTGGAACTCCTCATGAACATCGCCAAATCGAAAGACATGAACATCGAGGTCCCTGCACCGGAGAGCAGCTCTTAGGAGCTCGGGGCGAAGCCTCACATGTCGAAGGTTTCAGAATGAGGCAAGGCCATGGGACCGGAAGTTCACCCAGTCGAAAGTCAGAAATTGCACTAACCATGGCATGATCAAGGTTGGGAGTGCATTTTCCATTGAGAACGCTAGAGGATTTCTGAGTTTGGAAGTGAGAATGTGATTACAATGTTGCTAGCACTTTGAATTTGTAGGCAAAAACCTCAAAATATCAACCTCGATTCGTGTGTCGGAGTTAAAGGCCATGCCTTGGTTGCTCACCACCTTGCATGCAAGGACACTCCACTCTACTGCCCAAAACCCTGTACAAACCGTGTGAAGTGATGACAAGGCTCCATTTCCCTCCAAAAGAAGACTTGTCAAACAAAGGCACCTGTAGTAGAGTTGCAGCTGCGCGCGCTGGTCCCAAACCCTCGTGCGCATGTCCGCCATGTCGCGCGCTAGTCCCGGAACTTCGCGCACTGCTACAACTCCAGCAGCAAACAGTAGCAAACAACTACTGCCTCCGAAGTTCCGTTTTCCATTCTGAGGCTTGTTTTGCACTTCTATCAGTTCAAGCAAGTCACAAAGGGTATATGGGATTGTGTCGAAGCGTCAGATCCGAAATGTCACGCTTAACGAAGATTTTGGACCCCCCGCGACCCATTTCAAGTTCAAATCAAGGTTTTGACGGTCAAAAATTCATTCTAGGGACTTTTGTCAAGTTTTGTCATACCGTTCGCGTCATATGGACCTTATGTGACTGTGCGGGGGTGTCAGTTTCAGTCTGGACTTGTACAAGTCATTTTTTGCGTCTTATGTCTGTTTTTGCGATATTTTTCAAGTTTTTCGATCTATTTCTCATTTCAGGATGCTTTTCTTGATTTTATCAATTCATCCAGGTCATTGTACATCTATTCAATCTTACACAAGTGTCAATTTCACCTATCTAAGGATATTTTGAGTTTTGGCCTATTAATGCCCAAAATTTCATTATTTTCCATGTGTCTAAAAGTTCACATCGTATCCCGGGACTTTTCTTCCTTTTTCATTCGAGCTATGCAAGTATATACATGTATATGTGTCTGTTGGTCGATTCAATTCAATTGTCAATGCAAGTTGTATATTAGTGGTTGGTTTATACTTTCTTTTATCAATTTTCCAAAAAGAGAATCGGTAAACCAGAAAATGCAACTTTTATATACAACGGTAGAATATCATGTACAACGAGGCACATCGGCCCAAAGCAAAAGCATATCTACGGGGCACATCCGCCCAAGAGTCAAAAGGGGCACGCAGGCCCAATGCTACTACTACTCAAGTCTATCTACGTGGGCACGCGGCCTGAATCAAAAGAAAAGCAAAAAGGCAGTGAAGTGATGAGGCTCAGTGGTAGTCCTCAGTCGTCGAATTCATCCTCATTGCTGTCGTTGTCATGGGGCTCTCTCGGGTCAATCTTGTACCCAAGGTCTTCGGTGGTGTCATCGGAGCCGCTGTTGGTAGACGAGCGCTCCTCGTCCTCCTCGCTTTCGCTCTAAAAAATCTGACGCTTTGTAACCTTCCTTTTCTTTTGAGCATGCTCGGGCTGATGTGGCCTCTCCCTCAACCTCCTCTAGAGGGTCTCCTCTATCTCCTCGACATGAGTCGCGCTCTCTGTAGCTCTTTGCGCACTTTCAGCCACTGGTCGTGTGGTGTTCGTCTATCTCTGAGCTACAACTGGAATGGCAGAGGTACTCATTGTAGCTCTCGCGGTCGTCTGAGGCGGCGCTCGTGTCGGTGGTTGCGTCATTTTCCTCCTAGGAGCCGCCCTACCATGTGCCTGCATTGTCAATTTATTCATTCATTTAGTATATATTGTGCATATTGTATACATCAAATGTTGAAAGTAGGAACAATCTATCAAGTATCGAAAGCAAGTCTGTCAAGTCTACCAAGTATCGAAAGGCAAGTCTATCTAGTATCGAAATCAAGAATTGGACAAGTTTCTGGGGTTATACCCGAGGTCTCGTCAAGTCTGGTACAGGAGTTGGAGCCTCCGCTTTGAGGTACT
Source organism: Rhododendron griersonianum (assembly GCA_018127125.1). Classification (NCBI taxonomy): domain Eukaryota; kingdom Viridiplantae; phylum Streptophyta; class Magnoliopsida; order Ericales; family Ericaceae; genus Rhododendron; species Rhododendron griersonianum. Next base: position 33,283,532 of record CM030792.1, on the reverse strand, counting down.
ACAGCTGCAAGGGAAGGCCGCTCGCTGCCTTCCCTATCTCGTTCTCCAATGCAAACACCAAGCCACGGCCTCCTTTGCCCACTCCACTGGCACCTAAAACACATTTTGGGGATCATAATACAGTTCAAGTACAAGTACAAAGGAAATAAATAATGCGAATGGAAGCTACATTTTATCGGACCGATCATCCGCTCAGGCTCTGCTCTGGTTGGGGTAAGCTAGACTATAGCATGCTCCCCATGTGCGTCACTTACGTCCACTATCCAGGAAAGCTGGGGAAGTCCGCCTCTCTCTGCGCCACCTCTCCTCTGTCTAGGGCAAGTAGGCTTTCCCCTCTGTCTAGCCTCCGCTGCACGCCTCTCCTCTCCTGCCACGAGGGCCTAGCCCAGTGCCTCTCCATAGTCCATCACCCTCAACGGCCCTGCCAAGTGCTGCCTCTAGTAAATGGCGTAGTCACGAGTAGGCCTCAAGAGGTGCGGGAGGTCAGTAGCTGGCACCGTGAACTCTTGTAGCTCCACCAGCGTGTAACAGTCTGTGTGTGAAGCACGAGGCAGAAGTGGCCCCGGGACCTAAAACTCGGGCAAACCAAGTGACTGTCGTGTCACGCAGTCGCCCAAGTACCACTGCCAACCGAAAACCGACTCCAACAGCACTCGGCTAGCTGTCACCGCTTTGCTCCTCACCAGGTACTCTAGCTCTGGCACCGCTCCACCCCATGGGTTCCACTCCACCTGCAAGTCAACACAATCAAAAATCCAAGACAAAAGACATCAGCGACAACATTAAAGTAATTCCAGGAGAAAGCTACTAATAGAACTTAGATTACCCATCTAAGTTGGCTATAAGCGGGTGGTTGGAGTATTAGTATCTTGGTTTGCTTATCCCATCTCTGGACACTATGGTGTTTGGTAGTTGGCTGTGAGCGGGTTGTTTTATGGCGAGCCCTAGGACTTGGATGAGGGAGTATTAGGCCAAATGGAACGGGCATGGTGTGTAGGGTGGGGCCCTTGTCGGATGCCGTCATCTCTGGTTCTAGCCTCTTCTTGGTGCCTTGTTCCTCTATTGTAGTTGTTCAGCCTCCCTTGATGCCAAATTGCTAGATTGCTGCTAGCCCTCTGTGATGGTTATCATTTGGTCATTTCTGACCGTGACTATTTATTTTATTTCCTAGCCTGGCGGGATGTGCCAAGCAGTAGTTCGCTTTCATGTTATTCTACTCGTATCACTACATATCATACCCTGTTGTACTATCCTTCTGCTTAGATGGATAGTGCAATGGGGTATGATTTCAACACATATGGCACTTTTGTTATTTTACTTACTCTACCTTACTCTCCATGCGGGTTGTGCATAGATTATCGCACTTTTTTCAATCTTCTTTTTTTTTCCTTTTCTTTTCCTCCTGGGGTATGCCTCTTGTAGGCTATACATTCGGTTAATATTTTTTAATTTCAAGCTAATTTACAAAAAAAAAAAAACTTGGATTACCTGAGCACTCGACAGCTTGTCAAGGTAAGCTCTGAAGGCACGGAAGCTCCCTCTTGACTTTTTCTGCCCTCTGTGCAGAGGACCCCAGATAAGCGCGCGGGGAAGAGTCCTCAGTCCGGGCACCTGTTCTGAGGCGAATACATCTTCAACACCTCGTAGGCCCACAGCTTCAAGGTTTCAAACAATCAACGTATCAGATAAAATCTATACAAATCAAGGGTACAAGTGCGTATTGAAATTAAACTACAAGTTTGAAATCATACCTCTCATACTCTCCAGTAGTCTCCGACTGCTCTCCCGATCCTCGTAAAGTCCCTAAGGAAACCGTAGCACGTGCCCAGAGCTACTCCTCCCTAGTCAAAACGTGAGGCCGTGCTAAAGTCTCAAGGCTAGTAGGTAGGACAGGTGCACCCTACTGCACCTATTTAGAAACAGGGACGCATCAAACAGGTACAACAAGTAGGCTGTCGCCATTTGCTCCTCCTCCTGCTAAGAGCTCGGCATCCCCCTTAAGTACTCCTCAAACTGGGTGTACTTCACCATCTCCTCATCTCGGTGAGGCACCCTGCCCAAGAACACCACCCTCAAGGCCGCCTCATCCCTGTAGATTCTCGTGTCAAACAGGATAGGTTCGCCTCCAACTCTCAGGCCTGTGATGGCCGTGAAGTCCAAAAGGGTCACGATCATTTCTCCTAGCGAAAAGTGGAAGGTGTTCGTCATGTCGCGCCACATATCCTCAAGTGTGACCAAGACGGTGTGGTTGCTCTTGGTCTGGGTCAGTATCTGGACGAACTAACCAAACCCCGCCTGGTCCACCAACAGCCTGACCTGCTCTGGAAGCCACAGTGTGAGCGAGTTAGCTGCTTCCCCATGCCCGCGTATCCTCGACCTAGGCCTCTATTCAAGACAAAAACAAACAAAAGGAAATGCGTCAGTATATAGGCAATTCAAGTGCAACAGTCGATGCAATCAATGGAAGTGCAAGTTCTAAATTTCAAGTTAGTCAATTAGTCAATTCAAGTTCAAAGTTCAAGTTCAAGGCATCCTAAAGTCGATTCAAGCTCAAATTCAAAGTCAAGGTATTCTAAAGTCGATGCAAGTTCAAGTTCCATAGTCGAGATTCAAGCTCAAAATTCAAAGTCAAGGCATTCAAAGTCGATTCAAAGTTTAGCCTCAAGGCATCCTAAGTCGATTCAAGTCTAAATATCAAGTCGAGTTCAAGTTACAAATATGGTACAAGTTTGGTCGATTCAAGTCAATTATGGTCAAGTACAACAAATTCAGGTGGAAGTTAAAGCAGGTATTGAGAATATACCTCCGTCCAAGTCGTCGAAAGGTGCTCTATGGGGTCTCTCAACACTAGCTCTGCATCGTAGTCCTCCTGCTGTGGCACGTAGTTTTTGAACCCTGAAGGAACGAACAAGTGTGGCGTTGGTGGTATGTAGGCCTCCTCCGACAATGCCGTACGCTCCTGCAACCGAGCCGCCGCAACGGTCGTTATTTGCCCCAACCCCTCATCAAGCTGGGCCCTCTCCTCCGCCTCCGCCTCCCTCACAAACTCCTGCTCCTTGTCCCTTGCCCTCTCGGCCTCGGCCCGTAGCCGCTCCTCCTCCTAGGCCAACTCTACCGCCCTTTGACGCTCCTCTAGGCTGCTAGAACCGCAGCAACCACCACGGGGTTCTCCCGGGGTAAACGGTCGAGCACCTCCTTGTCGATAAACTCTGCGAAGTCGCCTCGTGTGATGGGCCTGTGCCTCAAGGACCCCGCAGCCAGCCAAAACTCAACCTCTCTGGCCGGCACCTTTGTGGTCGTCTCCTCCTCGATCACCAAGCCCTTACCACTCGTCGGGTCCCTTGGTGGAGGTTTGACACAAACATCTCCTACCACTGCCACTAGCCCCACCGAGGCCTCCACCAGTGATCACACACACCCTCCATTGCATCTCTCGGGTCTAGTCGTGTAATTTGCGGCCCCACTGCCTCCGACGCCACTGGCGCATAGCGATCTCTGTCAGTACCAAACTCCTGCTCGCGGTCACGATTGCCATCGCCGCCTTGTACTTGTGTACTTACCGTGGCCTCCTCTGCTGTTTGATTGTTGATTTGAGGCCTCATGGCCTCGCCCTCGTCTCGCGCTTGATCACCGCCACCATTGTCACCATTCCCATTGCTGTCGCTGTTGCCAATGACCTCTGCCATGGTTGTATATGTGTGGGTTGTTGATTTCGTGGGAGAATTGGAGGAAAGGAAGATGAAAATCGTGGGGGAGAGGAGAGAATTTCAAAAAACTGCCGAATGGCTATTTCTCTATCTTCCCGTGGAAGAAAAGGAAGAAGAAAGGGTTCTGGGCCGGGTCTGGGCCAATTTTGAATTGAAGCCCATGACCTGGACCAGCGCGCACTGATCTAGAATTCGCGCACGCGAGTCTTTTTGGGCCCAAGGCCCAGTCAACGACTTGTTTAGCGCGTGCTAGTCTGAACACACGCGAGTGGGTTTTCTCCCCAGTAGCAGTCCGTTTTGCCATTATCCATGCTATTTTCAAAAGAAATCGCTCCTTGGGTTAACAGAGCCCGGTCCTTTCAATCTACAAGCGACGGTCCACCCATCGATTCAATCAATAAGTGACGGTCCGCCCGTCTAATTCAATCAATATGCGATGGTCCGCTCGTCCATTCAATCAACAAGCAATGGTCCGCCCGTTCCAATTCAATCAACAAGCGATGGTCTGTCCATCCATTCAATCAACAAGCGATGGTCCACTCGTCCATTCAATCAACAAGCGACGGTCCGCATGTCCCGGTCTATTCAATCAACAACCGACGGTCTGCCCATTCAATTCGATCAACAAGCGATGGTTTGCCCGTCCATTCAATCAACCAACGACGGTCCGCCCGTCTAATTTAGTCAACAAACGACGGTCCGTCCGTCCATTCAATCAACAAGCGACGGTATGCCCGTCCATTCAATCAACAAGCGACTGTCCGCCCATCCATTCAATCAACAAGCAATGATTCGCTCGTCCTATTCTACTTTTATCCCCAGCGACGGTCCGCCCATCCACGTCGATTCATCAATGAGATTTCTTAAATTTATGTGTCTACTTTTTTGTCTGCTTCGTTCTGGATAGCCTTGAGGGGTGTTTATAAATCTTTGACATTACTTGTACCAAGACAATGGTGCTCTAAGTTCCGTCAAAGAGGGACTACTGTAGACACCCCAATCTGGGTTTTCCAGATTAGTTTACTTACAGTATTTGATTCCCCCATGATGAAATGGATCGAGAACACTCCGGGAATGTTGAGTGGTTGAGCTTTGAGCGTTTGATCCCCTTTTAGCCAAATCAAAACCTGAGCCAGAACATTACTTGCACACATTGGTTCACAACCAGCGTGCGTTGGTCTCTGTGCCACCTGTTGGTCAACGGTTAGCTTTGACCATTGACCAGGGCTGTGGCAGCTTGGAGCTGCGCACGCAGGTTCGAAACTGGCGCGTGTTGGTCAAACCTTATCCCAGCCTGCATTTGCCATGATCACAAGACTTTTGGGGCACTATGGGAACCTTCTATTCATCTGTGCAGCAGGGTTCTGGCAAGGGGATGTCTCACACCCCTCCCATCACCTTTCCCTCTCATTTAATGAGAGGAAGACTTTGGTGGTAAGCCAAACCAGCCATTACATGGTTGGTTAACCCCTCTCCCACTCCCTCTCCTCCTATATATTCCCCCCCATGCTAAAGGATTACAAAAACTTGTTTTCATTTTCCTATACTTTGTCCTCAAGAAAGCTATTGGCAAGCCCTAAACTCATGCAATACACCACTCATTTTCATCTACCAACTCTCAAACATCCATCAAGCATTATCCAATCAACCCTCAAGCTCAAGCTCAATCACTCTTTCAAACCCAAAACCAAAGGTATAACACCTTTGTATTAATCTGTTCTAATCCCTGAGGGGGGCTGGCAGGGCCAAGGCTGCCTCAATACCAAGTCATGGCCCTAATGCTGGCAAGGTTTCAAAAACCGTAGTGGCAAGGACCAGTGCGTGCTGGTCCATAGCTTGCTCGCGCCCATTTGTGTCTGTGCGCGCAGATCTTGCGTGGGGACTGGGGCCTTGCTATTTTATGCTTTTATTTACATATATACACCACTGTATGCATGCTAAGAACCAGTTTATTGCTTTCCATGTTAAAACTGCTAGCTGTACGTCAATATTAATTTCTGTTGCTATGGAATACCCCTAGGGTCTTTCTGGACATGTCCTAGAACCCAGGACATGAAAAATCAAGCATTGGTAGGTTTTCTCAACCTGCACACGACAGTGGTCTACCCGCGCGCTCGGGTTCATTCTTGACCAGTGGCATGTGTAACTTGGCTTCATGCCCTTGATTTATCCCCCACACTATTTTATGGGGTGTTCTATTCTTTTGGTGGCTTTCATGCCCATTAAATTGTCTGTAACTATATATTTAACTGCCATTTGAACTGCGTGATTTTTCCTGGGTGTGCACTAGTCCTTCTAGAGCCCAAAGGGATGAAAGTAAGAGCTGTGGGCTTAAACCTACTAGTGCGCAGGTTATGGATTAGCACACGCAAGTGTGACTTGCATGTAGTGACTTTATCAGTGCATGCTGGTTTCTTCCTGTGCACGACACTCCAAAATAGTGCTCTTCCAGTTTGTTTAAACTCCCACAGGAGTCTACTTTCATACTATTCTAACTGTTTCAATAAGCGAGCATGCCATCTATCTCATCCTGCAAATCTGTTACAGTTTTAATCCCTATAAACTGTTCCCCCACCATAAATGGCTAAAAATTGATTAATGAAATAGAATCGTATACGCTTTTTCAAATGCCCAAGTAGAAACCGATCTCCGAATTGGGCGAGAGGGGTGCCTTAAAAACCTTCCCCTCTCGTAACCTGGCTCCTGAACCTAAGATATTCTGGTGACGACGGATCGGAATCAAGTCTTTTTCAAATCAAACAACGTAACATTACGTTTCAAGTTTGGTTCCTTGGGTGGCGAACTTTCAAACCCAAGTGGCGACACAGAATTCAGCGTTTCGCACACTAAAAGGGAGGCGCACCCATTCGATTTTTGTGGCATGTGCCCACAGATAGATGATGTTCTTTCGAATGAATTGAGCGACTTGAACCATAGTCAAGGTTTTGTAAGATTCTACTTCTATCCACTTTGTGAAGTAGTCTATTGCCACTAGGATGAACTTGTGGCCATTAGAAGGGGACGGTCTGACCATACCAATGACATCGATCCCCCACACAGAGAAGGGCTAAGGAGAAGTCGTGTCGTACAAATCAGACGGAGGAAGATGCATGAGATTGGCATGGATTTGACACTTGTGACACCGCCGTACATAGTCCATGCATTGCGATTCCATAGTAGACCAGTAGTAACCTTACCTTAGGATCTTCCTAGCTAGCATGACACCACTCATGTGAGGACCACAGACTCCTTCGTGAATCTCCTCCATTATCCTTGTCGCCTTAGCACCGTTGACACACAGCTTGTGCATTCCATAGTGAGACCTTCGGTATAGCTTTGCTCCATATATGACGTCAGGGATCTTCCCCAAAAGGTAGTCAAAACCATCCTTCCGTTCATGGATCTGTGGATCAATGGGAAGGGGATCACCACCGACCCTCAGGTCTGTGAGCAGAGCAAAATCACCTGGAGTAATCGTCATCTCTCCAACCTCCGGGAAGTGAAAAGTGTTATGGTATCCCACCACCGCTCCACGAGCACTGTAGTCAAACCCAGCTCCGCCTTAGGAAGATGGAAGCTGAGTATCAAAGGCTCAAAGCCAGCCAAGGCGACTGCATCCTTGGCACCCTGAGGAAGCCTCTCATACCACTCGTACACCCAGGGACAGCTTCCCCACACGCGCAGCTTCTCGTTTGCCTGGCAAAAAATGAGAAAGGATCAATACAATAGCAAAATCGCCTAAACATGGGGCAATTCCTAAAACTCAATTTTGTTTCCGAAATATCAATCGTTATTGCGTAAATTCTTATTGGCAGGAGAGAAATTACCTTCACGTTGGTAAAGCCAAGATGTTGCTTCGGCTCTCTATGCAGAACCTCAGGTAGGACATCACTGAGAGGAGGGCAATATTGCAACGAACCTCCACGCCCAATTATATGGACTTGAGGGACATATATGTCAGCATCGAAGGGGGGTAAAGCATCGTTACCCATATTGGAAGGAGCCTCGAAATCTGTTTCGGGAGGATGGGGCTGGGAAGAGCTTCCTCCATTATTCAGAGTACGATGGCTCAAGCGAAGGACCCGGGTACTTGAAACCCCGCCAAGAACAGTGGCCTCAATGGCCGGGTCTTCCCCGCATCCCTGGACGCAACAGTAGAAGACGAGGGAGGAGGAGGAGAGGAAGCCATGGCCGATGAGTGATGACAACCGGAGAGGGCCGCGGAGAACGACGGCGACGAGAGAACGACAGTGGCGAGAGAACAGCAGCGGTCGGAGAACGGGTACGGAATGACTTCGGATGAGGGGAGAAAGGAGTAGAGAAAATCAAATGACCCGTGAAATCGATCGAACTTAACTTAAATCAATTTTCTGACTTTTAAAGTTCTCACGGCCGAGACATCTATTATTCGGCCGAGAGATCGATATCCTGGCCCCTTAATCAATTTCCCACAGCAATATCGGATTTTGCTCAGTACACCAATTCAAGCCCTTGTGGAGTTCTGGGTCCATAACCAACAAAGGCAATGATGGAATTAGCCTTGGGGGCATCCCCAAGCACGAAGAATGTCATGAACAAGCATTTAACCCACTTTGGAATTCTCCACAAGCTCTCTCCATAACAGCAAGCTCACCAGATGCTAGTCACTTGACCAACTATAAACCCCAAGCTTCGGCTCTATGCCCATGTTCACTATCACTCAGCGGCCCTATGCTCACCATCATGATCACTGAGCAGCTCCATGCCCAAGTCGCTCACCATCTCCATGTCCATCAATTCAGCAGCACTGTGCTCATGCAGCCCCGTACTTACCTTCATCAAAGTTACTCCGTCTTCACAGCTCCGTGCCCACCTTCTCTACCAAGCCACTTAGCAACAGCCCGTGCTCAATAGCTCTATACTCCCAACAGCTCAGCCGTCCTATGCTCGAATCAATCAACAGCTCCGTGTTCGTTGTCTTAACAACTCTGTATTCACTCTTCTTAGCAGCACTGTGCTCAACCAGCTTGGCAACACCGTGCAAACCCACTATTTCAAGCTTCATGCCCACTTAACAGCTCTGAGCTCACCATCACCCAGCAACTCCATGTCCATCGCCATCAAGCTACTCAGTAGGCTCCATTTTCAACACCTCCATGTTCAACAACCCTAGGCTCACTACTTAAGCTACTTTAAGCTCGCCAAGCTATCCAGCGGCTCTACGCCCACACCCACAAATTCAGCAGCTCTACGCTCGCTATCAGTGGCTCAACAGCTCGACTACTCTGCAAAGCCTCGAGCTCACTACTGCGCTCATACTCAGCAGCCCTGTGCCCAAGTCACTCAGCGGCTCTATGCCCGTAATCATTCAACGGCTGAGTATTCATTATCTCATTCACCATTAGCAGCTCCACACTTGCTCAGCGGCTCTACGCCCGTATTCAACCATTTCAGTAGCCTTATGCTCACTGTCATAATCACCCAGCGGCTTTATGCCTATCAACTCAGCGGCTCCACACCCACTATCTCAGCGACTCTACGCCCGTGCTCACTATCTCAGCAGCTCTACGCCTGTAACCACAAACTTAGCGGCTTTATGCCCATCTCAGCAGCTCTACGCCCGTATTCATCATCTCAGCGGCTTTACGCCCATATTCACCATCTCAGCGACTCCACGCCTGATCATTCAGCGGCTCTATGCCTATTATCTCAACTGGCTCTGCACCGTACCAATCACCAAGATATCATCTTTTCTCAAACTCTACGCTTGAATGCTCAAAATCCAACATTTTAAATGATCGAAGCTCTTCGAATGCCCAACCACTGTGTACTAGATGCTCAAGTTCTACACTTGAATGCTCAAGCTCTATGCTTGGATGCCAACCACTGCGTACTGGATGCTCAAAGCCTGTACTTTGAATGCTCAGATTCTGCCGTCTGAATGCTCGAGCTCTACGCTCTGAATGCTCAAGTCCAGAACTTGAAAGAAGCTCTACGCTTAAATAAAACACACACGCACGGGCCCGTGCACATAATCATTAATTGCACCATTATCACATTGAGTCTGCATCAATTACATCACTATCATCATATCTGTTCACATCTAACCACCATCATCATACACCTACTATGTTTGCATATCTCTCACTCATGAAACAGGTCAATCCTGCAATCAACTGGCTCTACGCCTCAATTTTATTGATCGGTTCAGCGCCTCAATCCTTTGGCTCTACGCCAAGATTTATGATGGGAAAGCTCCGTGCACAGACCATCAGAATGCAACCGGCTCTACGCCTCGGTTCAATCATTTCAAGCTCCAAGCTCCGACTTCTCAGGCTCTCGCCTTGTGACTACAACCGGTTCCGCACCTCGGTTCTATCACCTTGAGCTCTAAGCTCTGACTCCTCAGGCTCTTGCCTCATGACTATAACCGGCTCCGCACCTCGGTTCTCTCATCTCAACACTCTGTGCTTCAGTTACTGGCCTTGTGCCCCCCATATCTCAAAATCGGCGTCCAACTTGTCGCCAGAAAATGGCTTGGAATCCACCCCATATCTCAAAAACCGAGGTCCAACATGTCTCCCTAAGATGGTTTGGATTCCACCCAATTACATTAATTCCTTCTAGCTCATTCGCAAGGATAGGCTACTCTATCGAGCTCCCCTCAGTCAAAGTAAGGATGATCAAGAAAAGCAAACGACTCACCCGTCGTGTGTTGATCTATCCCAAAATACTAAGGACGCTCCCCACAAAAATTTCCCCGGCTGTAGACACCTCCCAAACGGGGCATCGCCATACAGATTGATCGTTTGTTGCTCGATTGGTTGCTTGCTTCATAAACCAAGATCGTGGACATTCCCATGGCTAGGAACATCGCCACACGATAGCGGTTATCATCAAAACAGAGTCGCCACCCAGTTTATTAGAACTAGAAAAACAGACAGAGATTTTGGATATGGGAGCCAAGAGTACATTAAGGGGAAGGTGTTAGGCACCCCTCTCTGCCCAGCCGTGTGTTTAGCAGATGTAGGAAGTTCAATCTCAGGATGAACCCCTGAAATGCGCATTCGGTGTTACCGTGGGAAAGTTCCTAAGCTTCCTTGTGCATCGCCACGGAATCGACGCGGATGGGGCAAAAATTAAGTCTATTGTGGAAATGCCCCCACCTCACTCTCAGAAGATACTCAAACGATTCTTGGGCAAGGTCTCTTACCTACGGCGTTGTATCCCCGCATTGGCGAAAATTGCGGCACCTTTCGCGGACTTATTGAAGGGTAATGCAAAGTTCGTGCGAAAACAAAAGCACCAGCAAGCGTTCGAGCGGATTAAAACAGCTTTGACCTCTCCCCAAACGATGGTGGCTCCAGCCGTGGGAAAACCGTTGATACTCTATCTGACCTCCACCCCGAGATCCATTGGAGCCCTGCTGGTGCAAGAAATAGATTGGACGGAGCGCCTAGTCTACTACATCAGCAGGAAGGTCCAAGGAGCAGAAGAAAGATACACGCCCATTGAGCGGCACTGTTTAGCCCTCATCTTCACTGCGCAGAAGCTCAGACATTATTTCCTGTCATTTCCTATACAGATAATTACTAAATGTGATCCGGTAAGGTATTTCTTGTCTCGACCCGCACTCACGGGCCGGGTCGCCCGCTGGTTGTTGGCACTCACAGAATTCAAGATTTCATGCTCCACACCAAAGGCAATCAAATGCCAAGTCTTAGCTGACCTTCTGGCCCAGTTTCCAAGCGGCCAGTGCAAACCGCTCGAAGAATCTCTGCCCGGAGATGGTTTCGAAGCTCTCGCAGCCAGTGCGGATGACCCGCATTGAACGCTCAGCTTCGATGGGGCCGCGGGTAGTGGATTAGGAGGCGCGGGAATAGTGTTGCAAAACAAAGAAGGAGAGAAATTCCATTTGGCTTACAAGTTGAGCTTCCCCTCCTCTAATAACGAGGCAGAATACAAAGCGCTGATCTTGGGTTTAGTAGCAGCAAAAGAAAGAGGGATCAAACACCTGAAGATAGTGGGAGATTCAAAATTGGTAATTCTGCAAACAGAAGGGGTTTACGCGTTGAAGGAACCAACCCTGGCACCATACCGAACGACAGTCCAAAAGTTGATGACGTTTTTCAAAAGTGTCAACATCATTCATTAGCCCAGGTCAGAAAATCGTTTCCTGGACGCCCTTGCAACGCGGGGGGCAAATACGGAATTTGAGGAGGAAAGGGCTTGTATAGAAATTGTAAAGATGTTCAAACCATCTGTGGTAGAAGATTTTTCTGAGCCGACGGAGGACTGGCGCGGATCCATCAAAATTTAGTTAATTACTAGCGTGGGACACTTGTCCACCGCGGAGCTTTCATGCTTCATAGTCTTGCGTGGAGAGTTGTATCACCGTGCTCCGTAGAGGTGGCTCGCGCGATGCATTGATTCAAAGGAGGTAGGAGAAGTTTTAAATCAGATTTACGACAACAATTGTGCGGACAGCGAGATAACCCCGTACAGAAGGATTTAGAGGCAGGGTTACTATTGGCCTAACATGAAGAACGACGTTGATTTAATTGCAAAGAACTGCACGTGGTGCGCCTTGTACGCAGCCAGGCCGGAATGCCTTATGGTGGGCACTAGCGATCAGGAGACAGATTGGAGGCAGGTCTACGTCGATTACTTATGGGAAGGATCCTTGCCTATGGAGCAGACCGAGTCCGCGAGAATCGTCCGCCGAGCGCGACATTTCTTCTTGGAGAAAGGGCTCCTATTCAGAAGGACCCTTGATGGGATGCCTCAGAAATGTGTAGACAAAGAAGAAGCAGAGGAGGTTTTGAGAAGGACTCACAGAACTGAACATCAAGGATGACGGAGAAAGCTTTACGAACAGTTGGTTCATCTGGGGTATTTCTGGCCTACCATGGAGAGGGATTCCAAGCGGCATGTGCAAAGATGTCAAGCTTGTAAAAAATTTGGGAATCTGGTTCACGCCCCTTTCATGGAACTGCATTCGATCCGCGCCCCGTATCCCTTCCATACGTGGGCCATGGATTTGGTTGGGCCAATCAGGCCAGCATCACGGAAGAACAGATGGATCTAAGCAGCCACAGAAGTTTGCACCAAATGGGTTGAGGTTGCTCCACTGAAGAAGGCCACAGGTGACGCGGTGGCAGCATTTATCAAGGAAAACATCATTTGCAGATTCGGCATACCCAAAGTGATTCTTTTTGATAACGGGACTCCATTCATTAATCATCATGTAGGAAGCCTCCTTGACGAATACATGGTCGATCACCGTACCTCTAGTGCCTACTATCCGCAAGGAAACGGACAAGCGGAGGCGACAAACAAGACCCTGATAAGGATCCTGGGCAAGCTACTAGACGAACGCGGGGGAACTTGGGCGGATCATCTACCAATAGCCCTTTGGGCTTATCGAACTTCAAAAAGGAAATCCACCCGCGCCAGCCCCTTCAGTTTAGTGTATGGAGCGGAAATAATTTTGCTCGCAGAACTGAGTGTCTCTTCCGCGCGGATGATCCTCGCGATGGAAAACTCCGCGGAAGGAAGAAGAGAAGATCTAGAAGCCCTGGAAGAAAGAAGGGTTGTCGCGGCCCTCGCTCATGAAAAGTACTGGGAGTCCGTGGCACGCTACTACAACAAGGGAGTGGTACCGCGGGTGTTCAAAGTTAGGACTTAGTCTGGAAGGCGACCGCGGCGGTGATGAGGGATTTGAAGACTCCAAAGTTCACGCCCAAATGGGAAGGGCCCTATGAGGTGATTAGTGCTTCCGCAAGCAGGTACTACCATTTGGCCCACATGGAAGATGGTTTCCGGATAGGGGCGGTCAACTCAAAACACATCAAGAAATTCTACCCGTGAAGAGGGCGATGGATTTCTTTCTTTGAATTTGCTTCATTTTTTTAAGTTTCACCTGTTCTTTCTTTCCCTTTAGTGATGTACCAAAGTCTAATGAAAGATGGTGTACGCCCGTGGAACACCTGGAAGTTTTGTAAGGTTGAATTATCAGGCCTTTTAGGAAACTTTTAATGAAATGCAAAGATTATCTTTCCTCTATTCTGTCTCCTTGATTTATATGTTGTGACAAAAGACGTGGTCACGCAGAGAGAACATTTCCGCAGTGCCCCCCATCTTGTGATTATCAATCCAGACTTAACAGTTATTAAATAGAGATAATGCTAAGTCACGAGGGGTCAGAACATGACCCGCGTGCCCCAGGCTTAGCGGTTATCAATCAGAGATAATGTTAAGCCTTAGATGGCCAGAACATGGCCTGCGGAATCCAAACTTAATGGTTATCAAATAGAGATAATGTTAAGTCACAAGGGGTCAGAACATGACCCGCGTGCTCCAAGGCTTAGCGGTTATCAATTAGAGATAATTTTAAGCCTTAGTTGGCCAGAACATGGCCCGCGGAATCCAAACTTAACGGTTATCAGTTAGAGATAATGTTAAGTCATAAGTGGTCAGAACATGACCCGTGTAGTTCAAATTTAATGGTTGTCGATTAGAAGATGATATTAAGTTGGTGAAGGCTAGAGCATGGCCCGCGGATCGAGGATCAGTAATTACCAAGTCGGAATGATCTAAGTCAAGAAAGGGGCTGAGTGTTGTCCGCGGTTGGAAAGAAAGAATAAAGAGGAAAGTTTGGCTACAGATACAGGCAATGATGCTTTCAAACAATATTATCTCTAAAAGTTCTTTTTATTCAAGTAAAAATGCAATAATATTACATCTAATATATATATATATATATATAGGGGACGGTTCCGTTCACACCTATTTTGACACCTATTTTGACACCTCACCCTTTTGGGTCTCACTGTGCTATTCTGAACCATTGATCTTGTTTAAATGAGTAAAATAGAGGGCCCTGCAAAAATTTAGCTCATTTTGATATCGGTAAGGGCTTGATCCAAACAGTTTTGCAAACACTAGTTCCTGTCACAGTTTCCATAAAACTGTTTGGATCAAGCACTTATGGATATCAAAATGAGCTGATTTTTTTTGCAGGGCCCCATGTTTTACTAATTTCAACAAGGTCAACCGTTCGGAATATCATAGTGGGATCCGAAACAAAATCGGGTGTCAAAATGGGTGTGAGCGGAATCGGCCCCATATATATATATATATAAGAAAAAAAAAACAAAGGAGAGGAGGCTTAAGACAACCACTCCTCAAAAACCAACTCGCTCGGGTCCGAATCCTCGAGATTCAGTGCCGTGGTAGCCAGCTCCGCGTCACGCTGCGTAACTTGGGCAAATCTGGCCTCCAAATTCACCACATGCTGCCGGGCGGACTCCAACTGGGCAGCGAGCCCCTGGATCTAAGGCCTTAGAGCCGCCCTTTCCCCGGCCCTGAACGCAGAACTCTTTGCACACAACCAGCCTAGGTCGAACCCCAAGACCCCCATGTCCTGCGCGACCTCCTACAGGGTAGCTTCCGTGTCGAGGGTAAAGTCGCCAAAGCGTAGCTATGCCCAAGGAACGAGGACTTCATGGAGGTCTCTAAGGAAGAGCGATCCGAGCCGGGATGATCGCGGGTTGAAGTGTGCGAAGGTCTTGGGAAGGGCCCGAGCCATGGCATTGAGAAGTGGATGATAGGCTTCATCGATGGAGAAAGCCGCGGGGAAGAGACGAGCAGGCTTGCCCTCGCCATCTATCGCGGGCTCCTTCCCGTGACCCGCAATCGGGCTCCACTGGGGAGGAGTTTGCTCCCTAGACTCCACTTCGTTCCTCTGTTTTCCCATCTCCAAGTCAAGGGCAAAATCTCCAAGTGCAGTACTCCCTTGGCCTCCCAGAACATCTTCATTCTGAGTGAAATTCGTGTCTTTAAATAAGGAATTCAGATCTGAATCAGTAATGGAGGTGGGGCCCACAGGGGGTTCTATGTTTACCTCCAGCCGTCGGTCCTCAATTGGAATTGAAGGCTGCACGGGCGGGGTGGCAGTACGACTCACGGATGGACGAGGAGAGCGGGTCTGAGAGGTGGAGCACGCGGGGGAATGAGAACTGGTTACATTTGTGCCCCCCCCCCCCGCGGCAGACTCACGGCCCCGTAAGAAAGAGGCGTTGGAGACACTCGGGGAGCCGTCAGCAGCCCGACCCAAGAAGCTTTTTGAAGAACGGATCCGGGCACTGGGGCAAGACTGCTGTTGAGAGCCGGAAGGAGTGGAAGTTGAGCCCGCCCCAGGCTAACCCGCGGCAAGACCTCCCGCGGTGGTGTGAGGAAGTTCTTCAACATTGTCCTCTTCCTCTTCCCTCAGGCGCTGCGCGGCCGCCACATTGATTGGCTCCGCGACGATGTCGGCTTAACTGACGGACTCGCGAGTGTCCATTGGCTCATGAGCTTCAGAAGCTACTGCATGGGATGGAGAGGGGTCGCGATCAGCAGAGTAAACTATGACATTTTTAGATTCCTCGGAGGAAGAAGATGACTCGGTGGAAACCGTGTTGGGATCTCCTCCAAGGTCAATAATGGAAGGCTCGTCAGGTAACATACCTCCAATCACCGCGGAAGACTCCGGTTCTCGATGAGGATAAGGGACTAGCCCCATACGAGGTTGAACCATCTCCACCTCCCTCTGCTCTTCTGGGGAGTCAAAGATGGCCACTATAGCGATATCCTCCGCGACAAAGCCCCTCCCGGGCATGGATGACTGGGCGTGTAGGGTTCCCAAGTGGACGCTGAGGGGGACGTTATCCATGGCATCATCATCGTCACCGTCATCGTCACCGCCGCCCGTGCCCATGTTCTCTTCCTCCACGTCGTCAGATTCTACCACGATTGTTCAAGGAATTTTGACAAGGCAAAAGTTAGAAGCCAGAGAAGAAGGCGACAGAAGTGACATTGCAATGGGTGAACTTACTCTCAAGGCGGCGCCGTTTAGTTGCAGTGTCCAAAGCGCCCTCTCATCTGCCCCCGAGGCCATAGCCTGTTCTTCGGCCTCTGACGCTGCAGCAGCAGCTTCGGGCTCAAACGCCACGAAAGTGCTAACATCCAGCTCCCGCCGCTGAAAGAAGGAATTGAATACAATAAAATAAATGCCAGAGCGAATGAAGTAATGAAGCGAAGACGATTGAATATAGAGAAATAAAGAACCACGTATCGTGCGAATGCGCTTGCGGCGTTAGCCTTCCCCTGCCGCGGGCACCGAGAAAGAGGATGGCTGGGGTGGCCTCGCAGGGGCCGGGGGCTGCGTCCTTCCCCGAATCCCCCACGCACTTGCACGCCTCGGAGCAGCTTGAGGAAGGGGAAGAGGCATTGCTGGGAATTCCCTGTTCAAGGGCGCGACATCAATTACATCCCATTGGCCGTGGGGCCCGCGCCAATCAACTCCCCGGACCCCAGTGATGTCTCGTAGCGAGGTGTCTCGCATCCGGATCTCGACCACCGCGGGGACGCCGACCTGCCCGCGAACAAATGATAAGAAGGAGTTTAAATTCCTCCTCCAGAACAAGTAGAACTCCGAGGTGTAGCGTGTGATGCTATCTCTGACGGGGATAGGCAAGTCCCGAGCTGCACCAGAATGGGAGCAAGTTGAGTCACCATGAAGCGAAGTTGGGACTCTGCGAAGGTGGGCATCGGAGTAGCGGGCCCAGGCACCCCTTGGTCAAAGCTTAGTTTCCTTGTGAAGCGGTCCGGGCGGTAGACGACTACTCCAGTGGCCTCGTTGTTCAAAAATGGGAGCCACCCAAGAAGAGCTATAAGGGTGGAGTTGATGACGCCCGCTCCACAGAGTCACCCCCGCTCGCGGCATTGAGAGAGGAGCGGGCCGGAAGAAGGCATTGACCGATGCTAATGACCCCTGGGGAAGTGACGTTGTAGGGCCGGGGAGTGAAGTTGGCTTCGATATCGCACGCCTCGTACCAAGAGACGTCACTGCTGGTACCATACCATTATTCCGCATGGGACCGCTGTGCTGATAATTGAAAGGTTTGCGGGACGGGGGCGATGGCATGGAAGTGCTCAAAGAAGTATGCGAGCAGGAAATTGGTATGAACCATTGAAAGATGGTCACACCTCCCAAGAGACCTGGCAAGGTTAGCGTGTACCAAGTCCAATTGGCGGTAGAGCGACCCTAGAAAGTTAGAAACAGAGGTGCCAACGCGACGGGCTGGCCACAGGCCAAAAACACGGCGAGCAGAAAAATCGCTGGGGAGGGGCTGTCTACGAGGTAGTCAGGCAGGACGTAATAAGAGAGAAAGAAGGCAAAAACCCCCGCCATGTAAAGCCGCTGCCGTAATGGGGACCCGCGACGAAGTCCCGCTCGACACCTGGGACGACTGTCTTCGCGGGCTAGAGGTCCTTGAAGAAATAGCGAATCCAGCTCGCGAAGGAAGTTTTCTTGGCATTCGCCGCCGCAGCCTTGCGGACGCTTTGAGCAGTAAAGATGGGGCCAGACTGGGCCAACCTGCCCAGCCTCTTCAGCTCCGTGACGTTCTCTCGGTCTTCGCGGGAAAGGTTAGCCAAATCCAGAGTGCTGGCCCCACGGAGAGACAGACGGGTAAGAATGAACACGTCCTCTAGTGAGAGCCCGCTTTCCCCCCAGACCCATGCAAAGGAATGGGTATCAATGCTCCAATGCAAGCATGCATGCTCCAAGTTCTTGATAGCCGCCCCTTGCCAGGGAATGCTCAAATATCGCGATAGTAGGACGGCGTCGTAGGCACCACTAGCCATCAGTACCTACTTGAGGGGGGCGTCATGGATGATCTCGTCCACCCACTCCGCCCAGTCAGTGGGTGGAGAGGCTTGGGCCCCGAAGTGGCACTCCACGTAGGGAAAATCTCAGCGTTCGATGCGGAAACGAAGAACGGAGGAGGGGTTGACCAACTCCGCCTGCCCTAAGTCAGCGGGGGCTGTGAAGAATGTGGAATTGGCCGCTGGCGCGCCCTCAACAGGGTAGGCCTCTGCAAGAGCCCAAAATGGGTCCCCAACCGTCCGAAGTTGCGGGACCCTCTTCCATTGGTTTGCGGAGGGAACGGGCACTTCAACGATTGGGTTATGCACTGCCATTTGACCTTTGGTGCGAAAGGAGAAGGAGTTTCCAAAGAGCAGAGAAGAAAAGTGGAAGGTTGTTGCTCGCAGAGAAAAAGGAGAGAGCGACAGAGTTTTGACTTGAGTTGAACGGTAGGTGAAAAGGAAATAATGAATAAAGGGTTTATATAGTGGTTCAATCGGTGGAGCATTAATGGAAACCGTTCAGCCCAAAAGTCACCTCAGTACACGAAAGGACACCATCGACGGTTAAACTGCCCGTTGTTCCGCGGGGTAGCTCGAGGGCAACCGCGGAAACTCGCAAACGAGGAAGTACGCACGCGAACGACATACACCCGCCGTACGCGCGCGGGGGGCATATGTAGATGCGGTCAAAATTATTGATATATCTCCAAGGAAGACTATTTGACCCTTCAATAGCCTGCGGACACGTGGCAACGGGGTCCATAAGGAAAAGAGGTTTTAGTCATAACTTCATTCGAAGAGGAATAGTTGACTACTCAATCAGAAAAAGACGCGTGCATAGGATGGAAGCGTAACCTCCGCGGAATTGCTCTACAGAAGATTTGACCGTCACGGAGATCCCGCTGATCCCATGAAAAGACCAAAACGCACTCAGTTGCCAAAGACTGCAATAAAATCCTGCTAGTTGCCGGGTCCTTAAAGTCCCCAAGTAAAGAAATGTGCCCGTGGAAATCGTCCGTAGAAGAAGAAGCTATCGCGGGACCTTCGCTGGTCCCGCGGGGGAACCAAATGCACCCCAAAGTGGCCTCAGCAGCGGAGAACCGAGGGAAGGTCCTGCGGATTGCTGAATGATAACAAATTCGGGGAAGCTACATTGAAGAGCCCCCGGGGTTTCTGTAGGGAGTAAATCCCGAACAAATACAAATAAGTGCCCGAACACGTGGCACGTGGGACCATAATGTAATCATGATGAGGATAGTCGCCGTGCAAAACGGTGGTCGGCGACAGAGACCAATGATATGAGAAATCGTTGGTCCAGAGAGTCTATGCGAAGTCAAGGTCCAATAACACGAAAGGATATTGGACCAAGGGATTGATAAAGGACCAGTAACATGTGAAGTTATTGGTCCAGGTAGATTGTTCGGCAACAATGGGGCCGAACAGGAGGGATTTATACGAAAGCAGTCCCAGGCACAGGGAACTCTCCAGGAGGTTCCAGAAACAGAGATATTCCGTGAAGGAATGAGATCCCAATAAAATAGGATCTTGGGAAGATACCCGACGGGAATGGGAAGTTCGGCCAGTTATGGAAAAGAGTCCTAAACGGACTAAAGTGATGAACTGATAAGGGAACGAGGATCCAAGGTGTTCTGGGTTTCCTATACGAGATAGGAAACTTAGGGAAACGTGGGAACTTGGGCAACAAGCATCCATAAACCTATAAATACAAGGTAAACCTAGAGGAAAAGGTACACAATATATTACGGTTTTACGTATTCTCCTACTTGAATTAGGGTTTTCGATCAGTACGTGATACTAACTTAGGCATCGGAGGGCCTTTGCCACGAGAGGCAAAGGTGCACTCACCCTTTGTCTGTTTTGCAGATAAAGACTCCGGCGACGTGTTAGGGTTCCGGCGAGGACCTCGAAGTAGCCGTTACGTTCTTGTGCTGCTTAAACCACTCTCGGTTTTTTTTGCACTTACAATTGGCGCCGTCTGTGGGAAACGAAAGAGATCCCTCTGAAAAGCGACCATGATGGAAGAAGACCCAAAGACACCACATGATCCGAAATATCAGTTGGGAGGAGGAGGTGACAAGTCTCCACCGGATCCTCCAAGGAAACCCGACGGTGGGCATGGCAAGAAGCCCACAAACAAGGACAACCCCTTGACTGTCCATAACGACTCCAAGAACAAGGACGGCAGGACGGCCACCGCATCCACAAGAAGGAGTAAGTCCCATCGTGAGGGAGAATCGGTGGCGCATTCCAGGAGTGTGCACAAACATGACGATATCTTGGACAAAAAGAGACAAGAGATCGAAGAGTACGCTCGTCTAATTGAAAAACGAGAGTACGAAATCCAGAAACTGCAGCGGATACGAGAACATCCGGGGGATTCTGGACTATCACGAAGAAATTCCAGAGGAGACAGACTAGCCATGGTGGAATACAAGAAGGCTCCTTCACGAGGAAGGAGGAGCAGGTCCAGGAGCCCCGCCCCAAGGAAGAAGAGGGCTTCTTCACGAAAAAGAAGAAGCAGAAGCCTCACCCCCGAAGAGGGGGGAGATTAGAAGACATCACAGGGATAGGTACGAGAGGCCTGATTCCGATTGGGAGAAGAGAACTCCCAAGAAAACGAAAGAGCAAGAGGAGGGGACCATGTCTGCACGAGAAGCAGCACGGAGAGCCCTCAGTAATATAGCTTCTTCCCCCTTTGCAAGGAGATTGCAGGAGGCAAAGTTGCCGAGCAGGGTGAAGCACGGGGCATTCGTACTTTACAAAACAAACACTGATCCCGTGGCTCACATACAACACTACAGGCAGGCAATGTTCATGCACGACGGGGATGATGCGATAATGTGCAAGATGTTCCCATCGAGTTTGGGGAAGGTGGCCTTGTCATGGTTCCATAAACTAGGGCGGAACACCATACGAAGTTGGAGACAGTTAGCCGAAGAATTCACTGCTCGGTTTCTGACGAGCAGGAAAGCACCAAAAACCTTTGAAAGCCTCTCTGTTATGAAACAAGGAGAGAGTGAGCCGATCAGAGACTATGCTAGGAAGTACTGGGAGACTTTCAACGAGATTGAAGGGTGCAGTGAGGAATATGCCATAGCCACATTCAAGACAGGATTGCCTGTTCGGGGAGAGCTACGTAAGTCCCTGAACATGAGCCCAGTAGATACACTGGCAAGGCTAATGGAACGAATCGAGCAGCATGCCAGAAACGAGGATGATATATTGCGAGAGGACAACAGGATGGTTGCCGAACAGGCAAAGGTTCTACCGAAGAGGGCGGACAAGCCAGAGCCCAAGACCTACAAAGAAAGGAAGGAGTACGGGCAGGTCAAGAAAGAACCGTATAAAGAGAAGCACGCCCCAGACCCCAAGTCTTTCTTTTCGGTGACAACGGTTTGGAAGGAACCAATCTATCGGATTCTTTACAAAATAAAGAATCGCCCATATTTCAAGTGGCCCCCAAGGCTGGAGGGGGACAAAGATGCAAAGAGGGCTACGAGTCAGCATTGTAGTTACCATAAAGACTGGGGGCACATGACGGAGGATTGCGAGATGTTCAAGCAACACCTCGATGATCTGGTCTCACGGGGTTGCCTGAAAGAATTTATTCAGGAGGAGCACAAGGGCGCAGAGAAAGCGTTGGAATTGGATTATGAGCAGAATCCAAGAGGGGTAATCCATATGATACATGGATTGGCCGCGCCTTACACGAGAAGTGAGGTGAGGTTGCTCCAGAGACAAGTAAAACACGACCAGCACGTGATGCAGTTGGGAAAGAAACGAGGACGTGAAGGAGAAGAATGCACCGGAGGCATAGTCTTCACGGATGAGGACCAGGGGGGAATCCAGGTACCGCATAATGATGCCTTAGTCATAACCCTACGAATTGGGGAATATGACATGGAGAGAATCCTGGTAGACTCGGGAAGCTGCACGGAAATACTGTACTATGACGCGTTCAAGAAGTTAGGGCTGACACAAGCGGATTTGGTGCAGTCAACAACCCCTTTGGTCGGATTTAGTGCAGGAGCAGTGTGGCCATTGGGCAAAGTAGTTCTTCCTGTTCGGGCAGGAACAGTTGTGCTAAGAACCGATTTTTTGGTGGTAGATGTACCATCTTCATATAATGCGATTATTGGAAGGACGTGGTTGCACAAGATGAGGGCGGTTTCCTCCACTTACCATTAGATGGTAAAATTTCCCGGGTCAAATGGTATCAAAAGAATTAGGGGAAATCAGAAGGTCGCCCAGCAGTGCTTGGTTTCTATAATCAAGAAGGCACCAAAGGCCCAGTTAGTTCAAGCAATCGAGGTTCCGGATCAGCCGACCATCGAGGATGTCGGAGGGGATCCCGCCGAGAAAGTGGTGGAAGGCTTGAAGAAGATTCAGATCAACGAGAATGATCCAGAAAGGTATTTTCTGATTGGGGAAAATCTGAATGAAGCAGAAGAGGAAGAGTTGGTAAGGTTCCTCAAGGAGCACGTTGATGTGTTTGCTTGGGTGCCCGAAGAAATGCCTGGAGTGGATGCAAACGTGATTTGTCACCACTTGAATGTGGATCCACAACATAAGCCTGTGATGCAGAAGAAGAGACGGTCTGCCATACAACACGTGGACGCTGTTATCGAGGAGGTGGACCGATTACTCGAAGCAAAGGCTATACGAGAAGTATACTACCCGGAATGGCTGTCCAACACTATGGTGGTAAAGAAGAAAAATGGGAAGTGGCGAGTCTGCGTCGATTTCACTGATTTGAATAAGGCATGTCCGAAGGATAGCTTCCCCCTTCCCAGGATAGATCAACTAGTGGACGCAACGGCTGGGTATGGACGGATGAGTTTCCTTGATGCTTATCGTGGGTATCACCAGATAGCAATGTATGGTCCTGATCAGGAGAAGACTTCCTTTATCACACCAAGAGGGCTATATTGTTACAGCGTTATGCCCTTTGGTTTGAGGAATGCAGGCGCAACGTACTAGAGGTTAGCAACAATTATGCTAAAAAAGTTGCTCGGCAAGACCATGGAAGTTTACATAGATGACATGGTGGTCAAAAGCAAGGAGAAGGAAAACCACATTGTTGATCTAAAGGAGGCCTTTGAGATATTAAGGGAATATAAGCTGAAACTCAACGCTTCGAAGTGCGCGTTTGGGGTGAACTCAGGAAAGTTCCTGGGGCACTTGGTGACCATACGAGGGATAGAGGCAAATCCCGATCAAATCACCGCGTTGCAAAAGCTCCAAAGTCCCAGAACCACGAAGGAGGTCCAGAGGTTAACAGGGATGGCGGCGGCTCTAAACAGATTCATCAGCAGGTCCAGTGACAAGTGTCGACCTTTCTTTCAGTTGCTGAAAAAGAGAGAAGGATACGAATGGGGAGCAGAATGCGAACAGGCGTTCCAAGACCTGAAGAAGTACTTGGCAGCGGCACCCCTATTGTCTACGCCCGAACAAGGTGAGTCCTTAACTTTATATCTGGCAGTGTCCGAACATGCTGTCAGTGCAGTATTATTGAGGGATAAGGGATCCGAGCAAGTCCCCGTTTATTATGTGAGCAAAACATTGCTAGATGCAGAAATGAGATATCTGCCCCTAGAAAAGTTGGTTTTAGCCTTAAGAACGGCGGCGAGAAAGTTGCCCCATTATTTTCAAAGTCACAGGATTGTGGTATACACCGAATTCCCATTGAAGTCTTTGCTACGAAAGGCGGATTTCTCGGGGCGTATCTCGACTTGGTCAGTCGAATTAAGTCAGTACGACATAGATTACCAGCCGCGCATCGCAATAAATGGGCAGGTGCTGGCAGACTTCGTAGCTGAGTTTTCACCTACGGTGGCTCCCAAGCCTCCTATGAGACAGGAGCCGAGAAAGGAGCGGGTGAAGGAGCAATCAACGAGAACAAAGAAAGCTCCGGCCGAACAGGATCCCACGGAATGGAAATTATTTGTTGATGGCTCTGCATGTAACACGGGTTCAGGAGTTGGTGTGGTGCTTTTCCCTCCTGAAGGAGCAATGATGGAACTGTCCCTTCGATTGGGGTTCAGTGCTTCAAATAACGTGGCAAAGTATGAGGCACTCTTGGCAGGATTAAGAAGTGCAAGGACCCTGAAGGTGAAAAAGATACGAGTGCATTGTGACTCGCAACTCGTGGTGAACCAATTGTCCGGGGAGTATGAAGCCCGGAACGAGAAGATGGCTGCCTACGTGATGGCCGCCAAAGATCTGCTTGACACTTTCGAGAAAGTATACATCGAGCAAATAAGTTCTGGGCAGAATGCCCATGCTGATTCTCTTGCCTGGTTGGCCGCAGCTGTACCAACAGAATTTAAGAGAAGGGTGGCAGTAGATTATCTTGCTGAACCGAGCATCGGAAGAAGTGTGGAATTGGTCTTGGACGTGAACCAAGGACCGAGTTGGATGGATCCAATAGTGGAGTTTCTATGAGATGGGATACTCCCCACAGATAAAAAGGAGGCTCACAAGATTAAAACAAAGTCTGCACGGTTTTGGCTGTCACCAGAAGGAAAGCTGTACAGAAAATCCTTCACTGGTCCTTACTTACTTTGTGTGCACCCCGAGATGGTGCAGAAGTTTCTCCACGAGATCCACGAAGGAACGTGTGAGAGTCATGCTGGGGGTAGGTCCATTGCCCACCGAGCAATAACCCAAGGGTACTGGTGGCCTCACATGTAGGAAGATGCAAAGGTATACGTAAAGATTTGTGAGAAGTGCCAAAAATTCTCACCAATGATCCGGACACCAGCCGAAGATCTGGTGCCCTTGACAAGTCCTTGGCCCTTCGCACAATGGGGGATGGACATCGTGGGGCCACTACACAAAGCAACTGGAAATAGGAAATTTCTGTTGGTAGCAACGGACTATTTCACCAAATGGATCGAGGCAGAACCATTGGCCAAGATCACTGAGCCTATGATAGAGAGGTTCGTTTGGAAAAGTATAATCACCTGGTTCGGGGTCCCTTATTCCTTGATTACGGATAATGGGTCCCAATTTCAGAAAAAGTTTAAGGCTTTTTGTACCCAGTATGGGATAAGGAATTATTACTCTACCCCAGCCTACCCACAGAGTAATGGGCAAGCGGAAGCGTCCAACAAAACTATACTTGATGGGATCAAGAAGAGATTGGACAAAGCAAAGGGGAAATGGCCCGATGAATTGCCACTTGTTCTATGGGCGCACCGAACAACGCCTAGGAGGTCTACGGGAGAGACCCCCTACTCATTAGCATATGGGACAGAAGCTGTAATCCCATTAGAGGTTGGTTTGCCGACCAACAGGACCATTTTGGTTGAAAGTGGGGGAAATGACAGAGCTCTGGAGATCGAGTTGGACCTTGCCGAGGAACGTAGAGAAAGGGCCCTGGTGCATTTGGCTTCTTATCAGGAGCAGCTGATGAAAAACTATAACAAAACTGTCCATCCACGAGAGTTTGGTATTGGGGACCTTGTGCTTCGAAAAGTGCTCGGCAATACCAAGGTGGCCAACGAGGGCAAGTTGAGGGCAAACTGGGAAGGCCCATATCGAGTTACAGAAGTTGTGGGCATTGGGGCTTATCGATTGGCGGACCTGGACGGGAACCCGGTGCCGAGGCCATGGAATGTCCACAATTTGAGGAAGTTTTTTGTTTAAAACAGACTTCAATTTATTTTAGGATGCACATCGTGATTGTGTGGGAATTACGAATACAATTCCTTTGTCTTTTATTTTGTTAGTTGCAAGGGGCACGCATAACGCCCCCTTGAGTTTTTTGAATTATGAATAAAATTCTGCATAAAAACATTGTCTTCTGTTTTGTTTAAATACGAAGTTAAGACCTAATTCTTGCTCCTCACTTCGTATTGGGGAGCAGAGGGATAGGTTTATGACCAAGTACGAATATACTCGACTACGAACACAGGTATGAACAAACCTGGTGTGCATACGTGAATGTACACACTTTTCCCAAATATGAAGACATTTGGATAAACTAAGTATGAATACACTTAGACTTACGTACGAACGTTTGGCGTGCATACAAAAATATGCATAGCTCCCCCAAATACGAAAACATTTGGGAATCTAAGCACGAATAAACTTAGATAGTTTTTTAGTTCAAACCATTAAAGAATGGGGAGCAGACGAATATGTACAAGTACGAATACACTTGGAGTTGTCCCCAAGCATGAGGAAAACTTGGGCAGCATATGAATACATGCAAATTTCTACTAAGTATGAAATACTCAGAGACGTATGACGAAAATACGAAATCATCTAAGTACGAACATACTTAGAGTCACCTCCAAATTACGAGGAAAATTCAGCAAGCATTCGAAAACATGCTAAGCGAAAAGCTGAAGCTCGAATCCATTTGGTTAACTATCCATGCATGGGTTAACATGAGAAGCACCCTAGCAAGATTAATGAAAGTCAAACAGTTGACCATGAAATGGCCACCAGCAATGTCAAAAGGCCACGAAAGGCCAGGCAAAACACAGTTAGACGCCACGAAGGGCCAAATGCTTAAGTTAAAGTATTGAGAATGTATCTGTGCCACACAGGGCAAACTTACAGCCACGCAGGGCCACCACGGTGTTTCAAATATTGAATTGTTCTTGGAGTTAGAGTGCATACCTACTGCTCCGCAGCAGAATCTTGAGCAACAGGAGTTGGGGTTTCTGCGGGGGTATCTTTTGCAGCAGTACTCTCATTAATTGGACCACCACTGGCTTCCTTCTGGCCAGGGTTGGTCGCTTCATCGTTGCCGTTGGCATCAGCACCGAGCTGCTCGGAAACATCCACGTTGAGCTCCTCATTCAGATTGTCCTCCTCTTCCTCGATCTCAACTTCATCTTGGGCTACTATAGTGCTCGGAAGATCAATTTCCGTCCACAGGGAAGAAGATTCAGCTGTACTAGACTTCCTGAGGCCAGCAGTCCAACCAGCAGCAAATATTTGATCTTGGATCTTGGGCATCTGATTTTTGTAGCTTTTGGTGGCTACGTTGATCCCTTCGTTATACCCCTGCTGGTAAGACATCTTCGCCTCGCTTTTGCTCGTCTCCAGCTCTATCAGAGTCTGGTTCAGGCTATCTTCAGCACCATCCAGCTTGTTCTTCAACTCAGTTGCCACGTTTCGAGCTTGGTTTCTCTCTCTCTCAAGCCGGGCTATGGAGGTCAGGAGTTTGGCGTTTTCGCTGGCTAGCTTTGCACGCTGGGGCTCTGAATGGCCCAACTTTTGGGCCATGGCCACCATCTTTTGCGCAGCCTAAACGTATTAATCATGGCTCAGTAGTACAGTTGAGAAGGGGCTAAATTATAAGAAAAAAAAAGAGAGAACATAAATAGGTTTACCTTAAAGCTATGCACCATGAAAGATCCAAGCAAGTTGTCCGGAGAGCTCACCACCTCCTTCTGCATGTCCCCGGGGAGCATGAGAGCCTGGGATAGGGCCAGTGCGGTCCCTTCAGACTCCACACTGTCCCGGACAGTGACAGTCTTGTTGCCATGTGAAAGTTGGGGAGCCCAGATTTGAGTTTGGGTTATGGGTATTTGGGTCGAGGTCCCCCCAGGTGCTTCCAAATGCGGGCGTTTGTCCCTGTGGCTAGCCTCAAGTTCTTCGGGAGAAAATCCAGGGGGAGCGTCGAGTTGTGCTGTTCCTCGGCGGCCATGTGAAGGCGCTGGACTCTGGGAGCGAACTCGGCCACGAGCAGTTCCGCGGCTTCTTCCTCGGCAAGCTCCTGGGATTGTGAGGAGACTTTCGAGGTTAATTGGCTGATTCATCTCTTGAGAATGTGGAGATGGGGAATAACCGTCTGACGATGTGGATGCTTCCTCGACAATTTCCACAGAGGCACTACGGAATGGACGAGTCTGAGAACGTCTTTCTTCTTCTATCTGCTCGGGCTGTGCGGGTTGTGCAGCGGCAGGTCCAGGGACTGGTGGGTCATCTGCTGCTCGGATGCGCCGATCAATGAAGCCCCCGTAAGATCCTCTGTAACTCAGGAGCACCTGCGCTGCTCTTGCTCGGCCTGCCAAGTAGGTGCCCTCGCCGTTGAAATTTAGGGCCCGGGTGATGTGTGCCACATGTACTTGGGGCGTGTTGATGGCGTGCCCTTGGTTGACGTTTTCGGCTGCAACATGAAAAGTTGACAGTTAGAAAATATGTAATCAGAATGCAATATGAAAAATTGCTAAGTAAATCTACAAGGAAAAAAGAACTAACGTGGCTGCCCAAATCTGTGAGGGGCATGGAATCCTATCACCCTGCCATCCTCGTCCCTGGGCTCGAAGTTCCCAGTAACGATAAGAAAATCATCGTCATCGTCATCTTCGCGAGCGGAGTCAGGCAGTTCGAGCACGAGGTGTCTCCTGGAATCTCTACTCTTTAAATAGTAGGTTAAGGCATCCTTGGTCCGAGAAATACTGTACAAGTGGTGAATGTCGTGCAAACCTAGAGATGTGCCTAACATCTGGTTTAGGGCGTTGATACCCATAACAACGCGGAAAAAATTGGCAGACACCTGCATTGGTGATAACCTATAAAAGGCTAGAACTTGCCGGAGTAATGGGGCCAGGGGGAATCTAACGCCACCCTCTACGACGGCGACTACAGGGATGTGAAGTGTGTCGTTGTCAGGGCTCTCACGGAGGGCATCCTCGTGGGCCAGTACAGTGGCAACATTGTCAGGAATCTCGTAACGAGATCTGAATGAAGTCATGGTTTGAGGAGTGTTACAGTGTCGTCTGAAACGACCCATCTGTTTAGGTGGTGGGATTAGAGCAGGTTTGCAGAAGCAATGGGTACGAGGAAACCCTAAAATATGGATGGAAGAAAGCCCTAAGAACAACGAGATAGAGGGGGCAAAAGGGGAACGATGACTTACGAGTATGGCGATCGAAGTTCTAAGTGCACAGACGAAGGGCCTTGGAGACAATGAACAGAGCTTCAATGGCGGGAGCGTAGTGGCTTCGTTTTGCAGAGGGAAGTTAGGAATAGAAATGAGGGTTCGAATTGGGACGAAAACCCAAATGTACCCTGATAAGTGGGGTGGCGTATGTGAAACGTCACCCCAGACGCCGTTTGGGCGTTCCATTCCCCAAGAGGTGTGCATCTGCATTTAATGCGAATGGTACGATAAACGCCATGTGTAAAGTAAGGGGCAGGAAACGTCTAGGAGAGCCCAAACGATTAGACGTTTTGCTTGATTTAATGATGATCTCTGCACCAACTTTGAGGAATAAAGGGTGCAAGAGCAAAGGAATGATGCTCTGATCCTGAGAAGCTTTGCTCGTCATATTAAGAGTAAATGACGAATAAAGCTGGGGAGCAATTGTAGGGAGTAAATCCCGAACAAATACAAATAAGTGCCCGAACACGTGGCACGTGGGACCACAATGTAATCATGATGAGGACAGTCGCCGTGCAAAACGGTGGTCGGCGACAGAGACCAATGATATGAGAAATCGTTGGTCTAGAGAGTCTATGCGAAGTCAAGGTCCAATAACACGAGAGGATATTGGACCAAGGGATTGATAAAGGACCAGTAACAAGTGAAGTTATTGGTCCACGTAGATTGTTCGGCAACAATGGGGCCGAACAGGAGGGATTTATACGAAAGCAGTCCCAGGCACAGGGAACTCTCCAGGAGGTTCCAGAAACAGAGATATTCCGTGAAGGAATGAGATCCCAATAAAATAGGATCTTGGGAAGATACCCGACGGGAATGGGAAGTTTGGCCAGTTATGGAAAAGAGTCCTAAACGGACTAAAGTGATGAACCGATAAGGGAACGAGGATCCAAGGTGTTCTGGGTTTCCTATACGAGATAGGAAACTTAGGGAAACGTGGGAACTTGGGCAACAAGCATCCATAAACCTATAAATACAAGGTAAACCTAGAGGAAAAAGGTACACAATACATTACGGTTTTACGTATTCTCCTACTTGAATTAAGGTTTTCGATCAGTACGTGATACTAACTTAGACATCGGAGGGCTTTGCCACGAGAGGCAAAGGTGCACTCACCCTTTGTCTGTTTTGTAGATAAAGACTCCGGTGACGTGTTAGGGTTCCGGCGAGGACCTCGAAGTAGCCGTTACGTTCTTGTGCTGCTTAAACCACTCTCGGTTTTTTCTGCACTTACAGTTTCATCTGGACCTAAGGGCAGGGCCCGGGAAAGACCCCGCGGAAAATACACGATCGCCGCGGGTCGCGACCTTGCTCCTGTGGGAATTGGGGAATTTCTTGTGGCTTGGTGGCTTGGGATGGAGGAAGCGGCGCGAAAATTCAAGCCCTCCCGCGGAAAAGCTTCCGTGGGAGGACGAGTTTCTCCAAGGCCGAGAGGTACGGAGGGGACACGTGTTGGGGTTTTATTGGAGCGCCGTCCTGGGCCTGACTTAGGCCCAGGTGCCCTATAAATACCCCTGACATTCCCAATGATTGAGAGAGCTGACTTTTCCCGGAAAGAAAGGGCTTGAGCACTGAATCTGAGGAAGGAGAACATTCTTCCCTAGAGAGAAGGTGTCCTCATCCATTCGAATCCGGAAAAGGCCAGACGCCCCCTGCGGAGAACAAAAGGGACACGCTGCCTTTGTTCCTTCTGTACCTCTTGCTCTTTCCCTCACCCCACAAGATTTCTTCTCTTTTTCCTCTCGTTAATCATCGACCAATCGCACCTCTCCAGCTCACGAATATTCACACGTAAGCACATTCCGACGGAACCCCTTCCTTACAACCCTCAAACTGAACAAAATGCACTTATAAATAGAGTTGATGTCCGCGCCCACTCGTCCGGTCCAACTTCACCCTCGTCCGAACAAACATTACTGACAATTTGACCGCTTGAGATACTTGGTCTGGACCAAAGATGTTGGGACTAGCAAATTTGAAGCCACCCCATAGATGAACTCATTGCAACAGATGGAGGGGTGGATAGAGATAGAGTAGGGTCTAGGGACGTCACTTCCTCTTCAATGGCATCCCCATTTGCCAACGAGTTTTGATGAGGATATTTTTAGGCACTTACTGTCGAGCGCTGTTCTCTCGACGCGTGTCAAGAGGTGACCTGCTTGGTCGGACATCTGTCGCTCGGTCGTATTCAAGTCGCTCGGTCAGACTTCTCCAACCTCGCTGGGACAACAGGATAAGCACTGACTGGGTCAATACGGTTACACCCGCCGGTATCCTCGGACGTGGAGGGGGTAACCCCACGTCCCCTGGATTCCTGGACTACGGAGCCATGTCTCCCACGTCCACCATTCACTCCAATTCCGACGGGAGTCCCCCCACTTCGAGGAACTTCAACCGCTGTCGTGGCCCACGATCTACCACCTTCGTGCCCCTCGCAGGGACACGAACCACCTCGTCTATAAATGGGCAGCCCGTCCATGGGTTTAAGGTACGTACTCAATTCTATCCATAAAACACACAGAATTCTACCCTTACATACTCTTACTGACTTAGCCATCGGAGGGTCCACGACTGGCAACACCCCCAGTCCTCGGACGCTGTTTTGCAGAAACTCCTTGAAGACGGGGCTTGGATTGACCGTCCAGTTTCGGGCATCAACAGTTTGGCGCCGTCTGTGGGAAACGACGAGTTTTCTACTTCATAAATTCAACTGTTTCAAAACCCTTTAGAATGGTCAACACGAGAGCCGGAAGCCAACGAAACGGTCCAGATGGAGAAGATCGTGGTAACCCTCTCCAGGAGCAGGTTAATCAACTCACCCAGATGGTTAATCAGCTCCGGGAGCAGAACACGGAGCTTCTCCAACGTCTCCCTCAACCAACTCCCCCTAATGAAGAGCGGGAGGCGAGCGGAGATTCACCAGAGATTCAGGGCACCCACCACAGTGGGGATCCCTCCGACACCGCTGATCATCGCCAATCCATGGTGGCTGGCGATAACAGCTTCGTCGCCCTCCGACACAGGAATGCTCCCAACTCTGGGTCATCATTGGCTCAGGGGGCTGCGTTCAAGGAGCTACAGGAGAAGGTGGACCTGGTGCTGAAGCAAGTTAACAACCGAGGGGCCAGGACTGTGGAGAATCTGGTTCAGAAGACCAATCTCCCTTTCACGGCCGAAGTCACTATTTACCCACTTCCTCAAAAGTTCAGGCTCCCATCGCTTGAGCCTTTCGATGGATTGGGTGACCCCCTCGATCATCTGGAGACATACAAGGCCTTCATGACGTTACACGCTTGCCCGGACCAGATCATGTGTCGAGCCTTCCTCACTACTTTGAAGGGCTCGGCCAGAGTTTGGTTTGGGAAGCTCAAACCCGGCTCAATTGGGACGTTCGACGAATTGAGCAAACTGTTCATCGAGCACTTCTACAGCGGGCGGCGTCAGCACAGACCGGCCACCTACATTCTCAACGTCAAGCTGAAGGAAGGAGAATCGCTCCGCGACTACCTTAAGCGCTTCAACAACGAGGCACTCTTAATTGACGAGGTAGATGACAAAGTGGCTCTCACTACCTTTATTGGTGGACTCCAGCCTACCAAGTTTTTCGAGTCTGTCTCGAAGAAGCCACCGTCTAGCATGGCGGAACTAATGAACAAGGCTCAGAAGCACATCAATGCTGAGGAAGCAATGGCCGCTCGGCGACAATCGGAAGAGGCGTCAGGCAACGGCAAGCGGAGGCATGAAGCGGAACAGCCCAAAGTCCAGAAGGAAGTCAAACCCGAGAAGAAGCCAAGAGGGGAGGATCGTCCACGTGCTCGAGGACGTTTCGAGCGGTTCACACCGCTAAACGCGACTCCCGAGCAGGTGCTGGTCCACCTGATCAACGACCCAGAACTCCGCTGGCCCAAAGCAATGAAACCAGGGGTTCCCAGAGACCGAAGCAAGTACTGCCATTTTCACAGGGATCATGGGCACGATACCTCCGACTGTATCGAGCTCAAGAAACAGATTGAGAATCTGATCCAACGCGGTCGCTTGTGGAGGTTCATTCAAGACAAGCCCGAGCCATCCGCTCGGCGCCAGCACCAAGAAAGAAGAGAAGACCGTAACCCTCGTGCCAACCCGGAACCGCGCAGAGCACTTGGAAAAATCCACACTATCTCTGGTGGGTATGCCGGAGGTGGTGAGTCCAACACTTCCAGGCGTGCTCACGCCCGCAGGTTGCGGTCGACAGAGGTCCTCCTCACTGAGAGGCCCTGGAAAGAAAGAAGAATGGAAGAGCAAACCATCAGTTTTCACGCCAGCGACTCTGCAGGTGTCCAACATCCTCACGATGATCCACTAGTGATCACCGTCACTATCGAGGATTACAAAACCAGCAGGGTCCTTGTCGACAACGGGAGCTCTGCAGACATTCTCTTCTCCGGAGCTTTCAACCAAATGGGGATCCCAAAGGACAAGTTACAGCTTGTCCGATCCCCACTGGTTGGGTTCTCCGGCGAAAAGGTTCAACCCATGGGGACGATTGACCTCCCGGTCACCATGGGGGCTGAGCCATGCCAGGTTGTGAAAATGGTGAAGTTCCTTGTGGTGGATTACCCTTCGGCCTACAACGCAATTCTCGGACGCACGGCCCTTAACAGCATGAAGGCGGTTACCTCCACATACCACAAGGTGATCAAGTTCCCAACCGAGAATGGCGTAGGGACTCAGAAGGGAGACCAAGCCTCAGCGCGTGAATGTTACGTCGCAACCCTTAAAGAGAAACGTTCACAAGAAACCTTCGTTGTGGATGCACTCGAAGTCCAAGACGAAAGAGAGGAGATCCACGCGGAGCCTGTGGAAAAACTGGACAAAGTCGACGTGGGAGAAGGCCGGAATCTTCAGATTGGCTCACTGCTTCCCCCTCAACTGAGGGAGCAGTTGGTCACCTTCCTGAAAGACAATAAGGATGTCTTCGCTTGGTTTCATGCGGACCTGACAGGGATCGATCCTGAGGTAATGACCCACCACCTGAACGTGGACCCTACCTTCAAGCCCGTAAAACAAAAACCAAGCATCTTTGGAAAAGAGAGGAGCGATGCCGTCCTTGAGGAAATCCAGAAGTTGATCGATGCTGTATTCGTCCAGGAGGTGCAATATCCTGACTGGCTGGCCAACGTGGTGCTGGTCAAGAAGGCGAATGGCAACTGGCGCATGTGTGTGGACTTTAAAGACCTGAACAAGGCCTGCCCGAAGGACAGTTACCCACTCCCCAGGATTGACCAACTGGTTGATTCAACAGCAGGGCATGAACTCTTGAGTTTCATGGACGCTTTCTCTGGATACAATCAGATCCTGATGCATCCGGCCGACCGAGAAGGTACGTCTTTCATTACTGAGCGAGGGCTATTCTGTTATCGGGTTATGCCTTTCGGACTAAAGAATGCAGGAGCAACCTACCAACGGTTGGTCAACCAGATGTTCGCCGGGCAAATTGGCCGGAATATGGAGGTATACGTGGATGACATGCTTACTAAAAGCAAGTTAGCCTGCGATCACCCAACCGACTTGGCTGAAACCTTCCAAATCCTCAGAAAGTTTGACATTAAGCTTAATCCAACCAAGTGCGCGTTCGGAGTAGGGGCAGGAAAATTCCTCGGGTTCATGGTTAGCCAAAGAGGAATCGAAGCCAATCTCGAGAAGGTTCAAGCGGTGATTGACATGCAAGCACCCAGGACAATCAAAGAGGTTCAGTGCCTTACAGGGCGAGTAGCAGCACTCAACCGATTCGTCAGTCGGTCGACAGATAAGTGCCTCCCCTTCTTCAAAACTCTGCAGAAAGCTTTCGAGTGGACTGACGAGTGCGAAGAGGCGTTTGCACACCTAAAGGCCTACCTCAGCTCTCCTCCTTTGCTTTCCCGGGCTATTTCAGGAGAGCAGCTTTACCTGTACTTGGCAGTCTCCCCAAACGCGGTCAGCTCAGCTCTATTCAGGGAGGAGCGGGGTATTCAGAAGCCAGTATTCTATGTTAGCAGAGCTTTCCACGGCCCCGAAGTCAGGTACCCACTCATTGAACAACTAGCCTTTACTTTGGTTATCTCGGCGAGACGTTTGCGCCCTTATTTCTGTTCACACACCATTGTGGTGCTGACCGACCGACCGCTCAAGCAAGTGCTTCAAAAGCCTGAGTTGTCCGGCTGGCTCATGCAGTGGTCTATCGAGCTCAGTGAGTTCGATATTGTATACCAACCGCGCAAGGCAAGGAAGGGACATGTCATGGCAGATTTCCTGGCAGAATTCACTAACCCTTTACAGGATGAAGATGATGTGACCAAAACAAAGGGACAAGACGTGGAATGCTGGACAATCTACGCAGACGGCTCGTCCAACAAGGCCGCAAGCGGCGCTGGGATTGTGCTTATCTCACCACTCGGTGAGCAGATGGAATATGCGCTACGGTTCGGATTCAACGCAACCAACAACGAGGCCGAGTATGAAGCGGTCGCTGTTGGGTTGCTGCTATACTCACAGATGGGAGCTAAAGTGGTCAAAGTCCTCAGCGACTCCCAGTTAGTTGTCCATCAGTTCAACGGGGAAGCTGAGGCCAAAAACGAGAAGATGAAGAAGTACCCAGAGCTAGTCGCCAAGATCAGAGCAACCTTCGAGAAGGTGACTTTCTTACAGGTCCCACGTGAAGAAAACCAAAAGGTGGACTCCTTGGCTCGCCTGGCAAGTGCTCCTGATGAACACTTGGGGCCCATGACTGCTCTCCAGTACCTTGCAGAGCCAAGTATCAATGACCAAAAACCCGGGGAGGTCCAGGTTATCCATGCCCATGCAGAATGGGCGGAATCCATCATTAAATTCCTCCAGGATGGGGAACTCCCCTCTGACAGAAGGGAAGCGAAGAAGCTCAGGTACCGGTCGGCGAGATACCTCCTCCCGGATGGCACCCTCTACAAAAGAGGCTACACCTACCCTTATCTCAGGTGTGTCTCAGATGTGGAGGGCCAATTCATTCTGAGGGAGATTCATGAAGGAATCTGCGGCAACCATTCCGGGGGCCGAGCGCTGGTATTCAAAGCACTCCGAGCGGGCTATTACTGGCCCACCATGAAGGCCGACTCCAGCAACTTCGTGCGCCGATGCGACAAGTGCCAGCGCTTTGCTAACATTCCACATCAGCCTCCAGAGCCACTCACGCCCATCGATAACCCTTGGCCATTCGCGCAGTGGGGGATCGACATCATTGGCCCCTTTAAGTTGGGGCCAGGGCAGCACAAGTTTGCCATAGTCGCAATCGACTATTTCACTAAGTGGGTGGAGGCTAAGCCGCTCGCCAAAATCACTCAAGAGGCAGCAAGAGATTTTGTCTGGAAGTACATTGTTTGCAGGTTCGGGATTCCCCATGCCATCATCTCGGACAACGGCAAGCAATTCGACAACGAGATGATGCGAGATTTTTGGGAGCAGTTCAACACCAAGTGCAAATACGCAACTTCTGGTCATCCTCAGGCCAATGGGTAGGCAGAAGTCACCAACCGCACCCTTCTTGACATCATCAAAACTAGGCTGGACGATGCCAAAGGGTTATGGGCAGGAATGTTGCCAAGCACCCTCTGGGCATACCACACCACTGTACGCACCCCAACAGGACAAACTCCCTTCCAGATGGCTTTCGGCTCTGAAGCGGTCATCCCAGTTGAGGTCACTATCCCAAGCTACAGGGTCCAGCACTACAATGCAGAGCAGAACGACGAGGCCCTCAGCGTAAACCTCGACTTGCTCGAGGAAACCAGGCGAGCGGCCGCAGTCAGGGTGGCCGCATACCAACAGAAGGCAAAGCTTTATTTCGACAAGAAGGTCAAACACAGAGCTTTCCAAGTAGGTGATCTGGTCTTAAAGAAGGTGCTGGAGAAGAATAAGCTAGGTAAGCTGAATCCGAAGTGGGAAGGCCCTTTCCAGGTCCAAAAAATCATCAAGCCCGGGGGTATACCAACTGGTTACCATGACTGGTTGGAAACTCCCTCACCCGTGGAACGCGGACAATCTGAAGATTTATTATCAGTAAAGTCCAAGTTATTTTGCTTTCAATTTGTTTCTTGACCCTCGTACAGTTGGGTCCAATGCTATTCTCTTTCTAGGCTACACGCCTCTATCCCTATCTCATTTGATGAGTTTCTAGATGATCGATCTGTAATCTCTCTTAAATTCATCAATGGAAATATTGTAACGCCCCCATTTTTGGGTACGTTAAATAAACATTTCATTGATAAAATCAAATGGAGTCTGGCTCTTTATTACATCGAAATTCCCATCAGAGTGCCTTCGTTACAAAAGGGAAGGAAAGCCTAGGGTTCCTAACTACAGCTCCGCCTGCTCCTCCTTCCTAGCCAGCTCTTCTACTCCAAGGGCCTCCAAGGTATACAGCTCACTTCGATCATCTACAAAGTCTGACACATTATACCAGCGTCGCCACCGATATAATATGTCAGGGTCACCAAAGGTAACACCGTGAGCTACGAGAGCTCAGCAGAATAAACCATACCCACTAACCCTTAACTTACAACCAAGAAGCATATAAACAATTACACATGTTCATTCAACAACATAATTAGCATTGACGCAGCCACATACACTTCCTTATTCACATTGGTGTCATGATTCTCTGAGTTTCTCTTACGCAACAATTCGTAGACCGTGTCATCCATTTCACTTTATGAAAACAACATTTCGAATATCTTTTCAACACTTGTTACCAATGAGGCTACCAAGTCCGGCTCCATTGGCAACGCACACAATGGGCTACCAAGTCCGGCCACATTGCGGTTTCCGCAATCCATTCAAATCTTGCATTGGCTCCTTCCCGCGGATACCAAGCCATACTACCAATGAGACTACCACGTCCGGCCCCATTGGCAATCTTCACAATGGGCTACCAAGTCCGGCCACATTGCGGTTTTCGCAAGACCATACAAAGGGCTACCGAGTCCGGCCACAATGCAGGTTTTCACATCCACACAATGACTACCACGTCTGGCCATTATGTAATTTCAAAAATCTTTTTATCCATCTCAACCACACCCTAGGTGTCATGTTTCTAACTTTCTCAGTTTACGTGTCTCGTTCTCATGCATAGACTCCGCGGTAAGACTTTCATGTAATCATAGAAATCTTGAAACTAAACTAGCAAGATCATCCAACTCTATATTCACTATCATGCTCATATTATCACATAATCATGCTCAATCACTTTTAAGCATAACGCCACATGTACGGGCGCCTTTGGAGTGATAAATCACTTATGCTTTAATCAATAACCACAAGTAATACGAGTAAGCACATAACAAGTCTAATATCATCTAAACGATCCAAGTACAATTACTTAGAAATTAATTCACGACGTTAACCTCCAAAGTTCATTCTTTCTTTCTAGATGTTCAAAACAGCATATGTTTATTGAATTGCAATGCATATATCAGAATAGTGTTGATAAGGATTCTATATTTTCACAAGAGGTGTCGATTAGATAATCTATGTGATCATGCCATTATCTTTATTCTAATCGATTCGAATCATGCATACGATACGCCATACTTTGGTGGAAAAATCTATCTCATGTTCTTAGCCTACTTTAAAGTAAACTTTATTTTTGAAAAATAGTAAGGATTATCCATCTTTCAAAAGTATACACATTTCAATTTATATTTAAGGAAAGTAGATATGGAAATCTACGTGATCATGCTATTGTTTATACTTAGGAAAATGAATCGAGATTAATCTATCTATAACCACGATTATCTATATTTCAAAGCAAACACATTTCTAATTATATTTAGAGTTCGAAAGTATAGGAAAATCGACATATACTTAGAGTGTAGGAGGTATAGGAAAATCCTACCTTGATCCGAAACTAGTCGGGGCCGAATAAGCTAGTTGGAAAATTCTACGGGCGGTGAAACTCGCAAATCTGGACCAAACTTTGGATGGCAGTAACTCGATCAATATTTGGCTGAATATGATCGTTCTTGAGTTGAAATCGAAGCTCTAGAAGTGCTCTACAACTTTTGTGAAGGAAGTTGATCCTAGAAAGTGGTTTAGGTAGGAGGAATATGGTGATAAAGGAATGGACAGTTTGCTGTCTGGAATCTGGAAATCCGAATTTTTACTGAACTTCGGATGTCGATATCTTTGTCGTTTCTTGACCGATTAGGGTGGTTCTTGGGTCTAACTTGAAGAGCTCGAAGTTCTCTACAACTTTTCCGGAGGAAGTTTATCCTAGAAACCACTTTAAGTAGGAGAAAGAATGAGATTTTGTGGAGGGCAGTAAGCTGCCTGGAAAAACAGAAATGGTTTCTAGAGAGAAGTTGGAGCAATGCTTGAAGGTGTGAGTTCAAGGCATGAATGGCTTGCTATTTATAGGCCAAGGGCTCTCTCTCTCTCTCTCTCTCTCTCTCTCTCTCTCTCTCTCTCTCTCCCTCTCTCCCTCATCCGAAATCTCTCTCTCTCTCTCTCTCCTATCTTTGATTTTTTTCTTAATTAAAACACATGAAAGACTAGATTTTGTACCTTGGGAAGATTTGATGGTACTTGGATGGTGTGAGGTGTTGGCCAAAGGACCATGACTAGGCTTAGGAGTACATTTGCACACATCACTCTCTCTCTCTCTCCCTCTCATCCGAAATCTCTCTCTCCCTCTCTCTCTCTCTCTCTCTTTCCATGGTACAATGTACATAAGTACATAGGTGGAAGATTACAAGGATTTTTCTTGTTCTTTCTAGGACAAGTGTAGGTGATTCTAAGGGCTTCTTAGTCTAGTCTAGTACTTGAAAGAATAAGAAATGGTGATATGGTTGTCCTTAGATATACAAGAGCAAGAAAGACTAGATTTTTTGTACTAGGATTGTGTGAGGTGTTGGCCAAAGGACCATGACTAGGCTTAGGAGTACACTTGCACACATCACTCTCTCTCCCTCCCTCTCATCCGAAATTTCTCTCCCTCTCTCTCTCTCTCTCTCCATGGTACAATGTACATAAGTACATAGGTGGAAATGTTTTGCAAGATTTTCTTTTCAATCTAGGACAAGTCTAGGTTATTCTATTGGGGCTTTGGTCTAATCTAGTCCTTTGAAAGAGTAAGATATTAGATTTGGTTGTCCTTTGGAGTGAAAGAGTAGGAAAACCCTAGATTGTGTAGTACATTGATGAGGTAGGAAAATGATCTAAACTAGTTTGACTAGGTATGGTGAGGTACACTTGCACACACATCACTCTCTCTCTCTCTCCCATCTCTCTCGGCCTTTCTCTCTCTCCCTCTCTCTCTCTCCCTCCCTCTCTCTCTCCTTTGGTACAAGGTACATACATAAACAATTAAGGAAGGACAAAGGTCTAAGAAAGAGTAAGGATTTGGTGGAAAATCTTGTAAGGCAATCTAGTACCTCAAATTTATCTTATGTCATCCTATCTTCTTCTTTCACAAGTACATGTACCTCTATATATATAACTAGGGTTTGGTGGATGAATGATCAAGAAAGGTACAACCATGTCTTTCTCTCTCTCTCTATTTCTCTATCTCTCTCGGCCTCTCTCTCTCTCTCTCTCCCTCTCCCGAATTCTCTCTCTCTCTCTCCCTCTCTCTCTCTCTTTGGTACTTTGGACACCTAAGCTTGTAAGGACAAGGGTTGGTGGTTGACTATGTGAAAGAGTAAGATTTAAGGTGTAAGGTTTGTAAGAGATTTGGTAAGGGATGTCTAGTACTTTTAGTCCACCTCATGTCCTTCATATCTCTCATCTTTCATTAGTACATGCACATAGGTTTAAATATAACTTAGATTTGGTAGAGAAAGGACAAGAGTACATCACATCACTATCTCTCTCTCTCCCTCTCGGCCTCTCCCCTCTCTCTCCTCTCCCGAATTCTCTCTCTCTCTCTCTCTCTCTCTCTCTCTCGGCTCTCCTCCTCTCTTGTACTATATATATATATATAAGTATATATAATCCTAAGATCATATAAGTACATAAGTACTAATAAACTAATAGGATATGGAAGTACAAAGGAAATAATAAACTAAGGGGGTTTTGGAAGAATAAGGATTTACCTATTAAACAATTCAATATAACACATGTGTTCTTTCTTAATATTAAATAGGAGTAGGTGTACTAGTGTCCTATTATAATATTTAGGCATGTACTAGAAGATCTAGGTAGATATCTAGTCAAAATTCTATATTAAACTAATCTAATTTGACACATGTACTACTAGAATATAATATAAGGTACTTAGAGAATCCTAGGGTATTAAAATACTATGTACCATTCTAATTCTTTAATTAGGCAATCCCATGGGAAATCTAGATATTG
Organism: Rhododendron griersonianum; assembly: GCA_018127125.1. Taxonomy (NCBI): domain Eukaryota; kingdom Viridiplantae; phylum Streptophyta; class Magnoliopsida; order Ericales; family Ericaceae; genus Rhododendron; species Rhododendron griersonianum. Next base: position 33,241,883 of record CM030792.1, on the reverse strand, counting down.
ATTTAACTAGTATATCTTAGTACTAGACTATTATCCAATGGGTAATAATTCTCCTAACATTTATGGACCAATGGATATAAGATCAAAGGTTGACTTTGGTCAAAAGGGCTCATTTAGGGTTCCAGGGTTCAAATGGTTCAATGAAGTTCAAAAGGTCTAATGAAGTTCAAAAAGGTCTTCCTAGGGTTTAGGAGAAGCAACTAGATGAATTGCTAGTTAGGGTTTCTCAAAGATTGGTTAAAATCTAACTAGTCTTGCTAAGTAGGATTTCTAGCCAAGAATATAATCTTAAGGCTTACTAGCACACTTGTCTTTAGAAAATGACTGTATTGACTGTCGTGATGAAATTTTTATAATCTTGAATTTAGTAACGACGGATTTTTGGGACGTTAAAAGGAATTTTAAATGGAATCCACGTGATAAAAATAAAATTCAAATTTTTAGTGAAATTTTTATTTACCAAAAATCCGGGTCGTTACAAATATCATCGTCTTTCTTTTCCAAAAAAGACTGTCTCAAGAATACTTTAGTGAGATTGCCCCGGTAAACCACGAGTGGATAAATAAAGCCAGCGAGTTAACCCGCTCTCCTGGCAGGACGGCACTCGTCCATAAATAAAGCGACTTGAAGAGACTAACATGGCCCTCTTCGGTCGGCCAGCGAGTTAACCCGTTCTCCTGGCAGGACGACACTCGTCCATAAAAAAAAGCGACTTGAAGAGACTAACATGGCCCTCTTCGGTCGGCCAGCGAGTTAACCCGCTCTCCTGGCAGGACGGCACTCGTCCATAAATAAAGTGACTTGAAGAGACTAACATGGCCCTCTTCGGTCGGCCAGCGAGTTAACCCGCTCTCCTGGCAGGACGGCACTCGTCCATAAATAAAGCGACTTGAAGAGACTAACATGGCTCTCTTCGGTCGGCCAGCGAGTTAACCCGCTCTCCTGGCAGGACGGCACTCGTCCATAAAAAAAGCGACTTGAAGAGACTAACATGGCCCTGTTCGGTCGGCCAGCGAGTTAACTAGCAGACTTTCCCCGAATAGGCAGACTATAGATCTGGCCAAGTTAGCATGCAATATTTCCTCGCAAGCATTTCAAAGGGTGAATGGTACCACTTCACTATCATTTAAATTTACGTTTGAATTTTATGCATGCAGGGCCGGCTCTGAGATTTTGGAGGCCTAAGACGATCTTCGAAAGTGAGGCCCTTAATAATTGTAAACGAAAATCAAACAAAAAGTCGATAAATGAACTTTAATTTCAAAACCAAATACATGTATTTAAGGTAGAAAACCCAACAAAAAATACAAGATACCACACTATTTCAAAAGCATCATTATCTTTACTTAAACATCACTCTTCTTGCGGTTTTAGCAGCAAAAGTACTAACTATGCCCTCACAATCAATCTCCTCTGCCATTTCACTCTCGATGGATAGGATGGCCAGTCCATTTAACCTTTCTTGTGACATAGTTGAGCGAAGATAAGACTTGATCAACTTCAACCTTGAAAAGCTTCTCTCTCCGGACGCAACAGTAACGGGTATAGTCAATAGGATTCTATAAGCAACCCATGCATTTGGAAAACAGCCCTCCATCTGTTTCAAAAAATTGAGCACTTCAACTGGTTTCGTTGTCTTTCGCGGTAAACAGTCTTTCAAGACTTTTAATTCTGAAAACAAATCTTTTCCATTGATATCGGAAGTCCCTTCATGCTTCAGAACATCTTCTAGCTTCACACAATGTGCCATCAAACATTGATCAGTCATAGAATTTAACTTCTTCACATCAAACAAAAAACCCCAAGTTTCCTCACATCTTTGAAATTGCTCGAATCTGCTTTCAAGAGAAGAAAGACCATGATCGAGAACAAACAAAAAATAATTGACTCTAAATGATTCTGCAGCTAATAAGCTCACCTCTTCACCCACATTCTCATCGAATTGTTTCTTTCTACGAATGACACGCTTCTCATAAAAAACAGGCTCGGTTCCCATCGTTGATGCAATTTCCTTAGCTTCAATAATGGCCTCTACCAAACCATTTTCTCTGTACCTCTTAAAAAAGGTAATAAGCCCATTCAATTGCTCAATAGTAACATCTATATGCATATCTTCCTTTTGCAATGTCTTGCTTACAGAATTAACGGCAAACAACAGATTATGCCAAATAATCATGCTAACCAAGAATCCAAAATCTCCAATTTCATGTCTTGCCAACGAATCGGCTTCACTTTTTGCACCTGCTTCGTCAGGGGAATTTGCCAATTCAATTAAAGCATTTCGTATTTCTGGAGCTTGGTATCTTATGGCTTTAACACTTTCAACGCGACTTTCCCAACGCGTTTTTGATAATGGCTTAACGGTGAGACCTTCAACATTATCAGTAAAAATTTTCCATCGCTTCGTAGAAGCTGAAAACAAGCAGTATATACGTTGTAGGACTCCAAAAAAAGATATTGCTTTATTGCAAGAGTTAGCCATATCACAAAGCACAAGGTTAAGACTATGGCAACCACATGGCGTGTAGAATGCTCTAGGATTTTTGTCAAGTAATCTTTTTTGAACACCTTTGCGCTTTCCTTTCATATTAGAGCCGTTGTCATATCCTTGTCCTCTGCAATCACCAATGTCAAGTTGAAGAGTGACCAAGCCTTCTTCAAGTTCTTCAAAAAGTCCGGATCCCGTTGTATCTTCCACCTTAAGAAATTGTAAAAAGAACTCTTCCACTTGAATTGTAGTTGTTGAAACATCCACACAACGTATTACAAGAGACATTTGTTCCATGTGACTTATATCTGGAGTACAATCAAGTATCACGGCAAAATATTTTGCATCTTTGATCCTTCTAATCATTGCACTTTTGACCTCATTGGCTAGCATTTGTATCAATTCATTTTGAATATTGTGACCAAGATAATGGTAATGAATCTCACCATTCGATATCCGTCGAAGGTGCTCTCGCATTGTTGGGTCATGTTTGGCCATCATTTCAATTATGCTCAGAAAAATCCCATTATTCTTTTGATAAATCTTCTCGTTGTCCCCGCGAAATGCCAAGTTATTTTTAGCAAGTGTTTTCACAGCCTCAATTATCCTTTCTAGTACCCCTTTCCAATGTACTTTCTCTTTCTTGATTTGATCTTCCACACTTTTGTCAATTGTTTCGTTCAATCGCAATCTTATCTCTGATTCGATCCATTTCACTACAACAAATTGTGTTCTTTGCGACCAACTTTTTGCGACTAGCAAAATCTGGGTCTCCTTTGCTATGGTACTTGCGACTAAGAGCTTCCTTGGTCGCAAAAAGAAGAAAGTTGTTCCAACGAGCGACCCAATGTGTTGGTCGGTAAATACGAGTCACCTATTCTTTGGCGCCAAACTTTACCGCTAGCGGGAAAATTTTTAACGACCAAACTCTAATTCATTTAACGACCAGAATGTATTTTGTCACGTAAAAGAGTTAAATGAATAAGTATTGCGACCAACATATGACTATTTTGCAACCAAGAAGAAGCTGGTTACATTATATCTCTGTATTAAATGTTTGAGCGACTAAGGTGCTCTAGTCGCAAAATCTTTCCTATTTAATGACCAATTGTGAGTCACTAAATGCTATAGCAAAACTTTTTGAGGCTCAATTATTTTTTTTGTTTTGTGACTTGGAGTGTGTTCTAGAACCCATTTTAAGTATTTTTTTTAAGAAGATAATTTTGAACTAAAAAATAATGTGTTTATGCAAATAATATTTTCAGTAATATGGATCTTGTTCGATAGATCATGCCGAAGACAAACAGATAAAAAAAAAAGGGGTTAGACATGACGGATTCATGTTTAAAGCAAAGTAAATAAAACTGTGATAAGAACCGAGCAAAAGCATGTGAAGAGTGGTGCGAGATGCTTACAGGGTTCCCCCCTATGGGTTGCAACATCAAACTGCCCGTACTCGAGTGGCGGGTATTGAAAGTTGCCTCGGACTTCTACGTAATCCGAGGCCCATTTCTCCGAGTCGTACATACCCTCGGGAATAATCTTATCCATGTTCCTCCGAGAGCATAAGTAGTACCGAGAACGCCTAATGTTCCTTGATACCAGGTAGTTCTCGAAGATATGAAAGTATTCAAGAGGGTACATCTTTACCTCGGCAAGCTTGATGATCGAATGGATTATGCAATAAGAGTTTACACTAAGCTGGCACGGTGTAAGACTGAAGCGATGGAGGATCTGTCTCAAGATCTTGTGCATCGGGAATCGAAGCCCTCCTTCGGTGATTGCCATCAGAGGAACAGTAACATGTTCGTCACTAAATAGTATTCGGGGCCCTGTTACGGGTGTGAGCACAACGTCGTTCGGGATGCTGTACGCCCACCGAAAGAGTTCAATCCCCCTTCGATCCTCGAAGCAGTCCCAGTAGGGGCAGGGGTCTTTTCCCTTCCGGTCAGGGATCAAGTCTGGGTCCAAAGGAACAATCTTCCTCTTGACCTTCTTTTTCGGAGCAGCAGAAGATGATTCGCCGAGGATGGCACCTTCTCCTTCTGGCCAACTAGAGGAAGCGGCAGGCGTGCCTCTCTCGGATTGGTCTTCTTCATCCCCATCTGCTGCTTCCTCCTCTAAGTCCTCTTCCTCGTCTGGGTCTTCTTCGGCTTTCTCCGAAGAATCGTCATCGTCTATCTCAACGATGTCGGGGCCCATTGACCGAAGAGGAGTCACGTTCGAGGGGAAGTCGATCCCCTCGATTCTAGCGTACGGAGATCCGGACCCTACGTGATACTTCCGAGCCTCAGCCCTAATTGCTTCGGCTATTCGGGGGTCCATCCCACCAAAATCGGGTGCTTCGGAATCTACCGAGCGATGCGACTCTCCCGAAGATGATGCTGACGACTCCATACCTAAAACAAGTGCATGGGATAAGACCGTTAGCGAAAGGCAAGGTCGTCATTCCTAGGGTGCCTAATCTCAGTGTCCTAAGTGAACCGAGCAAACGCGTTACTCCCGTGCGACTATGTGTCGAGTGGGGATTCCGAGCGAAGTTATGCTTCGGAAGCCAATAAAGGTTGCTACTTATTCGGTATTTCGTTCGGAGAATTCTTGGTTATTATGCTTCGGATTTAGTTTATGTTCGGAAGAACACGAACTGAATATGTCCATGGGCTCGGAAGAACACATGAACATATTCGACCTGTTCTACAGCATTCAGGGAAGGGAACGGACAGAACGGAAAGAAAAACCCACTTTTGTGGTCAAAACATGCGTGAAAACAACTGAAAATGCAGGGAAGTACCAAGAGAAGCAGAATATACCTGAATATCAAGAGAAATCTGTGATTCGTGGTGTTGATCTTCAGATTTCAGGCGATGTTGGGGTGAGAACTGTCGAGAAGCAGTTGAAGCGTCTGAGGGAAGGAGAGAAAAAGTGATTTTCTCTTAAGGGGAGAATTCGAAACGACGCAGGGCCCCCAGCCGTTGGATTGAAGCGGGAGATTGATGCTCCGCGCGATGACTGACACGTGGAGGTCTTTGTACAACACCGTTTCGTTACCCAATGACATAGCAACACGTGTAAAATTTGAAATCGGCGGTTTCAGAAGCATTAAATGCGGGTCCAGAGCTTGTCTGCTTCGAGTATCGTAAACAGCTACTATTCGGCGAAGATCCACGTTCGGCCTAAGAGGAAGTGAACGAGGCAACGATTGTTAGGACAAGAGTTGTTCGGGCACTACTGTCAACTCCTCCTTCCTTCGGATTATACAAAGCAGGGGTTGAGGGGCTATTGTAGTGGGCCGAAATATCCGAGGGTTTAAAAGGGTCAACAGATGGACCTTGTGGGCCCATGACCCAGTCGTTTCAGTTCGTCTGTATGAGGAAAAGTCAAACATAACACGTCATCCCCGTTGTCCACCGAACATCAGTCAGTCTTGCGGATGTCCGCCGAACGATAGGCTGGATCTCCGAACGACGTTACAACACCCTTGTTCGGCCTAAGTCTTGTTTACTCGGATGGGCGTCCTCCCTGTTCAAGAGAATGGTTCGGCGAGCAGGTCGAGTGCTCGGCAGATCCTCTGCTCGGATGGGGTCCTCGGCTGATTAAGGCGGCGGTAGAACGTTCTGGAAGCTTCTGCTGATAGAAGCAAAGATAAGCACGTTCACCTCTTTGATAACCGATGGGACATATCTGACACTGGCCCACGTGGGTCCACATGGGTCTGCAGATCTAGAAGGGCGGGATCCATCGAGTGCTTTTGACACATGACGTCATCCGAGCGTAGCAACGCGCGTGCAATACACTTCCACCTTGTTCAACACTCCAAACCTCCGCCTATAAATAGCAAAGTACCCCTTTTGGGAAAAGGGTTAGATTTCTTCTCCCCTAAGCATACTTTTCCGACCAAACTTCTCCTTCTTCCTCACTCCGATTCTAATTAGATCGTCGGAGCTTCTACCCGGAGGAACACCACCCTCCGGTTTGCAAGTACACGGCGTCGCCGGTCAAAGTCATCACGGTTCAAACAACAAGAAGGGGTTCAGGAGGTTCAAGGATAAATCACGCCCCCACACCATGCATGCAACCAAGTGGTTGAACAACATATTAGTACTATGAAGTGATGTGATCAGGTAGTAATGCAATACAACAAGTAATCATGCGACAATTATACAATCAAGTGATCATATATACAATGTACCATGCAAGATAAAAGATTGATGAAATTCCCACATTTTCTTTTTTCTTTTCAAGATCCTAGGAAAAAACAAAGAAAGAAAGAAATTTATGAAAACCTAAAGAATAAGGAAATATATATATATTTTTGTGTTCTTTTGACAAGATCCTAGCAAAGATTGAAAGAGAGGGAAAAAAAAGAAAGATTCTTTTTTTTTTGTTTTTTTCTTTTGAAAGAATCCTAGCAAGAAATAAATAAATAAAACCTAGAGATAAAAGAAGACTTTTGTTTTTTGTTTTCTTTTGTTTTTTTGTTTTCGAAACTCCTAACAGTATAAGACTATGACAACATTTCACAAGTCAAAACTTATCTAAAAGAGAGACATAGTTATGCAAGGACTATCCTTTATCTCAAGAGAGATAGATTTCATCACAAACTCTTGATAAGATGAGCATGAATTCATCTTCTATAGCAATTAAAACTCTAAAGAGTACTAATTATTGAATCAAACAAGAGTTTTGGATATAATGCAACACATAGTCCTAACCTGTTTGGGATTTCCTGTCCTAGTTTGGAAAGAGTTCTATGGCTTTCTAATACATGCAAGATTTTGGTAGTCTCAGGGTGCTCCGTTGTCAAAGGGCACCAATCCTCTCACCAGCCCATCATAGGCGGTGATTGGGTGATTCCCTTTTTGATAAACCACTAGGTACGAGTGACTGTGGAGTTTGCTGGAACCCCCAACATAGCCCGTGTCATGCCGGGATATCAGGTGAACTCAACGGGTTGCCCGCTCGATGCATATGATAGATGAATTAAACAAGGCATGTATTAGTCTTATGTTGAACTTTTTGGTTATGGCTCTCATGTCCCCAGCAGAGTCGCCAAAAACTGTAGACACCTCCCAGACGGGGCATCGCCATACAAATTGATCGTTTGTTGCTCGATTGGTTTCTTGCTTCATAAACCAAGATCGTGGACATCCCCATGGCTAGGAACATCGCCACACGATAGCGGTCATCATCAAAAACAGAGTCGCCACCCAATTTATTAAAACTGGGAAAAGAGATAGAGATTCTAGGTACGGGAGCCAAGAGTACAGTAAGGGGAAGGTGTTAGGCACCCCTCTCTGTCCAGTCGTGAGACTGGCCCATAGTTATTCAACATAAGACATGTAGATGCTTTATTTAATTCTAACACATAGTCTGTTTATTTAAGCCTTTAACAGTTGATAAGGTGAGCCAGTACGATAAATGAAAGCATGCATCAGAATAAACGGAAAACAAATATGTCCCAGCAAATAGATCCCTCGGCCGGTGAATTGATGTCACGGCCGAGGAATCCCACTGGATCTATATATCGGCCGAAAGATTGATTCCCCAGCCGATGTTCTTCCTCACACCAGAATACGAACAGTTAATAGAAAGAACTAATTAAAAGCGAGAGACGAAAATTAAATCAAACCATAGGCCGTTGGGCCTCACCACCTTGATCCCTCAGTAATTGATTGCTTAGATTGCGATTGATTGTAGATAATAATGGTTGATTGTGGTAGTCAACTTCATAAAACCCTAGAACAAAGTGAGTTCTTTGGGGGTTTTTACTCTCGGATGCGGCTACTCACGGGAGGTTAGGGCTTTTGTAGAGGATTGATAGGAGATGATTCCTGTAGAGTTTGGGGACGAATCATGGAGTGGAGAGATGTGTATTTCGTGGTGTGTTGTGTTCTTAATTTCGGAGCCCAAAGGCTCCTTTATATAGGCATAGGAGTGACACAACTCGACCAATCAAAGCACACGATTGGAATTGGAGTTGCAATGTGATACTAACTCTTCGTTGTAATCTCTGAACGTAGCCCGAACGCATTGGAGAGGTAGTGTAGTTGGATCAAACAATCGACAGAACGTTCCAGAGTCTGGAAAAAGGACGATCTGGCAGCCGTGGAATGGATGTCGCGGCCGAAGGATGGATCTTGCGGCCGAGGGATTGATCTCTCAGGGAGATTTTGCTAGCAACAAGTTGCTTGGGTGAGGAAATGATGTTAAGGCCGTGAGATCGATGTTACGGCCGACAGATGGATTTTCCTAGGCTTCTGTATTTTCTATCTGAAAGGCTGTATTGCTCTTGATAGAGTCCTCTAAGTGGCTCAAAGTTCTTACCGAAAGTCCTAAGGTTCTCGCGAAGGCAATCAGCAATCACTGTATCCATTTCATCATCGGGATGGTCCCCAAGGTGGGACTTGAAATAATCGTTAGGCCAAATTGGGGTGTCTACACCTATTGCCAGTTGTAAGCCATGGCTTTCTTTTGCCTTCTTGAATATTACCATAATTTCTTTTATTCTCAAGGGTTTCTGTCTTATGTTTTTGTGCAGCTCGTGTTTTATATCCTTTGACCCGTGTCACAGAGACAGAACTGAAGTCGGCCCGGAGCTACGAAATCCATAGCTGGGGGTTGCTTGTGACTCCGGAGTCTTTGGCTACTTACCTGTTGGGTCCAGAAACATCTCGTGAGGCCTTAGCTCTTTCGAGAGGTATTCCCGATTTTTGTTTAGGTATCGAATTGCCTGCTGACTTTTCTTATTGCTCTCCTTTCATTTCTTTTCAGAAGAAGAAGGAGAAAACAAGGAAATGGCACCGAAGATGGATAAAAACCTGCTGGCCCAATTGAAGGCTGAGAGGGTGAAGCAATCATCTGAAGGCGTAGCTCCAAAAAGGAAGAGCTCTCGTCTCCAGAAGGAGCTGAATGTTGATAGTTTCTTGGATGCTGACCTCTCAAAGGACCCTGCTCTTGACTTAGTGGTTGAGCCGCTTGAAGTAGATGGTGCTGAGAAATTGAAGAGAAAGGCAAAAGGTACGGTTGTGGAGGGTACCCCTTCCTCCAAGAAAACAAAAGTTGCTGTTGGTCCTTCCACATTGGCTAACTTCCAGGAAGCTCTGGAGCGTGCTTCTGGATTGCTCTGTGCAGCTTATAATGACTCAATGGCGGAGATGTCTCTCCAGGCGGTGGGGGAACTTATGTTGGTTGAGTTGGCCATGGTGGGCTTTCCTTTCTATATTTTTTGTCAACTCGTTTTTCTAGTTGTTTCTTCATTAATCCTTTCTCTCTTATTGCAAGCCACGGCTCGTGGCCGGTATCTTGTTTCCCAAAGCCTTGGTTTGGGGAAACAAGTGGTTACACTCTCAGAGACCAACGTGAGGCTCTCTAGACAAAGTGCTTCCATGGCTGCGGAGCTTCGGAAGGTGACAACCGAGAGGGATACTGCCTTGAAGTCAAAGAGAGGTTTAGAGGAGGAGAGAGATACCGCCGTGGCGACTGCTCGAAGTTTGGGGCTGAAGATTCTTGACTTGGATAAGGAGATGGAGAAGTGTAAAACCACAAGCTTGGGGATGCTGAAGAAGGTGAAGAATGCTCGTAGAGATGCCATTGAACTCTTCCTGCAGTCTCCTGAGTATCATCAAGATATTACCCAGCAATATTTTGACGGGTTCGAGGCCATGAGGAGTCGCGCAGCCTTAGCTTATCCAAAATTGGATTTTTCCAAGTTTGAAGTTGATGATGAGGAAGGCCCCTCATGCCTCGATGGGGGACAGAAAGAAGAGGATGAAGGCGATGATGCTGCATCCAAAGACACATCCATTCCGAGCTCTTCCCTTGCATCCCTTCTCCAAACTCCTGAAAAAGTCTCCCTTCCTCTTGAAGCTTCAACCCCAGCTGTAACACCCCTTGGCCCGTCATCTGGTGATAGGCAAACTGTTGATAATTCCTCGCTGGGCCTTTGAATGGCCTTTCAAAAACTCGTAATTGATTTGGGTTTGTAACTAACACATTTTAAATACTGTCGTACTTTTTGACTATGCTGTTTGGGAGTGGCCTGCTGGTTTGGCCTTAAATCCCTTCTTGGTTGGAAAAACTTGTGTTGACTACTGTTGGAAGTGATCTAAGTGTGATCATATTTTGGGCCTTCTCGAAGGCTATTTGCTCGAAATTGTGACAGGTGCAGGTTTTGACAAGAAATGCTTCTTGTTATGGTGTTTTCTAATGGCCCTTGTGCACATTATGCATGCTGGCTTTTATTAGTCTTGCCAATTCTTGCCCTTATTATTGTTGTGTCAGCGTCTTGGTATTTTGCAAGAGGTGTTCCCTCAATTATGTAGCTAGAAATTTTATTCTGAGCTTGTTTGATTTGGGTAGACATGCTACGTCTAATCTGGGAATTTTATTTTTCCCTTTTTCCCTTGTTGTGTCTTTTCTTGCATAGTTATACTACGTCTCTTACTCCCCTAAGTGTGTAAAATGCTTGCGTCCAAGCAATTAAGACACTTATTTAAGTTTACCCTTAGGTTTTACTGGGTGAGTTACATTCTCGTAGATTGCATAGCTGTGCTACGTCCGTTGAGCTTGGAAATTTTTCCTAAGTGTAGACACCCCAATTTGGCCTAACGATTATTTCAAGTCCCACCTTGGGACAATCCCGATGATGAAACGGATACAGTGATTGCTGATTGCTTCCTTGAGAACCTTAGGACTTTCGGTAAGAACTTTGAGCCACTTAGAGGACCCAATTCAAAGCCATACAGCCTTTCAGACAGAAATACAGAAGCCTAGGAGAATCCATCTGTCGGCCGTAACATCGATCCCACGGCCCTTACATCATTTCCTCACCCGAGCAACCTGTTGCTAGCAAAATCTCCCTGAGAGATCAATCCCTCGGCCGCAAGATCCATCCTTCGGCCGAAACATCCATTCCTCGGCCGTGATATCTTTTACTCGGCCGCCAGATCGACCTTTCCCCAGACTCTGGAACGTGTTCTGTCAGACGTTTGATCCGATTACACTACCTTTCCGATGCGTTCGGGCTATGCTCAGAGATTACGACGTAAAGTTAGAGATGCATTGCAATTGCAATTGCCATTTCGTGATTTGATTGGCCGGAGTGAGTCACCGATTGCCTATATAAAGGGCCCTTGGACTCCGAAAATAAACACACGAAATTCATAGAGTACACACTCTCTCAAGCCACGAAACTCTGCCAAAATACTCTCTCAAACCCACTCTTCAAAAGCCCTAACCTCCCGAAGGCAGCCGTCAATCCGGCGATCAAACCCCGAAGTTCAAACCCTAACCCTAAGGTTTTCAATCGAGCAATCAGTCAATCACACCCAATCCAAAGCAATCAAGCAACTGAGGGTTCAAGGTGGTGAGGCCCAACGACCTCTGGTTTGTCTTATTTACTGCATTTTTAACTAACCGTAGTGTTTTGATTATCCGTAAATCTTTCTGTCTGGTGTGAGGAAGAACACCGACCGGGGCTTCGATCCCTCGGCCGGTACATTAAACCAGGAGGATCCCTCGGTCGTGACATCTATTCACCGGCCGCGGGATCCATCTCCCTGGAACAGCTTGTTTTGTTTTGCTTTTTGACGCATGCTTCAGTTACCGTCCTGGCTCACTTTACTTTCTGTTTAAAGGATTAATTAAACAGACTATATGTTAGAATTAAACAAAGCATCTACACGTCTTATGTTGAACGATTATGGGCCAGTCTCACGACTGGGCAAATAGGGGTGCCTAACACCTTCCCCTTATTGTACTTTTGGCTCCCGTATCCAGAATCTTTATCTGTTTTCCCAGTTTTAATAAACTGGGTGGCGACTCTATCTGATGATAACCGTTATCATGTGGCGATGTTCCTAGCCATGGGAATGTCCATGATTTTGGTTTACGAAGCAACCAACCAATCGAGCAAACACAATGTGATCAATCTGTATGGTGATGCCCCGTTTGGGAGGTGTCTACAGTTTTTGGCGTTTCTGCTAGGGACTTGAGAGCCATAACCAAAAAGTTCAACATAAGACTAATACATGCCTTGTTTAATTCATTTATCATATGCATCGAGCGGGCAACCCGTCGAGTTCACCTGATATCCCGGCATGACACGGGCTATGTTGGGGGTTCCAGCAAACTCCACAGTCAATCGTACCTAGTGGTATATCAAAAAGGAAATCACCCAATCGCCGCCTATGATGGGCTGGTGAGAGGATTGGTGCCCTTTGACAACGGAGCACCCTGAGACTACCAAAACCTTGCATGTTTTAGAAAGCCATAGAACTTATCAAATTAAGACAGGAACCTACAGGCTAGGAACCTACTTGCATTTTACTTGCAAAAGTTCTTCCTCACACCCATTGTATATGTGTATGTTGTAAAGTTTCTCTTTTGCAGGAATCTCTCTAAGTCAAATAAACAGTATGTAAGATTAATCAATCTAACTAAAGCAAAAACCTTTTTCAGGAAAAATGACTGCATCACTGTTCATGTCTGATTCGCACTTTCAAGTTGTCACCAAACTGTCTGGCCCGCTCCACTTTGCTGTTGAGGATTTCAACCCCTCTGAATACATCACTCCAGTAAATCAACCAAAGCCTATGGTGGCTATCATTGAAGACAACCATGTCATGTTCGCTGGAACGGTTTATGAGGAAGAAGTAGAAGACCTGATTGAAGAAGAAGGGCTTCGCAGGGTTCCAATCTACTTTTATGACCCTTATGCACCTACCGATGATTATTGGCCAATAGACGAGGTCAACAACCTCGAGACTGAAGAGGCAAAGGAAGAAGAGTCTGTCGACAATGACCCTCTAGACGAAATATCACTAAACCTACTCTTTGATGAGGGGGTCACCAATAATGAAATAAGGGTGATCCACCCCATCATAGATAGCTTTGGTAATTGGTGGGGCTTTGTTGGCACACGACGAGTCGACAACAGCGACGAAGCCGAGGTTGAAGCTCAATTGGAGGAGATAACAGCAATAGCAAATCAAATGGCCCTCCAAGACTTGCAGGGTGACAATGATGAAAGTGCGAATCAAGGTGACAGTGAAGTGCTGGTGATCAACTTTGGTGATGAAAAAGACTGCTCCGAGCTGATTGTGGATGCTGAAAAAGGGGCTTACCCTAATTGGACCGTGGAACACACTCTAAAATACAAAATGAAAAGCGCTAATTCTGATCTTAGTTCTGATTCCGATTCCGACTCCGAGTCGACTCAGTCCGAGTCAAGCTTTTCATCCTTTGAAACTACTAAGTCTAGTGAGGAAAACCTGGTCAAAATACCAAGGCATAGCATTTACTTTGAGTTCGACTCTGAAATGTCTTTTGATAAACTTAGCAATGAGAAGGAAGATTTAGAGTATTTCACTTTGCCTATGATCAATTGTGTGGATTCCGACAAACTAAATTTTGAGGAAGAAATTCCAAAAGAAATTCTAGAATTCATCGAGAGAGAAGAAGAAAGGCACGCTAAACCTTTTTCTGAGGAAATAATCACAGCAAACATAGGCTCTGAAAACGAGCCCAAAATGGTTAAAATTGGTGCCGCACTATCTCCTCAAGAAAGTGAAAAACTAATCCTTTTGCTAAAAGAATACAAAGATGTTTTTGCCTGGTCTTACGAGGACATGCCTGGAATAAACCCTGAAATTGTTCAGCATAAAATTCCTCTTCATCCTGATGCAAAACCAGTTAAACAAAAACTGAGACGTATGCGCCCTGATTGGGTCCTAAAGATAAAAGAAGAAGTCACCAAACAAATCAACGCCGGTTTCCTCATAGTCACCGAATATCCACAATGGGTAGCAAACATCGTTCCCGTACCAAAGAAAACTGGAGGAATTAGGGTCTGCGTAGATTTCCGAGATCTCAACAAAGCCAGTCCGAAAGATGACTTCCCATTATCTCACATAGACGAGCTAGTGGATAACACCGCAGGTCATGCATTGCTATCCTTCATGGACGGATTTTCTGGGTATAATCAAATCCTTATGTCTCCGGAGGATAAAGAGAAAACCACCTTCACTACGCCTTGGGGAACTTACTGCTACCGAGTGATGCCGTTTGGGTTGAAGAATGCTGGAGCCACTTACCAGAGGATGGCAACAACACTGCTGCACGACATGATGCATAAAGAGGAATCGAGGTAGACCCTTCCAAGATACAGGCTATCATGGAGATATCACCGCCTAGGACGGAGAAGGAAGTAAGGAGCTTCTTAGGGAAGGTACAGTTCATCAGCAGGTTCATTTTCAAGTTCACAACCATCTGTGAACCTCTTTTCAAGCTACTAAAGAAGGGTATTGATTTTGAATGGAGCCAGGACTGCCAGCAAGCGTTCGAGGCAATCAAAGAATATCTTCAGAATCTACCTGTGCTGTCGCCGCCCATCCCTGGGAAGCCGTTGATTCTGTATCTCTCAGTAACAGACACGTCCATGGGATGCATGCTAGCACAAGAAAACGACGCCAAAGTAGAGTGCGCCATATACTACCTCAGCAAAAAAAATGATGGATTATGAGACAAGGTACACTCCCCTCGAGAAAACCTGTTGGGGGCTAGTATGGGCCATAAAGAAACTGAGGCACTACCTGTTGGCACATCCGGTGGTGCTGGTCTCTCGTTTAGACCCAATCAAGTATCTTTTCGAAAAGCCAGCACTTATCGGAAAGCTAGCTAGGTGGTTATTGCTGCTAGCGGAGTTCGACCTCAAATACATGACAAGGAAATCAGTAAAAGGAAGAGCTGTGGCAGAATTCTTGGCGGATCATCCTGTGACAGAAGCCGAGGTAGAGGACTTCATGTTCCCCGACGAGGACATTTTATGTCTCTTAGATGACACATGGCAACTTTACTTTGATGGAGCATCAAACCAATGTGGATATGGCATAGGGGTATTGCTAGTTTCCCCAAACGATTCTCACATCCCTTTGTCATATAAACTGAGGTTTGAAGTCACTAACAACCAAGCTGAATACGAGGCTTGTATTGCTGGAATGGAGGCAGCCCTGGAGCTAGGGGCAAAAAGGGTAGAAGTCATTGGGGATTCAAACCTGGTGGTATCTCAAGCAAGGGGAGACTGGAAGATCAAGGAGGATACACTAAACCTATATCACTCTGTGCTGGAAGATCTAATTCCACAATTCGATTCTGTTATCTTCACGCACACTCCTCGAGTAAGCAATAGATTTGCAGATGCACTGGCAACATTAGCATCTATGGTCGAAATACCCTTGGGATTCACAATGCGGCCGCTCATGATCGAGCAAAAGGTTAAACCAGCATGTGAGTGTACCTTTACCAAGGAAGGTGAAGACGATGGCAAGCCATGGTACGAAGACGTGAGGGAATTCCTGGAAAAAGGAGAATACCCACCCGAGGTCACCTCAAAGGACAAAACGGCTCTGCGGAAGTTTGCTGCCCGATTTGTAATCTGTGGAGGAGCATTGTATCGAAGGGCACACTTGGGTCCAAGCCAACTTTGCGTCACAACGGAAGACAGCCACAAGGTAATGGAAGAAATACACGAAGGAATTTGTGGGCCACACATGAATGGGGCAACGATGACAAAGAAGATCCTACGTCAGGGATATTACTGGACTACAATGGAGGCCGACTGCGCTGATTATGTCCGCCGATGTTACAAATGCCAAACTCACGCTGATCGTATGCGTATTCCCCCTACAGAATTGTATAGCATGACATCCCCCTGGCCATTCTCCACTTGGGGGATAGACGTCATTGGAAGCATAAATCCAAAGGGGAAATACAAACATCAGTTCATTCTGGTGGCCATCGACTACTTCACCAAATGGGTAGAAGCAGCTTCTTATGCTACTCTCAAAGCCACTAACGTGGCCAAATTCATTCGCACTAATATCATCTATCGATATGGTGTACCTCACGAGTTTGTCTGTGACAATGGATCGCACTTCAAAGGGGCGGCAAAGAAGCTTTTCGCCGAATTTGGGATACAGAATCATCGGTCATCTACTTACCGACCTCAAACTAACGGAGCAGTTGAAGCTGCAAACAAGAATATCAAGAGGATTCTGTGGAAGACTACCGACACTTACCGTACTGGCCAGAAATGCTACCTCTGGCGCTATGGGGATATCGAACAACTGAAAGGACTTCAACTGGGGCCACTCCCTACTCTCTGGTCTATGGAATGGAAGCTGTCTTGCCTATCGAATTGGAATTACCTTCGTTAAGGGTTCTAGCTGAGACTGGAATGATCGAAGAAGACTGGATTCAAAACCGCTACGACGAGTTGGCACTACTGGACGAAAGGAGACTAAGAGCCTTATACCATGTACAAGGGTATCAACGCCGCATTGCACGAGCATTCAACAAAAAGGTGAAACCTAGGGACGTCAAGGTAGGAGACATGGTGCTCAAAGCAATTCGTCGCCACGTTTCAGACCCAAGGGGCAAGTTTAGACCAAACTGGGGAGGCCCCTACCTTATCAAACGCATACTTTCTGGAGGAGCAGCATACATTGCAGACTTGGATGGAATGGAATTCGCAACGCCAGTCAACATTGACAAGCTGAGGAAGTATTACCCATGAGAGATGCTCGTTGGACCGAAAACCACAAGGGTGGGCGGATCCAAGCAAAAATTAGAGCAGCCTACTAGGTCGAAAACCCGCAAGGGCGGCTTAGGCAAAAACTAAGGCATAAATAAAACGCTCGCTAGACCGAAAACCCGCAACGGCGGTCTTAGGCAAAATTTAGAGCACAAAAGGAGAGGAAAATACCCGAGTGGACCCTAACTAAAAACAAAACAAATCCCCTTTGTTGGAACTACGTTTATGGCCTGATTCCCTCCATGGGATACGTAGGCAATCTCCAAGTTTGAGATTCGGCCATTGCTATCATCATCACTTCCAAAATTTCTAGGTCTATCCTAAAGCATGTTCGCTATCAAATCATGGCAATAACATCTTCAGATAAAACAACCAAATGTTTTATTTCCAAAGAGAAAGGACAAAATGAAAGCTAGAATCAAACAAACATCTTTTGAAAAACATAAGCAAAGCGACAATCTCTAGGTCTTCCTTCTTTTTGCACTACTATCCTCCAAAAGGTTTTTCTTCAACCAGCGTTTGTAAGAACCCGATAGCTTGGCAACGAAGTTCTCAGCAACCTCCTGCATCACTCTATTTGGCCAAAGACGCAGCATATTGCGACGGAAGTTGGCATCATGGATCTTAGAGACGGTGTACTCAGGGTCACCCAGGATTGCGGTTTGTTCAGCCCCAAATTGCCTTTGAAAGCGAGCAGGAAAGTAGAAAACGACTCGAGTAATACCAATTACTGCTACACCAAAATGGTTCATGGTACTCACAGTCATACTCTCAATACCATACCAGGGGCAAACCCATTGAATCCAATCACCCCTACAAGTCCTCATCCATGCTTCCCAAGCAGCCTCGGTTGGGAATTGCTTAATCATATGACACTCCGTGCATTGGTCTGGATTATAAGGAAGTCGCTCCGGCGCACCCCACACTTTTAGCTTCTCAAACAACCACACCTAGAGAATAAGGGAAAATTGTGAGTTGAGAGAACACGTGAGTCAAAACAAAAGAGTGATGAGTGAAAAGATAAACTTGACAAATAAATAAATAAAAGAGCGAACCTGCAATAGCAAGGGACTGCCTAAGAACTGAGCTGTAGGACTACCTTTCATCACATCTAGACCCATCAAGGTCTCTGCCAACACTAGGTCAGCGAAACCCACACGGTTTCCAATTTGCTGAGCAAGATTAAGTAATATAGGATCAGCATGGCCAAGGGAAGGGCCAAGCAAATAATAATGGAGGAGACAAATGCACAACGCATGAAAGCACGACTTCTGTAGGGAAACTTGGCGATGAGCCTCAGCTGTACCAAAACGCTGAATAAGTTGCAGGATCTCCAGCCTACCTTTCACTAGGAAGAATTTGACTTCATGTTTCTGGACTTGGAGTAAATCCTTCAGGAGATCACTTCGGTTGAACAAAGGATTAGGGACAACAAAACCCTCCCTGTCTGAATGGCCCATAATGGCTGCAAATTCCTCGATAGTAGGACATAACTCCTCTCTCTTAAAGCGAAAGACACGAAAATCAGGGTCCCACAAACTAGCGGCTGCCCTAAGGAAGGCAAAATTCACAGGAATTTGACGAAGGGAAAAGAGGAAGTCCATGCCAAAGGATTTAAAGTGTAAACGGTCAAGGCCATTAAAGGAAATCAACCACTGATCAAGGACTGGTTGTGCCATATGTAAGGAATTGCTACTGACAACGCTATCGGGTTCGTAGAACGCGTATTTATAGAACTAAGTCGAATCTTAGTCCGAATCGAAATCGGGTTCTTAATCCTCAGAATTTCAATCGGTCTCTCGGCCGATACTTCGATATGACGGCCGTAGGATCTATCCATCGGCCCGTAGATATCAGGGTTGACCTGCAAGTCAAACCCAGGCGAACAAAACGATCCTTCGGCCAACAGATCGAAGTTTCGGCCGTGTAATCACTAGATCGGCCACCAGAACGGCTATTTTACAGACTGTTCCCACGGTTCAGTTCGTTTCGTTGGATTAACGAGAATGTCACACGCAAACAACGTAGAAACAGCATATACAATCACAATCGCAGAGCAAAAAGGTTTTTGTTTCATATATCGAAGACTTTTTACATCACAAGGTGGATCATCCCACATTTCCTAAACAAACTATACATCGATTTCCTGTCAAACTAACCTATGCAGGAAGAGAAACAAAGAAAAAACAAAAAAAGAGGAAGCAGAAGAGGATGTCGAACCCTCTGGTGGTCCAAACACCAGAGGCCTGCTGCAAAGAAACTAAGAAGAGGACACCCCTGGGGCGGTGTATACCGGAGGAGTACTACGGTGCAAAAGAGACACCACATGGCCCAGAAAAATCACCACACCGCGTACCACCGCCACGCCAGGAGCTCCACGTCACGGAAGCAAGTCACCCATGCGAGGGCGCCTAATCAAGCATACCCATGCGAGGATCCATAATCAAGCGTCAAGACAGGACCAAAAGCGAACGCGGTCTCCCTCCGCGCACGCTAGCCACATCAG
Organism: Rhododendron griersonianum; assembly: GCA_018127125.1. Classification (NCBI taxonomy): domain Eukaryota; kingdom Viridiplantae; phylum Streptophyta; class Magnoliopsida; order Ericales; family Ericaceae; genus Rhododendron; species Rhododendron griersonianum. The sequence goes on along the minus strand of CM030792.1, from coordinate 33,222,299 downwards.
CATATCACCCACGGCCCGGAGCTGTCGGAAACAAGGAGAAGTGGAGGGGGTTTTCGGTCGAAGCCTCGGACGGAAGGAACGGAAAGGGATGAAAGGAAAGTGAAACGAACGGCTGAGGCCGTGACCTTTTATAGGCCCCTGGAAATGAATCGATTAAGCAGCCGAAGCATCGGTTCCTCGGCCGATACATCAATCCTTCGGCCGAGATATCAATCTCCTGGCCCTTCTAATCCATTCCTTTCAGTCCCAATGGATTTTGCTCAAGTGATTACAGACTTCTAGGTCCTCAAACAACCAAGTAGCCTTGGGGGCATCCCCGAGCCAATGCAGCATGATCAAAATTAATCTTGGGGGCATGCCCAAGCATCGAAGCTCTCTCTCCACAAACTGTTGGCCAAAGCAAGTTGAAACACCCAGCGGCTTTACGCCCATATCCATTATCAAATCACTCAGCGGCTCCCAGCCCACCATTTCAACAGGCTCGAGGCCATGATGACCAATCTCAGCGGCTCTACGCCCATTACTTCAACAGGCTCGAAGCCTATGTCTACCATCCCAGTGGCTCTACGCCTGTATACACTCACTCAGCGGCTCCAAGCCCTCGAATCAGCAGCTCTACGCTCGCTATCACAATTCAGCGGCCCTGTGCCTATCATCTCTACACAACTCAGCGGCTCCGAGCCCGCTATCTCAACTGGCTCGAAGCCATAGCAACCATCTTAGCGGCTCTAAGCCCATTATCGACAGGCTCTACGCCTGTTATCACAACTCAGGGGCTCAAAGCCTATTATCTCAAGTGGCTCCAAGCCATCACCTCAACAGGCTCGAAGCCTATGTTTACTATCTCAGCAGCTCTATGCTCGCTATCACAGCAACAGACTCTACGCCTGTTATCACAACTCAGCGGCTCCAAGCCTATTATCTCAAGTGGCTCCAAGCCATCACCTCAACAGGCTCGAAGCCTATGTTTACTATCTCTGCAACTCTATGCTCGCTATCACAGCAACAGACTCTACGCCTGTTATCACAATCTCAGCGGCTCGAAGCCCATTACTCTAACAGGCTCGAAGCCTGTATATATAATCTTAGTGGCTCGAAGCCGTAACAACCAACCCAGCGGCTCTAAGCCCATTGTCTCAACTGGCTCGAAGCCGTAAACAAGCAACAGGCTCTACGCCGCCCCAACAATCAAGACATCTATTCTCAGGCTCTACACCTGAATGCTCAAAAATCTAACATTTTTGAATGCTCAAGCTCTGCGCTTGGATGCCCAACCACTGTGTACTGGATGCTTAAGTTATACACTTGAATGCTCAAGCTCTACGCTTGGATGCCCAACCACTGCGTACTGGACGCTCAAAGCCTGTACTTTGAATGCTCGGATTCTGCCGTCTGAATGCTCGAGCTCTACGCTCTGAATGCTCAAGTCCGGAACTTGATAGAAGCTCTAAGCTTAAAACAAACACACACGCACGGGCCCGTGCACATATTGCGTTATCACATCGAGTCTGCATTATCATATCTGTTCACATCTAACAAACAAGCATCGCACATATACACTCTGCATATCTTTCATGAAACAGGTCAACCCTACAATCAACCGGCTCTATGCCTCGATTTTATTGATCGGTTCAGCGCCTCAATCCTTTGGCTCCACGCCAACACTTATGATGAGAAAGCTCCGTGCACAGACCATCAAAATAAAACCAGCTCTACGCTTCGGTTCATATCACGTCAAGCTCTAAGCTCCGACAACTCAGGCCCTCGCCTCAAGACTGCAGCAGGCTCCACGCCTCAATTTAATCACCTTACGTCAAGCTCTAAGCTCACCTCAGGCCTCCGCCTCATAAACCACAGCAGGCTCCACGCCTCAATCCAGTCACCTCAGGCTCTCGCCTTATGATCAACACCAGCTCCGCGCTTCGGTCCTATCAATCACCTCAGGCTCTCGCCTTATGATCAACACCAGCTCCGCGCTTCGGTCCTATCCCATCTCCTCAGGCCTTCGCCTCAAGATTGCAACAGGCTCCACGCCTCGATTCTATCACTCTCCAGGCTCTCGTCTCATGACTACAACCGGCTCCGTGCCTCGGTTCCCTCATCTCCAAAAGCTCCATGCTCTATGTTACTGGCCCTGCGCCCCCTACATCTCAAAAGCAAACGGCGTCCGACTCATCCCATAGATGGTTTGGATTCCACCCCATTACATCAATTCCTTCCAGCTCATTCGCAAGGATAGGCTACTCTACCGAGCTCCTTTCAGTCAAAGTAAGGATGATCAAGAAAAGCAAACGCACCTGCAGTGTACTGATCTACCCCAAAATACTAAGGAAGCTCTATGCAAAAATTCCCCAGGCAGCCCTACGCTCCTTCAACTATCTTCCGCCAAAATCCTGGATCAGTCTAGGTACGTCACACTACGGCTTTTTAAGCCCAAAGGTACGTCTTCTGTCTCTAACCCTCCAAACTTTTTCTTTTCTTTATTGCCCAAACTACGATTGGTCTGAATTTCCTTTGTGGAATACGTAGGCAACCTCCCGGCCCGACCATAACAAAACCTTTTTCGAAAATCCCTTGGAATAGTGGTTGGACCAAATTGAGTTGCTTTTTACAGCTTTGACTCTTACTCAAACATGTCTCGCGATCCGTCTGAGTTTAGTCAAAGAGGGGCATCTGTAGACACCCCAATTTGGCCTAACGATTATTTCAAGTCCCACCTTGGGACAATCCCGATGATGAAACGGATACAGTGATTGCTGATTGCTTCCTTGAGAACCTTAGGACTTTCGGTAAGAACTTTGAGCCACTTAGAGGACCCAATTCAAAGCCATACAGCCTTTCAGACAGAAATACAGAAGCCTAGGAGAATCCATCTGTCGGCCGTAACATCGATCCCACGGCCCTTACATCATTTCCTCACCCGAGCAACCTGTTGCTAGCAAAATCTCCCTGAGAGATCAATCCCTCGGCCGCAAGATCCATCCTTCGGCCAAAACATCCATTCCTCGGCCGTGATATCTTTTACTCGGACGCCAGATCGACCTTTTCCCAGACTCTGGAACGTGTTCTGTCAGATGTTTGATCCGATTACACTACCTTTCCGATGCGTTCAAGCTACGCTCAGAGATTACGACGTAGAGTTAGAGATGCATTGCAATTGCAATTGCCATCTCGTGATTTGATTGGCCGGAGTGAGTCACCGATTGCCTATATAAAGGGCCCTTGGACTCCGAAAATAAACACACGAAATTCATAGAGTACACACTCTCTCAAGCCACGAAACTCTGCCAAAATACTCTCTCAAACCCACTCTTCAAAAGCCCTAACCTCCCGAAGGCAGCCGTCAATCCGGCGATCAAACCCCGAAGTTCAAACCCTAACCCTAGGGTTTTCAATCGAGCAATCAGTCAATCACACCCAATCCAAAGCAATCAAGCAACTGAGGGATCAAGGTGGTGAGGCCCAACGGCCTCTGGTTTGTCTTATTTACTGCATTTTTAACTAACCGTAGTGTTTTGATTATCCGTAAATCTTTCTGTTTGGTGTGAGGAAGAACACCGACCGGGGCTTCGATCCCTCGGCCGGTACATTAAACCAGGAGGATCCCTCGGCCGTGACATCTATTCACCGGCCGCGGGATCCATCTCCCTGGAACAGCTTGTTTTGTTTTGCTTTTTGACGCATGCTTCAGTTACCGTCCTGGCTCACTTTACTTTCTGTTTAAAGGATTAATTAAACAGACTATATGTTAGAATTAAACAAAGCATCTACACGTCTTATGTTGAACGATTATGGGCCAGTCTCACGACTGGACAAAGAGGGGTGCCTAACACCTTCCCCTTATTGTACTTTTGGCTCCCGTATCCAGAATCTCTATCTGTTTTCCCAGTTTTAATAAACTGGGTGGCGACTCTATTTGATGATAACCGTTATCATGTGGCGATGTTCCTAGCCATGGGAATGTCCATGATTTTGGTTTACGAAGCAACCAACCAATCGAGCAAACACAATGTGATCAATCTGTATGGTGATGCCCTGTTTGGGAGGTGTCTACACTAAGCCTTTTAATTGATGCATAGCTGTGCTACGTCTGTTGAGTTTGGAAATTTTTCCTAAGCTGTTTAACTAATGCATAGCTATGCTACGTCTGTTTGAGCTTGGAAATTTTTCCTACGCTGTTTAGTTAATGCATAGCTGTGCTACGTCTGTTTGAGCTCGGAAATTTTTCCTAAGCTGTTTAGTTAATGCATAGCTATGCTACGTCTGTTTGTTGTTCGTGTCCGAATAATTAATGTGCTTACTTCGATTACCCCGTAGGATATCTCTCAAGTTTGATGATTATTTCCTTAGAATATCATAATTTCCCATGACGTGAGAGGTTGGATTGCAGGGTTCAAATCATCTGCATTTAATCGTAAGCTACCGTTTCAACTGCTCGAGGTAGTGGGGTTTATAACTTCCCATTATCCCAAGCGGTTGGGGTGGCAGTTTTAATTGCAAGTTTGATTGTGATCGTGCTGATTGGTTTAGCAAGCGGTTAGTGAACCGCCCAATTTGGCTATAAATATCAGTAGATGTTTAGGGATTACTCCCCATTCCACAATCAAATTCAAATCGCTAATGGCAAGCAGTGATCGTATCACCGAGTTATGCCAGGAGTTGCAGAGCCTGAAGGCAGCCATTACTGGGATGACCTTGAAGATGGAGACCATGGCGGATTCCATTTCCGTCATGGAGAAGACGGTCCGCTTGGTGCTGATAGCCAACTGGGAATAGTTGGAGGCTTTTCGAGGGCAACCGGCGCCACCAGTTCCTTCCCCTCCGAGGGAGGGGGGTAGTGACTAGGTTGCAACTTTGTGGGTTTGCCCACAAAGTTTTTATCTAAAAGCTGTCCACATCCCTTGGGGTGTGGATTTATTAATACAATTTTTGATAATTTTATCTTTCTGTTGTCTCTCCATTTCATGCATACAGGAAAATCAAACCATATCGTGCATATTGGAAATTTGAACGAACATCCCTCGTGAGGAATTTTATTGGCCACTAGGGCTAGCAAACAGAAAGAACATATGGTCCTAACTAGAACAACTTGATTGCTAAAGTTATATTGAAAACAGAGAGTTTCCTAAAAACAGAAAATAAATTTCCTAGAAATGGACATAAATTTGGATTGCAAACACCTACTTCTAGTATTTCTTTAGATGCTCTGCGTTCCACGAGTTTGGTAGCTCTTTTCCCCTTAGGATTGTGAGTCTATATGCACCATCTTTGATATGGTGTAAAACCTGGTAGGATCCCTCCCAATCTGGGCCGAGCTTGCCTACCTTCTTTCCCGTAGGATCAACTTTCCTTAGGACCAGATCACCAGCTCGAAAATCCCTTGGCCTAACCTGTGCTTCATGGTACTTGACCATTCTTTGCTGGTAGAGGGCCAATTTGGCCATGGATGTTTCCCTCGTCTCTTCCAAAAGGTCCAGCTCGGCCCTGAGATCTTCTTGGTTCTCCTGGGGATCCGTGCTTACGGTCCTATAGTTGAGAAGTTCAACTTCAATTGGGACTACTGCTTCGGCCCCAAATGCAAGAGAATATGGAGTTTCTCCAGTTGCTGTTCGGGGCGTTGTCCGATATGCCCATAGCACGTTATAAAGCTCGTCTGGCCAAGCTCCTTTGGCTTCTCGAAGCCTTTTCTTGATTCCTTTCTTGATTGTTCGGTTTGTAACTTTCACTTGGCTGTTGCCTTTGGGTGAGCCTTGGAGGCATAGTGTACATGTATTCCCTTGGAAATACAGTACTCCTTGAGCTGGGCATTATCGAATTGCTTCCCTCGATCAGTGACTATCACTCGTGGTAATCCAAATCGGCTTATAATGAATTTCCACAAGAAGTCGATCGTAACCTCTGCTGTGATTGTGGCCAGTGCCTTAGCTTTGACCCATTTTGTAAAGTAATCCACAGCTACAATGGCATGCTGGACCTGGCCTGCTGCCATTGGAAGTGGACCAATTAGGTCTACTCCCCACTGGGCAAATGGCCAGGGTCCTTTCATAGGAGTTAAGACTGTGGGTGACCCATGAATGATATTCGCAAAACGCTGGCACTTCTCACATTTTTGGACCATAGAGTTGCAGTCCTTCTGCATGCTTGGCCAATAATATCCCAACCTAAGGAGTTTGTAGGATAACATGCGGCCACCTTGGTGATCCCCACATACTCCGTAGTGAGCCTCTTCCATAGCCCTTGTGGACTCCGGCGTACTCAGGCACCTAAGGTATGGTAATGAAAAGCTTCTTCTATAGAGCACATCTCCCATCATCAGGTACTTTGCAGCTCTAATTTTGAGTTGCCCAGCTTTGACATTATCATCTGGTAGTGTCCCATTCGTTATGTAGTCGACTATGGGACCTGTCCATGAGTTGCTGTAGTCGATAGCTTGTACCTGTATGTCCATGGCAAAGATACTGGGCAGCTCTAAGTATCATATCGGTGCATTTGGTGGAATAGCACCCTCTTTGGCCGTGGCCAGCTTTGACAAGTAATCAGCTTCAATGTTCTCCTCCCTTGGGATTCGGACAATGCCAAAGCTTTGTAGCTTTGCAATTTGGGCTTTTACCTTATCCAAGTACTTCTGCATTACTTTTTCCTTCACGGTATACTCCCCTAGGACTTGTCCTACTACCAGTTGTGAATCACTTTTGGCCAACACATGGTTAGCGCCGACGGCCTTAGCCAGGTCCAAACCAACCACGAGAGCTTCATATTCAGCCTCGTTGTTGGTCGCTTTGAACTCAAACCTGAGCGCGTAGCTTAGGCGTTGCCCCTTTGGGGAAGTTAGAACTAAACCAGCTCCGCTTGCTTCTCTGGTTGTTGATCCATCCACTTGTAGGATCCAAGGTTTAGGTTCTTCCTTGGGGAGCTCTTATGGTTCTGGATACGTGTATTCCGCAAGGAAATCTGCAAGTACTTGAGCCTTAATGGCGATCCGTGGCTTGTATTCTATATCAAATTCACCAAGGTCTATCGACCATTGAATTAGCCGGCCTGAAGTCTCTGCGCAGTGGAGAATTCTTCGAAGTGGCTGATCCGTTAATACCTTGATTGAATGAGCTTGGAAGTATGGCCGTAGCCTTCTAGCAGCTATTACCATAGCAAAGGCTATCTTTTCAGCTCTGGGGTATCTCAGCTCAGCTCCTCGCAACGCCCTGCTGATGTAGTATACTGGAAGCTGCGTTCCCTGCTCTTCCCTTACCAAGACTGTGCTGACAGCATGGGGGGAGACAGCAAGGTATAAGAATAGAACCTCTCCTTCTTAAGTCCTACTAAGCAGTGGTGGGGACGTCAAGTATTCTTTTAGTTGGTTGAAAGCTGCTTCTTCTGTAGCAGTCCATTCAAAGGCTTTTTTCAAAACCTTAAAGAATGTTTGACACTTATCAGTTGCTCGTGAGATGAATCTGCTTAGAGCTGCAACTCGTCCTGTTAGCTTCTGGACCTCCTTAATGTTCTGGGGTGACTTCATAGTGAGTATGGCCTGAATCTTCTTAGGGTTTGCTTCGATTCCTCTTTGGGATACCATGAAGCCTAGGAACTTTCCTGAGGAGATTCCAAAAGCGCATTTTGTTGAGTTGAGCTTCATCTTGTATTTTCTGAGGACATGAAAAGTTTCTTCCAAATCCGCTATATGATCTCGTGTCTTGGCTCTTTTGACCAGCATATCATCCACGTACACTTCTACGTTGCGCCCAATCTGTCGCTTGAACATTTTGTTGACCAGCCTTTGGTATGTTGCCCCTGCGTTCTTAAGACCGAAGCACTTTGTAGCAATATAGTCCCCGATCGGTGATGAACGAAGTTTTTTCTTGGTCTTCTTCATGCATTTGGATTTGATTATATCCCAAAAATGCATCCATGAAAGTGAGGAGCTCGTGCCCAGCTGTAGAATCCACCAAGGAATCAATCCTTGGCAGAGGAAAGCTATCCTTTGGACATGCTTTATTGAGGTCTGTGAATTCTACATGTAGACACCCCAATTTGGCCTAACGATTATTTCAAGTCCCACCTTGGGGACAATCCCGATGATGAAATGGATACAATGATTGCTGATTGCTTCTTTGAGGACCTTAGGACTTTCGGTGAGAACTTTGACCACTTAGAGGACCCAATTCAAAGCCATACAGCCTTTCAGACAGAAATACAGAAGCCTAGGAGAATCCATCTGACGGCCGTGACATCGATCTAACGGCCACAACATCAATCCCTCACCCGAGCAACCTGTTGCCAGTAAAATCTCCCTGAGAGATCAATATCTCGGCCGCAAGATCCATCCTTCGGCCGAGACATCCATTCCACGGCCGCGACATCCTTTCCTCGGCCGCCAGATCGACCTTTTTCCAAACTCTGGAACGTTCTGTCAGACGTTTGGTTTGATCCAACTACACTACCTTTCCGATGCGTTCGGGCTACGTTCAGAGATCACGACGTAGAGTTAGAGATGCATTGCAATTGCAATTGCCATCTCGTGATTTGATTAGCCGGAGTGAGTCATCCCTATGCCTATATAAAGGGGCCTTTGGGCTCCGAATTAACACACAGAAATTGAGATACCTACACACTCAATCAAACCTCGAAACTCTGCACAAATACTCCCTCAATCCCATACTCCAAAAGCCCTAACCTTCCGAAGGCAGCCGTCAATCCGGCGATCAAACCCCAAAGTTCAAACCCTAACTCTAGGGTTCTCGATCAAGCAATCAATCAATCACACTCAATCCAAAGCAATCAAGCAACTGAGGGATCAAGGTGATGAGGCCCAACGGCCTCTGGTTTGTCTTAATTTATTGCTTTTTTCTGATTAACTGTAGCGTTTTGATTATTCATTAATCTTTCTGTCTGGTGTGAGGAAGAACACCGACCGGGGCTTCGATCCCTCGGCCGATACATCAAACCAGGAGGATCTCTCGGCCGTGACATCTATTCACTGGCCGCGAGATCCATCTCCCCGGGACATTTGTTTGTTTTTCTGCTTTCTGATGCATGCTCGTTTATCGCACTGGCTCACTTTGCTTACTGTTTAAAGGAATAACTAAACAGACTATGTGTTAGAATTAAACAAAGCATCTATACGTCTTATGTTGAACGATTATGGGCCAGTCTCATGACTGGGCAAAGAGGGGTGCCTAACACCTTCCCCTTATTGTACTTTTGGCTCCCGTATCCGGAATCTCTATCTATTTTCCCAGTTTTTAATAAACTGGGTGGCGACTCTATTTGATGATAACCGTTATCGTGTGGCGATGTTCCTAGCCATGGGAATGTCCATGATTTTGGTTTATGAAGTGAGCAACCAATCGAGCAAATACAATGTGATCAATCTGTATGGCGATGCCCCGCTTGGAGGTGTCTACACTACACACATTCTCCATTTGCCATTGGCCTTCTTCACCATAACCACGTTGGCTAGCCAATCGGGATAGAGAACTTCGCGGACGGATCTTGCTTGTATGAGCTTTTCTACTTCTTTGGCCGCGGCCTCGTTTCGTTCTGAAGCGAAAGTTCTCTTCTTCTGCTTGACAGGGCGAATGGTGGGATCCACGTTGAGCTTGTGAGATATGACCCTTGGGTTAATCCTGGGTATGTCCTCGTGGGACCATGCAAAGACATCTCTGTTCTTCCTCAGGAACTGCAACAGCTCCGTTCTTGTTACTGAGCTCAACCTTGTTCCGATCCTTACTGTTTTTCCAGGTTGCCCTGGTTCCAGGAGCTCCTTCACAAGTTCTTCCACTGGCTCTCCGTGTTGGAGTTTCTCTTCATCTTGAGTGTCTAGACTTTCTACATTCATGGTAATGTTAGCCCCCGTGAGTGAGGTGACATAACATTCCCGTGCTGCCTTCTGATCTCCTCTGACGCTAGCAACTCCTTCCGGTGTTGGAAACTTTATCATCAAATGATGTGTGGAGATTATCGCTCCGATTTTATTCAGAGTTGTTCTCCCCAGTATCGCATTGTATGCTGAAGGACAGTCAACTACTATGAAATCCACCATGCGTGTAATTTGACTTCCTTCTTCCCCCATGGTAATTGGCAGGGCTATTTGACCAGCTGGATAAACGGGCATACCTGCAAATCCAACTAGTGGGGATGTCATGGGCCTTAACCTTTCTCGTCCCACTTTTAGTTGGTCATACGCATGGAGATAGAGGATGTCAGCTGAGCTTCCACTGTCGATCAGTACCCTACGTGTGAGGTAGTTTGCTATGACAATGGTTATAACCAGTGGGTCATCATGAGGGATCTGGACCCCCTTGATATCTTCCTCTGAGAAAATGATGGGTATTTCCTCCTTTTTCTGGAATTTGTTTGGACGGCCAACCATATTGACCTCCAGGTATTCCTCCGTTCTCAGTTTTCTGAGGTGCATTTTTCTAGCGTTGCTAGATTCCCCTCCTCCGGCAAATCCTCCATGGATGACCTTGATCTCTCCAATGGGACCTGGTCGGTGGGTGGTGCCATCTCTACCCTCTTTGCTGGTATCTTCTCTTCTGAATGGTTTTTGGTGCTTCTTCGTTACAAAACGTTGAAGCCTCCCTCTTTGAATCAGGTCTTCGATTTGCTGTTTTAGGTCAATACAATCGTCGGTGTTGTGACCGTGGTCTTTGTGGAATCTGCAGTATTTGTCCTTAGCTCTCCTATTGGGATCAGTCCTCAGCTTTCCAGGCCACTTGAGGTCCGGATCATCCTGTAGGTTGCTAAGGATTTGCTCTGCCGTAGCTATGAGCGGTGTGAACTGCTTGTACCGGCCTTGGGGTGGTCCTCCCGCTCCTCCCCATTTCGGGGAGGATCTTGAGTCCACTTTCTTGTTCTTTGGTTCCCTTCCTGTCTTGCGAGTGGATTCTCTCCTCTTCCTATCGGGGGGAGGAAACTCACCAACCTGTGATGGCCCTGTTTGGGAATCAAAGCCATCACGTGTGCGCCTTGCGTAAACGGCCTCCTCTGCATTCATATGCTTCTGTGCCCTGAGCATAAGTTCCGCCAAAGTCTTGGGTGGCTCTTGAGATAAGAGGTATAAAAACTGTCCTGAATACAGTCCAGCTATATACGCAGTTATGCTCACGCTGTCGTCAGCTTCGTCAATCTGGACCACTTCTTTATTGAATCTGGTAGTGTACTCTCTTAACGATTCCCATCTTCCTGTAGACACCCTATTCTGGACGGTCCAGATTAGTTTACTTACGGTCTTTGATTCCCCGATGATGATTGAGGTCAAGACTACCCCAAGTTTGTGAATGAGTTTGAGCTTTGAGCGTCCCGAACCTCGTCCGAACCCATTTCAAACCTTTGTCGAACCCTCAAGCCAGAGCCAAATGGCCCCAGCAAAACCCTACTGGAGTACGCCAGTGGAGGACTAGCGTGCGCAGGAACCACTGCCACGTGTCAGTCATCGCCGCTTTATGGCGCACGCCACTCAACAAGTGGCGCACGCCAGTCAATTCCAGTCAAATCAACTTTATTCGGCCAGAAGCGCGGGACTTTTGTGGCCACCTTGACGTAGTCTACAGCTCCCTGATGATTATCTCGGCCAGAACTGTCCCCTTCCCTCCTACATTGCCTTTCAAGGCAAGTCCCATGCATTTAATGCATGGGAGGCTCCTCCAAGCCTTATCACCCCAAACAAGCCTTAAGGCCTCAACTGATCAGTCCATCCCACCTCCATAAATACCCCCCTTGCATTCATTTGCAAAGGGTTAACCACATTAAGAGTTCAAGCCTCCTTGTTCTCTTCCTCTTTATTTTCCTCCTTTGCTTCCTTTCTCTCCCATAGAAAGAGCAAGTAAGGGAAACACTCTCCACAGTCCATAAACCTCACCACAATCATCCTCCAACCCTCAACTCTCAAGCTCAAGTTCAAACCATCCATCAAAACTCATAAGCAAAGGTATAATACCTTTTGCTCCTGCTTTCTGTTCTGACCCCTGAGGGGGGCTAGCAGGGCCCAGGCTGGTAATCTATACCAGTCCTGGCCCTAATGCTGGCAAGGTTTCAAAAACCGTGCACAATGATCAGTGGCGCACGCCAGTACTGAGTGCCGTACGCCAGTAATGGTAGTACGTGCAAAACTGGCGTGGGGATCATGGATCGTTGTTTTCCTGCATTATTTAAGCTTTGATCACCTTGCTGCATGTTAAAACCAGTTTACAGCTTTCTGTATTTAGAGTTACTTTCTCTTCCATCTGTACTCTTTGCTTAGTATGGTCTTCTGGGTCCTTCTGGTCCTGCTCCAGAACCCAGAGTGTGCAAAGCCAAAGCACTGGAACAAAGAGACAACTGGCGTACGGTTCTTTATAAGTGGCGTACGGTAGTGGTCTACATTCCAGTGGCTTGGCCCTTGTATGGATCTTACATCCAGGCCTTTGATCATCCTCCCCTCATTGTTTAAGGGGTTTTTCTGTCCATTTGGTGGCTTTTAGCCCATTAATCTGTCTGTAATAGCTTAGTAACTTATATCAAACTGCGTGGTTTGTCCTGGGTGTGCACTGGTCCTTTCCAGAGCCCAGAGGGTTGATAACAGAAGCTGTGGTCTTAGGCTTACCGGCGCACGCCAGTTGTGGTGTGGCGCACGCAGGTCATGACTGCATGCAGTGGCTTGGTCAATGCATGAAGGCTTGTTCCTGTGTGCACTATCTCACAGTCAGTGTGCTCCAGTCTGCTTAAAATGTCCACAAAAGCTTGTTCTCAATCTATTATATTTGCTTAGATCAAACATCATCATCCATAAACATTTTGTCACATTTTTGTACATAAATGCAACCTGTTTACAGTCTTAATCCCCATTAACTGTTCCCCCGCCCTAACTGGTTAAAACAATGATCAAATAAAGAGAGAAATGCAAATGTTTTATAAAATGCCTGAGTAGAGACCGGTCTCTGGACTGGGCGAGGGGGGTGCCATAAAACCCTTCCCCTCTCGTAATCTGGCTCCCGAACCTCAAGATCGAAGATGACGACGGTCCAGTCTACAAAAGCCTTTTTCAAAATCAAACAAACGTGGTCCAAACGTTTTCAAAAGGACGGTTTCTTGGGTACTAACCGCAAAACCCGAGTGGCGACTCTCTGATTTGCGAAGCGTTTCGCCGCGCTTTCCAAAAAGGGGCGCACCCGGAATTTTCCACACCAAAAATGCGGGGATTTTTGGGTCGTGTGCCCACACTTCCTTGTTTCACCGTCAAGAGGTGTGTCACTGGTTTGCCGTAGCGTTGACCAGCAATGAAGTAGCTTACGAAGCTCATGCTAAGCTCTTTGAAACTACGTATGCTTCTTGGTGGGAGTTTATTAAACCATGCTCGAGCACTTCCTTTGAGAGTGACAGGGAATGCCCGACACATCACCTCATCTAGTACTGCTTGTAAATGCATCAGGGATTTATACGTCTCCAGATGATCCAACGGGTCCGTGGAACCGTTGAATGTTTCCAGATGGGGCATCTTGAATTCCCTGGGGAGTGGTAACCCCATGACTTCAGACGTAAAAGGTGAATCCGTGTTCTTTACCAATTCTTCCACCGTGGCGGGAGTTTGTGCTTTGATATGTTTCATTAATCCATCAATCTGGTCTTGCATCTTGTGCAATGCTTCTTGGTCATGGGGGGATCTCTCTGTGGGCGGCTTACCACCATTCCTTCGATTTTGGCTTTTCTTTTCGCTGGATTCGCCTTTTTCTCCGTCATCCTCTTCATCCAGTCGAGTATGTCGTGAATTTAAGATGCTTGGTTCGGAGATTTGCCTTCGCAAGTCCGCATTTGTAGACACCCCAATTTGGCCTAACGATTATTTCAAGTCCCACCTTGGGACAATCCCGATGATGAAATGGATACAATGACTGCTGATTGCTTCCTTGAGGACCTTAGGACTTTCGGTGAGAACTTTGACCACTTAGAGGACCCAATTCAAAGCCATACAGCCTTTCAGACAGAAATACAGAAGCCTAGGAGAATCCATCTGACGGCCGTAACATCGATCCCACGGCCACAACATCAATCCCTTACCCGAGCAACCTGTTGCCAGCAAAATCTCCCTGAGAGATCAATCCCTCGGCCGCGAGATCTATCCTTCGGCCGAGACATCCATTCCACGGCCGCGACATCCTTTGCTCGGCCGCCAGATCGACCTTTTTCCAGACTCTGGAATGTTCTGTCAGACGTTTGGTTTGATCCAACTACACTACGTTTCAGATGCGTTCGGGCTACGTTCGGAGATCACGACGTAGAGTTAGAGATGCATTGCAATTGCAATTGCCATCTCGTGATTTGATTGGCCGGAGTGAGTCATCCCTATGCCTATATAAAGGGGCCTTTGGGCTCCGAAATTAACACAGAAATTGAGATACCTACACACTCAATCAAACCTCGAAACTCTGCACAAATACTCCCTCAATCCCATACTCCAAAAGCCCTAACCTTCCGAAGGCAGCCGTCAATCCGGCGATCAAACCCCGAAGTTCAAACCCTAGCTCTAGGGTTCTCGATCAAGCAATCAATCAATCACGCCCAATCCAAAGCAATCAAGCAACTGAGGGATCAAGGTGGTGAGGCCCAACGGCCTCTGGTTTGTTTTACTTATCGCGTTTATGACTAACCGTAGCATTTAATCGTTTGCTAACTTTTCTGTCTGGTGTGAGGAAGAACATCGACCGGGGTTTCGATCCCTCGGCCGATAAATAAAACCAGGAGGATCCCTCGGCCGTGAGCATCCATTCACCGGCCGAGTAATCGATCTCCTGGGACAGTTTTGTTGGTTTCCTGCTTTCTGAATGCATGCTTCAATTATCGCACTGGCTCACTTTGCTTACTGTTTAAAGGAATAAATAAACAGACTATGTGTTGGAATTAAACAAAGTATCTATACGTCTTAATGTTGAACGATTATGGGCCAGTCTCACGACTGGGCAAAGAGGGGTGCCTAACACCTTCCCCTTATTGTACTTTTGGCTCCCGTATCCAGAATCTCTATCTATTTTCCCAGTTTTAATAAACTGGGTGGCGACTCTATTTGATGATAACCGCTATCGTGTGGCGATGTTCCTAGCCATGGGAATGTCCATGATTTTGGTTTATGAAGTAAGCAACCAATCGATTAAACTCCAACGTGATCAATCTGTATGGCGATGCCCCGTTTGGGAGGTGTCTACAGCGTTTTCCTGCATCGTAGTTTGTAACCCTTGGGTTAACGTCTTTATTTGCTCCTGCATCTGAGCCCTCGGGGGTCATCTGATCAGCCCCGATTCTAAGTGCTGCGGCAGCCTTGGCGGCGGCTAAGGCGGCCTTGGCCGTTTCAGCGGCCTTAGCTGTAGCGACGGCTTTTGTGGCGTCGTCGACGCCCAGTTGTGGGGGGTCTGAAGCCATCGTCGTTTTGTTCGATCGAGTCTCTACCATACAAAACTGTTCACCGTAAGGAAAAAGTCGTTTCCCACAGACGGCGCTAGCTGATGAAGCAGTTTTGAATCCGGCACGGACCTGATCCTGCAAAACAAAGCTGAAGCAAGAGTCACCGGTGTGGTGGCGTGCCAACCACCCTCCGATGCCTAAGTCAGTATAGAACTTGTTATGTGGTATGAGAATTCAAGTTCTCGGTTGTCAGTGGTGCGTACCTTTATTGGAGTTCTACCATCACTTTTATAGGCATTTGATAGGAGGTTGATTCCTAGTAGGACTGCATTCCGGGGATTTTGGATCGCTTTAATGAGGTGGGTGGAGTCCTGCCTTAGCTGGAACTCCACGAGCACCCTGCTTTAGCATGGAATCCTTATCCGATGATAACAATGATTAAGATAAGCATTTTATGCTTATCTCATCGGCTCCTCTTCCTTTATCCATGTGGGTTTAGGTTTATCAGAGCGCTATCTTAAACGGAATGAGTAATATTCCGTGAATACTACTTATCCCGTCTTAGCTTTGTATCAAAGCTGGTCCTTAGACCTTATTCCAGCTCCGTCTCATGGGCGTAGCTGGCATCCTCTTACCTTGCTGCAGGTGTTGCTTTCCTGGGGAGCTTGGGCAAAGCTGACTTCTACTCCCCAGGTCTATACTTCTTACTGAGCTGGCCTTACCAGATTTCATCCTACTTATCAGCCATTTAATTATTATTCGATTAAATTGGGCCGAAAAATAGAAACGTATTGAGTTAAAATTAATGGGCCAAGCAAGATTGATTGGGCCCGGTTAATTTTAATTCATTTTGGTTGAGACTTGCAGTTATGGGCTATGGGTTATATCATTTGGGGCCCATTCGGTTTGTGTGTTGAAGGCAAGGCTTTTTGGCCCATTGTCACATTAATTAAGTCTTCTGGAACCATCCCATAAAATATGGGAGCAAGAAAATAGGGATGATTGCCACATGGCCATTTGACAAGTCAAATGGCCCATTATTCCCTGGTACCCAAGAAAAAAGGAAGTGGAGAAGGCCCACTATCGCTTATTAACCACCAATAACTTCCCATGATGGGATAAAAGCATGTGGGTAATTTTATTAGCTTCCAATAACCGTCCACTATCCCATGATCCCATGAAGTGGAAGTTACAATGGACACATGGCGTCACGAGAAGAAGACAAAAAGCCTCTTGCATGCAAAAAATCGTGGAGCTCATTTGCCTATAAATAAGAAGAACTCAAGAAGAAAAAAGGGTTCACACACCAATCAAGCTCAACGCTTAAAAACCAAAGCCTTCCCAGCAAAACAATTATCTCTATTTTCTCACCTTCACTCAATTACTTCACTAAGTAATTCGAGTTTCTCTCTCTCTTGTACCCCAACTTTATTATTACGAAACATAATAAAGTTATTCCTATCTCTCTTCATCTCCTACTTTATTATTACGATATAGTAAAGTAATTCTACGTTGTTACTTTATTTCCTACACGGTTAGGAAATTATTAAGTCCTCGCACGAAGAGGCAAAACCATGGACCTTCACTGCAATCCAGCTCTTAGGTTGCAGCACTATCGCCCTCACAGATCTAGAAGTCAGAACAGGGACGCTCAGTCCTTCACGTTGGACACGACAAGTCCTGGCACACCCGCTCAATCCTTTGAGCCATTTCGGAGCTAAACATCTTTTTACACCCGTTTTTTGCACCAAATTATAGGTCAGCGCTGGAAGGCCATTTAATTATTATTCGATTAAATTGGGCCGAAAAATAGAAATGTATTGAGTTAAAATTAATGGGCCAAGCAAGATTGATTGGGCCCGGTTAATTTTAATTCATTTTGGTTGAGACTTGCAGCTATGGGCTATGGGTTATATCATTTGGGGCCCATTCGATTTGTGTGTTGAAGGCAAGGCTTTTTGGCCCATTGTCGCATTAATTAAGTCTTCTGGAACCATCCCATAAAACATGGGAGCAAGAAAATAGGGATGATTGCCACATGGCCATTTGACAAGTCAAATGGCCCATTATTCCCTGGTACCCACGAAAAAAGGAAGTGGAGAAGGCCCACTATCTCTTATTAACCACAAATAACTTCCCATGATGGGAAAAAAGCATGTGGGTAATTTTATTAGCTTCCAATAACCGTCCACTATCCCATGATCCCATGAAGTGGAAGTTACAATGGACACATGGCGTCACGAGAAGAAGACAAAAAGCCTCTTGCATGCAAAAAATCGTGGAGCTCATTTGCCTATAAATAGAAGAACTCAAGAAGAAAAAAGGGTTCACACACCAATCAAGCTCAACGCTTAAAAACCAAAGCCTTCCCAGCGAAGCAATTATCTCTATTTTCTCACCTTCACTCAATTACTTCACCAAGTAATTCGAGTTTTTATCTCTCTTGTACCCCAACTTTATTATTACGAAACATAATAAAGTTATTCCTATCTCTCTTTCTCCCCTACTTTATTATTACGATATAGTAAAGTAATTCTACGCTGTTACTTTATTTCCTACACGGTTAGGAAATTATTAAATCCTCGCACGAAGAGGCAAAACCACGGACCTTTACTGCAATCCAGCCCTTCAGTTGCAGCACTATCGCCCTCACAGATCTAGAAGTCAGAATAGGGACGCTCAGTCCTTCACGTTGGACGCGACAAGTCCTGGCACGCCCGCTCAGTCCTTTGAGCCATTTTGGAGCTAAACATCTTTTGGCACGCCCAGTGGGACCCCAATCATTTCAAAGGGTATCACGCCGATTCATCAGCATGTCAATTCAATACGTTGAATTGGATGTTGAAATTCGGCGTCTGGAAGAAGAAATTCGTTGGCGCAATGATAAAGTCGACAAGCTTGAAGACGAAATCTACCGTCTCGACATAGAGAGGCTCCGATTCAATCATATGGAGTATGGGTATATCGACACACAAAACTCCTACATGGATGCAATTCGAAGGCTTGAGGATGAGGTTGACAAGCTTGAAGATGAGGATCGCCAATTACGTCATGAGGTAAACCATTTTTTTAGTGCTAAGTCACATGGCTATTCACATATCATGTCTTCAGACCTGCCCGAACAGCATGAATTTCAAAATAGTGGGCTTGGTAATCCTCCTGCTCAAACCTTTGGGGGTCAAGTTGAAGAAAATATGGGCACCCAGTCCTGTACCGTGGCATCCAAAAAACTCTCACAGGAGTTCATAGATCCCTTGCATGCATCTTTGTGTGAATTGGTAATCAAGTCCAATAAGGCCATTGAAGACTCCAAGAAAGCCCTTGAGGACTCCAACAAGGCCATTGAAAAATTAAGGGCTAATCTCGAAGATAAGGAGTCATCTCCTATTCCACCACAGATATCACAATTTAGCACTTTAGGCCAAACTTCAGGCCTGAATGTCTCTAAGCAAGCTTCTTGCAAGCACTCCAGGCCTCCAGGTTTCTCTCAGTCCTTCACTGCTGAAAGCCCTGCACTCGGGGGGCAAGGAGGCCAAGGACTTGGACTCGGGGGACAAGAGTCTCAACAAGCTTACAGTAAGCACACCAGACCTCCAGGCTTCTCTCAGTCCTTAACTTCTGGAAGCCCTTCACTTGGGGGGCAAGGAGGCCAAGGACTTGGACTCAGGGGGCAAAGTTCTAGGCTCAGTCCTTTGAGGATTCCCGAACGGCGCCAAGGCTTGGATGATACAAATCGTGGCAACAGTTTCAGATCTGAGCGCAACATCTAACATTCAGGAGTGTTCCAAAAACTTTTGGATGGTAAGCTATTTCCATGCCTGGAGAAGCGAGAAGAAAGGTCTGTCTCAATGCAAAGGGAGCGAGATCTCAGACCTGAGGTTAGCCAAAACATAGAAAGTCCTGTGATGGGGCAAGATCAGCCCATTCTTTCCTCTCAAGAGCTTTCTCAAGTGTCTAAAGAGCTACCACGCCCAGATTCACTCCTGGGCGGTGATCAGATCACAGATACGAATCAGGAAGGATCCAGACCTGACATCAGTCCTATGGGCAGGACTGAATTGCATGTTGCACCCGTTCTAGATCAGGAGGAATTGAATGAAGAGGAGGAAGGTGACGACACTCCAGGGCTTGATACCGATTCATTTGTAATCAGAGATCCCCATCCTCCCCCGGTTCATGAAGGCCTTTTTGGCATTGTCCAAACGGCTAAAAGGCATTACAGGCATAGGCCAATTTTAGGCCTTAAGTGTGTAGAATTGCGCCCACGTTGGATTTGTGGGGCACATCAAAAGTGAGTGTTATTCACTTGGCTTACAGAAAAATGCAAAAATGGTGTCAAGAAGGGCTAAGAACAAAGAAAAGTCCTTCATAGGCCGAACAAACACCTCTAAAATGTTCGGCCAAGGCCTATCAGTCCTTGAATAGGCCCTATCAGAGTTTTACTAGGCCTTTTCTGCAGAGGTAGAGGCCTTTTTATTTCATTAAGCATACCTGAAAGTTCAAAGCAGAGGTTCAGACCTTCAAATATATTTTCAGTCCTTCCCAAGCCTTTTCATCGTTCTATGGTTTCTCTACAACCAAGCCTGGATGCAGGACTCTATTGGTGTGAGCAGGCCTTTTCTGCAGGTACGAAGGACCTTTGAGCTCTTTGTCCAGGCCTGAGCCAATATTACGAGCAATTCAAATAAGAGTTCAGACCTTTCCCGAAGGACTAAATCACTATTATGAGCACTCAAAGTGGAGGTTCAGTCCTTCCAATATGAGGTTCAGTCCTTGCTAGGCCTTTATCGTTTTTCTACGATTAGACTTGAATACAGGCCTTTGTTGGTGGAAATAGGCCTGATAAAAGGTGGGAGCATTGAGATTCACCTCCGAGATAGGCATGAGCATGATCCAATCACTCTAAAAAGCCCTAGAGAATACAAATTGAGTCTGAAAAATCCTAGATCGCCTAGGTATATAAATATTTGCTATTTTTTTATCTTTTTAATTAATCAATCCACCAATCGATAAATAAGCTAATCAAACGAACGAGGAGCAATAAAAAGATGAACGCAAAGATATACATGGAAAACCCTAAACGGGAAAAAACCACAGGAAGGAATCAAAACACTATACTCATTGTACGGTTACAAACAAACCTATACTTACAACCTAGAATCGCTCTCGGTTGACCAAGGTTGATTGCCAAATCGCTCGTTCACCGCACCCAGTGCTTGACTGCCGCTGCCTTGAATCCACAAGCCTTCCACTATCCTTCGGAAATCCATCGAAGGCCAACTCAAGTAAGTTGAATCAAAGATTGGAAAGAAACTCCATGAAGTTAACCTTATTGCTCGATGACCAATTGATCATGTTTGCACTTCAAGAAACAAAACCGAAACCCCTTGGATATATTCTTAGGTTTGGACGTTCTTGGGGGCGACTCTCATATGTTCGGTCACCTTGAAATCCCAAGTGAGCCGCATATATATAGATGGATGAAATCTGTCAAGTTGCTCAAGCACCAGTATAGGCTTGTTCGGAGTTGTTTGAGCAATCACAACTGATGCACGTTGCCTTATTTTCAACCCACAGATTTTGAGATCCTCTTTCCTTATTCATCTGACATGATCACGAATCTCCTTGATTCCTTACATCCTTTTCCTTCTCTATCTCTCAATTACAATATAATTGATTTAGTTCCTAAAAACGCATCCTCTCAATTACAAACGATTTGATTTCCTTCCACTTCCTAAACAGACATTCTAGAAATAAATGAAGAATAAATTTCAACTCAATAATAAAAGATACAAATCAATGTATTTTTGTCATGGGATTTGCCAAATAAAAACTTGACCTTACAATCTCCCCCTTTGGCACTTCCATGACAAAACATACATAACAACCTATCCCTTAACAGATTGATCATGACCTGAGAAGCTGCAAAAACAAATACTTAAAGACAACGATCTGTTAATCAATAAATTTCTCCCCCCTTTTGTCATGGAATGACAAAGGTAGAAGAGGAAATCAAATGTCTACTAAAAAATATTGAAAGAATGAATAACCCATCAGCAGTTGAACTAAACTCATCATGAACCAAACATATCAATAGCCAAGTATATAGAACTATCAATGACATAACCAAAACATATTTATGTATTGCAAAAGCCAAGAATTGAGCTAGGAGAATGAAAAAATTATAAACTCATGAAACAATAGCCGGAAAAGAAGTGCCGCAATTATAGCCCATAAACCAAACAACCAATAGTACTACGAGAACCAAAAACCTACATAGATAAACGAGAACCAAAAACCTACATAGATAAGCCAAAAATAAATAATGACCAACAAAAATAATGCAACAAGGGAGCACACCAATGGAGAACAAGTTTTTGAATACGAGACCAGGAATATGAATAATATATATTTTTTAAATGCATGAGCAAATTTTCATGAGAATCAATCATGAATTAATCTAGGAGTAATTGTAACATGCGACATGAGTTCGTGACAAAGTGAGTGTGTGACACGTCTCAAGAAATTAAGATTATCAGTCAAGGATTTGAGAATTCTCATGTAAACTCTGGATTGTCAAACACTCTCCCCCTTACGAAGTCAAACCATGCATATCGATACGAATTACGCCCCAAGAATTAGATACAACTCCCCTTCAAAGAAAGAATACTCTCCCCCTTAATCAATTAATCCCTTCTTCTTCTTTTTTATTGTTTCTCATGATAACAAGAATGTATTCTCTATTACCCCACTGTCGTTTGATGCGAATATTGAGAGTAAGAATACCTCATACCCAATACTCGGTTACTGACAAGTGGTCCAATACGGATGCCTTCACAAGGTCTATCCACTATATGACGCGAACTCTCAGAGGGAGAATACCTCACCCCAATTGCCCGGTTACTCGGTGAACGCCCGGATAAGCATTATTATCTCTAGCAAACCATCCATGATCTCCCTTTTTTTTTTTAGGAAACTTTAGAATGTAGAATCTCGTATCCAAAAAAAATATGCTTGAAATAGTCAATCGTCGAGGAAAAACATGTGACATACCCAAGTACATGAGAATCAACTTGCCTCTCAAAAAAAACTCGCTAACTGTGGGCTACCAGCCCGAAAAATATATTTCCGTTTTGAGAAAAATATGGTTTGAAGAGTCGCCACCCGGATTTATGGTTTATCACCCGAGAAACCGTTTTGTTTTGAAAAATGGTTGATTTGAAATTGAAAACCAGAGATCGTTTTGAGGGTCCGGAAGCCACATTACGAGGGGGGAAGGGTTTTACGGCACCCCCTCGCCCAACGCAATGTCGGTCTCTACTAAACGTTTGTGGGATTTTCAAAAGGGATTTTGTTTCATTAAACCAGCTAGCAATTATCCACAGTTATAACACATAAGAAGTGCATGTGTACAGTAGAGGGTGAAATGGCCATGCAAAATACAAGATAACTGAAAATGCAGCCCTGTTACTGTATTTACTCTCGAGCGCTCGGGAGTGGTCCCGAGCGCTTGGGAGTGCTGATGCTTTCAACCTGCAATTTTTGTTAGAACTTGACAGAATACAATGTAAAATTGGAAACTAAAATGCTATTATATACACTACTGGCTCAGCAGAGGACTTGAAAGACTGAAATAAGCCCTCAATCTCCCAGATCATGCATCCCTGCCTTAACAAAGCTAGATCTACAAGTTTAGAAGAGTAAGAAGATAAATTCATGCATGAAGAAAGTCAGAGAACACAACAAGCTGGGGAAAATGGGGTGCAATGGCATGCATGCACTCCCGAGCGCTCGGGAATGGTTCAGAGCGCTTGGGAGTGAGCTGCATGTCAGCTTACTCTTAAATGGAAAATGACATCATTTTATCATGCAGTCACACTTGTCTAGGTCTTTAACAAGAGAAAATCTTATTTTTGACTTTGGAAAACCTTGTTCTTACATGAAATTTGTAAGATACACTTCTGTTTTATGGAAAATAATTTCCTATGTCTGCATGCCCAATTAAAACCATTTCACTTAAGACTGTACCTCACCCCAGCCTGTTGTTCAACAAAATACCATGCATGGGACTGGAAATAGTCCCGAGCGCTCGGGATCACTCTCGAGCGCTCGAGAGTGTTTCCAGTAGGGGTTTTGTGAAAACATCTTTTTGTACCCCATTGCTCTTGCTTTTACCCTGAGGTCCCCCAACCTTGCACCTAGGGATGGCATTTGGAACCGATCTGATCCGGCTCCACCCCGTACCCGATCCGATTGGGGCGGATCCCCGATGTACTGTTCGGGTTTCGGATCGGGTTTGGAGGTAAATTTTAAAAAAAAATCGGGTTCGGGTTCGGATTCGATTATGTGTACATCCGACCCGAAACCCGACCTGAACCCGACCCGAAACATTTAAATATAATTTGTTTGCAGTTTTACCCTGGAGATTTTAACATATTACAATCTACCCCATTTCATATTACACTCTACCCCAGCATATATATATGAAAATGATAGGGTTTACTGGTAGTCAGCCACTTTTCCAAGTCCATTTCAGACCACGGCTCTCTCTCTCTTCACATTTAACAGATCACACCGCCGACTTTCCTTCACAGCTTCACCCACCAGCAGTTAGCTCTCTCTCTCTCTATATATATATATATATATATGTATATCAAAATCGATATTTAGAAGAAGGGCTTAAAATGAACAGTAAAATGTCAGAAAGGCAGATCCACTTCTTCTCACTTCTCTTTTTTACTCTCAGTCTACGGTTTGCTACTTTGTGTTTATATATTGCAGATTTATACTGTTTATGGTTCCCCACATGCTTTGTTCTATTCTGCTCTTTTATTATGGTCCCCCACATGCTTTGTTCTGTTCTGCTCCTTTATTATGGTCCCCCACATGCTTTGTTGTACTTTTCTTTTTTTCTTTTTTTAATCCGCAGTAATACTTTTCTATTAGATTGATTGATTATTTTATGAATGAAGATGCATAATGAACTATTGCATGGACCCATGGTGTTGACGTAGTGACCCATAAAATAGACTTTATATTGGATAAGAAAGCATTCTCGAAACTTGATAGGGTAATTTTATAATCATTGTAAACAACTTTTATAGATTTTGCATAAGAAACTATTAATTAGGGTTTTCTGATGTTATGAGAATCTGGGTTTTCTAATGTTTATTGGTATCTCTTTTCATTGTGGTACACAGGACAATATGTCCGCAGTGGAAGTTGATTCTAGTTCTACTCCGATTGATTGCGTTGATGAATCAAATGCCGTGTTGCCTCCGCCATCGCCAACTGTTGAGACCCACGAGGAAGAATTTGATGGCATTGTGGCCCTTTTACCTGGTGAAGTCAGAATGTCGAAAGCTAATTTGAGAAGTTCCGTGTGGCTAAATTTTGATAAGGTAAAGGCTAATGGAGTGGAGAAGGCTGTTTGTATCTATTGTAATAAAAGACTTGCAGGGTCATCTAAGCATGGAACTTCTCATTTGGGTGATCACCATAACATTTGCCCTAGAAGGAAAGTGTCTGATTTAAGGCAAAAGGTTTTGACCTCAAACTTTATGAAGGGAGAGGGTACACAGAAACTTGAAGCTTACATTTTTGACCAAAACTTTGCTAGGAGAGCGCTAGCTTGTATGATCATAATGCATGAATACCCTCTATCCATAGTTGACCACATTGGCTTTAGGAATTTTGTACAAGCCCTTCAACCTGCATTTACTATGGTTTCTCGCAACACCATTAAAAGTGACATTTTCAAAATTTATGATGTTGAGAAGGTGAAAACAATTAAAGCTTTAGAGAAAAATCAAGGTAGAGTTGTTGTGACGACCGATATGTGGACATCTAGCAATCAGAAAAGAGGGTACATGGTTATCACGGCGCACTTTGTTGATGATTCTTGGAAGTTGCAAAGCCGCATCCTAAGGTAACTGATTATTACTAAATTATTCGTTTTTGATAATCTAGGTGATGCTGCCACATTCAATGTTAATTGATTATGTGTTTTTGCAGTTTTTGCATAGACTTGCTAGTTGCTACATTTGCTAATTGTCATATTTTTTGCATATAGGTTTGTTTATGTGCCATGTCCACACACAGCACAAGCGTTGTGTGATGCTTTGATGGATACTTTATTGGATTGGAATATTGATAGGAAGCTTTCTACTATTACTGTTGATAATTGCTCTACTAATGATGCGATGGTTTCTCTTCTCTTGGAAAAATTTGATCCCAATTGTTTGTGGTGGAGTGGAAGTTTGTTCCATGTGCGATGTGCTGCTCACATTTTGAACCTAATTGTGAAAGATGGGTTGGAGGTAATTAAGGAAGCCATTGAGAAAATTAGAGATAGTGTTGCATTTTGGACTGCAACACCAAAGAGGGAGGAAAAATTTGAAGAAACTATCCGCCAATTGCGCATTCCCTTTACCAAAAAGTTGCCTCTTGACTGTGCCACAAGGTGGAACTCTACCTATTTAATGCTCCAAACTGCCATAGAATACAAGGATGCTTTCTCTCGTTTGAAACACCATGACACCCAATACAAAACTGTACCAACTGAAAATGATTGGAAACTTGCTGTAGAAATATGTGGGAGATTGAAGGTCTTCTACAATGTCACAGAGTTGTTTAGCGGGACTAGGTATCCAACTGCCAATTTGTTTTTCGCCAAGATTTGTGAGATTAAAATAGCATTGTCTGAATGGATTTTGTGTGACAATGTTGTGGTGCAAAATATGGCATGGAAAATGGAAGCGAAATATGACAAGTATTGGCAAGATATTCATGGAATTTTGGGTGTTGTGGCAGTGTTGGATCCAAGGTACAAGATGACTTTGATAGAGTACTATTTTAGGAGGATTTTTGGGATTGAGGCGGAATCAAAGATTGAGGCAGTCTTAAGACTTTGTTGTGACTTGCTTACAGAGTACCAAGGTAGATTGAACACAAGTGGTGGTGAATCTTCAAGCAAGGTGGTCTCTAGTGTTGGAGATGGAGATGATCTTTCTGATTTTGACAAGTTTGTGTCCAGTAGAAAGAAAGCTAAAAATTCACATGCCAAAACTGAATTAGATAATTATTTGGAAGAGGAAGTGTTACCAAGGCGTCCAGACTTTGATATATTGGCATGGTGGAAGTCTAATGCTTTGAAGTACCCCACTTTGCAAGCCATAGCTAAGGATGCATTGGCCATACCGGTATCTACTGTTGCATCGGAGTCTGCCTTTAGTACTAGTGGTAGAGTACTGAATCCAAATCGTAATAGGCTTCATCCAAAGACTTTGGAAGCATTGATGTGTGCACAAAGTTGGTTGACCGCTCTTGAACGTGAAGGTAATTATAAAATTTTAATTTTCTTTTCATCTTTGATTGTTATAAGATCGAGTTACATTTTTAGCCATGCTTTCTTTTTAAAGGTGAACCGTTGCAAGGTTTTGGAACAATCAATGATGATGCAGATGATCAGGATTGTGTGTCCTCGGTGACAAATGTTGATGGATGATAGGGTAAGAACTTTTATTTTACTTGCTTCATCCATTTCTTTTATTTTTGCAGGCAATGATTCTATTTCAAATTTTTTTTGCAGATTATGGTTGGGAAGACACGGAAAGGATTTTTTTGGGTGCTTGAAAAGGATGCTTCACTCATTTTATTATTGCACCAGTAGTTATATATTTTTGTTGTAATTGTTGATGAAAACTTTTGCTGATAGAAGATTGGACATGCAACTTCTACTTTTGTTATTAGAACTAATTGGTGGAAACTTTCTACCTGTTGCAAGGGCTTAGTTTCTGGGCTTAATTTGTTGATTTAGCCATGTTTTTGTTGAAACACTAACAGTATGTAATCGTTGAATGGAGTTATTGTAGTATGTTATGTATTTGTGGTGGGCCTGGTACCATACTTTTTTTTCTATTGCTCTTCTTTGAGTTTTTTCATGTATGATGATATTGTCAATATTTTCGGATTTTCGGGGCTATTCGGGGAATCCGATACCCGTTAGGAGTGGGTTTGGGGAGCCTAAAAAATCCTCCGTCGGGGATCGGAGCAGGTTCGGAGGCAGATAACCCATTCGGGGTTCGGGTTCGGGGTAAGCAAAACCCGACTCCGATCCGACCCGTTGCCATCCCTACTTGCACCCAGTATTGAAGACTGGGTCAGGCTGAGAGACCCCCCTCAGAAGGGAAAAATAGCCTATTTGGTTTGAGCTTGAAGGTAAAGATCTCTACCTTTTGTTGAAACTTTGCTCTTTGAATAGCTTTGAAATGTGGATGAAGAGAGAAGAATACAAGAAATCAGAAGCTTGGAGTGTTCTGGATTTCCTGCATTTTCCTTGATGATTCTTGAAAGCTTTTGAAGTTTGGAAAGTGAGTTTGAGTTTGGAAAACCTTTGCCTTGAGCAAGAGAGAGAGGAGAGTGGTTCTAGAGAGAGGGAATTTTCGTGGTCTCCAAGCCCCAAAAAAAAGCCCTCTGCCTCAGCTGAAATCAGTTGTATATATAGGCCAAGATAACCTATAGTTTTGAAATGAAATTGATTTTGAAATAAAACATTTGGTTGGGGGAAAATCTGCTGGCTCTGTGCTCTCTGACTGAGGTTGAGTGGAAATCGGAGAAGACCCAAGACCAGCTGAATGCAATGATAGCTTGCATGGATAGTGGGGAGCCCTGCCATCCATTGGGCAGCACAGAAGACTCGAGCGCTCGGGAGTGGTCTCGAGCGCTTGGGTCTTCACTCTCGAGCGCTCGAGAGTGAGCTAGACCAGAGGTTTTGGAAAATGGTTTGGAGCGCTTAGGACTGCTCCCAAGCGCTTGGAAATGATTTTGACCATTTTTTATTTCCTTTTCAAATCCTTCAAGGAGCAAAGTTTCACTTGGTACGAGGCTTGTTTAATCCAAATTCATCATCGGGGAGCCTCCGGGCCACGAATCAAGGAAGTTCGATAAGTCCAAATTGGGGTGTCTACACTAACTTTGACGTGTAGAGGTGGAGATCACAGAATCATGAAACATGTCACATTTAACTTCCAAATACTTTGCATGAATGTTATCATGAAAAGATGTGAATGCATTACCAAAAAAAAACGCTCATATGAATGTATCTCATAGCCAACAACTTAAATACTCAAAGGCATGCCCATTGCAAAAAATAAAAAAAATTTAGAGTAAATTTGCCAGACTAATAATTCCGAAAAAAAAAACCCTTTTTTAAAAAAAAATAACTAAAAGAAACATGCTAAGAATGTAATCAACACAAGTAAATAACCCAACAGAAACCATAACTCTAGGTACTAGAAAGGCAAGAAAACCAACCTAGACTATGGATGCAAGACCAAGCCTTTAAAAGACGAGGCCAACTCCTCTGAACGATCCAGTGGCATCAAGAGGATTGGAAGGAAAATCTACACAAGTTCTCAAGTCCGTTTTCCTCACCCAAATAGATCTAATCTTGACCTTTTTAAAATTTTCAACAACTTTAGGCGCATGTTTAGGCATCACATTTGTATTCTTTTCATGAGAAATCACCCTACACCTAGGTTTTTGGGTTCTATCATAATCATAATCAAAATAATTGTGCCTACCCTCATTGTTATTAATACGACGATAATTGAGAGGAGCAATAGGGTACCCATAGAGTTTAAAGCAATTTGGCCGAATGTGACCTTTCATCCCACAAAAATGACAAGTGGGAACAAATTGGGCATGTTTAAGCAAATTCATTTTTTCAGGTGCATTTGAAATACAAGAAGCATGTAATTTCTTGCAATGTGGTCTTATATGTCCAATCACTCCACAATTATGACAAGTAGGCTTAAATTTAGAAGAGCTTACCTCACCACGCTTGGTGGTGGATTTACCACTGATGCCTCTTTGAATCCTCGCATCAGTGGGAGTGGGTTGTTTGAACACATTGGTATTACCAATTTTCTTGATGGTAGTTTTGGCTATATCTTTTGGCGAGGCAATTTGTTTTTCAGTGGGCTTTACAATCTTGCTTTCCTCCTTTGACTTTGAAAATACTTCTACTTCATATCCAAGCCCACTTCTATCCGATGCCACCTTTTGAGATAACAAAATTTGATCTAAAACTTGTGAACCTGCATTTAATTTCTTAAAAGTTGCATTGGCCTTGTCAAGTTCAACTTGCAAATTTGCTACCTTTGGTTCAAGAAGTTTGTTAGTCTTAATAAGGCTATCCATATCATTTTCAACATTCATATGTTTTCGCTTAAGCACATCAAGTTCATGCAACGCATCAATTTTCTCTTTCTCACATTGTTTTAGCTTTATGGCTAACCCTAAATCAGGTTTTTTCTTAAAAGAACGTTTAAAACTTTTCATAACCAAAGCCATAGCTTCCGTATCATAGTTATCTTCTCCATCGCTAGTTCGGTTAGTCTCAACCTCACAAAAAATATTACTGGTACTCTCACTGTCAGATAGAACACTATTACCACCGGGAAACATAGTTGTATCACATGCTATATATTTGGAGCTGTCAAAAATCGGAGGTTTGATATTAAATTTTCCTTCTCTTGGTGAATACATAATAGCAAATAAAAAAAATTAAGGATCCGCTCTAGGAATAAACCTAATATTACGAGCGACCCGCTCTGATACCAATTGAAAAATCCTAGATTGCCTAGGTATATAAATATTTGCTATTTTTTTATCTTTTTAATTAATCAATCCACCAATCGATAAATAAGCTAATCAAATGAACGAGGAGCAATAAAAAGATGAACGCAAAGATATACATGGAAAACCCTAAACGGGAAAAAACCACGGGAAGGAATCAAAACACTATACTCATTGTACGGTTACAAACAAACCTATACTTACAACCTAGAATCGCTCTCGGTTGACCAAGGTTGATTGCCGAATCGCTCGTTCACCGCACCCAGTGCTTGACTGCCACTGCCTTGAATCCACAAGCCTTCCACTATCCTTCGGAAATCCACCGAAGGCCAACTCAAGTAAGTTGAATCAAAGATTGGAAAGAAACTCCATGAAGTTAACCTTATTGCTCGATGATCAATTGATCATGTTTGCACTTCAAGAAACAAAACCGAAACCCCTTGGATATATTCTTAGGTTTGGACGTTCTTGGGGGCGGCTCTCATATGTTCGGTCACTTTGAAATCCCAAGTGAGCCGCATATATATAGATGGATGAAATCTGTCAAGTTGCTCAAGCACCAGTATAGGCTTGTTCGGAGTTGTTTGAGCAATCACAACTGATGCACGTTGCCTTATTTTCAACCCACAGATTTTGAGATCCTCTTTCCTTATTCATCTGACATGATCACGAATCTCCTTGATTCCTTACATCCTTTTCCTTCTCTATCTCTCAATTACAATATAATTGATTTAGTTCCTAAAAACGCATCCTCTCAATTACAAACGATTTGATTTCTTTCCACTTCCTAAATAGACATTCTAGAAATAAATGAAGAATAAATTTCAACTCAATAATAAAAGATACAAATCAATGTATTTTTGTCATGGGATTTGCCAAATAAAAACTTGACCTTACAGAGTCCTTTATCTCGAAGAGAAAGGCCTGTCCAGAAACAGCTGGTAGACTCCTTCCAAGGTCTAAATTCAGAAATTTTGTCAAAGGTCTGAAGATAACATGGAAAATGCCTAATGCCTACTAAGTCTGTAGGCAAGGCAAACAAAAGAGGATATACTACAACAAAGGACTGTTTGGATGCCAAAAACAGTTTTCTTTTTTATACACGCTTTGATCCTAAAAGTAAAGAATCAAGGCATGGGGGGACATTGTTTACACCCATTTTTGGCACCAAATCTTGGACCAGCACGGGAAGGCCATTTAATTATTATTTGAATAAATTGGGTCGATATTCAAGAGTTTTTCGGGCTAAAAATTAATGGGCCACATCAATTTTGTGATTTGGGGCAAGGCCCAATTAGTTGATCTAGCGGAGCAGCATACACTGAATAATTTTTATCCTTGTTTCAAGGAAGAGGTGGTGGCCGTGAGGTGTCTCCTGGAAAATTGGGAATGATTGGATCCAGTAACCAATTTTTAGTTGTGGAAGAATTATCTAGTGGCCATTTGACTAGGTCAATGGCCCCATTATCCCCTGTTTCTACTATTTAAGGTCACGTTGTAGACTTCAACTGCTATTAACCGCCATGTACAAGAGTGGAAGTGCAACATGGGACACTTGGCACAATGGAGTGAAGTCAAGAGATATTCACATGCAAAAAACCGTGGAGCACCTTGCCTATAAATACAAGTTTCGAAAGCTTAATCCGGGTTCCCACACCAATCAAGCTCAACGCTTAAACCAAAGTCTTCCCAGCGAAGCAATTATCTCTCTTATATCCCAATTTCTATCTCCCTTGTGTAGGGGGTGATTTAGCCTTGAACCTCCTGGACCTTTCACGTTGTTTGAATCGTGGTGACTTGACCGGCGACACCGTGTACCTGCAAATCGGAGGGTGGTGTTCCTCCGAGAAGAAGCTCCGACGATCTAGTTAGAATCAGAAGGAAGTGAGAAAAAGAAGAAGTTTAGTAGGAAATATATGTTAGGGGAGAAGAATATCTGAGCATTTCCCTAAAAGGGGTACCCTGCTATTTATAGACAGAGATCTGGAGTGCTGAGCAAGGTGGAAGTGCATTGCACGCGCGTTGCTACGCTCGGATGACGTCACGTGTCAGAAGCATTTAATGTGTGCCACCCTTCAAGATCTGCAGACCCATGTGGACCCATGTGGGTCAGTGTCAGAGATGTCACATCGATTATCAGATAGGCGAACCTGCTTATCGTCGGTCCTATCAGAAAGAGCTTCTAGAACGTTCCACCACCGCCTTAGAACATTCTTCCACCGCCTCAGCCGAGGAAACCTTCCGAACACAAGAGTTTACCGAGGATGAGACCCGTTCGTTGAACAACCTTCTGTCTGAATGGAAGATGTCTACCCGAGTAAACAAGCCCGTCTTCGAACAAGAGCGTCTTACTACGCTCGGAGGGGCAGCTTACGCTCGGTGAACAGCCGCAGGGCCGCTTATCGTTCGGTTGATGACCGGGGTGACGTGTTAAGTTTGACTCTTCTCATACAGACGAACTAAGACAACTGAACTGTGGGTCCACAAGGTCATCCTATTGAACCCTTTGAACCTTCGGATATTTCGGCCCACTACACCTTGTACCCCCAACTTCATTATTACGACATAATAAAGTTATTCCTATCTCTCTTGTATCTCTTACTTTATTATTACGATATAATAAAGTTATTTCTACGATATTCTCTTCTTTTTCTCACACGGTTGGGAAATTCTAAGTCCACTTCGTTGTGGCAAATCACGAACCTCTTTGTGGCCTCACCCTTTGGGTCACACGCAGTCGCACTACATACGAAGTCAGATCGAGGCGCTCACGCCTTTCATACGTTGGACGACGATAAGTCCTGGCATGCCCGCGCTCATACCGCACACGCCATTGATTTTCCGCTCACGCCTACGCGGCGGAAAAGTGGGAAACAGGTGGTCGATGGAGGGGGGACTTTCAGGGCAGAGATGAGAGAGAGAGGGGGGAACCCACGTCTGCCTTTTCCCCTTTCTTTTTTACTTTCTTTTCTACTGGAATAGGAGTATTTTGTTTTGGCATTCGAGAAATTCTCCGCAGCCGTGAATAAGGTTTACTGCACTCAATTTCGGTCGTTCAAAAATATTTTGGACGATCCAGATCGAAACTAATCTATTTATGGTACCGTTAATAAATTATTTTTAAGTTTACGGCGTTCAATTTCGGTCGTTCAAAAATATTTTGGATGATCTAGATCGAAAATAATCTATATATGGTACCGTTAATAAATTATTTTCAATCCGAATCGTCCTAAAACACTTTTGGAAGGTTGAAAATTCGCGAAATTGTGAATAACTTTTTCATGGCTCCGAGTTTCTCTCTTTGGCATTCTGTAACTAATTAATGCCTTAGGTACCCACTGATGAGCTGGCAATCTTCGTATCCCTTTCGTAGCATTTTTTATTAAAAAATGTAAACAGGTTCCTGACATTTTTTGAGAACTCGATTGTATTAAAAAATTACTGTTTTTCTTTATCGGCGAAATAAAATTTTGAAATAAGTTCCAAAAATTGTTAACCAAAAAAGCGTGTTTTCAGAATACATTTGCACTCGATTGTAAAGCGTGTTTTGTGGGTACGAAGTGAGAGTAAAGTGCTTTATTTAACAAAAGGGTAACGATGTCTTTTTGCTCTCTGCCGTTAACAGAGTTACATTTGCACTTTACTCCAAAACCACAAGGGGGCAATGTGGTCATTACAAAACTTCAGGGGGGTCATCTGTCAAACGGAAAAACCTCAGGGAGGTAATCCGTACTTTGCCCTTATCATTAAGTTTAATTACTGGTTATGTATTCTTACATTCTGAAGCAAGCCCATAAAATAGATTTTGTGATGACAATTAGGTTTTGCCAGTTGTGATCTGTAGTTGGTAGTGTTGTCGAACAGACTATGAATTTAAATGGATGGCGTTAAGTGCTATATTGTATTTAAATGGATGGCGTTAAGTGCTATATTGTTTTTTATGTTTTGCGTAGTTAGAATTTTGCAAATGGAGTCTTGGCCTTCAAGAGGTTAGAGGTACAAAATTGGATAATGAGTTGAATACCAATTTTGAGCAGGCACGAACATGCGCTAGTGGATTAACGTTATATAGGTTGAAAATGGGCGTGTTGAGTATGGTATTAAAAAATAAATAAACAAACCAAAAAACCCAAACGTATACATTTTTTTAAAAAAAAGAGAGAGATAAATATATTCTTGTTCTCCTTTCATAGACAAATGAACTAAATAACCCTCAAACTCTCGCGCCGATTCATAACCAAAACCAAAACACCCCTACATTATACAAGGTGCCCAAAATATCCCTATACTTAAACAGAAATTTAGACGTGTGTTAAATGTGTGCGTAAATTTAAAGTAGCCCAAGGAGAAAAAATTTACTTTGTGTGTTGCAGAACCTTTTTTTTGTAAGTATGTAATTTTAATTTTCACCTTCGAAAACGGGTCTCTGCTAGTGGAAGACATATCCGTCAGTACAGAAAATACTTACCTTACGCTAGAAATTGAGATTTATTTCAGCGCTCAACCGGGAAAAAAAAACAACTTGACTGGGATCCATCTCTTAGTTAGTACAATAACGTATACTGCAACGATAATCAATCTAGCAGCTAAGAGACACTCTAGACTGCATCACTTATTTCGAATCTTGCTCGACGAATGGATTATGCCTCTACCGGCGGCAAACAACTCCTCGCCCAGCATCATTCACGCTACTGCACTTCACCGTGTTCGTGACCTCTTCTAATGGTAAAGGCTTGGACACCAACGAATCATATTGATCGGACAAGGAGAAGATGCAATTGTTACAATCAACGGAAGTAAGAGAAGAGGTCATGTAGTTGCGTTCGCCGCCCATGATCGGCATGGCCACACCTCTTTTCACCGGATTCTGAAAATCGGGCCGGTACGTCTGTCCCAACACGCCTTCGACGCTTTCCGACATGCGGAAGAACCTGAATTGCACCTCCAAGTGGGCGAAGCAGTCCTGAGACAGCGGGATCTGGTAGTTATGGATTCGGTCATCTTCCCTCGTTATTGGGACTACACTTGCGGATATCTCCACCAGGTTTGGCAGTGTCACAGTGATACTATTGACCTTGGCGGTTCGCTCGACAAATAGACCACTACCATCGGGAGCATCCCAGTTGGAGAGGTGACCTTCGCCGATGATCAGGGATTTGTCGTCGTAAGTGAAGTGAAGTCGATCCACGTTATCGTCCCACTGAGCGACCTTGGTAGAACTGGCTAGGGTGAAAGTGTGAGATTGGTGATGCTCGTCGTGGAATACGAGACCTAGTGCTTGGATCCAGGTGTTGTCCCTCTTTCTTCCTTCGGGTCGATGGCCGATGAAGCGGGCGTTGATTTGTAGGTTTTGATCTGAGACTAGAGCGAATTGCTGGTTGGTTTTGCCATGGAAATAGAATACGATGCCGTCTCCTCCGACGAATCTGGGATCCCCACAACCAGAACCCTTGCCATTGCAATTAGGTTGGCGACCTGCGAACAAGTAACGTTTGTACGTATAAATGTATATGTAGAGGAAATTATTGTTTTGAAAATCTTACGCAGTAGGAACCCGTATTATTTTTCTACCTGATATTGCGTTTGGACGTGCACAAGTGCGGTGTAACCATATCAATGATATCATTATCATGTAGTACAATAAGACCCCGTTCACCTAAGCACTTTTTTTTTTAAAAAACTTTTTGTCTTTATTCTAATTTTTTTGCTTTTGTTAATTTTTTGCCAAATTTTTATGTGGTTATTGATTCGTCTCGACGAAACGAATTGAAAAAGTAAAAATCTTTTACTTTTACCCAATTGTTTTGGAAAATAACTATTTTTTAGAAGGAAAAAAATCAGTTTTTTTTTAAAAAACTTTTTTTTTTGGGTAAAAGTAGTTATTTACCAAAATATTTGGATAAAAGTAATATTTTTTTTTACTTTTTTGATTCATCTCGTTGAGACGAATTAATAATCTACAAAAGTTTTTCACAAAACTAACAAATGTGAAAAAAAAAATTGAATAAGGACAAAAACAAAAAAAATATTCTAAAAAATCTTAGTGGAAGGGGGTCAAGTCCTCTGCGGTTAAAGCATAGAGAGAGAGAGAGAGAGAGAGATGTATACTGATGCAGGTGGCTTCACATGTGGGAGAGTTGCAGTCAATGGAGCAAGCTTTAGCCATAGGATCGGACGGCTTGAAGGAAGGGCACTGAGAAGGGCAAGTGATGTTTTGGGGAGAGCAGTTGGGGCACGAGGTTGATCCTGGTGGGAACTCCTTCCCTGAAACTCCAAAGGGAGGCGGTGGCGCCGGCCCCTGCGCGGCAGGGTTGCTGTAGGGATCAGCATCGATCATACTACCAAAGGAGATGAATATCATGATCATCACCGACACGTACACATGGTTCCTCATTTTTTGCCCACTCAGTGAGTTACTCAGGGAGTGACTCAGTGAGTTCTGCTGTTCTGCTGCTGCAACAATAGAACTAGAATCACTAGCTAGCTAGTACTCAGAACAAAGAATGAGCTACTATATATGAGCTACTACTTGCAAATTGTAAGGTATAGCCACTACCCTATTTATAGAGAGATCGAGTACGTACGTACATGGTTTAAGCAAGCCCAAGAAACCCTCCTATCACACTAATTATTTTGTAAAATAACCCTATACTGTTATACAGTAATATTAATTAATATTACTCGTAATGAATTATCTTAACAAATTGCTCACACCTTAAAATTTTGAGATTCGCACTATCACAGGGTAATTAGCTGAGAAAGTCCGGGCCATGCGTCACTTAATTAATTTTTAGATGATCAATCCCACAAATTACTTAAGAATTAATGGCCGATTAAAACGAGAGCAAGAGTAGGGAGGGAAACGCCTAAGTCGAGATCCTAACCATCTAGCTAACCCATTCCGCGCGGTTGAATGTAGTATTCATGATTTATAGCCCAAGGTTGAAAAATGAAAATGATTCAGAAAAAAAAACTCATACTGATATTATTAGGTGTACGTTAATGGCAATCAGAGATCGATCGAAGCATACTGCTTTGGTCCATATGTTTAGATGTTTTCGGAATAATTGATTTCAAAATTTTAATTGCTCGTTTTGTTGTGCCAGTCCATATATATGGGTTTTGGCATGCCTTAATTTGGTTCTCTGCTAGTTTCAAATTGGTCATGCATGCAGTTGTTAGTCGAGTCGCGCATAAGACATAACTTGACTCCGAAATTACTGTATTTTTGGATTGTTCTAAATTTCTTTAAAAAGTTAATTTTATGATTAGCTTGCCTCTCAAGAATTCTTTTGTTGGACTTTATTTTACATCGATCACCCAAGGTTTAGGCTCGGTTTGTTTGGGCGTAAAATATTTTTCGGTAAAATGTTTTACCTATATTTCTGGTGTCTAGTTGTGTAAAAAATAAGAAAAACATTTTACACGTACAACATTTTTCATTAATTGGACAAAAATGACTTACTCTTAAATCTTCCTTAAGTTATTTTTTGAAATGAAATTCTCACTGCTCAGTTTCCTCGATCGTCAATCCTAACCTGTGTTCAATTCCAATATTCACAGATCTCTCTACCGTTTAAGCCCCCCTCTCTCTCTACACTATTTTGTCAATTTCTGAGAATATTTTTCAAATGCCAACCAAACACCGGAAAATAAAAGTTTGAAGTTTGTTTTATGAGAAAACATTTTACATTGAAACAAATGGAACCTTAATGTAAAAGATACATACTCAATCTATTGTTAATTGATTTTAGGTTAGAACCCCCAAAAAAAAAAATCTCTAACATTGTACTATTAGCTAGAGTGGTGTTTTGGATAGCCTCACCTAATGTCGACGTTAAGTCTCTGCCCCCAGTCAATTCCCTCACCTCATTAGCTAATACCTTCACGTGCTTCCCAGCACTGCACGTGAGAGAGAGTGTTAAACTTTATCTCCCGCATTGCTCACTTTAGCCACCTAGGCATGGTTAATATAATATAGAGGCCACTTCATCTATTTTCAACTAGTTTTAGGTTGAAATTATTTTTGTACCAAAAAAGACTTCTCCCTTTATGTATTAGATAGAGAATAGATTGGGTACCAAAAAAATTAGTAGATTATAGTAATGGATTAAGGTAGGTTTCTAGTCTAGCGATTAGAAAGAAATTAAAAGAAAATGGTCGAAACTGACCTGGGGATGCTAAAGAGCACTCCCACATAACACACCGATCCAGCCATACGTCCATTTCAATCGAATCAGTGGACAGTTCAAATGTAGGAGTTCAGATCAAATGAGTCGTTTTTGCCAAAAGGGACGGTCGAATCAACCGCACTATACACTGCGGGGCAGGGCGGGGCGGGCTATGCCCTACGCCATCACCAAATCCGGTGGAACTGTAGTCAAACGGGAGATCCAACAATGGGATAACATAAGAGATTTGCATGTGCTGTTAGAAATGAGATTTGTACCAGCACGCGATTTACTGAATCGGAGAGTTAATCCAAGTCACGTGCCGCCTACGTGTACCCCTCCCCTTGAACCGGAAGACTATACCCTCTTGACTTTCCAATGCATCCAAACCAAAAAAATATCACCGTCCCGGGCTTTGTTTCGGCCTCTAAAGTCTCCGATAAATTAGGGGTTTTTGTTTGGAATATATATTTTTTTATTTTACGTTTTTGGATCATTCTTATGGGTATTTCCATTAAGAAAACGGTCTTGCTATTGTCAGAGCCCACTGGGAAGTGGCGTTAACAACAAAGAAAGTGACAAAATCAGCAGCCGATTTATTACATGGATATCAACTGATACTTGTGCGTTGTTGTAGTGATATTTTATTCTTACGATTTTGGAATTTTAAAATCTTCTAATGCTAAGTGGTTTTTTGTGTTTTTCCCATTCAAGATTTTCTTATATTTTTGAAAGTTAACATGTATCTTGTTGAAATTTATTTCTTGAAACTGTTAAAGGGCTCAATTTTGAAGATTCGTCCAGGCTCCCAAAATAATTCAAGGCCGGCCTAGCTACGGAACCCAAATAAATTAATATGAAGATAGCTTCAACTTTCGTCAATATAAAGCGATCATTTCCGTATGCATTGCGCATGTGTTAGATCGATTTTTTTTTTATTTTTGTGAGTGTGTGGTGATGCAAGGTATTTCGAGCCAGCTTGTGTGCGTTTCAGACTAATCCCTACAACCCTTTCACATGCTTATGCGTGGGGGTGAGGTGGCCCCAAGAGCTGTTAACAATAAGAGTCAAATCTGAAATCTTAGAATAAAGTAAACAACTAAATATCAAGTCGAGACCACTTGGGCAATCCCTATATAGGGTTGTGTTTAGTGTTTTGTTGGATGTGGCACCTTAATCCTTAAATAACAGTAAAACGCGTGACTAGCTAGTGCATGTGCATTTAATCTCATCTAGTACCCAAATTTGGTCAAAATTATTACTGTATTCTTCTAAACTACTCCTATATAGAGCGTTTACTACTTCTTGGAGCCTTCAAGACTAATAAAAGAATCTATATTCGTAAGCATACGCGTCCGCTCAACGCAAATGCTCCTGTTGCGAAGGACGAGGACACCGTATGATATCGATTAAAAAATTCATAAAGGGTTAGCCGGGTGGCTAAGATCTAGAACTTACAAATTTGTTTCAAGATTTTAAGTTCGAAATATTTCAGCTGCTATATATCAATTTTCATTTAGTCAATTCAGTCGAAGTTTTATCTTTGCTTTAATTGAACTCTTGCTAGTCGACGGTGGAATTGGATCCTTGAAAATGAGTCGATGTGCACATAAATTGGCCCGAATATCCTGTCCTGTAGTCAAAAAGAAAAAGATATTGAGCTTCGCAGACTATGGTTTCGTTGGTTAAAGGAGTATTTCCTACTACTCCGCCACTACAATTACTGGAATTTTGAAATGTCTGGAGAATGGCGGTCTCGAATCTCGAGAACGCAACCTTGGAAGATGGAAGCGAGAATCCATATGCTCTAATTAAATTAAGTAATTGTGGCGGTGTTGACTGTTGAGTTTGCCTTTGGGGGATCGGTACGTTGATGTGCTAGCTATATATTGATGGTTAGGCTTTGTGGGTAGGGTAAGGAATGTCTAGAAGGTAGTGGTGGGGAGTAGGTCTTTCAATGGATCGATTCCAATTTTCGTTAATCCGTTTATTTTATTAGGATTCAAATTCGAAAAAATTAGATATCCGATCTGGTAATCCAATCCATTCTGAATCTTTTATCGTATTGAAAAGTGAATCATACAAGCTGAAAAATCCGTCCCTTGCAATCTTGGAATCATAAGTATATTGCACTCGGACCAGGGGTCTTGCAGCTGGCGCTTTTACTCGCTAGTTGTGCTGGAGCGGCTCATGCCTTAGGCCACTAGGACGGCCTCCACTTTAGGAAAGGACTCAAATTCTAGTCCACATGCATGAAAGTATATACCCATTAGGTTGATTTTCTATTTTTTGTTCTTTTACTTAGCTAAGGAGGCTATGAGCATTTATTAATTTGCTTTATAAAATCATTGGACGGTGATAGTCTTGAAAAAATTGTCTTAAGCTTCAATGTTAATTCGTAGGCTCCATTTGTTTCGATGTAAAATATTTTACAATATTAAATTTTACGATGCAAAATATTTTTTCAGAAATGGCGCATGAAATCTTTTTTTCAAAACAATTGGTTTCCGCTGTTGTCAAAATAATTTTCAACACATGAAGGTTATGTATTAACCTATTAATTATTTTAAGTTAGATATAGAAACTCCAAACATTTTAAAACCTGGCCTCCAACATTCAAAAAAAATATAACGTTTACCATCCTATAAAAGCTCATCGAAGAATAACCCAACCAATAATACCAAATTAACCAGTGACTATGATTTGAATGGGTTCCTTGCCAAATATACTACGACCCATTCCATTATTCATATTTTTGTTTGAACTTTATACTTGATATATGGACGGTTTAGATTTGTTGTCAGAGTTAAAACTTTTGAAACAATTCATTCTGACGGGAGAAAAAGAGAATGTTGATAACGTACTGATCAGTTTTGTCAAAAAGTTAGATTTGTTCCCATAGGTGAATTTGCATTTATATTATTATTGACAAACCCCGAGCATCACTTGAAAGTAGTTTTCCGAAATTACGACTTGATATTAACATGGAGTATCTAAGTTCAACTGATGGGTCTAGCCAGGGATGGATCCAGGAATGTAAACTAGTGGGGGCACCTTGTTAATCATCATGACGAAAGTTTACTAATGAATATCGGCAAGTTTTAGATTAATGATCGAGCTAGTTTTGTTAATAATTTTATTTTAATATATTTCTACCAGACGGTTAAAAATAAAGAAAATCAAGAAAGAATATCTCCAAATAGACAAATAGCTCGTAAAACAACAAATATAAATGCACCGTATGATGAAATTTAAGCTTAAAACTAATTCTATATGTGTATTTTTGAGATATATGCAAGTGTGCATGTTTATATATTAGCACACTTTCATAATTATGCCAAAATATACAAAAATATAACAAAATTATTTTAATCTCGAGCGGGGGTACGCGGGGGAGTGGGGGCACGTGCCCCCGCGTGCCCCCGCCTAAATCCGTCCCTGGGTCTAGCCGTAGAGGTGGCAAATGGGTAGGTTTGGACGGATTAAAACAGGTTAAGGGTTGAATATGGGCATGTGTCAATGGTAAGTAGGTTTAAATGAGTCAGGTCGAATATGAGTTAGACTGTACCCAAACCCGACCCGACCCGTTTCCTTTTTTTTTTTTTTTTTTCTTTCCTCCCTTCACCAGTATAGGTTGAATATAGGTCGACTTTGTGGTTGCTTCAATGGCTAAGCACAAACCACCTGACCGCAAAGGATTATATATGCATA
Source organism: Rhododendron griersonianum (assembly GCA_018127125.1). Taxonomy (NCBI): domain Eukaryota; kingdom Viridiplantae; phylum Streptophyta; class Magnoliopsida; order Ericales; family Ericaceae; genus Rhododendron; species Rhododendron griersonianum. The sequence continues at coordinate 33,180,408 of CM030792.1, read as the reverse complement.
TATTTTGGGGCTTTTTGACTTTTTTGGTCCCCAAAGTATTTTGGCAGTGCCATTTTCGTCCCCAATATTCCAATTGCTAACATTGCATCCCCAAAGTATTTCCGCAGTGCCATTTTGGTCCCTGCGACTGACGCCGTTCCTTCCGTCCGTTAAAATCAAGGGCAACCCTTGGTATTTCACCCCCTCTCTCCCTCAAAACGGCGTCGTTTGGTTGGAATTTGGAAATATTGATTTTTTTTCTTCCATGGTTCTCTTAGGGTTCTCATTGAAAGCCTTAAAATCAAAAAAATTATTATGACTTTTTAGGATAAAATGATCAAAAAATTAAGATCTTGGCATAGGTTCAAACAGATTGAAAATTTGAACAATTAATTTTTTCACCATATTTTTTAATATATAAATAGCCTAAAAAATCAAATATTTCAATTTTCAACCCGTTTGAACCGGTGCGAAGATCTTAATTTTTTGATCATTTTATCCTAAAGGGTCATAATTAATTTTTTGACTTTAAGGTTTTCAATGAGAACCCTAAGAGAACCATGGAAGAGAAAAATCAATCTTATATATTTTTAGGCTGTCTATATATCAAAAAATTAATTATGACCTTATGGAATAAAATGATCAAAAAATTAAGATCTTCGCATCGGTTCAAACAGGTTGAAAATTGAAACACTTGATTTTTTTAGGCTGTTTATATATTAAAAAATATGCTGAAAAAATTAATTGTTCAAATTTTCAATCTGTTTGAACCTGTGCGAAGATCTTAATTTTTTGATCATTTTATTCTAAAGGGTCATAATTATTTTTTTGATATGTAAATAGCCTAAAAATATATAAAATTGATTTTTCTCTTTCATGGTTCTCTTAGGGTTCTCATTGAAAGCTTAAAGTCAAAAAAATTAATTATGACCCTTTAAGATAAAATGATCAAAAAATTAAGATCTTCGCACTGGTTCAAACGGGTTGAAAATTGAAATATTTGATTTTTTTAGGCTATTTATATATTAAAAAATATGGTGAAAAAATTAATTATTCAAATTTTCAATCTGTTTGAACCTGTGCGAAGATCTTAATTTTTTGATCATTTTATCCTAAAGAGTCATAATAATTTTTTTGATTTTAAGGCTTTCAATGAGAACCCTAAGAGAACCATGGAAGAAAAAAAATCAATATTTCCAAATTCCAACCAAACGACGCCGTTTTGAGGGAGAGAGTGGGTGAAATACCAAGGTTGCCCTTGATTTTAACGGAGGGAAGGAACGGCGTCAGTCGCAGGGACAAAAATGGCACTGCGAAAATACTTTGGGGATGCAATGTTAGCAATTGGAATATTGGAGACGAAAATGGCACTGCGGAAATACTTTGGGGACCAAAAAAGTCAAAAAGCCTATATTTTGGCATAGAGGAGAATTTTGCCAATCTCTTGAATGCGTATTGCTTTTCGTTGGATATCCTCCAGGAATATATATATTCTTTGATCAACAAAAGGAGAAAGAAAAAAAAAAGGAACATATGAATTGTCATTTAGAAGATGACGTAACTCGATAAAAGGTGACGTAATTTGCCGAAAGTTTAAATGGGCCTTTTAATTCTATACTTTTATTATTCTAGAGGAATTAAAGATTGATAGTCCTATATTATACTTCAAGTGGGTTTGGATTAAAAAGTGAAGTATTTTTTTTGTCTTTATTCAAATTTTTTTTTGCATTTGTTCGCTTTGCGTCAAACTTTTGTGATTTATTGGTTCGACTCGTCGATAGAAATTTAAAAAGTAAGAAATTATGATCGAAACTCATAAATTTTTGAATTAAAAAAATAAGTAAAACATACAATCTTTTATACTTATTTTTGTCTTTTTAAAAAAATAATGAATTCCGATAAAAAAAAATTTCTTTTCTGATTCTTCTCAACAAGATGAATCAATAAATCACAAAAATTAACTCAAAATTAACAAATACGAAAAAAAAAATAAAGGCAAAAAAAAAAGTCGTTTTGACTTTTTAATCAAACCCACTCTCCATATAAGAGGGTGGTAAAAAGAAAGAGAAAGGAAACCCGAGAGAAAGTAGAAAGCACGCCGCGCAAGTTGTGATAGAGAACGGTTCGAAAAGATTTAAAAAAAAAAAAGAACGGTTCCTTTTCCTGTAATCACAACTAACATGCTTCCAATTAGGTCTGTCAATGGATCGGATTCGATCCGAATCCGATAACGTCGATCCGATAATCCGATAAAACACATTTTGGGTCTTTTAAGTCCGGCCCATATGGGACCCATTTTCAACTCACTTAAATCCATATAAATATGGGTTGATATGGGTTCAACCCATTATATAATATGGACGGATTGGATTGAGTTGGGTTATAAGTGGACAGAATTGGACGGGTTAAAAATATGAATTAAGATTGTAGGTCTAGGGTTTGCTCGAACAAGAAAGAGTTATGCTCGGATTTGGTTTTTTTTCTTTCGATTTCTGGGGTTATATACCTATTGCTCAGGTAACTTGTAATTCACTACAAGAAATCAAGTAATAGGTGAGGAATTATTTTCGTCTCTAAAGCATCAAATTTAGGGTTTGTTTGATAATTTAAATTCAACACTTAAAACTGAATTAATTAAGTAATAAGTGATTCAGTGGGTTTGATAACGACATTTTACATTGCTTAACAAATTAAGTGCTACTTAAAATGTAAGCTAAAAAGTTGAAAAAAATAAGTAGTTTTGAGCTACTTAATTCTGGCTGAATTCTTATATACTTGCATTTAATCACCATACCAACACTACTCCTACCATTCCACCACCACCATCACCACTTCACCTCCACTTCACCACCACCACCACCACAACTCCACAGCTCCCACCACCACCTCTACCACTCCACCACCACCACTACACCACCACCACTCTCCTATCACTCCATCACCACCACTCTCTTATTACTCCATCACCACCACCTCTACCACACCGCCGTCGCCACCACCACCACGTTACCATTGCACAACTATCACTCCACCGCCACCACTACCATCACTCCACCACCACCATTATCGCCACCACTCCAACACCACCACCGCCACCACCACTCCACCACCACAATCACCATTCCACCTTTTCTATAAGTACATTTTGACCATTAGTAAATTAAGAGAGATCAATCGGAACTAAAATTATTTTATCATTTTTTTTAATTCAGTACTTAATATATTTACCAAACATTTTTTCAGCTTAAAAAATTCAGCATTCAGCTTTTAGTACTTAATTTTTCAGCATTCAGATTCAGTTTTCAGTTTTATCAAACAGGCCCTTAGTCTCCTAGTGAATTTTCGTACGTCGCCAAAAAGACACTGGGGCGGAAAAAATTCGTCGCCAAATATTCCTTTCGGAGAGGAAAAAATTCCTCGCAGCCCAATGTGACAATTTTGGATTTTCTCGCCAAAGGCGTTCCGCTTTCTTAGGTCTCCTAAGCTTCGAACCTAGGCATTCCGCCCAACTAAACTTACGCATGCAAGCCTTCAACCAACTACACCACACACACGTTTTGGTATATATACTGAAAATATATAATATATAGCGTAAATGTTTAATATTTAATTTTGGTACTTTTTAATTTTGTAGTTGGCAAATGTGATAACTAAGAGGAGAGCTATTATTTTTTTATTTGTTATATGTTTTCAATTAAGTTTACAACATAAAATTCATTTATTGAAAAAAAAATACACGTTAAGCAAAAAAAATAGCTTACCATAATTTTTTATATGCAACCTTTCAATAAATTTTCTCAAAAATATCTATTCATGAATAACATGGAAGTTAATTTTTGCTGTGACGAAATACATTTCATTGATTAGGCTTAGGTAAATTTGGCTACAAAATACAATTTTACTCGCCAAAGATAACCATTTGGCAACAAAAATATATTTCGACGAAAAAAATATTTCCTTGCCAAATGACATGGTCACCATTTTGTGAGAAAATAATTTTTTTCGTCACCAAATGGTTATCTTTGGTGAAAAAAATAATAATTTCGCCTCCATATATACCCCTTTGGTGACGAAAAGTGGTGTTGATGTGTGCGAGTTGGCTGCCAGGATTTTTGTTCAACAACACTAACTATATAGTTCACAAGATCTTTGGTCGAATTTGTTTCTCATTCTTTGAGTTTCTAAAAAAAAGTGCAATACTAGAACAAACCGGTCCATTTTCACATTCTGATAGTGTTATTCACAAACAAAAAAATTGCTAATATTAATATTAAAATTAAAAAAAAATTACTCACCCGAACAACGCAAAAGCCGTGGCCCCCATATGACCACACATAGATCCGTCATTGTGTATTGTTCGTGGACAGAGTAGACCTTAGCCAACCAGTTCATATCCTGAAGCGTAGTTGGGGATTCTTCGAGAGAAACTCCAACCTCAGCCGCAATTGCTTTTAATCCATAGTGCAATCAGACCCAGAAACCAGTGTAGGGCCGTTGGTGAGTGTTTTCAACAGTCCAGATTCAAATGAAACATTTCCGGAGAAGAATTTAATTTTTTTTCGAAAAAATTTCATTTGAATCCGAATCGTTGAAAACTGTGGAGGGCGTGGTCCGGCGGAGGGACCAAGGCAGTGGCCATGTCGCACCTATTCGCCAAACCAGTGAATCTACCACCCATGAGTCGGCGGTCTGGGTCGGTAGCCGGTCCGAGTCCAGCCGGGCCTGGTTAAGTTAAACCGTGGTGTTGACCCGTGGGAGGGAACGGTTTGGTTTGGCGTACTTATTAGTCAGTATGATCCGGTTCGGCGGTTCCCCGCCGAGCGGGTTGGAGGTTGCCCCTGTTGAAGCAATCAGTGCCGTACCAGCAGTCCGGCAGAACCTGTATTTGCCGGGTCTCCTGTTCCCTAACTTGAAGAGGAAGTTGGGAAGAGGTGGGCAGGAGGAGGCAACCTCGCGTCTTATCCAATCCCTTATATTTAGGAGCGGAATATGGGGGATTGGATAGGTTCAAGATTGGGATGTCTATCTGGGTCCGAGGTAGGCAGGCTCATCATACAACGTGCGGTAGTCTTATGGGAGTTGGACTCTGCACTCCCTTTGGCTATAAAAGGATGTATTCCCCTCTAGAATAAGGTAACACTTTCTCAAACCCTAAATACGCTTCGATATTTCCTCTCCTGTTACTGACTAGAGCGTCGGAGTGCCTGCCCCGGACCACCACGCTCCGGGTTTGGGCACTAACGCGATTGCTTTGTGTGCAGGGCTAACCCATCTTCGTCCAAGCCACGACCATCCAGGCCACAAGGTCCAACCGGAGAAAGCCTGCCACCACAAAAACACTCACAAACAACTAAGATTTGCCCTGCAGTATGCCTTGGATATGGGCTTCTTCAATTTTTTTTACGTAAATTGCTTCTCCCCCTCCCCCTCCCCCTCCCCCTCCCTTGCCAGAAAGACCAAATTGTCCCCAACCCCCATCCTTTTAACTAAATTCTTTTTTTAATTTAATTTCTTAATTCTTTTACTTATTTATTTAATTTTAATTTGGTTAACTCAAATTATATTTTTTACATTTAAATTTGACTTTATATTTAAGGCTCCGTTCTCTTGAATTTAACTTAAACTTAACTTAAATCTGAGAATTTTGCCCTTATTTGAATTTTTTTTCGCATTTGTTAGTTTTGCGCCAAACTTTTGTGGATTATTGATTCGTCTTGACGAGAGGAATTGCAAAAGTAAAATTATTTTTACTTTTACTCTAGTATTTTGAGAAATAACCGCTCCGTTCTCTTGAATTTAACTTAAACTTAACTTAAATCTGAGAACTTTGTTCTTATTTGAATTTTTTTCGCATTTGTTAGTTTTGCCCCAAACTTTTGTGGATTATTGATTCGTCTCGACGAGAGGCCGAATTGAAAAAGTAATTTTTTTTTTTAAACTTTTACTCATGTATTTTGAGAAATAACCACTTTTTAGCAAAATGACAATTTTGCACTTACCCCCAATCCGCAACCCCCCCCCCCCCCAAATGGGTGCCGTTTGCCAAAAGTCCGAAGTAATGAATACAGCATGAAGCGCTCCAGGAGCATAATTTGGAGGAAATATTGATTAGAATTTGTGTTTTTATATATTTTCATGTATTGTCTATATGTACTCAAATCATAATAAAATGAAATTTTGTTTAAATTTATTGTTATTGATTAGAAGTTTATTTATTTATTATTCATTGTTAAGACAAATTAAAATAATATAAAGTTCTTAGGCCTCATTCTCTTGAATTTAACTTAAACTTAACTTAAATCTGAAAATTTTGTCCGTATTTGATTTTTTTTTTTTTTTGCATTTGTTAGTTTTGCGCCAAACTTTTGTGGGTTATTGATTCGTCTCGACGAGAAGAATTGGAAAAGTAATTTTTTTTTAAACTTTTACCCAAGTATTTTTCTAAAAAGTGATTATTTCTCAAAATATTTGGGTAAAAGAAAAAAAAATGTTTTTTCAATTCCTTTCGTCGAGACGAATTAATAACACAAAACTAACAAATGCGATAAAAAAAAATCCAAATAAGGACAAAGTTCCCAAATTTAAGTTAAGTTTAAGAGAATGGAGCCTTAAATATAAAGTCAAATTTAAATGTAAAAAACATAATTTAGTTGAAAATATAATTTGAGTTACCAAATTGAAATTAAATAAGTAATTAAATGAATTAAATAAATAAGATAAAAGAATTAAAAAAATAAATAAATAAAGAATTTAGTTAAAAGGGTGGGGATTTGGGGCATTTTGGTCTTCCTGGAAGGAGAGGGAGGGGGGTAGTGTTGGGGGTGGGAAAAGCAGCTCTCTTTTTTTGCTGTCAATTCATCGATCCACTCCAATATAGTTCTTGCTCTCTAGCTGATAATGATATCTCATATCAGAAAGTGATCCGGGGCTCAGACCAGTTGGTGTTCACATGGAAGCTCCAAGCAAAGAGACAAAATTGGTTGATAGGGTCAAAGGTGCGCCTAATAAAAAGAGGGTCTCTTTTGCTTTAAATTTGGTTAGCGGTGGCGATCTCTCCATTGTGCACAAGAGAAAGGAGAGGTGAGGCCACGTCAATTTGCAATGTGAGCTTTGTGGGTCACCCCAATGAGGTGGGTGCAGTGCACCTTGGTGAAGGGTGCGTAAAATCATCCCACATGGGCGAAGGGGTGATTGTTGTGATTCACCCATGTGTGATAATTTATCAAGGGAGTGCTTGGAAATTATTCCCGTGTAGTTATGGTATATTCGGTTTTGGTTAGAGAATCAAATCTTATGGAAATTAAGTTGGAAGAGTTCCATACATGGCGGTATAACTTAGTTGGAAGAGTTTACTTCTTGGTGTGTTTCTTAGTCCGAATAGGAAATGGGATCTCTCCAAACTTATAAATACTAATGGGATATTACATATTTTATATACAAAAATAATACTCACACAACAATCCAAATACAACTACTTACACAACCTCTCACATACATATGGGCTCCACACACACTACTATGTGTGGGCCCTACATGTATGTGAGAGATTGTGTAAGTTGTTGTGTGAGTAACATTGTTGTTTTATATATGTGTGAGATATACACAATTGGCGAGAGCAAGAGAGAAAATATATTGTGAGAGTGAGGAAGAATAAAAAATATTAGTGAGCATGGGTTTGGGAATTAATATTTTTCTATCTCATTGTACTCGATCAATATAGTGAAATTTCTCTTTTGTTTGTGGAGTAAGTATTGAGACCGAAACACGTAAATCTTGTGTTCTTTGTTTTTTCCTTTGTGCTTGTTTAAGTTTGTGGCGTGGTTCTGTTGTGGCGAGGGACTAAAAATCCCAACAAGTTGCTCTCACAAAAACTGCTTGCGTTATATGTGAAGATGATACCAATGAGATTCCTGTCAAAAATTGGTCTTTACTACATCCCTATTCAGGGCACTACGGTTACCGTACGTGTTGTAGATAACCCTGATGTGGTTTACACAGGGGTTTGCGAGTTGCGATCCCAGATAGGGACGAATACTGCTGTTGGGCTAGCGGTGAAGCACAACAGATTATGCAATGTTGCAACTCTGTGCCGGAACTCGTTGCCTGGTGCTTCTCTTGAATCGCTTCAACCATATTTAAAGTTCCTCAATGCCCAATGGAATTTCTGTCCAATCAAGAGTTTTGTTTCGTGGGTGTCGGCTTGAGTAAGTCACTTCTTCGCCTCCGCCGTGATTGCAATATTGAAAGAACGAGGGGCATTGAGTTGAGCGAGTTGGCAGCCAAGATTCTTAAGACGCCTCGTCTTTGCAAGTGTGGGATGTACGAAATAGCGGCTGTGGTCGGAATTGGTCGTGAAGGATCGATCCCCAAGTTTCATTCGCAATATTGATTGGAGTGCGAAAGTTTTCTCCGATGAACAAATCAAGTATGTTATCCAAGATGTTTACGCAGCACATCAGATAGGGACCATGCCGTTGAGCACGCTTTAATATGTTGGGGTTGGTTCAGTTTGGTCTCTCGATGTCCTTTTACATTTTTCTGTTTGGTACTAGCTAGAGACGGGCTTTTTTTTTTTTGAGGGGTGGTAAAATAAATCTCGCATGCTAATGTTAGAATGCTTAATTACTTGTCTTTATGTTGTGTTGGACGATTTTATTAGTATGTTCAAAGCTCGATTAGTTTACCCATTAGCTGTTACACGTACAACATATTTATTAGCATGTCTCTTCGAGCAAGGATATTTTTACCTGAGAGATAGTCGGGATTGTTGACCTTTCGACATTTTTGAGAATGCTACAAAATGCCAATAATTAGTACGGGTGACGCAGCAGAATTAACAAAGAGATTAGTTGCGTACGTACTAATCAAACGAATGATAAACTCGAGTCCACGAGAGAAAGAGACAAAGTCTGAATATTATTGACAAAAAGCTACTCAAAAAGGTTACGGTTCTTTTTATAAGATCCAAACCTTAGAAATCTTACTGAAAAAGAAATTTTAAATAATGCCAAAACAAAACAGATAGCACAAATACGATTTCTTAATAATATAATTTCAAAATAAAATTCTAATTCTAAATAAGATTTTATATTCTTATTTTTATAATTCTGGAATCATAAAAATAAAAATAAAATATTTCAGAATCTTGTCCCACATCAGTCTCATTTTCTTCAAAAGAACTCGTCATTGAGTTCTCGTTGGAAATCTGCCATCTTTCATGCCAAAAAAATAGATACTTAGAATACTTTAACCCTTGATTTCCTTCCAAAAAAAATTCAAAGAAAAAGTGTTCAGGCAATAATCTTTTCTCATAATGCTTTAACTTGTTGACAAGATTCACTAGGTTGCTCTGTTTCGAACTTGTGGGGAAAAAGAGAGAGAAAGGAATGGAGAATAATTAACAGGGAAAGTTGGAGAGAAAATATGAGTAAAGTTTAATTCATTTTGTTATTTCCCTTCCTCTTTCTATAATAAGAATCTAAACAAGAGAGGAGGAAATTTTTTAATTTTTCCTTCTTTTCTGATCTTCTCATCCGCAAGTTCCAAACAGAACATAAAATTCTTCCTCGCTCGTAGATGTGTACAGATGACATTGATTAAAAAAAAATACTGTTGACCTTCCGACTATAAACTCACCTTGTTTCTCTCTTATGAATAAATCATCTCCTCTCTGCTTTCCACCTAGAGAAACGAGGGGACGGACAATCTTCCAAGTTCCAATAAAAGATATATAGCAGTCCACTCAATAAATAACCATCCCTGCCCTCTCTTCTTCACCCACAGTTTCTCCAAAACAGCCTGTCTATACAACTTACATACTCCGTAACCATAAGCCTGAAACAAAGATGATACGTACCCATGAAGTTGTTTTCAAAAGTGGGTATATACGTACAATATCAAAATACAAGGGCCGGGCTTCTGTAAGTGCGAGGGTGGCAGGATTGTCCTGCCATGGTTTAATTTACGATGGCCTTTGTGAGCTAAGATCTCTCATTGGAACTACGAATACTCTTGGACTCATGATTAAGACCCAAACCAATCCCACGGGCACCAAACCCGCATTGCTGCAACTCTGTGTCAGAAATCGTCTGCTCATAGTCTCACTTGGGCGCAATCCCTTCGTGCCTAAGGGATTTCTTGACCAATACAGAAATTTATTTCATTGGTTTGGGCATTACTAATGGATTCGCTTTGCTGAAATCTTGGCATGGAATTGAACGAACCAGAGGCTATTTTGAGGTCACCGAGTTGGCTGCTAGGTATCTCAAGAAGCCTACTCTTCTTACGAGTGGATTAGGTACATTAGCGACTGAAGTTGGAATTTCTCTCGAAGAATCCCCGAAATTGTCTAATTTTTTGACTGGGGTACCAAGGTTTTCGCGGATGAAGAAATCAAGTACGCCATTTATGAGGCTTAATATGGATCTTATCTGATTGGAACCAAGCTTTTGGCCATGCTCTAATTTAGTAAAATGTCATCTTCTGGCGTGTTTTTTCAGCTGCTGGATTGGTTTCTCTTCAGTCTTTTTCTTTCAAAGTTTCTTTTTTCCTTCTTTCTTCTTTTGCCCTTTCCGTTGTTGTCTTTTCGTGAGTTTGGCTTCTATTTCTCTTGGTCTTTCGAGTGTGTAGGTTTTTGGTCAAAACCTACACCGTTGACCCAAGGAAGACTCTTTGACTGACGAATCAGGAGCGGACATGTAGGCAATGGGGCCCACGTGACAAGAAGACATTAGTCAACTGTTGACTTGAAAAAGACCGTTGATTGCCCATCCACGTGGAAACACGTGGACAAAGAATAAAGAAACGGGCACAGTAAATGCCCGCACGGAAATTAAAAGTTCCTGCGCGGCGAGACCATGGACCCGCAGGACTCCGTCGGTATCTGTGGAAATGGAGATTAGACCCCGTAAGTGAAGCGGCCCACGAGAGCTATCGCGGCAAAGGGATGCGAGTCGCAAGGCTCTGAAATCATGAAGAAGGTCTCATTAAAGTGTCAAGAGTCCCACTTGGGCCATAAGGCAGGGCCAGAGGGACTTCGCGACAAAAGGATTGCAGCGGGTCCTGACCCTACTCCAGCGGGAATTGGGGGGTTCTTGTAGTTTGTTGGCTTGGGAAGGAGGTCGCGCCGCGGGAGTCGTCGTGCCCGCGGGCCAACCCAGGATTTTAGGGAGCGCCGTTTTGGGCCTGACCAAGGCCCAGATGCCCTGTAAATACCCCGACATTCCCCCCATGGTAAGCACTGATTCTGAGAAAGGATAATAATATTTTTCCCGATGTGACTTCACCCAATCCTTCTGGACGGAGCTGTCAAATACCTCACGCGGAAAGACAAGGGATACGTTGCCTTTATCTCTTCTGTACCTCTTGCTTCTTCCCTCACCCCACAAGATTGCTCCTCCTTTCCCCTCAGTAATCATCAACTAATCACACCTCTCCAGTTCACGTAAATTCACACGTCAGCTCTCCCGCAAGTCTTACGAACCTACTGATAGTAACATAGACCAATATCCTTGAGCCACAAGAATAAACAATGGGGAGGTCGACCTCCTTGACGAATGCCACAAGAAGAAATGAACAAATTTGTTGCCTGATTGTTGACCAGAACCGAGAAAGAGACAAACGATACACCTTTTTTCGGTGATATTACAACAATTTACACCAAAAATAAATTACAAGGGACAAATTATCAGTTTGAGTCACGGAAATCTTGCTCACTTTAAGGAGATTCAACCCTTCTACGGTAACAAAATAGGGATGAGCAAAACATCCATTAAACCACGAATCCAGTCCAAATCAATCCAAACCAAATGATTTTGTTTGATTTTTTTTGTAGTGTGGTTTGGTTTCAGTTTAAAAAAATTAGAAACCCTGTTAAATGTTTTGGTGTGTGGATTTACGTTAATGGTTTTGGTTCCAAACCGATCCGAACCATGTATATATATATATATAAAACTCATTTAATTTAGATATACCTAGTATACATGGGAGTTATAGTCAACTAATTTCCTGAATTAATAATCTATACAATCCACCGTTCTATTCAATATTCATTTACTACAAAAATTATTTGGCATAAACTTTTGTATATCACAACTCATTTCTATAATTTTGGTACACCAAAAGCACATGGTATAACGTAATGCTCCATTCAATGAGTAGTAATTCCACGGCTCAATTAATTTCTAAATTGTCCTATATTTCTATAAATGGAAACCAATTCTTAGTTTATCGCCGCAATTTTGAGTACTTTAAATAGTTTACGAAGATGATATATTAGTTTCAAGTAAACCGTGGTTCGAAACCGAAACCGAACCGTAGTCTAATAGTTTGGATTGGTTTGGTTCTATACCTTTTGTGGGTTGGTTTGGTTCTCTAAATTCATAATCTGTACATAGTGGTTTGGTTCTTGGTTTACTATAAAACCGAACCAATCCGGTCCATACTCACCCCTATAACAAACCGATGCAGTAGAAAATCTCTGACTTGTCCCCTCCAGGATAAAACAACCCGATAATTTATCATCTGATTCGAACTTACTCTGCACAAGTAGGAGATCGAATCCAAAGCTCCACAAATGAAACACCGTTACACTTTGCCCAAGACCCTCACGTACATATTAAATTTAGAGGCATTTTTCAGAGAATATAGATGGAGGACAAAGCTGAATGTTTTTAGAAGAGAAGTTTGCTTGCGGCTTTATGGCTGGGGATATATCATACGTTCAAAACATATGCATATTTATAAGCAAAATGAGAAGGAAGGAATCCAAACATTAATTAATTGTTCATTTATGACCAAATCCCTAGCATATGTAGATATGCTAGATTTGCTCCTAGATATCCAACACCTAAGTGGATACCAAATTAAATGCTGTGTCATGTACTATTAACAAGATAAGAGCTAGCCTCCCATATAGACATACAAACGTACGGCTTTAAAAAGTCTAAGTACTGGGACTGTATATAAGCTTGTGTTCCATCCTTGACGAAACATCATTAGGAATGTCGCACTCCCCACCTTGCACACCCACATTTTTGTGTTCGTTCCCCCCACGTAATAGAGCACTAAAATGATCTAGAATTGCAAGAGATAATAATAAAGCATTCGGAAGCATTCTCTGCCAAGTCTCAGAGCAAAAACCACGATCAAGCGCTAGCTTTTCATATGTAATGTAGCTACATCACCCATTCTACTGTTGGACCATGTAAATTGCATCTCATGGTCATGAACTTCCATCAGATAGTTCGAGTGAATAAAATTATACATGCCAGGAGGGGTTCGAGCGTTTGTACGTACTGATCTTATCTCCACTACATGTTAGGCACACGCGATGCATGTACAACTCAATCTATATTTGTTGCCTTGTTGGAATTTGTTGCCTTGTTGGACTTGTCCTGTTGTCCATCCACGTGCATTTCATGGGTAATTCGGTGGAAAAAAGGGTATATTTTCAAGTACATAGGTTTTTTTTTTTTTGACTAAGTTAGTACTCCCTCTGTCCTAAATTGCTGGTCCATTTTCACTATTTGGGACCTTTCAAAAAATTATCTATATCTTTAAATTTATACGTAATACTTTTTATAATCGATATAGATCTTGTTTAATAGAACTCAATTAATTTTATTAAACAAAATTTTTTAAACCATAGAATACATTATTAATTGTGAAATATATAGACAATTATTTGAGTGGCACAGCTGCCCAAAAGGGACCAGCAATTTGAGATGGAGGGAGTACATAGAATTGAAAACATCATAGATGCTACACAAAATAAATACTCCCTTGTAAAAAAAAACCTAATTGCCTAGAAAACATGCTCAAGCACTTCAACGGTCCTCTCTCATCATACCATCAGACAAACCTTGAAACCCATCGATGGCCCCATCACATAAAACTTACAAATGTACAATAAACAATCCTATTATTTCTTTTCTCACTCAAATTCTCTCTTAAATCCACAATAACAAACTTTTCATCAATTTTAGTCTTAATTATCAGCAAACCAATCCCTTTTATTCTATTTACAACCTCAGTCAAAGTTGCGGATCAAAAAAAAAAAAAAACCTCAGTCAAAGTTCCGACATTAGTTATTTATTTTGTGGATGGTTTCTTGGGATTAGTTCGTCGCTGCCTCTCCGGTTAGAATGGAAGTTGGAAGGCCAACTTACGTGCACTTCAATTGATATTACAAGACGAATCTCACCGTCTACTAGTGGGAGGCCCAATCAATGCAAAGCCGCGTATGAACTAGCTCTAAAAAAATTGATGACTTTCGAACCTGAGAGAGAGCCACCAGAAGGTGAATACCTAGGGTTGTATCTAAATGAGCATCTGGAGAAAAAAGTGCTTTCATAAATTCCATTTCGCAGAAGAACTATACTGCATTTAATGAGCATCTGGAGAAAAAAGTGCTTTCATAAATTCCATTTCGCAGAAAAACTATACTGCATTTACATTGAACCCCAAAATCATTTACAGACTCCAAACCAAAACGAAAAGAGAACAGGACCAAGCACATTTTCCAGAAGTCCGAAAAAGACTCCCATGGATACAAAGACTCTCTAACCCAACATAATCAACAAGTTGATAGAAGAAAAGGTGCCAATCTATCCTTTGCATCAGAATTCACCAAAAAAGAAAAACCCTGTCAAAATCCGTATCGGCTGAAGTGCTGGACTCTGAATTTCCACTCCCCTTCCACAGGATCATAAGAAACAAACTCGGCGCCTTGCTCTTTCGCTTTCTTCATTAGCATCTCTCTGTATTTATCCACCTTTGGACCATTTATATACCAATTCCCCATCTTATCAATGCACTTGACGTTGAGAAGTGTCACCTCCGCGGCCTTGTTGAGACCTTCTCCCACCGGTGGTTTGTCTCTCTCATCCATATATACCATCACTTCACGGTTATTAAACTTGACGTGTGAATCCAAATCAAGGTGCCTCACATCCGTCTCTCCCAAAAACTTTATGCTTCCATAGCCGTGACGTCCCACCACAAAATTCTTCACATGACGGCAGAATCCTGGTTCTGCCCTTTCATTTGCCGCCAACTCAGGGACTTGAGGTTCTGTGTAGTAATCAGAGCAACTGAGTTGTGGCATTGATGCCTCCACATCAGTCACGTGTTCCTTGCGCTCATGATTGGATTTGGCATTTTCAACCAAATGATCTGCGAGATTGTTGGAAAGTAGACGAAAATTAGCAAAAGTCAAAAATGCTGAATGGAATGTAGTAACTGAGAACATTAGCCTAGCAGATTAGGCAAAAAGATGCACGCAACGTGCTCCTCAATCGAAATGTAAATTGTTGTAAAGAAATAAAGAAGCTTGTTAGACAGAAGGTCTACTCCAACACAACCCATCCATGTGGGGAAGCCAAGAAGATATATTCACTATACAGAGAGAGACTTCGGAAAAAGTCCATCAAATAGTAAGTGGATAACAAGTGCTTTTTGCCATTCAAAAAAAAGTGGATAACAAGTGCTTAGTGCGTACCATTTTCATACTGACACGAAGAACCATTTACTAAAGCAGGTGCAGAAACCTCTGCGGAGATTGTACCTGAACAGAAATACTCATTAGAAAAGTTCGAGGATGGTGCAGTGGTGCTCTTACCAAAAACCAAGATGCAATATATAGGAAACAGAAAGCAAAAAAAGGAAGTATGATATTCCAAAATACAAATATGACAACACATTGTTAGATTCTTGTGCTTCAGAGAAGATGCACTCACCATTCTTGTACACATGCAAAGATGCATGCACCAGTTGAGACATTTTCTCGGTGTCAAACCTCTGGGGCCACTGTTCAGCTGGAAGAACCACCAAAGCTCTAGGATTCTCCCTACGAAAAAATACACCACCTCCCTTAGCTGCAGGGGGCAGTCCTTCGTTGTTGCTGAAAAATGGCACCTGTATAAAACATTCAGCAAAGAGAAGCATTAACGTAAAGTGTAATCAATCACCGAAATCTGGCTGCTGGTGGAGAGAGAGTAAAAAATAAACAACACAATACGCCACTTGTTTTTTTACTACTTCTCACCTTCGGGCCATCACTTTTAGGATCATATTTTCGGGCTGGTAACCTGATCCGTCTGTGAGACAAGTGTCGAGATGTCAGCAAGGACGACACTCTGACAGTAGCAGCAGGTTTATCAAGCACCTGTTTGTGTCATGCACCAAAATTATTAACAGCATAAGAGACAACTATCACAAGAAGATTAACAGAAGGTAAAAGGTATGCAACTTCTGAATTTTTTTCACACTCAACATGCCTCGGTATTAAAACTCTTGACGAATAAAAATCAAACTACCCCTGTCCGTACATAAATTTGCAAACGCATGTTATATTGCCATTTAGCTCCACCAACCATTTATTAATATGTGTTGTACATTTCACATCCCTTCTAGAATACTTCTAGTACTGCTAGAATTATTTAAACTCGTATTGGATTTAGCACTGCCAAAATTCTATCCTGAGGATATGCGCATGGGGCTTACATAGAGCATACATCACAAGGTGTCAATTCTGATAAATAGAATATCAACTACAGGTGCCAAAAGGGTGCAGTGTCTTTTGTCCACAAACTATCAGTAAGAAGTAAAATTTGCAATACAATAATGTCTTATTAATAAAGATTCAGAAGTGTAAGACTTACAGGCATGTTAGAAATCCCATAGCGAATTGGAGGCATGGAACCAAGGTGACTAATTGACAGCTGACAAGGTACTGACTGCGCTACCTCAGTGTTCTGAGTACAAGACCTGAATACATAATCATGGATATCAAAGCAGTGGAAATAACATGGGATTCAGAACCAAAGGATTTCAAAATATTCCTGTATGTCCCCTAGTATAACATAGATGGGAGAGGAAAAATAACTATAGGATTCTTCCTTTAAAACATGGATATTAGTTAGGTTCTAAGCATTAAGTTTGTATGCATTGTGACGTAGTACAAAATGGTCCATCACATTTTGGCGTTAGGTACACAACTTAAGTGAGTTACCTTTGCTAACAATTTAAAAATATCATTGAATTCAGGATTTTACATGCATTAGTATCGAAGTTAGACACCCAACTTGATTGTTGAAACTTCAAAGGCCATATAAGGGACACTTAAGAAATCCAATTCTGATGACCCATACAGAGATCACAATTGACCATGCAGCCACACTAACCCCAACCGTGGAGAAAGAAACACATGATTGCTTATGTGAACAAACTTCACATTTGTCCCTCGGCAAAATTGGGACTCTTTAAAAACAAAGATGCATCTTTTACTCCAACTATCTAGGAATGGAGATGAAAAGATAGAGACGAAACATACGGTAGACTGAAGGTGCTCTGTCCAAGAACTCCTGTGGTGTCTGCGAATCCACTTAAACCTTCCAAAGCAACAACGAAAATGTTAAATGTCCGAAATTAACTACAAAATGCAGTATAGTATCCACCGAAAGACACGAGACTTGAATAATCAAGTCTAATTTACCTGCTGATGACCAAGGAAACTCGCTATTAGCAAAAGCACCTGTCTGAGCTGTTTGAGTTGGCTGCAAAGGAGTGGTTAAAAATGGCTGCATTCCAGTATGTCATTGTGGAAATTAATGTTCAAGTTGATGCATAGAAAATATTGTAAGAGAGTCTATTCAATCTAAAACTGACTTACAGTTTTTTGACTAAGATCAGGTTGATTGCCTGTAGGAGGCATAGATGATTCACTGAATACATTGGGTTGACTAACCGGAGGAACAAGGCCTTGAAATGAAGAAGTCTGTGGAAGCGGCACAACAGACGGCAATATCGGGGATGGTTGTGTGTTGGCAGAACTCACGCCAGAGGTAAATTTAACCGGAGGAACATTGCTTGAAAATGAAGAAGTCTCTGGAAGCATCACAACAGACTGAGATACTGGGGATGGTTGTGTGTTAGCTGAAATCAAGCCTGAAGTAGGATTCCAGGAAAATGCTGGCGGTGCTACAAATTGGTAAGGTGCAGAGGATGATGTTGTCATCACAGAGTTAACAGATGGGGATGTATTAAAAGGTAATGAAGTGAATGTAGAAGGGGGCAGGTGAGCAAAGGAGTTTGACTGAATTGTGAAACCACCAGTTCCAATCCCACCTGCAATTTCGAAGAAAACGAGAAAGAAGAGTCAGTAATAAAGCAAGGGAAAGACAAATGAACCAATTAGTGGATACTGGATAGGAAAAGCATACCTTTGTCTCCGGACTGATAGTCTTCCCACCTCAATTCTTCATGGTTTTTGTCTTTGTTAATGTGCATGCCTGAAATGGACCGCAGACTGCCTTCAACTGCTTCAGATGCAGTTGCAGTGTACGCTGCTAATCTACTTCCTCTTTGTTGACGTCCAAAAGAAAATGTTGAGGTTGTGGACTGACCTCCTGCATTATTTACCCAAAGTTAATAATACATAAATGGCACAAACAAATGATGTGTATAGAACAACTCCCTCCATCCCTCAATGGTGGTCCTTTTGGGAGTTCCAACCTTTTATGGGTGTACATCCAACGATTGCACTTGGATTCAAACAAAAACACATGTATTTCCGTCGTAGCCCCTTTATTCAAACTTTTGAATCGAATCCTAGCCAATTATAAGAGAGTTTTGGAAAATTACTCATTTTGCAATTTGGCATTTTAAAAGGACAAACAATTTGGGACATCCCAAAATGGAAAGATGGACCACTAATTAGGGACGGAGGGGGTGGTATTATAGATCCTCATAATTGCAAAATATTTATATATTGTAAGGATTTTTAAACAATCACAAAGAGTAACCTGTGAGTACTACAGATAATACTCACCAGAGGAACTTTGAGTCCCAAAAAAAGATGGACCAGTGCTGTTACAAGTTGATACCCCCCAACCACTGGAACTTGATGGTCCCAATGGTTTTGCAGCATTGAATGCACCACCGGTCCCAAATGCAAAAGATGTTGCAGGTGTGCTGCCTGAGGTAGATGAGGAGCCAAATGCACTTTGGGTTGATGCACTGAAGGAAGAAGACGAACCAAATGGAATGGTACCAAAAGTAGTTTGGGCTTGTTGAAACACACTCCCAAATGAGGTAGATTGGTTGGGGCTTGATGCAAACCCTCCAAAAGGAGGCTTCACGCCAAATATAGAAGGCCCTACAAACATGTGACAAAAAAAAAATTACTCAAAAGAAAATTCATGAGAACAGCATTCGAGGCGACGGGGAACCATATGTTGACTGCTGACCTAAGGACGGAGAGTTTAGGCCAAACACACCCGTTGAAGTTCCACCATATACTGATCCTCCTGTAGGTGTACCAAAAGTAGTTGTACTCCCAAATGGCTTGGCAGTGAATGGATTACTACTTGCATTGCTGTTCTGCCCAAAAATTGATGAGGCCCCAAATGGGGCATTAGATGACTGTCCAAATGCTGCCACAAGGAAACAAAAATAACTGTAAACAACTCCATGAACTTCAAGGAATTGATCAACATAAAGATAAGAAGGGAAAAAAGCAACTTCAAAAATTATCAAAATAGTCTCTCAAAAGTGATGGTTGGATTACAAGTTCATCTACTAGTCAGAAGTACCACAACTTCAAGATACATAAGCAACATCGAACTGAAACTAAACGTATCAGATTAGGTACAGATATTGTAGGAGCTTTTCATTTTCTAATTATGCTTTAAACGTTTGTGCCTAAAATCTTAAGTCCACATGACGTGATCAATAAGAAAATTCCATTGCACTCTGAGCTTGGCAATAAATGAGAGGTGAGATTGGCTAGTGAGCTACTGAGCACTTCCAATTGCCATTGCATTTCATTGCTTTGTTCAAGTACGTCCATCAAATTACAAATAGACGTCCTATACTTTTGATCGTCTTGAGCTCTTTTATCTTTCCACGTATTAAAGATGTCAGAATGCCGGAGTGGAGATTTGTTTAAAATCTGAGGACTTTATCCTATGCCTAGGCTACAAAGTATTACATCCTTTTGAAAACCAAAGCCAGGCCTCTAGGTCATCCACAAGTCTCATCCTAGTCATCTATCCATGAATCTGTCCCTTAATATCTTGCACACCTTTATATCATCTGAAATCTTTCCATATTAATAAAAATCTCAGAGTGGGGATTTTTACAAAAATCTGAGAATATGATTCCATGGCTAAGCTTCAAGGCACTATTACAAGCCTTTTCAAGGACCAAAGACAGGCGGAGCTTCTACACTTCAGGTAGAGTACAGCTTCATCTTCCTTCTACCATGAAAAGATGAATTAGCAAGTGTCCTTATTCCTATAATTTGGCCAAACAGATCTGCTACTACAATTAAAGGTTGCACATCGCAGTGTGGAGGTCTGAGTACAAACAAATGGCAACTGAACTGCTGTACCATTACCAAACTAAGAAATAAAGAAGAGGTGAGTTATCCGGCTAAAACATCAAATAAAAAGGAACTTTATTGAAGTACTAACCACCGGATGACAATGAAGAGGTCCCAAAAGCAGGGGCTGAGGGAGCACCAAAAGCAGCTGTTGAAGTTCCAAAAGCAGGAGGCAATGGGGAACCAAATGTTGACTGTTGAAATTGACCTGGCGGAGAATTTACTCCAAACACACCGGTAGAAGTTCCACCAAATACTGAACCTCCAGTAGATGAACCAAAAGGAGTTGAACTCCCAAATGGATTGGAAGCAAATAGATTGCTACTTGCATTGCTGTTCTGTCCAAAACCCGATCGGGACCCAAATGGCCCATTGGAAGACTGCCCAAAGTCTGCAAAACCAGAGCATAATCAAGCCGAATGTTCTTTAGGGAATAAATCAACAAAAAGACACATGCACATGCACAAATGGGGGAAAGCAACTTTAAAACAATCAATTTAAAAGCGACGATTTCATTACAAGTCCATTGGCTATATCATACTCCAAGATACGTAAGCAACATCGAGTTTAAACCTAATATGTCAAAATCCCAAAAGAAAATCCATAAACCGACATCAATTTAAGTACTTTAATACATCGCCTTGCACCAAGTACAAACTGGCATATCACATTAAAGCAGGCATGGACAGGGGGAGGCTGCTAGACGATGGTTATCGATTACTTATCAAAATTCTTGATAACTTGTTTCAAGTTACTATACCCGTTTTCTACCTCGATTTTTTTTTCCCAAAGTAAGTTATCTTGCCAAAAAAATTTGACAAACCCCAGACCCCTATACATTCGCTTCCCAAATATTAAAAACGTGCAACTGTCCATTAATCAAACCGGAAAACAGAACACGAAAATCATCATAAACAGATAAACTTCAATTAGCTACCTATAAATATGATTGCGTTAAACCCCACACAATCAATTTCAACCCCCGCGTAAAATCAATGATAAAAATTGGAACTTTTCAATTCGAAACTGCTTGGAAAAAAGAAAAAAAAACACTCCTTTGGTACCACACAACCAAAAAACATGCAATATTCCATTAGACAGAGGAAATATACGGAGGAGATTCCAGGAAAAGAACTTACGAGTGGTGGACCCGAACATCTTGAGGAAATTATTCCGACAAGAAGACGAGAATAATAAGGGGATTGGATTGATTCTGCTGCCGCAACGAAGCGAAAAAGATGGATATGTAAAAGGCGACGAGGAAGAGATTCGGAGTGAAATTGGAGTGTTGTGTGTGATTGTTTGTGAGTGTGTGTGTATATATATATATATAGAGAGAGAGAGAGAGAGAGAGAAAGCGAGGGTACCGAGTAGCTTGATTTTGAAGCTGGTTTTGGCGTTCTTTGTACGAAGGGGTAACCGTTTCTGTTTCGAAGAGAGAGAGAGAGAGAGAGAGAAGCGCGCGCTAGAGTAAGGGCCGTTATCGGGCCGTCCCGTAAAAACACAAGCCCAGGCAGGTAGCCCATGGTCTTTGGGGCCCTAGGTGACGGGCAAGGCCTAAGCGGGTCGGTAGACTTTTTATATTATTACCTGCGGATGCTCGTGCATGAAGACGCGACAATATTGTCCCGACTTAAAAATTACTCGCCATAAAAAGAAACATTTAAATAGATATAGATTACCTAAAAAGTGAGAAGAGAGGAATAAATTTATTAAGAGAATATTATCTGTATCTTTTTTTTAAAAAAATTGATCTAACGGATACAACTTAATATGAAAACATAATCGGACGGTCATAGATGTTACTTTGTTTGTATAGACATTTTTTTGAAAAACCGCTCTGTTTTATAATATAAATATAATAATATTTTATATTTTATATTTTTTTTAAAGAAAAAAGACCGGTGTGTTTTACCCTTTTTTTTCCCTTCCTTTTAAGATATGCGGAAAATTTGGAACAAATTAACCAAACTTCATAAATTGAGTACACATAAAAGTCGTAACTGTTACACATGGACATGGGTCCATTTTCATCTCTATGAAATTTCAATATCAGAATAGTGGATAGAGTCATTATTCAATGGGTTTGGTAAACTTTTTTTCCCCAAAGTCTTACAATGGATAGGGGTGTCAAACAGGCCGGGTCGGCACGGGCACGGCACGAACACGACACGTTTGAAGGCAGCATGGCATGCCACAGGCACAGTCTAATCCTGGCACAACACACGATTAAGTAAATGGGCTGGCACGACATGATTCAAAAAAGCACGACATATATGACACGATAAAAAAGGCACGACAAGACAAAAAGGCACGGCACAACATGACAAAAAAAAAAGGCACGGCACGATTAATTAATCGGGCACAGCACAACACGACACAATTTAAAAAAGGCACGGCCCGACACGGTACAATAAAGTAAAATGGCCCAGCACGGAACGCTTAAAGCATGGCATGGCTAGGGATGGCAATTCGAACCGAACCGATGGGTACCCGAACCGATAACCGAAATTATCCCCGAACCATAACCGAAATTTTCCCCGTGGGTACGGGTATGGTTGGCATAGAGGATACCCGAACGGGTTTCGGTTCGGTTCTGGTTCAGCCGATACCCGAACCGAACCCCGAACCGAACCGAACCCAAACCCCGAACCGAATTAGTAGTAAATTACAAAAATACCCCTGCCTATATATATACCCATACGTTTTAGGGTTGTCCAAAACTCCAGTCCAATTCTCACCCACTTCTCAGACCTCAGTCACTCGGTGAGGGAGGCGGCGATTCCATTTCAGATCTGATCTCTCTCTCTCTCTCTCTCTCTCTCTCTCTCTCTCTCTCTCTCTCTCTCTCTCTCTCTCTCTCTCTCTCCCGTAAGCTCCCATCTCCTGCAACTTCCTTCTTTCTTCGTTGCAGCACGTCGTTCTACAGGCTGCGACAACCATCGTCTTCAGCGACTGCGTCGACCATCGTCGTCGTCTTCTTCTCCTCCCTCGCAGTCGGTCAACAATGGCTGTGGTGTTTGAAACCGTTAGAAGAGGTGAAGAAGGAGCTATACTCGTCCCTAATGTCCCTCACTCGCTCGCCAGATCTGATGGCTGTGAAGCCGTATCAACAAGCAAATCAAGTGGGTTTTGACTTTTGATTACTCTTCTGTAAATCCATGTGTATATGAGCAAAGCAAGTGTGTTTTGATTACTCTTCTGTAAATCGATGTGTATATGAGCAAGTGGGTTTTGATTGCTCTCCGTAAAGCCTTTTTTTTTTTTCCAGAAATCTACTTGTTCCAAAATCAAGTGGGTTTTGATTATTCGGTTACCCAATCGGTTCGGGGATTACCCGAACCCCGTTTGGTTCGGTTATGGTTCATTTCCGCTCTCCCCGTTCGGGTATCGGGGCGGATTTGGGTAGCGTTTCGGTTTCGGGGATTGGGTACGGATATGCCCATATCCGCCCCGAATGCCCCGAATGCCATCCCTAGGCATGGCACGGCATGCCATGGCACAATGAAGGAAACGGACACGGTACGAAGCATGGTTGGCACGGAAGTTGAATGGCATGGCACACACGTTTGACACCTCTAACAATGGATTTGATTGGCACAATCGAACATAGAGATATTTGTTGATTCAAGAGACAAACTTATTTAATATTATCTAATAGGAATAGGTTTTCATACGTAGAAATCTATATTATAAAATAGAGCAATTTCTGTTGAAATTGTCTAAGCATATAAACGAAAGCAACATCTACAATCGTTAGTAGGACTGTACAAAAAATTTGGTGAACCGTAAAACCAGTTCGGACCGAATCAATCCGTACCTTTTGAATTTTATCCATGGATTAATGGTTCGGACATGGATTGAAAAATTAGAAAATCGTGACTCGTGGTTTAGTCCACAAATTTTCATTAAAAAACGTGAATTAACCGAACTGGACCGTAAGATATTTATTTTATACAAATAAAAAATTATATATATATATACGTATATATATAAATAATTGTCAGTACTATTATTATTATTTTTTTACCAATTTAGTATTTTACCTTAATAATGAAATATAGTATAGGCCTATATAAAACATAGGGGGTAAAGCGTAATTTTTTGTATAAGTAAAGAAACCCTAGCGAGAATTCAATACAGTAGTTCATTTCTATTCTCCTTGTTTAGAAGTGACTGAGAACCGCGACTCCATTCTTAGAGAGGCGTACATCGTTCTTGATGTTTATTTTACTTTTTTTTAATTTGGTTTTATGTAATCAAATTCTTTATCTGGTGGTGTTAATTCTGATGTAATCAAATACTGTACTTTGTTGTGCTTTGATGAAAAATCTTTTTTTGGTCGATGTTTATTTTTGCTTGCTTATGTAACATAATCCGTGGATAAAACTGTAACCGAACCACGTGTTCCGGATTAGATTAGAACCGGACCGTATGATTTTTGGTTTGACACGGATTTCATTTTGTAAAAGCCGTGACTAGTGGTTCAATCCTTGAATTTCTAGAAACCCGATCCGGTCCGCGAACAGCCCTAATCGTTAGATCACTTCCTGTTAAATTTTTAGCCATCAAATCATTTATTTTTTTTAAAAGATACGGAGAATATTCCTCTCTCTCTCTCTCTCTCTCTCTCTCTCTCTCTCTCTCTCTCTCTCTCTCTCTCTCTCTCTCTCTCTCTCTCTCTCTCTCTCTCTCTCTCTCTCTCTCTCTCTCTCTCTCTCTCTCTCTCTCCCTCCCTCTCCCTCCCTACTTTTTAGGCAATCTATATGTAAATGTTGTCTTTAATGATCAAATAGGAAAATATCTAAAAATGATATTTGATACTTTGTAGAAATTACACTTATCACGTATACAAGTCTGATAAAATAAATAATTTATTTCAGATGAGACTATGTTACATTCTGAGTGCCTTTAAGTATGAGCATCTACTAGTCCTATATAAAATAAAATAGGCAAATGTGTTCATATAAAGATAAAGTAATACTTATGTTTCTATGTATAGAAATCCATATAACAATCTAAGGGCCCGATTGGATGTGGGTATAGTTCTTGGGAGATTATTTATAAAGGGGGATACGATAGTATGAGGGATTAGTTATGGAGGGTGGGCTCACATTAATGTGACTTTTATGTAGAGGATATTAAAAAGTAGTTGGTTTGTATGAGCCATGAATTTTGATGAACTCAAGTTCTTACTCATTTTTTGGGGAGTTAATGAAGTCTTGCGTCTTTCCTATAGTTCCTCATTGCCGGTGGAAATCACCTGCTGTAACGGCCCCAATATGTTTGTTCCATTCAGCTCATCATTTATGAGTCTTCTAAGTGTGTGAAACTGTGAATTCATTTTGCAGCGGTAAGAATTTCAAAATTGCAAGAGAGTCGGATCTCAAATCTCTCTCCGGCCCCATAACACTATGTGAGACTCTCCGATCCACCAACCAATAGGTATGTTTCTTACTCTTGCACTGAAAAAAACTAATATATATTTTTTGTCCAAAGGTTTGTTAGAAACTATCTGGATGTGGGATTATCCACAATCGTAGAACCGTTTACCACCCAACAGTAACAAAACCACTAACCGCTAGAGAGGCAATTTGAGATGCAACTAACTAAGAGTAGCGGATTAACCAGGCTGCATTTTTCCATTCACTAGATCACAATCTGATGTAGCTTTCCATTTGCTCAATCTGAGTTGAATTTTTTATTTAAACCAAAAGGATTATGAATGAGTTGGATATCAGTCACATGCTTCTTTGCTAAATAACTGTCATTTGCAAAAGAGTGTCTCCTGATTGGTTCAACAAGATTACTAGGTTGTTGTGCATTCTCCTCGATGGAGGTACTCCATTCCCATTGATACATGGACATTTAAAAAAGTAATAAGGAACAAGTTTGAAGGGGGTAAAGAATGGTGGTGGTATTGAACAACTTTGTTCGTATAATTAGTCTTGCAAAATTTATCTAATGCATGAACCCTTTACTGGAAGAGATATTCTTGATCGATGATGGGGTACGGGGGTTCGATGCCATCTAACGGTTAAGATGCAACACTCCTCTCACATGGGTGAGATGTATACATACACAGGACTTGCTCCTATCTACTTGCAGACTTTCTGATGGAAAAAAATAGTTTTATTTATTTATTTATGATTTTGTTAAGTTGTTCGCTTTCTTTGCAGCTTTTGTTGAAATGCCCATCGACCGGTACAAACATAGAGGCTAAGTTGTGGTTGTGCCACTAGCAAGTTGTTGTAATACCCCTGACCTTGAATTGCATTTTAAGTTAATTATGTGTTGAGCTTTGAGCTAATTAGGTGAATTATGTGTTTATTTTATTTGTTTAATGGAATTGGAGCACATAATAACACATGACTTGCATGCACCTAATAACTTTTCTAATAGCCGGATATAAACAAAAAAAAGAAGATACGTGTATTCTTCTCCTTGTTCTCATCACAAAACGTAGAGAGAGAGAGAGAGAGAGAGAGACCGACTGGAAGAAGAAGAAAAGAAAGGAGAAAAGGAGGAAAATCTAGGAGATTTCTTCTTAAACTTGGATTGAAGCCTAATTTGGTAAGTACATGCCTAGAGGAGTAAAATTTCTTGTTCTTGATTTTCAATTTTTGCTAGAAGTGATGAATCTAAATGAGTTTAGGGTAGAGATTGAGTTTGTATTGAAGACCCATGAACCTTGTTTAAATTTCTAGAAATTGACATGTTTAAAGCTTGTGTAATTCATGAATTTGGTATATTTGGGGTAGCCCATGAGTATGTTCAAGTTAGCTTATGTTTTGTGAAGTTTTTGTATGAGTTTCGATGTGAATTTTAGGGTTTTCCTTCAGAAATTCGTACAGCTTGTAGGTAGGCAATTTAGAGCTTCAACAGAATTGAATCTGCCATGTTCTTGAGGAATTTTTCTCACCAACTTCCCGACCTTAATATTTTTTGATATTTTTACTGTAGATGCCTGTATGTGTCGTGTATTTGGAAGCTTGTAGATAGGAAGTTATGTTTCATGATGACTTGGCTCGTATATGGTTTGTTTAGCTTTTGAGTTTGTAAGTAAGCACAGCTCTGAGAGGTTTATCTTTTGGTTTGTAAAATCTATGTAAGACTTTGGTTCGTTATCAATAAAAGTCGTCTTTTGCTTCCGCTGTTATGTTTTAGCCCCTTTTGATTATCACTTGTTTAGGTGATATTTGATTTGTGATTTGGCCTTAGTGAGAAATCACTGGCATTTGTCATGATTAAGACCTCAAGGGGCGGGTCAGGGTCGTGACAGTTGTCCTACCCATACACCAGTACAAACAGGGAGGCTAAGTTTTTGTTCAGTGTAAGAAGCCCTTAAATATCAGTTTTGTTTGCTGTGCTTAATCGGTCACAAAAAGAGAAGCATTCAAGTCTTATGACTTATGAGCCTCTTTAGATGTGTAAGTTCCTCTGCAAGTTGCATTTGATCTAAGCTCGCACGTTCCAAGATACGATACTACACATGATCAAATACACGTTGTATGGTGCCTGTGTAGGCATTGTTTCATATATTGGCACAAATTAGTACTCCTCTTGATGTTGAGATCCAGATTTGTAATTTGTTTGTTGACATTCCGTTGGTTCTAGATGAAGTATACTTTGTTCGTATAATTAGTCTTGCAAATTTATCTAATGCACCAACTTCACATCCTTACATATCTTTGAACAAAGTTTTGATTTGGTTTTATTTTTCAGGTGTGAACAATTTGGAGCACAAATTAGAACCGTATTCACTCCATTTCACTATTTTAACTCTTTGTTATGTTGCTTATTTGTTTGGAAAGATTATAGTCAAGAGAACAAGAATTCTTAGTTCAGATATGAGCAAGTTATGGTGGCCCAAGGATGCTCTTATGTTTTAATCAAACTACGTTTCTTATTTTTTTCTATTTTGGTTTGTTTGATTGGTGTTAACAAGTTTTTGATGGTTTGTTGTCTTTGCCCATGAATGAAATCTATTGAAAAGTTGTGGGTTTACACGTTCATATTTTTTTCGTTAGTTAGCTCCAATTATATTTGTTTCATGAATAGTTTGTTTCATGTCGAGATTTATTTTACGTTACACCGTGCCGTGCCTTCAGGCACGGGCTCAATCCCTAGTAGGAGGATATGGAAGGGAGGATGATGTAAAAATCTATTGAATGACGAATAAATGCAAATATAATTAATTTTTCACATTTAAGCCATAATAATTAGTTTTGCTAATAAATTAAATAATTTAATAATATTTAAAAAAATAAAATAATCATTTTTTTTATCCATGCTTATTTTTTTTTAAATGACATGTCAAAAGTATAAAAATATTCAATTTCGGTTTTATATTTTTTTTATACCTTTAAATATTTAATTACTACATACGTTTTTTTATAAAAATATATTTTTTATGTTCAGTTCAGTTTCGGATTATTTTTTTCGATTTTATATTAGATTACTAATAAATTACTTAATTTAATTACCTAATTATGCATTTTTTTCAATCCTAGCCGTTCATTCCAAAGCACATCATGTGCTCCCCGTGCGTCTCCCCACATCAGATAATTGTTCCCCGATATAACAACTGTAGTTCTCCTCTACTCATCGGAAAACCTCTCTCATCATGTCCGACCACCTATTTCTCTTTCTCTCGCGCGGGTTCTCTCTCTCACTCTCTTCTCCACCAATTCTCTCCCCTCTTTTCTGCGCGATTTCTAGGGTTCCTTCTCCCTCTGGTTTTTTGACAGCGACGGGGGCGAGTCACAGCGGAGACAAGCAGTAGCAGTGGCGGTGGATGTTCATTGAGGTAAGGGTTCCGAAATTTCGAATAGTATAGAGGTTTGGTTTTTTAATTTTTCAAATTTTCTGAAAATTGGGTTTAGGGTTTTGAATTTGAGGGCTGGGTATTGGGGTTAGTGAGGCTGGATGAGGAGGGGCAAATTCATCACAAAATCAGGTGGGTTGTCCCAGATTAAACTTTCCCACCTCAAAATTCATCCATAATTTATGCCCCTTAGCTAGATAAGAGGAGAAATCTATGGAGGGAATGAGTTATGGAGGGGAGCTTGAATTGCATCCGGTTTTGTTGAAATTGTCTACTCACAAATTTTAGTGGCATTTTCGTAAATATTCTAGATTTTTAATGGCAAAAATTCAAAACTGTGTTTCCTTTTGAAACCGTTAGGAGCCGTGTTTGGTAAACTGAATTCAAAATCCCCAAATTTTGGATTCAAAGTTCAAATATATCTCTCTCTCTCTCTCTCTCTCTCTCTCTCTCTCTCTCTCTCTCTCTCTCTCTCTCTCTCTCTCTCTCTCATCTGGTAGGTTCACGACACACCCATTCCATCTCAAGAACTTCGTCTCTGGCGATGGTCCTCATCGCCAAACGCTTCTCCGGCGAACAACCCAGTACTCTCTCTCTCTTAACACCCACCCACCAATGTCACCCTTTGTTTCTCCTATCTAACCCATCGAAGTTGGACACCACGAACCAATCGTTGTGACTAACCTCGGCAGGTAATCAGATTCTTGATTTCCAACCCATATAATCTTCGATTTTCTTGCCCTGTGTATGATTTCTAACCCATCTAATTTGTGTATGATTGTAATCTGTATGCTCTTCAGATGTATTTTGTGTATCATAACAGAAGACTAGAAGGTATTTTATTTGCTCTGGTATTTTGTGCAGTCGGTTTTAGTTCTACATCAATTTTTCTAAGTACTAATTTTGTTCTTGTTTGGCAACCCTTAACCAGTACAACGAAAGGCCATGAATGGCCAAACAACCACTACAGCTTACAAAAAGGGCAACAAAACAACAAAAGAAAAGGGCAGAAACATATTATCCTAGCTAAGAATCATCGAGTCCCATTGCCATACAGCAAGTTTGGTTCTTAGTAGGCAAAGGCATATTCCTCCAAGAACTCACATAGCTACCTGTTTGTACCATATATTTACCGATCGACCGAAAGGTGGCGATTTTGAGAATACTTCTTATTTTATTATTTCGTATTAATAATATAACTAGTTTTTATTTCTTTTATTTGTTTGTATTTGCATGTAGGACACTTGTCATCGTTCTACACACTTTGAAGTTGAAGAGAAGTTATTTGGACAAGTGGCATGCTCCTACACACTTTAGAGTTTGTGGGAAGTTATTTGGACACTTGGAAGATGATGAAGAGTAGTGAGAAGTTAGGAAGTTATTTCCTGCACATTTTGTTTTTCTATAAATAGCCTCTTTTGGCTTCATTGTAAACTCCTTTAACAAATCAAAGTCTTAACTTTGTTCTTAATTTTTGTCTTCCTAGGAATAGGATTAACTTAACTTTCTTGCTTTCAATGAGGATCCGCCCTTCTTGATTGTAATTCTACTTTGGAAAAATAACAAAGTCCATTTGTTATTTTTCTTTCGCTCCACCCCACTTCACTAAACCATCAATCCACTCCGCCCAATCGATGGGTCGATTCCGTTCTTGAAGATTGGCGGGTGACGGTCTTCTTTTACGAGTCGATTCATCACCACCAAAAATAGCATTTGATTCATTCGTCATTTCTCTTCCAGTGAAGTCCTAAAATATGGCAAGGAACCTCAAATCCATTTGTGGAGACAAGCCGCATTCGCCCCTTTCTTTTTGTTGTTGGCTTGTTGCTTTTGTTTTCGTTCTCTGTCGATTCGCTCCGGAGAAGGAAAAAATTGGTAAACAATTTTGGCGCTAGAAGGAGGGCATCATTACTAAAATCGGAAGTAATGGTGGAGATCGATGTGAAAATGAAAGCCTTGCATGTAAGGCTTGAACAATTTGCGAAAATGGAATAACGGCCATTTGTTGGCCAACTCTTGGATCATTCTTAAAAAGAGAAGAAGAATTTGACGGAAAAATTTCTGCCTTACATGAAAGGCTTGAACAGATTGGATTAGGCCATTTGTAAAAATACAACTTTAATATATGGCCATGAATTAGAATCATTCGTGAACCAAATCTAGATGGTTCATAAATAAACAATTGAAAGAATTTTAGCCTTACACAACAGGTTCGAAGTGTTTATTGATTTGTAATAAACCGTGCAGTAAGAATTTTGGCCACAATTTGGACAAATGGTGGCCATTGATTCTCGATCAGGATTTAGAAGGGATGAGTTTTTGATATGGCCAAATTATGGAATACCAAATAGCCCTCTTTTGATATCAAATTTGCATGGGGGCAAACTCATCTTTATCTTAGCCAGATTATGCTTAAGAATTCGGCTTTGACGTTCAAACTCGAAGGAGTTGCGTTATGAAAATAATTCGACAGAAAAAGCCTTGCAAGGTTTCGATGATTTATTCGTGCAAAGAAAGCCAAATTGTTAAAACAAAATGGCTTGGGATGTTGAAGCATTCAGCCTTACATGGAAGGTTTGAACAGTTAATTTTTCAAAGAAGGCCGGCCATTTAATTTGTTGGCCAATTTTTGGAACAATTCTTAAAAAATCTCTATTGATCAATGAGAAGGCCAAACAAAATAAATGGATCCGGTACCCATTCACGTCGTTTGGCCAAATTATGCCATTAGTTGAAGATTATGGCCACCAAAAGGACCAATGTACTGATACGTGTTGGTTTTGGAAGGAAATTGGCCTTACAACCACCAATGGCAGTAAAGTGGCCAATATGTTGATGCCTTTTGCTCTGAATTTTCCAGTTACCCAAGGCTGACAAACTTTATCCAATTTGTTTGGATATCGACAGAAAAAGAAATCAATTTGTTTGCCCATGGATGCAGGTTATGATCCCTGTCGATTGGAAAATCCTTGTGTCGATAACGAACAAGGCTTCTGGCACCGGTATTATTTGGTTTTTCCAAATAAACAGGGGGGCAAACTCATCTTTAGAAAGCCAAATTATGCAAAGAAAATGGCTCGAAAATGTGAAACTCAAAGCGAGTCGAGTGATGAAAATAA
Organism: Rhododendron griersonianum; assembly: GCA_018127125.1. Taxonomy (NCBI): domain Eukaryota; kingdom Viridiplantae; phylum Streptophyta; class Magnoliopsida; order Ericales; family Ericaceae; genus Rhododendron; species Rhododendron griersonianum. The sequence continues at coordinate 33,148,100 of CM030792.1, read as the reverse complement.
TTCAACTGGAGTTTTTAATTTAGACCATGAATGGTCGAGATAGAAAATAATCCCTCCACTCCATCTATACGGGTTAAAAATTAGCCCTCTTTTGACATCAAGTTTGCATGGGAGGCAAACTCATCTTTGGAAGAGCCAATTATAAAACTTAAGTGGCCCGAAAATTAAAACTAAAAGCAAGTCGAGTCATGAAAGTATTCGACTAGAGTTTTTTTGGTTTCTGGTGAATCACACCTGTTATGGGTTTATGCATGGATATGATAAAAACATATTCTCAACATCGATGGGCTTGTATATAGGCTACGTTGAGTACATGTATTCAATCCATGTGTCATTAAATTATGTAGTTAGACCCCAGTTGCCCATGGTTTTTTATTCCTGTCGATGGGAACATTCTTATGTCGATAATGGACAAGGCTAAGGAAGTTGAAGCCTAATAGTATGTCTATGATATGCCTCACCATGATTCCTTGTTTCCTGTTTTTCTTCATTAGGAATTATAGTTGAAAGAAACTAATCGACAGAAGCAATATTATCCAATAATGATCGACAACTCGACAGTGGCAAAGCCAACACATGGTTTTCGACAGCGGAATTAAGCCTTGGAGGTTGGTGTAAAATTTATCTGAAACTCTTCGAGAGTTGGGGGCATAAATGTTTACACCGTAAAAGGTTATCACCCGACGATATTGACAGAGGGATGATTTAAAACTAGTTACATTATTCACTTGGGTTACGTTGGGTTACGTTAGCACTTCACCCAAATGAATAAGGGGGGCATTGTTTGTACCATATATTCACCGCCTGTCGATTATCGACCGGAATGTGACGATTATGAGAATGCTTCCTATTTTATTATTTTGTATTAATGATATAACTAGTTTTTAATATTTCTTTTATTATTGTTATTTGCATGTAGGACACTTGGCGCACTCCTACACACTTTGAAGTTGAAGAGAAGTTATTTGGACAAGTGGCATGCTCCTACACACTTTGAAATTTATGGAAAGTTATTTGGACACTTGGAAGATAATGAAGAGTAGTGAGAAGTTAGGAAGTTATTTCCTGCACATTTTTTTCTATAAATAGCCTCTTTTGGCTTCATTGTAAACTCCTTCAACAAAATCAAAGTCTTAACTTTGTTCTTAATTTTTGTCTTCCTAGGAGTAGGATTAACTTAATTTTCTTACTTTCAATGAGGATCCATCCTTCTAATTCTACCTTGAAAAAATAACAAAGTCCATTTGTTATTTTTCTTCCGCTCCACCCCACTTCACTAAACCATCAATCCATTCCGCCCAATCGATGAGTCGATTCCGTTCTTGAAGATTGGCGGGTGACGGTCTTCTTTTACGAGTCGATTCATCACCACCAAAAATAGCATTTGATTCATTCGCTATTTCTTTTCCGGTGAAGTCCTGAAATACGGCAAGGAACCTCAAATCCGTTTGTGGAGACAAGCCGCATTCGCCCTTATTTTTGTTGTTGGTTTTGTTTCCCGAAATCTCTATCGATTTCGATCGAAGGAAAAAATAGGTAAACACTACCCACAAAATGAAGGACCCCAATCTGTTTTTTCGTTTGTTCATTATTGGCAAAACCATGTAGATTGCTTGATCGGTGTGAGAGAAAATCGTCGGCGCAAGCCACCTATTGCAGCAAACACCTCTCTTTCAGTCATATTCTTCCCCCAAAATTTGATTATTCTTGGTTTGGGCTTATGGGTATTTTTACTTCTTTACGTAGACGGCCAACCTGAATTGCGTTTTTTGCAGCTGCTGCTCTGTCAGTACTGATGCTGAGTCAATCCACCATGCTCTCCTTTTGCTTCCAAGTTGATCCTTTTCAAATGAATGGAAGTTTTGGCATCAGCCTTACGTCTGGTTTCCGTTCTATATGATATGTTGCATGTTCATGCTTTATGAATTATCTGGAAGAATGCTTATACTAGATAAAATCATATTGGAATGCAAGCCACACTAACAGCAAAGCTGATCGATAAATTTCACTTCCAAAAGTTCCATGTATGCAGCATTGTTGCTCCACAAAATACTAAAAATCCCAACAAAAACAACGTAGGCTCTCTTATATATACGATCTCACCTAAGTTAATCTCACTAAAACCGTTTGCGTTATATCATATGTGAAGATGATATCCATGAGATTCCTGTCAAAAATGGGTCTTTACTACATCCCTATTCAGGGCACTACGGTTACCGTACGTGTTGTAGATAACCCGATGTGGTTTACACAGGGGGTTGCAAAACTGTTGGCTACTGATGAAGCACACAACAGATTATGCAAGGCTGCAATGTTGCAACTTTGTGCCCGAACTTGTGCTTCTATTGAATTACTTTGACTATAAAGTTCCTCAATGCCTAATGGATTTTATGTCCAATCAAGAGTTTTGTTTCGTGGGTTTTGGTTTGAGTAACTCACTTCTTCGTCTCTGTCGTGATTGCAACATTTAAAAAACAAGGGGCATTGAATTGAGAGATTTGGCAGGCAAGATTCTTAAGAAGCCTAATCAGCTGTTGTTGGAATTGCTCGTGAAAAATCCCCAAGTTTCATTCCCAATATTGACTGGCCTGGAGTGCAAAGGTTTCTCTGATGAGCAAATAAAGTATTCTATCCAAGATGTTTATGCAGCACATCAGATTGGTACCAAGCTGTTGAGCATGCTTTAATATGCCGGGGTGGGTTCAGTCTGGTCTCTCGATGTCCTTTTCATTTGTTTTTTTGTTTGCCTTGGGCTCGCATGCTAATTACTTGTCTTTGTTTGTGTCGGACGATTTTTCATGTCCAAGCTTGATTGGTTTACCCATTAGATGTTACACAACATATGATCCTAGCTAGGTAGTAATTGATGTCTCTTCGAGTAATGGTACATGTCGATGCCTTGATGGTTGTGTAAGGATTTTTACCTGAGATAGTCGTGATTGTTGACCTTTTGACATTTTCAGGAATGCTACATAATGCTACACAATGCCATGTATAAAGCAATGCAAATAGAAATTCCAATTTTAACCACTCGCATCATATTCACATAACACGCAGGGACCCAATGACTAAAATTCTTCCTCTCATGGACTTAAACAGTTGACGGTTGATGTTCCGACTTTAGAAACGAGGTGAGGGAGAATTTCTGATAGCAAATAGTAATCGATTCAATGATCACTTATTCCCGAAAGGAAATTTGACCCCACGAACTCACCTTTTTTCTCTCTATAAATCATCTCCTCTACTCTATTCTTCTTCGACAAAAGACCTTCTTTACTGCTATATTCTCCATGAGCCTTAAAGGCTGAAAAAAGGACGACACCTATGAAGTTGCTGTCAAAAGTTGCTGTCTCGATCGGATGAAGAAATCTAGTATGCTATTCAAGATGTTTATGCGTGTCATCTTATTGGAACCAAGCTTTTGGCCATGCTCTAATCAAGTTGGATCACTCGACTCACTCCACCCTTTTTGAGTCCATCAACATTAGCAAAATTGTCGTATTTCTTGTTGTGTTTTCTATGCTGTTGAGGGTTGGTTTTTCTTGGGTTTTTTCTTGTGTCTTTCTTAGTCTTTTGGTTTGTCCAATTTTTTCGCAGTTGCTTGGTCGGTGAGGCTGAGTCAATGCACTTATGGAGCTTGTTATTGAGATATGATGTGATTGGCAATCTCCCTTTTTTGCTTGGTCTATGTATAATTTTCCCCCTCATAAGTTGTTGGTGTCAAGTCTTACATTTTGTCACTATCTACCAGAACTGAACTTTGCTTCAAATAGTTTATGCTCGTATACGAGGAAGAACGGTGTTGATGTGAGTGAGTTGGCTGCCAGGATTTCTGTTCCACAACACTAACTATATTGTTCACAAGATCTTTCGTCGCTCTAAAATTTGTTACTTTGTTCTTTGAGTTATAAAAAAAAAAAAAGGTGCAATACTAGAACAAACTGTCCATTTTCACATTCTGATAGTGCTGTTAATACCAATTGACCGATGTAGACAAATAAACCACAACGTTAACTCGTTCTACAGTTATGCATGTGACATAATCATTTGAGGCTTTGAGAATAATTACCTCCCCCATCTCATAAAGAGAAATTGTGTTTGAAATGGAAAGACATCAACTAACAATAGAAGAAGCTAGACGAAACCTAAAATAACAATCTGAGCATGACAGATTAAGGCAACTTAGGCATGCACAATAGCTTAGTTCCAACCAGATTTGCAGCATGAACAGCACGCTTGATTTGTTCGTCGGAGTAGGCCTTAGCGCACCAGTTTATATCCTGAAGCGTAGTTGGGGATTCCTCGAGAGAAACTCCAACCTCAGCCGCAATTGCTTTTAATCCCAGCCCGAGAAGATCAGGCTTCTTCAATTTCTTTGCTGCCAATTCATTCACTCCAATATAGTTCTTGCTCTCGAGCTGATAATGATTTGTCAGATCAGAAAGTGATCCGGTGCTCGGACCAACACCCACGAAACAAATTTCCGGGTCAGCCAGAAATTCATTCAGGCATTTGAGAATTCCAAACCGTTGAGACAATTGAATCATAAGGCAATGAGTTCCAACGCCGAGTTGCAACATTAATGCTGGTTGGTCGCTGTAGGGTGGCCCCCTCTGGAAGGGATACATAAGCGCGAGTCCAACAGCAGAGTACGTTCCAATTCGACATCGTAGCTCGGTAATGTCTGTGCTAACCATGGCTGGAACATCTACGACCCTTACGGTAATGGTGGTGTTTTGAATTGAGATTCGGTAAGTATCTATCTGTGACATAAGCCTTGTGGGCATCATACTTAATCGAGTTTACGTACTCTTAAGTCTTATCTTAACAAAAGCAGTTGCATCGATCGCGTGAATTATATAGGAAAGGTCGAGGCGTTGTAAGAGCTTATCAATTCGGTGGGACTTTTCGTCTTTTCTTTTTTGGTTCTGGGAAGTGGGAACAAGTATAATAATCATGCATGAATGGTCAATTTGATTAATGGATAATTACCATCTACTGGGAGAACTCCCGCCCCCTCGTTTCATTTACTCCGTTTACTGCCAAGCAAAAATTCTATTACTGCCAGTATAAGTGAAGCCGTCATGAATCATGATAACGTCACACCTTTAGTTACATAATCCTTCACTAAGCTCCTTCGCTTTCACTCTCAATCCCCGGGCTCACAAATTTTAGTAGTTTGTATTGTTTTCGAATAATGCTTTCACATTCATGCACACACTCACAGACGCATTATGTTGTACTCCATGATTTAGGTCACACCAAACCATAGTGAGATCTGCGCATGTTTTATAAGTGCTTAATGCAATATTTTTGTTTCTACAAACCAATATTGACTTTTGCGAAGGGAACTTGTGGTATTTTCGCTAAAACGTCACGTCCCATGAAAAGTTACACTAATACAGTAATATCATCACAACAAATCAAAGAAAATAAAAAAAATAAAAATAAAACGAGGAACCCTAGCTTCTTGTTCAGGATAACTGTTTTATTTGAACTTTATTTGAACATGCATTCACACTGAGAGATGCATGCATGGTGATAGGCATTATAATTGAGAGAGAGGCGTCCAAATGCTCTGCTCTAGTGGTCGTGGAGGTGAAATAGTGACGTTCAATTGCACCCGGGTAAAAACAGAACAATGCCATTTATTAATGTCACATGAGTCACTGAACTTTCAATTCATGATTTACCAACTTCTTGTTCACCCCCAAAAAAACCATTCATTCATGAACAACGAACCTAACCTAATCGATGAATTTCACAAATCACAAAAAGTCCCAACATGCAAAAAGCTCGTAGGCTCCGTTATATATATGATCCCACGTAAGTTGTTCTCACAAAAACCGTTTGCGTTATAAGTGGAGATGATACCCATGAAATTCCTGTAAAAAATGGGTGTTTACAACATCCCTATTCAGGGCTCTACGGTTACCGTACGTGTAGTAGATAACCCTGATGTGGTTTACACGGGGGTTTGCGAGTTGTGAGCCCAGATAGGGACGAAAACTGCTGTTGGGCTAGTGGTGAAGCAAGACAAATTAGGCAAGGCGGCAATGTTGCAACTCTGTGACGGAACTCGTTGCCTGGTGCTTCTCTTGAATCACTTCGACTATAAAGTTACTCAATACCTAATGGATTTTCTGTCCAATCTAGAGTATTGTTTCGTGGGTGTTGGTTTGAGTAAGTCACTTCTTCGCCTCGATCCGTCGCGATTGCAACATTGAAAAAACAAGGGGCATTGAATTGAGTGAGTGTGGGATGGACGTAATAGCGGCTGTGGTCGGAATTGGTCGTGAAGAATCCCCAACTTTCATTCCCTATATTCACTGGAGTGCTATGGTTTTTTTCTATGAACAAATTAAGTATGCCATCCAAGATGTTTACGAAGCACATCAGATAGGGACCAAGCTGTTGAGCATGCTTTATTAATATATATATGTCGGGGTGGAGTTCAGTTTAGTCTCTTGATGTCCTTTTACATTTTTTTGTTCGGTGGAGGCCCACAGGCTAATGTATTATTATTATTTTTTTTTTTTTTGTGGCAAATCTCACAGGCTAATGTTATAGATGCTTAAATTGCAAATTGACGGGAATGGATAATAACAAACTTGACAGGACCCTCGGCAATCCTCAACATATAATCCTAGGCAGTAATTGATGTCGCTTCGAGTAATGGTATGTGTTGATGCCTTGATGGTTGTGTAAGGATTTTTACCTGAGAAATAATCGTGATTGTTGACCTTACGACATTTTCAGGAATGCCACAGAATGCCAATATTTCTACTAATAGAGCAGAATTAGTACGGGCCATGTATAAAGCATTAATGCAAATACAAATTCCTATTTTAACCCATGATGGTATTCACATAATTAACACGTCAAATGGGGGAAAAAATGTAAATTAGACGGCAGTTTAGAGGGTATAATGTAAATTTTTTCCCCCTCCAGATTTACAAGAGAAGGTCAAATGGGGGGAAAAAAAAACTGAAACGGAAATGGAAAAAATGTTGAAGGGAGCACAAATCAAAATGGAAGCAAGGAGAAGTAAAGGGGTGTTTTGGTTTCACCATAGAATTTTTAACGTAATAAAACACAACACTTCACTTTTACTATTTTCCAAGTAAGTGGGGTTAGTTGAACTCATTTAATGGCTCTTAACATGTGCATTAGGGGCATACATTAACAAAAGCCATTTTTTTTAATCTTAAAATCGCACGTCTTTTCATATGGGTCCAACAATTTGGAACAAAAGGAGTACTTTTCTAATCTTGAGAAGCACAATTGAAACAAAGGGAGTACTTTTCTAATCTTGAGAAGCACCATTCGAAAGCTACGAGTGATGAGGGAAAAATAATGAAAGACATTGGCGAAAGGAAAAAGTAGGTCTTTTAATTTTATTTAGCTGGCATTCCTAAATCTCCTTTCGTGGGGTCAGAAAAGCGAAAAAAAATTCTAAGAAGAGGAAGGTGAAGAGCTAGAACAAACTCAACTACCCTATTTTATAAACAGTTGCACATGCACCCGCCAAAAACACCTTACACCTCCAACCACACCCGTTTCACATAGGTGTGGTTGACATATGTGTACCTATTATTTTCATTTTCTAAATTCACTCCCTTTGAAACTAGGGGGAAAAAAAAAAGAAGGAAAAAGACACTAATTCTTAAGTACGTATTAAGATGGTTGTCATCAATGTAAAAGGAGCTTCAAATCGTTTCCCAAGATAAACGCTAACGAGTTCCCAAGATGGCCTAACCCTTTGGGTTACCCACCGGAATACCAGATGGCACATGGTGATCATGATTATTTACAAGGACTAGGTGCATGCCAACTTGCAAAGCACGTTATTCATGCCCGTTGTGTAGATGGGTTTGGGTTTTTCTTGAAATTATGGATCTTGTTGATCATAGCAAAGGTTATATGGATAAGTTTGTCAAGTGTATGAACAGAAGTAGCTACCTATAGTAGTTATGGTCTAGATAAGTTTTTGTGTTGAACAAAAGGCTTGCCAAAGGGTTAGACATAGCAAAAGGTAGAGTTTATTCTTGTCAGACAAAGCAAAAGTCCTTGGCTTGTCAGTTCTTCATGCCAAAAGGTTGCAGAAGTCTTGGAGCTGGTACGAATCACACTCAACTCACCACTTGGCTAATCCCTTGTTGGGGTTCCAAATATGTGTTTTGGCAACAAGACCCTTGTCCATACAATTGATGATCAGAGTGCAGAAAAGAACATCTCATTTAAGATCAGCAAAGGGCGTGGTGCAATTATTGGAATTGTATAAAGTGAATCAAATTGGGAGGCTAAACCAGGAGCAATTCTGTCCCACACCTGTAAGAAAAATGAACCAAATATGGAATATCATTAGATTCCACATAAGAAATTTTTTACTAATCTACAACCGATTCGATATACACAATGTGTAAATGCAACTGACCTTCTCCATCACTTCCTTGTCAATGAAACTCTTGCCCAAATCAAACTGTGCTTCTGAAACCAAAAAAAAAAAATTCAATGGAGTTTGTCCAAATCAACCTGCGCTTCTGATAAAAAATGCATGCCCTGAGTTGATAAAATATGCTTCTAGGAAAAGAGAGATGATATGCAACACATATTCCATAGAACTACTACCTTAACACACAAATTTAGCAGACAAGTGTTCTTTCCCGCGTTAACCATCATATAAAAGGTAACAAATGATCCTTGCAATATTAACAGAGTACTCTACTTAATGGAGTTTGCATCAAGTACTCCTATCAACAATATCATAGATTTGAGGCTTTATTTAGTGAAGTCGCCATATAAAAGATATTTGTAGTAAAATTTGCTGATGCTAAGCCAAACAAGTAGTGCGAGAAAATTTCACACTGGTGTCAATAAACACTCCTAGTTAAGTACCAACTAACTTAAATTTTCTGATTAAGATTTTGTGGCCTCACCTTCAAATACATCCTTAATGCTGTCAACCCGACTCCGCCACTTATCATGATCAATAGCCCATCGAAATCCCTGTGACATAATGCATGAAAACGAAAATATTCCATTACAGTTAGCAAGACCAACTAAGGGATGTAAGAAGTACTCAAGTCATGTTATTCATGCAAACAAAACAAAACTTAAGAAAATTAAGTGCTCCAATTTTTAATCTGTTTGGACCAAGATTTGATCATAATATTGTAAAGGGTCATAACTAATTTTTATCTCTAGAGCTCTCATAATTAAGTATCTAATTTTTATTTGGGACTTTTTAACTTTCTCAATTATCATACTCCCTCCGTCCCTTTTTTTGAGTCCAGTATTCCATTTTGGGCTGTCCCTTAATAAGTGTCTATTTTGTAAAGTTAGTGGGTAAAAATTGGTGCATTGTCTATATTGTCCCTAAAAGTAGATTCCATTTTGAAAAGTTAGTCAGTAAAAGTGTAATGATGATGGGTAAGTATGGAAAGTGGAGGAAAAAGTTGATGTGAAAGGTATAATAATGATGTCTTTTTAATAAGTTGGAGTTACGAAGCAGGACACTTAAAAAAGGGACGGAGGGAGTACTATATTTCCTAATCTCTTATATCTTGCAAATTAGAAAAATGCAATTAAGCACTTTTAATTCAGTCAAGTCTAAGAATACACAAAAAATGTCCACATCTGTCCAGGTCACACCTTTCATCCATTACAGTATGGTAGTCGTACCAATAGACATACTCTAGCCACTAACCCAACATAGTAAAATGTTTAAAACGAATATGTGGGTTAATAGAGCTGGTTACCTTCCGGAAGAAGTCTTGGAGCCATATTGACACGCAGTATATCATTACTCCAACGGGAAGAGGAGCAGCAGCAAGAGCTAGATACAACTTCTTTACTTTTTTGTCCTGATGATAGAAAATACAAAGATTCAAAGCAAAGGGCCTGAAGCATAAATTTACACACTTTGGGTTGCAGCTCTTCTCTGGATATTTTAAAATATACTCTGTGAATCAGAAAATGAATTTACGAACTTACTCTGATCTTTCCATGGAATACTGAACAATACTCCTTCGTTCTAGCTAACACAAGGCTGCAATAGATTGGAAGAGATTACCAAATACTCGTTAATAAAATGCCGAAACACACAACTATTTTGATCCAGTTGAAATACCATACCAGCCTTCTGAGCAATTATTAATCTGATGCATAGTTTTTAGTGGCTCTGTAAATCCCAAGGCTCGAGTAGCAAACTTTGCACAACTTTATTCAAGATTGTCTGTAGTTCTTGCCACCTTAATCAAAATAGAGGTGTGCAGTAAGGCACAAAATACAAATCAATGCAACATTAAAGGAGAATATCACTCGATCACTCAATCCAAAGGGGCAGCAACTATGCAACACTAAAGGTAGTTGTCATAGCAAAAGGAAATGGAAAGCCTTGATCCAAACACAGCTAAACAAAATGGAAATTCTTTTTTCCCTTTCTGATTTTATTATTTTAACCTTAAGAACACATGCAATACAATTAGGACCATTAGAAATCCATAACTCACAAACTCAAATTTGTCATTTTCAATTTACCTATGTTAACAAAAAGAAAGCATCATTTCCACCAAAACAAAATAGCACAGGAAAAACTTTCAACAACCCAAAGCATTGTTAGCATTCGTTTCAATACAAGACACCACAACGTCCAATCATAACAAAATCAGATACTTTAAGAAATCTGCATCAGAATAAACCCTAAACGCAAATCACAGACATATAAATCCAACCCAGAGAAATCAGCAATAAGAAACACATGCAAAGTGGGCAAATCATATGCATACCTTATGCAATTTTGGTAGTCGGGTTCCATGGCCTAGGGTTTAAGATTTGACGGTGGATCGTCCAGTGACCGTGAGTTGACTGGTTTTTCTTGCTTTGCGCGTACTCTCTCTCCGTACCTGAGGAGCTTGTGGCTGGTGACCGAGATGACCAAAAACAACGTGCAGATATTCAAGGGGATGAAGAACTGGTTTTACCCCAAATCGGAGGAGTACTCGCCCAAAAACTCCTCTCTCTCTCTCTCTCTCTCTCTCTCTCTCTCTCTCTCTCTCTCTCTCTCTCTCTCTCTCTCTCTCTCTCTCTCTCTCTCTCTCTCTCTCGCTCGCTCTATTTTCAACCTTTTAAGAGGCAGCAATGGCGGACGGAGGAGAAGAATAAGCAAGAACTGGTTTTACCCCAAATCGGAGGAGTACTCGCCCAAAAACTCCTCTCTGTTTTCAACGGACGGAGTAGAAGAAGAAGCGAGAGTTCTGGTAGGACAGCTGGAGCTTCAATTACAAGAGCAAAGGAGTGGGGGCCACGTAGCCCACTACATGCAAGAGGCGAAATGACCATTCCGCCCAATCAACCAAGAACACAGCTGCCCAAATCAAGGGTTAAAATCGTCCAAATTGGAGAAATTGGCAAGCGAAAAAATTGCCCAAACTCCCTCTTCTTATAGAGGAGGAGGATATTTACGTGTGGACCGTAGTCCTGATTTTGACCTTCCAACTGAAATAGAGTAAGGAATTTATATAACCAAACAAAAAAAGAAAGGAAAAGAAAATGTTAACGATATGCTGCTAGAAATTCCAATTTAACCAATCAAATTCTAATATTCACCTATACATCTCGGCCCTGCCGACTAATATTCTTCCTCTCGTGAATGTATGTAGTTGAGGTTGATCAAAAAAGTGTTGCCGTTCAAACTAGAGAAATTAAGGGACGGCCGGATAATTTCCCAATAGAAGATATAGCAGTCCACTCAATGTTTTTTTTTGTTTTGACAAAAGTGAGAAGATTTTATTAATATGACAGGCAGAAACGCCTATACATCAGAAAGTGAAGAACCCCAACAAACTCATGTTGGCTCTCTCCTTTATAACCATCCCTAAAACTCTCACACAAGACAATTCTCCAAAATTGCCTTTCTTAAATAACTTAGATACTCCATAAGACTAGAACAAAGATGATACCTACGAAGTTGCTTTCAAAACTTGGTACTTACAATATTGAAAACCGAGGGGCTACTATAAGTCTATAAGTGTAAGGGTAGCTGATCATCCTGCTATAGTGGCGGACTCAGAAATTTAATATAGTAGGGCACACTATTAATCACATGCAAATGTCAAAACTATGTTCTTAGCTAGACCTAGTCAACCAGAAAAAGGTACTCCAATACTACTCTTTGACATTCATTATTAACAACAAATTATAATGCATGCCTTGTACAAATGCACCTATACCTAAAAATTAGGGATTGAATGCCTGCTTCTCTCTCTTTCTCTCTCCAGAGATCCACACCTGATCATCTTCTATCTCTTCTGGTTATTTTTCGAATTCAAACACAACAGACATTCTTTGCATAGCCGACGATCGAAGACGATTGGAAAACTTAGGAAACGGGACAACTGGGTTCTTTCTCCTAGGGAGATTTTGATATCATCTGCGGTGGTGTTGGAGGGGAGGCGCCGGTGGTTCGGTCTCGTTATGGTCATGGTGGTCCGGTTTCATTATGGTCGTTCGTGGTTAGATTTCGATGGATAAGAGATATCAGCAAACCTGTGAAGCAAGGAGATTGGGTTTCACTTAGCGATTAAGAGGGGTAGGGACTGCCAGATGGAAGGGACCAGGATGACGACGTTTCTTGATGTCGGTAGAATTTTGACATTGGTTTTCTGTTTTTTGTATTGATGCACATCTAGATTCATGTGTGTGGACATGGGTGCAGAGAGGGAGTGGGGGTGGTAAATTAGAGGTTTGTTTCGGTTGCTGGTGGAATTGAATAGAAGGCGGGGAGCGTCCTATGGAAGGAGCCATGGGATGGGAGAAAGAAAAAGAAAGAGGTTTGTTTTGATTCATGTCTTTGTAGTTACCCAAAAAAATGAAAGAGTCTTTGATTTGAGGGTAAAAATGACAAATGGCACAGTTGTGTCGTGGCACTACACAATTGTGTCGTGGCATTAGGGGCTTCCTATATATAAAAGATTTTTTTTAGTAGTACAAATACTGAGATTCGAAAACAGAAAAATCATAAAATTTTATATTATTGTTTTTGACGAAAATTTACATCTTGACCCAAGCAAGATTAGACTGGCTGCATAAATCTACTAAAAATATTCAGAAAGGGGAAATTGTGGAGAATAATAAGTTGGTACGGATCTTTTTGGACATATTCTCTCTTTTTGGCAATGTTGAGTCGATTGTCGTTCAAAGAAAATCCCAAACACAATGCCGACACCAATAGATCATTTGTTTTCTTTTCTTTTTTTTGTCATTCCAAATATATGCCTTTTTTTAACTAATATATTAGGCATTCAATTATGAATTACCTGAACTGGTGGGTATTCATAAAATAAGAATGAGTGTACAAATAAAAGCCTAAAACAAAATTAGTAATGACAAAATTAAATAAATAATAATAATAATTTTGGGTTGTTCAATTGACCAATCACACCAAAAGGTGCAACCACTTGAGTCGTTTATGAAGGATCCTGAACTCTAGGGTGCCCTCCCATGCAAAACATGATCCTATTGAGAGCGCACCCAACATAGTGTTTTTTCAGGCTTCAAGTTGCTCTTTTTTTCCCTCCAGATATACTCATCCCAATGTTGAATTTAGAGAATGCTTGCATTATGCCTTCGCTTCAATATATAATCAGATTCAATTGAACTTGTCTAAAATAATCTATAATCTACTAGTAGAGGCATACAAAATAAATAAACAATTCACATAATAATTAATTTAAAGTGCACTGGTCCACCCACAGGGTCGGAGGTGGCTCTAAGAACATTTCTCAACGGGCCGGGGCAAATCCTCCCATCATGAGTTCATTTACATCTCATTTCTACTGGTAAATTATTTTTTTATCGGTAAAATTAAAATTTATTACTATAAAAAAATTAGGGGAAAGGAGAAGGGGATCCAACAGAGAATTGGACAATACACCTCAAAGGCAAAAGACCGGAACACTCAAAGATCTATAAGGGTCCAAAAATCCATATCCATATCCATATGACAAGGAAGAGATTTTTTCCAATATAATATTTGCTCCCCAAACAAATCTCAACCCTCCATTCCTATAAATCCAACGGTCTAATTTTGTCCCTCTCACAAACTAACTTTTGGATGGCATTTTCGTAAATAGTGTGTCATACTGGGGCTGAGAACAAAGATGGCATTTCAGTAAATACCAATCTGATGAAGGACAATTCAGTAAAAGTGGCAAATGGCATTTTGGTAAAACTAAGATTTTGTTTTCAAAATTTGAAACCCACGTAAATATCCCTAAAAATTGCTTTACTTTTCCCCTTTCTACCTTATACTCCTATCTCTCTCTCTCTCACTCGCCGAGGATCTGTTGAGCTGATGCAGAAGGTCTCCGGTCTGAACGAATCCGAGGAGCTCACCATGGTGGAGCGCAACCTCCTCTTCGTCGCCTACAAGAACGTCATCGGCGCCTGCCGCGCCTCTTGGCGCAACATTTCCTCCATCGACCAGAAGGGGGAGTCCCGCGGCAACGCCGTCCATGTTGCCGCCTCCAGCTCTCCTCGATCTGCGAGCTGCTAGACTCCAAGCTCATCCCGTTCACCACCTCCGGTGACTCCAGAAATCACTCTTGGTAAGTTCTACGAAATTATTTTCTCAAGTTTTGTGATTTTTATTGTTACTCTGGCTTCGGAGTTGTGTAGTTCGTGGTTGTGCTAAAGTGCATGGTCGAAATTTTTGGCTTCCGAGTTGTGTAGTTCATGGTTGTGCTTAAAGTGCATGGTCAAAATTTTTATTGTTACTTGCTCACCAGTCACCACGTGTTGGGTAAAAGTCCACAATGGAAGCAATTCCTGAAATTGACCACATGGTGGTTAGATACAGAGAGATAGTTGATGAGCACATGGTGGTTATATTTTCTTTCACCCGAAAATTTTGAAATCGAAGGCAATCTGGATTGTGGCTTTCAGTCAAGGGCCAATTTGAACCCATACATATACTCTTAGAAAACTACCGATAAAAAAAAAAAGTTCCTTAGAAAATCCATAACTGTACCAATACTCTCATGCAGGCACAAGCAGGGTAGAATATTACTTGGAGCCTAAGTAGAACTGGTTGTGAACTAGAGTATTGTCCTCGAGTACCAATACTCTCATGCAGTCATTCTATTTTGCTTTGTAAAATTTATTGTGATTAGTAAGTTGTAAACTAGAGTATTGTCCTCAAGTATTAATTTTAGTTCGTTGGCTACAAGTTTCTTCGTTTGTGTACTTTGGTTAGGTTATTCTAACCAGTTTGTGCATACAGTTTTCTTCTCTTAGCATGGACAATGGGAATTGGAATCCTCATGCTTTAGGAAATGGAGAAAGAAATGGTGTGGACACCATTGAATAGGTAAGTCAGTTGGTTCATTTGTTTGAGAGGTTTTAGATGTGAAGTTTACTTTTAATTTTTAGTAGTTTGCTTTGGTTTCTTTACCATTGGCCTTATTACTCAAAAGTACAGATTGACACCATTGAATGTAATTCCCGAAGCTGTGGATGGAAAATCAAGTGCCACATTGATTTTCATATACAATCAATCATTACTTCAGTTTTTCTTCAACTTTGAGTGCATCTGGTCCATTTCCCCTTCTCCATCGTCTCCCATCGGCATGGGAGCGAGGTCAAGGAAGGACTAGCAGAATACTCTTCTCTCTCCTCTTTTCCTCCATATCTACTTCTTCTCCTAATCTTTTACGGACACCACCATACCTACATTGCCCAAACTACAACATTGACTATAGAGTTCGTTTTACATATTTTGGGATTTGGAATTAATTGGATGTATGGAAAATTTTCTTTTGTGTTGTATCGTGCCTGTTTTGGCTCTACGTTTGTTTACCGAGTTCGCATGATTTTCTCTTTTTCATGTTCATCATTATATTTTTTTTCCCGGTCAAACGGAAATTCATGTTCAATATGCACGTTAGATGTCTGATATAATATCCTTATGGATGAGTTTCACTTCGTGCTTGGTATTTCTATTCCAACATACTGGTATGAAGGTAAACAATTGAAAACCCCCGTCACTATTTGATCTTATGGACCTGATTTCATGTTTATTCACTATAAATTAACTCGTTTTTTAACATTAGCAATGGAACACTCCGGTTCTAATCCGGGATCCCGGATTGAGTCCTGGTGCGGGACGCCATTGTGGGCCGTTGGATTTAATCCAACGGCCAGTAAAAGAGAAGGCAAAAAACTCGCGGGAAATTGCACTTTTCCCCCTCACCACTCACAGTTCCCCCTTGGTTTCATTTCACGCGGCTTCACAGACCAGAGACCACAGAGAGAGAGAGGGGGAGAAGAAACGCGGACGAACGAAGAACGAAGACGAACGAAGATCCCAAGAACGACGAAGAACAGAATTGAACGGCTAACGGGTCTCTATCTCTCTGGTTCGATTCTCTAATCTCTCTCTCTCGAAAAATCTGGTTAGGGCTTTTTTTGCCGATTGGAACCTAGCTCTCTCTCGAGATCGATCTCTGCATTTTCTGCAAAAACCAGAACGGGTTTTTGGAACTCGAACCAGAAAAAGATTATTTGGCGTCTTTATCCTGTATTTGATGTACTTCTCTGGTTCATTGTAGTCGTGTTGTGCAAATTAGACATCTCTTGCTCTTATGCTTCTTATTTGTCAAATTTATGCGTATAAAGCTGTATTAGACCACGTTAGAAATGTCAGCACAAGACAACCCAGAATGCCATATGATCTTTGTTGGCAATGATAATGGCGTTGAATCCTTGATTGAACCAAATTAAGCCCTAATAACTGTATCACCCTCCATATCTCCAGCGACCAGTTATGCATTGTCTACCTACCTAGGTACTTTTTTTTGTTAACTCAGTGTCCGGGCCAGTATTCGCACACCTCGACTAATCTTGGGGGACCAATCCCACCGCCCACTTGCGGGGTCCCCAATGAATATGGACTAGCCCCAACCCAAAGGTGTAGATAGCACCTGAGAGGTTTCGAACCTAAAACCTTAGGAGGGAACAAATCCCTAAGTCCCACCCCAAGTCCCAGGCCTTGATCACTAGGCCAACCCCTTACGACAAATTTTGCCCTTTCTACAAATTTGTTTGGATGATGCGCAACATTATCTATTTCTATAATTTGGCCAATCAGGTTTGTTTCCTTGTTCATTTTGACTGATTGTCCGCCTCTTTATCATTTATGCTGAGACCCGTTTGCATCAACGAGACCAATAATGATACTACTGATTAATTACCCTTTCCTGTTGATTATAAACCTCTCTCTCATTCATTATTTTCCCATCTTTGATGCTCTCACTGGAGCTGTGGTTCTGGCTTTTCTTTGACCAAGGGATATTAATAATGTGCCGGCCGTGGAACGAGGAGCTGGTATGGATGGCCAGAAAATAACATGCACCCTTATCATGCATCGGCTAGGAGATCTATTCTACCGCTTGGTGTAAGTAAAATTGAAGTCGAGGATGCGACAATTTTCTACTGAATATCTCGATCTCCCTATTTTCTTCTTATGTTGTTTGCTTTCAGAAATGCTGGAGGTTTTCTATGCTAATCTATTTTCTACTGAATATCTCGATAACATGCAGGTCTCAAAAATTTGAGGATCCTGCTGAAGGAGAGACAGCCCTTGTGGCAAAGTTCAAGAAACTATATGATGATCTGACAGCAGGTTTCCGTAATCTCGAGGATGAAACTCGATGATCTGACAGAAGATTTTGAAATGGGCAGAAAACCCTTGCGCGCATAGTTGCCTAAAACTATAGTTGGATATGAACCATTGCCCATTGGCAAAATTGGCCAATTTCTGCTTCTTTTTTTTTTTTGTTCTATTGTTTCCTTTGGCTGGCTTTCAAGGTTATACCCTTGGCCATTTTCTTGGTGTGATTCTTTATAAAAGAATGGGATGTATGGCTAATTTGTATCGAAATTTATTGGCTTTCTGTTTTCCTCTTGATTTGTTGTTGCAAAATTTGAGTTGATCACAATTTGATTTTTTGGATTGAGATTCTTGGCAAGTAATCCGTATGATGGGGAATTTTTGGCAAGTGATCCGTGTCGTTTCCTAATGAATTTTTGGCAAGAAATCCATATGACATATCTCAACGGAAACTTTTCAGTACAAACAAGACAACACATTGTCCACTTTGTTTCTAACACATTCATTACATAATTTACCTATTACAAAGCACATTCCCATAACACAACTAAACACCATCCATCAACGTCATACACTTGAAGCAATTCTTTACAACTAAATCTGTTGATACAATTGAAGCAACTAGCCCTTTTGAATTGCTCAAAAACCATACAATACATACAAATGAAAAAATGTCTGGTACTCTACAAAGCTTCTTTAGCCAATCTTAAAAGGCCTACTACTTCTTCAATACCATCTGCCCAGAGAAGGTGAGAAAGCTTCATTTAGCCAACCTTAAAAGAACTTTGTATTCTACAAGGTGGGTAAGCTTCCTGCACATCCAGTGCTACAGCCCATTGCAAGGCTGATTTGTACTCCTCACTGTGCTCTCTAGCAAGAGAGCCGCCCCGTCCTCTGCTGCGCCGGAATCTCCATATATCCTTTGCTGCGCCGGAATCTCATAATCCGTTCTGTCTCCATCATGAACTAAACTCAAAGAAAATCATTAGTTTTTTGCTCTTGGATTATACCATTAGTTTTTTTCAAGACAAATGCTCTGCACATACAGTTAAAGGGAACCCTTTTCCCCAATTTTTTACTTAATCTTGTTGAAGACTTACAATTCTGTAGTTGTAAATTTCTGATTCAATGTCCAAATCCAAAGGTGAAGCAACACGAATATGCAGAATACGCATGCCACTCTTTTTAAGAATGTGTAAGTGGAAATATCAGAGACAATGAAATTGAACCAGAATTAGAATTAGGGTTTAAACTTGAATTAGAATTAGGGTTTTATACACAGTGAATAGCACATAAAATGAAATGTTAAGACCATAGAGAAACATAGTTCCTTTTGCTTCAAACCAATCCAACCAACAAAAAACACATGGAGCCGCTAATGTGCTACAAACAACTGGTGGCATGTTCCTTATCTACCTACAGAATGAGCAACACCCCATTTTCCTCACTCTTGGTATATACACTAAATGAGTGTTGATGAAATGAGGCACACAAAAGCACAAATCAATTTCTCATGGAAAACTAAAAACTTATGTGGCCATAATTAGGTAGCACTGGTGGTTTGGTGCGGGACTAATTCATGACTCATAAATCTAGGTGAGGCAGCATTCTCATAAATCTAAGTCATCCATGTCATTATTTGGGGGTAAATACACACACAAATCATAGTAGTGCATTTTAAACTTTTTCACCTTAATATAGTTTTTGTTCTTAGCCAAAACCATTTTGCCCATCAATCTACTGAAGCAATCAAGAAACATTTGTCGCCTATATCTTAGAAACAAACTCATCAGCACAACTCATGAACCTAAAGCCACCATCTCCCAAAGCCAACAAAATCGGAAACCTAATTTTTTGCCGATTTCGAATGGATGAAAAAAGCCCTAACCAGATTTTTTTTTCTTTTTCGAACAAGGAATGAGAAATCAAACAATAACTGATAAATAGCACAAAAAGCTCAAATAAGCAACAAAAAGGATGGATAAGCTGTTAGATTTCTTTCGAACCAAATTTTTATTTTTTTGAACGAGAGAGAAAAATATGACAGAGATACTTCGTTCGTCGTTCTCCAGTCGATCTTCTTCGTTCTTCTTCTCCTCTTCGTTCTTCGTCGTTCGTTCTAAAAACAAAACCCCTAATTTTTGAGAAAAAATTTCTTCCGATCCAGAATAATCTTTTTTTTTTCCGAGAGAAAAAGATGACAGAGATACCTCGGTGGATCTTCGTTCGACTTCGGGTGGATCTTCGTTCGTCTTCGTTCTTCTTCTCTTCTTCGTTCTTCGTTCGTTCGCGTTTCTTCTCCCTCTTTCTCTCTGGTCTGTGAAGCCGCGTGAAATGAAACCAGGGGGGGAACTGTGAGTGGTGAGGGGGAAAAGTGTAATTTCCCGCGAGTTTTTTGCCTTCTCTTTTACTGGCCGTTGGATTAAATCCAACGGCCCACAGTGGCGTCCCGCACCAGGACTCAATCCGGGATCCCGGATTAGAACCGGAGTGAGCAATGGAATTCAGTTATAGGTTGCAAAATATGTTACAAGCAACTCTTTCTTTTCAGGTATTCCTTCCTCCATTTTTCCTTCACACACACACGGTGAAGATATTGTATTTATTACATGAAATGAGACTTTAGCAGGATTACAGGATACTTTATTTCTCTCTGCATATCAATATCATTGGGTTTTTTTATACAGGAGAATTAAATGAGGCGTCCGCGTTTAGCGGGGAAGATGAGATGCTGATGTTCTGATCTTTGCAACTTCAGGTAGTATTTTTGGGCTTCTTTTCCACATTTACTTATTCGTATCATTTCTCTGTTCGTCTTTTATGTCTCTTGATCATGCATAAAACTGCTTTTGCTTAGTCGATTGTGATGCTTTATTTAGTTTGTTAAAAAGGAAGGATGCTATTTTTCACCATTGGTGTTGACATGTTGCTTACATGAGATTGGGTGACCCTTTTGTGTTTGGACGTTATCATCTGTGAAATAAAGAACAAGGATTAAACGCACACAAAAAAAAAAAGTGAATTGCAATCTCTACTTTTAAGAGAGATCGGCCCTCGCTCTTCTATTTCAATTTCGAGTAAGTTTCTCATCTATTTTCTCAAGTTCCACAGCGAGAATACAACCATGGCCTTTTTTGTAGGTTCTTGGTATTTGTGAAATTTTATTGGGAATAAAGAAATGAGTCGAAATCCCTCGGGCAAATATGAATTTTGTTAGTACTTTTGTTGGCTATTTGTTCATTTCTTTTTCAGATCTTTTTGTCCCCTACGAGAGTTGATTCTTTTGTGCATTTGTGGCCTTCTTGAAGTTGCATTAGACATAAACAGTTCCATTCTGCTTAAATCAAGTAAGCAACCACACACCCACGAAGAGGAAAAGTTTTTGTTCCTTAAATACAAATAGAAGGCGGTGGCTATGCTAGCAATAGGTGGTGCAGTGCTCTTCAAGCTGGTCCTTAGAGTTGTCTGATTGCTATTGTGGATGGTTGTTTGCTTTTACGCGAAGTTGATAAATTTTGGGTGGGAAAAAATTGAAACTTTAAACTGTAGGTGCCATGGAAGAGTTCTCTTATTCCATGGGATGCATACATCTAATTTGCAGGATAAACTCGATTTCTTTTTCATATTGTGTTTTTCGAGAATATCTGTTTTCTAATGAGTTTTCGACATGGACATTTGAGACAACAGGTAGGGCATGAAGTCATTTTTAGACAAATTATCAGATATCCCTTTGGTGGTTTGATTGAGTAGATGAGACATCTTTGTTGGAATTTATACAAACTGGACGTAGAATTAGGATAAAGTCTACTGGGCTGTTTAAGAACTTGGAAATTGGCTTGCACATGAGATCAAGATGGGTAGGACTTATCCATTATCTAGGATTCAAATAGTTTCCATGGTTGTCAATACGCTCAAAAGTAAGAAATGTCTTCATCGACTTATAGTTGATGCCAATGCTGCATATTTTTTTCAACTGTGATAGTAAGACTAAAAAAAAAAAGCATTGGCAGTTGTGATGGCCCATATCTATGCATCTCTGTAACCTTACTGATGCTTATTAGTGTTTTTATTTGAATTGGAAGTAGTGACTTTACTGATGCTTATTAGTTTTCTATTTATTTTCACGTTTGTGCAGAAATACTGCTCAAGTATGTCGAATCGCGAGGTTTCAGATCTGTGAGTATTCCTTTATTATGCAAAGCACTGGCTGGTGTGCTTAGATTTTGCTCTTATGTTGTTAAATGCATAGCACTGATTGGTGTGCTTAGATTTCTACTAATTTAGTTGATACATAGCATTGGTTGGTGTGCTTAAATTTTAAAATATTGGTTTTAGGTTTAAATTTTAATGGAACAACAAACAAAAGGGAGGAAAAACTCTTTTGTCGTTCTTCAAACCAAGAGTGAATATTCCAAAAGAAATACGGTGTCTAAGTTTTCTTAGATTTGAAGATTGCAACCTGTTTGAATTCTTTCCATGTTCTCTAAGTAGTAGTTGGCCATGTTTGTGGCATAAATAGCAGTTGGGAAAGATAATGCATGTCTGGTGGTATGATTTTTTAACCATTCATTTGTCCTTTTATTTTTGGGGAAAATTTCTTTTATATCCCTTCGACTTTGACCGAAAATTCAATTTAGTCCTTCACCTTTTAATTTGGACAAATAAATACTTCTACTTTCGAATTTGTTCCAATGTCATCCCTGACTTGGATGGCGTTTGGTATTTGGACGGAAAAAGGTCATGTGCCCAGCACACGACCTTTTTTGAGGGTTAATTTGGTCATTTTCTGCTATTTTGGGTAATTGTTTTCCCCTCTTTTGTCTTCTCCGTCTTCGATCATCATCCCCCCTCAGCCCCTCTCTCTCTCTGCGTTTATCCATTGAAAAAGTGATTTCGGTGGTGGGTCAGAGCGGCGGTGGAGCTCGGCTAAAATAATGGTGAGTACAGCAGTGATGTTGCTCGGAGTGTGAGGTGATGGTGACTTCGGGGTGCTCTCCGGTTGCGGTGAGGATGTACGGTGGTGATGGGTTTCGTTGGGGAGCTCGGCAATGGTGAGGACCCAGTTGGTGGTGGGAACCGGTTGGTGAGTTACGATGGAGATGGTATTACTCCGGTGGTAGTGGCTCGGGTGGTGATGGAGGTACACGGTGGTGGTGATGGTGAGATGGATTGATGGAGTTCGTTGGTGAGGAGTGGAGATGGAACCGGTGGTGGGAAATGGTGATGGTGGCAGGTGGTGATGAAAGGTGGGGAGTGGGAATGGAGGTCTACGGTGGTGGGAGGTGCACGGTGGTGGTGATGGTGAGAGCTCGGTGGTTATGGCGAGAGGTGGTGGTGTTGAGAGGTGGTAATGGTGGTTCGGTTGGAGGTGGTGGTGAGAGGTGACTCCGGTTGGTCTCTCTCTCTCTACGTTCATCGATTGAAAAAAAAAAACAAGGCCGAGAGAATTGTAGTTTCCAAAAAAAAAAAAAAACTAGGACAATGACGACGACGACGGAGGATTTCATGGGGGATTTGATTACGACGATGACGGAGGATTTCAGGGGAGTCGAAAGATGGACACGTGGCCCTGTTGAATGCTTCGGACGGCCACCGCCGTTGATGTGGTGGAGGTGTGGTTGCTGCGGCGGCGATGGCGAGGACTAATTTTCCGGTGAATGTTGGGTGTTGGGTGTGTGATTTTCGAACCTAAATTGTGGGAGAAGGGGACTTTGAATTCTTTGGCTGCGAATTTGAGAACTGCAGTGAACGGGGCTGGGGACACTAACCTGGAAAGGGAAACAAATATAAGAATAGAATTAATAAATGTGTTTTTCAATTTGTTAAGCAAATGGAAACCCAAGAATGAGAATTTTTGCAGAATCGTGGGTGGGTGGGTTGTGCGTGGTGTGTGTGGTGGTAGGATGTGGTGCCGAAATTAGGGAGGAAATGGGGAGTAGGGTGGTGGACGGGTGGTGGTGGTGGTTTGGCTGGGAGGAAAGAGGGAGGATGGGGAAGGGATAATTTTACCCCTAAAAAATGGCACATGACTTTTTTTCCGTCCAAATACCAAACGCCATCCAAGTCAGGGATGACATTGGAACCGATTCGAAAGTAGAAGTATTTATTTGTCTAAATTGAAAGGTGAAGGACTAAATTGAATTTTTGGTCAAAGTCGAAGGGATATAAAAGAAATTTTCCCTTATTTTTGCTTCAGCTTGTTGCAAGGAAAATAGTTATTTTAGCTATGGAAGTGATTAAGTTGGTGTTTTGAAGATGGAAGGAAGTTTCATTATACGAGTGGTGTTTTCTTTGATCACTGTTTGTGTTCTTACTTTGTTTTACCAAATGTACAAATTTGTTTACGGGAAAAAAATAGTGGTTTTGTTGATGTAATCTTGAATAATAGCTTCTTAATTTTTTTTTTAACAATTTTGCATTTACTTTGATTCCTTGGGTAATATCTTCTACTGAAATTAAGTAGTTTTACTGTGAGAATGCATGAAAGTTTTCCATTATTTTATGTCAATGCTTTTGAATTGGTGACTTTTGGCACGGATATAGTTGGACTCCTTAGATTTCAGACCTTCGAAAGTTGGACCATTTTCAGAATTTAAATATATTACACTCTTCGACCCAGAAAAAAATATTACACACTTCTCGATAATCCATCTTAGTCGGGTAATTTATTGACAATTGCAAAGTGCTTAACCCGTCAAACCTTGCCATCGGAATAAGGTCGGAAACCCCAAGCGTAGGGCTTGATCGTCGGTAGCAATAAACCGGTAAGACCGGGATCGTACCACAGGGATTCAGAGATAGCTTAATTGGATTGAAGGATTTTTATAAGGTTTTCGGCGTTTAAGACGGCCAACTGTCGGTTTTGCTTTAGAGAATGGAAAACGAAAGTGAAATGACTAGAAAAGCGGTTTGTGCTTGGTAAAAACAGGCGGCATGGTTTAGGGGCTTAAACCGCCCGATGACTTAGCTAATTTAGCCGTTTCTTTCTAACAACTCCAAGTTAAGGCATAGACAAACTTAGCTTGAAGCACTCAACGCTAAAAGTCGAGCATAACCATGGCATTAGCTCAGAAATGACTTAATCTCATTTGTAAATCACTTAAATCAAACGCCGGTAGCGTTAAAAGCTCCTAGCCTCGTATGCAAGACGAAGGTATTAGCCCCGGCCAACACACGATCAAAGAAGGTATTAGCCCCTTTGGTTTGGCCGAAAATTATAGATTAAGCCTTTCCCTTACTAAAATCATGATCAAGTTATAGAAAAACCACTAAAACAACTAAGCAATGGGAGAGAGATCACCCCATGACCATGCCTAGAATACTACTCACTCATAGTGAAAAGACTAGAGAACAAGCTTAAGGAAGAAAACATGATTAACCGATAAAACCGAAAATAAACTTGATTTATATGAAGATCTCAACCATAGCTATAACATTAATGAACAAGAAAACAAGAAATGATCAATACCTTAAGGAGTTCTTGAACAATTAAACTAAGAAAGCTTGAGAAAAGCTATGGAGAAAAAACTAGAAGAAAACTAACCTAGAGCATAAAAGTAGTTTTTGACTAAGGGGGAGAGAGAGGGGTATTTAAACAACTCAGCCTCTCTCTCCACAAAATATCCCGAAACTTGCCAAAAGTGGCAAGTATTCCATAAATGAAAAGTCCAAAAAGTAGCAAAAAAAATCTGCAGAAAAGAAGCCGTATCGATACGGCTAAAAAGCCCGTATCGATACCAGTTCTCTACGGCCAGCCCTTGCTCTATATCCAACTGGTATTGATACAGCCAATATGGTTGTATCGATACCACAGTGTTATCCCTGCATCCTGGCCTCAGCTTCAGCAGGCAGCTCCCAGCAACTTCCAGCTCCCATCCTGGCCTTACCTTTCTTTACTTTAATTTTATTTAATGAAAATAAGAAAGTACCCCCCATTTGGAAACAATGGCATTACCAGAATTTCAAGATTCCAATTAAATCAAAATGTCAACCCCCCACTTTTAGTGTAAAATGAAAAACTGCACATTTTTCTCAAGACGAAATGGCTCAAAACATGACCTTGCTCTTTAAATAAAACCTTGCAACTTTGTAGTTACTCTTAGAAAAATTTAAGGATCAATTACCGCCATTTTTAATCTCGAGAATCGATACTTTTTCAGAAAGTCATTTTTCCATACTTAGACAGATTTTAAGGGGCCGACAGGGTCTTCGGGTACTTGGAAGCACTTGGGCCAATCATGGCGTCAAACTACGCCTTATTTGCACGTTTAACCTGAAACACATGAAAACACACCTTACGTGCAATACCGCTATAAAAGCTAAATAAACATAAGTAAAAGCAAGATAGAACGGGACTAGTCGCACCAAATATCTACAATGTTGGGTGCTCATCACACCCCCCAACTTGAACTTTGCTAGTCCCTAGCAAACTAAAGCAAAACGAAATTAACTAAGCTATGCAACCTCCTCGAAACGAAGATACAAAAGCTATGCTCAACTACTACAATTAGGCAAGAGTCCAAAGCACCCCTTCAAACCTGAGTATATGCAATCCACGCACAAACATGCCATGAACTAGGATGAACAAACTATGCCATATTAGAATAGTTAAACATGCATGCATCACAACGAGTTTCGACTCCAAAACTCACAAGGATACACTCTTATTCGACTTTTCACACATTGTGATACGAGATTACATTCCATGACAAGCGCTAGCGAGTAAATGCAATAGCCAGAGACAAAAAGCTATGCATGCTATCAAAAGGGCGCTTAGAACGAAATGAGAGCTAATTATTCACAACTATGGAAAGACTAGGAATATCTCAACTTAAGTAATAATAGATATCGACCATGCATCAAACGGAGTTAATTAGCGTACAAAAGATCAACGGAGGACTTTTATTAGCTTATAACGACCTTGGATACAAAGAGATAGAGACTACAAAAATGTAGTGGCCATATACTTGCATGGTTCATCTACCATTGGCCACTACCGACCCTAAACTACCCAAGGCATGGCCACATAACGGCCAAACACCAAACAAAGTTACGAAAAATAAATAAAAACTACTACCACCGACTCCACCACACGTAGTCGTCATCTTCATCCGGCTCCTCTTGGTATTGAGCATCAAGCTCCCCCTTTCCATCGGACTCTATCTCATCCGGAATGTATGCTAGCCCGGAGGTCCAACCAATCCTCTCATCATAGTATTCAACCCTCTTTCGAATATGCTTTTGCTCTTTATAGCATTTCTTTGATTTTCTTTGAGGAATAGGGTCATTTGAATTGAGATTAGTAGTGAGAAAGATTAAGAGGCCAATTTCGGGAGCTTTGGAGAGGGAGATGAAAATTTGGGGCTTTATCTTTTGTAGTGGGAGAGGAGAGATAGGGAATCATGTACCAACTCTTCACCTTTCTACATCCCAACCACTTCTATCACATTCACACCACCTCCAAACCTCCTTTAGACATTGAAAAACACTTTCACGCAACCCTCCAAACATCCGATTACCTAGGTTTGACCAATGGAAGAGACTCGGACTATGGTTCAAAATAAGGACGAGGTGACTCTTATGTGGTTTAA
This sequence comes from Rhododendron griersonianum, assembly GCA_018127125.1. Classification (NCBI taxonomy): domain Eukaryota; kingdom Viridiplantae; phylum Streptophyta; class Magnoliopsida; order Ericales; family Ericaceae; genus Rhododendron; species Rhododendron griersonianum. Next base: position 33,120,839 of record CM030792.1, on the reverse strand, counting down.
TCAAGCAAAAATGCCTTGAATCATTTCCTAAGTACGCTAGCAACTCCAAAAAGATGCATGAAAGATATATACACTACTCAAGCATGAACAAAAGATATTATTTACGCCAATGCGAGAAATGAGAACAAAAAGCATGGGATGCTTCAAAACGAATCTCCACTCTAGCGATGCACACTACTTGACTTAACTTTTAAGCTCAACTTGTTCATCAATGTTCATGTATATGCATATGACATAGATTCAAACTTATAACCAAATTCGACGGGATACATGACTCTTGCCACTAACACAATTGAGCATATCTAAAGTATCTAACATACGAAATCACTACCAACACGGGAAGATTGCACAAAAATTTGAAAATTTTACCAAAAGCAGAAAAATGAGACAAGTCTCATGAACATATATATAACATATATATCCCTCCCCCCAACGTAAACGATGCTATGTCCTCATAGCATGAAGACAATAGAAATGAAATACAAGAGGGGGAGTAAACGTACCTTCCAACCAACTCTTCACGCGAATGAACGAGTCATACTTTTCTTCCCATTTCCCAAGCAAGAAACGGGTGGCTATACCAGACCATCAAAAGAGAAAAAGAAAAGAGAGAGGGAGGGAGGGAGGGAAAGAAAGAGTTTATGTACGTTCAGCCAAACGCAGGCTCCGAACATTTATTATGCCAACGAGAGATAATAAAATGAACATAGCACTCCACACTGCACGCTTTGCCAAAAATTGAACTCGGCCATTCCACAAGAAAAGATATTTAGAGTAAAGCATTTGCCGAATTCGTTCAAAAAATTTACGCTCCTCTAAGCACATGGCCCAAACTAAATCAATTTTCAGGCTGTTGACAAAATTTACAGGATAAGAATGGTAAATAAGTTTAAAGTCATCAACACCTAGAAAATCAATTACTTCAACCTCCACAACTGGCTCCTCACTTAGTTCCACTCCAACGAAGTCATGTTTCTCAATTAGTTCCACTCCCACAAAGTCCTGCTTCTCATAAGTAGGAAACCAACTCTTGGTCTCACACTTTCTGTCCTGCTCTTCTAACAAAGAGTACAAATAATCTACCTCCTCGTCCATTTCCTTAACAGTGAGTACTTTCTCCAATGGGTAGATACCACAAGGAGAGGATACTTGGTCGATCATGCCTATCACAAGAGCCGGTTCCTCACACGTAGGAGACCCATTATTGGTCTCATCCACTTCCATCTCTTCAGCTATGAGATGTTTCTCCTGCGGAGCCTCACACATAGGCAAAAATTCAAGGGGAGGGGAGGACTCAAGGGGGGAACATTGACTGTGAAGCTCATCATTCCCTCCAAACTCTAAGGAGTTTTCGGATTCCGAATCTGATTCTTCAATAAAGATAGATTTCTCAAGAGGAGAACAGTGGAAATTAAGTTCATCACTCCCTCCAAGCTCGGAGGAGTTTTCAAAATCTAAACCAATGCTTCCAACAAAGTTAAATGGCGCAATTTTTTGTTCCATGGCATTCAAGTTGGTTTGTGCAAAATCGTTAACAAAAATCGGTGACTCACTTTCCTCATGCATGGCATTTGAGTTGGACTCTTGAAAATGTTTAACAAAAATCCGAGATTGCAAAGTTTGAGCCAATCGATCAAAGAAATTGAAGGCTTCAGCGGGGTTTTTATCAAACAGTTTTCCTTCGCACAACACATCTATGAAAGCATGACTCTTTTGAGAAAGTCCATCATAAAAATAGTTAGCAATTTGGAAACTATCATAGCCATGATGCGGGACCGCATTGAGCAAGTCCTTGTATCTTCCCCAACATGCATAAAATGACTCGTTCTCTCTTTCAACAAAAGTTTGAATTTGGTTCTTAAGATCAAGCCAATTGGAAATGGTCATACGACTTTTAAAAACATTGGCGTCGTGAGGGGCTATGCAATGGGGTGTGAAAATTTGATTCGGACAAAGGTACTCCCGCAAAGCATGATCGGGATAAGAGTATTTCCACATAGGCATGGGGGCTATTTTCCCATTTGCCGCCTCCATTCCATAAGATAGATAAGACATAAAGTAAACAGGCTAGAGGGGCTATGCCGCCACCTCTCTCAAAACAGTTCCGTGGGGTTATGCCACCACCACGTTATGCAAACAATAAAAGAAAAGTCAATTGATACGTACTCTAGCTTCGTTACACCTCAAATTTGATATGAAGATCGGTTAGAGGTATCCGCTAGACTATGTACAAGTTGCACAAAATAAAATAAAGCGGGATACTTACAATGGTTTGTTGAACCTCCAAACAAGCTAAAATAAGATATCCCCGGCAACGGCGCCAAATGCTTAACCCGTCAAACCTTGCCTTCGGAATAAGGTCGGAAACCCCAAGCGTAGGGCTTGATCGTCGGTAGCAATAAACCGGTAAGACCGGGATCGTACCACAGGGATTCAGAGATAGCTTAATTGGATTGAAGGATTTTTGTAAGGTTTTCGGCGTTTAAGACGGCCAACTGTCGGTTTTGCTTTAGAGAATGGAAAACGAAAGTGAAATGACTAGAAAAGCGGTTTGTGCTTGGAAAAACAGGCGGCATGGTTTAGGGGCTTAAACCGCCCGATGACTTAGCTAATTTAGCCGTTTCTTTCTAACAACTCCAAGTTAAGGCATAGACAAACTTAGCTTGAAGCACTCAACGCTAAAAGTCGAGCATAACCATGGCATTAGCTCAGAAATGACTTAATCTCATTTGGAAATCACTTAAATCAAATGCCGGTAGCGTTAAAAGCTCCTAGCCTCGTATGCAAGACGAAGGTATTAGCCCCGGCCAACACACGATCAAAGAAGGTATTAGCCCCTTTGGTTTGGCCGAAAATTATAGATTAAGCCTTTCCCTTACTAAAATCATGATCAAGTTATAGAAAAACCACTAAAACAACTAAGCAATGGGAGAGAGATCACCCCATGACCATGCCTAGAATACTACTCACTCATAGTGAAAAGACTAGAGAACAAGCTTAAGGAAGAAAACATGATTAACCGATAAAACCGAAAATAAACTTGATTTATATGAAGATCTCAACCATAGCTATAACATTAATGAACAAGAAAACAAGAAATGATCAATACCTTAAGGAGTTCTTGAACAATTAAACTAAGAAAGCTTGAGAAAAGCTATGGAGAAAAAACTAGAAGAAAACTAACCTAGAGCATAAAAGTAGTTTTTGACTAAGGGGGAGAGAGAGGGGTATTTAAACAACTCAGCCTCTCTCTCCACAAAATATCCCGAAACTTGCCAAAAGTGGCAAGTATTCCATAAATGAAAAGTCCAAAAAGTAGCAAAAAAAATCTGCAGAAAAGAAGCCGTATCGATACGGCTAAAAAGCCCGTATCGATACCAGTTCTCTACGGCCAGCCCTTGCTCTGTATCCAACTGGTATTGATACAACCAATATGGTTGTATCGATACCACAGTGTTATCCCTGCATCCTGGCCTCAGCTTCAGCAGGCAGCTCCCAGCAACTTCCAGCTCCTCAGCACTTATTTTCATTCTCTAAATTTAAGTAAAGATTACATTTTAAACCTTTCTTTTACCTTTCTTTACTTTAATTTTATTTAATGAAAATAAGAAAGTACCCCCCATTTGGAAACAATGGCATTACCAGAATTTCAAGATTCCAATTAAATCAAAATGTCAACCCCCCACTTTTAGTGTAAAATGAAAAACTGCACATTTTTCTCAAAACGAAATGGTTCAAAACATGACCTTGCTCTTTAAATAAAACCTTGCAACTTTGTAGTTACTCTTAGAAAAATTTAAGGATCAATTACCGCCATTTTTAATCTCGAGAATCGATACTTTTTCAGAAAGTCATTTTTCCATACTTAGATTTTAAGGGGCCGACAGGGTCTTCGGGTACTTGGAAGCACTTGGGCCAATCATGGCGTCAAACTACGCCTTATTTGCACGTTTAACCTGAAACACATGAAAACACACCTTACGTGCAATACCGCTATAAAAGCTAAATAAACATAAGTAAAAGCAAGATAGAACGGGACTAGTCGCACCAAATATCTACAATGTTGGGTGCTCATCACAAAGTTAAGAAATATTTGGATTTTCTGCAGTATGCTAGCTGTTTTATTATCCGTGTTGATATGATAACAATTTGTTCGACGATGCCAGAAGAAAACTCGATCAACTTGATTTTTATTTAGGAGTTATGGCGAAGATCCTCAATATTGAGGTGGCGAAGATCCTCAATATTGAGGTGGCGAAGATCCTCAATATGGCGAAGATCCTTCCTACAACCAATTGGTTTTAGGAGAGATGGTGGAAAAGCGGTCCGACAAGTGGTATCAGAGCCAGGAAGTCATGGGTTCGAGTCGCGGGAGCGTCATCGTGAGGGAGGGATTGTTGGGCCCGGAGTGCCCCCATGGATTTGGTTACACAATGCCACTCCCTGCGACCGCTCTAAAAACAGACTTGCGGGTGCGATGTCGAATGCCATAGAAGACTTAATTGAAACCCTTCCTACAACCAATTGGTTTTAGGAGAGATGGTGGAAAAGCGGTCCGACACCGCTAAACGCGGACGCCTCAATAATTCTCCTGTATAAAAAAACCCAATGATATTGATATGCAGAGAGAAATAAAGTATCCTGTAATCCTGCTAAAGTCTCATTTCATGTAATAAATATAATATCTTCACCGTGTGTGTGTGAAGGAAAAATGGAGGAAGGAATACCTGAAAAGAAAGAGTTGCTTGTAACATATTTTGCAACCTATAACTGAATTCCATTGCTAATGTTAAAAAACGAGTTAATTTATAGTGAATAAACATGAAATCAGGTCCATAAGATCAAATAGTGACGGGGGTTTTCAATTGTTTACCTTCATACCAGTATGTTGGAATAGAAATACCAAGCACGAAGTGAAACTCATCCATAAAGATATTATATCAGACATCTAACGTGCATATTGAACATGAATTTCCGTTTGACCGGGAAAAAAATATAATGATGAACATGAAAAAGAGAAAATCATGCGAACTCGGTAAACAAACGTAGAGCCAAAACAGGCACGATACAACACAAAAGAAAATTTTCCATACATCCAATTAATTCCAAATCCCAAAATATGTAAAACGAACTCAATAGTCAATGTTGTAGTTTGGGCAATGTAGGTATGGTGGTGTCCGTAAAAGATTAGGAGAAGAAGTAGATATGGAGGAAAAGAGGAGAGAGAAGAGTATTCTGCTAGTCCTTCCTTGACCTCGCTCCCATGCCGATGGGAGACGATGGAGAAGGGGAAATGGACCAGATGCACTCAAAGTTGAAGAAAAACTGAAGTAATGATTGATTGTATATGAAAATCAATGTGGCACTTGATTTTCCATCCACAGCTTCGGGAATTACATTCAATGGTGTCAATCTGTACTTTTGAGTAATAAGGCCAATGGTAAAAGAAACCAAAGCAAACTACTAAAAATTAAAAGTAAACTTCACATCTAAAACCTCTCAAACAAATGAACCAACTGACTTACCTATTCAATGGTGTCCACACCATTTCTTTCTCCATTTCCTAAAGCATGAGGATTCCAATTCCCATTGTCCATGCTAAGAGAAGAAAACTGTATGCACAAACTGGTTAGAATAACCTAACCAAAGTACACAAACGAAGAAACTTGTAGCCAACGAACTAAAATTAATACTTGAGGACAATACTCTAGTTTACAACTTACTAATCACAATAAATTTTACAAAGCAAAATAGAATGACTGCATGAGAGTATTGGTACTCGAGGACAATACTCTAGTTCACAACCAGTTCTACTTAGGCTCCAAGTAATATTCTACCCTGCTTGTGCCTGCATGAGAGTATTGGTACAGTTATGGATTTTCTAAGGAACTTTTTTTTTTATCGGTAGTTTTCTAAGAGTATATGTATGGGTTCAAATTGGCCCTTGACTGAAAGCCACAATCCAGATTGCCTTCGATTTCAAAATTTTCGGGTGAAAGAAAATATAACCACCATGTGCTCATCAACTATCTCTCTGTATCTAACCACCATGTGGTCAATTTCAGGAATTGCTTCCATTGTGGACTTTTACCCAACACGTGGTGACTGGTGAGCAAGTAACAATAAAAATTTTGACCATGCACTTTAAGCACAACCATGAACTACACAACTCGGAAGCCAAAAATTTCGACCATGCACTTTAGCACAACCACGAACTACACAACTCCGAAGCCAGAGTAACAATAAAAATCACAAAACTTGAGAAAATAATTTCGTAGAACTTACCAAGAGTGATTTCTGGAGTCACCGGAGGTGGTGAACGGGATGAGCTTGGAGTCTAGCAGCTCGCAGATCGAGGAGAGCTGGAGGCGGCAACATGGACGGCGTTGCCGCGGGACTCCCCCTTCTGGTCGATGGAGGAAATGTTGCGCCAAGAGGCGCGGCAGGCGCCGATGACGTTCTTGTAGGCGACGAAGAGGAGGTTGCGCTCCACCATGGTGAGCTCCTCGGATTCGTTCAGACCGGAGACCTTCTGCATCAGCTCAACAGATCCTCGGCGAGTGAGAGAGAGAGAGATAGGAGTATAAGGTAGAAAGGGGAAAAGTAAAGCAATTTTTAGGGATATTTACGTGGGTTTCAAATTTTGAAAACAAAATCTTAGTTTTACCAAAATGCCATTTGCCACTTTTACTGAATTGTCCTTCATCAGATTGGTATTTACTGAAATGCCATCTTTGTTCTCAGCCCCAGTATGACACACTATTTACGAAAATGCCATCCAAAAGTTAGTTTGTGAGAGGGACAAAATTAGACAGTTGGATTTATAGGAATGGAGGGTTGAGATTTGTTTGGGGAGCAAATATTATATTGGAAAAAATCTCTTCCTTGTTATATGGATGCCATTTTGAAAGTGTAGAGTTGAAGGTTAAATTTGGACGATGTAACCATTCATTTGTTACCATTGTTTTGTTGTATCACTTGCTTAATGCTGAACGATTTTATTACACGTTATTCTTACTATGGCATTATTAATAGTTATGTGAATCTCATATGATGTTCATGGTGTTGTTGAAAAGGGTTGCTAGGACAGTAATATTGGGTAAACGTGGGAAAGCCACAACAATATCAGCTTGGTATTATCGGTTCCGGAGTATCTATTTTGATCTTTATTCTCAGGCGGTGGAACCATATTCTTTTTCTTGATGTTCATATCTAAGACGACATGTCTGTTTTTTTTACTCTGTTTTTGTCTATCTTTGTTTCCAGCCCATTTGTAATTCTGAATAGTTACAAACTTGCCATTCCGTCGCGTCGTGCCTTCAGGCACGGGCAATTTCTAGTATAAGTAATAAAGCCCGACCCTAAACCCCAGAAAAACAAAGAAAGTCCAAAAACACCCAAATCTGGCCCAAGCTTTGGACCGGCCCACCCAAACCAACCTGCAAACCCTAACCACCTTCAACCTCCACAGCCGCACAAAACACCGGAGCCCAACCTCGCCATTAAGCCGAGCCAACCTCTCCCAGATGTAGAGACCGGCAGCGGGAGAACGGCCTACGGAAATGAAAGCCGAAGACGGACAAGGCAAAGAGGGGCACACCGCCACCAACGGTTCCCAGCAAACCCCCAGAGCATCCGATCTCGATCTGCAACAACAAATTTACTTAGGCTCCGTTTGTTTGGACGTAAAATGTTTTCTGGTAAAATGTTTTACCTATTTTCCGGTGTTTGGTTGTGTAAAAAATGAGGAAAACATTTTACATGTAAAACATTTTCCATCAATTGAATGAAAATGACTTACCCTTAAATCTTCCGTAAGTTATTTTCCGAAATGAACCCGCTACCTTCTACTGCAATTCTCACTGCTCAGTTTCCTCGATCGTCAGTCCTGACCCACGTTCAATTCCAATAATCTCATGTCTCTCCACCATTTAAGCTCCTCATCTCTCTCTCTACACTATTTTGTTGATTTCTGAAAATATTTTCAAGTGCCAACCAAATACCGGAAAATAAAAGTTTGAAGTTTATTTTCTGAAAAAACATTTTACATGAAAAATATTTTACATTGTGTCACTCAATGCAATTTTTCCCTATCAAAAAATGTTACGGACATAGATAGAGAAGTATACAAATTCAGACACATATGTTACTAGAAGATGTGAGTAGACTTCTTATCTATTGTGTGGGAACCATGTGCAGCAGACGATTCCGACACATCTATGTTCAATTCTATGTACTTCCTTTTGTGTCTGCAACATTTCTCTATTTGACATAGTTTGTCCTTCAGACCACAATACTAAAATCTCAATCAATTTGAGAGAGAGAGAGAGATGGTGTCCAAATACACAGCACTTGTGGATTTCAACTGATCCCGTTCCATTGCCCTCCTAGAGAAAAGGAACCGATAATACCCAACACAAGATGGGGCATCAATGCAACAAAGCATTCCATCCATGGTTTGTTTATCCCCAAAAAAAAAAATTACCAAAAGCCACACACAAAAACAAAACTCAAGTACCTCTCCTATATAACGTTATATGCTTGTGTATAAAATCCACCCATATTGCAATTCTCGCACAAAAAGCTTACTGCTAATAAGCCTCAAAATAAGGATGATACCGATGACGTTCTTGCCAAAGTTGGGATGTTTCACAGTCCAAATTCAAGGCGTTACCATTCACGTAAGGTTAGTAGATCGTGCTGCTATGGTTGGCACAGGCCTTTCGGAGTTAAAACCCCTGATTGGGAAAACAACCGCGGTTGGACTAATGGTTTACCGTTTCGGCAAACCTGCAATATTGCAACTCTGTGTTGCAACTCGTTGCCTTCTGGTTCACTTGACTCACATGGACTCAATCCCTGATTGCCTTAAATGGTTTCTATCTGACCCAGAAATATGTTTCGTAGGTGCGTTACCATGATTCACTGGCATTGTCAACTGCGTTATGATTACAGTATCGAATGCAAGAGCTGCATTGAAGTTAGTGAGTTGGTGGCAAGATACTTTAAGAAGCCTAATATCTATGGCCGTGGATTAGCAGCAGTAGCAGCTGAGGTTGGACTTAGCCTTGAGGAATCCCCCAAAAAGGTTGATGCTGACTAGCAAGCTATTGTTTTCTCCGATGAACAAATAAAGCTAGGTATTCAAGATGTGTACGCATGTCAGTTGATAGGTAGCAAGATTTTGGTCATGCTTCTTTAATGTTGCTTTCACATATATATCCACCAAGACACAGAGAGGTACACACATGTACGATTGCAGTGTCCAAGTTATGAACACTGTCCTTATCTAGAGCAGTAGCCATGGTATTAGGGCGGTCAATTGAGAAATTTTTCCTTCTTCCCTGTTTTATGCTTGGTTAGATGGCATTTGTGAACAAATAGTTTTTGTGGGTTTTACTGAAGATTTAGAAATGGTCACTAGAAAGTGTTCGAATACGTGCTATCATTATTTAACTCCACCTGAAATTTAAACTGAAACTCACCACTTACCAAAGCACCTTATTCAACTCGTACTAGAATGAATAAAAGGTGCACAGAGAGTGAACTGAAGTTAAATCACTAAACTAGTTGTAGGCATAAGCAACCAAAGATATCATTCACCGGTCCCCTAACTAGATCGCCGTTGGAAGGCAGACACAAGTCCAAAAAAACACTTACATTAATATATGGAAATATGTAAATTGACTTTGTGCAACAATCTTGCATATCTTGATTTTAGTCCTAGAATGATTTCCACTGTGGAGCCTTTACGAAATCACAAGGTCAGCCCGAGGCCTCCAAAGTCCCACCCTATACTTGTGAGCAAATTTCAATATCAGCTTCCTCTGCATGCGAAAAATAAATGTTGAAAAGCAGGTTTTAGTAAGTGAGAGAGTTGCCAATTTCATCAAACAGGAGTAACAGGACACATACATGGACAATAAAAGCTGCACCCGATCAATACTTTTTTTTGATAATAAATATATTATTACCAAAAAGGCATTAAGGGAATGCCGCCCGTATAATAAATAAATAAATAAATAAGCCCACAAGACAAAAATGCCCTATACATGCCCATGAGAGACTAGAAAAACTCAAACCAATCTAAAAATTGATCAAAAAACGGATAACATTCTCTCTTGTACCAACTACACGAGCTATTCAACAAAAAACTTCTAATCTTGAAACAATGGTTTTTCGACCCCTTCAAAGCATCTCGAGTTTCTTTCATGCCACATAACCCACGTCAAAAAAGAGATATCATGGCCCAAATTCTCTTCCTCCTTCCCACTCTAGCACCTTTCCAAGCAACTAAGAGTTCTATCGATAAGACTCATTTCATGCTAAACCAAGAGAAAACCAAAGTCCAAAGCTCCCATGCCACCTTTCATGCTAAACCAAGAGAAAACCAAAGTCCAAAGCTCCCATGCCACCGGGCAATGAATAAGGAGCTGATCGACCGTCTCTGCATCCCTTTTGCACATACAACACCAAATCACAATGATTCTCTGTCTTCATATCAAATTATCGATGGTAAAGAGTCTTTCCTTGAGCAGCACACCAAACAAAAAAAACTCACCTTTAGTGGTGCCGAAGTTTTCCAAATTGCTTGCCAAGGAAAAGATGAATTACCTCCCCACTTAACGCATTATAGTAGAATTTCACCTGAAAAGCTCCAGACGAAGATAAGCTCCAACGCATCTCATCTTCTCTCCCTCCCCTTGAACACCATACACTCGAGAAAACAAAACCATCAAAGCCTCCTCCTTCCGCTCACAAAAACTTCCCTTCGCAAAGGAATATCCAAAACTATAACCCCATCATGAACATGAAGATAATCACCCACAAGTGCATCTTTGTCGCAAGCCAAACGATAGATATTCGGAAAAGCCTCCCTTAAACTCACATCCCCACACCACACATGTTCCCACAACTTAACAATACTTCCATCGCCAACCAACATATGAGTATTCTTTACAAAATCCTCCCGCCCCTCCAGAGAGCCATCTCGAATCGTAATCTCACCTCAAGGGAAGACCACCCTCCCACCCACTTCCATATTTCGCTACTGCTACCTTCCTCCACCATCTCTCCCTTTCACAAGCAAATCTCCAAAGCCACTTACCCAACAAGGCTTATAAGGAGCCTGCCTTTCAGAACACTTCCACTTCAATTTACAAGTTCTGTTACAGTTGACTGATGAAGAAAGGAGTAAACAGAAAGTAATAACTGTCGCCACCAATTGGGTTTGGCTGATATACTCAAATTTGGTTGGGAATGAATGACGTCTGATGCACAAGACAGAGAATTTGTACTACGTGTCCTGGGTGAGATATTTCCTCTTGTTAGTGTTTGCTTGAATACACAAAAGGGTCTTTGTCAGAAAAAACGTTATGACATTTCTACTTATCCAGTTGTTATTCATTTGGTACCTCATGTTTGAGAAACGACGTAAGAATTCTTGGCTATATTTTTCTCAATTTGTGTACTGGTGAGATTTATCTGGTACAGTAACTGTATTCCTTCATCGATATACAGTCTTGGGAAATCCGTATCCTCTTTGATGGCACGTGAATTGCATCACCTGACTACTTAGGATTATGGTATCGCTCCAGAATATCGGATTTACAGTCTAGGACATGTTTCTTCCAACTTTGTGCCATTTGGAGTACAAAAACTAATGTAAATAATGTTGATGAGGAGCCAATTCACAACAGAACAGGAAATAAAGAAACAGAAGTGCCGTGGTAGTTGCTTGATGACATTGTGACCTGACAGATATCGACTTTTATCACTACAAAATTTTATAGTTCTGATGGGGAAAATCAGACAAGATGCAATTTCTTTCCACCATAAAAATTCATTTTTGACGAGGTTCAAAAATATCGCCACCCAACACTAAACTGACATCAATTATCAAGAAACAAAAGATGAAAACCCAGCACTTCTAGTACTTTCTACCCAATAACAATCGACATGAATTTGTCTTCCCATTAAAACTCACAACGTTAAAAAATAAGCAGACACACACAATACCCCACCTTTTACTAGCTTGGACCTTCATTGGCCTTGGAAAATTCCATACCCCCATATTAACCTAATTACACCTCTAGGATCTGGCTAGAAACTTGGTTCCAACACAAAATGCAAACCTGTGACAGTCTTTTAACTAACTTTGATCCTCACAAACAAGAGTTTTCTTAATCAAACTGCGGAAACAAAGTATAGAAGGTCTATCCTTGGAATCTAATAAATAAAAAACTTCAGTGCATCAAAACTGAGATTATAGCTCTAACCAGAAATGAAGGATTGAAAATTTCCTATGAAGCACCGACACCTCTAGAGGTCGACGTATTGCAGTGTCGGACACAGGGACACGTATGGGACACGCCACGTGGGGTGTCCCATAATTTAATTTAAATATTTGAGAGGGACACGGCTGGGGACACGGGGGGACACGACTGGGGACACGTGGCGTGTCCCGTGTCCGTGTCCATGTCCGCGGCTCTGCACCTCATAGAAAATTTCTTTTGATAGGAATACTATGCAACACACGAAACACCATAACCAATACAAAAAATGGAGTAGTGCAGCATGCAAAGGATTATGCTGCCAAGACAGAGCTTATGGGGGAGCACATCGACATATCTGAGAGAAAGTTCCAAGCAAGAGAGATTATGTACTAAGGCTTGACAGAAGGCCTACCTACACCCATGCCAAACGACAATTCACCAAGACTGAGACATTGTAGAGGAAATCCCTCTCAACGACAACAGGACACAAAAAATGAGTAATATGTAGTAGTGACATTATTACTTGACTATCTATCGTCAAAGTTATGGTAAGTGGTGTTTGGTGAGTAAGTTTCCCTTTCGAGTACACAAACTTCCTCAACTGTTAAAAGTGTCTGTGAAGCCAAGCTACTTCACCCTTGCAATATTTTTATTCCGTAAGATATCCTCATCCTTTTTCCCCTTTTAGCTTTTTCTTCGCCTTCCTTTTTAATTTCTACTTCATTTCCTAATTCACAAAATTAATTCCCGACAATAAGAATATCCACTTTTACTTTTTTGGTTTTCTTTATTTTCCTTTTTCTTGTTGTAATTCCTGAAATGCTCAAGTCTCATCCATATTTAAATGAACAAAAAGAACTTTGCTTAGTATAAACCACGGTTTTAGTTTATATGAATTATAAGGTAGTCCAAATTGTGGGATGATCCAAAGCTAAGATCAATATAGTACAATCTTCATTCATTTCCACAATTACATCCAACACCCAATGAGATATTTTTGGCTTTGGTGAATTGATTTCTTGATCTTGGTGAAGCCTGAGATAATTGATCTCTTGATCTTGCCGATAAAAACACTGTTATCAATCGATTACACTATCTGATAGTAACGGTCTTATTGAGTTTACTGTAGGTCAAATTTCTGAAATAAAATCTAAGGGCAAACAAATATAATACCCTATCAAAGATCAAACACCTCCAAAATACACCAAGCTACCGTAAAGGCATTTCGTCGAATCAAAATTAAACACCTCTGCTGCTGAGCAAAATCTCAAAGCGAATAAGTCTACCACTTAAAATCCTTGAAACAAAACTGCTGCTTTTTCATATCGTAATATTTTCTCGAAACCCATCTATAGTATACACAACAAATTAAGGAAAAGGCAAGAACAAAGAAGGATTAGGGGAGAAACAGAAAGTGATGACCTGACCTGTTTGCAGGGGATGCCGAGTTTTTTGAGCTTCAAAGTGCGGGTGACGAGAAACTTGTGGAGGTCACCAATCTCTGATTCAAGCTTCTCCAAGTGAGATTCAACTCCTTTCTCCACTCCCTTCAGAAACTCCGGTATTCCCGCCTTCACTGCAAATAAATAAAAAAAACCAACCCATTTCCATTCAAATCACCTAAAATCATAATTTATATACATACAGGGATATCGAAATTTATAGACCCTAAAGCAAAACTTTACCCTCGTAAGGTGTGGATTTGGAAGAAAAACTTGCGAACCCAGAAACCAAATTGGAAGGAGTTGAAAATGCTTTTCTGTTGAAGGGTATGAGTTGCCTCCATGCCATCTTCGATCTATGCAGATTGAACCGTTGCTGTTACAGCCTTACAGGCGAAGGCGCGAACTCTCAGAACTCCAGAAATCACTTCCAAGGGTTTTCTATTTCGAACCCCATAGACGTTATGGGTAACAATCTTCAGAATGCCACCAGGACTGGATTTTTTTTTTTTTATAATTTTTTTTTTTTAATAATTAGTTGTTCATACTAGATTACCACATGTTGATGTCGACTAGGCCTATTTTGGCCTAATAAGCCAAATAAATTATTTTTTGTTTTTATTTAAAAAAATTGTATTTGTTAATTTTTCGTCAATTTTTTTTGTAAATTATTACTATGTCATGACAATAGAAATCTAAAAAGTAAAAATTACGATTGAAACCCAATTTTTTTTAATAAAGACAAAAATAAGCTAATTTTTTGTCTCTTTATTAAAAAAAAATTGGTTGCGATCGTAATTTTTTATTTTTTAAATTTCTCTCATCATAATGAAGTAATAATTCACAAAAATCGAGCAAACCTAACAAATGCAAAAAAAAAATTAAATAAGAATAAAATAAGTCTCACTTATTTATTTGGCCAAACAACCCGTATTTGCATATTGATTTCCGGGATTTGCTACGTGGACTAGATTGGTTACTTTTTTTATTTTTATAAGCGACTAGTTTGGTTACTTGCTATGCCAACGACAAGTCGATTGAGTCAGCAGGTCATGGTCGTCTGTGAGGAAATGTTTATACAAATCATGAAGATGACAATTTCTTATGGAGGAGCTGGTATTGTTTTGAGAGGCCATTTTCTTATCGCATAAAATACATGATCCTCATACGGTGAGCTTCTTTTGCGATTTATATTGATGTGTATTCCGTTCCATCGAATCAATTTAACGTTCAAGTATGTGTTTTTTTTTTATTGGATCGATTCACATTTGGATCAATATTCTCACAATCCAACTTGTAACGTTAAAAAAAGTCTGCATAATCTGCCATAAACCTCTTGGAAAACAAGGAAGAAGAATTGATTAAGTATCAAAAGAAAAATGAAGCTATACATGAAAAAGTGAGATAAACAAATTGTTCCATTTGGAATACATTTAAAACACTGTCCTGTTTCAAAAAAAAAATATTTTAAAACACTGTCAAACACAGGTTAAGAAGAGGATACATAAATATGTAAAATAAGTAGTTACTATAATTTTACTTCAAAATCGAAGGAAAAGTCCTTTGCTGAGCCTTTGCCGAGCATAGTAAGAGAGTTTGGACTGATTTTACTTCAAACTTCCATAATTGAAGTGAGGAGAGATTGGTATAGTTATCACTTGTTATACAAAAAAGCTAAAGGCCACACCCTGGCACACGAGATCTATTCCGGGTCCTGCACATATAATCAAAATTGTTCAATAATTTAAAGCAAAAATCGAGTGGCCCAATGATATTTTTGCTCAACTAGTAAGTGTAGGTGCTTGATTGATCATATAATCTTAATGAAAAATTGGATCAAACACCTACATTTACCTAGTTGAGCTGATTTTTTACATGCCACTCAATTTCTTTTTAAAATTATTGAATAGCTCGAATTATTTGTGCAACATCCGAAATGAGCCCCATGTGTCGGAGTGTGCATGATAAGCACCCAACAATGCATATTCTTGGTGCTTAAGGCCCCGTTTGATAACCCTCCAAGGGGTTGGGATTGGATTGGTAGAGTGTTGGTATTATTAATACCTTGTTTGGTAACCAAAAATGATTCGGACTAGTAGTCCGATGGGATTAAAAATTCGGGTAATAGGGGGTATTGCTAATACCCTGTGGGACTTGGTATTGAGGGGTATTAATAGTCCAATCCCAACTCCTTCACATTACCAATCCCTTTTCATTACCAATTTCTTCTATCAATCCAATCCCATCATCTAATCCCATCTCAAACAAACATGATATTAATAATCCCATCATTTAATCTCATCCCAAACAAACATACTCATTATCAATCCCTTCTCATTACCATCTCCTTACGAATCCCATCCATCTATCACTGTTATCAAACGAGGCCTTAAGTCCTCTAGTATGTTGTGTTTGTACATATATGTTGCCGTTTTTATGCGATATTACACGTAAGGTAGATTTTTGTGTATTTCAAGTAATTCATATAAATAAGGCGCATTTAAACGCCAATGAATACTTCGGATGCAACCAAATGCTCAAGATCACATGTAAGAGTGCAATCGAGCCGAGTTCTAAGCTGCTCGAGCTCGGCTCGTCAAAAATATACACGGCTCGAGCTCGGCTCAAAGTCAAACTATCCAGCTCGAGCTCGACTTGAGTAAGCTCGGTAATATAAGCTCGGTAATGGCAACGTGTAAGAGACAGGAGATAAGGTGTGGGTGCTCACGGTATATATAAGATTTTTTCGAAGGGAAGTTTGAAATCTGGACGATGTGGGACTGAAATACCACTCCTTCTCCTCTTTGCACTTCACTTTGCATGTCCCCCATCGAAGAAAAAGGAGTCCACCAGCCACTCCTTTCGGCCCGTTTGGATGAAGGATTTGTTTTAGTAGAATTTGTAATGAGGGGGGATTTGAAGGGAGATATGTAATGAGGGGATATGTTAAGAAGGGTGGCCCCACCTTTTAAGAAGGGTGGATTTGTAATGAGGTGTTTGGATGTATTTTTGAGAAGGGGGATTTGAAAGGTGGATATGATGGGAAAAGGTGTTAAATGACTTATTTGCCCCCACTTTAGCATTTTAATGGACAAATTACGTTTTTGAATTATAATTACATTAAATACATATATACAATTAATTATTGCATAAATTTGAATGAAAGTTGTCTTTAAATTATTTTAACCTTTTTTGATTTATTATTTTTGAAAATCCGAATTATTTATTTTCAATTTAGTAATTCAAAAGTAAATTCGTAATTACAGTAAATACATATTTATAACTAATTATTGCATAATTATAAATGTAATTATATTGAATAAAATTTAACCTTATTTGAATTTTTTTTTTAAGAAATCCGAATTATATATTTTCAATTTAGTAATTATAAAAATACATAAAGTCGTAGTTGAAAAAGAGAAGTAGGTGCACCAAATTTTGTTAGGTAAAAATGTTTTGACCAAAATTGTTTGGTAAAATGGTCTATAAATACCACTACCTATCTCATATCACTACACACACATCTATCTCTCTTTAAAAAATTAGTTTGTAATTTTTATTTTTCACTCCTTGAAATGGCACGCCGGGCTTGGAGCGAGGTGGAGGAGGAAATATTACTTACAAATCTTACGAGCCTTGTAGATCAGGGGGTTTGGCAAGCCGAGAACGGGTTTCATCCCGGCTACTTAGGAGTTCTTGAGAATCAAATGCGAGTTTCATTCCCCGAAGCAGGTATTAAACAAATTCATATCGAAGGAAAGATAAAAAAATGGAAGCATGATTATTATGATCTAGATGCTATACTTCGAATTCCCAGGTTTGGGTGGAATCCAAATGAAAATAAACTGGTGGTGGAAAATGATGTTTGGAATGAATTTGTTCGAGTAAGTAATTTTGAATTTGTTTTCAATTTCATATTAAATCGTTTTTAGTAAATTTATGAACTGTTTGCCTTAATTTTATGTAGGGTTGGCCACAACTGAGACATTTCCGGGACAAGGAATTTCCCAATTATAATCGTTGGGGTCATTGCTTTGTTCGACAAGAAAACTAGAAGTTTGAAGTCGTAAGAGGGTGGTCGAAGAATAAGTTCGTACTTTTGATAAAAAAATGTTTGAGGAATAAATTTGTACCATTCCGGTTTGTATCTCAAGTAATTATATTTATTTGAGATTAGTAATATTTTTCTACATAATGCAGTCTTCGTTTCGAAATTGGAGAAATTAAACTTACAAGTTCATTCTGAATCGAATAGAAGTGCGAACACAATACAAGCTACGAAACCCAAAAAAATCCCTAGAACAAAGATAGTTGATAGACTTTGTTGATGTTTAACTTGCACAGAACTTTTGGATGTGGAAGCATCGTCACTTGATCGATGTTCGTTTTGGACCGATTGCATTTGAAGGAGCCGGTATCTTTCCTCATGGAACTGTAACAATGCTCCTTCGGCTTCCTCGAACGTGGAGTATCTTTTGAACAAGTTTCTCGAGTATCCATGAACCTGCAGCCCTGCGGTCTCCCAACTTGTATAGATTCCCGGCTCACGGCCAACGAAAACCACCCAATAGTATTGTTTATCTTGAGTTGACATTGCAAAATCTACGAGAAAAAACAAATTATGACATTTAATGAATACTAAGATTATTTGATATGTAGTTGGCTCAGATTTTTTTCCCACCGGCACATAGTGCACCACTTGGCTACAACTTATGTTGCCAAATGGTGAGTAAACCATTGACCCTCATAAGTTGTCCCTCCAAGACAAGTGCCTCGCCGTTAAATTTGTCAAAAATATCGTCATAGCCTAGGATAACAGCCTCAAAAACTAGGGTATAAAGCCCTCCACTCCCTCACCCCTCTCGTGTGGATGAAAATAAAATGACTGCTGGACAATATGCTGCCACTTGGCAGTCAACTCAAATGTCATTTTTAGCCTTGAAAGTTGAAAAACGTTTCATACATATACATGCATTATAAGTAAATATAAATATAAATATAAATATATAAATAAATATAAATATGTATATTTTTTTGGTTCGCGAGCTCATTCGAGCCGAGCTTGGGCCAACTCGAGCTCGGCTCGTTTATCAAACGAGTCAAATATTAAAGCTCGAGCTCGTTCGTTTAAGTCATGAACCGAGCCGAGTCGAGCTGTTATCGAGCCGAGCCTCGAGCCGCTCGCGAGCGGCTCAGATCGTTTGCAGCCCTAGTCACATGCCACCCCGTTGTGGTGCCCAAAAGGTCATGAAGAGATGGTTTGGAGGTTGCTCGGGTCACCCAAAGGTCAAGGGAATTGAAGGAGATGTGAGAATTTTACCAAAGCTGTTCATTTTCCGACCAACTGATGGTAAAATCATCATATCTTTTGATGTACAAATGATATTGGATCCAAACCACTTGGGTTAAAAAGTAGACTCGACAAGCTTCCAACGGTCCAAAGAACATGCACCCAAATCCGAGTTCGGGAGTGTTCGGAGCGAGCCCACGAAATTCAGCCAAAATCTGCCATAACGGTGTGGTATCGATACAACCATTTTTGCCGTATCAATACAGTAAGGAAACAGAGCATTTGGAAGAATTCCGTAGGAGATCTGTATCGATACATGCATTTTTGCCGTATCAATACGGGTGATTTTCTACAGATCTTTTGCTACTTTTTGGACTTTCCACTTATGGAATACTTTCTACTTTTAGTATGTTTTTAGATATTCGTGGAGAGAGAAGTGGACATGTATAAATACCATTCTCTCCACTTTATCTCATTATGTAGACTTTTATGTTTTTAGTCTTACAATTTCCTAGAACTCCATAGTTGTTTCTCTCAAGCTTTCTAGTCATTTCTTCAAGAACTCTTTAAGGTAATCGTCGTATGTTATTTTCTCGTTTGTTAATGTTGTAGCTACGGACTAGATTCTCCTTAATATCAAGTTTATTTTCGTTTTCGTCGGTTAACCATGTTTTTTTTTCCTAGCATGTTTTCTAGTCTTTTTACTATGTGTGAGTAGTTGTTTGGCTAAGTCTCGGGCTACTCTTTCCCAATGACTTAGGTGGTTATGTGGTTCTTGAACCCTCGGGCTTAAAAGAAAGGTTTATGGAATAGAGCTTAACTTGCATATTTGGTCTAAACTAGGGTGTTAACTTCTTGGCATGCCGTTTAGTCAAGCGGTCTTGGCACGTGGCATGCCTAGAGCTCGTGGCCTCCTATGTGTTTGATAAATGATTTTAACAAGTCGGTTCGCCTCCGTTAAATCTCATCTTTTGTTAATTGTAGTCATTAAAGTTAAATCCTTCGGGCGTGAGCACGCGGTCGTGACTCTAGTTTGAGTTATATCGAGAACCGGTAACAGCCTTTGTCAAGGGATAGAAGATCCCTAGACTTGCCTCTTTTTAGTTCATTAAGCAAATTTCTAGTCTTTTTACTTAGCTTGTCCACCACTCAAAGAAAAACCAAGTTGGCCGTCTTAAATGCCAAATCCGTTACATAAAACCTTCAATCCGATTAAGCTATATTCGTTTCTCTGTGGGTACGATTCCGGACTTTCGGAAAATATGCTATCGATGATCTAGCCCTACGCTTGGGGTTTCAAACCTTGTATCTAAGGCAAAGGTCTTCTTTCGGTTGAAAGCAGTGCACCAACGGTGCACACCTCGTGGGGGCCCATAGAAAGGGTTGTTGTTTATATTTCGATTAAAAAAATATTTTAGTCTTGTCATAATTAATTAGCATCTATAAATGAGTCATTCTATTGAAAGTCCACTGAGCTATCGATAAGCACAGAAAAAGATAGAAAGCCTACAAACTCTAATGCATTTTTTTAATATTTTTCAATACACTTTCACACATTTTATTACACTTTTCACATACTTCAATACATTTTTTAAATCTTAATGATAGTTTAGTGGGCTTCTTTTAAAAAAAAAAAATCATTTTCCTCTATAAGTCAGGAAATAAAAATAAGGGACACGTGACCCCTTCAATTATAAATCTGATGGATGGTGGTAGGCCAATGCCGCCAATTCCACAAAGAAGATCATATAGGAGAAATGTTGAATGGCATCTCTATAGTCTTTACAAATTTCCTGGGGTACTGGGGAGATCAAAAGTTTACATTCCGTTGCATTTTCCCAACATATCGAAAAGATCATCTCTTTTCCCCAAGAGTCCACTCCCAATTAATACAACCTAGCCTCATCATGCACCTAGCCATATAGCCTCTCTCCTTTATATACAGACCACATGCACCACTTGTTCTACATAACATAACCCTTCTCGATCCTAATTCTCACGTATGAAAATTGCTTTTCCCCCCTGACACCCCCCCGGCCCCACTGTCCTTTTTCCTTCAATACCCCCGCCCCCCCCCTCTCTCTCTCTCTCTCTCTCTCTCCGGCCCCCCCTCCCCCCTCTCTCTCTCTCTTCTCTCATTTTATTTTTTTGTTATAAAATTTTAAATGGTAATAACTTTTTTTTGACGTATTTTTTTAAAATAAATTTTATATTTTTGAAATCTACTCAACGAAACCTATCAAACGAGCCTAATATTGATGGTGAAATAATGGAAAATGGAAAAATTATATATTTTTGTGGTAGTTTAAACTGTATAAATAAATTGAAAAATTAAGTGTTCCAAAATTCAATCCGTTTGAACGGGTGGAAAGATTTTAGTTTTCTGATCATTTTATTCTAAATGATCATAATTAAATTTTGACTGTAGGGCTCTCGTTGATTAATCCTAAGAGATATTTGATTCTACAACTTTCTTAGGGTTAATCAACGAGAGCCCTACAGTCAAAATTTAATTATGATCATTTAGAATAAAATGATTAGAAAACTAAAATCTTTCCACCCGTTCAAACGGATTGAATTTTGGAACACTTAATTTTCCAACCTCTTTATACAGTTTAAACTACCACAAAAATATATAATTTTTCCAATTTCCCAATCTCTTTAGTTTTGAGAGAAAAAGAAAGTCTTTTCCAATTTGTCTTTTTTTTCCCCCCTTTTTTTTCTTTCTTTCCAGTTTGCTTTTTTTTTTCCCCGCTTTATTTCCTTTTATTTCTATCCAGTTTGAATTCTTTTTTTCTTTTTTTTTCCCGCTTTATTTCTTTTTATTTCTATCCAGTTTGAAATCTTTATTTCTTTTCTTTTTTCTCTTTATTTCTTTTTCTTTCTTTTCAGTTGGAATTTTTTTTCTCTTTGATCAGTCTTGAACGGAGAAGACGCGTGAACCCAAGAGAAAAACAAAACTCATTTCGAAACCTAGATTACAACGATTCATATGGCCAATCTCTCGCACACTCTTGTTTATCTGTTTTCCACTCATACAAATTTTACGCTAGCTCCCCGAGATTTTGGTTGCGCAGTAGATAAAGTGAAACTTTACTCTGATAAAGACA
Organism: Rhododendron griersonianum; assembly: GCA_018127125.1. Lineage (NCBI taxonomy): Eukaryota > Viridiplantae > Streptophyta > Magnoliopsida > Ericales > Ericaceae > Rhododendron > Rhododendron griersonianum. Next base: position 33,098,722 of record CM030792.1, on the reverse strand, counting down.
TTTGTCCGAATACAAACAAACGATATTAGTAATTTGCAAAGAAAATGGTGATTTTTTTTTTTATCAAAGAAGATGGTGATTTGAGTTGGTCATTCTTCCAAATTTTGAAGTCTTATTTGATATGGACTTGGAAAAATCAAAAAGAAAAATTTGAAGTTCTACGAAAATATACACTCTATTAGTAGTTGCCCTTTTGTTTGTTTACGAGGAGTTCTTAGTTTGTCTCTATCAGAAAAAAATTTCAATGCAATAGTTATTTGTAACGCTGTCACATATGATCCCCACATTTTGTGAGATATGTATTATAAATAGCCGTTGCATTGAAATTTTTTTGAGAGATATTTTTTTTTTGATCGGCAAGAAAATTTTGTTTTTTGCGGAACCTAGGAGGAAAAATTATTCGGTTGCCTAGACTACTGACCACTTCTTTTTTTTTCGTAAAAACCGGATTAAGTTAACCCAAAAAAAAACAGAAGGGAGGTAAATGGGAAAAGAAACAAATAAAGAAAATAATTGAAAATTTAAAAAAGAAAAAAAATTTCAAATTGAAAAGAAAAAAAAAAGTAAACCGGAAAGAAAAGGTGAAAAAAAAAAAAAAAAAGCAGTTAACTGAACGAAGAAAGAAAGAAAGAAAGAAAGAAGAGAGAGAGAGAGAGAGAGAGGGGCGGGGGTAATCTGGTATAAAGATGATACCAGTGAGGTTCCAGTAAAAAATGGGTACATACAAGATCCAGCTTGAAGGCGTAACCGTTGATGTACGCGTAGTGAATAGTACTGCGGAAGTGGTTGCCATAGGCCTCGCTGAGTTAAAACCTCTGATTGGATTGACGACTGCTGTAGGCCTCATGGTTAAGTTCGAGGCCAGTATCAAAAACCCTCTAATGCTTCAACTTTGTGTCGGAACTCGTTGCCTGTTGATCCAGCTGGGTAGCTTGGATTCAATTCCGCAGTGCCTGAAGGACTTTCTAGGAGACCCGGAAATTTGTTTCGTGGGTGTTGGTATGAGCGAAGGACTTTCTGGGCTCAAAACTTATTGTCGGATTGAATGCAAGAGCGGAATAGAACTGTGTGAGTTGGTTGCCATGATTTTGAAGATGCCTCGTTATCTTTCTGAGGGCCCTGGGCTAGGAACATTGTCGGATGCGGCTGGATTAGGAGCCGTGCAATTTCCGAAAACTGTGAAATTTGATTGCCGGGCTAAGGTTTTTAATGATGAAGAACTCATGTTTGCGATTCATGCAGTTTATTGTAGCCACAAGATCGGAAGCAAGATGTTGGCCATGCTTCTTTGATGTTGGAAGCAGGAATTTGTCCATGGTCTTTAATTGATTATTAACTTGAATTTGGGTTGTTTGTCTTGTTTTTTGTTTAGCTGCTCAAGTTCAAAAGTCTCTTTGTTGGTATGTAGTCATATGTTTTTCAGCTGTTCAAATCACCTTTTTTGGCTTTTTATTTTTTATTTTTTTTTGAGTTTCAGTCATAATTTTTTGATTCCTTTCGTCAAGACAAATTGATAATCTACGAAAATATGACGCAAAACTAATAAACGCGAAAAAAATTTAAATAAAGACATAAAAAAAAACAAATTGGTGACATGGTTGACCGAATGTAAGTTTTGATCAACTTTAAGTTCGAAAAACTTCTTCCCGCTGGTCACAGTATCCAAACTAGTCAGGCATTTCTGTATGCAAAATCAATGGATTCGGAAAACAAATACTATCATTTGCTTTAAGTAATTAGGCACATCAATAAACTTTCTAAGTTGTTTCGGTTAAACTTTTGCCAAAACTTTCAATTCGGAACATGAGTCCCTTTATCAATAGTGGGAAATTGTGGGTTCCATGTTTGTTTAGAAAATCTTCAAGACTTGCACAATAAAACACCGAATCATTCATGTTTGAACCTCTTTCTACTTGAGCCTTGCAGGTACAGCAACCCACGTACAGCAGCTGCATACAGATCCATTTTGCGCCCATCTCGGGTTCCACAAAGATGATCGGAGCCGCTCATTTTGTTCAAAATATATTGTTTAGGGTCCTTGTAAAAAATCATCTCAATCGGATACCGATAAGGGCGTTTACCAATCATCCAACTTTGCTTCAGAAATTTAAGCCAAATTCTGAAGCAAAGTTGTATGATTTGTAAACGCCCTTACCGAAATCGGATTGAGATGATTTTTTATAGGGATCCTAAACAATATATTTTGAACAAAATGAATGGCTTCGATCATCTTTATAAGACCCGAGACGGGCGCAAAATGGATCTATGCGCGACTGCTGTACGGATTTGCTGTACCCCTATCATTTCTGTAAAAAAAGTTGGGTAAAAAGTTTGGTGGCTAAGCTTTACGGGCCTTACCCAAAAGCCGGCTCTTCCGCTCAGATTTGGAGGGGTATTTTACAAAAATACCTTTTTAAATTTGAATAGTTCATAAGTATTTTTAGATGATTCGGAAGCACTAAATGAACCAAATTGGTCCGAAGTCAAATTGACCGGATCCAATCCCCATCCAACAGGCGTTGGTGCGTCACCCATGGAGTAATAATTTGGGCATCCCGCAAGCTGTGAATAGTTTACACATGGAATTGAATAACTCCCTTAAACTGTCAAATCCCGCAGCTGTGTATCTGTATCTCATCCCTGTAATAAATGTACCACTCCTGTAACTTATGATGCTCTTCTCCCAACTATGCAAGAAGCCAAGCTCCTTCACTCCCGCATCATCGTCTCCGGCCTTCACCAACATGACATATACCTCCGGCAAATCATCACAGCCCTCACTACTAACCCCAACCCGTTCTCTCTCCTCCACGCCCGCCACCTGTTCGACAAAATTCCCCAGCCATCCACCTACATTTACAACACCATGTTTCGAGCTTACGCCTCAAGCCCACACCCACATCAAGCATTGGCACTATACCACCATATGCACCTACATGGCCCCCTCCCCGATAACTACACCTTCCCATTTTTGCTCAAAGCATGTTCCAGCCTTGGAGACCTTAGAACAGGCGAAATTGTTCATGGACAGGCTTTTAAACATGGGTTTGGTCACGACATATTCGTGCAAAACTCGTTGATTAATTTATATGGGTCGAGTTGTGGAGTGAAGATGGCTAGACGGGTTTTTGACGAGATGGGTTTCCGGGATGTTGCTACGTGGACTAGTTTGGTTACTTGCTATGCTAATGGCAGGTCGATCGAGTCAGCGCGTCATGTTTTCGATAGGATGCCGAAGAGGAGTGTTGTTTCTTACAGTGCTATGATCACAGGGTATGTTAGGCGGAACTGGTTTAAAGATGGGGTTTTGTTGTTTAGGGACATGTTGGTGGCGAAAATGGAACCGAATGATTCGACGATAATGAGTGTGCTCTGTGCTTGTGCTAATTTAGGGGATCTTAATTTGGGTAAGTGGGTTCATTCCTATATAAGTGAAAGGAAAAAGAACCAATTTGATGGCAGGATTAGTACCGCTTTAATAGATATGTATTTCAAATGTGGAAGCATAAAGAAGGCGCTAAAGGTGTTTGAGGGAGCTAAGGAGAAGCATGTGGGCGAATGGACGGCTATGTTATCTGGATTAGCAATGCATGGTCTTGGCACTGAACTGATTGAAGCATTTGAAGAGATGATCAGCTCTGGAGTAAAACCCAATGGTGTAACATTTGTAGCCCTTTTCTCTGGGTGCACCCATTCTGGACTAGTAAATGAAGGGATGAGATATTTTGACCGAATGACTATTGACTTTGGGATTGAACCAACTGTAGTACACTTCGGTTGTGTTGTCGATCTTCTTGGTCGAGCAGGATTCATTGAACAAGCCGTTAGTTTTATTAGGGATATGCCTGTCGAGGCTAATGCTGCAATCTGGGGTGCTATTCTTACTTCTTGTAGAGTCTATAAGAATGTCGAAGTTGGGGAATTAGCTGCCCGGTGGCTAATAAGTGCTGAGCCGTGGAATGGAGCTCTTTATATGGTTTTGTTAGGTTTGTACAGGGATGCCGGGAGGTGGGATGATGTGGAGAAAGTAAAGGAGGAAATGAAGAAGGTTGGTTGCAGAAAGAGCCCTGGTTGTAGCTCGATTGAAGTGAATGGGATTTGTCGTGAGTTTGTGGTGGGAGATAAATCACACCCTCTTACATTTGAAGCATGCTTGACTCTTGCTAATGTTATTGCGGAATTTGAAGATAGAAGGTTTTTTCCAAATCTCATTTAACAGATAACATTGTGTACCAAGATTGAGAGATTCAAACAAAGGGTTGTTTCCCATTTCATCTCATGAATGATTAAATGTTAGATTACACAGCGCAATATGAATGGTATTGAGAACGTGATGGTTGCACACCAGTTGGGATTTCAACTGCTCCATGTTATGCAAAAAATGTGCGATGAAAACAGGCTATGGTTTGCTTAAGAATCTCAGCACTCACATTTCGTATTTGGGCAGCACAAGGGTTTTGTGGACACTGAAGTTGAGTAGGTGAACTATAAGTTCAACAGAAAAAGTTACTCCAACAAGCTTGCTTAGGTTATGTTGCAGGAGGGACTTTTTTATCATCATTCATCATGCCTCATGCTTGCTTTGGTTATCACATGAAAACAATCTGTTTAGATTGTGGACACTTTTCTCCAACAGTAGCCACTGCCACTTGAATTTGGTTGCAAGAGTTACGGGAACTATTAACTATCACTGATAATTTCAGGTAAATCTCCATCAAACACCACTTTTTCATTGGTTTAAATTGAACTCGGTTGTCATATCATGTGTTGTGGAATATAATTCTCTCTTGTGAATGGCATTTGTCTTGAGTTTGTGGTGGGAGATAAATCACACCCTCTTACATTTGAAGCATGCTCAACTCTTGCTAATATTATTGCAGAATTCAAAAACGGGTTGTTCTCCATTCCACCCCACAAATGATTAAATGTTAGATTACGGGCATTTACAAAACATCCAAATTTGCTTTAGAATGCAAGCCTGAATTCTGGGACAAATTTGGATGTTTTGTAAATGCCCTTACTAATACCGGATTGAGCTCATTTTTTTGCAAAGACCATAAACAAAATGAGCGGCTCCGATCATTTTTTTAAGACCCAAAACAAGCCCGAAAAAGGGTTTGTACGTGCTAGTACAGTAGCACCGCTGCTCCAAGTAACATTGTTGGATTCCCACTAGTTTCAAATTTTGTCAAATATTTTTTCAAAACTGATTTGAATTAATAGAATTTTCGAGGCCACTCCCACCCTAGTCCTATACTCTATAGCTCCTGCTCGGTGGACCGTCCTCGGCTTTGGAAATGTTTGCTGGTCAAAGTATAAAGCAGGAATGCGGCGGCCGGAGGCCCACTGAATGTTTGGTCTTTCTTCTTTGACACTTCGGATTAAAAATGTCAAGCTCTACATTAATTTTGTACTTACTAATTTAATAGCTATTGTAAAATATTCTTTTGTGGCATCTTATTTTAATATCAGTACACATTAGCTAAATGGGATTTGAAATGTAAAAACTATCCAACATCCATCCACATTTTAAAGCTCTCTTAGGTGGTTGTCCAAACTTCAAAATTGATCAAATCATGGGTTTTATTTTGGCAACCATTCACAATTGTTATATAATAAGGGATAGAACCCACGAAAGCAATTTTAATGTGCGCAAAGTTGCTACTCTCTCCTTCCTTTTTTAGAGTCCAATATTTCATTTTTAACTGTCCCTTAATAATAGATTCCATTTTTTGTATATTTTCTATTTTGCTTCTAAACTAAATTCCATTTTGAAAAGTTAGTGAGTAAAAAAGTGTAATGATGATGTCTCCATAGAAGGTAAGTAAGGAAAGTGGAGGTAAAAATTGATATAAAATGCATAATGAGTTTTCTTAATATATTGGAAGATATAGTAATATTTTCTCAATATATTTTCCCAATCTTAGCAAAGTCGCTAAATTTTTGATGTTTTAGTTATTGTGTTGATGTTGTCGCTATGCTTAATTGATTGGGCTTACATCAACGAATGAACAAATCATAAATCTTGTGGTGGTTCGGGCTAGAACATAAAAAAGATACGTTGATTTTTTATTTTTTATTTTTTCTTATACGAATAATTTGTGAACTGCTAACTCGGGTTGGGGTCATGCTATACTCTTCACACTGATACGATATTGGTAGACGCATGATTGAAATGTAGTATTTATTTATCAAAGTTATTCTCAAAATACGTTAAATTTTTATATACAAGTTTGTCTCCCAACTAGGGATGGAACCAGAATTTCTTAAATACGGGGGGCCGAACTATTAACAACAAATTTTGAAATTTTAAGATTCGAAAATCTAAGAATTTATTTGGTTTGGATTTTGAGGGAGGTTTTTTTGGATACTGAGTAGAGAGATAGAAAGAGAAACAAGAGTAATAATTAAAGAAAAAATTGATTGGAGACTGTGCGGAGAGAGAGAGAGGTTGGATTTTAGGATCCAAAATGAACATAGTCTAAAATATTTAAATGTCTAAATAACACTTAATTCAAAAAAGATAGGAGTAATATATAGTTGCTCTTACCAAACAAAAAACAACTAATCTTAATATTAAAAGAAAAACTCTGAAACTACGCGGGGGCTGTGGCCCCCATACGCCTTGTATATAGCTCTGTCTCTGCAGTCCCAACTCTTTGGGATCAACTACTTTTTTGGATTATCCATGGATTATGATTGGCAAACACGAATCAATATCGAAGTAACGAGGTTGGTCTAGTGTTTAAAACTTGCAGCGGGTTTATTGATTAAAGTTTGGGACTTAGAGAATCCAACAGTTTGCTCCCTCATGGATTTTAAGTTCGAAATCACTTATTAATTACTATTAGTGGTAGATTGGGAGGTGGTACTATTTGATGGTGATCCTTCTGTAGTGTTACATACTTCTGATAAGTAGGTGGTGACTGGTGATCCTTCTGTAGTGTTACATACTGATAAGTAGGAATATGAAAAAAAATCAAAATCAAAATTTAAACTTAGACTTTGTCCCGGGGCTCGGCCTTTGTTTTTGGTTAAAAATCCAATGAAGGAACTCTCTTGTGGTCCTTGAAAAATTGTCCCGGGGCCCGGCCTTAGTTTTTGGTTAAAAATCCAATGAAGGTTTGATTCAATTCTCTTGTGATCTTTAAATGAAATCTATTGACATCTATTATTTTCATTGTTAAGAAAAGACGAAATATGTATTATTGAATGTGTTTGAAACATAATCCTAGCATGCATTTATATAGGCTACAATATTCTTGGTCACTAAGAAATATAAACCAAATAGGAAACATACATTATAAAGAATTCAGCCCAACTAGGAAGCATGAATAATAAAATCTACGAAACATGGTAACATAATATTTCTCAATATTATGTTAACATCCCCCCTCAAACTCAAGTAGGTCTACCAACTTGAGTTTGAAAAAGCCATGAGAAACCAAGAACAACCAAGCCAAAAAGAAACCAGGAGCAGCCACGCCAAGCCAAGCCAGGAGAGCCAAAGAACAGCCATGAGCAAGAGAAGCCATGGCAGTAGAGATTCGAGGTGAAATCAGAGTGAACGAGCCAGTTACATATTACTACGAGTGCTCGGCGGACGGCGACAAAATTTAGGCCGCCCGCCGAGAGCGAATATTCCACAGGGCCTAGATCTTATAGCTCTGATACCATGTTAGATTTCTTGGAGAGTTCCAACCTAAAACCAATTGGCAATAGGTGGAGTAGCCTCTAGAATTTATTAACCAAGTTTGGGTGGCTTAGATGAGCGATGTGGGACAAGTCTAACACTCCCCCTCACGTGCAGCCCGGATGCACGTGGAGGTAACAGACCAGGAGCTGACTGACTGACTCGGGCGATAGAGATGACAGAGACTTTCCCATGCGAGGTGAGGCCACCCAAGACCTAGCTCTGATAACATGTTAAGAAAAGACGAAATATGTATTATTGAATGTGTTTGAAACATAACCCTAGCATGCCTTTATATAGGCTACAATATTCTTGGTCACTAAGAAATATAAACCAAATAGGAAACATGCATTATAAAGAATTCAGCCCAACTAGGAAGCATGAATAATAAAACCTACGAAACATGGTAACATAATATTTCTTAATATTATGTTAACACATGATCCAAATCGTTCATTTTCTATTTTGTACTCTTTTTTTCGTCATTTGTGTAGAAAAACAAATTATTAGAAAATAGATAAGTACCTAATCAACTCTCATTCGTGTAAAACTGGTGGTGACGTGTGCCACTGACGCAGCGGAATTCACGAGAGACTAGTTAGCGTACTAGTCCAGACGAGATAAACAACTCGTCGCAACGAGCAAATCTTGCGCACAAGAAAGAAAGACAAAAGTCTGAATATTATTGAATGATTGAATGAATAACAAGGAGGGTTGCACCCTTATTTATACTAGTAGTAGGCCTAGCTAATAAGGTAATGCTTGGCTACCAAGAATACAACTTGGAGTAAGGACCAAGCAAAACAAAATAAGGAAATAAAAACTCTAGGAAAACTAGAAAATAGGAAACTAGAATCGTGCTAAATAGGCAGCACTAAATAAGATCTCCTACTATTATTATTCCCTAACAAAAGTTGCCAAAACAAGTGGCATAAATTAAAAATAAAACTAGAGAATAAAAAGTTCCCATAACTTAAATGTCTTGATCAATACTTCTTCCTTAATTTCAGATTACCGAATTTTGCCAAATTGGGTAATCTGAAATTAAACACCGTTTGGTCTTCCGGGGCTTGGCTCGGTCCAAATGATCATGGAATTGGGCCTCCACGTGTTCTACATCACATCCTTTAGCTTCAGCCATTGTCTGGATACAACGGCTCCTCAGCATGATACTCAGATAAATCAGCAACATTGAAAACCTTTGAAATCTTCATAGAATCAGGAAGATCAATCACATAAGCATTGTCGCCAATCTTCTTCAGAACTTCATATGGACCATACTTCCTGGGCTTCAGCTTGTTATAGGTCCCCACTGGAAACCGTTCCCTGCGCAAGAACACCATCACAAAATCCCCTTCCTTGAACAATTTCTCACGCCTGCGCTTGTCTGCAGCCCTCTTGTATTTCGCATTAGTCTCAGCTAGCTTCTGTTTTACTTGCTCATGTACCTCTTGAGCCTGCTTAGCCATTGCCTCAGCTGCAACACTAACCCCGGGACCCCGCGAGAGATGAACCAAATCCACTGTATGCTTTGGAGATGTCACATATACCAAGGAAAAAGGTGATTTTCCCGTGGCACTGTGAACTGCACTATTGAAAGCAAACTCAGCATGCGGCAAAGCGTGATCCCACTGCTTCGGCTTGTCGCCACAAATACTGCGAATCAAATTTCCCAAACTCCGATTAGTCACCTCAGTCTGTCCGTCAGTTTGTGGATGTGCGGTAGAACTCCTCTTCAGCGAAGTTCCAAACATCCTCCACAGAGTCACCCAAAAATGGCTAAGGAACTTCACGTCCCGATCAGAGGTAATAGACTGTGGCACCCCATGCAACCGAACTACCTCTCGAAAGAACAACCGAGCCACATGTGAGGCATCCGATGTCTTTCGACAAGCAATAAAGTGCACCATCTTTGAAAACCTGTCAACCACCACAAATACAGAATCCACACCTCGTTGGGTACGAGGCAGTCCCAACACAAAATCCATAGACAGATCCTCCCAAATATTATTAGGCACAGGCAAAGGAGTATATAGACCAGTATTTTGAGATTGACCCTTGGATACCTGACAAGTGTAGCACCGTCGCACAAAATTCCCAGCATCCTTCTTCAGTTGTGGCCAGAAATAGCGCTCCTCCAAACTCGCAATTGTCTTGTCCCTCCCTAAGTGTCCACCTAACCCTCCGCCATGAAGGTCTCGGATTAAGCTTTCCCTTAAAGAAGTTTGAGGAATACAAAGACGATTGCCACGAAACAAGTACCCATCAGTAACATGAAAGTCACTAACAGGCCGGTTCCGAACGCATACTGCCCAAATTTCTTTGAAGTCCTCATCCTCTAGATACAGCTCCTTTAAGAACTCAAAACCCACAACCTCATGTGCCAAGGTCACCAACAAATTAGCTCGACGACTCAACGCATCAGCCACCCGATTTGACACCCCAGACTTGTGTCGAATAGTGAACGGAAATTTCTGCAAGAACGTAGCCCAGCGCACATGCATACTGTCCAACTTCTTCTGACTATTGATGAACTTCAACGCTTGATGATCAGTGTACAACACAAACTCTCTTTGAATCAGATAATGCTCCCAATGTTTGAGAGCACGAATCACAGAATAGAACTCCTGATCATAAGTGCTCCACTTTTGTCTAGCTTCACTCAGTTTTTCACTAAAGAAAGCAACCGGTCTTTTCTCTTGGGACAGAACAGCCCCAATACCAACTCCACTAGCATCACACTCAACCTCAAAAATCTTCTCAAAACTAGGCAGAGCTAATACCGGTGCAGGTACAAAGCCGTTCTTTAACCAGCGCGAAACTTTGCTCCGCTTCACCTCCCCATAGAAACTTGCCCTTTTTCAAGCACTCCGTGATTGGTGCTACGATAATATTGAAATTTCGAATGAATCGCCTATAGAAAGTGGCCAATCCATGGAAACTTCTCACTTCCGTAATAGATTTAGGCGTTGGCCAATCACGAATAGCTCGAACCTTCTCTTCATCTACGTGAATACCCTCAGAACTCACCACATAACCCAAGAATAATAAGCTGCGAGTCAAGAAACTGCACTTCTTGAGTTGAATGTACAGCTTATTTTCTTGCAGCACCATCAGCACTTGGCGCACATGCTCCACATGCTCCTCCTCGGACTTGCTATAGATCAGTATGTCGTCGAAATAAACGACGACAAACTTTCCAGTGAAAGGCCGCAAAACCTGATTCATCACCCGCATAAAAGTACTTGGCGCATTAGAAAGGCCGAATGGCATAACCAACCATTCGTACAGGCCATCCTTAGTTTTGAATGCTGTCTTCCATTCGTCCCCAGGTCGGATGCGAATCTGATGGTACCCGCTCCGCAAATCAATCTTCGAAAACCACTTCGACCCATCCAACATATCAAGCATATCATCCAGGCGAGGAATTGGAAATCTATACTTGATGGTTATTTTGTTGATGGCCCGACTATCAACGCACATACGCCAACTCCCATCTTTCTTTGGCGTCAACAAGGCTGGAACACCACATGGACTCAGACTCTCCCGAATGTGCCCCTTCTGCAGCAACTCCTCTACTTTCTCCCTTAGAATCTCATTCTCCTTCGGACTCATCCGATAATGTGGTAGATTGGGCAGACTTGCCCCAGGCACCAAATCAATAGCATGTTGAATATCCCTCATTGGAGGGAGCTCATTAGGCACATCATCAGTAACAAGCTCCTCAAATTCCTCCAATAATGGCTGTATCTTTTTAGGTATAGGAACTATCAGAATCTTTGCTTTGTCCATTTCCTCCACTACCAGAGACTTCACCACCATAGCATAAACCTGTTCCGACTCCTTGAAATCTGTCACAAACTCAGCTTCGGAACTAGCAATTGTTAGAAACGAAGACCCCTCTATTTTAAGTGGTTTGGCAGGCTCCTTATGACTGGAAGGAGCCATAACAACCTTACGTGACTCCCAATTAAAACTATAAGTATTGTCACGACCCTTATAAACAATATCAACATCGAACTGCCAGGGTCTACCTAACAGTACATGACTAGCATCCATCTCAATTACATCACAAATAACTTCAGATCTATAAATTTTCCCAATTGAAAGAAGAAGTTTACAGATTTCAGTTACCTTCACCGTAGGGCCCTTCTTTATCCAACCGATGTTGTAGGGAGAAGGATGAGGTTCGGTTGGTAACTTTAGATGGTCCACCAGTCTTTTTGCCACAAAATTCTCACAACTCCCACTGTCCACGATCAAGTCACATACTTTCTGATTGATGGAACAACTTGACCGAAAGATGCTATGACGTTGACTGGAATCTTCTGCTCTCGGCGCGAACAACACCCGTTGCACCACACAATTCACTCGTTCCCCGTCCTCCTCTGCATAATCTATATCATAAGAATTTTCTTCTGGCCAATCCTCTTCAAGCCCATCTTCTTCGCCACCCTCTTCTACCAGGCCCACCTTTCGATCCGGACATTCATTGGAGCGGTGTCCGGGCTTGCTACACCGGAAGCACTTATCCCCAAAGGGCTTGGCATATGGATTAGGGGCTTTGGCCACGTTTCTGTTATTGGAGCTACCTGCCTGATTAGCTCCTTCAAATTTAGGACCACCACCAACTGCACCCTTAGGTTGAAACGCAGGCACTGTTAGCTGTTTCTCTTTCCCCTTATCCGCAGCAGGAACAAACGACTCTCGACGGTACCCTGAATTGGCTGGTTTACGCTCCATCTGTTCGGCCTTAATTGCCAAGTTAAGGGCCTCGTCAACTTCCCAAACAGGCTGCAATCCTATCCTCTCTTGAATTGAAGGCTTCAACCCGTTCATGTACCTCGCTACCCGCTGACCTTCAGTCTCACTCAGATTATTACGATCTGAGAGTCGATTGAATTCAGTTGTGTAATAAAAAACTGACCTGGATCCCTGCGAACAGTTCTGGTATGACCGGAACAGATGTTGGTCATAGTCAGACGGCAAAAACCTCTCCATCATAAGCTGTTTCATTCTGCGCCATGTCACCACAGACGCCTTTCCTTGCCTCCGTCGTTTCGTCTGCAATTGGTCCCACCAAACTGCAGCGCCGCTCTTTAGTTTATAAGCGACCATCTTTACCTGCTTCGACTCAGGAACCTCCATCATAGTAAGGAACCTCTCAACCTCTGAAATCCAGTCAAGAAACTCCTCCATCTGCAAATTACCGTTGAACGTGGGAAGGTCCACTTTCATGCGGTAATCATCGAACCAATGTTGTTGTCGTCCGACGGGACGGTCTTCTTGTTCTTCATTATCCTCAGGTTCGGATTCTTCAGTCTCAGCATGTATTACCATCTGACGACGACCGGTTGCGCCTCGGGCAAATCCTCCGGCACGATTCCGATCCTGGTTACGAGGTTGGCGATGGGCAAATCCCAACGCGCGATCCTCCGCAACCCTATCTGGCCCTTGTCGGACTTGTAGAGTCAACCCCTGCAGCATCTCACGGATCTCAGCGAACTGAGTGTGGGTATCCTGACGGATCTCGGTCAACTGTGTTTGTTGCTCCTCTACCATCCTCCTTAGGTCAGTAAGCCCACGACCAACGTCAATGGGTGTGTCTTCATCTGTGTTTGGTGCCATCGAACCAGGAATAGCGTGGCTCTGATACCACTTGACGCAGCGGAATTCACGAGAGACTAGTTAGCGTACTAGTCCAGACGAGATAAACAACTCGTCGCAACGAGCAAATCTTGCGCACAAGAAAGAAAGACAAAAGTCTGAATATTATTGAATGATTGAATGAATAACAAGGAGGGTTGCACCCTTATTTATACTAGTAGTAGGCCTAGCTAATAAGGTAATGCTTGGCTACCAAGAATACAACTTGGAGTAAGGACCAAGCAAAACAAAATAAGGAAATAAAAACTCTAGGAAAACTAGAAAATAGGAAACTAGAATCGTGCTAAATAGGCAGCACTAAATAAGATCTCCTACTATTATTATTCCCTAACAAAAGTTGCCAAAACAAGTGGCATAAATTAAAAATAAAACTAGAGAATAAAAAGTTCCCATAACTTAAATGTCTTGATCAATACTTCTTCCTTAATTTCAGATTACCGAATTTTGCCAAATTGGGTAATCTGAAATTAAACACCGTTTGGTCTTCCGGGGCTTGGCTCGGTCCAACTGATCATGGAATTGGGCCTCCACGTGTTCTACATCAGCCACACTCCCCCACTATATATAGCTCCATCTATGGGGTGATCAATTTTTGTAGGGATAGTGCATAATAGGCTATGTCACGACTTTAAATGGGATCCCGCTAATAGACAATGAATTAATTTATCAAAAAATAATTAAGATACACAAGAATTGATCCGAATAACATTAGATATCTAGAGCGCAAATGTGCACAAGCAACCAAATTATGCTATCCAGGAACCCTTCCAAAGAAAATTCCTGACTTGTCAAATGGAAGTAAAATATGCCAGGTGCACATTTGCAACTGTTTATGATAACGTTAAGCACCGTACTGCATTCGTTGGGATTGACAACGCAACACATTCCTGTCTACTTGCATTTAAGAGAAATGTTAGGGTCCATAAACACTTTCCATTAAAATGTTTATGAGTGAATCTGGACCGTCTTATATGTTTTCATGAATATTTTTATGGACCCTATCAAACCTTCTTATTAGAGTAATTCATGGAGTTGGCTTCTCCACCATTAGGGGTTTAAGTGTGGGTTGTAGTTCACTCTTTTGCGTTGCGCCCCGATATTTGTCCAAATTTTAAAATCCGCTCTGTTCGTATTTTAGTCGTCGTCAAAATGCTTATACTAATAAAAAATTATCATTATCTGACATCTACAAGTAAACAAGTTTAGACATGTAATTTGGATTCATGCACACCAAATCTAAACCCAATTTAACCCAATTTTTGCATTTGAACTTGTTTGGGATGTCAGATTTCAATAATTATTGGCGACAATAAAATCTTGAAGAGATCTATAGTATAAACGTATCAAATTACTCCATAAAAGCAAGACCGATATTGGGGAAAAAAGGTGAATTGCACACACACACACACAAAAAAAGAAGCCAACTAACTAATGTATCCGAAATATATAAAAAAAACCGGATCAAAAAAAGAAATATAAAAAAACAAAACACTAGACACGTGAATTTCGTATGTATCTTCTGCAACAGACCGAATATTGACAATTCAAATTTGAAAACAATGTTAACATTTTTTTTTTTCCACAATGATAACAAATGTTATTAGATTTTGCTAACCTCCACTAACTAAGCGGAGGATAATATGCACATAATCTCAAACAAATTCGGATATCAATACATATCTCAAGGATATTAATACACTTTTCATAAATATCAATACACCTTTCTTAGATATCAATACAAATTTTTACCTATTATCTTACCCCTTTTGGCAATGTTAGAACAATCCATGTCACTAATAAGTAAAAATAATCCATCAAACAGGAGATCTGTCTCTAGAAGGGAATCAAGTAACCACAGGTCCTCAACGGTGGGGATTCCGTCCATGGATTATACCCCGAACCACTAAAATCCTTGCCCGCCAACACATGAGTAACATTATTACCATTCCTAAGCCCATTGACAATTCAAATTTGAAAACAATGTCAACATTCTGCTTTCTTATAAAAATGCACTCCCAAATCTATTTTTAATACTTGTACTGTGTGTATTTTCTAACACTGTAAGACAAACTTCAATATGCATTTATAAAAAAAAAAATATGAAACGTGAAAATCATTTTGAAATTTCATTGTCATTGAGTGGCTTTCGAAAAAAAGCAAAAAGATGAAATTCCACAAAAAAAAAAAAGAAAAAAAGAAAAAAGAAGCAGGCACAAAACCTAATTAACGAAGAAGCGTTACAGCTCACGAGCGGCTGAGCCTTCATTACAACAACAACCAAAAATATCTGGACAAAACAAAATTACATTACAACCGATTGGACAAAACTACCCCTCACGGAGTGAAAGCAAACTCCATCAAACTACTCACGTTCTCAGACTCTACCAAATTGTCTTCATCTACCACCAACCAGATCTGAAAAACCCGCCGGTTCTCTCCGCCGCCGCGTCACTCTCCGGCGAGAACGAACTCTACCATTCTCCGATGTGATCAGACGGTGCAGCCGCAGAAGACGTAGAAGAAGCAGAGCATGGAGACCAACGCGACCGACTCGACGGCGGTGACGAGGGACCACACCACGTCGTCCACAATCGACGAGTTTATGAGGTTGTACGGGGACCATCTCGGCGAGGAGAACGCCGACAGGCCGTGGGACCAGTTCGGCGGCGTCAGGTACGAGGAGACTAGCCTCGCCGGCCAGCGGAAGATCGAGGTTGTCGGCGGCGAGAAATTGAGCTCGTCCAGCCACCGGAAAGCCGTCCACGAAGGCATATCTCTCTCTGTCTAGATTTTTCTGTGCCTCTCTCTCTCCCTCTCTAGATTCTCTTTCTATGTGTAGTTGTTTCTCAGTGGCTACGGGATGATTCTGGCATGTAAAAGGTTGTGGGTGGGGGGCTTATATATAATCATTTCAAATTTCTTTTTGGAGAGGAGGGATAGGGTGCTTTTGGCGGATATGGGGAATGGTACATGTGACTACTCATGATTGGATCTCAGCCGTTTATATGGGGAACACTATCAACATCGTAGAAGTTGATTTTTTTGAAAAAATAATAAAAAAAGAAGTTGATTTTTTTGAAAAAGGGATTGGATTATTGGATCTACCCGGTCTAGTCTATTTGTCGGCCTCTTTCGAGATTAGATAATTGGAACCGTTCATTTGTTAAGTTTCAAACTTCTCAGAAATCATATATTTGATAGAAAAAAAATTGATCACAAAATATTTTTTTCCTTCAAAAATTATTGAAACACGAGATTGAATTTATTTTTCTCAATCATAAAGTATTGCTACACAAGATCGGAAACCATTTTTTTGAATATAGAGTAGATGTGCTTCAAAATTATGTTAACTAATATTTGTTCAACGTAATTTTTAATATGAGTAATGATGAGGGGATTTTTGCACTACCACTGCCGAGGGACACGTGATTGACACCTGTCTCGGGAGTTGCCGATCGGCTTACAAAGGGTCGATCGAGTCGGCCCTGGCGGGGCGACCGTCCCACGATCGCTTGTGTGGGGTAATGTTCCTCAATAACCCCGGGGGCTAGGTACTAGGTCGCCCATGATCTCGGATGCTCCCTGCTTAATTCCGCAACCTAACCTCCTAGAAAGGTTCGCACCCAAGCATAGGGCTAGGTCGTTGAAAGCTTATAAACCGGAAGACCGGATCGTTCCCACAGAGAAATCTTCTTTAGCGAACTTGGAATAGAAGTAACGTACAGATTGCGGCGTTCAAGAGGCCAACTTTGGAGTTTTGATTGCAACGAAGAGTAATAGACTTGGAAATGAACTAGATTAAGATGGTCGAGTCAAAGGGATTGATTTACCCACGACTTAGCCATAAAACGGTTTCTTCATCTAACTCACGTGTGGACCGAAACCGTCCGGATTCCACTAGAAGAATTAAAAGCTGAAGACTACTTGTAACTCAACTCAAAGCTCTAATTCAAATTGAACTCATTTAACGCAAGTGAGAGACGAAAAAGGATCGTTCGCACGCGTAAGATTAATCAAGCACGTAGCATGAGGCGATAGACTCCATTGATCAAAGAAGCCACCGACCTCATGATCAAAGCTAGAAATCATGGGTTTAATTCATTCAAAACCTTGAGATTAAGCTAAAATTTAGGCAAAACCATTTAAACGACTAATCCATGGAGCAAACCTCACCCTATGACCAAACCTATTAACTACTCACTCATAGCAAAATGACTAGAAACAAGGCTAGGAAGTGAAAACATGCTTAGCCGATAAAAACGGAAATAAACTTGATTTAAATAGAGATCTAGCTTGTGGCTACAACATTAACAAACGAGAAATTAATGGGAAATAAGTACCTTGAGTAGTTCTTGAAGGAAATGACAAGAAAAGCTTGAAAGACTAACAATGGAGTTCTAAAATTTAAAAAGACTTAAAACTAACTATGAACTACTCTTTGAGAGGGAGAGAGAGGGTCCTATTTATACACAAAGGCCTTTCTCTCTCCTCCAAAGTCTGAAAATATCCCACAAAATCAGCCATTAAAAAAAACTTTTCATAAGTGGAAAGTCTGAAAAGCAAGAAAAATATCTGCTGGAAACAACAGGTATCGATACCTTAGGCAAATGGTATCGATACCCTCCTTCAACTCTTCCCCCGTAGATAACTGGTATCGATACCAAAAGCAAAAGGTATCGATACCCTTAAGGCTGGACAACTTCTGGACCAAAATGGGATGAAAGGTATCGATACCAATTGTTGAGGTATCGATAACAATATGCAAAATTGCAGATTCCAAGTTGAGGCTTCAGCTTCAGCAAACAACTCCCAGCAACTTCCAGCTTCTTAGCACTTATTTTCATTCTCTAAATTTAAGTAAAGATTATATTTTAAACATTTCTTTTACCTTTTCTTTACTTTAATTTTATTTAATGAAAATAAGAAAGTACCCGCCATTTGGAAACAATGGCATTACCAGAATTTTAAGATTCCAATTAAATCAAAATGTCGACCCCCAGCTTTTAGTGTAAAATGGAAAAATGCACATTTTTTTCTAGAGGAAATGGCTCAAAACATGACCTTACTCTTCAAATAAAACCTTGTAACTTTGTAGTTACTCTTAGAAAAAATCAAGGATCAATTACCGTCATTTTTTATCTCGAAAATTGATACTTTTTCAGAAAGTCATTTTTTCATACTTAGACAGATTTTAAGGGGCCGACAGGGTCTTCGGGTACTTGGAAGCACTTGGGCCATCCATGGCGTCAAACTACGCCTTATTTGCACGTTTTACCTGAAATATACAAAAATCACACCTTACGTGCAATATCAC
Source organism: Rhododendron griersonianum (assembly GCA_018127125.1). Taxonomy (NCBI): domain Eukaryota; kingdom Viridiplantae; phylum Streptophyta; class Magnoliopsida; order Ericales; family Ericaceae; genus Rhododendron; species Rhododendron griersonianum. The sequence continues at coordinate 33,080,048 of CM030792.1, read as the reverse complement.
TATAAAAGCTAAATAAATAAGATAAAAAAACATAAAACGGGACTAGGCGCACCAAATATCTACAATGTTGGGTGCTCATCACTCCCAGCTCTCGTATTTCACAGAGCATTACTGGAGATAACTGCTGATAACCTCCACCACAATCACCAGTGTAGCTGGCAGTCGTGTAAAATAGTATATAAACAGCAGACGGTGTGCAAGTAAGGTACGTTCTCTGTTTTCCCTTTGAATTACAGAGCAAATAGTCTTTCTCAACCAGATACTAACTTAACCATCGAAGGGTCCACGACTAGAAACCCCCTCAGTCATTAGACTTCTTGTAGAAGCCATCTCGAAGACGAAGCTCGGATTGACCGTCCAAATTTTGGCATCAACAGTTTGGCGCCGTCTGTAGGAACGATTTTCCTATTTCATAAATTTATCTGTGGAGTCAAGGTCATGGTCAATATGAGACAAAGCCAACGCTTCGTTCAGGAGCCCAACCCGTTGCAACAACAGGTTCACCACCTCATCGAAGTGGTCTACCAGTTATGAGCCCAAAACCAGGAACTTCTGGCTCGGTTTCCTCCTCCCCCTTTCGAATCACTTCGAGAGGAAGAAGAGGAGAGCGATCATCCACACGGCACTACTCAGCACACCGCCAGCCACCATCAACCCACCGAACACAACAGGGAAGATGGTAGTGTCGCGGCCTTGCGTCAAAGAAATGTGGTCAACCTTGAACACGAGGTTGTCCAGGGGGCTGCGTTCTGAGATTTACAGGAGAAGATGGACCTCGTTCTTCAACAGGTCAATGATCGAGGGGCCAAGGCTATAGCAACCCTGGAGCAGAAAACAGACCTTCCTTTTACTGCCGCGGTCATGGCTTACCAGCTTCCTTCAAAGTTCAAGCTCCCTACATTTGAACCATTTGACGGGGCGGGTGATCCACTCGACCATCTGAAGACCTACAAAGCTTTCATGCTGCTTCACGAAATTCCAGACTAGATCATGTGTCGGGCCTTTCCCACTACCTTGAAGGACCCTACAAGGGTTTGGTTTGGGAAACTGACGAGTGGCTCAATCATGACCTTCTCGAGGCTGAGTCAATTATTCGTAGAACACTTCTACAGTGGCCGCCACCAACATCGACCAGCGACTTATTTGCTGAACGTCAAGCAAAAGGAAGGTGAAACTCTGCGCGCCTACCTCAAACGCTTCAACAATGAGGCACTGCTTGTTGACGAGGCGGATGACAAGGTTGTTCTTACTACTTTCATCGGCGGTCTCCAACTGACTAAGTTCTTTTACTCGCTCTCAGAAAATCCATCCAGCACTATGGCGGAGCTGATGCATAAGGCCCAGAAGCACATCATTGCTGAAGAGGTGATGGCTATGCGTGGAAAGGAAACTCTGGGACTGAGCAATAAGAAAACAGAGGCCGATCCGCCAAAGCCACCAAGGGATAGCAGGAGTGAAAAGAAGCCCATGCATAATGACCAACCGCGCTTTCTGGAGCGGTTTGAACGATTCACGCCACTCAACACCACACCTGAACGCGTCTTGGTGCATCTTGTTAATGACCCCGAGCTACAGTGGCCTCGAGCAATGAAGCCAGTGGTTCCAAGGGATCAAAGCAAGTACTGTCGTTTTCATCGGGATCATGACCATGAGATCTCGAATTGTATCGAGCTCAAGAAGCAGATTGAGGCACTTATTCAGCATGGTCGACTGCAGCGTTTTATCCAAGGACGACCTGCCCAACAGGACGAGCAACGTCCACAACCAACTGACCGAGCGTGACAACGAGATCGGCAGAACGATCGGCAACAATAGCCAGAAGAGCAACCTCAGCCACCAATTGGAGAGATCCACGTCATTTCGGGCGGTTTTGCAGGCGGTGGCGAGTCAGGATCATCAAGCCGCGCATACACCTGGAGGCTTAGGTCTTTTGAAACGATGACGATCGACAGATCGTCTAAAGCAAGGCGAATGGGGGAGCAACCGATCAGCTTTAGTGAATCAGATGCCGAGGGGGTACAACAACCTCACGATGACCCTTTGGTAATCACTATGGTGGTTGGCAACTACAAAACTAGTCGTGTTCTTATCGATAACGAAAGTTCTGCAGACATTCTGTTCGCAGAAGCCTTTTGCCTGATGGGCATACCAAGAAAGAAGTTACAACCGATCCGATCACCTGATGTGCTAACAAAAAAAAATTACGTACTAATAAAGTGTGGAATCTAACGCATACTAAACAAAAATGCGTACTAAAAAAATACGGTAGGGGCAACCAAAAAAAAATCAACATAGAACATAAAATATAAATCTGTTAGAAAGGACCACCATAGACTTACCCGCACGTTGGGTTTATCACCGCCTACATATCTCTTTTAAATTCACAGGGTATCATGATCACATACCAACTATTCATAATCCCAATTGCTCGTCGGGTATTGATCACACTACCAACTATTGATCACAACTGGCAAAACCAAAAGCAACAAAGATAGCGAAGGCTCCACTCAACTGATACTACATGCATGTGGAAAATATTGTGAAGCAAAAAAAAAAAAAAGAACCACCTAAAGGACAATGCAATATAAAATTCTTAAAGTTCTGAATGCCTAAAAAAATTAGAAGATACGTTTTCCTTCTTCCACTTTATTAGCTAACACAAAGATTCAATAACTTTCAAATTTTCCTTACGTTTTCACTCAGTCAAACTTCTTCTACTAATAGTATGATTTCACAACCCTAGATCAACTTCATCTAAAATTACCCAAATCTACTACCCTGTGACCTGTAACCACTCACATGCACTTTCATTCCCAAATCTAAAGATCTCTCAACCAAAACATAAGACTTCAGATAATCCAATTAGGGCTATAAAAAAAAAAAAAACCAAGGGTTGGCCGGTTAACATTCTTTTGCAGATAAGGGTTTTAACAAATTGAGATCTGAATACCCTTACAGTTTAAAAAAAAAAATACGGTAGGGGCAACCAAAAAAAAATCAACATAGAACATAAAATATAAATCTGTTAGAAAGGACCATCATAGACTTACCCGCACGTTGGGTTTTACATTTTGTTAACACCCCCCCCCCCCCCCTCGTATACAAAAAATATGGATCGTAGAAGAAACAAAAAAATTGTTAGACACGGAACCCAAATGGAGGTAAACAAAAGGGTAGATAGAGAGAAAATCGCGGTTGGGGGTAAACCAAAAGAAAACAATTTCTATATACAGTTAAAATAATGGAGCCACTCACCTTAATTCTTGTAGTCTTGAACTCGGAAGTAGAGTTCGGTGATTTTCAATGGTGTGGTAGTATTGTAACTGAGGTTGAGAGAGAGGGGGGATAGGGATGGCAATTCGAACCGAACCGATGGGCACCCGAACCGATAACCGAAATTATCCCCGAACCATAACCGAAATTTTCCCCGTGGGTACGGGTATGATTGGCATAGAGGATACCCGAACGGGGTTCGGTTCGGTTCTGGTTCAGCTGATACCCGAACCGAACCCCGACCCGAACCGACCCGAACCCCGAACCGAAGTAGTAGTAAATTACAAAAATACCCCTGCCTATATATATACCCATACGTTAGGTTTTCCTTCTCACCCACTTCTCACTTCTCAGACCTCGGTGACTGTGAGGGACAGAGGGAGGCGGCGATTTCAGATCTAATCTCTCTCTTTCTCCCCCTCGCCTCCTGCCGTCGATCATCCTCCTCACCCCCTCGCCTCATGCCGTCGATCATCCTCCTCACCCCCTCGCCTCCTGCCGTCGATCATCCTCACCCCTCTCACCGAGTCGCCGTCGATCATCATCACTCCAGGCACTCCTGTAGTTGTTCATCATCATCAGTTCGAAGAGGTGAAGAAGGAGCTGATGTCGTCTCGTCAACCATCGTCTCTCAGATCGAGCGCGAGAACCGAGGTCCACCGCAACAGGAATTTCTAGTTTCCACTTTCCATTTCTGTTCCGTTTTGCAATCTATATACGTTCATTTAATTGAAGTTGGTGTTTGTGTTGCTTGATGAGTTGTGTTGATCGATTAGTTTACAGAAATACAGAAATCAATTTCTAGATCTGTGCTACCCCCCTCTCTCTCTCTCTTGTAGTATTCGGTTACCCATTCGGTTCGGGGATTACCCGAACCCCGTTTGGTTCGGTTACGGTTTGTTCCTCCCCTCCCCGTTCGGGTATCGGGGCGGATTTGGTTCGGCTTTCGGTTTCGGGGATCGGGTACGGATATGCCAATATCCGCCCCGAATGCCATCCCTAAGGGGGGATGGGGGAGGAAACAAAAGAAGAATATGTACGCCTCATTTTGGGAAACCCAAAGTCAGCCCGTGACTTTGGAAATAGCTAAGGTTATAGAAATTGATTTTGGCACTCCCCTTTGGAAGTGCGGTTATCAAGTTGGGAAGTGCCAAAATCACTCCCCGGGTTTTATTACCTTTTTAAGTTTCAGACTTTGGAAATCATACGCCTAATTTTTCGGAAATAGCCCGTGATTTTGCCCTTTCATTCTTGGCCTTAGGATGAAACCAATCCACGGCATCTACTAAAAATGTCAGACAACTTCAAATTAGGACCAGATTGGTTTCTCCATAAACTTTCCATTTATTGTTCTGTTTTATTTCAGAAAATGCAAAGTATTTATCAAAATGTCAATGGTTGAATGAAGGGTGGAGATTTATGCAAAGAAATGTGTGTTAAATCCAACGTTTAAGATTTATGTAAGAAAAATATGTGGACCACCACACCGTCGCGATTTGTATTATAGAAGATGGCAAAAATATAGAGGAAGTAGTTGGGAGCTACTTTTTCTGTTGAATTATAATAGTGAATTACAGATTGTGGATTATAATCTCGATAGATTGTACATCTTTAAAAATGTTTTGATGATACATACATAATAGAATACGAACTCAAGAGACAGTTTGAAGTATAATTTGAACAATAGATTATTATATGCTTTCTAACCATATTGACCTCTCCTAGAATGTACGCGCAATGGGTAGTCCTTGGATGAAAGGTCAGGGGTACATTAATTTTTGGTTGGAATATAGTTAGAGAATGCAAAATAAGAATTCAGAAGTTCCTCCAAAATTGATTTTCAAATTGTGGCTGTATCATATTGATGATTAATTATTAATTTTGACATAATAAAGTCTACTATGTGACTTCTAAACAACTACAATGAAAAAACATGTAAAATGCAATACAAAAGTAGAAATAGGAATTCCTAATTCTTACATGGATGAGACTGATCACACTTGATCAGTGAAAAATTCTGACACCCAGGTTGCAGCTCGCTCTTCGTCTAGAAGCACTATTCGAAGCTACATGACTCAGGGATCCAGAAAGTCCAGTGGCTACATCTAGCTATTTGAATCTGTTGGTTGGAATATAGTTAGAGAATGCAAAATAAGAATTCAGAAGTTCCTCCAAAAAAGATTTTCAAATTGTGGCTGTATCATATTGATGATTAATTATTAATTATGACATAATCAAGTCTACTATGTGACTTCTAAACAACTACAATGAAAAAAATGTAAGAACGCAATACAAAAGTAGAAATAGAACTCCCGAATTTTACATGGTTTTACATTGCCCACAATACCATATTACTGATGGGTCTTGAATCCCAGGGTAAACAAAGTACTAGCAAGTTTGACTCAGAGCCTAACGGCCAACTTTTCGCCGGCTTTTTGTTGGTTTTTTTAAATTTTTTTTACTTAGATTACTTTTTTTCTAAATTGTTCGTCTTGGTAAAGGGAATCAAAAAATTATAAAAATATAACTCAAAAATGTTAAGTTCACTAAAAACGACGCTAAAGACAATGAAAATGTCTTTTCTAAAAGAGTGTTTTTTAAGTGTCCTATCTTTCGTAAAATAAAATTCAATTTTGGGCTTGATTATTATAGTCCTATTTTTCCGATTCTATTCGTCTGCTAAAAATTTGGAGTAAAAAGAGGATGCTAGAAATTTTGCGAAAAAGTTAGCCACGGCCCACGGGACCCAGCCACCGGAGACTAGAGAGTAGAGACAGACAGCCCACCCCGCCTTTTTATAAGTATTCTCCACGATCTACAACTTCTATTCTTCGATTCCCACTTCAGTTTTCTCTCTCCTAGACATTTCGTCGAACTTCTCCAGAGCGACCGAACCCACCCCCCCCCTCCTCCCAACAACAACACAGCAATCGCCAATGTCTCTGCGACCCAATTCTCGCGTGGAGGTCCGGAAGAAGTCGTACAAACTCGGCGTCGACGGCGACGAAGCGCGGCGGCGGAGGGAGGACAATCTGGTGGAGATCAGAAAGAACAAGCGAGAGGACAATCTCTTGAAGAAGCGCAGGGAAGGTCTGAGTAATCATCATCCTCAGTCTCTCCAACTCTCTGATGCTTCTCAGTCCACCCCTGCCGCCATCGAGAAGAGGGTAATAATTCCCGTTTTGCCCTCGCTGAGAATTTCATATTTCAGTTGCCCTGATCGAGGGGTTTGTTTTATTGAATTTGAATTGTGTATGGTTCATATATATATATAGTCACATAATCCTTGATTAGGACCCTTCGCTTGCGCTTTCAATCCTCGCACTCCGCTCACGCTGTCGTGATTTTGATTAGGTTTGGAATGTTTTTGAAAGACGTTTTCGTGCTGGCGCTTGCGCTCGGGTTCCTGCTCGCGCTCACTCATGCACATTATGTGGTGTAGGTTTGGTTGATGAGAGAATTGGGGCCAAACTAGACGAGCCTACCCTATCTGACTTTTTTGCAGTGTTCTAAAAGACTAGGTGGCCGATTAATCGGCGCCTAGGCGGTACCCGCTGCCGCGCCTACGGTCCTAGGCGGTTGTCTAGGCGCCCGGCCGATTAATCAGTCGCTAGGTGCGATTAATCGGTTAGGTGGGCTAGGCGCTAGGCAGATTAGCCTGGGCTAGACGGCTAGGCAGAGTTAGGCGGACAATTAGGTGGCTCGGTGGTGTAATTTTTTATTGGAGTGCCATATTTAATGTTTTGTTTTGCGTATGTTGTTATATTTGCTCTCAAAACTTAGGGAGGGGGTAGGAGAATATTATAAAAAAATAGAAAAATAGAAAATCCGCCTAATGTCTAGGCGCCGATTAATCGCTTAGGCACTAGGCGGTGCTTGGCCGCCCGACTACTGCCTAGCGACTTTTAGAACACTGCTTCTTTGGTTTGTTTGGTTAATGTTTCTGGAGTGAGTTTTGGAAAATGTGTTCGATTTATCTGTCTACTTAATTTGCAAAAGAATCCCCTTTCGAAAAAACTTTAAACATGTGTTGTACTTGTCAGAAGTCATAAAAACTAGAAGATGAATAAGCTATGAAGATGATGAGTATTTTTGTTCTTAAAAAAGGTTTCTGAAATGTTTTTTTTGCAGAAATGACACTGAAAACAAATATCGCACCTTTACTTTGTTTTCCTCTATTCAATGCCAACCAATCATTATGGTTATTTTTTCAGTAGCTGCCGATCTGCTGCTACATCCTGCTTCTTCATTTTGCTGTTTCACGTATACTTAATGTTCTGAATATAGCCTGTTAACTTCAGTCAATAGGTTGAAGTTTTATCTTTGTAAATTAATGATCACCCATCACAGTTTGGAAGTTAACTGGAAGCCTGAAGTGCTATTTAGTTTTTGTTTCGTTTTGAACTTGATGTGTGTAAAATCTTGCAATTCCTAATACTGTTTGAAAGCCTTTCAGACCCGGTTTCTTTTTCTCTTAATTTTGAGGCTAGCAATGGAGCATCTAGATGTAGTTCTAATATAAATTCATTTTGGTGAACTAATTATTGGGAGTGTGTGGCTGTAAACAACCAATGCTCAATTAATGCTCAATTTTGCTTTAAATTCACATTTAGTTGTTTACTATATCGTAACAGTTGGAAAGTATTCCTTTGATGGTGCAAGGAGTATGGTCTGAGGATCCTGGAGCACAAGTTGAAGCAACCTCTCAGTTCAGAAAGCTATTATCAATTGGTAGGTGTGGAGTACTGGAAATGTTTATGATACTCAATAGACTGTTTTAAGTATTTTTTTATTTTTATTTTTGGTTTGCTGTGTTCCCCAGAGCGCTGTCCTCCTATAGATGAAGTGATAAAAGCAGGTGTTGTGCCTCGATTTGTGGAGTTTCTTGGAAGGCATGATCTGCCTCAACTGCAAGTAGGGAGTTTTTGCACTTCTAATTGTTTTCATCTGAACTGATAGTTCCACTTCCAATAGATTAAATTAATCTAGCACCATCTTGATAGCCTTTTTTTTTTTTTTTACTCAGTTTGAGGCAGCATGGGCTTTGACCAATGTTGCTTCCGGGACATCAGAGCATACTCGAGTTGTTATGGAATATGGCGCTGTCCCCAAATTTGTGCAACTTTTGAGCTCTGGCAGTGATGATGTCCGTGAGCAGGTAACTACTGCATATTTCTCTGACAACCCTGGGTGTCTCGGTTCATGTGACCTAGTTTGCTTAAATTTTTGGAGATCTTGTTGAAATTGTTCTCAAGTATATGACTGGCTTTTATTAACCATGCTGCAGAAGCGCTTTTCTGATTGAATTTGCCTGGATTCTCTATTTCACAAATTTAAATGTTTGGAATTTCCATTGTTCTTGGTAGCTTTCCTCTAAATGGAAATGTTGCCATTGGGGAGCTTGGATGTCTTCACGCCATTTTGCTTCATTCTTTTATTTTTATTTTCCGCTAGCCTTTTCCGAATTTTTTTACTAGTTCCCTAGGCTCCGTTCAGTTGTCGGGAATGTTTTGTGGGAAATTGGTTCTAGGAAAAGTGAAGTGAGGTGAAGTAAAATAAAATGAAATTTATTTTCCTGTGTGTTCTGTTGACAAGAAATCTTGCAGGAAAATAAGAATTCATTCCTTTTGGCAAAACCTATTTTGTAGGAAAGTGTTCCCCAGTGGGAAAGTTGAAGCTGTTGGTCCTAAAACTTTCCTGGTAACTGAACATAGGAAAGTTGATTTTCCCGTCCTTTCCCATCCTTTCCATGCAACTGAACAGGGCCCTAGTTTCCAGAATCTTTTGCCACCTTTCTGTTTTTTAAATTCCAAGTACGCCAAGCACCTAATGGTTTCCCAATACAGGTCCATTAGTATTATTTTTGTTGTGAGGCTTGTGACTACTTATGAATTTGCATATCTCAACTTTTGTGTCTTCCAAACAGGCAGTATGGGCTTTGGGTAATGTCGCTGGTGACTCTCCAAGTTGTAGAGACCTTGTTCTTAGTCACGGTGCGCTTATGCCTTTGCTAGCTCAGTTGAATGAACACTCAAAATTGTCTATGCTGAGAAATGCTACATGGACTTTGTCCAACTTCTGTCGGGGCAAGCCTCCAACACCATTTGAGCAGGTTGTAGTCATCCCAAAGTCTTTTTAAAAATAATCTTGCAGATTTTGTGGGTTATATAATCTAAGGATTTCTAACGCTGCGACTGGAATGAGTTGTGTATTTAGAGCTTGAGCTAGCTCTTTAATCAACTTGTTCATACTTGTTTATTCATTAATAACCCTATTCGAGCATGGTTTTGAAGTTCATTTCACAAATGAGCCTAGCCTGAACATGCTCATGCTGAGTAACGATCAGTCTTGTTTATGTCAGAGATATATGCCTCCTTTGACTACTATCTAATTCTTTCAACACAATGTGCCTGTTTTTCTTTCTAGTTTGATATTTGACCTTGGAAGGTGAATATTGTATGCCGCAACGTGAAAAAAGGGCACACGTCATTAGATTTGTGTCCTTTTTTCAAGATCATGCAGCTTTTTATCCTTGACCTGTGATAGATATGTGCATAATGTAGTAGAGATATTCCTATTTGTTCATGCCCTTGTCCAGCTTTTTCAAAGCCTTCGCAAACGTAGCATGTCACTGTATTTTAACCTGTCAATCGGGGCAGATCTTGGCTCATGATTCAGGATTGAACATTTCGGCCTTGTTCGTTTGGGGGACTCAAAAACCCTGGGCACGGTCTCCAATAAATTTTCTCTATCTATCTCTCTCCACTCATTACCCTCAAAAACCTCCCTCAAAACCCCCAAACGAACAAGGTTGTTCCTCACTGTGGTTATTCCAACAAACCAAAAGACTACGTAGGTGTCTGGACTTGTCTTGTGACAATATCATGGAGCTTCTCGCAATGGAGTGGGCTTTCCCCTAAGTTGTATAATGGTAACTCCACTTGTAATGCACATGCCAGTATGTTATTCTTGCGGATTAAACGGTAACAATACGTATTTAGAGGGATTTACGTATTTAGAGGGATTAGTATACCATTGCAGCTTCATTCCAGTTAGCCAAACGCTGCCCTAAAGGTTTGTTTTTGTCTCATTTTGGGGTCTCATGTTGGGGATGATGATAATTGGCCCTTTGACTAGCTGCATTCAGGTGGAAAGTTAGCTTATGGTAATTGCTTCTTTTTGTTAATTGCCAGGTGAAACCTGCATTGCCAGTTCTTCGGCAACTTATCCACTTAAATGATGAAGAAGTTCTAACAGATGCTTGCTGGGCACTCTCTTATCTTTCGGACGGCCCAAATGAAAAAATTCAAGCTGTGATAGAGGCAGGTGTCTGTCCACGACTGGTGGAGCTTCTTCTGTAAGTTCTTTTTTTTTCTTCTCCTCTAAATAACATAAACTACGTCATTGATTTTTTTAGTTCAGATTCCCCTTTCGTTTTATTGAATTAGTTGTCCAAAACAAAAAATTCCTTCTTTTTGCAAATTACCAATAACATTTCCCTTTTTCTAGGGATGTACTTCTTCCATGCTATTTTCTTTGTGATTGCTGGATCTTAAAGTTGTACTAACTAGAACTTGTTTTCCGCAAGTCATCCATCGTCAACGGTACTTATACCTGCTCTAAGGACAGTGGGAAACATCGTTACGGGTGATGATGGACAGACTCAGGTATTGATGATTTCTACACGTATCCAGTTATCCCATGATTCTGTCATTTTGATGCAATATTGTTTCTCTTGTTATTCATTGATTTCTGTATCAACACTACTAGCAGGTTACAAATACAGAAAAATAATATTCACATGAGCAATTACTAGATCTACTCATTTATTACGTTCCTAAATTATTCATGATAGTGAATTTGTTTTTGGCAATCTAGTCAGTTACATTCAGCAGAGGCAAAACACTTCCTACTTTCTAGCAAAGGATTGTGATTCCATTTGTCTAACAAAGAGAAAATATGGGTTTGTGATGTACACAAGTGATTGATACTTGGGGGAAAAGACGTTTCTTTCATTTCGCCAAAAAGTTGTTCCTGGGCTATTATAACATCCGAGACCTCAACAACATCCTACCTCGGTGCAGCTGGACCACAACATCACCACGCATCCACAATGCTGCCTCTTCATGTGCCACCTTCATCTCCCTCTCTGGAATGCCTGAACTCGCTGGTTATAATGTAAAGATGAAAACTATCCTTCATATCCACCCGTTGAACCACTCGACACCACCTTCGCTTCCTGTATTGGACCATCCTCTAAATCGATTAATCGACCCAAGAAAACAACATCCCAAGAACGCCAAAACTTTTATGAGTTTATCATCTGCTCTGCTGTGCCGTGCTGAGGCCCCAATGAGGAACCATCTTTCAGTCTGGAACATTCAATTGCACTTCGTCAAGGTTTAGCCTCCAAATATAAGATGGGGAAAATTTTCTGTTTGACCCCATGTGGTTTGGGCTCACATTTGATTATCAGCACATAACCACCCTGTGGTTGTTGGACCAATGTGCACAGTTAGAGTTTCCATCTAATTTAATTGGAGGTGTAGTTCACACACCTCTGTCGAGAGTGAATATGAGTACAACAACAATTATTATACAAAATACCCTAATCTATCTCCAAAATTCCACATGTGTCATCCGTCTTCTTCCTCACTTCTCCCTCTTTTCCTACATCAGAAAACCTACTATGTTCCTCCATGGTCTCTCTCTCTCTCTCTCTCTCTCTCTCTCTCTCTCTTATGTTCTTGAATCATGCCCATGGACAAATAAATAAATATTCATCTACAACAAAATGGGTCCTAATTCATACTAACTTGCAAAATGGGTCCTAATTACATGAGAAGAATTTTAAATGGACAAATACGAATTTGTATATGTGTGTATATTGTTGTAAAGCTATATATGTATTGGGTTCCTAACACAACAGAACTTTCTTTAACCAAACGTAGATCAAACCCAAACCACTAAACTCCAATCCAAAATTGCAATGAAAAATCAAACCTCATCCTTATCGCCGACGTCGGCCACGACAACAATTGCCGATCATTGTCTCTGTCTTCTCTTTGCAGCTTATTCTCTCTCTCTCATCCTCAATCGCTAATGGAACCGAAATTGGATAGCCCAATTGAAAATCTTACCCACATCGAAAACCCCCGTCTTTAATTTTTTTTTTTTCCGGTCAAATGGAAATTCAAAAACCCCCATCTTTAATTGTGCCTTAGTAAAAATCGAGTTCTTTCCTATTTATTTACATATACGTATGTGTATGTTATGACAAGTGGGTTGATCAGAATATATGTAGAGATCGAGATAAGGTGATTCTGAACTGGGCACATGGATTTTGATGTTCTTGAATAGTGATTCAAGATTTGGCAACTAGAAAATAAAATTGTCGCAGTTGCTGAATAGAGGAATACAAATGTGAATCGAAGCCAATGATTTGATTCAACCAAATTGATTTATCCATTCTGTTTTTCATTTGGGTAATCTGTTTTTGGCAGAACTGAAGTGTTTTTTTTTTATCAGAAATTCAGCCATCAAAGTTCCCCCCCCCCCCCCCTCCCACACACACACACACACACTCTCTCTCTCTCTCTCTCTCATACACACACACACACGTGTGTGGTCATATTTTAAAAAGATCAAACCAATAAATTTGTTAAGAGAAGAGAGGGCTTGAGAGATTGAGAGGGAGAAGACAAGGGCATTAGAGTCCTTTTACACATTCTCTTTAACAGAGTTCTGTTACTTGAATCAGCACTAGTATTCAAGTAATCTTATGTCCTCTCAAACTCCCGAAAAGCAGCGACCATGAAGATTTTCAGAAAATCTTTGGCCAATTCCTGCAACATCTTGCTGATTCAACGAATTTAAAACCGTATGAAAACTTTTAAGCGCAAAAGCCATTCCTACCGGCCTATTTACTAAAATTGTTAGAATTCTACCCATTTTTGCTATCTCTGACAAATGCGAACTCTTCTACCCAAATTGAACAACTTCCTCATGTTTGATTTAGCATGGAAATTCTTTTCTGCTATCCCTGCACTATTCGTATGTGTCTATTATGCGGTAATCAACATTATGCAGGTGCGCATATAACTGAGAAGGATAATTCAATGTTCACCATAGAAACAAGTTACAAGTGTTCACATGTAAAATCTCCAGCTTACCTTCTACCTTTTACATTTTATAATCAATTGTTATAAATAAAGAGAAAGTAAACAAAGCCAAGCTCTCAATTTCCAAGCAACGAGAAGTATACCTCATTTTATTTTGTTGGCAATCTCACGCTTTGCTTTAGAATTGTAAGTTATGCAAAACTGCCTCAAAGGGGTGATGCTTTGAATGAAGGGTACAATGCTTTTTGTAAGCGCAAACAAAAGGAATCTAAAATATGTAGATACTTGCGTGTGCGCCCATGTGTCTCTCTGTCTCTCTCAAACTGATTTTCTTTTTTCTCTGAGTGAGATAATAGCTCCTTTATCTTTTGCAGTTTATAATAGATAACCATGTTCTCCCTGGTCTCTTCCAACTTCTCACAACAAACCACAAAAAGAGCATCAAGAAAGAAGCTTGCTGGACGATTTCAAACATCACTGCTGGCAATAGAAGTCAAATTCAGGTATTGGATTTCTTCACATATCTATTAATCCAACGGATGTTTATGTCTGCAAACTATACTTGACCCACTATGCAGAAATATTTATGTTGGTCAACCATGACTCACAGGGATTCATTGGTCGTAATGAGGGGTTGATATCAGCACCTTTGCTTTATCTATGACCCATGGGTTCTTTTCCCCTTCTTATTTTGTCTTTATTTGAGATTGTTTTCCTAGATCGATATGCTACTGGAAAAGAGCAGCTAGTCAGTTGCTTAAATTTTAATTTATTTTGCAGTGAAGGAGTGCAAGATAAGGAGAAGGTGAGTGAATGAGTCTTCAGTGACCTGAGCGATTTATGCTCGTTCTTTCTACCATTATTTTTAGATTTTCTTTTCACAATCAGCTTGAATGAAATTTTTTTTTTTCAGAATTTGCTCGTTTCAATTTTGAATACAATGTTTAAAAATACTTTTCAACTTTCGTTTAGTTCTATTTCTATGGGAAATTTTTTTTTTGTTGGAAAATATTTCCAGTGTATAATTGTAAACCACCTAGACAAGCACTTATTTTAGTTTTATGTTAAGAAAAGGAGTACTGTAGATGAATCAAACGGTGCCTTCATCTTCGTAGTTATCTCAGAATGTTGATTTCAGAATTGAGTGGATCTACTCACAGATAGTTTAGAGAGCCTGTCAGAAGAGGAGCACTGGAGATGAACCGAACAGAGCCTTTATCTTCGTAGTGATCTCAGAATGGTGATTTCAGAATTGAGTGGAATTACTCACATATAGTTTAGAGAGCCTGTCAGAAGAGGGGCACAAAACAACTCTTGTTATGTTTGCCCAGAGAAGTTATATATTTTGTTTTGCTTGACAATATCAAGTTAATTTCCAGTTCCCTTATTAAGTGACATGGTGGATTAGCAACACATATTAGTAGCCATATTTATTTTTGTGCTTTCACTATAACAAGAAATGGTGGAAGCAGTTTCTGTTAAGCAGTACCATGAAATAGGCAACGGGTGATACATTGGGAACTGGGAAAAAGAAACTTAGACTCAGCCCAGCGCACAATGCACATATACTTCTGCATAAGCTAGTAGGAGAGTTGATTTTGGATTTGCCTTTCTATGGAGTATATTTCAAATCACATACTCTGTTTCATTCTTTTCTGTTTCTGGAACAGGCCGTTATTGAAGCCCATATCATCCTACCTTTGATTCAACTTCTACAGCAAGCAGAATTTGACATTAAGAAGGAGGCTGCCTGGGCTATCTCAAATGCTACCTCGGGAGGATCTCCCGAGCAGATTCGGTGTGCCTTCTATGTCTATTTCTGTATATAAGCAAAGTATAGCTCCATTAGCTGTTAAGCTATGTTCATCATATATGGGCAGGCCTCGGGTTTGGCCCCTTTTTTACTCATCAGTAAAAGAGGAATCGGCAAACAAAGGCATTGGGTGAGGAATGAAAACCAACAATCAACTTCCCACTCTTGATGCCCACGATTCTGCTAGTTTAGATAGACACTTTCCTCTTTTCTTTTTCCATTTCCCAACAAATTTAGGTCAAAATATTCAGTTGGTGCGAACTATAGTAGTGTTTTGCCATCTTCGCTAGAAAAATACCTCAGGTACGTAATCGAGAATGCCTTCCTGGTCAGTAGTCATCATAGCTACTTAGCAGGTCCTTTCTTGTTAACAGCTCATCAGGTACACAGTTTCAGAAAGAAAGAAATACTACTGCTGCATTAGTTGACCCAATTAATACTGAAGACTAAAATATCCCTACAAAAGATGTGAGATAGCGAAGATCCCCTAAACCCTAAAATACATTTCACAAATGATAGATGTTACTACATAACAAGAAGTTAATCTTGTATGTTGAATTTCTTGTGATAATTGATGATTGCACTAGCCTTATTTTGCTTAAAAAGGTTGCTGAATTTACACGATTCTACATAACAAGAAGTTAATCTTGTATGTTGAATTTCTTGTGATAATTGATGGTTGCACTAGCCTTATTTTGCTTATAAAGGTTGCTGAATTAACACGATTCAGTTGGTCATTCCACTTATACGTAATGTAGCGCCAGAAGTGAAGATTGAGAAGAATAAGAAGAATAATTTGAAGTATAAGAAGAAGAATGATGAGAAGAGAAGCAAATGAAAGAAGAAAAGAGGATACAGATTCCAAATCAATATCTCAGTATTGGAATCATCATATCTATCTCTACCATTACATATGTGCCTCTTGTAGTCAAACCAAGTAAATGATAAATCAAATTTGGAGACAAGTAGGAAAAAGAAAAAGAAGTAATATCCTTAACTTTATCGACTTCCTAAATACTTGAGAGGTTCTCAAGTAGAATAGATTTTTAGTCTTCAATCGATCTTCATCAATCCCTTTCTTGTCCTCATTGTATGTCCACATGTATGTGGCAAATAACTTATTGAGCCAAGGCATGCACTCATGTGCGCAATTGCACTCCTTGCAGATTTTTGGCGAGCCAAGGTTGCATCAAGCCACTGTGTGATCTTCTAATCTGTCCGGACCCACGGATCGTGACTGTGTGCCTTGAGGGGCTTGAGAACATCTTGAAAGTGGGTGAGGCTGACAAGGAAGCCGGACTAAACAGCGGCATCAATTTATACGCACAAATGATTGATGAATGTGAAGGATTGGATAAGATCGAGAATCTCCAGACCCACGACAACCATGAGATCTATGAGAAGGCTGTGAAGATGTTAGAGAGATACTGGGCTGAGGAAGATGAGGAAGAACAGCATGTCCAGGACGGAATTGATGGAAATCAACAAGGTTTTAATTTTGGAAATGCCCATCCCAACCTTCCAGCTGGCGGATTCAAATTTGGGTAGGGGGGAAGCTTTAGAGTCTGTTTTGCGGTTTTATTTTACAGGTCATCTTATTCCTTACGTTGTTTGAATGAGTTTTTGAGAGTTTGTTGTCCGGTTTCCTTGTCGCCTAAAGTCAGGTATTTTTTTGGGTCTGACAGAGGCTGAATGTGTTTATGGAATGCGTTCAAGTGTAAGGGTTTAACTTGTGATTTCATCTTGATTTGTATATTCTATGGTATTGTGAAGGTTATATCTGATGATTTACTCCGACGTGAACTGAAGATTTTACCTGGTACTTGTTGGAGCCGATTTCTTCTATTCTGATGAGATTAAGTAGGAATCATGCAGTTTCAGCTGAAACACGATCGTGGTGACACTCAAGAAGGTCAAATTTCTGACTATAACCAGTCTTTGGACATCAAATGGTGCAAGCGAACCTACCAAAACTGGATCTTTTTGGTGGTGTTACTTTTCAGTTACTAAATTTACTATTAATCCTCTTCCTGTATTCAGCAATGGTACTATTATTAGATGCTGAAGGCAAAATCATGCAAGTTAAAATGCTTATGTAGCTTTACAGTCGAATTAAAATATGGCATTATCAAATCATATTTCATTCAGATTGAAGAAATTGAGCCTAAAATGATAACTTCATCATTCTGAGTTGATTTTAGTATTCTACCTGAGTGGATGCACTATCTTTTGGCAAAAATTTGGTGATCCAAGGCTACCGTCATCTTGCAGTTGCGACTTCAGGGATTTTGACTAGTAGTGTTATTTTAATCAGAAAATTGGGCAACAGGCCAAAAGAAGTGGCCAAATAGGGCTCTTAGCCCAAGCTAAGTTGTCGCAAGGTGTAGAGTCCATTAACGAAATTGTTTTAAAGTCTAAGGTCCATGTATTGACAAAAATGTCCCGCAGCACGCGTCTCTCATTTGGAAAACAGACTGCGCACGAACACAAAGCAAACAAATTTCGACCACTCGCCGACGAAGAGGGTGTTCTGCATTTGGTAGCGGCACCGGCGACACCAAGGCCAACGAGTTCAAGCAGATGGTCGCAGAGCCACTCGTCATGTCCGACGAGTTCAAGCAGATGATTATCTCCTCCACCGCCGGCGAACAATGGCCCGAAGATGAAAATCCTCAATTCTCTCCCAAAGCTCACTTACACGGTCTAATTCGCCAATAAATTCTCTGATTGCGAATTTTTTGACGGAATACTTCATCGGAGACAAAATCCGATCGTTGCCACAGTGTGGCCATGGCAAATTCTCCAATTGTTAAGTAATTTTCTTTGTTTTGTCCGTTGCTACTTGATGGCCAAGGAGGTCATGTGGTTTTCCAATCGAGGGAGACACCCAACTGTGGCTGCTCAATCGGGAAGATGTTACGGCAGTGGAGAAGACATTGGGATAGCACCAGAGGTAGCGTTGGTGGTAGGATCATTTTTTAATTGAAGATAAATAACTGGGGAGAAAAAGAAGAGATGTAATTCAGAGATGAGAGTATGAGGGGAGAGAGGGAAAAAAAATAGAAAGTAGAGAGAGGGAAGGGAACAAGAGATGAGACAGTTGCCACTCTTGTATTCAGCCGGCAAGGTTAAGTATGCTAGGGGCACGTCTCTTTGCCACATCTCAACCACACCTTCTCACATATATATAGGTCTTATTTCAATGGAACCCATCTATATGTGAGAGGTGTTATTGGGGTGTGGTAAAGTGATGTGTCACTAGTATTTTGGTTTCAGCAAAGGTGTGAACCGGTCCTCATTCGGTTAAAGTTGTCTGCACTTGTCTGCAAAGGTGTCACTAGTATTTTGATATTTCCAAAAAAGAATAGATTGGCACTGATAACATTACCTTTTTTTTTATTTTGAAAACAAAAAACGAATATATTGGAACAGATAATATTATTTTTTGTTTTTTACAAGATACAAAGAATAAATTAACACACTTAACATTATCTATCCGGAAGTTTGGCACCTTTTTTGTGGTTTATTTTTTATTTTATTATCGTAATAAAATCAACAGATATAGTTATCAGTTCAAATCTATACTTTGTATTGTTTCAAAAAGATCAACAGATATGATTATCTTTGCGAATTATGTACTCTGTAAAAGCACAATAAAATCAAACGATATGGTTATCTATCAAAATCTATACTCTTTATTATCTCCAAAAGATTGACAAATAAGGTTATCTATCCAAAGTTATACTCTTTATGTCTCTATCATACAGGTGACCATTTTTATGAACCAATTATTGCCAAGTGTCTAGAAGTGGCAACTGCAATGAAGTTTTTGGCAATTGCAGGCTTACTTTTAGTTCGCATTTTCCTAAAATTTTCTCTAAAACTTTTATTGCTATTTTATAATTTTCGCAAAACTTTGTTGAGCTTTTTCGTCGCATTTTTGAGATTAATCATTCGTCTCGACGAAAGAAATAAAAAAAGACTACACAATTAATGCTTCCAACAACCACCGATTTGGACAAATAATCACATCTTTTGATTTTATTGCAATTATACATAGTACAAATTTTTCATAAATAACCTTATCTGTTGGTATTTTTGTGATACTAAAGAGTATAGATTTGGATAGATAATAATATTTGTTCGTTTGATTATGATTATACAAAGTATAAAAAATAAATGAATTCCAAAAAACATGGTATAAATGAGGTGTCTTTTAGTTTGGTGCCACACATACAAAGTATAGATTTGGAAAGATAACCACACCTTTTGGTCATATTGTAATTATAAAGAGTACAAATTTTACATAAATAACCTTATCTATTGGTATTTTTGTGATACTAAAGAGTATAGATTTAGACAGATAACAATATTTGCTCATTTTATTGCAATTATACAAATTCTAAAAGAAATAAATTTTGAAAAATGTGGTATAAATGGGATATTTTTATTTGGCGCCACATATACAGAGTATATATTTGGACAAATAACCACATCTTTTGGTTTTATTGCAATCATACAGAGTACAAATTTCGCATAAATAACCTTGTTTCTTAGTATTTTCTATACTAAAGAGTACAATATTTTCTATATGTGTTTATTTGTGTTAGTTGTGTGACAAAGTAACACATACAGATAATATTATAAGGTGTTACTTTGTCATCCTAATAACAAAATAAGCACACCTATAAACAAAGTTATATGCGTAACACAAAACACACAAATAACCTTATATTTTTTTTATGAGTGGCTCCAAACCAAAACATATATAACATTATATGTATTATTGTAGTAAAACCACAATCGTCGGCGAAGTCATCAAAGCCCTGGCACTGTCCCCTCAGGACTTGTTTCAGCCCACCTGCAGCCAAAACCTTAATGGCGTGGACAAAGAAGATGATGAAACCCTAGCTGTGGTCCTGTGGAGAAGACGGGGGAGTTCGAGATTGCAACGGTACAAGACATTTTTATTTGGGTTTTTTGTTTTTGTTTCCGTTCGAAATCTGTCGAAGCTTCGATTGGGATCACCTGTCTTCCGGTGGGGCTTTAATGGAACGTCTTTGAAGGTCTAGTGTTGCAGATGCTTCATCCAAGAGAACTTCTTACTTCCAACAGAGTTTAGGAAGTTTAATGGCTTTGAAATGATGATGAGTGAGGGGCCCAATGTGCAGTAGTGCAACTTGTTTTTTTTTGACATGTAGTGCACCTTGTTTGTGAGTATTGAAATCTATTGTATTGAAGTCTACTTTTTTGTACACAAAGAAATCTACTGAAATCTATGTATTGTAGTGAGGGGCCCAATATTTTTCTTATATAAAATTCAACAGATAACACAAGCAGATAACATTATATGTGTCATATGCTGAACAAATACATAATCTTAGTATATGTTACTTTGTCACACAAATAACATAAATAAATGCACACAAATAACAGCATGTGTGACACAAAATAAACAGATAACCTTTTATATGTTATTTTGTCATCTTAATAACACAAAGCAGACAGATAACCGTATGTGTGTTTCTTTAAATATGGTTATATGTCCAAATTCATACGATGTATTGTCTCAAAACAAATTGACAAATAACATTTTATGTGCTGTTTTGTCATCTTAATAACACAAAGAGTGGATCAAAAAAAAAAAAGTAACATAAAGCATACCGATAATCATATGTGTGTTCCTTTAGATATGGTTATCTATCCAAATTCATACTCTGTATTATCCCAGAACAAATTAACAGATAAGGTTTTTTTTTTTTTTTTTGGCCATACTTTAGGGAAGTGGTTAGAAGTTAGATGTGGGGGAGGGTGAGATTAGAACCCCACACCTCATACATGAGGGCATAGAGTCGTAACAACTGCATTGGAGCCCCACTTACAATTAACAAATAAGGTTATCTACGCAATATTTAAACTTTTCAAGATCGCAACAAAACCAACAAATGTGGTTATCTTTGTTGAACAGTTTTTTTGTCACTCCAAATAAAGCCACAAATAATCTTATATGTACTGCTAATTTATTCTTTGTATGTTTCAAAATGAAAAAAAAAAATAATATCTCCAAAATAAAGTAACAGATAACTTTATATGTGTTAATCTATTCTCTTCACCTTTCAAAAAAAGCAATAGATAATGTTAACTGTGTCAATTTATTTTTTTCTCTCCAAAAAATAAAGCAACAAATAATGGGGTGAATTCACACTAATTTTTTTTTCTTCACGCAGACACCACATTATCAATTATTTTCTCTAAAAATACAATTTAGACAACAAAAGTTAAAATCTCAACTTTCTAACGAATCAAACCAGATTCTAGTTTCAAAGAAATGATTGAACACTAAAATACAAAAATACACAAAAAGCTTAAAATCTCAACTTTCTCCATAAGGCCGCTAAGTAGAAGTACAGAACCAAACCCAATTATTCGGCTCAAATTAGCTTCGCCGCCACCGTCTTCCTCAAAATCAAAGTCGCCGTCTTCCTCCTCAACTTTGCCGCCAACATCGGCCATCTCTCTGGTGACGACATCTATTTGCGTCTCAAACATCGGCCATCTTAAGACATACCCAACCAGGCCAACCGTCTCTTCCCTCCGTCGGCCCTCGTCGTCTGTTTGCGTCGTTTTCTTCAACTGTGTGTGGATTGTTTTGTTTGTTCCGAGGGTATTTTTGAGAGACCGACCGCCAATTGTCCTGGCCACTATACTGAAAAAGTTGATGGACTAATTGTGGCATAAACCCCTATACTATGTCCTCCTCGCCAAAATGCTTTTAATTTTCTGTGAAGTCACAATTAACATATCTACTAAATAAACAAATGAATCTACACTTCTCAAATCTCAAGCAAAAGAGTACTTTTAATAATAACCGTTCAAACAAAAACTAATTACATGAACTTTTACAATTGCCTATCAAAAAAAAAAAAAAAAGGTTTTCATTTTCTGAAATCTTTGCATAATAAGCTCATTGTCAATGCTCCTAAATATATCGGCTTTAGTGTAATAACCAAGCCATCATTCATCAATTGATCTCTCATTCAGTTCCTTAGCCGGTTCTTTATAATTTCATAATTAAAAATGCCCTTTCCATGGTTGTCGTAGCCAAGGGTAAGAGCTAACCGCTGTTAAAACCTCAGTAAAGAAAGCGATTGTTAAGCTGCTGAAGTTGTAAATCTATCACCCCGTAGAATAGATCATTATATACTCCTCCCATCCTTAACCTTGTACATTACAAGTGTGATTTGCTTCAACAAATGGATTCGAGAAATCGGCAAGGTCACTATTGTTCCACTGATCCTCTCTGTTTTCTAGTACTTGGCAAAGTATGACAAGGGGAATAGGGAACATCCCACTTTTCGTGGGCGAGGCTTTTCTACAGTAAATAAATACTATAAATTAGTAAGAAAGTAATATATAGGTTTTTCCCGGTATAATTTACAAAAAGTTAGCTTCAAAATTGTACTTTGCTACCTTTCTACATGATTTGAAATGTGAGTTAGTAGAGTGCGCTCCAATAAACTCTACAAATTCAAGTGTTTAATAATTTTATGTCTTTACTGATTTAAGATCAAATTGACCTCCTTTTCTTTTACATACTACAATTTGTTGTTGTTCTAGCCTTATCTCTTGCCAATGAATTTACTAGATATCAATGATTTTTTTTTTTAATTTATGAAAAGTGTTCAATTTTTTTTTGGTGGAAGGAAAAAATATTTTGTTAGTTTTTCGTTTTGCGAACCGGACAAACATTTTGGCACGGAGGGGAGTAGTATTTACAGGCAATAGAGAGTTACAAAAGGATAAAAAATATATATAATAAATAGACATGGAAGTTACATTAACATTCTAAAGTAAAGGGAAAAGGAAACAAAAATGTATTCTTTAATATTTGAAGGTTGTTAATCTTCAAATCTGTAGATAAATGATACTCCAGAAATTTAGACAGAGTGTTAACTTTTCAAAGTTCAGCTGGAGCTTCTAATATATAGGAGTATATGACTAAACCTTCAAATCTCTTTTTTTTTTTTTTGGCATTTGCTACCTCTGCTGGAGAAGCTCCAAGCCTTTTACGCCCTGTTTGGATGGAGGAGATGAAGGGGGATATGTAAATCCCCCTGATTTGTACTCCGGGTGTCCACCAAATCAGGTGTTTGGTTCAGATTTTGGGAAGGTGGAGATGAATACTGTAGCGGTTTCTAGTCCGGCAGAAGGGGGATTTGTGAGCGATAGGTGAGACCCCGTCGTTGGCAAATCCGGGAGGTTTTGAGACGATTTTACCCCTCCAAATCCCCCTTCATTTATCCTTTGTCATCCCATTTCCGGTTTGATCGTGTTCTTTTACCCAGACCAATGAAGAGAGAGAAGAGAGAGAGAGAGAAGAGAGGAGGTCGCCGAAGAACTCTGGTGACTCCACCGCCTACCGACGATTACAACTCTCCCTCGTCTTCCTCTTACACGGGCTGAGGTATGGTTGTTCACTCCATTTGCGATCGTTTTTGTGGATTTTGACGACTGTCTGTGTTCCGTTGGGTTGAGTTTTCGATTGATTTGGGGGGTTTTTGATGTTCGGTGTGATTTTTCACCCACGGTACTCCATAGCTTATCTGAGTTGCCCTATAAATCTTGAAACTCCATATATGTTGATTTTGCCCTAATTTTGTTGTACGGTTTGTAGATCTGAGTTGCCCTAACTCGAAATAGTGTTTTTTATTTTATTTTAATCTCATTCAGTGCATTTTGAACCACGATTGGAGTTGCGACATGGGTTCGAACCACTATTCAGTAACTAAATAGTGACTAATTACTTCGGATATGCATATATGTGTGTGTGTACATATCTGTCTGTCTTTGTAAGGATTGTGCGTGAACATTGACAACAACACACAAATTTGGTGATAGCAATGATATTTCTTGCATTGTGTCAAACTAAACACTTCAAAAAAAACAAAAAAAATTAGTCCTTTGTCATCTGCCCAGGAAAATGGAGATGGAAATGGAGCCACATGACATGATAGCTTCTTTCTGCCTTTGGTTGAATGAGTTGCACGTTTACATCTCTATTGGGTTGGTCCCCACTTCTCACCATAGCTTTGGAGCAGTCATAAAAAACAACACAAGTTGTCATTGCCATTCTGTGACTCTAAAAGGCACCCAATTAATCATCTGTCGTCACTCTCTATGTGCAGTAATAGGTTTCGTTCTTTGTGTAGTTTCTCTAAAAGACACCCAATTAATGATTTTTGAAATTATGATGGAACTAAAATAGACTGGATCATTTGTATCTGTCAGTTGATTGGCAATAAAATTCTAGATTGTTGTGGAAAGAGAAGGATGATAGAACCTAGGTTGTCATAACATAAGTATTTGTTATGAATTTGAGTATTTGTTGACAGTATCCTTGTGAAAAAGGCAGTCTAGTTGGGTTGGAAGGAAAATTTTCCTGTATATGAAGTTGGAAGGGATTGGTCTGTAGTATGAAAATGTTCTTATGATCTCATTTTGTTCAACAACTAACTGTCTCTAAGTATAGATAGCCATAGAGCTTCCATTTATTTTTCAGAAGGCCGTATGTATAAATCATGTTCTTTTCAGCTTTCCATGTTATTTGCATCCTCTTTTGACTCGAAATTTCCATGGTGGTTACCAAGGCTCGCGTGTCGTGTTAGGATATTTGCATTAGCTTGTTGACTGGAAATTTGTAGTCGAACATTATTGTGTTGATAATTTAGCCTGTGCCAATTACCTATGAAGCACCGTCACGCCTCATTGGTTGCCGTATCCATGGTTGACACTGTCAGGAAAACAGTCACAGAATCTGCAGTTCCATAAACTTTAACGCAGAAACTGACTTCGCACAAGAATAACTAGGACACAATCTTTATGCATTTTTTTAGGTCTATGAGTCTAGTTTCAAAATCAGAAATCGGATCTCAATTTCATCGCTCGAGCTAAAAATTATGGCCGTTTCCCAAACATGTGTCCGAGCAGACAGCACAGTTCCGAAACTGCGCGCTGTGAAGTTACGAATTTCTACAGAATTTAATACTTTGAATCTGATCCTGAAATTTTTACCATAGACAATAGACTCATAGAAGAACTCTCTATAAAAATCTCATAATTTTCTGAGCTCAGGAACTGCCTCAAAAAAATCCCCAAAAACAGGACAGACACAAAGTTTTCAATTCTGCAGATTTCTAAATCATGTAGTTCATGTCCTAAGCACTTAAACTACACAAATTCAAGACATTCAAGAGAGAATCCATTCAACTCCACATCAAAACCCAGCTTCTAATCTAACTAAACTTGAAATTAGTCAACTAGGGCATGGAATTTAGCATACAAACATAGATTTAAGAAAGAGATGCAAGAATTACCAAGCTATACAAGATCAAACCCTAGATTTTTCCCTAATCTTCCCTTTCTTCTTCATTTAGCTAGCAAATTAAGCCCAATAACTCACATAATGAACTTAAAACATAATTAAAGACTATATAGGGGTATTACAGACACAGGACAAACATGACACGTTGAGGACACACCAAGTGGCAACTCTAGTTAAATTTCCCAACTTGTAAGTTGGGGACACATCGGGGACACGCCGCTGAAATGTGTGACAGCCCGTTAGCATGGATTGTGACATGGCACGGGTCAATATATATTAGTTTGTAATACTTGGTTTGGGCTTTAAATTCTACTTTTTGACTAATAAGAAGTCAAATATTGGAAATCAAAAAGTACCAATGTAGTCAAGATAAAAATTGCGAATTGTAATATTAGTATAATGACAGTTTTGGTTGTTTGTGAAAACGATGTTCATAGGGATACCACTACTTAAATAGTATATCCGAAAAAAAGTTTGTAATAGTCAGGGCAGTGTCTTCTATATTTTTTACACACATGTTCATTCTTTTTCCATTTCCTTGCTTAAGTGGATATATGGTCAATCCTACTGATTGCCACCTGTTGATTTTGCAATATTGTATGTATGATGATTAAAGTGCGTTGAGTTGCCCTAATAGAATTGGAA
This sequence comes from Rhododendron griersonianum, assembly GCA_018127125.1. Classification (NCBI taxonomy): domain Eukaryota; kingdom Viridiplantae; phylum Streptophyta; class Magnoliopsida; order Ericales; family Ericaceae; genus Rhododendron; species Rhododendron griersonianum. Next base: position 33,053,815 of record CM030792.1, on the reverse strand, counting down.
TTGCCCAAAACTATTTAGTTGCCGTAAATTAAATTTTGCCCTAAACAGATGGCAAGACTAATGAACCGTGAACGAAGGAAGAAGACAAACCGTAAGGCATTGTTAGCAGCGTTATGTATGATGAGAGTACTCAATAGTGTTATTCAACTTTACTTGTTAATTACGGAGTTGATTGCTGAGAGGAATCGACAAAGGCTTCAACTAAAGCCTCATCTTCGTGCCAATCCTAATGCTTACCAAAGCCAACTGGACGCACTTAATAGGTTGGTACGCGGGAATGACAAAACTTGTCATGACAATTTGAGGGTAAACAAGCATACATTCATGACGTTGTGCCAATTACTTATCCAAAATGGGCTAGAGCCATCTAGGAATGTTACCGTTGCAGAGAAGGTGGCGATCTTTTTGTGGATCCTTGCACACCATACGAAGAATAGGCGTACCATTTTACAATTTTGGAGATCGGGGGAAACAATTACTAGGCATTTCAACGCAGTTTTGATCGCGGTGATTCGCCTTCACAATGTCTTGTGGTATCATCCTCAGCCTATTCCTGGCAATGAGCCGGATGCTAGGTGGAAGTGGTTTGAGGTACATAATTCTTATGTCTTAAGTTCTAGTAATGCACTTATTCATTAGAAATTAACTATTGTAATAAAAATACCCTTCTGTCTCGTAGAATTGTCTAGGGGCTTTAGACGGTACCTTCATACTTGTCCTCCCCCCAACAGAACACAAGGCACGATATAGGTCAAGGAAGGGTGACTACGCGACAAATGTGTTAGAAGTTTCTAGTCGTAACCTACAATTTGTTTACGCATTGTCTGGTTGGGAAGCCTCCGCCACAGACTCAAGAGTGCTCCGAAATGCCTTGCTAAGGCCTCATGGGTTGAGAATTCCACAGGGTATGTGACTTGAAAACCTTTCCATTAGTGAACATACGTCAACATTATTGTAAACATACTCATGTAAGGCAACTAATCTTACTTGTAGGTCGTTACTATCTCGCCGATGCTGGTTACACTAATGGGCCGGGATTATTAGCACCTTACAGAGGTCAACGATACCACATTAACATTTGGAGGCAAGGACACATGCCCCAGAGCCGGGAGGAGTACTTCAACATGAAGCACTCTAAGGCACGAAATGTTATCGAGAGATGCTTTGGGGTGCTGAAGATGAGATGGGGGATTTTGAGATCTTACTCTTTCTACCCCATTAGAACTCAATGTCGCATCGTCACTGCCTGTATCCTTCTCCATAATCTCATTAAGCGTACAATGGCAGTGGATCCTGTCGAGGCTCAATAAACGGCGTGGGAGCAGGCGAACCTACATAATGTACCACATGAAGAGTACATTGCAAATGTCGATGCTACAAACGAATGGACACAATTTCGGGATAACTTGGCAACCCAAATGTACAATGATTGGTTAGCTAATCCAGGGGGTGACCATTAAGATTCGTGTAACTGAATTTGAATGTAATAATCTGGACGTGTTATTTATTTATGTTGGACGTGTTAAACTTGTTGAACAATGGTCGTTTGAACTATTTGAATGTAATAATATTGTTGAACAATGGTCGTTTGAACTATTTGGTAGGACAAAATATAGTTTTCTATGAGTACAATACCTATGTCAAATTTTAATCATCATTCAAATCAGGTTAGCATACCTATGGAAAGTGAAGGAACTTCACAATCTTAACCAACGAGTCGTAGGAAAAAACAAGATCGTAGGTTATGGAGCTTTGCGGAAGAGGAGGCCCTACTTGCTTCCATGATGGAGTGTATATGTGACAAATATAGAGCTCATAATGGTTTCAAGCCGGGCTACTTTAATGAAGTTGAAAAGGAGTTGAAGAAGAGATTACCTGGGACGACGCTTAAAGCACAACCGAACATTGAGTCTAAGGTGAAGGGGTGGAAGGAAAAGTATGGTGTAATTGTCGACATCACACGTCTTAGTGGGTTCGGTTGGAACCATACCACTAATTCCATAGTAGTGGATGATGAAAACGTGTGGAAAGAATATGAGAAGGTAACTTCTCCCCGCATACATTTAAACTTACTATCATTGTTGTTGCCTCCCTCTTAATGTATGCCGTTGTACATGTACAGTCCAATTCCAGAGCGAAAGGGCTGAATGGGAAGTCTTTCCCCATGTATGAGAGTTGGCAATTCTTGTTTGGGAGGGATAGGGCGACCGGTGATTTAGCCGAGGATGCGGCGGAAGTGGAAGAAGTTGTTGAGACCCCTCAAAATGAAGCCAATATAGAGGTCGATGACATGTTCAATGAGTGCTATACTCCAACGTTTAAAAATGGTGAGACGGTGTTTCCACGTGAGACACCATTTGTTGACATATCAACTTCTTCCGGAACTCCAACAAGCAATGCCATTCCGGCCGCAACACGAACCAATGCCAATACTCCAAGAAGCAATGCCAATTCTCAAACAAGTAATGCCAATGCTCCCACAACCAATGTCGTGCAAGGAAGGCCAAAGAAAAAGGTAAAGGTGGACGGCAATGAGGCACCCATTAGTGTGGCAATGGAGAATTTGTTGGCTCAAAGCAATACGGCATTCAACAAGATTGCCGATGCGGTTGGATATGAGGACCGACTCTCTGCCAAAAGAGAGAAGGTGTAAGGGCAACTATTTGGTAGGACAAATGTAAGGACAACTATGATGATCATAACTATTTGGGCAGGGCAATGATGATGCACTTTTAATTGATTTCATTGTGTATTAGTTGGTACTTGTATTGGTAACTATGAAGGCCTCAATGGCAACTTAGTTGCTTACTAGTGCTTCTTTGATTATATTGAGTACATCTGAGCCCAAAATTATGTATGCACAGTGCAGTCCCATTTCTGAGTTTTTCTGGTTACTGGACAGTGCTGGTTTCTGGGGTGATTTACAGCCTATTATGTGGACAGTGCAGTTGTGTGTGTGTGGGTGCAGGTTTCTAGCTGGTATCAGGGTATAATGGCTGGTATGAGGGTATAATTGTTGGTTGACAGGCAGTTTTTTGGCTGGTTTGTTGGGCTGTTTTTTCCTGGTTGTTGGGCTGCTATTTGGCTGGTTTATGGGCTATTTTTCTGCAGGTTTATGGGTTATTCTATTGCTGTTATTTGCCCTATTCTGTACAGTTTTGCTGGTAGTTGTTTTGTGGCTGATTTGGTGCTGCATGCTGGCCATTATTGTTGTTGCATGCTGGCCAGTTTTCTTGTTGTTTGAATGGTAAATCTGGACAGTTTTATGGACTGTTTTGGACAGGTTTATGGATAGGCTTATGGACTGTTTTGGTAAATCTGCATTCTGGCAGATTGTTGGACAGGTTTTTGGCCAGTTTTTTTGTTGTTTGAATGGTAAATCTGGACAGTTTTTTGGATTGTTTTGGTACTGCATTCTGGCAGTTTTTTGGACAGGTTTTTTGCCAGTTTTTTTCCTGTCTCTTGGCTGGTTCATGGCTGCATTCTGTTCTGTTTCTTGGCAAGGTTTGTATGCCCTTTGTTGGCCTGTTTTGTTGGTGCTTTTTGGCCAATTTCCCCCCTGTTTCTTGTGGAGTTTTGGTGTTGGTTTTTGGCTTTTTTTTTGGGGCAATGATGCAATGTTGATTGTAGTGTATTAGTTGGTATTGCCTTTGCCAATTATGACGGCCTGAATGGCAACTTAGTTGCAAATGGTAGTGCTACTTTGATTATGCTAGAATTGTCTGAGCCCAAATCTTGCTTTAGGTCTTTGACAGCTTCTTTTGTGGCTATTTGTGTATTTTGTGGCTGTTTCTGGCTCTTGCAAATAGTAGTGCTACTGTCATGGCAGCAGTTGGCTGCTACTGCTGCTGTTTCGTCCACTTCCTGTTATGGTTTTCTATAGTGGCTCTTGCTGTTCTGCTACTGTCATGGCTCTTGCAAATGGTAGTGCTACTATCATGGCAGCAGTTGGCAGCTACTGCTGCTGTTTGTTCCACTTCCTGTTCTGGTTTTCTGTAGTGCCTCTTACTATTCTGCTACTGTCATGGCTCTTGCTGTTGTGGTTTTCAGAGCATTTTGTTCTGCAGTTTTCTCTGTGGTGTGCCTGTTACTGGTTGGAACATGCTGCTATTTTCTGAGGTGAAATGGTGTTGTTTCGTAGACTTTTATGGCTGTCATGTTTCATTTTTTCGCTGAAATTTACTATGTTTCATAGGCTATGATGATATGACGGACAAAATTGAAGGCGAGGCACTTGTCTTGGCGGGACAACTTATGAGGGTCAATGGTTTAATTACCATTTGGCAACATAAGTTGTAGCCAAGTGGTGCACTATGTGCCGGTAAAAAATTATCTGAGCCAAGTACATATAAACATATTATTAGAATTCGTTATGTTATAATGTGTCCATTCCTCTTTTCTCGTAGAATTTACAATGACAAATGAAGAAAACCAATACTATAGGGTGGTTTTCGTTGGCCGTAATCCGGGAATCTATACGAGTTAGGAGACCGCGGAACTGCAGGTTAATGGATACCCGGGGAACTTGAAAAGAAGATACAAGACGTTCGATGAAGCAGAAGGAGCATTGTTACAGTTTCATGAGGAAAGGTACCAGCTCATTCAAATGCAATCGGTCCGAACCGAACATCAATCAAGTGACGATGCTTCCACATCCACAAGTTCTTTGCAAGTTCAACATCAACAAAGTCTATCAACATACTTTGTTCTAGTTTTTTTTTTAGGTTTCGTAGCTTGTATTTTGTTCGCACTTCTATTCGATTCAGAATGAAGTTGTAAGTTTAATTTCTCCAATTTCGAAATGAAGACTACATTATGTAGAAAAACATTAGTAATCTCAAATAAATATAATTACTTGAGATACAACCCGGAATGGTACAAATTTATTCGTCAAATATTTATTATCAAAAGTACGAACTTATTCTTCGACCACTCTCTTACAACTTCAAACTTCTAGTTTTCTTGTTGAACAAAGCAATGGCCCCAACGATTGAAATTGGGAAATTCCCTGTCCCGGAAATGCCTCAGTTGTGGCCGATCCTACATAAAATTAAGGCAAACAATTCATAAATTTACTAAACAAGATTTAATATGAAATTGGAAATAAATTCAAAATTACTTACTCGAACAAATTCATTCCAAACATCATTTTCCACCACTAGTTTATTTTCATTTGGATTCCACCCAAACCCCGGAATTCGAAGTATAGCATCTAGATCAAAATAATCACGCTTCCATTTTTTTTTATCTTCCCTTCGATATGATTTTGTTTAATACCTGCTTCGGGGAAAGAAACTCGCATTTGATTCTCAAGAACTCCTAAGTAGCCGGGATGAAACCCATTCTCGGCTTGCCAAACCCCCTGATCTACAAGGCTCGTAAGATTTGTATGTAATATTTCCTCCTCCACCTCGCTCCAAGCCCGGCGTGCCATTTCAAGGAGTGAAAAATCAAAATTACAAAGTAATTTTTTTTAAGGGAGATAGATGTGTGTGTGCAAGTGATATTAGATATGTAGTGGTATTTATAGACCACTTTACCAAACAATTTTGGTAAAAACGTTTTTACCTAACAACATTGGGTGCACCTACTTTTCTTTTTCAACTACCACAAAATTTACTTTTAAAATTACTAATTTGAAAATATATAATTCGGATTTCTTAAAAAAAAATTCAAATAAGGCTATATTTTTTTAATATAATTACATTTAAATTTATGCAATAATTAGTTATAAATATGTATTTACTGTAATTAGGAAATGTACTTTTTAATTACTAAATTGAAAATAAATAATTCGGATTTTAAAAAATAATAAATCGAAAAAATGTTAAAATAATTTAAAGATAATTTGATTCAAATTTATGCAATAATTAATTGTATATATGTATTTAAAGTAATTATAATGAAATAAACATAATTTGTCCATTAAAATACTAAAGTGGGGGCAAATAAGTCATTTAACACCTTATCCCATCATATCCATCTTTCAAATCCCCCTTCTCAAAAAATCATCCAAACACCTCATTACAAATCCACCCTTCTTAAAAGGTGGGGCCACCCTCCTTAACATATCCCCCTCATTACATATCTACCTTCAAATCCTCCCTCATTACAAATCCACCCAAAACAAATCCTCCATCCAAACGGGCCGTTAGGCTACTTGTACTTTTAGGTCAGTGATTATCACGTGCAAGATACATTTTGAATTTTGGTTTATTGGGTTCACTTGACACCGTAGGTAGGTTGTGTATTGGACTCCAATTTGGAGTCGCCCTTGCCCCTGCCGTCTTGGCTTCTCCAATCCAATATCCTTTAAATCTCCATTTTAGAGGATCACAATTTTATTCTTATAATAATAATAATAAAAAGTAGATTTAGAGGGTTTTACTATTCATAACAACTCCAACTCAATATTCTATTTCTTTCTCTATATTTTAGAAAAATCAATCCAAATCTAAAACTTCATGTTGCCTCCAAAATTCAAATTCTAATATTTCTAACTTTAAAAAGAAAAATACTCAATATTAGTCTTATTTTAAGAATATTTTAATTATCTTTTTATTGGTACCAATTTTACAAAAAAGTAAATGTATAAAAACCAATTTGATGAATAAAAAGAGAATTGAAAAGGGTGAATAGTGAAATGGAGGAGATTTGTAACGCCCTCAATTTCCGGGTACGTTAAAAGGACAATTTTATTGAATTTCTAAATAGAGTCTGGCTCGTTATTACATCATAACTCTCACAAGAGTTCATTAATTACACAAGGGAGGGAAACAAGGGTTCCTATCTATGGCTCCGCTTGCTCCTCCATCCTAGTCAGCTCCTCGGCTTCAAAAGCCTCCAAAGTGTACAGCTCTCCCTGTTCATCTATCAGGTCTGACACATTATACCAGCGTCGCCACCGATATAATATGTCAGGGTCACCAAAGGCAACACCGTGAGCTACAAAAGCTCAGCAGAAGAATCCCATACCCGCTAACCCATAACTTACAAACAATCATACAAATAACGTTATCTACACAGTACCAGATAATGATATCTACGCAGTACATGCTTACTCAACAACCATCAACAATAACACATCCACATTCTCTATTAACTTATCGTCGGTGTCTGTGACATCAGAGTTTTTCCTACGCAGCGTTTCGTAGACTGTGTCATCATTTTCACTTTTCATTTACCAAATCAACATTTCGCAAAGTATTTTAACACACCCAACCTCGGTTCCGCCGTTCCGGGTTCCCGAGTATCCTCACAATGGTTTCGCCGCACCGGGTTCCCATTGGCACACAAAAACATTGAATTTGGCATTGGCTCCTCTCCACGGATAACCAATCCACAATTCAAAACCCTCGGTTCCGCCGCTCCGGGTTCCCGAGTATCCTCACCATGGTTCCGCCGCTCTGGGTTCCCATGGGAAATTCCGAAAATCATTAAAACCATTGCGTTCGCTCCTCTTCACGGATAACCAACCCACAATTCATCCCTCGGTTCCGTCGCTCCGGGTTCCCGAGTATCCCCACAATGATTCCGCCGCTCCGGGTTCTCATTGGGTTTTTCACAAATCTTTCTTTACACACGCATACCACACAACGGGCAAGTCTGGCCACATTGCGGTTTCAAAACTTTTTCTCCTTTTCAAAACACAACTCACATAATGACTTCCACATTGGTCATTATGTAGTTTCAAAAATATTTTACCAAGTCATTGCCTTTAATCACACCCTAGGTGTCATGTTTCTAATTTTCTCGATTTTTGTGTCTCGTATTCATGCTTAGACTCCGCGGTGGGACTTTTTCACATAACTAACATAAATCATTTAATTTGAAATCTTGAAACTAAACTAGCAAGATCATCCAACTCTATTTTATTTAGTATGCTCATTTTATCCTTAATTTCACATAATCATGTTCAAGCAGTTAACATACAATCTAAGGCATAGTGTCACATGGACGGACACCTTTAGAGTGGAAAACCACTTATGCCTTATCACATATCAAGACAAGTAAATCTAATAATCCTATATTCATGCTCATAATTCTATTAGCAAAATAAGGTTACCAACTAACATGCATTTGATCATACAAGTAAATACTATCTTTTTTTTTTATACGAGGGATAGAGTAGAGGTATTCTACCTTCCTTCTTGGCGGTGGGTACGGCTACGGAAAAAAAGTAAGTTCGTCGGGCGGAGTAACTTCCTACGGTGGCTTCCGGTAGCTTCGAAAGAGAAAGGTTTCTCTCGAAACTAATTCTTGACTAACTTTCTAATTTTTATGGATCGAAGGGTGGTTGAGTGGTGGTTTGGTGCCGGCCTAGGATGAGTTTCTTGAGGAGCTTTAGAAAAAACTCAAGAACTTAAGAACAAAGCAAGAACATGGTAAGAACACTAGACTTTCTTAGAGAGAGAAGTTGAATGGGTGAAGGTGTGAGTTGAATGGCCAATGTGGGGTGCTATTTATAGCAAAAACTTGGCTTATTATCCAATGGATAAATTTTTCCCTAACAATTATTGGCCAAGGGGTAATTTTTGAAAGGCATGGCTTTGAAAGCATGCCATGCCTTGTCATATCCGAGGGGTAATTTTTGAAAGGCATGGCTTTGAAAGCATGCCATGCCTTGTCATATCCAACTCTTTAGGCTTAAGGCTAATGAACTAGGTTATTATGGAGGGTTCATGGCCTTGTCTTGTCCTAGAATGGGTTGGCTTGCAAGAAAGAACAAAAAAAAGGCTAGGTTTATGTTTAAAGTTGGCTAGGAAATGGGTTGGCATTTGGGTAATAGGCTTAAGGCTAAGCTTGTAGCTTGATGGAGTGTACAACACACAAGCACACACCTCACCCTCCCTAAAAAATTCGGCTCCCCTCTCTCTCTCTTTTTCTCATTTTTTTTGTTCCATTAAATAGCCCAATTAAGCATGCCAATCCTTCCATGACTTGTCTTTTCCACTCCTAGGCTTTCATGAAGTGTTTTAGCCTTGTCTAGCCTAAACTATGGGTATAAATATCCATATATGCATGCTTGAGTACAAGTAGTCTTCTTAGTCTAAGAATTAGGTGATGACTAAGGCTAAGGTTTCCAAGAGTGAACTTATTGACCAAGGGTTAAAAGTTTCCTAGGAAATTTTTATCCAAAGGGTATACTCCTATAAGCTTAAAGAAAATTTAGAAATGTAATTAGGTTGGCCAATTTAGGGTTAAGGCTATTGTTTTTAGACTTGCATGTGGCAAGACTAGTTTACCTCTTTTTGAAACAATATGATGGCTTCCTATTTTTTTTTTCAAGTACCTAAGTGACTATAGCCTTACTAATCTAAGTCTTTTATTAGCAAGACTAATTCCTATTGTCCAAGGGGTAAAATTTCTCCTAACAATTATTAACCAAAGGTTAAGGAAGAAAAATGCCACATAAGGCTTTGAAATGACAAAACATAAGGTCAAATGATTATCTCTAATGGTCTATTGGCTTAATTAGGTTTAGGAGGGGTTCACAAGGCTCAAAGGGGGTTAAGAAGGCTCATTAAGGGTTAGGGAAATGTAACTAGGTGAATTGGTAGTTTGGTTTCCTTAACTAATCGGTTGGAAACTATTTCTACATGCCAAGTAGGATTTCTAGCCAAGAAATAAAATTTTAAGATCTTATTTCAAATACTAGGAAAATATACAAGTGCTTTTATAAGCATACTTGTCTTTAGAAAATGACTAGATTGTCCGGTGTTTATAAGATATAATTTTAAAAGGAAATTTTGAAAGCAATCCGAGTAATTAAAATAAAATTCAAATATTTAACGAAATTTTTATTTACCAAAAATCTGGGTCGTTACAAGATTCTCCTCATTTTTTTGGTACTTCATATTTGGAGAGTGAAAGCCAATCTTTCCAAATGGAGGAAAATATGGAAGGTGGGTATTAGTGGATGTTTCGTCCAAAATGGAGGGATGAAGGTAATTTTGGAGATATGGAGAGTGGGTAGGAGATGCCCTTAAGAATACAAGAGACAGTTTAAGTGATTCAACTATTGTAACCAATGGCTGATGAAGGATTTATGCCTAGTAGGAGCTGTACACATGTACCTACATGGCTACATGGATAAAAAAAAAAAAGAGTAAGCGGGCTGGTTCTACCCATACAAATTTTAACACAAATTGTGACACTCCATCTCAGTCATTGAAACTAATGGCTGAGACTAAAACTTAACATATCTCCCAAAACATTACCACACCCTAAAATTACTCCTTTCTTCCCCGAAACATTCCTACACCACTACCACCAAACCCTAACCGTAGCCACTGGTAGATCAGTTCGTCTCATTCTTTTTGCAATTGTACGGTAAATTGGTTGTCGCTGAATTAGGTCCAAGTATATTTTAATTTCTTTTGAAAGTAGATTAGTTATTTGCAAGGATTTTGACAGAAACTGAAATTATTTCCAATCTAGGTAAGATATGAACACAAGGCTTTGAGCATTTGAATTTTTGAGGTAATGGTGGAAAGAGAAAGTAGGGTAATAATTGGAGATAGAGGTAATGAGTGGAGAGATATAGATAGAGAAATGAGAGTAATGATTAGAAGTAGGGGTAGTGAGTATTTTTTGAGTTGGGAAATTTTTTTCAAGTTATGATCCAAACATGACTGGAGAATAAGACCAGCGATGGCGGCGGAGGGGTGGGAGGCCATCCGGAAAGTGAATCTGGGCGGTGGTGAGTTAGGGTTTGGTGGTAATGGTGTAACCGTGGAAGAAAGGAGTAATTTTAGGGTGTGGTAATGTTTTGGGAGATATGTTAAGTTTTAATCTTAGCCATTGGTTTCAATGGCTAAGATGGAGTGTCACAATTTGTGTGGGTAGAATAAGTATATATTGGTTGGTACTTTCAATGTCCAAAAAAGAGACGAGATCATGCGTATACATAGACACCATTTTATTTTATACACGCGTCCAACTTAAAATTTCAAGAATTTTTTCTACACATGTATAGGAAGTTTGAGAGATTATTTTCACCCAAAGGGACTTGCAAGGGACAGTTTGACACAATTTTTACAAATTAACCTGAGAAACTAGTGTAATACTGCATGCATACGAGAATATTTGGAGCTGTGCAAGAGACCGGACACCTTGGCATCTCCTTATGCCCGCCTGTGACTGCCTGTATGGGACTAGGGTTAAAAGGAAAAAAGAAAAATTAAGCACAAGGCAAGTAATTTTGATGTTTTTTTGTTTTTTACAATTTTTTTTTGATGAAACTTGATAGACCATAGACAGTGTTATAAAATGTTACAGTTGCAGAAAACTTAAGTACAATTATTTCTCTGCAGCAAGTACAATTATTTTTATTTGGGGGAATTACATTTCAGTGGAATGAGGGGCATTCTATCCCCAACTCATGGACCACTTATTTGGAATTCATAAGTCATGGGAAGGAGAAGAATAATTCCAAAGACATGGTCCTGAAAACAAACATGGACAAAAATACCCCTCTCTCCACTTTTCCCTTCCTTTTTCCCCTTCCACTCCCCAAAGTCAAAAACCGGTCTTTACTCATTTCTTCTTTCCTTCCACTGGAACGTAACTCCCCCTTCATCACCTCTCTAGGGTTTGCTCCTCCTTCATCTCCTCTCCAGGGTTTGCTCCTCCTTCATCTCCTCTCTGCTCTCCATCGTGTGAATTGTTGCCCTAGTACGAACGCCCGACTATGCTTCATACGAATCGATTCCGACTCAATCATCGTCAGGTAAGTTGAATCGATACCTGGTATGCAGAGTTTCCCTAGTACAAACCCCCCCCCCCCTCCCCCCTCTCTCTGTCTCTCTGTTGATGTTCCTTTGTTTGTCGATTTTCCTGTGAATATTCGGAGGAGGGATTAGAAGCATGTCAGTAGCACCTCTTTAGGGACATAGCTAATAGTACTGGTCCTGAACAAAGTCTTCGTCTTGCGTCTCCAAAATTTGATAGAAAGAAGGCCTAAAAAAAGTACATAGTATTACTGTTCCATAAAAATAAGTCGATGAGATTAAGTTCATAAGTGTATAATCAGTACTTCCACGGTTTAAAATAAGGAAAGAGTAAATTTTAAGTGATTGCTTCGAATATTTCTTAATGATACGTTCGTTTGGTTTTTATCTTATTGAATAGGAGTATTAGTTTTGTTTTGAAGTTGACTTAAAGGCTCGCAATTTTTTAAATTCGTCTAGAGCCCCGAAATATCAGGGCCGGCTGTGATAGCTAAAGTGGGGATTGAGGCTTAAAAGTGGGTCTCGAACCTCTTCTTTAGGGACATTATTGTTCCCACTTATTGCGGCAGAGATGTGTAGCCTAATTTGGCAATGTACACAATGAGGTAGTGTAGTAGAGTATGTGGGTTTCAAACTATATTGTATTCCTTGCACCTAGCATTGTAATCTCTCTTGGTTTTTCAGTGCTTTGTAAATGTGTTTCTGAAATTGAATGAGGTTTCATTCACAAGCTATACAAATAACTGGAATGTTCCCGTTCAAATGACAAGTGCCTACTCTATGAGGACTTTTTTTTATTAGACCAAAAGAAAGAAATACAAATGGTATTAGCCACATTGGCCCAAAATAGAAGCACAGTCCCTTTGGCACCTTCTCTGAAATGCAGAGGTGAACTACCCTTCTGTTCTCACATTCAATCTCCACATTTGAGATATTTCCAGTGGCACCATTTGGCATGCAAGATTTCCAGTGGAGTACCCTTTATAGGAATGATTAAAATTTGTTTTACTATTTATCTGAAAAAAATGAGAGTGGAAATATTAATTATCTTTTGTAAATGAAGGATGAAAACTGGAAGGAAGCGAACACGAAGTGAGGAAAGGACCGAGGCACCAAGAAGAAGGACCAAACGAACTGAGGAAAGAATAGAGGCACCAAAGAAAAGGACCAAAACCAAGCCCTATCTCATATTCTTGTAAGTATTTTAAGGCCAATGTAGTTATTGGTTGATGTGTTAAATTCCATCTTCTATTGACCTTAATTCATGCATTTTATACCTTTTCAATTGTAGTGAAGATTATCTAAAAGAGGCCAGAGATGCTACTCAGGATTGCCCTTTTTTTTTCCAGGGTTTCTCTGAATTTGAAAATTTTCACTTAGTAGGTTTCCATACCAAGGCTCAATTTTAATTAAGTCCGTAGCGTCTACCAATTTTGCCATATCCCCTTTGTTTTGAGATTAGGATCTCATTTGGATGCCATTCCCTTTTTCTAATACAGATTTTGGTCGTTATTAATCATTTGATATAGTATTTCAGTGCTTATATTTATGTATATAGAATTATCTTTCATTTTTTCATAAGTTTTGATAGAAGGATTTCTATTCCTCTACCAACGCAGTCAACTCCATTTGTTAGAACAGCTTCCATTGAGTCTCTGCACCTATTTTTTTTTAGCTTTCGGAATCTTTGTTTGTGAAAAAAGGATTTGAATATTGGCTCGCAGGTCGCAACGTCACACTGTCCCAATATGCTACCCATGGACGATTCGAGAATTGTGAGATACATGATCAAGGGCCTTTCGAGAGTCGGCTGAGCATACTGCTCATGGGACCTAGGATCAAGGACCTGGGATCTTTTTCCTTGGTATCTCAGTTGAGCATACTACTCATGGGATGCTGCTCTCTCAATCCAAATATGCATTCCAATTCCAGACAGTTGTTTTTTAGAGAAGTCCTATAACTGCAGCTAACAACAAACAAGTGACTGATCGGTAGTGAAGGAACGATCTCAACCGGACTGGAAGGAACAATCTGTCTTATGACACTTCTATATTGAGATTATTTCTTTCTTGGTGAGCGAATAGATTCTTTGCTTCTTTACCCCGTCTGTTAGAAAGATGTAATCTCCTTGCCCCCGCTGGATAGCTTTCAAAAGATGCAGGAAGAAGTCGTTTAGTTGTTGTACTAGAATAGTATGGGAAATCTAGAAAAGAAGAGTAGTTTAGTATCAAAGATAGGGTTTCCGGGACTTCACATTGGAAGCCTCTACAACACCTTGTGACACTGATTCCTCACAACTTTTCTCTCAAATTTGAATTCCAAGTTCTTAGTGTGAAATTCATATTCCTTGCTGCTCTAGTAGATTGATTTCAAGTTTAATTGGAATTGGGAGTTGGGTTTTGTTAGGGAGTTGAAGAACTCATGAAAGCCCTACTGAATGTTTGGACTTTGTGTAGTTAAAGTAGTTTAGAACAGAAATTACTTGGTTTAGAATTCTGCAGAATTGGAAAATTCATGTTTGTCTGATTTTGGGGAAAGACATTCCTATTATGTGACACTTCTACGCTAGGGGCAATGCTAAGATGTCGAAGCTCATCCACTACTAGGGACGCCTGGTAGATACGCCTGGTAGACATTCCTATTATGGAAAATTCTATTTTTTCTTTCTTTCCCTTGCTACATGGACTCTCCGAGATGTATCATTTAGCCTTGTCAATATTTCCTAGTTGGAGGTTATGGGGTATTAGTGGTCAAATTCATGTACTTGATACTCCTGTGGATTGTGTGCAGGAAACTTTGAAGTGATTTTGTGGGTTGAAGTTGCTTGTTTGGACAACTTTTGTTGGTGGAGTCGCCAATTTTATAGCGCCGCAGAATCCTTATTGTTGGTGGGTTCCTGATTTTCTACCCAGACGGTGACTGGGTTCTTCTCCTTTGTCAGTTTGGTTAATGGACAAATACTAACCCCCAAATACTACAGTTTTTGATTTGTAAGGTGCCAGTAGATTTGGATGTGGATGTGGACAAATACTACAGTTTCAGATCTTTTGTTATGAATGGTGACAGTTATTTCCCAAAGTGTGTAGCTATTGCATTTACAATGAGGAATTATATGTTAATTTTGCAATTGGTTCGTTGTTTGGAAGATTGATTCTGATGGACTTAGTGTGATTTTTTATCCCTCCACCTCTTGGTGTGAGTTGTTTATCTTATTTTAGGATTAGTTCAGATCATTTTTTGCCAGTTAAATGGTTTTAATGTTGTCTTCAAATTTTGCGTCTTGCCATGGAAGGGAATAGGCAATATCTACTGTCTAGGCTCAAATTCTGTCTGATGCCATTGAGTTAAGTTGTTCAATAGCAGTAAATATTCCTCGGATATGTTTTCCATGTAGTGAAACCAACTGTTTTCTTTTCAGTTATAGTTTCATTGGAAGTTTAAAATGCATGGTTCTAGTTAGTAACTGACGTCCATGCATCATGGTACATTATAGAGCAATGGTCATCTATGAGGAATTTGGTTGTGTTGAATACTGTAAGGTCATGTAACATGGTTCTCCGGTCACTTGTATTTACTCTGAATTGATGCAACGGGAAGTTCGATACAAGGGAGTCGTTGCTGGTGAATTGGCAAAACCTCGGAATATGTAGAGTATGAGAATAAGGGCTCAATTTTAAAGCATCCACCTAAAGAAAGGGTTGGGAAGAAAGCAAGTGGGGATGGAGGGTTAGATAATATGCGATTCAAGGAGTCTACCAAGCTTCTTGATCACGTCGGAGGAAATAGACAGTCCTTTACCTTTGTGGGGCATTACTTATTAGATGTTCTAATCATCTGTTTGTTGTTGTCAGGAAACACCTTACTTGAAATGGAGTCCATTAAGTGGTCCAAGGAAAGATACATTGGTGACTGCCTGACTGGTCAAGCATGATGCCCTTGGTGATTTGTACATCTTCCATTAGAGCCCAACTCCATTTATTTCATTCAAATGCAAGGAATCTTCCAATTTTGCAATTGGAAGCATCCATTTAGTTACCATATTTTGTGTCTATGTAGATGTGCCACAACTGAAAGCTGGTCTGTTAATTGGTAGTTATATGGCCTATATGGCCAACAAACCGTTAGCTAACCTACCTTTCACTACCCCCCTTGGCGTGTATATTGTGTAACTTATTTTCATTGAGAGAGCAATTTATTTTCCACAAAGGGCAACTTTATTTCATAAAAGGAGCAACATATGTGGATTGACAGAGCAACTGTCTCGGGCAAGAAAACATAAAGTTGTCGGATGCATACTTTGGATCCCTCTTAATTCCTCTAATAGACTCTCTGGGGTCGAAGCCGTCCCTTTTAGCTTCCCTCACTTTCTTGACTTTCAGGCCTTGACGGATTAGTCACCTGTAGCCTTTCACACACGTCATTATGGAGACGGTTTGGCCTTCTTCGGGCCATCATCTGCGTTGACCGTGTTTTAAGCACCTTCAGTAGGTACTTACGACATTTCGCTTCCAATTTGTTCCTCTGTACAAACATTTTAGGCCAATTAAGTAAATCACCGGCTTCACCCTCAAATGAAGATTGGTTCCAGTCTATTGAAATAAGCATCTTCACTTGCATCGTATTGCAACAAAGGTTCGAAAAATTTTTTGTTTGCCATGCCTGTCATATATAGCAAGCGTATAGTCCAATCTCAAAAAAAATTCGTTTGCCATGCCTGTTAATTGGTAGTTATGGCCTATGTGGCCAACAAACCATTAGCTAACCTACCTTTCATTGGCCCCCCTTGGCGTGTATATGGTGTAACTTATTTTCATTGAGAGAGCAATTTATTTTTCATAAAGGGCAACTTTATTTCATAAAAGGAGCAACATATGTGAATTGACAGAGTAACTGTCTCGGGCAAGAAAACACAAAGTTGTTGCATAGATCCAACAACAATACTACCACAATTTATAATTACTAAAATGAAATAAAATACAATTACTCCTATTCGTCATCGGAATGTCGACGATCATCCCCTTCATCCATCTCACTTGGTAGTCGGAAACGACGGAAATGGGAGTTGTTCGGTAGATCAACAGGTGGGGGGTGTACTGTGGCACTTGGATTGGTAATCCACCATATTGTTCTATCGATTGTTCCACAACTTCCCCATTTGTGAGAACTCTCATACTTCTTGTTTGAAGTAAACGATGCAGTTCTTGATCTTCTGCCGAACCAAAGGAAGGCGGGATGTTCAGATGTTGAACAGGTAGGGGTGTACTTGTACGTGCCCGTGTATGAGAATGAGAACTCTCTCCCTTTTCTAGTCTTCTTCCAAAAGGACAGTTTGGATCCATATCGTAATTGTTTTAATTGAATGCTTCATCAATGGCTGAGCAAGTGTGTATATAGACAACTAAATTAGTTGTTATGACCTTTCACTGGCCCCCTTGTCATGTATATGGTGTAACTTATTTTCATATAGAGAGCAACTTATTTGCCTTAAGGGGCAACTTAATTTCATAAAAGGAGCCACATATGTGGATTGACAGAGCAAGTGTCACGGGTAAGAAAACATAAAGGTGATATGACCTTTCACTGGCCCCTCTTGTCATGTATATGGTGTAACTTATTTTCATATACAGAGCAACTTATTTTCATATAGAGAGCAACTTGTTTGCCTTATGGGGCAACTTAATTTCATAAAAGGAGCCACATATGTGGACTGACAGAGCAAGTGTCACGGGTAAGAAAACATAAAGGTGATATGACCTTTCACTGGTGTAGAGACCCGTATTTTCAGAAATCGTTTAAAGGTTTTATTAATGTCAGAATATCGAATAAATGTGAAATTTGTTGGATTTATTTGATATGGGTTGAATGTGATAGAATTCGAAATTTTGGGGTGTAATTGGAATTGGTATGTGTGGGACAACCATTCAGTGAGTTAAATATAGGTCACTGCCCTTAACAGTCTGGTGCATATATTCTTACATAGAGAGCAACAAAAGTTCTTATAAGGAGTAACATTAGTTAACTTAAAGAGCAACTATTTTATTTTCAGGAAATATATGTTCCATGACTTGAATAAGAACCACATTTCATACAAACCAACATACCTTTGTAAATGGACAACCATTCAGTGAGTTAAAATATAGGTCATTGTCTTTAATAGTCTGGGGCATACATTCTTACATAAAAAGCAACAAAAATTCTTACAAGGAGTAACATTAAGTAACTTAAAAAGCAACTATTTAATTTTCAGAAAAAACACACTACAACAAATAAGTCCTTTCATAGCATGCCAAAAACGCTATAGAATGATATACATAGCTTCCGAAGAACGCCTTATTAGCCGATGCAATTAAAAGTCATTTCTTTCAATAGCGTTCATTGTCCGCTATTGTTAACATATTCCACAGCGAGCAAAGCATGCTATAAAAAGTTAAACACAGCGTTTAGATGGGCCTGTACTAGCCCTTGCTATTATAGATACTGGACCTTCCATAGCATTTAAAGACTGCTATAAATAAGAGACCTTCCATAACATTCAAAAACTGCTATGAATAAGTAACTACATTAATAAAATTTGGACATTCCATAGCGTTTATGCCTGCTTTAACTTGTCAACTTCTTCATATATACAATTGTAAGCATTCATCGCATCTTATGCAAAGCTCTGAAAAGAACAACCAAAACCAATCATCGAGTTCAATTAATTGCCATATAGAAGCTCCCATATATTCACATATTGTTCCATACAAAACCATGCAGTAGGAGACTTCATCTAACATCACTTAAGTCTAAATATAAGTAGCTAGCTAGCTATAGCCTTCATCTTGCTAACAACATTTGCAAGGAGGAAATTTGCCCAGCTATATGTCTTCATACAAAAAAGGAGCATTAAGGCTCTACAAAAAAAAGGAGATATCAATGCAAAAACTTCAATTGAGATCCAACGTCCAACACTAGCAAGATCATACTCTCCATCTCGAGCAAAAAGTGATGAATTATCGATCTTCTCTTTCAACCAATCGACCTACATACAATACAAGAAAGAGACTTAGAAGGTAACACTTAAAATTACTTCCCGGGTTCTAATTCAATCAAGAAACTAGAGACACTAAATGAATTGAAGACCTGTACTTCACAGTTTTAACAAATTGAAGAAACAAAATCTCTCTATTTCCAGCAATAGGATACCATATTCTAGCAGTTTATCTATAAACAAAACATATTTGTCTGCCCTCCAACAAATCACCAACATGGTTTGCAACTAGACTAGAAAAAATTAAAGCTTTTACATCAATCTAGCAGTTAAACAGCCCCAAGTTGCTACCAGCTGAAGAACAGCACCAAATGGGACTGAAAGTAACATCGAGCAAAGACCAAAAAATGAACTTCATGAACACATTTTTTTAGGAGTAAACCATGCACAAAATTAGAGGTGTCAAACGTGTCGTGTCGTGCTGGCCCGGCCCGTTTAACTCCATGCTTCATGTCGTGCTGGCCTGTTTACAGTATTTACTCAAATTGTGTCGTGCCGTGCCAGCCCGTTTACTTTAAATCGTGCCGTGCCATGCCTTTTGCCAATCGTGTCTTGCCGTGCCGTTTTCAATCGTGCCAACCTTGCTTTGTGTCGTGCCGTACCGTACCTATTCACATTATGGGTTGTGGTGTGTTCATAGACAAGTACGTATATCGAACTTCAATTTGCATGTGGTCAAAGAACAAAGATACCTTCAGGACCACGAGACATTAATGTGAAGAATATATTGTTGAGCTTCTACATCTTCTTAGCATCCTGTGCCTGGTCCATCTTAAACTTGAGACACTAGTAAGAAAAGGAAAAAGACCAATCTGATTAAAGAAGACAAGACTTCTAATGGAAAGTAAGGAATTAAAGAAAAGACATAGCAGGAACTCGGGCTTTCACAAGTATAGTAGTATCTGGTATACTTGTAGGTATCTAAATTTTAGCATGTTTTTTTTGTAAGTCACTGTTTGTATATAATTAGCTAGCTGCAAGATAAATTAGAGTGCTCCGGGCACTCTCACTCCAGAGAATCTCCTGGACAAATCTTGGACAAAGAGCAGCGTCAACCTCCGCACAAAAATTCTTCACATCATAAGAAAGTTGCAAATTTTCACTAGAAGATTTCGGCTTTCGTTCGTGTCAGAGCTATAACCAAAAGATATAGAGAAGTTCGTACGTCAATAAAGAGAAAGCATGTAATAGAACAACTCTTAGAACTCGATCTAGGCACGGCAAACATCAAGAGCGAAAACATTTGTTACCTTATCTACAGTTGGGGACAGAGACACAAAATGGAAGCCGTACTAGACTTGAGCCACAGTTGGAAAGCATTTATGTACAAAACTCAGCTAATAGATTAACAGAGAACCAAAGACAATAGGCGATATAGAGAAGGCTTCCTTCTACTTTGTCTTACATGGACATAGGCAGAGAAGTCCATGTTCCTCTCTGTTATTCCATCCCCTTGTTTCTTAGTCACATTCAAATAATCCAACAACGTCAGTAAAATCAAACGTAATTGACACCTCTACACAAAATGGAGCAAAGTAGACTGAAAAAGTAACTCCTAGTCTCCTACACATATCAGATAGAGGCACACTTGGAACCAGAAACTTGGGTTTAAATAATAATCATCCAGTTTATTTCATGTTAAATTGTTAGGGGTTATTTTGTTATGTATATCAATAGTCAACTCAATGTCTCAAGCAAGAGGCATATCAACATCGTCTTATGGATCTGCTTGCTAAAGATTTAGTAAAAACCATGTTAAAAACCATATTAAAAAAATAGGCTTTCGAGGATTGACTATGTACCAGGCCCCAAGCATAACATGTGTAATCATCTTAATCAAGCATAGAAAAAAGCAAAGCCAGAAAATGCTATCGAAAGTCATAGTTTTAGGACATTTTAGTAACAACTTTTTATTGTCTAGAGAATTCACCATGTAGTTTCTACTTCGGCATTTATATTCTACAACTTAAGAGAATAGAACACATAATTAGAAACCTAAAAGCAAGATTCACTCAGATGCAAGGATATACTATCAGTTGGTTAGATGGCCCTGACGGAATCCTCCTTGAAGCAGCATATCGATCCTTCCGCATCCGCTAGATAGAATGTGTTTATTCTGTTAAGCATCTTCCAATAGCTCCAAACCATTCAACCATGGTTGATGCTGACAATCTATCATAGAGAGGACCTCGGTAATACCCTCCTTTTTTCTCTCTGAAGTAGAATGTTGCTCTGCCAAAGTAGCTAATACATACAGGTCTTGAATGAGAGAATCTTCAACTGAGAAAATGCTATGAGAAGCGCAGAACTGCTGGAAATTGGAGTCTGACTATGGGATACTCGCGCTCCAGAGATTTCAACGGCGCCATCTCCCTCGGGGGAAGATGCATTCGAGTTGTTAGGGATGTCGAAAGGAATGGCTTGAATGCAAGAGAGGCAATCAAAGCTATATTAAGGAGGATTCAGAATTTGCTTCTGACGATGATGTCTTCGACTATTCCGATTCAGGTGAGCATCGTTTCTTCTGCTGGGGAGCTTAATTATGGGGGTCGTGTCTTCCTTCTGTGTTTCACAATTCACAGTGTTCCTATAGGATATGTTGCCCAATATCTATTCAGCTTTGTTATGTATTCTTTATGGCTTTATTACGTAATGCTCCTGTCAAGTTGTCATGTAATAATTAGGCCCTTGTAGCGGTTCTAAGGGAGTCCAGGGCAATGATGATGGCTGCCTAGAAGATGACTAAGGCAGCCACGTTGTTTTCTGTAACGGTGGTTTTACGTATAAGTGCTTAATCATTAGTGTTGAATGTTGTGCTTAAAGAAAGAATTAAGTACTTCTACAACTTTCATTAAAAATAAGGGTTTGTCTACAAATAGAAAGAACTCTCACACACCACAAACGCATTAGGTGACTTAAGGGGCAACTTTCATGATTTTCAGAAAAAAAACAACCCTTAACAGTCTAGGGCATGCTTTTTCACATAGGGAGCAACAAAAGTTCATACAAGGAGTAACATTAGGTGACTTAAAGAGCAACTTTTATATTTTCAGAAAAAAACAACCCTTAACAGTCTAGGGCATGCTTTTTCACATAGGGAGCAACAAAAGTTCATACAAGGAGTAACATTAGGTGACTTACAGAGCAACTTTTATATTTTCAAAAAAAAAACAACCATTTACAGTGTAGGGCATACTTTCTTACATAGAGGGCAACAAAAGTTCATACAAGGAGTAATGTTAGGTGACTTAAAGAGCAATTTTTATGTTTTAAGAAAAAAGACAACCCTTAACAGTCTATGGCATACTTTTTCACATAGGGAGCAACAAAAGTTTATACAAGGAGTAACATTAGGTGACTTAAAGGGCAACTTTCATGTTTTCAGAAAAAAATAACCCTTAACAATCTAGGACATACTTTTTCACATAGGGAGCAACAAAAGTTCATGCAAGGAGTAACATTAGGTGACTTAAAGAGCAACTTCTATGTTTTCAGAAAAAAAAAAAAACCCTTAACAGTCTAGGGCATATTTTTTCACATAGGGAGTAACAAAAGTTCATACAAGGAGTAACTTTAGGTGACTTACATAGCAACTTTTATATTTTCAGAAAAAAAAGAAGTTACATGACTAAAAGGACAACCACATTTAATACAGAGCAACACAAAGGTTAAGGGGACAGCCATTGAATGAGTTAAAACATGGGTAATTGCCCTTTAACAGTGTAGGGGATACTTTCTTATATAGAGAGTAACAAAAGTTCATACAAGAAGTAACATTAGGTGAATTAAAGAGCAACTTTTATATTTTCTTGAAAAAACAACCCTGAACAGTGTAGGGCATACTCCAAGCTAGATTAACAAGTAGTTTTCTTGGGTGTTGACCACCATTTTAAAAGATCAAATCATGTCCCTAATATCAGCTGCAATGCTCCTGAACAAGCTACTAGTAGAGTTTATATACTAATGGTTGAATAGTCTAGCATTTCTCACCATCCACAAGTGGTAAATAGCAGATGAAAAGATACCAAACGACTTCCTGCTAAAATGGAAAAATAGGCCACTCCACCTCACTATTCCTCCGTCTAACATGGAGAATAGCTCACTCCATCTTATTAATTCACTTGTAAGGATGCATAGGATTTTCATCTTTGGAAAGGCAAGACATGTAGATTGAAGGAACTGTTTTCAGAGGTAGCAGTAAATAACCTTGCACTAATAAAGGACATGTGCATGCTCAAGGTGTTGCATATCATGCTTCGGTTTAAATTGTGTATGCAATTAGCAATTGTTGCATGGTCTGGCATAAGCCATGGGTAAGATATAGGTTCCCATGTTACATCAAGTTTTTCTAGTGTCTAATCAAGTATTAGAAAGAACATGAAGTGTATTTTGTATTGATTTCATCTTTCATCTTTCTCAGAATAATCAGGAAAAAAATATGTTACATAACTTGAAGAAGAACCTCATTTTATACAGACCAACACACAAGGGTAAGGGACAGTCATTCAGTGAGTTAAAACATAGGTGACTGCCCTTAACAGTTTAGGGCATATTTTCTTACATAGAGAGCAACAAAAGTTCATACAAGGAGTAACATTAGGTAACTTAAAGAGCAACTATTTTATTTTCAGGAAAAACAAACTTCCATTGCAATAAGGGTTCACAATGGTGGATCACATGTTAGTATTAACAGAGTACCTTCTTCTCCTAGAGGAACTAATGGAAAAGTCTCAATATTGCCCCTTGTATTCCTCATTCTCCACAGTAGAGGAATTTCGAGTTCCACCCAGGGCTTTGCAAGTTTTGAGACCTCGATCCCCAAACCACAAGGAAATCCGAAAATTTATCTTCTCCCTCACCATATTTCCAATTCCTCTAATTTCCCCTACCCTTTTTCATACACTAATCATTCAAAACCATTTCCCCTGTACCTATACCCCAAGTTCGAAAATTAATTAGAACCCTTGCCTAAATTTCTGATCCTTCGAAATCGCCTCCCTACAAAGTTGTATTGCTGAATTATGGTTATTATTATCACAATTTTAATGTTGGGTTTAACCATTGTAGGATGGGCTGCTGTTCTGTTGGTTGAGGGTTCCCTCATACAATGCTATCCTCACTCATACAATGAAAAAAACCAAATTTCTTACAAACGCAGACACATGGACGAAATGAGAGAAGAGAGAAAACTGCAAAAAAAATTGAAACACCCAAAACATATACGTACCAGATGCATACGATGTCCCTTGGTCAAGGAGAAGAGACTGCTTCTTCTTTGGTGGAATGGAGAGAGTACTGTTGCTACAGAGAGATGAAGTGAGAGGAAGAAGGGGTGAGGGAGAAAGCTCCAAGGGGAAGCAGAAGAAGAACCCTCCCCTGCTGTTCTATTCCTCTTCAGCAGCAGCGTACGAAGGAAGGAGAAAGGAACGGTGGCTGGGTTAAGATTTAGGGTTTATTTCATTAGGGGTGTAATAGTAATTTCAGGTGCCCTCTCCATGTATTGGGAATTAATTTTTTCCTTGTCATGTTTAGATAAATTATGGAAAAACTGGTCCATGACTTGGGTATTTTTTGCCCCTCTTCCCACTGATATGCAATTCTCCCTTTTTATTTCTCTGCAGCGTTTGGTTTTGGTTTTTAACCGTTTGACTTCTAGACGGAAACTTTAATTCTAGAAAGTTTCGGGCTTCTTACAAGCCGGCCCTACTATTTTGTTTTGTTAGTGCATATTTGTCCAAGTGCATATTTGTCCAAGTTCACTGTGTGTCAAACTCATTCCGTTTTGAGTAAACTACCGAAAATACCCCTTCCCCACCGCCCCACCCCATACATCTCACCTTCATCCCCTCCTTCCTCTTCTCGCCCTTCTTATACGCTGCCACGGCAACCAAACCCTCGTCACCACTACCCTCCCTCCTCCCCATCATCTTCAAACTCTAGACCGAGAAAACTCAAGGGAGTCGTCACACGGGCTTGGATCGTTCTTGACTCATCCACTCAAGACTTATAAATTAAAATCTCCTCAGTCGTTGCTTGATCGAATCTGAGATTTAGAAATTACCTTCATCCACCATATGTGTTCCACTTCAAAAACACTAGTATCCTCCACCATTAAAGACCTTCTCGAGTAATGGCGATGTCAAGGGTTGAATCGTGAATTAATAATACAGGACTTAGTTATCAAATCGAAGTTCGTTTTCAGAGCTCAAATCGGTTCTGTGTAGATCAAAGAACTCAAAATCTGTGAAACAAGACAAGTTGCTTTCTTCATTACTAAGTTCGATTAGCTTTAACAAAGACATATGTTTTGTCCAGATTCAAGTTCAACGACAAGTTTCAAGCTCATAAAATAACTGTGTTTTGTCCAGATTGCGTATATTAATGGTAGACCCGTTTTCTTTTCCATCTTTTGATACTAAACGATTTATGTACTGCTATTTGATTTTGTTGTTGTAAAATTTGCTTTAGATTGAACCGATAAGGTGTGAATTCTGCATTTAGGGGTGTGAATTGTGTAATTTGGGGGGTTTGAATTCACACCTCTTTGCATAATTCACACCCAAAAAGAAGTTCTGCAAAAGAGCAAAATAGTTAAATCATCTTTAAAAAAGGGGTTGCACAGGATAATGCTATAAAAAAGGGTTTGTACGGAAGCCCAAACAAAAAATGGGACTGGCTTGGAATTTCCCGTTCTAGGGCTTTTTTGAAAACCAATTGATTCGGTTCGGTGAAAAAAGGAGAAAAAACCGATCGAACAGAACCGATTTCAATCCTAATTTCAAGTTTGTGGACCCATATATACCTTTGTGACTTGTGAGAGGAGGAGGAGGAGCATTGCTCCTCAACCATGTGATCTCTCTTTCTCGGCACTGCTCACTGCTCGGCAATGTCCTTTCGTTTTTTAGGTTGGAGCTAGTCACTATACTAATGCATAAAAAAGCACAACGGAACGGTTGTCGAGTATGGAAACTTTAATCGGCACTGAACTATCAAATACGAGTACTGATCTTGACATTTTCTTAGGCACCTCGACTAATACTACAGTCACTATATACTACAGGTACCTCGACTAATTCCTCCACCCAAGAGCCACTACAACAAAGATGGCTTTTCATAGCATTATCTAATAGCGTTCTTTTAAAAATGCTATGGAAGAAAACAGATTATAGCGTTCGGCGATTAGGAGGGGCGGAAAAACTCGCGCGGAGATTACTATAGCGTTCATTAAAGTAAACAATAGCGTTCCATCAAAATTACTTTAATTGGCGCCCTAAATGCAACACTCCCTCCCGAAAATTTCATTCTTTCCTCCTCAGAGGCGCAAATTTTCTTCGTCGGCGGCGTTGAAACCCTAGAAATCAACTCAGTTCTTGGGTTGTATCAGAAATGGTGAGTTTCACTCAAGCTTCTCCTGGCGACGCCAAATCGGGTGAGGCGATCTTCAGGCCCAAGTGCGCTGAACAGTTCCACACCATCGAGAAATTCGTTGGACACAAACAAGGTCTCTCTCTCTCTGAAAAACTTCGTCTCCCCCCTTTCCCCCTTCCTCCCACTCTCCTCCTTCTCCCTTGTACAGGAAAACGAGGATGTAAGCACTAAGCACCACCGGTCTCCACCATTTGAGAGCGAGAGAAGTTTCCAGAAATCAAGCCCAATTTCAGAGAACCCACGAGTAGCAACAGCACACGACAGATACGTACGGCAAGCTGGTTGCTTATCTCTCTCTCTCGGTCCCTCCCTCTCTTGCTATACATATACAGGAAAATCTATAACTACCAATTTTAGAAAAACCTGGGTTTTTTCTAGAAAAGAAACCAGATTCAAAAACCCTCAATTGTTTCCAGAAATTAAGCCCAAAGTGTAAGCCCTAGTTCTCTTATGTAGCCCTAAATTAACTCCTGGTTCGTATAAATTAGTATATATGGCTTGGATTTCATTATGTGCTTAAGAGTAATTTATGAGTTCATGGAGAAGAATTGATACCTTGACTCGTTGAGAGTGTTCGGCTCTAGTTACATTCAATAGAATGTCAAACATCATATATTGGGTTCCTCTTGATCAAGTTTTTTGTCACTTTAATGGGTATAGGGCCTATAGGCAACTGGATATCTTCATATTTTGCCTTTTTGGGATTTGTATTATCTGAAAACAGAGTTGATACTAAATGAGTAAGGTCTGCTTCCTTTTTATCCCTTTAATGGGTTTTAAAGTTTAATATTGATTTTGTTAGCTATATGAGCAATGGGTGTTTAAAACTACTTCCTATTTATCCTTGAAAGGTAACTTGCATTCCAGTGGGTGCAACTGAACTCTGTAGACTTAGAGAAAACCATGGTAGAAAATGATATGAAGAATGCTTGGGGCCAACTCCATTCCTGTGACATAGCTGTTTAGTAAGACATCTTCTTTGGAAATCACTTCAATCACTCCCGAGAGGTATACGGCTGCTGAAAATTTGATAGAACCCACTCAACCAAATAAGTTTTTTCTCAGTTCACCATCTTTGTCTGGAAAACTTCCTGTTGAACTTCATAAATTTTGCTACATTTATTAAAGTTCAAGCTAAGGTGTAAATGAATCTGCTCGAATGGTCTAGTTGGGGCCATAATTGTTGTAACTTGTAATGTAATGAAGGAGGAGACTCCCATTTATTGCTCTGTCTCTCTTTGTAGAGTAAAAGAGTTTGTTTCACCCATGGTTTTTATTGTTTTTTTGCTTATCAGGAGAAAGAGAAGATAGCGAGTTGACAGACTAATTTGTAGTAGCACATCAGATATAGGGATGTGTAAAAGCCAATTGCAAAAATTGGCTCAGAGAAGTGCTTCAACCTGCCATCTTATTCATGTGTCCAAGAAGGTCTGGATCATACATTGAGGTTGGCAAAACATGTTGCTGCAGAGATAGCTCTGAACACACTTGCAAACAGAGGCCCTTCTAAGGCGCTGGCTTCAAAAGTCCTGGTAAGCGATTCACTGTGGTGGTTTCCCTTCACCACTAAGTTTGGTTGGTCATTTTGGTCATAAAATAGAGTGCTTATTGTCTTCTAGCATCACTTTGGAAAAATTCCATTAGTTATCGGCTTGAACTAGCAATATAGGTGGTAGACATACTAGCACAGAAGTTAGGGAAACATTGGTAATAGAGATTCAAGGTCTGGTATATTGTGGGAAGATCTAGAACTCTTTGTAACCTTACTTGCAAACTTCTTCACCAATGCCTTAATCCAATCTCACAATGACTGAATATTTATCAGGTTTTATCTGGTAAACCGAATGATTTTTCTGTTCAATGTACTTACATGAGTAATGCCATGCTTGAACTATTGCGCCCATTGAAGCAAAGAGCTGTTGAACGGAGAAGCCCTAAACAGGTTCACACTAGAAGCAAAAGTTGACTAGCAAAAACATGAGATATAATTCATGTGTCTGACTCTTGCCTTCTTGTTGATGCAAGTTCCTTAATTTGTCTTGAAATCATGTGTCTGACTCTTGCTTTGATTGGATATCAACTTTCAAGTTGTGAAGCTAAAAGCTTTCTCCATGTTTGAGAACACATCTGAAGCCTTGTCGGCAGCCACCTTGTTGATTGATAGCAAGCCTAGCAAAGGTCTGCGCAAGTTTTTACGTGCTCATTGTGATGGTGAAACATTAGTTGTTGCTGATTCTAAACTTGGAAATGCCATTAAGGAGAAGCTGGTGACCTACTACTCATTTAAAAGATTATTAGATGCAATTCCACTAGTTATTCTCATTCTTCAATTCCATCTAAGTTGGAACAATTTATTTCTTTCAGCAAATTGAATGTATTCACAACAATACTGTCATGGAACTGATGAGAGGGGTAAGAAGCCAACTGACGGAACTCATAGCTGGCCTTGCTTCTCAGGATTTGGCTCCGATGAGCTTGGGTTTATCTCACAGCCTATCTCAATATAAGTTAAAATTTAGTCCTGATAAGGTGAGTTCGTTGGTATTTCTCTTTTGGTTGGTAAATTGGCATACTGTCATTTATAGTTGCTAGAGGTGAATGGTGATCTCTTTGTTATGATACTTAGATTGTTACTAATTTTTTGTCTTCCCTGCATAATTTTGTTGGACCATATTCGTGGTCAGTTGTTCCAGCCTTTCAAAATGTAACAGCGTAGTGCAGTTTTTATATGTTTTTGGTAGTGAAGTGGGAACTGCGTCATTTGGTTTGGGTGAGAAGATGGCGCCTATTATTTGTGTGTGATTCTTTCAGTTGGGGGAGGGGTCCCAAATATCTCTATCCTCCATTTGATCATTTCGCTTAATTGTATTGGGAGTAGCAGACATGACATGCTTTATGGTCCTGTTCCTAGTCCTAGGCCAACTCCGGTTGCCATTATTCACAATGGAAGAAACTTTGGCTAATGAGGAGGAGCCCTGGGATCTTACCACGGCTTCACAAAAGTTTTATAGAGACAGCCAAGTGGAGCCTAATTGCCAGTTATCGAGCCAAAGGAAAGTACCATTATTACCATTTCCTACCACATACTTTGATAAGAGGATTCCTCAATTCCCTTTATCCAAACACCTTCCATATGGTCGATGAGGAAATTTGAGGTTTATTCATGTGCCACAGGTTTTTATTTTTTACTTGTAACTTAAACTTATTTCCGTTGTTTGCGATACCTACCAAGTTCCATTTAACTTTTCCACCAATACTTATGAACCACAACAGTCCATAAGAAAGCTCTTAGCAACATTTCAATCTCTTTTAGAATTTTCTGATGTAAATGGAGATGGAGCACCAATAAACTGCACACAATCTAATAAGAAAGACTGAATACGCTGACCAAAGGAAAAGTGTTGAGTTTTCCCGTTCTTGATCCTCGGAGTAGTTCTATCATTCAACTGCACACAATCTAATAAGACAACTTTGAGGACATGAGAGGCACACCTAGACATCTCACTGGAAGCACACCAATTGGGTAGAAAAACTGACTCAAAACTGTTTATGTAAGTCAGCACTGACCTTGAATAGAACATAGAACTTTTTTGTAGCTTTGGCTGCAGCCCAAAGGCTGACTGAAAATCCTGTAAAGCATCCTTTACAATAAAAAGATCATCAAAAGTAAGATGACTGGTTTGTGATGTTTGGCACTATGGGTGATAAGTGGAATCCCCATTTACAAATTTTTTTGTCTGAGAATTGAAAAAACACCCTCCACAACCATTTGGAACAGATGGATGTATAGGGTCTCCCTACCTAAGGCCTTTTTCTCCTTTGAAAATGCCTTTAAGCTCTCAATTCACCTTGTTTTTGCTAGTCAACTTTTGCTAGACAAGCCCTAGAACACCTTGTCTTTTGTCTTTAGGAGATACATCCACAACATCCTTAATGTATTAGTGATGAAGGTTAGGGAGTACTCGTTTCCACCTAACAATTCCACTTCAAAGGAATCACATACATGATAGATACATCAGAGTTAACAATATCTTTGTTTGCTCGAAGAGCTGAAAGAAACATTGCTCTGTTTATCCAAGGGTTTAATTCATTCCCCTTTCTAGCTGGAATGGGAGATTTCCTTCTTCAAGAATCTCCCAGCCTTTATAGCTCATGCAGGTATGGTCTAAGTGTGTTCTGCTATACTGGTAAATGGTTGTTTGCTGGAATGTAATACTATAGCTGCTGAAATAGGGAAATTAGTTGCTAAATTTGGTGCATAGAAGTTGGAACGGTTTTTTCGGGAGCCTAAAGGTATGTTGGTTGCTGAATGTTAGAAAGATTTAGATTTGATTTCTAGAGCATGATACGGTATTTATAGTCTTTTTATATGAAGTATGGCAAGTGCTGGACTTGGATTCAAAGTTAAAAGCAGGGGCAAAAGTATATCTGTTAGGGAGGGGGTAAATGTTTTTATTGAAATTGAAATGTTTTCTTTCGTTGTAGGTCTTCAAGTAGAAAGAGAAGATCAATGCCGATCAAAGAAAAAACAGAGAAGATCAATGCTTTGTCATGTGAAGATGGAGATTATGATCTTGCTGCCGCCGGTTGAAACTTAGTTGAACCATTTTCCTTGATACTTTCTTTTCTCTTCTTTGTTTTAGTATGAAGAGAGGTAGGCTATTTTAGGGCTATTTAGATGTTTATATGATGTCTTTTTTTGCATTTGTTTGCATTTGGAAGCTACTGGTTTTTTTCTATGTTAACACAATACTTCAATTTGGATGAAATATTATTTATTTCCATGTTAATTTTGAATGTAATTAGGTGAATATATGGTTGTTGGATTCATAGCAATTATAGCAATTGGATCATTTAGATTTTGGTGCAAAAAAGTGCTACCAAATGAGCCTATTGGATGCTATTGATCAGGTCAAACATAGTGAGCTGAACTTTTACAATAAATGAGTGTCATTTTATAACGTGCCATAATGCTATGAAAAAGGACAGTTGTTTGTAGCATTCTTGTATCGCTATCATTAATTCAGAGAGTATAACGTACAAAGAATGCTATTAAAGATTTAGAATCATACAGCGCTCGTGTACTGCTATAATAGAGTACTAATAGATAACGTTCCAAAAACGCTATAAAAGAGGAAGAATTTATAGCGTTAAAAGAACGCTATAAAAGAGGAAGAATTTATAGCGTTAAAAGAACGCTATTAAAAGGTCCAGACTTTTTATAGCATCGGCTAATAAGGCGTTCCTGGGAACGCTATCTATTACTTTCTATAGCGTTTTTCGCACGCTATAAAATGTGACTTTTGTTGTAGTGAGCGGATTAATTCAGCTAAGGCACAGGAGGGTCACGTGATGCTCCTGAAGTTATCAGAATTTTTTGTGTGTGAATCGAAACATGTAGTAATACTAGAAATTGCCCGTGCCTGAAGGCACGGCGCAATGAATTTTGAGTGCAACCTAAATGACTACCGTTTTCTATTATTAATCACCTCTACCAATGAACCCGACTTATCCGGGAAAAAAAACTAAGACCAATTTTTCCTACCGGACTAAGGCCAAATTTCCCCTTTTAGCACTGTGGGGAAACTGATCTTGATACTATTTAATTAAGATAAAAATAATCATTCATGAAACAAATATCAAATACCACCAAATAATCAATCAAGCAATTATTTATATCACACCTATGTACAATATAATTCGCCCAACAACCAAAGATAAGGAGAAAAAAGACAACTCGACGACATATTAGAAAATAAAAAACATATCATTTAGAAAAAAAATACATATCATCATTGTTCATTAACTCAACAGAAAACACACAGGGAAGGAAAACTATAAATGTCTAGTGTATTTCAGTAATCTTGCCACTTGTACATTAAAAACTACCTGCAAACACTAAAAAACCAAATACTCTGTATTAAGCATCTTCCTTAAACCAAACATGAATCTATTTTTAAAAATCGACAAAGCAAAAACCATTTATCTAGCAAATTGTCCGTCCCTTGCCCTACTATGACTACCC
The DNA here is from genome assembly GCA_018127125.1 of Rhododendron griersonianum. Lineage (NCBI taxonomy): Eukaryota > Viridiplantae > Streptophyta > Magnoliopsida > Ericales > Ericaceae > Rhododendron > Rhododendron griersonianum. The sequence continues at coordinate 33,021,600 of CM030792.1, read as the reverse complement.
TTGTTAACCTAACTCGACTAACATAAAATAAAATAAAAACAACATTAATTTACACAGCCAAATAGATGCAGCAATGCTCATCTAAGACTATACTACTAATTTCAATTTGTAATCCTTATAGCAGAAAGGAATAAAGACTACATTACTAACTTGATTCCATTTGAGCTATGCAATTTCAGAGCTTATGTACATCTCTAACTGCAAATAACACAAATCAATAGTGTCACATCGGACCCCAAAAAATCAAAAGATCTAATGGACAATCACCATTCATCAACCAATTTGCAGGAGTTGAAGCACGAATTATTTGAAATAAATAAACAGAATTCCAAGTAAAGTCTTTCGGTTTCGAAGATGGAATTTCATGAAAAACTAAAAACCAAATTGAAGATGGAGCAGATGGTTCTAGAACAATCGAACTGCATGATATAAATCTAGTCTTGGTATTTAGAATGCTTACCAATTCCTAGGGTTTACACGGATCGAAAAATTTGTTAATTAATATAATTTCGAGTGACCTTAGTTAGGCGTCAGCAAACTGATCGTGCCTAACATTATATGAACACAACATCGGAGGTCGGAATCTCAACGAATGTGACATTATAGAGTATACAAACATAACATCATAGCTCGGTAACCCCCTCGAATATGCATACAGAAACTCTATAAATAGAAGAAGATACATGAATAAAAAAATTAAGATCAATTACCAAATTATATATGTTCCAAATTATATATGTTTAGCTGCCATTGCTTTGTGGCATTAAACTGATTGTACCCTTTGCACTTTCAAACTCTGGTCTTGATGTTGCTTTAGCCACCAACTGTCAAGAAGACAACCACCTATTTAGACTTTCCACCTAATCCACGTACAGTTAGCATGGTGTGTTCGCCATGGATTGCCAACTGCCAAAAAAGGAGACAGCTCCGTTGCGGTTCTTAAGTCAATCCTAAACATTAAAAAGAGAAATAAGATCAAAGGTTTTATGGTTACACAAAAGAATAAAAAAAAAAGAGAATTTACCGTGGATGGAGAACAATGAACTAATTTTTTGATTTACAGCCGTCAAAGCTGTTTCAAAAAAAAGAGAACAAAAGAGCCATACCTATGAGAGTCAGGGAGACAGGAAAGAGAACCGGAAAGAAAACATGTAGGGAGAGAGAGAGAATAGGAAACAAAGAATGAAAATAAATCATTTAGTATTCATTACCGAGAATAAATTCGAGGTAACCAAAAATTCGTTCAACATCCCTCCCACATTTACTTGTTCAAACGTACCAATAATCCTTACCAGCATTTACATGTTATTAGATAGCATTCAATGCCATCTCTATGTATTGATTTTCATTATCAAAAATCCTCCCACACGGTTTTTGTATGTATTGATTTTCATTACCAAAAATCATGTCACATGGTTTTTGTATGTATTTCAATGCCAATCATTAACAAAAATTCTTAGCATTCATTCATCACAAATTAATTATTACCATAACTGGAAAATTAATTACCAAAACAGAAAGAATCATTACTCAACCAATTATTCCAAAAAATGCAAAGTATTTGCCAAGGGTTGAAGGAAGGGCAGAGATTTGTGCAGGGAAATGTGTGTTAAGCCAACGGTGAAGATTTATGAAGGAAAAATGTGTGGGCCACCACAACCGTCGCGATTTGTATTATAGATACGTTAAACTACGCAACATAGACATTAATTGATGTTTAGTTCAAGTGGCAAGGTTTCCGGCTTTCTCCTCGTGTGGCCGACTTCAAAACTCCCTACTTCCCTTTGTTTTTTGTTTTTAACTGCCATATGCGATTGGGAAAAAAAAACTCTAAGAAACTTATCTTGTGTTGAACCACATACCTCCTGATTTCTAGGTAGTTGTAGAACCACAAAGGCCGACACATACAATTCTACTAATTACACAAACAAAATCTAAATACCATCTAAAGAAAATGTAAGAACATTGGTACATTCATTTTTTATTCTCATTTTTTTTTTGGCCGCATGTTTTTTTTATTTATTGGATTATGAGTATTTTTATTAAATTTATGCTGGAAAGGTGACCCTTTTGTCCGAATTTTCTGAATCCGCCACTACCTCCACCAGTTCAGTCAAAGGCAGACCATCTATGCTGAGACTAGGGGATTTACAAGAAGATTTGCAAGGAAGATTTGCAGGGAACCACACAAGGAAAAATGCATTTGGGTCCATTTCAGGTCCCACAAAAATCTAGAAAAATATCCATAAATTTTTTAATATTATTTTATTTTTTATTTTTTATTTATGAAAAACTATTACTATTTATGTTTAAAATCGAGGGCGTGATAGCGAGGCTGGTAAACCCACGTTTTTAGGGTTTGGCTTGCTAGTTTAGTGTAGAAGAGGGAGCAAAGAGAGAGATGTGGATGCCAAGGAGGAGGAATGTGTCTACTCTTTTTAAGACTCCAAAATAAGAATAGCCGTAGATCCTCTTAACTAATTATATTTAGCGTTATAATTTGGCTTAAAATTTATTAAAATCACACTAGACTCCCCCTAAAAAACAAGGTTTTCTAAATTTTTGTTTTTGAATTGCGGGTGGCAAAGTGCCTTGTGTTTTTCTCGTTTTACGCTAGTTAGATGATTCATTTTGCTTTGAAACTTTATTATGTAAGTGTCATTGGGCTTTAATTTTTATTAATAGAATCATACTATACATTTGTTGACAAAAAAAAGTGAGTCTACGTTAGTTCGTTGGTATGTGTAAAAAATGTTGGGAGTCTGATCCGCCTGAGGTCTACCCATGTGCGCGGGCCAATTCGTTAGGCCGGGAGTATCCACAGAGTCCACACCACACCACATCACATGAACCCAATATACATAGAATGACCCATATCCACTTAAAAGGCTAAGTCTTGTAAGTGGTAAGCCATCCAATTGTATATTAAGGTCCAACAATTTTTCTATTTATCCGATGTGAAACTTAACCTTTCACACATGTTCCTAATAAAAAAAAATACTCCCTCCGTCCCACTTTGTTGTGCCCTTATTCCTTTTTGGGATGTCCCAAAATGATATGCTTGATTCAAAACTTTTCAATTTTGGATGTTCATATTACCATCTTACCCCTCATTTCTCCCTCTCAAATTCAAATTTTGAACTTGATTTGAAAGGAAAGTGGAGCAAATTAATGACATGACAAGAAAGTTGACAAAAAGTCATAAGTTACAAAGGGGTAAAATGATAAAATTACGATATTTCCTTAAATTATGTGAAAGTTAAAATAGGCACAACAAATTGGGACGGAGGGAGTATTTTCTTTTATTATTATCTCTATACGAGTAGCAGTACTACAAATAAATAGGGTCACCTTCCCCCCACCAATTCTCACTCTTGGGAAGTAGTTAATGTTTACTCCTTCCAACCACCACTTCTCTTCCCTTTAATTTCAGCCTTAAATACCCCAACCGTGTACTTAAACTAAATTATCCACATTTCTTCATTCAAATTACAATAATATTGCTTTCAATTTTCAGTAACTAGTTCTCGTTCCCCTTTCCCCGGCCCCCTGAAATCAATAAAAGAATTAATCGTAATTATATATAGTATATCTCGATAGTCTATTGAGGAATGTGAATCCACATTTTATTCCCGTTGTTCATAGCCCGATATTTGTGGAGACGAATTCGACAAGATTTTAAAATATAAATAAGCAAAACCAAACACACCCGTATGCCATATTCAAGGCTATTTTAAGCAAATAAGATATCAAAACCAAACGGCGGACCCTTTTAGTATTCCGGATGGGGATAAACAAGTACTATAATGGGGATTGGGGAGATCAGTATTACTATTAGCTTAGCTAGTGGCCAAAAAAATATCTCCATTTTAGTATTAATGACTACTACTCCCTTCATATCCGATGATCTCTTTTATCGATTGAAAAAAACAAAAAAAAAACATTAGCTTAGCTAGTGGCTAGTGCCCCTCTCCAAATTTTTTCTCCCTCTCATCACCCAGCACCAGCAGGTCAACAATAATCTCCATTTTTTATTTCAATAATTTTTATCCACTTTAACGAAACAAGTTATGATCAGTAATTTAATGCAACCCATTAATTATCCCGTACTCCGTTAAGATCTATCAAACAAGATTCATATTGCACAAAAAAATATTTCAATAAGACCATTATTTTTAAGCTTAAAAATTGCAAATAAGTACTTATTTTTTAGAACTCTTAGCGAAACACAACTCTTGGGATTTTAAAATAATTCCAAACAGTAGCTACACTGCAACCCAAGGAGTTTTGGCCAAATGGGCTTAAGAAAGTAATATGTACTTGTCTTTCATGAGGTCGCATGTTCGAATCTCATGAAGGCTCAACATTCTAAACCTTAAGGTCACTAAAGAGTTTGCCTAGTCGTTAACTTCAGGACCCTAACATTTGTTGAGATGTCGCAAGCTGACCCGAATATCCATTATTAAAAAAAAAATGTACCTCCACTGCACCTTCTATTATCTCTACAAGTATATAAAAGCAATATTGACTCTACAGGAAATATAGGTAGAAAAGGAAACGAAATGCAAAATAGGGAACATTATTTTGAAATCCCATCTTCATGAAAAGTAGTGCATAAGGTGAAATTATACAATAGTCCGGGAGTACCGCCATGTGGTACTCCGGATCACTTTACAATCACACATTATTGTGAGGTTTACCACTAAGTGTATGGACCCCAAAAAAATGTGTGATTGTAAAGTGGTCTGAAATACTACGTGGCAGTACTCCCAGACTATTGTATAATTACTCATGCATAAGAATGTCTATGAAGACCACAACGGTTAAGATAACAAAAAGCTCTAGAAAGTTAATTACATCATCATTATTAAGTTATTCAAAATTCAATGAGAAAACCCATACAACTAATAAAAAAAGGTATTTGAAATTAAACTATAAACAAGCTTCAAATGTATATATAGAGTACTATAAATCGCATCAATAAGGTTTAAATTGTCCATGCATGTCGCATCAATAAGGTTTAAATTTTCCACATAAGTCCAATTATGAATACCACTTTAATTTTGGAAAACAAAAGAAAAACCATGAATGTGCATTTGGAAAACATGGTCACATGCCTTAATTGTTGTGGTCTCGTTCCACTAAGGTTCTTATTTTTTAAGTACTTATTTTTCATTTCACACGATATGTCATTCTCTTACAATACATTACCTTTAATTCAAAAAATAAGTATTTATTTTAGTTAGTGGAATACATCATATGAGAGATGAAATAGATTACAGTATTACAATACACCGATTTAATGCACTCATCTCAATAGATAAGCATAAAATAGGAAAATTATCACGAAAAAAAATTATTCATGTAAAACATATCACGCCCATTGTTCCCTCTCTTTCTTTACCAAATAGTCTTGCAAAAACTCTACACTTTAATTTGATATTGCTTATCTTCTCCAATGTAACGAAATAAGCAACAACATTGACATTGCTTTGGATCACGAAATTCATCATTTTGCAATGGAATTTAAGTGTACCATTTTTGGGAACGTGCTTCCAAAACTTAACACACAAAAGTATCACTCTTTCTTACGCAAGATGAGGACCTGGAAAATTTACAATCGTCAAAAAATTTAAACAATTTCCCACAAGTTAGATATTAATGAGTTCTTGCAAGGAAAAAAAACTTGCAACAATTTATTTAAATTTTTTAGGGTGTACTGAACGGATCGAGATCCTCTATGTGGATTCGCTAAATGAGAATTGTGCAAAGGATTTTATCTAGACCACTCATCTTTCTTGGAAAAGTTTGTTTTCAGTCCGAACTATTGATTGTCGAAATGGAAAGTCTGGATGAAAACCCTCACATGATCCTCATAGAGAGAATCCTCACAGAGGATCCAGATCTGGGTCGCCAGGCTAGTGGCATTTTTGCAGATACCTCCAAACTGAAGGGGCATATACATAGATTCTAATCTATATATTTTCACCACCTCTTCCCATCTTCCATCCCCATCTCATTAACGACAACCCCATTGGAAGAATCCTGAGACCAAATTCAAAGCAAAAAAAAAATGTCTCTGGTGACAGAAGAGATCAAAGCCAAAGCAGAGATCTACCATGGAGATGAAATCTGTCAGGAGAAAACAAAGTTCCTACTGAAAGAGGTGGGCCTGCCCAATGGGCTCCTTCCATTGGAAGACATTTTGGAGTGTGGGTATGTCAAGGAGACTGGGTTTGTTTGGCTGAAGCAGAAGAAGAAGAAGGATCACAAGTTTAACAAGATTGGGAAGCTGGTGTCCTATGCAACCGAGGTCACTGCTGTTGTGGAGCCTAACAAGATCAAGAAGCTCACAGGTGTCCAGTTTTTCAAAAATTCCTTTTCTATCCCTCAATTTTGTTGCTGATAAAAATAAAAAAAAAAATTCCCTCAATTTTATGAGTGGTTTTATTTTCTTAAACTTATGTCTAGTGTTTTTTGGAGATGAGTTTATGAAATAAAAAAAATCGTACATGGTCGTGTATTTTTTCGTTTTTAGCCAATTTATTTACTAGCATTTTAACAAACTTTTTTACCATTGGTACATTTAGATTAGACACGATTGGAAAGTAAAAAAATTTACTAAAAACGAAAAAACTAACTAGCTTTGACTTACTTTTTGACCATTTTGACTATTTTCAAAAACTTTTTCGTTTCTAGTGAAATTTTTGTATGATAAATATGTGGGTGTTCCACTTTCCCTTCTTTTTGAAAAAGTTTTTTTTCTTCAATTTTCAAACTCAAATATAATGAAAATGAAAAATAAATTTTTAATTTTTTTTGCACTGTATAAAAGATCTCAATGAGATCTATCAAACAAGATCCATATTGGTAGGAAAATTATTTGCGTAAACACATGATTTTGGGGCTTGAAATTATCTTTCTTTTCTTAAAAGTTCTTTTTTGAGAAATTGGAACAGCCTCTAGTCTCCCAATTTTTTTCACCAAATTAATTATTCGAGTGGATCCTTCTTTTCCGTGTATTTTGACATTTTACATGGCATTAGTCTAGTATATTTGATACTATTTCACATGTTCCTTAATGGCTTTTCCTTTGGTTCAGATCCGGGGACTGTGCTGCACAACTCCGTGCTACGCACGTGCTGCGCGGCCGCCGGCGAGGCCTTGCCGGCATCAGTCCAACGATCGGAGACATCCACTGTGTAGAGCTCGTCGAGTACTACAAGTGTACCAAAAATCAACTCGATCAAATATCGTTAAGTGCCTCATCGGAATACATATAATTTGAAAAAAAATGAATCTTGAATCCATTTTTTTTCAAGTTATATGTAATCTGATAAGGCACTTAACGATATTTGATCGAGTTGATTTTTGGTACACTTGTAGTAATCGACGAGCTCTACACAGTGGACGTCTCCGATCGTCAAACCGATATCGGCAAGGCCGCGCCGTTGGTCGCGCAGCACGGGCTGCATAGCACAGTCCCCGGATCCCTTTGGTTCTGGCTTGGTTGTTTTTAGGATTGTAAAAATGCAGAGGTACTCTTTTTGTTTGCAGAGATTATTTTCCACTTTTAAAAGTCTGCAATTATTGGACGAAATATTGAGTACTTTTGTAAATTTCTTTGCACCAATTAAAGATTTCATCATTTTTTTGAATCGTTGCTGAAAAAATTAGTTTTTTTTTTCAAATTTCATAGTGAATGTCTAAATTTTGGGACGGGGAGTACCCTAACATAGGTTTGGCAATGGTATGAAGCATTTAAGATGAAGTACTAATAAACTATGTAGCACCAACGCTCTAAAAGGGCGCCGTGTCCACGTATTGGACGCGGAGACACGTATTGGACACGCCACGTGGCGTGTCCAATAATTTTTATTATTTTTTGATTGGGGACACGGCTAGGGGTCAAAATGTAATATTTTTTAAATTTTTGGGGGTTAATATGAAATTATTCAAAATATTTGGGTTAAATTGTAATTTTTCCTTTGAAAAAATTTTATACAATTTGTGAAATTATTCATATACAATGGTTCATAATTTTTTTTATATATATGTACATATATTTATTTATACACGTGGTGTGTCCTCCGCTGTGTCCGTATCCCCATTTTTTTAGAATTGTCGTGTCCCGTGTCCGTGTCCGTATCCGTATCCGTGTCCATGCTACATAGCTAATAAATTAGGTAATGGATTTTGGTTAAGGGGTCCGGACGTCTGGCGTCTAGTGGACGATGGGAATAGTTCTAAAAAATAAACGAGGTGCAACTAAGGTGGTCCAACACTCTTGAGTTATTTGTATATGTTGCATCTCATTTTGCTATTGAGGTGCGATTAAGCAAGCTTTGTTCCCGACAGGTGTTAAGGCCAAGGAGTTGTTGCTGTGGCTCACCCTCAGTGACATCTATGTCAATGACCCGCCCACCGGTAAAATCACATTCAAGACTCCGGCGGGGCTTTCGAGGGATTTTCCGGTGGTGGCTTTCGAGGTGGAGGAGCCACCATCTAAGGAGGCGGTGAAGGAGGCTAATGGTCTATTCAAGGTTGCGGAGCCCCAGGAAGTGAAGGAGGTCTAAATATTGACGTTAACAAACAGAGGTCTCTATTAGTATTATTCTGGATCAAGAAACAGATAGAGGTCCTCTTCTAATTAGAAACTTTGTTTTTGAGTGTTGGAAACTTGTTCAAAAAAAGGAGGATTGGAAAGTTGTTTAAGGGGTTACATGGGCCCATTTGGCTGTGGTCCAATGGTCATGTCCTCTGTTTTTAAGTGCTGCTTATAATAAGAGATTCTTATGCTTTGGGAAATCATCAAATATTGCTTTATGAAGTATTTTGGGACAGTTTTTTTTACAAAACAGTTTATTTATTTATTTATTTTTTCCCAACATGGTATGAAACTTCCATTGATTCAAAAAAACATAGCACATCAAAAAGGGTATCAAAGAGGAGAATTATCATTTTATGAAGGATCTAATAATCAATCAGTAGGTCTAGCTTCCCAAGTACGAATATAAGAACTTTGCATATCCAAAGTTGCCAAAGTGCGTGAACTACATTTGCCGATCTACAAAGAAAAAGAAAATCACAAATTCTAAACCGATCAACTGCTCGACAAATATCTTCGATGACAACTTTCACTTCCATAGGGCAAGACCTTTTGCTACCCAAAATCTGAACCAATTATTGGGAGTCCCCTTCTACCGTAAATTAATCCAAGCCTAACAACTTAGCAAGTTGTAAGGCGTTCTTGCACGTCATGGCCTTAGCATACGATATTGACGACACCCTCTCCAAATGAATCGATCGGGAAGCCGATCGAACCGATTTGATTTGTCATCAGACCACCATTACCGCTGAAGGACCATCACCACCACCCTTGTCAAAACTCAAAATGGCACCTCGATGAGGAAGGAGAAGCCGGGAAAAATGAAAGAGAAAGAAACATAAAAACTCTCAAATTTGAGATCGAGAAAAAAGACCCTCATTGGACATGAGGAGTTATTAAATTTTAAAAGCAAGAAACTTGGGATAAAAGAAAACACTCGTCAAGGACAAACCCTCCCCTCCCCTCCCCACCGTATTAGGTGGTGAAACCTTCTGCGGAGGGAGTAAAAGAAAGAGAGAAGACGGCTAGGTTTGTTTCCCATATGACTGGCACTTGTATGTGTGTAAATTTCCTTCACTTTCTCCATAGTCCTTAGAGAACAGATTGGCCGTTGATGATCCATAGCAACTTTGGCTCAAAATTTGATTTGATTTGATTTTTGAACTGCAGAAAATTAAATTTGACTTTAATTGGATCCAGCCGAACGACATAGCAATAGCACAAATAAATCACCATGAGGAATAAAATTTTATTAAATTTAATCCAATTGTTAGCATTTTACATAATCGGATAGGTAAAGAAAGTAAGTATGGAAAAGTCTATCCCACGTTTCCAACTTTTCCACTACAATGAGTTTTTCCTACAAATTTGTCCCGCAAAAACTACAACATTTTGCAATAATTTTGTCTTACGTTAGTTTTCTAAAAAAATTAAATTACTGTTTTTGAACCTTCTCATATTTTTTTTAATTATTCTTTCGTAGTTCACTTCACCAACAAATTTTCAAGAATAATTATCAAAATGGGTAGCCAATTTATGACAGTAAATGGAAACGTGTTAATGGCTCACGAGGTCTGCTCTGAGAAAAATAGATTACCCTTTGGGGGGCAAGAAGGGTCTGGTTGAAAATTGATGTGTCCCTCGACTCTATATCGTAATTACACATTTTAAAGGGTAGGGCCACTATAAGGGCCCATTCAACTGCATTTGATGGGTAATTAATTAACCACTCATCCATACATACCTGAGAAATTAAATTTTCAACTACTAGTATTTATGATTTTTTTGGTAAATTACATTTTATTAAACAAATGCCAAAACAAAAGAACAGGGGCATACCCCAGGAACAAACACAACCAGCTCAAAGAGCAACATCTAAAAATCAGACCATTACCCTCACTCAACCATTTACGTTACTAGAGGTGTTACTGGTACATATATATACTTTGTACCAGCGTGTACAAATCTATTGAGCTTATTTTGGAAGGACTGTAAACAAATGATCGGAGCTGGTACATATATAAAAAAGAGAAAAGTCCACTTTCACTCCCTGTGATTATCGCCATGTGCGGATACACCCCCTATGATTTAAAAGTGTGCACATAAACCCCTGTGGTTTTCAAATTGTGCGGATAGACCCCCTGCCGTCATGTTTTCCATCCATATTAACAGAAACAACGTTAAAAGACCGTTATACCCCCATCACGTCCCTTGATTCTTCTTCTTTTTTAAATCTAACCACACCATCCCGTATACCAAAAATTGAATCCAAACCGTTGATATTGTAAAATTTGACGAGTACTACGTCTATGCCAAAATTCAAGTCAATCAAAAAATGAAAAGCTTATGGTCAAATCGATTTTGTTATGAAATTAAAATTTCAAATTTGAATTTACTAAAAATTAGATCACTGGGTTACTGATGGCTGATTAAGATGATTTTTTACAGAGATACTCTATTCTTTATTTAATACATTATGAACGACTCAGATTACATTCTAGAGGTGTGTGAGATACACCTCCGTTAATATGGATGGAAAATATGACGGCAGGGGGTCTATCCGCACAATTTGAAAACCACAGGGGGTTATGTGCACACTTTTAAATCATAGGGGGTGTATCCGCACATGGCGATAACCATATGGGGTGAAAGTGGACTTTCCTCTATAAAAAATGATCGGAGCTGCTCATTCTGATTAAAATACTTTATTTACGGTTTCTACAAAAAATAAGCTCAATCCAGGATCGGATATAGCGTCTACAAAATGTCCAACTTTGTGCTAAATTCTAAAGCAAAGTTGGATGTTTTGTAAACACCTTTATCAATACCGGATTGAGCTTATTTTGGAAGGACTGTAATCAAAGTATTTTAAACAAAATGAACGATTCCGATCATTTTTTTAGACCCAAAACGAGCTCACAAAGATTTGTACGCATTGGTACAGATATAATATCATTTTTGTTACACAACTAAGGCAGTCTTGTAAATTCCAAAGCCCCATACATGGCGACCCATTGATGCATGGGTTGACATAAAAAAAAAGGTTTAATTTCACTAATTTTTTTGGTCCTTATGCATTGAACGGGCACAACGCTAGTGGATAATAAGCAAGAAGTAAATAAACAATTGGCAGCCAAATGATTCTGCATATTCTTGATTTTGCTAATCCCTTGTCTATGAAAGACAAACTTGTCCCCATTTTCATTTTCAACTACTTTCCAAGTAATAGTTGTGGTCAACTTCAGAACTTCTCCATGGGAATTTATCACCTAATTATCACAGAACACTAAACAATAAAGATACGGCATAAAACACTAAAACCATGAACACATTCAATCAAAGATACTTAGATAATAAGTGTTAGGAAAATAGCAGGTGAGATCCATAGAAGGCACAATAAGTCGCTGTTCTAAGATTGTATTTGCCTAATTACCTCCCTTCGTGTAGGTTGTGATGGTCGAATACCGCTCCAAGATATAACCCATAAATCTAACAATATGTCTCCATGTTGCATGATCGGTGAAAAAACTGAGGTGCCAAGTCTTTCTTTAATTGCCAACATGATATAGGAAAATATGAGGAGGAGAAGGGAGAGTAATTCTAGACTCTCAAGATATTTAAAACCTTTGTGGGATGATTTTTTTTTTTATAGAATTCCAAGTGACTCTTCGCAGGAGTCATGTCTCTTGAAATACAAATCATATGGATGAAAACTTGAAAAGACATCTCTTGAAAACTCATATTCCTGTACATGAGAGAATGAAAAGACATGACGATTTATCTCTATTTGAAATAATATAAACTTTAAAACTTATTTCCAAAACTCCTTCAGGTTGGAAGGACAGAGTTTTATGCAACCAACATCTAGGCTCTTTTTCGACCATGAAGCTCAAGAATTTTTTCCATTGATTTACCCTTTTTTTATTTATTTATCTTATTCACTTTCTTCTTCACTTACTACTAATCTTGTATAAATCCTCAACCAACATAATATCCAAACACAACCAAATAGATTCACTCCAATCTCCTGTCTTTACTTCTAGTGAATGGTGGCGGTGGTGGTCTGGTGGAGGTGTTAGGTTAGCTAGGCTTTATGATTTTTTCCTTTTGCAGGTGAGGTTTTTGTTTGGGCTGTTGTTAGGTTTGGGTGTCTGGGCCTAATTCACTTGTTTGGGCTGGGCTCTTTTGGGGTATTTGTTGGTGGCTTACCAACTTTTAGGTGTTTATTTATTTATTTATTTTCTGTTTTTTAAAAATGTGAGGTGCGGTGTAGTGATAAGTGAGGTACTACCGTTTGCATGATGCTTCCTGATGTATCACTACAGGGTTTCTGTCTTGTATTATTTTTATTAATGATAGAGAAACCTTTCTTTGCTGATAAAAAAAATAATTACACATTTTCTCCGATGGATTACAAATTTTGATCTAATTCACCTTCAAAAGTTATTTGCAAATTACCCACTTTAACACTACTCTGCTGAATAAATCAATTTTCCAAATATCTCCCAAACATCTTTTGTATTCTGATTGTCTAAATCTGTAATCCGGAATCCACACTTTAGAATCACTTACAAAAATCTACTACCTGAAGTTGGGAGAAATGCAACGGATATCCTAAACAGAGAGAACAAAAATCTAAATCCCAATCAGGGAATCAACTTGAGAATAGGTGGGAAGCCGAGGATACAGTATTACTCCTATGTCTATCACTCACCAATGAAACCTCCGAATAAACAGAAAAAGCAAATTCAAGAATAAAGCATGCATGCATTCATCCGTAATTGAAGAACATTTTTTTTTTGCAGATTTCAAGAAAATATAATGTACATCTACAGTACGATATTGATTTTCTACTTACAGATGACCAAGGAGACAAGGTACTGTGTTTTTGGCTCTCAGATAACCATTATACAAACATCCAACACCGATCAACTTGTGTAATTCATCTGACAGCAGTAACAATGAATATTGTACAGAGAAACATGGGGGTAAATCAAATTTTAATGTCACATTTTCTACCAGTAAATTTAGTATTGGAAATCTACATTTCACTATGCTCAAGTACCAGCTATATAGGTACAGAAGGCTTTTAAAAAAGAATATGAGACTTTGCAGCGCCTCGTGAGCATTTGTTCCGGCCAGATTTGCGAAGACCACAGACACAAACCTCCAGAAGTTCATAGTCTTCATCCCAGAATAAGAGGGAAGCCATCTCTGGATTTTCCAAGAGCATTTTAGAAGTCAAAAACCCAGCAACTGACCATGTTTGGTAAAGTCGAGCTTGCTTTCCAATGAATTTTCCATTTCTTGTGTCGTAATATTCAGGCCAGTGGTCCTTCAGAAGCCTCTTTTCAGCCAAATCAAGTGCCTTCCTAGCTAGTTCAGGTCTGCCCATCTTCATGCATGCTAATGTGAACTGTAAATGATCATTGAAAGCAAAAGGAAATGAAAAGTTAATCAAGTAATTCTGAGCTAAAAGGGCTGAAGAACCTAGGGTAAAGCATGCTTGTCTTGGACTAAGCAGGTTATCAAACATAGCAAATTAGATTTAATTAATATTCTGGTTTAGGTAACTTTATCTTGCCAAATTGGCTGGCCTGTTAACTTTGTCAAACTAGAGATATAAAACAGAGAAATGTGTTTTAACATTACTCTTTTCAACAATTTTGACAGCGGGGACGGATTCAAATAAAGATTCTGTACATTCCTGTATTTCTAACTCAAATAACAGCAAGAATTATGGTAAAAGTTCAAAATTAAAACCCAAAAAAAAAAAAACTTTTAGATAGCACAAATGCTGTTTCTAGCAGATGGAAAAGTGCCAAGGATATACAGTATTCCACTTGATTCAAAACCAAATTAGATTGGACAAGCCAGTTGAAAGTGGATGTTATTCTTGTTTGAACTGGATTTTTTTCTTTCTAAACCATGTGAAATATGGTTCAACAATACAACTACAATGATTCGTGGAAAAATATTCATAGATAGTATATAGAAAAAGAACTACGGTTTATTTGAGCATATAAGCATTCTTCACTTCCATTCTTCCCTAACTTTTTATAACAAGACAAGAAGAAGAAAATACATGACATCATCTTTTTTACTTGGAAAGCCAGAAAGTTGGAATCCAGATTGGTCCTCTCTCATTTATATCAAAATCAAGAAAACACTCTAACAACAATGGCAGCACAAGTTCGCACATGAATTGTTTCTATCATGAGGTTGGTGTCATAGTGCCTTCCCCTAAAGGGCCAAAACAGATTATGATTCTGGCTACTGTACCCAATGAGTAAAAACTGCACATGCGTTATCAACTTATCAGGGCACTATATAGTCCCTATGAACACTCAATATAGAACAGATTAAATAAATGATTATCCCTCGGTACAAATAGACTTGCATCAAATCTGAAATTACCTGCCATAAAAGGGTTGGCCAAGATCCTCCATTGTGATAAGACCAAGGCCTGCAAGAGTCAACGAAATGATGCTCAATACAAAAAGAATTGAAACAAGTCCATTTTCTATGGACACACACAGAGTGCTCAAAAAAGTTGAACAAAGAGAACTCACGTATTCTTTGGGTCACTGCCTGTGATTATACGCCACTCTTCATAGTCCAAAGCAGGGTAACATATCTTAAGAGGCATATGGCCCATAAGATCATCCCATTTAGCTTCAATCAAATTCAAAGTAGCCTCATTTTGTTTAGGAGTACCCAGAGATGAAACAATGGACCAGAGATTTCCAAGCGTGAAGAACCTAAAATCCATGTGAGCTGGCTGTAGATTGCCAATCAGATAACCGCCCTTCTCTGGAATCCAATCCACCAGCCAATGAGGGATTTGGTCAGGGTAAATATTGAACTTGTTAGTGGCATCTGTGGAATATTCCTCAGTCTTATATCTGTATATCTCATTGATCTTTTTCATGTCAACCCAATAATATTCTCTGATGTGAAATGACAATGCACTCAGTCTATTGTTTATAGCCCTCACCAAATTCTTGGATATGTCATCTACAGAGAGCATCTCTCGCGAACACCGTAAAGCTGAGTAGAATAAAGCCTGTGAAATCAAAATAGAACACATAAAGATAAACTCAGAGAAGGTAAAACAACTATAGTTTAAAAAAGGACCGAGTACACAGGTCATATAATCCTTAGTGAATAGGGCTAATAGGAAACCATTTCAAGACTATATAAATGAAAAAACATACCACTACAGGTTGCTATCAATCACAGCCTATCCAATTAAATATCTACCAAACCAGACACCATGAAAAGGTTGAAAGAACTCTAAAAAAACCTTGAGAAAACCCAATGTTTTGTACTACACTAACCACAATAAGATATGCAGGACAAGCAAGAACTCAAGGTGATAAAGATCTATCACATGCCTAAAGTGAAACTGACCTTTTTCAAAAGAAATTGTCACATAGAAGAGGAAAAAGCCCTATGTGCTAAGTTATATGGCGAAGTGTGAGGGCTTCGTAAACGATTTAGGCTGTTAGGATATGTCAAAAAATTGGGCATGGGTACAGGGAAACTCCTGAACAAGTACTTGTACTACAAAACTATAGTTTTGTATAAGTTATTGAAACCCTACTTAAATCAAATGATATTAAGAAGAAAGGAATTTTTTATCTCCAGGCCATGTAGAAGGCTATAAAAAGGTTTCTTTTTCAACTAATGGGATATTGGGATCTTATTTTGAGGATCGAAGTGTCTACATTGGGGTACTTGGGTACCGGTTTTGAAAACATATCCATCGTACATGGTAATGAGGAGAAAATAGAAGAGCCCATGTTAGATGTGTTGTGGAGTCAAGTCAAACAACAGCTAACCATTTCTAGTGCAAAAGGTCTGAATTGATTACAGCAGTTAATTGTAGATGTACTCGATTTTTACTTCTGATCTGTACAAGAATGTAACAGCAATACAGAGCCATGAATCTGATTACAAGGCATACAGGGCATTCATACAATACAAAGGAAAGAGCAACTCACTTGAATCTCAAGGGGGTGACCATGAATGCCCATTCGTCGGTCTACCATGCAGGAGCCATCAGTGACCAACAGCGAAGGAAACATATCAAACCCATCAGACAGACACAAGTTCAAAATCAGTTTTATGCCTGTCTGGACATCCACCCTTTCTTGTAGAGTGTAATCACCAGTGACCTTCCCATAAGCACGCAATAATATAATCCACCACAACCCTATTATAGGAGTCAAGATATCACAAAATGTTAAAATTCATTTGGTGCCTTACTCAACTGACAAAAACCTTGACTTCACAACATTTCCAAGTTAATTGGTAGCTCACTAGCTTGCGGAAAGAGAAAGATTACCAGAGTCCACCGGTGCAACACGTCCAATGGCTGACTCGCCGAAATCTGGGTCTAAGACTTCTTCATACTTATTTTCATCAAGAGGCACAGTTCTAACTTTAAAACTTGCTGGCATCAATCCTTGCCCTGGGCTGTAGCAGTCCACTGTTTTCTCCCAACTCTAATGGAAAAACCGGAAAACAGTTGGAAGGATTCACAAATATGAAACATGATGAGATGGCCATATGCCAAAAGTAGTATAATGAATAGCATCAGACGCAACTTTCTCACTAGAAACCTTCCTATATGATGGAACATATATTGTTATACTTCATAATCTTGGAGTACCACATTTCCTCAAGGAAATGGTAAAGAATTCATGAAAACGATAGTTATCAATCAAACATCTCCCACCACCTATAATCCCGAGTATGACTATCCCCACATTACAGTGACCTATGACAGCAAAATGTACTCAATTTAGAGTGCATGAGATTCATCGGTAACTGCATGAATATAGATCATTATTTCATCCACATGGCACATGGCATGAATGCATTGACACATAACATCAAGGCAAACATTTTAAACCAAAAGACGCCATCACAATCCAATGTCCAATGAGAACCAGCACACGTAAGACAAAACTAAAAAGGCCATATGTTAAGCATACTAAAACCATCGCATAATGATGCTGCAGCATGGCACTTGAATGAGAAAGCGGAAGTAAAAAATGGATTTGAAGGAAAACAATGACATTTGTTACACAACAAATTTCTTAAGTTAGAAACAAACATTTTGAATTTTCTCATTGCTTGGAGGAGAAGCAAAGAAGATAGAGAAAATCTACGTCAGATAGTAATTTTTTGTAGAAAACAAACTAATTTCTAAGAGCACAAGTAGAGGTTACAAGAGTGTTATTATATAAGGAAATGTCAAAGTCAGATTAGCAGTCTAACAAGAACTGCGAAATATCCACAAGGATAGCAAATATTGAATTCACTCAGCAAAAGGTTACCTGTAATTGCAAGGTATGGAGGAGAAAGTTCCTCACAATCTCTGCTTCCCCCTTGAGCAAGAAAGCAAGGGCAGACGGAACAAAATCACGAATGAAGACCTGATCATAGTTAAGTGGTAGCTTGTCAGCTGGGTCATTCGCCGCCACTGTCCCCACTGGGTTCCCACAATACGTCACAACCGCCTTCCGCAATATCCTCCATGCCTCCCTCTCAATATCCGACTCTTCCTTACCGGCTTTTACCACCTCAACCTCTTTCAAACCCTTCAAATTCTCATTACTTACATCCTCAACACCTTCTTCAACCCTAGATTCTTCATTTCTCCCTATGTTTTCATCTCTATCAATTCTCTCAACTACTACAGGCTTCACATTCATGCCACCCTGAACGTATATCCTCTCGAAATTGTTTTCATTCACGCGGGTCTCAATCGAAGTCGAATAACTCCTACAATTCAATGCAACCCTAGCAATTACATTTACACCTCTACAGGCACCATCACCATTACATGTTCTAGAGAAAACCCTGGGTTGTGCCCAACTAGAAGTTGAGGCACAAAATGGTTTCTGGGTTCTATCAACAACATGAGGAAAGCCCAAGAACCGAGGGGTGTAGCTATGAATTCTACGATTATGGTCCAAAAACTCCAAACCCAAGTTAAATTTTGATGCACCAGTGGTAAATGAATTATGGGTATTCAGAGATGGGAAGCTGAAAATAGCCGAATTGCGGTACCGGTTGATGAGGGTTCTACAGAAGGGCTTCATGTTCATCAAAGTGATTGTGTGCATAACGAAGAACTAGAATCAATCACATAGACAAATTGAATGAATGGAGAGGAATTCTGTGTATATGTACATACAGAAATAAATCCCAAAACAAATCGTCTTGTGGAGACTGGGCAGCGAGAAAACTGGTGTATTGGCAATAGGTAGGAAACTGCTTGAGACGCGTCGACCTGGATATTTTCTGGAGAACGAGAAAAGTTGAATTTCATGGGCGTATTTATTTATTTAGAAGCCATGAAGGTGTCTTGGAAGAGAAGATTTTCGAAGGGAATGATTTTCATCCTCTATTTCTTTTTGTTCTACTTATTTGACTCTCTCTCTCTCTCATTAGTTAATTTTCCCATGTGAATAGCAATTTAATTTCAAATGAATAGAGACAAAAAATAGATGAAAGAGAAGTGTTAAAATCATTTTTTATTTTCAAATTATCTTATTTTATTATTTTAAAAACCTCCAAATAAGTCGGCTTTGTGATATTGGTTTGGGACTTAGAGGTTTGTTGTTTCCTACGATATTTGGTTCAATTCCCCTTGCTTGCAACTCTTGAGGCGACCTCATTGCTCACGCCCATACGCAAATGTGCGAAAAGGCTGTGGAAAGAATTATAAAGATTTCGAGGTGCACACAAATTACCTGAGACCACCTGCTTTACCAAAAAACACTCTATAGCTGGAAAAGGCATGCGAATTTTTTTCTTTTCCATTGGGAACGTAAATAATACCTAAACATAACAAAAATATATGCCCACAACACATTTGGCCACCGCACAGCCACCACACATATACATATATCAAATTGAACTGATTTTTCACGAGCCCACTCGATTTTTTTTTTAAAAATTATTGAACAGCTCGAATCATCCGTGCGGGATCCGAAATGGGCCGCCATGCCGTGTGGTGGGCAAATAGTGCGGTAGGCGTATCATTTCTGCTGAACATATATACTCCTACTTCAGTACTCCTATTAATTAAAGTTTTTTGTATCAAAAAAAATTAATTAAAGTTTCAATCTCTTTTCTACTCTAGGAAACCCGATTCATAAAATTGGGGAGAAAGAGTTTGTGACACCTTATTTGGGGGCAACTATTCACAACCTTTTATTTTCTCCATTAGCCCAATTCCTTCACATAACTCATCCCCAATATTTTAAAATAAAAATTTACTCCATATAACCCATTAATTTTCCCGAATCTTCCCATTATACTCCTCTCCTTCCAAAACACCAAATCTCCAAAGCCACCACCGCCAAAGCTACGAACACCGCCCCACCACTGCCACTCCCTCCCCTCCTCTCTTCAAGGTTATTCTCTCTCTCTCTCTCTCAATTCAAAATCAAAAATCGAAACCCAAAAAATCCTAAAAAGTTTGAAAATTGAAACCCAAAAATATCAAAACCAAAAAATCGAAACCCCAAAATTCAAAACGAAACCCACTTGGGAGCCGATCGAGCAATGTGTTTTTTTCGACGCAGAATTTTCAATTTTTTGAACAAGATTTTTGGCGTTTCAGGTCCAAAAAAATGTAATGTTTTCGACATTTGAATACAGTAATATTTAAATAATTTCAACAGTTAGTTACCAAAATGTTTATATATTTTCGGCAGTCAATTACCGAAATGTATATATATACATGACTTTTCTAATCTTCAGTAATATTATATTGTCAAATAAATTTTCGGTAACCTAATACCGAAGTATATACCAGAATTCGGCAGTTAATTACCAAATTATATATATTTTTTCAACAATTAGTTACCGAAATATATATATGTTTTCGACAGTTAGTTACTGAAATTGTTTTCAAAATGGTCGCAGTATGGTGATTCAATGATGACTGTACTGAGAGAGAGAGAGAGGAGTGGCGGTGGTGCGGTGGTGTTCTTGATCGAGTGGTGGTGGCTATGGCGAGCTATGGAGATGGAGGAGGTGTGAACTGACTGAGGGAAGAGAGGAAGAAGATGATGATGGATTGTGTCTAAAAAGTTAGAAGGGTAAGTAGGACATTTTGCATTGGGGGCTCATGTTGTAATTATTTGAAAATTTTTAATGGGCTAATGGAGAAAATAAGGGGTTGCAAATTGTCGCTCCCTTTTATTTGAACTGTCAACGACTATCTCATGAGGAGTTGAAATTACAAGGGAAAATTTCAAAATACCCCCCAACCTTTACTCTAAATTTCAATTAGACTCCCAACCTTTTAAAAAAATCAATTTTACTCTCAACATTATCTTTCGTTAATCAAAATGCCTCCTTCTGTCCGAATGACTAACGGATTTCGTTAAAGGCCCGTTAAATAGGGTCCCGATCGAATTTTGATGATCCAAGCCGCTCAATATGTTCAGAACGTGATTTTAAGGGTATCCGCGAGAAATCAACAAAAAAAAATGACCAAGAAGGCTTGATTTCAGCAATTTTTTATTAAACTATTCAATAAAAAATTATTCAGATGAAGCCCTTACCAGTTATTTTTTTTTTGCTAATTTCTTGCGGGTACTCTTAAAATCACGTTTTGAACACATTGAGTGGCTCAAATCATCGTAATTCAATCGGCACGCTATTTAACGGAGTCTTTAACGAAATCCGTTAGTCATTTGGACGGAAGGGGGCATTTTGATTAACGGAAGATAACGTTGGGAGTAAAATTGGTTTTTTTAAATGGTTGGGAGTCTAATTGAAATTTAGAGTAAAGATTAGGGAGTATTTTAAAATTTTTCCAAATTACAATGCCACTGGCCTCTATTAGTCAGGTTGGGTGATGGATTTGCTACCCATACAATTGATTTTCGATTTTTTGGGTTAAGCCGCAAAGAGTATTTTCTTGTGAATTTCCTAGTTTGGTGTGTGTAGACACCTCCTTGAGCAGGGCATCGCCATACAGATTGATCGTTACTGTTTGTTTGGTTGTTTTGCTTCATAAACCAAGATCGTGGATATTCCCAAGGCTAGAAACATCGCCACACGATAACGGTTATAATCAAAACAGAGTCGCCACCTAGTTTATAAAAACTAGGAAAAACAGATAGTGATTCCGGGTATGAGAGCTAAAAGTACAATAAGGGAAAGGTGTTAGGCATCCCTCTTTGTCCAGTCGTGAGACTGGCCCATAATTATTCGACATACGATTAACACATGCTTTGTTTAATTCTAAACACATAAACTGATTAATTAGCCTTTAAACAGTTAATGGTGAGCCGAGACTGTAATTGAAAGCATGCATCAGAAAAGCAGAATAAAACAGATCTGTTCCAAGGGATGGATTCCGCGGCTGGTGAATGGATTTCACGGCCGAGGAATCCTCTTGGTTTGATGTACCGGCCGAGGGATTGATTCCCCAGCCGATGTTCTTCCTCACACCAGATTATATGATTAGTAGATAATCAAAAGGCTACGATTAATCTATGAAAACTGTAAATAAACCAGACCACAGGCCCCTGGGCCTCACCACCTTGATCCCTCAGTGGCTTGATTGCTTCGGATTGAGGGTGATTGATTGATTTTGCTTCTCGAAACCCTAGGGTTAGGGTTTGAACTTCAGGATTTGGATCGTCGGATTGTGGCTGCCATCGAGAGGTTGGGGCTTTTGTAGAGGGGATATGGGAGAGTATTTCTGCAGAGTATCGTGGCTAGAGAAGGTGTATTGATCTCATAATTTCGGAACCCGAAGGTCCCTTTATATAGGCATGGGGGTGACTCACTCCAACCAATCACAATGCACGATCAATATTGGAATTGTAGGGTGATTCTAACTCTTCATGGCAATCTCCTTACGTAGCCCGAACGCATCGGGATTTGGCTGCTAGGGTATTGTGAACGGATCAAACGTATGACAGAACATTCCAGAATTTGGAAAATAGACGATCTGGCGGCCGAAGGAATGATATTGCGGCCGAGGGATAGACCTGGCGGCCGAGTGATCGATCTCTCAGGGAGATTTTCAAGCTACATGTTTCACGGGTGAAAGAATGTTGCTGAGGCCGTGTGATCACTGTTACGGCCGACAGATGGATTCTCCTAGGATTCTGTATTTCTGTCTGAAAGGCTATTTGGCTCTGGATTGGGTCCTCTAAGTGGCTAAAAGTTCTTACCGAAAGTCCTAAGGTTCACGAGAAGTCAATCAGCAATCACTGTATCCATTCATCATTGGGATGGTCTCCAAGGTGGGACTTGAAATAATCGTTAGGCCAAATTGGGGTGTCTACAGATGCCCCTCTTTGACTGAACTTAAACGGATCGCGAGATATGTTTGAGTAAGAGTCAAAACTGTAAAAGCAACTCAATTTGGTCCAACCACTATTCTAAGGAGTTTTTGAAAAAGGTTTTTAATTATGGTCAGGCTGGGAGGCTGCCTACGTATTCCGCAAGGGAAATTCAGACCAATCGTAGTTCAAGGGCAATAAAGAAAAATAAAAAGTTTGGAGGGTTAGAAACAAAAGATGTACCTTCAGGCTTAAAAGCCATAGTTGTAGACACCTCCCAGACGGGGCATCGCCATACAGATTGATCACGTTTGTTTGCTCGATTGGTTACTTGCTTCGTAAACCAAGATCGTGGACATTCCCATGGCTAGGAACATCACCACACGATAACGGTTATCATCAAAATAGAGTCGTCACCCAGTTTATTAAAATTGGGAAAACAGATAGAGATTCTGGGTATGGGAGCCAAGAGTACAGTAAGGGGAAGGTGTTAGGCACCCCTCTCTGCCCAGCCGTGAGACTGGCCCATAGTTGTTCAACATAAGACATGTAGATGCTTTGTTTAATTCTAACACATAATCTGTTTAATTAAGCCTTTAAACAGTAAGTAAAGTGAGCCAGTGCGATAGGTAAATCATGCATCAGAAAGTAGAACAAACAAAGCTGTCCCAGGGTAATGGATCCCGCTGCCGATGAATGGATGTCACGGCCGAGGGATCCTCCTGGTTTGATATATCGGCCGAGGGATCGGAGCCCCGGTCGATGTTCTTCCTCACACCAGACAGAAAAGTTAGTAGATGATCAAAACGCTACGGTTAGTCATAAATACAGTAAGTAAAACAAACTAGAGGCCGTTGGGCCTCACCACCTTGATCCCTCAGTTGCTTGATTGCTTCGAATTTGATTGTGATTGACTGATTGCTTCTCGAAAAATCCTAGGGTTAGGGTTTGAATTTCGGGGTTTGATCGTCGAATTGATGGCTACCTTTGGGAGGTTAGGGCTTTTGAAGAGGGGGGTTGAGAGAGTTTTTCTGCAGAGTATCGTGACTTGAGAGGGTGATTTCACTTGTTAATTTTGTGGTCTTTATTTTGGAACCCAAAGGCCCTTTATATAGGCAATTGGTGACTCACTCCGACCAATCAAATGGCCCGATTGCAATTGCAATGCAATTCAAACTCTTCGTCGTGATCTCTGAACGTAGCCCGAACGCATCGGGAAGGTAGTGTAGTTGGATCAAACGTCTGACAAAACGTTCCAGAGTCTGGAAAAAGGATGATTTGGCGGCCGAGCAATGGATCTGGTGGTCGAGGAATGGATGTTGCGCCGAAAGATAGATCTTGCGGCTGAGGGATTGATCTCTCAGGGAGATTTTCTAGCAACAGGTTGCTCGGGTGAGGAAATGATGTTAAGGCCGTTAGATCGATGTTACGGCCGACAGATGGATTCTCCTAGCTTCTGTATTTCTGTCTGAAAGGCTATTTGGCTCTGGATTGGGTCCTCTAAGTGGCTCAAAGTTCTTACCGAAAGTCCTAAGGTTCTCGAGAAGGCAATCAGCAATCACTGTATCCATTTCATCATTGGGATGGTCCCCAAGGTGGGACTTGAAATAATCGTTAGGCCAAATTGGGGTGTCTACAATAGTGCAACGTACCTAGGCTAAGCCAAGATTTTGGCGGAGGATAGTTGAAGGAGCGCGGGGCTGCCGGGGAAATTTTTGTGGAAAGCGTCCTTAGTATTTTGGGGTAGATCAATACATGGCAGGTGAGTCGTTTGCTTTTCTTAATCATCTCTACTTTGACTGAGGGGAGCTCGGTAGAGTAGCCTATCCTTGAGAATGAGCTGAAAGGAATTGATGTAATTGGGTGGAATCCAAACCATCTTCTGGAGACGAATCGGACGCCGGTTTTGAGATATGGGGGGCGCAAGGCCAGTAACTGGAGCACGGAGCATTGAGATGAGAGAACCAAGGCACGGAGCCGGTTGCAGTCATGAGGCGAGAGCCTGTAGAATCGGAGCTTGAGGTGACAGAACCGAGGCGTAGAGCTGGTTATAGTCATGAGGCGAGAGCCTGAGGAGCCGAAGCTTAGAGCTTGACGTGATTTGAACCAAGGCGTAGAGCCGGTTGCATTCTGAAGGTCTGTGCACGGAGCTTTCCCATCATAAATTTTGGCGTAGAGCCAAAGGATCGAGGCGCTTGACCGATCAATAAAATCAAGGCGTAGAACCGGTTGATTGTAGGATTGACCTGTTTCATGAGTAAGAGATGCAGAATATGTATATGTGATGATGGTTAGATGTGAACAGATATGATGATGTAATTGATGCAGACTCGATGTGACAATGGTGATGCAATTGATGCTTATGTGCACGGGCCCGTGCGTGTGTGTTTGATTTAAGCGTAGAGCTTCTTTCAAGTTCCGGACTTGAGCATTCAGAGCGTAGAGCTCGAGCATTCGGAGGGTAGAATCCGAGCAGTCAAAGTACAGGCTTTGAGCATCCAGTACGCAGTGGTTGGGCATCCAAGCATAGAGCTAGAGCATTCAAGTGTAGAACTTGAGCATTCAGTACACAGTGGTTGGGCATTCGAAGAGCTTTGAGCATTCAAAATGTTGGATTTTGAGCATTCAAGCGTAGAGCTTGAGGACAAAAGATATATTGATGATTGGGGTGGCGTAGAGCCTGCTGAGAATTGTTACGGCGTAGAGCCAGTTGAGATAGTGGGTATAGAGCCGCTGAGATGGTGAATACGGGCGTAGAGCCACTGAGACGGTGAGCACGGGCTTAGAGCTGTTGAGATGGTGAGCACGGGCGTAGAGCCGCTGAGATGGTGAATACGAGCATAAAGCCACTGAGATGGTGAATACGGGCGTAGAGCTGCTGAGATGGTGAATATGGGCGTAGAGCCGCTGGATGATTATGATAGTGAGCATGAGGCATCGAGCCTGGTGAGCATGGGCGTAGAGCCGCTGAGATGGTGAATACGGGCATAGAGCCGCTGAGACAGTGAGCACAGGCGTAGAGCCACTGAGATGATGAATACGGGCATAGAGCCGCTGAGCTGAGTATTAGAGAGCTGTTGGGTGATGGCGAGCTTGGAGCTGCTGAGCTATTGATAGTGATGAAGCTGGTGAGCACAGGGCTGCTGAGTGAGCTTAGAGCTGCTGGGGTAGTTTGATGATAGTGAGTGCAAGGCTGTTGAATGATTGCGGGGCACAGGGCTGTTGAATGAGTATAAAGTTGCTGTCGTGGAGTGAACTCAAGGCTTTGAGCTGTTAAAACGGTGAGTGTGGGTGTGGAGCTGCCGATATTGGCGAAGCAATGAGGTATGTAGTGCTGCTAAGATAATGAGATGGTGGGCACAGAGCTACTGGGAGTGAGCCTGGAGCTGCTAATATGGAATTGCTGAGATAATGAGCTCGGGGCTACTGAGTACAGAGCTGTTGAGGCAACGAACATAGAGAAGGCAAACACGGGGCTGTTGATTGACTCGAGCATAGGACTGCCGAGTTGTTGGGAGGAGTGACCTGAGTATGGAACGGGGTTGCTGAGTGGCTTGATGGTGCAAGGAGTACGGTAGATTTGTTGCTATGGATGAAGTCTCAGGGAACTTTTAAGGCGAGCCTAACAATGGTGCTTGAGATTTCAAATATTTGGGGATGCCCCCAAGGTTGGTTCACCATTAGTCATGGATCCAAAATTGCTTGAGTTGGTGCACTGAGCGAAATCTGATGTACTGTGGGAGATCGATTAGGGGGGCCAGGAGATAGATTCAGCAGCCGAATAATGGATACCTCGGCCGAAGGATCAAAGTCTCGGCCGCGTAATCACTTGGTTTCCAGTCCTCTATAAAAGGCCACGGTCTCGACGTTTTGTTTTCATTTCTCTCTTTCTCTCCCTTCTTTTCTCCATTCTCCTTTTCTACCATAGGTACCGCCAAGGGCTTCTCCACCTCTTCATTCCCGTTGGATCCAGGCTATGGGTGACGCATGGGTACAGTTGGTGACCGGGGAGGGAGGCTGCGACGCTCTTGGTCCTGTCTTGATGCTTGATTAGGGACCCTCGCATGGGGGGCTTGCATCCGTGATGCGAAATTCTTAGGGCGGTGCTCGTACGCGATATGATGATTTTTCTGGGCCATGTGGTGTTTCTTCTGCACCATAGTGCTTCTTTGGTACACGTCGCCCCGGGGGTGTCCTCTTCTTTTTTGCAGCTGGTCTTTGGTGTTCGGACCACTAAAGGATTCGGCATCCTCTTCTCCTTCTCTCTTGTTTTTCTGTTTTTCTTCATGCATAGGTTAGTCCGACAGAAAACTGATGTATAGCTTGTTTAGGAAATGTGGGATGATCCACCTTGTGATGTAAAAAGGCTTTTGTTATATGAAACAAAATCTTTTGCTCTGATATGTGATTGTGTATGCTATATTTGTGTCATTTTGTTTAGTATGAAAATTGTATCTCGACAAACTGAGCAGAACCGTGGAAGTTCTCTGTAAAATAGTCGTTCTAGCGGCCGAACTATCGATTAGGCGGCCGAGCCATTGATCTAGCGGCCGCAGGATTGATTCTTCTACCTGGTTTTGACTTTGAGTCAACCTTGATTTTCATGGCTGGGGAATCGATCCTACGGCCGTTATATCGAAGTGCCGGCCGAGAGACCGACTCGATTAATGTGAATTTAGAATCCGATTCCGATTCGAACTAGGACTCAACCTAGCCTATAAGTACGCATTCTACGAACTTGGTAGCATTGTCAGCAATAGTTGCTTGCATATGGCACAACCAGTCCTTGATCAGTGGTTGGATTCTTTCAACGGCCTCGACCGTCTACACTTTAAGTCCTTTGGTATGGATTTCATCTTCTCTCTTCGCCAAATTACTGTGAATTTCACTTTCCTTCGGGCAGCCACCAGCTTGTGGGATCCTATTCTTCATGTCTTTCGATTCAGAAGAGAAGAACTGTGTCCTACCATCGAGGAGTTTGCAGCTATTATGGGTCATTCGGATAGAGAAGGCCTCATTGTCCCTAACCCTTTGTTCAACCGAGGCAACCTACTGAAGGCTCTGCTCCAAGTTCAGAAACACGAAGTTAGATTTTTCATGGTGAATGGAAGGTTGGAAACCCTACAGTTTGTTTAGCGCTTTGGTACGGCCGAAGCTCATCGCCAAGTTTCTTGACAAAAGTCATGCTTTCATGTGCTATGCGTCTGTATTCTCCACTACTATTTGCTGGACCCTTCCTCTGGCCATGCTGATTCTATACTGCTTGACTTTGCCTAACAAATTGGAAATCGTGTAGGTTTTGTTGGTTTAGTGTTAGCAGAGACCTTGATGGGTCTCGATGCAGTGAAGGGTAATCCTACAGCCCAGTTCTCAGGCAGTCCTTTGTTACTACAGGTTCGCTCTTTTACTTTGTTTATTGCCAAGTTATCTTTTCGCTCATCACTCTTTTGTTTTGACTCATGTGTTCTCACAACTTGCAATTTTCCCTGGTTTTCCATAGGTATGGTTATTTAAGAAGCTGAGGGTGTGGGATGCGCTAGAGCGGCTTCCTTATAATTCAGACCACTGCATGGAGCGTCATGTGACTAGACAATTTCCAACCGAGGCTGCTTGGAAAGCATGGATGGAGACTCGCAAGGGTGATAGGATCCAATGGGTTTGCCCCTAGTATGGCATTGAGAGTATGACTGCAAGTACCATGGACCGTTTTGGCATTGCGGTGATTGGTATCACTCAAGTTACCTTCTATTTTCCTGCTCGTTTTCAAAGGCAGTTTGGGGCTGAACAAGCCAAAGTCTTAGGTGACCCTGAGTATGCTGTTTCCAAGTTTCATGATACCAACTTTCGTCGCAATGTGCTTCGTTTATGGCCGAATCGAGTGATGCAAGATGTTGCTGAGAACTTTACTGACAAGCTATCAAGTTCATACAAGCGTTGGTTGGAGGAAACCTTTTGGAAGACAAAAGTACAAAGAGAAGGAAGATCTAGAGATTGACAAATTGCTTTATGCTTTTCAAAAGATGTTCTTTGTTTGATTCTATCTTTCATAGGTTGAGAATGGTTTGAGCTTGCTTGCCCTTTTTCCTTGGAAGTAATAAAACATTGGTTATTTTATTGAAAATGCTTTTGCCATGATTTGGTAGTGAGTATACTTAGGATAGACCTAGAAATTCGGAAGCGATAATGATAGCAATGGCCGAATCTCAATCTAGAGATTGCCTACGTATCCTATGGAGGGAATCAGGCCATAAACGTAGTTCCAAAAAGATTTGTTTGTTTTTGTTTTTGGTTAGGGTTCACTCGAGTATTTTCCTCTCCTTTTGTGCTCTTGATTTTGTCTAAACCGCCCTTGCGGGTTTTCAGTCTAGCGAGCGCTTTTATTTATGCCTTAGTTTTTGCCTAAGCCGCCCTTGCGGGTTTTCGACCTAGTAGGCTGCTCTAATTTTTACTTGGATCAGTCCACCCTTGTGGTTTTCAGCCCAACGAGCATCTCTCAGGGGTAATACTTCTTCAGCTTATCGATGTTGACCGGTGTTGCGAATTCCATTCCATCCAAGTCTGCAATGTATGATGCTCCTCTAGATAGTATGCGTTTGACAAAGTAGGGTCCTCTCCAGTTTGGTCTAAACTTGCCTCTTGGGTCTGAAACGTGGCGACGGATTGCTTTGAGCACCATATCCCCCACCTTGATGTCTCATGGCTTCACCTTTTTTTTGAATGCTCGTGCAATGCGGCGTTGATACCCTTACACATGGTATAACGCTCTCAGCCTTCTTTCATCTAGCAATGCTAACTCGTCGTAGCGGTTTTGAACCCAGTCTTCTTCGACTATTCCAGTCTCAGCCAAAACCCTTAGTGAGGGTAGCTCTAGTTCGATCGGCAAGACAGCTTCCATCCCATAGACTAGGGAATAGGAGGTAGCCCCAGTTGAAGTCCTTTCAATTGTTCGATAACCCCATAGTGCTAGTGGTAGCATTTCAAGCTTGTCCATGTAGATGTCAGTAGTCTTCCGCAGAATCCTCTTGATGTTCTTGTTTGCAGCCTTAACTGCTCCATTGGTTTGAGGTCGATAAGTAGATGACCAA
Organism: Rhododendron griersonianum; assembly: GCA_018127125.1. Classification (NCBI taxonomy): domain Eukaryota; kingdom Viridiplantae; phylum Streptophyta; class Magnoliopsida; order Ericales; family Ericaceae; genus Rhododendron; species Rhododendron griersonianum. The sequence continues at coordinate 32,991,577 of CM030792.1, read as the reverse complement.
TGATTCTGTATCCCAAACTCAGCAAAAAGCTTCTTTGTTGCTCCCTTGAAGTGCGATCCATTATCACAGATGAACTTGTGAGGTACACCATACCGATAGATGATATTGATGCGGATAAACTTGGCCACATGAGTGGCTTTGAGGGTGCATAAGAAGCTACTTCTACCCATTTGGTGAAGTAGTCGATGGCCACTAGAATGAACTAAAGCTTGTATTTTCCCTTCGAATTTATACTCCCAATGACGTCTATCCCCCAGGTGGAGAATGGCCAAGGGGACGTCATGCTATATAATTCCGTAGGGGGAATACGCATGCAATCAACGTGAGTTTGGCATTTGTAGCATCGACGGACATAGTCAGCACAATTAGCCTCCATTATAGTCCAGTAGTATCCCTGACGCAGGATTTTCATTGCCATTGTTGCCCCATTCATGTGCGGCCCGCAGATTCCTTCGTGTATTTCTTCTATTATCTTACGGCTTTCTTCCGTGGTGACGCAAAGTTGATTGGGGCCCAAATGTGCTCTTCGATACAGTGCTCCTCCGTAGACTACGAATCGGGCAGCAAACTTCCGCAGAGCCATCTTGTCCTTTGAGGTGGCCTCGGAGGGATACTTTCTCTCTTCCAGGAATTTCTCCACATCTTCATACCATGGCTTTCCATCATCCTCACCTTCCTCAGTGAAGGTGCACTCGCATGCTGGTTTGACCTTCTGCTCGATCATGAGAGGCTGCATTGTGAATCCCAGGGGTATTTCGACCATAGAGGCCAGTGTTGCCAGTGCATCTGCAAACCTATTGCTCACTCGTGGAGTGTGTGTGAAGATAACGGAATCGAATTGTGGAATTAGATCTTCCAAGACAGAGTGGTATAGCTTTAGTGTGTCTTCCTTGACCTTTCAGTCTCTTCTTGCTTGGAAGACCACCAGGTTTGAATCTCCAATGACTTCCACCCTTTTTGCCCCTAGTTCCAGGGCCGCCTCCATTCCAGCAATGCAGGCTTCGTACTCAACTTGGTTGTTGGTGACTTCAAACCTCAGTTTATATGACAAAGGGATATGAGAGTCGTTTGGGGAAACTAGCAATACCCCTATGCCATATCCACATTGGTTTGATGCTCCATCGAAATAAAGCTGCCAGGTGTCGTCTAAAAGACATAAGATGTCTTCGTCGGGGAACATGAAGTCTTCTGCCTCGGCCTCTGTCACAGGGTGATTTGCCAAGAACTCTGCCACGGCTCTTCCCTTCACTGATTTCCTTGTCATGTATTTGAGGTCGAATTCTGCTAGCAGCAATAACCACCTAGCCAGCTTTCCAATAAGTGTTGGCTTCTCGAAAAGATGCTTGACTGGGTCTAAACGAGAAACCAACACTACCGGATGTGCTAATAGGTAGTGCCTTAGTTTCTTCGTGGCCCCCAGCAGGTTTTCTCCAAGGGAGTATACCTCGTCTCATAGTCCATCATCTTTTTGCTAAGGTAGTATATGGCGCACTCTACTCTACTTTAGCATACATCTCATGGATGTGTCTGTTACTGAGAGATACAGAATTAATGGTTTCCCAGGGATGGGTGGTGATAACATAGGCAGATTCTGAAGATACTCTTTGATTGCCTCGAATGCTTGTTGGTAGTCTTGACTCCATTCAAAATCAGTACCCTTCTTCAAGAGCTTGAAGAGGGGTTCGCAGGTAGTTGTGAGTTTGGAAATGAACCGGCTGATGAATTGCACTTTCCCTAGAAAGCTCCTTACTTCCTTCTGTCTTTGGTGGTGACATCTCCATGATAGTCTGTATCTTTGAAGGGTCTACTTTGATTCCTCTTTGAGTGATAAGGAATCCTAGCATTTTTCCAGCGGTTACTCCAAAAGTGCATTTTTGAGGATTAATACGTAACTTGTATTGCCTAATCCTGTCAAAGAACTTTTGAAGTGCTTCATAGTGTCCTTCCCTTTCCTTTCCTTCGATTTGACTATCATATCGTCGACGTATACCTTTACTTCTTTGTGCATCATGTCGTGCAGCAGTGTTGTTGCCATCGTTTGGTAAGTGGCTCCCGCATTCTTCAACCCGAATGACATCACTCGTAGCAATAAGCTCCCCATGGCGTGGTGAAGGTGGTCTTTTCTCTATCTTCGGGAGATATCAGGATCTGATTATACCCAGAAAACCCATCCATGAAAGATAGCAATGCATGCCCCGCGGTGTTGTCCACTAGTTCGTCTATGTGTGGCAATGGAAAGTCATCATTTGGACTAGGGCTGCTCAAAAAATCCGGTGAACCGTGAAATCAGTCCGAACCGATCCGTACCTTTTGGATTTTGTCTGTGGATTAATGGTTCGAACACGGATTGAAAAATTAGAAAACCGTGACTCGCGGTTTGGTCCACGGATTTTTATTACAAAACCGTGGATTAACCGAACTGGACCGTGAGATATTTATTTATATAAATATATATGTGTATTTATATAATTAATTGTTAGTAATGTTAAAACTTTTTTCTACCAATTTTAGTATTTTATCTTAATAATGGGATATAGTGTAGATGTACATAAAATATAAGGGGTAAATCGTAGTTTTTTTATATAAGTTACGGGTAACCCTAGTTTAGTTTCACTAGTTCGTTTATTTTCCAGTTTTCCTAATTTTCATTCCTTGTTCAAGTCGCCGCCGCACCGTTCTTATTTCTTCGCCTCTTCTTCCTCCTCCTCCTCCTCCTCTCTCTCTCCGTTTCTTCAAAGTAACAAGTACTTTCTGGTGGCCGGTGTTAAACTTAATTTTAAATGTAACCTTCTTCCCTTTTAGTGTAGGATATAAGCTTGAGCTTTATTTTTGCTAAAATCCGTGGACAAAATCGTAACCGATCCGCGAGTCAAGGATTGGATTGGAACTGAACCGTAGGACTTTTGGCCTGGACACGGATTTCATTTTGTAAAAACCGTGACTAGCGGTTAGGTTCTTGGATTCCTAGGAATCCAAACCGAACCGGACCGCGAGCACCCCTACTTTGGACTGGCCTTGTTGAGATCTCGGAAATCTACACAGACCTTGATTCCTGTAGACACCCCTCTGGAGCGGGGCATCGCCATACAGATTGATCGTTTGTTTGCTCGTTTGGTTGCTTGCTTCGTAAACCAAGATCGTGGACATTCCCATGGCTAGGAACATCGCCACACGGTTGTGGTTATCATCAAAACAGAGTCGCCACCCAATTTATTAAAACTAGGAAAATAGATAGAGATTCTGGGTACGGGAGCCAAAAATACAGTAAGGGGAAGGTGTTAGGCACCCCTCTCTGCCCAACCGTGAGGCTGGCCCATAGTTGTTCAATATGAGACATGTACTTGCTTTATTTAATTCTAACACGTAGTCTATTTAATTAAGCCTTTAAACAGTTGATATGGTGAGCCAGTGCGATAATTAAAGCATGCATCAGAAAAAAGAATAAAACAAAGCTGTCCCAGGAAATCGATTACTCGACCGGTGAATGGATGTCATGGCCGAGTAATCATACTGGTTTTATGTATCGCCCGAGGGATCGAAGCCCCGGTCGGTGTTCTTCCTCACACCAGACAGAAAAGTTAGCAGCTAATCAAAACGCTACGATTAAAGTATATGGACAGAAAATAAATCAAACTAGAGGCCGTTGGGCCTCACCACCTTGATCCCTCAGTAGATTGATTGCTTCGGATTGAATGGGATTGACTGATTGCTTCTTTGAAAACCCTAGGGTTAGGGTTTTGAACTTCGGGGTTTGATCGTCGGATTGATGGCTGCCTTCAGGAGGTTAGGGCTTTTGAAGAGAGGATTTGAGAGAGCATTTCTACAGGGTTTCGTGGCTTGAGAGGGTGTGAAAGTATATGAATCTAATTATTATTTTCGGAACCCAAAGGCCCTTTATATAGGCAATTGGTGACTCATTCCGGCCAATCAAAACGCACGATTGCAATTGCAATGCAATACAAACTCTTCGTGGTGATCTCTGAGCGTAGCCCGAACGAATCGGGGAGGTATCGTAGTTGGATCAAACAATCGACAGAACGTTCCAGAGTCTAGAAAATAGACAATCTGGCGACCGTAGAAAGGATTTGGCAGCCGAGGAAATGATGTTGCGGCTGAAGGATAGATCTTGCGGTCGTGGGATTGATCTCTCAGGGAGATTTTCAAGCAACAGGTTGCTCGGGTGAAGAAATGATGTTAAGGCCGTGAGATCAATGTCACGGCCGACAGATGGATTCTCCTAGGATTCTGTATTTTCTGTCTGAAAGGCTATATGGCTCTGGATTGGGTCTTTAAGTGGCTCAAAGTTCTTACCGTAAGTCCATGGGTTCACAAGAAGTCAATCAGCAATCACTGTATCCATTTCATCATCGGGATGGTCCCCAAGGTGGGATTTGAAATAATCGTTAGGCCAAATTGGGGTGTCTACAGATGCCCTCTTTGACTGAGCTCAGACGGATCGCGAGACATGTTTGAGTAAGAGTCAAAGCTGTAAAAACAACTCAATTTGGTCCAACCACTATTCCAAGGGGTTTTCGAAAAAGGTTTTTGTTATGGTCGGGCGGGGGGCTGCCTACGTATTCTACAGGAAAATTCAGACCAACCGTAGTTCGGAAGGGCAATAAAGAAAAAAGAAAAAGTTTGGAGGGTTAGAGACAGAAGACGTACCTTCGGGCTTAAAAGCCGTAGTGCAACGTACCTGGGTTAAGCCAGGGTTTTGGGGGAGGATAGTTGAAGGAGCGCGGGGCTGCCGGTGGAATTTTTTTGCGGAGAGCATCCTTAGTATTTTTGGGTAGATCAGTACACGACAGGTTCGTTTGCTTTTCTTGACCATCCTTACTTTGACTGAGGGGAGCTCGGTAGAGTAGCCTATCTTTGCGAATGAGCTGGAAGGAATTGATATAGTTGGGCGGAATCCAAGCCATCTGCTGGGGATGAGTCGGACACTGTTTTGAGATATGGGTGGAACCCAAGCCATCTTCTGGAGACGAGTTGGATGCCGGTTTGAGATATAGATGGCTCGGAGCCGGTAACTGAGCACAGAGCGTTGGAATGAGGGAACTGAGGCGCGGAGCCGGTTGCTGTCATGAGGCGAGAGCCTAAGGTGATAGAATCGAGGCGTAGAGCCTGCTGTGGTCATGAGGCGAGGACTTGAGGAGATTGGAGCTTTGAGCTTGATAGAACCGAAGCGCGGAGCTGGTATTGATCATAAGGCGAAAGCTTGAGGTGTCGGAGCTTAGAGCTTGACATGATTTGAACCGAGGCGTAGAGCTGGTTGCATTCTGATGGTCTGTGCACGGAGCTTTCTCATCATAAGTTTTGACGTAAAGCCAAAGGAGTCGAATCCTAGAGCTTGATGTGATTTGAACCGAAGCGTAGAGCTGGTTGCATTCTGATGGTCTGTGCACGGAGCTTTCTCATCATAAATTTTTGGCGTGGAGCCAAAGGATCGAGGCGCAGGGCCGATCAATAAAGTCGAGGCTTAGAGCTGGTTGATTGCAGGATTGTCCTGTTGAAATGAGTGAGATAGATATGCAGTACATGTATATGATGATGATGATGATGTAATTGATGCAGACTCGATGTGATAATGGTGATGCAATTGATGCTTATGTGCACAGGCCCGTGCGTGTGTGTTTGATTTAAGCATAAAGCTTCTTTCAAGTTCCGGACTTGAGCATTCGAAGCATAGAGTTCGAGCATTCGGATGGCAGAATCCGAGCATTCAAAGTACAGGTTTTGAGCATCCAGTACACAGTGGTTGGGCATTCAAAACATAGAGCCTGAGCATTTAAGGTATAAACCTTAAGCATTCGAACATAGAGTTTGAGCATCCAGTACGCAGTGGTTGGGCATTCAAACGTAGAGCTTGAGCATTCAAGTGTAGAACTTGAGCATCCAGTACACAGTGGTTGGGCATTCGAAGGGCTTCGAGCATTCAAAGTGTAGAACTTTGAGCATTCAAGCATGAAGCTTGAGAATAGATGATATCTTGTTGTATGGCACTGCTGAGTAGTGCGTTAGTAGAACTATTGAGCTGTTGAGTATTCCATCTTCCATCTTCCACGGTGCTTGATTTGTTCGTCATGCTTGGGATGCTTCCAAGGCTAGTTTCCACATACTCGAGATGTTTCCAAGGCTAGTTTTGAGTATGCTCGGGATTGCCCCAAGGCTAGATTTCCATATGCTCGGATTGTCCCCAAGGCTAGTTTTTGACCATATTCCACTTTGTTAGGGAGATTTCCATTACCTCCACTGCTGGGAGTGCCTTCCGGAGGCCAAACGCCTTCTAGCGACTCAAATGTCTTCTGGTGGCTAAATGCTTTCTGTAAGCTGGCAACATAAACGCTTTCTGGAAGCTAGCAATATAAACGCCTTATGGAGGGTGCATTGAGTGTAAGCCGCAGGATTGTTTTGCTGGCCTGCTGAGCGCGAGGCTGTGCACATGGCGTGGCATAGAGCTGCTGAGGTGTGGGCGTAGAGCCGCTGAGCAGCACTTGAGCGTCCTCAATATTTCGGTAAGCTTCCTGGAAAGTAAGAGGTTTACTTTAGTTCGGAGTTTTAATTTGCATGATCAAAAATGAGTTTTTATTTATTTGCGGGATGAGATCCCTTTTAGCCAGGGGCGTGAATGAGAAGGACCCGTGGTTGGGTCGAAGTTGTTCTGTTTAAAGAAGCTAAAATAACCGTGCCCCCTATTTAGGCAATGCATGCTTTTTAAACGTCGATTTGATGCCCCTAGCTTTTTATTTGTTTATGCAATGAGATTAACTCCCTTTGTCGGACTTTGCAGAGGTGCAAAAGTGGTTTGTGATGTTGCCGGAGCGAGCTTGGGAGCTAGTACGTGCTGCTAGTTTCGAGGCGTTCATTTTGGGCCTCAACCTTCCGAAGATGGACCGGTCGTTGATGACCTTGCTGGTTGAAAGGTGGTGGGATACCACCAACACATTCCACTTTTCATCTGCTGGTGAGATGACGATCACACCAGGTGACTTTTCTTTTGCTAACCGGCCTGCGAGTAGGTGGAGCTCCTCTTTCGGTTGACCCCAGGTCTTGGGAACGGGTAGGGTCTTTGGAATGGTTCTTGGGCAAGGTTCTTCACTTGCGTGGTCATGTTGACGTCTCTTGGCTAATCAAGACTTTTATGAAGGTTGATATCTTGACTCAGGTGAGTGTTGAGCAGCTGACACGGGCCTTTCTTCTCTACCTCCTTGGGCAAACGTTGTTTGCCAACAAGGATAGTTCAGTGCATACGCAGTTTCTAGCCCCTTTGCAGTATTTTGAGGCTGTTTGGGAGCTTGATCGGGGAGCATCTACCTTGGTCACCTTGTATTGCATCCTTGGGACTTGTTCACGGGACATGAGTCCCATTCTTGGCGGTCACTACTGGGCACTTGAGGTATATCCTTCTTCTTTTACTTCTTTTCTCGCTGTGATTTTTCCCTTGCTACGAGCGATGGTTGGTGGGGCAACGGAAGCCACGGTCACTAGTTTTGAGCCTTCTTGAGTGGCAACGGGTTTTGGACCGGTTAACGGTTGATCAGGTACTTCTCTCCTCCTCTTGCATTCCTTGTTTTTAGATCTCCATTTCTCCATACTGTGGCTGATTGGACTTTGTTTGCAGATGAGGTTTGACCCTTGGAGTGGTGTACCAGAGGATGCCTCTCTTGCGAGTTCCAAAGTTTTGGACCGCACTTGTAGTTTGCTTGAAGGTCCCTTTTGTCGAGCCTGGTATTTAGGTGATCGGGTGGCCAGCCAGTGGCATCCGCGGGCTGAGGCTCTTCAGTTTGTTCCTCCTCCGCCTTCGACGTTGATGAGATTCACTTCCTCAATGTCCAAGGAAGACTTGAAGAATACTCGGATCAGAGATTGGGCGGGTTTGCTTCTATAGGCAGGTGACTATATGGAGTACTGCCGTCTTTTCTTGACTCTGCCTGCAGCTTCTCTAGTTGGCATGGGCCCCTTTTTTCGTCCCCTTCCACTCTGATGATGGAGAGGAGGAGCGCTTAGCGCTTACTCCTTGTTTGACTCAGCTTTATACACTGCCAGCCGGGACTTCACAGGTACCTTTGGCTTTCCATTCTAACTTTTGCAGCTTCGTATTGTATCCCATGCTTAGATGCTTGCAATGTTTGGTTATCCCCAGGTACCTATTGAGATAGTGCAGGAATGGCTCCATGCCTATCAGAGTGCGGGGGCTTTGGTTCGAAGGTAGCGCAGTCGGATCCTTGAGGTATGATTCCCCCATACAATTCCTTTTGCTTTGTATCCTTTCTTGAGTCTGATTGTTTGTATTCTTTTCCTTGTAGCTTAAGGCTGAGTGAGCACCAGCTGTCAGTGGGGAGGATAGCTAGCCAGTAATCCCCTTCTTTATCTCAGAGATCGTCTTGGAGACACCATCATGACCAGCTTTAGGATTTTCTTTTTCCTTCCTGTTTATGATTAGCAAAGAGACAAGCAGAGACTGTATTTGTATAGTGAAAGTAACCATAGTGATGATTTTCTAGGCAAACTTTTGTTCATGAAATGAGAAAATGCTTTTTATGCCTCTAGATGCCTTGAGCTTGCATGCAATAGTCAGAACATGGCTTTTAGATTGTTTTGAACAAGCATCTGTTGTTTACTGTAAAATGAAATACCGACCGAGGAATTGATATTACGGCCGGGGAATCAGAATTGCAGCCGAGATATCAATCCTTCGGCTGTTGCTTTTATTTTCCAAAAGGGAGCTAGGTTTTGTTTTAGGCAGGTGGCATCATGTTTTCCCTTCCTTCTTATGCTTGATCTTGATTTCATGCCCTTTGCTTTTGCCATGTTCCCTAGTCTGATTGCCAAACTCGAGAGTTTTTGAGATATCTTGCCCATTGTATTAATGACCTTCAAGTTAGAGAGGATGAACAATGATTCTCATGTCTTTTGCTGTTGCCAATTCCTTGAGAAAAGCATACTCATCTTTTTGCGAGCTCAATACGCAAGGTTAGCTATGCCTATCATTGAGTACAAATCTGTTGATGTTTATCCTCTCTTTTTTTTTTTGACAAGTCTTGATGTTTATCCTTCTCTCCAAATGTTTGGGCCGCATCTCAATGTGAGATTGTCTACGTATCCCAATCAGGGAATCAGGCCTTTTGCGTAGTTCCAAAATCATCACCTTTGAGGTTGGGTTTTCACTCTTGATTTTTCTTCTCACATGCTCTTGATTTTGCCTAGGTTACCTAATGGAGGTTGAGTCCCTAGCGAGCTTTTCTTTGAATGCCTTAACTTTTGCCTAGGCTACGTTTTTGCATTTTCTTGCCCTAGCAGGCTTTGCTCTTACTTTTGCTTGGATTTTCAGGTTACCCAACGAGCACTTCTCTTAAGAGGGTTTCTGCACTTCAGAGAGGAATTTGATGGAGATATTTTTTTAAATCTTCCCTGTATTTGTACCTTCATAATGGGCGAGCTAACCCTAAGTGTTCTCGCGGAGATAGTGTCTTCTTTCTAAGTTTTGACAAAAACCTAGTTTCTTAAGCAACTAAAGTTCATCAATTCCTTCCCTTTTGTCAGAGACACAAAGAACTTGATTCCTTGAAGTTTCCCTCGTTTGGCAAAGAGACTATAGTATATTGGTAATTGCAATTTAGGAAATAAATCATTGAATAAGCATAGTCTAGAGGATGAAACATGAATTCACTTAGTGGAAATTAAATGCCCAAACAGGGGCTCAAAACATGTTTTAGTTTGATAAAAGCAATGTTTAATGTTCTTTGCCATGTTGTGATTTCTTAGCTACTATAGCATTTCGGGGTCGTCAACCTTTGCAACTTTATACTCTTTTCCACCATCTTCTTTGCCAAACAGAGCATTTGAACTGGATCCATCTTCACGGCTTGCACGATGGCTACCTCTTTGAGACATGAGTAGTCCCCAAATGGAAATGTCAGTCTGGGTTTTCATCACCTCTTCTTCCTCCTCGTTGATTGTGCAGTCATAAGAGAGATTAGTTACTTCCACTTGGCTGAATAGTGATGTTAAGGAGATTCCATCGAGCGGATCATGGCATTCTCCTTCCATTTCGTCAAAGTCACTTTCCCCTATTCAATACGGGTCCGTGCATGTGAAATCTAGATTCTCTTCCTCTATCCACTTGCTGTAGTCGTATTCTTCGTAGGGATTGACCCATGGCCGCATTTGAAATTCCTCCACTTTTTCTATGAGATTGATTGTTTCCCAGATAATGGGTGGTGTCGAAATTTTGGGACGGTTGATGGGTACCACTATTTGGGCGAGCTCGAAGCGGGCATGCCTTCTCATCATGATGACCTTCTCCTTTTCCTTCTTTCTATTCTCAAGCCAGATGCGCAGCCATTCATCGCCCTTGCCCAAGAATGTTCTTTCCATTTTTTTTAGCTTTTCCTCCTTTGCCTATTTTTCTTCATCACTGTTGTCAGACATATCGGGATCGATCACTTCCTATTGATCAGACTCATGGTTTTCCTCTTCCTCCATCATAAGACATCCATCTTCCTTTGAGAAGGTCAAGGTTGGCTTGGTTTGGTTGATTTGAATAATGTATTGACTAGGATTGTATGTGGGGTTGTGAGATAAGCTTATGAGATTGATATTTTGGGGTGGTGGTTCAGCATTGTGAGTAGGGAGTGGATTGGTTTGCACATCAGGTTTTGGAGGCTTTATAGTTCGGCTGTCAATGAGATCTTGAATGTCGTGGCGGAGACGCATGCAATTATCTGTTTCATGCCCAGGGTGTTGGTGGTAGGCGCACTGTTTGTTGGGATCATGGTTTGGGCCATAGGGTGGCTAGGGAGGTGGTTTTGTTCAGGGGTTTGAGATGCCCTTGACGGCGTAGAATAGTTAAGGCTTGGGAGAGAGTTATGTAGAGAGGGTTAAAGTTGTGGCGGGGGCGGTTTGAGCTTTGGGATGAGCTAGCTGGGTCAAGGGTATTTACGGAGGCATGAGATGTACGGGTTGGGAAGAATTTCTTAGGTGGAGGAGGAGCTTCTTCTTTCCTAATGAGTCTCAATTTGATCCCTTCTTCAATCTGCAGCCTAGTAGCATGCAGGCGTTTGATATCAGTTATAGCTTGAGTGTAGATGTGTTTAAGATACTTAGGCTGCAAATTCTTGACAACTATTTTCACTTGATCTTCCTCGGAAGGACGGTTTTTCATCTTGGCGGCCTTTTCTCTCTATCTAGCCACAAAGGTAACAAAGTCTTCGCTCGACTCCTGCTTGGTCATCTCCAAATCCCGGGTAATTAACTCAATTTGGATATTGTATGCATACTGCTTGACGAAATCATTGGCAATTTGTGGCCAAGTTGGATAGAGCACAAATTCCAAAGTGAAAAACCAATCGAGAGCGCTTCCAGTGAGAGTCCTTTGAAATAATTGAGCAATGAACTCATCACTTAGACCTATTGATTTCAGGGTGTTGATAACATGACGGACATGACTGGTAGGGTTACAAGTCCCATTGAATTTCTCGATATTTGGCATCTGGAACCGTCCAGGCAGTTGAGATTCTGGGAAGAGGCAAAGTCCTTCGAAGTCCAGAATTTAGTCCCCCTGTGAACGGGCCAGAGCGTGTTTGATTTCTTTGACTTGCCTGGCCAATTCGGGACTTTCGGCCAACACCATTTTATGAGGATTCTCATCTTCCACCGATTTCTCTTCGTACTCAGCATCTCTTGCTGCTTTCTCTGCTAGTAAGGTAGCGACTTTGAGCTTGGTGATCAGCAATGATGGCGTCGTTATCTGCCATGAGAGTGAGAGGATTACTTGATGAAGCTTAGGATTTGGTAGATGATTAAGTTTGTTGAGGAGATGACCGCGAAGTCCCTGAAAGTGATTGGGACCGTTGCAGTGCAGGTGTTTTGGCCGGTGAGGGTGACAGACGGGACGGCTGCAAAGACCTCTGTTTGGCGTGACTTCGGGTGTTTTAAGAGTATAAAATTAGCTGTGGTTGCTTCTTTGGTTTATCTATCGTGCCTTCTTTGAAAAGTAGAGTACCTGTAAGTCAATACTTGGCTTGTGTAGGGTTAGAATTTGGGCTGAAAAATCCCAACCCTTCTGCACAGAAAAAGATGTTACAACAACAAATGATACAAGGTGTGAGGAAAAACTTTTGCAAGCAAATGCAAGTAGGTTCCTAGCCTATAGGTTCCTGTCTTAGTTAGATAAGTTCTATGGCTTTCTAATACATGCAAGGTTTAGGTAGTCTCAAGGGTGCTCCGTTGTCAAAGGGCACCAGTCCTTTCACCAGCTCATCATAGGCGGTGATTGTGTGATTTCCTTTTTGATATACCACTAGGTACGAGTGACTTTGGAGTTTGCTGGAACCCCTAACATAGCCCGTGTCATGCCGGGGTATCAAGTGAACTCAACGAGGTTGCCCGCTCGATGCATATGATAAATGAATTAAACAAAACATGTATTAGTCGTATGTTGAACTTTCTGGTTATGGCTCTCATATCCCCAGCAGAGTCGCCAAAAACTGTAGACACCCCCTGGAGCGGGGCATCGCCATACAGATTGATCGTTTGTTTGCTCGTTTGGTTGCTTGTTTCGTAAACCAAGATCGTGGACATTCCCATGGCTAGGAACATCGCCACACGATAGTAGTTATCATCAAAACAGAGTCGCCACCCGATTTATTAAAACTAGAAAAATAGATAGAGATTCTGGGTACGGGAGCCAAAAGTACAGTAAGGGGAAGGTGTTAGGCACCACTCTCTACCCAACCGTGAGGCTGGCCCATAGTTGTTCAACATAAGACATGTACTTGCTTTATTTAATTCTAACACGTAATCTGTTTAATTAAGCCTTAAAACAGTTGATATGGTGAGCCAGTGCGATAATTAAAGCATGCATCAGAAAGCAGAATAAAACAAAGCTGTCCCAGGAAATTGATTACTCGGCCAGTGAATGGATGTCACGGCCGAGTAAACATACTGGTTTTATGTACCGGCCGAGGGATCGAAGCCCCGGTCGGTGTTCTTCCTCACACCAGACAGAAAAGTTAGCAGCTAATCAAAACGCTACGATTAAAATATATGGACAGAAAATAAATCAAACCAGAGGCCGTTGGGCCTCACCACCTTGATCCCTCAGTAGATTGATTACTTCGGATTGAATGGGATTGACTGATTGCTTCTTTGAAAACCCTAGGGTTAGGGTTTTGAACTTCGGGGTTTGATCATCGGATTGATAGCTGCCTTCAGGAGGTTAGGTGTGGGCACACGACCCAAAAATCCCTGCATTTTTGGTATGGGAAAATTCCGGGTGCGCCCTTTTTGGAAAGCGCGGCGAAACGCTTCGCAAATCAGAGAGTCGCCACTCGGGTTTTGCGGAGAGTACCCAAGAAACCGTGTTTTCGAAAACGTTTGGATTGCGTTTGTTTGATTTTGAAAAAGGCTTTTGTAGACTGGACCGTCGTCACCTTCGATCTTGAGGTTCGGGAGCCAGATTACGAGAGGGGAAGGGTTTTATGGCACCCCCCTCGCCCAGTCCGGAGATCGGTCTCTACTCAGACATTTTATAAAATATTTGCATTTCTCTCTTTATTTGATCATTCTTTTAACCAGTTAGGGCGGGGGAACAGTTAATAGGGATTAAAACTGTAAACAAGTTGCATTTATGTACAAGATCGGTGGCAAAATGTTTATGGATGATGATGTTTGATCTAAGCAAATATAATAGATTGAGAACAAGCTTTTGTGGACATTTTAAGCAGACTGGAGCACACTGACCATGAAATGTTGCACACAGGATCTAGCCTGCATGCACTGGCCACGCTGCAGTCATGACCTGCGTGCGCCACACCACAACTGGCGTGCGCCGGTAATCCTAAGACCACAGCTTCTGTTATCAACCCTCTGGGCTCTGGAAAGGACCAGTGCACACCCAGGACAAGCCACGCAGTTTGATATAAGTTACTAAGCTATTACAGACAATGTAAAGGGCTTGAAAGCCACCAAATGGACAGAAAACCCCTTAAACAGTGAGGGGAGGATGATCAGAGGCCTGGATGGAAGATCCATGCAAGGGCCAAGCCACTGGAACACAAACCACTACCGTACGCCACTCAAGGAGCGCCGTACGCCAGTAAGTCCTTGGTCCCAATGCTTTGGCTTTGCACATTCTGGGCTCTGGGACAGGACCAGAGGGACCCAGAAGGCCAAACTAAGCAAAAGTACAGATGGAAGAGAAAGCAGTTCTAAGTACAGAACAATAAACTGGTTCTAGCATGCAGCAAGGTGATCACAGCTTAAATAATGCAAGAAAATAATGATCCATGATCCCCACGCCAGTTTTGCACGTACTACCATTACTGGCGTACGGCTCAAACTACTGGCGTGCGCCACTGATCATACCAAACGGCTTTGAAGCCTTGCCAGCTTTAGGGTCAGGACTGGTATAGATTACCAGCCTTGACCCTGCCAGCCCCCCTCAGGGGTCAGAACAGAAAGCAAAGGTGGTATACCTTTTTTTGCTTTTGAGTTTGAGAGAAAGCTTGAGCTTTGAGCTTGAGGGAGATGGATGGAGGATGGATGTGGTGTGGTTTATGGACTATGGAGAGTATTCCCTTGCTTACTCTTTCTATGGAAGAGAAAGGAAGCAAAGGAGGAAAAATGAAAAAGAAGAAGGCAAAGGGCTTGAGCTCTTAATATTGCTAACCCCTTGCAAATGAATGCAAGGGGGTATTTATAGGAGTGGAGAGGGGTGTAACCAGCCAGTTGGGGCTGGTTTGGTTAAGGGAGGTAGAGTTTTCCTCCCATTAAGGGTGATGGGAGATATGTATGAGAGTGGGGGAACATCCCTGGCCGAGATAATCATCAGGGGGCTGTAGCTGACGTCAGGTGGTTACAAAATCTCCCGCGCATCTGGCTGAAAAAGGATGATTTGACTGGCATTGACTAGCGTGCGCCACTTTGTGAGTGGCGTGCGCCAGTAACCAGCGATGACTGACACGTGGCAATGCTTCCTGCGCACGCTAGTCAAGAACCAGCGTACTCCAGTAGCGTTTTGCTGAGGCCATTTGGTCCTGGCTTGAGGGTTCGACAAGGGTTCGAAGAGGTTTTGGGATGAGGCTCGGGCTGCTCAAAGCTCAAACACACTTGCAAACTCAGGTTGTTCTTGACCATAATCATCATCGGGGAATCAAAATACCGTAAATAAACTATTCTAGAAAGTCCAAAATAGGGTGTCTACAGTAGCCCCCCTTTGACGACACTTGGAGCACCATTGTTTTGGTACAAGTAACGTCAAAGGTTTCTAGACACCCTCTCAAGGCTATCCAGAAGAAATAGAAAATGCGGACATGTATTTAAATGTACCGTCCATTGAGAGATTGAAGACGGGCGAACCATCTGAAGATCGTTGGGAAAAGAGTTTGAACTTTGTTGGAAAATAGGGATGGGTGGACCATCATTGAATGGTGAGGTGGACTCTCCTGGGGAATAGTTAGTTGTGGATGGATCAATGCCGCTAGGGATCAAACCTTCTTCGGCATAAGTAACTCCAACAATCACGGGTAGGTCGCGTCGGGTAGGTTAAATTCCATCTGTTGGGAATCAGAGCCAATCTCCTTATCAAGGACCATCCGAGACAGAGCAATAAGACTGTTGGAAGATGCGCTAACGGTTGAGTCGGACGGACAGACCGTCGTTGATTTGATTTTGGACGGACAGACCGTCGTTGATTTGATTTTGGACGGACAGACCGTCGTTGATTTTAGAGTTGGACGGACAGACCGTCGTTGATTTGAAGGTTGGACGGACAGACCGTCGTTGATTTGAGGTTGGACGGACAGACCGTCGTTGATTTGAATTGGACGGACAGACCGTCATTGATTTGAAGGTTGGACGGACAGACCGTCGTTGATTTGAGGTTGGACAGGCCTTCGTTGATTTGAGGTTGGACGGACAGACCGTCGTTGATTTGAGGTTGGACGGACAGACCGTCGTTGATTTGGACAGGACGGGTTGTCACTGCAGGGGATCGAACTATCTTTGGCACAAAGAATCCCAACAATCACGGGTAGGTCGCGTCAGGTAGGTTAAATTCCATCTGTTGGGAATCAGAGCCAATCTCCTTATCATGGACCATCCGAGGCAGAGCAATAAGACTGCTGGAAGATGCGTTACTTGTAGACCGATGTGGACTAGGATAGGCGAACGGTGTTGTAGACTGATTGGACGGGCAGACCGTCGTCGTGGATCGATCGGACGATATTCTGATCGCCGTTTAGAGGGTGAACGCGGGCAATGTTCTGATCGCCGTTGATCGGGGTGAACGCGGGCAATATTCTGATCGCCGTTGATCGGTGGTGAACGCGGGCAATATTCTGATCGCCGTTGATCGGGGTGAACGCGGGCAATATTCTGATCGCCGTTGATCGGTGGTGAACGCGGGCAATATTCTGATAGCCGTTGCTCGGGGTGAACGCGGGCAATATTCTGATCGCAGTTGCTCGGGGTGAACGCTGGCAATATTCTGATCGACGTTGATCGGGGTGAACGCGGGCAATATTCTGATCGCCGTTGATCGGTGGTGAACGCGGGCAATATTCTGATCGCCGTTGATCGGTGGTGAACGCGGGCAATATTCTGATCGCCGTTGCTCGGGGTGAACGCGGGCAATATTCTGATCGCCGTTGCTCGGGGTGAACGCGTGCAATATTCTGATCGCCGTTGATCGGGGTGAACGCGGGCAATATTCTGATCGCCGTTGATCGGGGTGAACACGGGCAATATTCTGATCGCCGTTGATCGGTGGTGAACGCGGGCAATATTCTGATCGCCGTTGATCGGGGTGAACGCGGGCAATATTCTGATCGCCGTTGATCGGTGGTGAACGCGGGCAATATTCTGATCGCCGTTGATCGGTGGTGAACGCGGGCAATATTCTGAACGCGGGCAATATTCTGATCGCCGTTGGTCGGGGTGAACGCTGGCAATATTCTGATCGCCGTTGATCGGTGGTGAACGCGGGCAATATTCTGATCGCCGTTGATCGGGGTGAACGCGGGCAATATTCTGATCCCCGTTGGTCGGGGTGAACGCGGGCAATATTCTGATCGCCGTTGATCGGGGTGAACGCGGGCAATATTCTGATCGCCGTTGGTCGGGGTGAACGCGGGCAATATTCTGATCGCCGTTGGTCGGGGTGAACGCGGGCAATATTCTGATCGCCGTTACTCGGGGTGAAGGCGGGCAATATTCTGATCGCCGTTGCTCGGGGTGAACGCGGGCAATATTCTGATCGCCGTTGGTCGGTGGTGAACGCGGGCAATATTCTGATCGCCGTTGGTCGGGGTGATGACATGGCTGATCATCGTTGAGGGGACGACATGGCTGATCGTCGGTGATGACATGGCTGGTCATCGTTGAGGGGACGACATGGCTGATCGTAGGTGATGACATGGCTGGTC
The DNA here is from genome assembly GCA_018127125.1 of Rhododendron griersonianum. NCBI lineage: Eukaryota > Viridiplantae > Streptophyta > Magnoliopsida > Ericales > Ericaceae > Rhododendron > Rhododendron griersonianum. Next base: position 32,974,151 of record CM030792.1, on the reverse strand, counting down.
ATCGTTGAGAGGACGACATGGCTGATCGTCGGTGATGACATGGCTGGTCATCGTTGAGGGGACAACATGGCTGATCGTCGGTGATGACATGGCTGATCATCGTTGAGGGGACGACATGGCTGATCGTCGGTGATGACATGGCTGATCATCGTTGAGATGGACGACATGGCTGATCGTCGGTGATGACATGGCTGATCATCGTTGAGGGGACGACATGGCTGATCGTCGGTGATGACATGGCTGATCATCGTTGAGGGGACGACATGGCTGATCGTCGGTGATGACATGGCTGATCATCGTTGAGGGGACGACATGGCTGATCGTCGTTTGAAATTGGACAGGACTGGCTGTCGTTGAGGATAAAGCTAACCATGGCACGGATAGTTCCAACAAATCACGGGTAGGTCGCGTTAGGTAGGTTAAATTCCATCTGTTGGGAATCAGAGCCAATCTCCTTATCATGGACCATCCGAGACAGAGCAATAAGACTGCTGGAAGATGCGTTACTTATTGAATCGGCGGACAGACCGTCGTTGATTTGATTCCGGACGGACAGACCGTCGTTGATTTTGAAGTGGACGGATAGATCGTCGTTTGATTGGAATTGGACGGATAGATCGTCGTTGATTTGAATTTTGGACGGATGGATCGTCGTTGAATTGAGATGGACAGAACAGGCCGTCACTTAATAGAAAACTCAACTAGAGAAGAATCCATTTGAAAGCAACTCAGGGATACTTGTTTGACTTGAAATTGGGACGGATAGATCGTCGTTGATTTGAAATAGGGCGGATAGATCCATCGTTGATTGGAATTGGACGGATAGATAGGTCGTTGATTGGAATTGGGACGGATAGATAAATCGTTGATTTGAATTTTGGGCCGGATGGATAAATCGTTGAATTGAGATGGACAGAACAGGCCGTCACTTGTTGGGGGACTCTCCTGGGGAAGAATCCATTTGAAAGCAACTCAGGGTTACTTGTTTGACTTGAAATTGGACGGATAGATCGTCGTTGATTTGAAATAGGACGGATAGATCGTCGTTGATTGGAATTGGACGGATAGATCGTCGTTGATTGGAATTGGACGGATAGATCGTCGTTGATTGGAATTGGACGGATAGATCGTCGTTGATTTGAAATAGAACGGATGGATCGTCGTTGATTGGAATTGGACGGATAGATCATCGTTGATTGGAATTGGACGGATGGATCGTCGTTGATTTGAAATAGGACGGATGGATTGTCGTTGATTTGAAATTGGACGGATAGATCGTCGTTGATTTGGATAGGGACGGATAGATCGTCGTTGATTTGAAATAGGACGGATGGATCGTCGTTTGATTGGAATTGGACGGATAGATCGTCGTTGATTGGAATTGGACGGATAGATCGTCGTTGATTTGGATAGGGACGGATAGATCGTCGTTGATTTGAAATAGGACGGATGGATCGTCTTTTGATTGGAATTGGACAGATAGATCGTCGTTGATTGGAATTGGACGGATAGATTGTCGTTGATTTGAAATAGGACGGATGGATCGTCGTTGATTTGAAATAGGACGGATGGATCGTCGTTGATTGGAATAGGGACGGATAGATCGTCGTTGATTTGAAATAGGATGGATGGATCGTCGTTTGATTGGAATTGGACGGATAGATCGTCGTTGATTTGAAATTGGACGGATAGATCGTCGTTGATTTTGAATTGGACGGATAGATCATCGTTGATTGGAATTGGACGGATAGATCGTCGTTGATTGGAATTGGACGGATAGATCGTCGTCGATTTTGAATTGGACGGATAGATCGTCATTGATTGGAATTGGACGGATGGATCGTCGTTGATTTGAATTAGGACGGATGGATCGTCGTTGATTTGAATTAGGACGGATGGATCGTCGTTGATTTTGAAATAGGACGGATGGATCGTCGTTGATTGGAATTGGACGGATAGATCGTCGTTGATTGGAATTGGACGGATAGATCGTCGTTGATTGGAATTGGACGGATAGATCGTCGTCGATTTTGAATTGGACGGATAGATCGTCGTTGATTGGAATTGGACGGATAGATCGTCGTTGATTTGAATTGGGACGGATGGATCGTCGTTGATTTGAATTAGGACGGATGGATCGTCGTTGATTTTGAATTGGACGGATGGATCGTCGTTGATTTGAAATAGGACGGATGGATCGTCGTTGATTTGAAATAGGACGGATGGATCGTCGTTGATTTGAAATAGAACGGATAGATCGTCATTGATTTGAAATTGGACAGGCTCTGCTTGGAGAAATAGCGAACCGGGATGGAAGCATGGATCAGGGCAACATGGGCTGCCTGCCGGGAATGGGCCTCAGTGCTGATTTGATTTGATTTGCCAATGCCACAACACTGACTGTAGAAAACGCCTCACTGCTGGTTTGATTTGAAGCGGTTTCTTGCTTTTGACATTTGATATACAATATGCAACGATAATATATGCTAAACACATATGTACAAATTGAACATGCAAAGGCAGACTAGGGCGGCTTCTAGAGAACGGGACGACACAAACGACGACCAGGATAATTTTGACGATCGAGGGCTACCACTGAGCCACACTTTTGCTTTACTGCTTTGATTTGAGTTGCGGGCCTGCAGGTCCAGGTAGGTAACTTTCGAGCGGGTCAGAGGTTTGCTGCTTTGATTGGAGGTGCGGGCCTGTGTGCCCAAGTAGATAACTTTCGAGCGGGTCAGAGGTTTGCTGCTTTGATTGGAGGTGCGGGCCTGCGTGCCCAAGTAGATAACTTTTGAGCGGGTTAGATCACCCTGTGACTTGCTTGATTTGCTTTTGCGTTGGGCCAATTTACCCCTCTGTACTTGACGATTTGCTGCTTGGACTATGGATGCCGTAGCGGCGCTGTAAAAGTTGCATTATTCTCGGTTCATTGGAGATAGAGTATAAACCAATCGCTAATATCCAACTTGCATTGGCGAGCGAATCGAGTTGACACACAGACATACGCACACGTACAGACTGCCTAGCTCGAAGAATGAAGAAGAAGAGGCCTAGGATACAATGCAGACTCTCCGACACATGGGCGATAATGAAATTTTGGGCATTAACAGGCCAAAATCCAAAATATCCCTAGATAGGTGAAACTGACACTCACACACAGTCAAATATGTACAAAGGCCTGTGTGAATAAATGAAACAGAGGAGAAAGCCTCGGAATGGGCAGTAGACCGAAAAATAGAAAAACGTCGCAAAGATGGACAAAAGACGCAAATGGATGACTCATATAGGCCCGGACTGAAACCGACACCCCCGCACAGTCACATTAGGTACACATGACTTGCACGGCATAGCAAACTTGGCAAGAGCCCTTAAAACCAATTTCGAGGCACCGAAACCTTGGTTTTAACTTGAAATTCCCACCGGGGGTTGGCGTGATGGCTGCCAATCGCTGCCTGCGGCAAGAATTGAAGAAGCGCGCGCAGGTTTGAGACCAACGCGTGTCACTTTGAGAAAACGTGCGTGAGTCTCAAACTAGCGCGCGTGACTGAAAAGCTGCGCAAACTAGACTTCGCTGAACTTAGAATAAACTGTGAGCCCATTGGGGCCTCTAGCATTTCTTTCTGCTTTTGATGCTTTAAATATTTTTTTTAGGGCTTTTGCTCAGCTTTGAAATTGAAGTAGTAGTTTGAAACAAGATTGAAAGATGAAAGGATTCCCCCCTTCTGTTTCTGATGAAGCTTGTTCTGTTCTTGACCCTTCTCGACCCTTGATGTGTACCAAAACGTCAACCATGGATCCAATTGATAGAATATGACCGAGTCTTGAAGAGAGACTGCCTATGTATCCCACATTTGGGGAATCAGGTCAAAACGTAGTTCAAGCCAAGGTTCACTCGTGTGTTTTACTTCTCCTTTTACGCTCTAACTTTTGCCTAGAACCGCCTTTTCAGGTTTTCGGTCTAGCGAGCTTTCGACTTTTGCCCATTTATTTTTGCCTAGACTGCCTCCTTAGGTTTTCGGTCTAGCAGGCTGCTCTGACTTTTGCTTGGCACCGCCCACCCTTGTGGTTTTCGGTCCAACGAGCTTCTCTCAGGGAAAAGTGGCTCTTGAATTGATCCAGGTTAACTAGAGTGTTGAATTTGTTGTCACCGAGATCGATGATCTTTGGCTGCAGCCCCAGATAAGATGGCTTTTGATAGTGCAGGGTCCTGACTGCTTCAATTGAAAATGCCTCGCTCCAGGCCACTTTTGCGCCTTTCTAATGTGCGCTTGATGGAATGCCGCTGGCGCTGTTTTGAACATGGTATGAGGCCTGGAGCCTTCTGAGCTTCCGCTTTCTATCTTAGCATCTGGTGGCAGGGGATTTGATGTTTCCTTATCTCACGATCAAAGCCAGGTGCGTCTTTGCGAGACCATGCCAAAACGTCGATGAATTCTTTGACCCTGTCTGATCGGGCACGATGCTCCTTTGGGGGACAGCGTTGAGCCAATTTTGAACCATCTGGGGCCAAGTGCTCCGTTGAGGGACAGCGTTGAGCCAATTTTGAACCATCCGGGGGCCAAGTGCTCCTTTGGGGGACAGCGTTGAGCCAATTTTGAACCATCCGGGGGCCTACCTTATCTTTCAAGTTTATTGAAACTACTTCTTCTTTTAATAGGCCGAGCATGCCTCTCGTCTTCCCTTTCGGCGAGGGAACACATTTCCTTGGGGGTGACCCCATCGAAATCTATCCCTTCGTCGTCAGGGTCGACACAGTTTATTCAAAAGCCAGCAAAAGTACTTATAAGCAAGATAGTGCATATTATAAAGAAAGCCCCACGGGGTTGCCAAGCACAGCAAAAGACTCGAATTGAGAATAGAGGCTACGACATGGAGGGCCAAGAGGCACGAACTCCGACTCAGAGCTAGACTAAGACGACTTGACAGATACTGTGTCAGACTCAGACTCAAAAGTGTGCAATGCAAGCTAAACGTGATTTGAAAATGCAACTTTTATTGTTACCATCGGCTTCCTCATAGAGAGGTGGGATCTAGATGACGTCAGGCCCCAGCAATAGCACTTCAGCTTCCTCAGCTTCTTCGACTAAACCCACTTGGGAGAACAACAACTCCAAATGCCCTTGAGTGAAGGACCTCAGACTGTCAGTCCGCTCCTTTGCTTGATCGATCCGATCCTCAACCAGTGCTTTCCAGTTTTCAGTCCCATCTTCTATTCCGCACCCTGCAGCCTCGGATTCAGAAGGGATAAACACAGTTGGTTTGGGTTGAGTTTCTGGGACAATGCAGAGGGTTGGGTTGAGTATGGTGGAGCTCGGGTTGATTTGAGTGGAGATGGGGTTGATTTGGGTGGAGGTGATAGACATCTGACCAACCAGAGGGCCAGACTCGAGTTGGAGCAAGGAGATGGAACTGTCGTCGGGCTTTGATGAGAGTGGGGGTGGAATAGTGCCATTATCGATGAGATTCTGAATGGCATGTCGGAGGCGGTAGCAAGCATCGGTGGGATGTCCAGGCGCTTGATGGAAAGCACAATAGGCATTTGGATTGTGAGACGCCGGGAGTGCTCGAGGTGGAGGAGTCGGACGGAGTGGCCTGAGGATGCTAGCTTCAAGGAGCTTCTCATAAACCGAGGACAAAGGTGCAGAGAAGCACGAGAAGATCCTTGGTGGGTTCCGGCGACTAGATTGAGGGTTGGCAGAGCTTTTACTCACTCCGCCGCTGTATAGCATTGTGCTGTCAAGGGAATGCACTCTTTCGGCACTGGGGATGATTTCTTTGTTGCGCATATCCTCCTTTTCGGCACTAGCTTTGAACAAGGAACCAGCGGTTCTCGGGCGAGTTCTAGCTTCTTGACACTCAGCTAGGTCTTTGAACATGTCTTTTGAGCACGGCTTGATTCCGACCGCCGGAGTGTGGCAGGCCTGAGGAGGTTCTTTGACTAGCCCCAGATCCGGTTTTGACATGATGGAGGTGAAAAGGTCAAACAGCCCCTAGACCATAACCATTTGCTTGTCCATTTTCTGGTTCATCTCTCGTACAGCCCTCTTAAGCTCAGCCAGCTCTGCTTGTGCTGCCATTTTGGATTGATGATCTAGAAAGGTGATGGCCTAGAGCTCTTCTTTTCAGTACTTTCCTTGACGGTGCAACGCCCAAAGCTAGACAGTAAAGCAATCGAAGGCTCAGGAAGTGGCCCTGCAATAGTTTTATTTTTGAAAGGAAAGTGAAATAACGGAAAATGCCTGTAAGAGCGTCGTCGGTGTCCTCCTAGACTCTAGAACTAACAGACAAAATCGTTTTATGACAGCCGGACGCTGCCCAGGTCCTCAGATTTCTTTTCGGCGATGTACGTTGATGGGATCGATTAACACTAAGAGATGTCGAAACAGCCTAAGTCTTTGACTATTCCGCTTTCGAATGTTTCAATGTTGGAACGGAACAACTAGGTGTTTGATGACATGATGCTATAACCAGGATGGCGTAAGCAGCACTGTGCCGGAGCCTTGAGCGGTGTGAGCATCATGGCATGTTTCCTGTTGTTCCTAGTTTTCTGCTTGAAACCTCGATCGGGTTTAGGCAAGGACTTAGAAAGCCTTGATTTCCCAAAGTCTCGTTGACCCAAGGAATTGGAAAGTTGATAACGTGCACCATCACGATGCACGACTCGTCATCGGTCCAGGCAGTGCCTCAGCAGGCATAAAACGGGTTTGAAAGAGAGAAAACCTTAAAAGCCGCCCTAGCATGCTCCTACGCAGAACGGTATGGATGTATGTACAGGCATGCGATATGGAAAGCAGTAACACATAGACAGTTTATGGGGGTTAGATGCAAGTAATCCTATCCTGTGGGTTCCTGTCTTAGTTTTGAAAGGTTCTAGTGCTTTGTACGCATGGCGAGGCTGGTTTTGGCTTAGAGGGGTTCCTCAGACTAGAGATGTTTTATACCTCCCATCGCAATGCGTGCAGCAGAGCAATGGTCAAACGGTAATACGTCTCATCATCGTCCAAGGTTGTTGGGCATTCGAGGACCCCGGGCTCCAGTAAACTGTGCCGGTTACCCAAAACACCTCAACGGGGCTGATAGAACACCGATGCAAATGTACGCGTGCCGAAAGAATGATCGAGAGAGAGAAACGCAATGCTTTTTGAAAAATGCCTTTTGAAGCTTGGCTCACTTCATTAATCGACACTCGGAGAAAACTACACAAGTGAACAATAGTAAAAGCCCCAGTTCGGAGTGGTCGGATGTAGAATCCTGTTACGTTACCATTCCGTTCTTCAGCAGCGCGGAGCATACTGTTTTGACAGACTTTTGAAAATTGTTCATTCATGTATTAATTTCCAAATGTTGATTAATGTAATGTCCCCAACAGAGTCGCCACTGTGGGCACACGACCCAAAAATCCCCGCGTTCCTGGGTGTGGGAAAATTCCGGGTGCGCCCTTTTTGGAAAGCGCGGCGAAACGCTTCGCAAATCAGAGAGTCGCCACTCGGGTTTTGCGGAGAGTACCCAAGAAACTGTGTTTTCGAAAACGTTTGGATTGCGTTTGTTTGATTTTGAAAAAGGCTTTTGTAGACTGGACCGTCGTCACCTTCGATCTTGAGGTTCGGGAGCCAGATTACGAGAGGGGAAGGGTTTTATGGCACCCCCCTCGCCCAGTCCGGAGACTGGTCTCTACTCAGACATTTTATAAAATATTTGCATTTCTCTCTTTATTTGATCATTCTTTTAACCAGTTAGGGCGGGGGAATAGTTAATAGGGATTAAAACTGTAAACAAGTAGCATTTATGTACAAGATCGGTGGCAAAATATTTATGGATGATGATGTTTGATCTAAGCAAATATAATAGATTGAGAACAAGCTTTTGTGGACATTTTAAGCAGACTGGAGCACACTGACTGTGAGATAGTGCACACAGGAACAAGCCTGCATGCACTGGCCAAGCAACTGCATGCAGTCATGACCTGCGTGCGCCACACCACAACTGGCGTGCGCCGGTAATCCTAAGACCACAGCTTCTGTTATCAACCCTCTGGGCTCTGGAAAGGACCAGTGCACACCCAGGACAAGCCACGCAGTTTGATATAAGTTACTAAGCTATTACAGACAATGTAAAGGGCTTGAAAGCCACCAAATGGACAGAAAACCCCTTAAACAGTGAGGGGAGGATGATCAGAGGCCTAGATGGAAGATCCATGCAAGGGCCAAGCCACTGGAACACAAACCACTACCGTACGCCACTCAAGGAGCGTCGTACGCCAGTAAGTCCTTGGTCCCAATGCTTTGGCTTTGCACATTCTGGGCTCTGGGACAGGACCAGAAGGACCCAGAAGGCCAAACTAAGCAAAAGTACAGATGGAAGAGAAAGCAGTTCTAAATACAGAAAATAATAAACTGGTTTTTATCATGCATCAGGGTGATCAGTACTTAAATAAAGCAAAATAAGGATGATCGATGATCCCTACGCCAGTTTTGCCATACAGCCACGACTGGCGTACGGCACAACTTACTGGCGTGCGCCACCTGATCATACCAAACGGCTTTGAAGCCTTGCCAGCTTTAGGGTCAGGACTGGTATAGATTACCAGCCTTGACCCTGCCAGCCCCCCTCAGGGGTCAGAACAGAAAGCAGAAAGCAAAGGTGGTATACCTTTTTTTGCTTTTGAGTTTGAGAGAAAGCTTGAGCTTTGAGCTTGAGGGAGATGGATGGAGGATGGATGTGGTGTGGTTTATGGACTATGGAGAGTATTCCCTTGCTTACTCTTTCTATGGAAGAGAAAGGAAGCAAAGGAGGAAAAATGAAAAGGAAGAAGGCAAAGGGCTTGAGCTCTTAATATTGCTAACCCCTTGCAAATGAATGCAAGGGGGGTATTTATAGGAGTGGAGAGGGGTGTAACCAGCCAGTTGGGGCTGGTTTGGTTAAGGGAGGTAGAGTTTTCCTCCCATTAAGGGTGATGGGAGATATGTATGAGAGTGGGGGAACATCCCTGGCCGAGATAATCATCAGGGGGCTGTAGCTGACGTCAGGTGGTTACAAAATCTCCCGCGCATCTGGCTGAAAAAGGATGATTTGACTGGCATTGACTGGCGTGCGCCACTTTGTGAGTGGCGTGCGCCAGTAACCAGCGATGACTGACACGTGGCAATGCTTCCTGCGCACGCTAGTCAAGAACCAGCGTACTCCAGTAGCGTTTTGCTGAGGCCATTTGGTCCTGGCTTGAGGGTTCGACAAGGGTTCGAAGAGGTTTTGGGATGAGGCTCGGGCTGCTCAAAGCTCAAACACACTTGCAAACTCAGGTTGTTCTTGACCATAATCATCATCGGGGAATCAAAATACCGTAAATAAACTATTCTAGAAAGTCCAAAATAGGATGTCTACATTAGGGCTTTTGAAGAGAAGATTTGAGAGAGCGTTTCTGCAGGGTTTCGTGGCTTGAGAGGGTGCGAAAGTATATGAATCTGATTATTATTTTCGAAACCCAAAGGCCCTTTATATAGGCAATTGGTGACTCACTCTGGCCAATCAAAACGCACGATTGCAATTGCAATTGCAATGCAATACAAACTCTTCGTGGTGATCTCTGAGCGTAGCCCGAACGCATCGGGGAGGTATCGTAGTTGGATCATACAATCGACAGAACGTTCCAGAGTCTAGAAATTAGACAATTTGGCGGCCGTAGAAAGGATCTGGCGGCCGGGGAAATGATGTTGCGGCCGAAGGATAGATCTTGCGGCCGTGGGATTGATCTCTCAGGGAGATTTTTAAGCAACAGGTTGCTCGGGTGAAGAAATGATGTTAAGGCTGTGAGATCAATGTCACGGCCGACAGATGGATTCTCCTAGGATTCTATATTTTCTGTCTGAAAGGCTATATGGCTCTGGATTGGGTCCTCTAAGTGGCTCAAAGTTCTTACCGGGTTCACAAGAAGTCAATCAGCAATCACTGTATCCATTTCATCATCGGGATGGTCCCCAAGGTGGGACTTGAAATAATCGTTAGGCATAATTAGGGTGTCTACAATTCCCCCAGTTTTCTTTGGCACTGGAACGATGTTGGCTACCCACTGTGGATATTCGGTGACCATGAGAAAACCGGCGTTGATTTGTTTAGTGACTTCTTCCTTTATCTTTAAGACCCAATCGGGGCGCATACGTCTTAATTTTTGTTTAACAGGTTTTGCATCAGGATGGAGGGGAATTTTGTGCTGAACAATTTCGGGGTCTATTCCAGGCATGTTCTCATAAGACCAGGCAAAAACATCTTTTTATTCTTTTAGCAAAAAGATTAGTTTTTCACTTTCTTGAGAAGATAGTGTTGCACCAATTTTAACTAGCTTGGGCTCGTTTTCAGAGCCTATGTTTGCTGTGATTATTTTCTCAAAAAAAGGTTTAGCGTGCCTTTCCTCTTCTCTTTCGATGAATTCTAGAATTTCTTTTGGAATTTCTTCCTCAAAAATTGGATTATCAGAATCCACACAGTTAATCATAGACAAAGTGAAATACTCTAATTCTTCCTTCTCATTGTTAAAATTGTCAAAAGACATTTCAAAGTCAACTTCAAAATAAATGTTATGCCTTGGTGGTTTGACCAGGTTTTTCTCACTAGACTCAGTAGTTTGAAAAGATGAAAAGCTAGACTCGGATTGAGTTGACTCGGGGTCGGAACTAAGATCGGAATCAGCATTTTTCATTTTGTATTTTAGAGTGTGTTCCACGGTCCAGTTAGGGTAGGCCCCTTTTTCAGCATCCACAATTAGCTCAGAGCAGTCTTTTTCATCACCAAGGTTGATCATCAGCACCTCACTGTCATCTTGATTCGCACTTTCATCATTGTCACCCTGCAAGTCTTGAAGGGCCATTTGTTTTGCTATTGCCGTTATCTCCTCCAGTTGAGTTTCAATCTCTGCTTCGTCGCTGTTGTCAACTCTTCATGTGCCAACAAATCCCCACCAATTACCAAAACTATCCGTGATGGGGTGGATCACCCTTATTTCATTGTCGGTAACCCCCTCATCAAAGAGTAGGTTCAGTGATATTTCGTCTAGTGGATCATTGTCAACAGGCTCTTCTTCCTTTGCTTCTTCAGCTTCAGGGTTGTCGACCTCGTCTATCGGCCAATAGTCGTCGGTAGGTGCATAAAGGTCATAGAAATAGATTGGGACCCTACGAAGACCTTCTTCTTCAATTATACCTTCTATTTCTTCATCATCGACTGTTCTTGTGAGCATGACATGATTGTCTTTAGTGATAATTACTGTAGGTTTTGGTTGATCCACCGGAGTGATGTATTTGGATGGGTCGAAAATCTTGGCAGCAGGGTGGAACGGGCCAGACAGCTTGGTGATAATTTGAAAGTGCAAATCAAACATGAACAGTGATGCAGCCTTTTTTACCTGAAATTTTTTCCTTTAGTTAGATTGGTTTAGCTTACCCTTTTCTTTTTGGTTTTAAGAAGTCCCTAAGGTTTAACCTGCAAAAGAAAACTTTACAACATACATATATACAATGGGTGTGAGGAAGAACTTTTATAAACAAATGCAAGTAGGTTCCTAGCCTGTAGGTTCCTGTCTTATTTTGATAGGTTCTATGGCTTTCTAGCACATGTAAGGTTTGGGTAGTCTCAGGGTGCTCCGTTGTCAAAGGGCACCAGTCCTTCCGCCTGCTCATCATAGGCGGCGATCAGGTGATTCCCTTTATGATATACCACTACTGTGGAGTTTGCTAGAACCCCTAACATAGTCCGTGACATGCTGGAGCATTAGGTGAACTCAACGGGGTTGCCCACTCAATGCATATGATAAATGAATTAAATAAAGTATGTGTTAGTCTTATATCAAACTTTCTGGTTATGGCTCTCAAGGTCCCCAGCAGAGTCGCCAAAAATTGTAGACACCTTCCTGAGCGGGGCATCGTCATACAGATTGATCGTTGCTGTTTGTTTGGTTGTTTGCTTCATAAACCAAGATTGTGGATATTCCTATGGCTAGGAACATTGTCACACGATAATGGTTATCATCAAAACAGAGTCGCCACCTAATTTATAAAAACTAGGAAAAACAGATAAAGATTCCGGGTACGGGAGCCAAAAGTACAATAAGGGGAAGGTGTTAGGCACCCCTCTTTGCCCAGTCATGAGACTGACCCATAATTGTTCGACATACGATTAACACATACTTTGTTTAATTCTAAACACATAAACTGATTAATTAGCCTTTAAACAATTAATGGTGAGCCGAGACTGTAATTGAAAGTATGCATCAGAAAAGCAGAATAAAACAGATCTGTTCCAGGGGATGGATTCCGCGACCGGTGAATGGATTTCACGGCCAAGGAATCCTCCTGGTTTGATGTACCGGCCGAGGGATTGATTCTCCAACCGATGTTCTTCCTCACACCAGACTATACGATTAGCAGATAATCAAAAGGTTACGATTAATCTATGAAAACTGTAAATAAACTAGACCACAAGCCCCTGGGCCTTACCACCTTGATCCCTCAGTGGCTTGATTGCTTCGGATTGAGGATGATTGACTGATTTTGCTTCTCGAAACCCTAGGGTTAGGGTTTGAAGTTCAGGATTTGGATCGTCGGATTGTGGCTGCCTTCGAGAGGTTGGGGCTTTTGTAGAGGGGATATGGGAGAGTATTTCTGCAGAGTATCGTGGCTAGAGAGGGTGTATTGATCTCATAATTTCGGAAACCAAAGGTTTATTTATATAGGTATGGGGGTGACTCACTCCAACCAATCACAATGCACGATCGAAATTGGAATTGTAGGGTGATTCTAACTCTTCATGGCAATCTCATTACGTAGCCTGAACACATCGGGATTTGGCTGCTAGGGTTTTGTTAACGGATCAAACGTATGACAGAACATTCTAGAATCTGGAAAATAGACGATATGGCGGCCGAAGGAATGATATTGCGGCCGAGGGATAGACCTGGCGGCCGAGTGATTGATCTCTCAGGGAGATTTTCAAGCTACATGTTTCACGGTTGAAAGAATGATGCTGAGGCTGTGTGATCACTGTTACGGCCGACAGATGGATTCTCCTAGGATTCTGTATTTCTGTTTGAAAGGCTATTTGGCTCTAGATTGGGTCCTTTAAGTGGCTAAAAGTTCTTAACGAAAGTCCTAAGGTTCACGAGAAGTCAATCAGCGTATCCATTCATCATCGGGATGGTCCCCAAGGTGAGATTTGAAATAATCGTTAGGCCAAATTGGGGTGTCTACAACGTGGATGCTTTTGACCGGAGTGGCAATTAGTTAAGATGCAAGTAAAATAGCCCGAACACCCTAACCATCGAAAAAAAAAAATTACAATGCCATCAAAGTTTTGTTGCTGTAGATTCAAAAATTAAAATACTCCTATATTCTATTCAAGTAGACATTTTTTCTGTTCCAATGTGCAATTTGTAAATCAAAAAATTCACTTTCATAGAAAAAAAACAGCGAATAATACTACACTTTATTGCGGAAACAACCTAATAAAACAACCGAAAAAGGAAAACCTTGATGTTTATATCCAGCGGGGGAAAAAAAAAATGTTTACTGATAATTTGATATACTATCAAATAGTATGATCTCAAACACAACTTTAAATTTTCATAGTTACTGTTGATGGGTTTTTCTATTTCTACACAAGGTTTTGAAGCAAATAAATTGCATTTGTAAAATTGAGATCACCAAGATTGTGCAAGTACATTTACCAAGAGGGAAATTCTAACCACAACCAAATAAGAACAAATAATCTCGGTATATACTTCAAAAAAAAAAAAAAAAAAAGAGCACCGCGAATGTAACCATATGTACAAAATTCAGTAGGGAGTGTATGAGAATGTATGCTGAACTCTTAATTTATTTTGCCACCCTTTAACCACCATCCCACAATGTGTTGGTAAATTCGGGAGACTTAAAAATTCGTCCTTATTGTCCTCTTCACTTATGAATTCATCCTGTCATTTTCAACAACTTATGATTTCGTCCTTCTCACACTTTTAATACCACTATTGCCCTTTGAGTGTTGTTAATCGTATATATTTTAAACCATATATATATGCCTGATTTTAAACCATATATGTAATACAAGTTTTTCGATTTCATGGTAAATTAATTGTAGCATTTATCATGAAATATGTTTTGTATGTTCTTATCATTTCATGGTTAATTATTTGGACCATTTACCATGAAACTATTTCATGGTTAATTATTTGGATCGTTTACCATGAAACTAGTCCGGCGAAATCTGTTAGGCCGCTGCGCAGACCAATTCATATAAGGATAGTTTGGGATGTAAACATAAGTATTTGTACATCCCAAACTATCCTTATATGAATTGGTCTGCGCAGCGGCCTAACAAATTTCGCCGGACTAGTTTCATGGTAAACGGTCCAAATAATTAACCATGAAATAGTTTCATAATAAATGGTCCAAATAATTAACCATGAAATGATAGGAACATACAAACATGTTTCATGGTAAATGCTACAGTTAATTTACCATGAAATCGGAAAGCTTGTATCTCATTTAATTGCAGAGATTGATATTCATCCCAATCCTTTTAATTTAGAAAACCATAAATGTATATATCTATATAGATATCATAATAAAGGAAGTGGTAATAAGGATAATTCACACATTGAAAGGATGAAAACATAAGCATGCAAAGTGGGCGGGATGAATTCTTACATGGCATGGATAAAGATGATGATTATTTAAATTTTCCTAAATTCTAACCACAACCCAATAAGAGCAAATAATCTCGGTATATATGTCAAAAGATGTATCGAAGTGTAACGAAATGCAAAAATTTCAGAAGTGTATGAGAATATATGGAATGACACGTTATCCGGATCCATGTACTTGGTTGTGGTCATTTACATCAAAGATCTAATTGCATGCTAAATCTCCGATGTGTGACAACTACTAATATCCGAATAACCACATTGATGATATTACAGGGCAAGAAATTCACAAGGGCCAAACAAATTGGCACAATATTTGGCAATCACCTTGTCTCTCTCGCGTGATATTTCTCTTCATACTACACTGAAAGCCGACTGTATTGTGGATGAGAATCGAGAAGCAATGGTCTGAGACGCAAATGCTTGGAACTGCTTTTTAGCATCTGCAGAGGAAAATCAAATTCTTGATTGAGAAAAACAATGCAAAATGAAACATAAATACAGGCATGCAAATCAACGAAAAAACCATAGCATACACAAATAGAAGAACAACAAAGGTGTCATGTTCTCATGGAAACTCAGCAAAAGGCACATGCTTTTTTGGCAGAAACAAAAGGAGCAACACTAAAATCTTCAATAGAAGTAGTACTCATATCACTCATGGAAGATCAAAAGATGAACTCTTTTATAATACGTTTGAATTCCCGCTATTCATTGCTAAGATATGAACCTGGCGTAAAGGATCCCGAAGACATAGTGTGTTTGAAAGCAATGAGGAAATTTTCATCTTTGACCGGTGACTGGTAGTAGGGGGTATTTCCTAACATTTGCAGGGTGTTTGGGTCAATTTAATAACTTCAGTGGGGTCGCGTAATCAAAACCTATACGAACAACAAACCTTTCAACACAGTTAGTCGGGTCAATTGACCCCACCTCCCTTGCGAACTTGCAACTTGTTCAAGTGAGGTACACATAATGCAACTATAGGGATGAGTCGTCCCTTTTAATTTGATGGATTCTTCATATCTTCCAAGTAGGAGGTCCCAGGTTCCTGTACCAAGACCATTAACCCATAGCATAAGATTTTTGGGGAGCGCAAAATGAGACAAGGCCTCTCCAAATAATCTTAAATGGTTAAACCACCTTGACTCTGTTGTATGTAAACTGCCTTTCATTCCACCCCATGAACAGCTAAAGCAGGGCTATTTTTCTTTCTCTCTGTCAGGAAAAAGATATGCGTCTCAGCTCATGGACCGACCCGAAAATGTAAGGGCTTTCTTTTCCGATTCCCATATGAACCTCGATTTTGATGCAGCCAGTCAACGGTTCTTTAATTCCATTTGATAGAATCATTGCAACCATAGAAGCCTAACTAGCAGAAAGGAATTGTTGGTTAGACTGGCAAACTACATGAGAAAATGAACCTTCTTTGTTTGATTTTTCAGCAAGCCTTTCTGGAAAGTAGCAAATTCCATTCAGTTCATTCAGAAAATCTGCTGGTTGCAGATTAGTTCATCTTGGCAGCATAAAATCAGGTTTCTGGGGTAAAGTGTAGCAAGGTGGGGAGCTATCACGTGGAAGTAGAACCTGGATTCATTGCAGCTAAGAAGTTGAGATTTATTAAAATGAGATGCAAGGTAGAATAAGGATTATGGATACTTGAGTCTTTACCAATCAGAAGAATATGGTCCTTGGGCCTATTAAGTAACGAGATAGGAAAGAAGAGGTTGGTTTGACTTTGACAGAAGAAGAATCAATAGAAGCCAAGAACAAAATGTGTAGTTGGGCCACACTATGCCTATGGAAAAGGTTAAATGGAGACAGAAGGAGGGGTTTATGGCTAAACTTGATAGAAGGACATAGTTCTTTTTTTTTTTGGGTAAATCAAGAAGTAGTAGGAGTAGAAGTACATAGTTATCATAAATTCGTAACTCGGATGAACTAGACAATTTCATCGAGAATCTGGTGACAGATTGGGAAAAGGCGAGAACAAAGGATTCTGCGGGAGGTTGTACAATGTGCACACCAATAGTTGTTCTGATAGCCGTGAAGCAGGGCATGACGTTCCTGAAAGATTGTAATGGGGCCAACTACGGGCCAAGGCTCAGATGTCAGGTCCAAATGAGTTCACAATGTCCTTTCTTTCGGCATGACGGCATTTTTCCTCAAGGTGGACATCCGTGTACCCTTTCATTTTTCTTACAAGTCAAGTTTCTTCAAGAAGTACTGCCTTAATCCCTGAACAATGTGGTGATGCAGAGTTGGACTTTAGACGTATTAGCCTTGTGGGCTGGTGGTATAAATTTTCAAGCTCATAAATACTGATATTACCGACTCAAAAAAAAAAAATTTATTATTATTATAGTGATCTGTAAGATGGACATTGGAAAAACATGTGCGCAATGTAGCCAATGTTCTAAGAGTCGCTAGGTGCTAGCCGGGCGGTAGGCCACCTTCGAGCTTCGAGGCCAAGTAATCGGCAATTAATCGGCGCATAGCAATTAGTCGGATCTAGTCGGATAGGCCCTACCAGCGATTAATTGCTGATTAATTCCAATTTTTAGAACACTGAATGTAGCTAGTGCCTAGTAGCCTAGGACTTTTTTTATCTACATTACGTAAAGAAGGAAATTTGGAATGAGGAGGAGAAAGTTGACTAGATGGGAACTATAGGGGCCAGATGGGATCGCCTCCAGTGCTATATTTTCGGTCTACCTCTATGTTAGCTTTTTAATGCCAAAATGGTTGGGAACAGCATTGTTAAAATTACATTCCCCAGCATAATTATGTTCGATGTAGCAAAAACTATTGCTGATTAATTTACTTAAACCGACTAAGGCCAAGTACTGGACTTCCTGTTCAAAAAAAAAAAAAGTACTGGATTTCCACAATTTATCGTCATAAAGTTAAATCTCTATAAAAATGTGACAATTGTACTTTACAGTAGCATAGGAAAAACATTAGGAATTTGACTTCTTAGAGAGGTGAACTTGCATATAAGGGAGCACACAACATGCTAAACAAAAAACCAATGCAGAAAGTGTCAGAAGGTCATTAAAGTGGAAAAGTCAGAATAGAAAGTTTACGCACCTTTGCGACATCTAGTAAAGCCAACAATATTGGCAATGCTTAGGGTCAAGCAAACTCCTACAACGAGGAGATAATCAGCTTCAAATCTTATGAGAGAGAATACTCCAAGCACAATCCATGCACCTGCCTGCAACATGGAAGA
Organism: Rhododendron griersonianum; assembly: GCA_018127125.1. Taxonomy (NCBI): domain Eukaryota; kingdom Viridiplantae; phylum Streptophyta; class Magnoliopsida; order Ericales; family Ericaceae; genus Rhododendron; species Rhododendron griersonianum. Next base: position 32,956,233 of record CM030792.1, on the reverse strand, counting down.
ACAACCCAAGACATTATGAACATGACTACATGAGAAAATACGTTTTCATTGCTTACAACTTCGGAACAAGGACACTGAAGAGAAACTCAGAACAACATTTCACCATGGTATTTAACTTGTCAAAACCACCTGTACGTTATTCTGTCCATGTAAGTCTTTAAATTAATGAATGCATATTATACAAGGGATAAGGTGGGACCAAGACTGGTTAACGTCCGTCATAATATGCTAGGATCAGTACTATTTACTTACTGTCAGGTAAAGGGTCCACCAAAATAGCCAGGAATCCTTCATGTTCATCCGAGCTAATGACTATTATAAACAAGGATAAACAATCTATTAGACACAGTTGATCGGATATTCATGGGTAAAGGCTCATGATATCTACCAAAAAACTTCTCAGGGAAGATGTAATGGTATGATAACCGGAATTGATGAATACTAGGAACTGCAATAAATATGATCCACTAACCTCTTGGTCAAGGCATTCAAATTTCCACACGCTCTCACCCTCATTGTTTATTTCATTCCACCACCTCAAACCAACCAAGATTCGCCCACTTACATTCTTGACTACCCAGAAATCAAGAGCAGCAAGAAGAACAGTGGTCACAAAAATGATGACAAAGCTATTGAAAAAGAGAGCTGAAAGAATGTAGAAAGCCAACGCTGCTGCCTGCCAAATCACACGAGTGCAACATTATAATAGCAAGATGGGAATTATGAAGGAAAACTAATAAAGGAAATTAAACCAAACCTTGAACACCACGTGAAAGAAACATAGCTTTGGGTGGGCATAGCTTTCCCCCATAGGCTGGGCACAAAAGTAATTAAGAATGAGAATCGTGTTCAAATTATAAAGCAGTTACACCGATTTCAACATTCCATTTTAGTATTCATTTGAGGCAATGTTATTACTTCCTAAAAAATGAAAAAGATCAGCATTGGCATTTGGCACCTACAACATTTCTAACATCATCCTTCTGTTTCCTATCTTTTCCCCTTTTTGTGTTTTAAGGGCGGGCAATTAAAGTGGTCCAATCTTCACCAAATCATCAATCATCATATCAAAAGGTAACCAGCAACATCCAACTATTTGCGAAGCCATTTCTCTGTCTTTTTTTTATTGTAGTAGTATGATTAGATCATTTTCATCCCTTAACCAATAAAAGATATCATAATATGCACTATACTGTAACATTTGTTGTGCTAGTGACCTTCAATTAATATATGTAATGCTACTACTGGAATTTGAAACACTCGCAGACAGTTTAAATCAGCCCAATATTATGGAAGAAGTCCAGAACTGATAACCAGAACAAGGAAGGATCTTAGATGACTGGTACTATAAACTATAAAGAGGACATTACTCAGACGTACGTCAACAATCATACTTTACAAACACTTCATATAGAACAGAAAAAGTCTATACTCTACTAGTAAAGCAATTTTGACCATTTGCATTTTTATCATGCAAATAACAGTAAAAAGGAAGAAAGAAACAACATTCGCCCATCACACACCACTAGGAATCCAAAACTGATCTTCTCCACGGCAGCCGAGGCAAAGAGTACAACAAATCCAAGGCACTGCACTACACTATTAGACATCCATCTACACTCTTTGTGTTGCCATTCAAATATTCAATCCACCTCAACATCATGCGGCTCAATAATATTTCATTGAATTCCCCAAGTCCAATAACATTTCATGCAAAAGGGACGCCGTTAGAGTCAGTGGCACAAGAGACAGAGATTGGAATTAGATCGATGACAAAGTATCTACGATATACAACCTACCCAGGTCAAGAGAACGGCCTAGGGACCTCTTCATCGGTGCTTCTTGGGATCACCCATCACTTGTGGATTAGGGGCCAAGTGCAGTGTACTGTCAGAGCTGGTTGGCTCCAGTGGCAGCTCCGGATGTTTTTTTGAGGGTATTCATTAAGTAACTGACATTCTACTTATGTTTAAAACTCCTATATATGATTAAAAACAATACATTGATGTTAGCGTTTTTCACAAGAACATGCAAATAAACCATTTAACTTCTATTCCAGTGATGAAATTTATGTACATATTGGAGATTATTTTTCCATGTACATTAGTAACAACTAACAATAAGGCTCAATAAACATGTAGTTTATCAACTAGTGTCTAAATGTGTGTGTGCCATTAGTTTAGTAAACACCATGCATTGACATAGTAGTGCCACGTGTACATTTAGTCCAATAGTTTAAATTGCTTAATGTTTGTAGTATTATTCATAACTAAAGAACATGAATACTTGTGTAGCATATAACTCCCATACTCTGTGTTGGCAGCTAGTTGTCTTTCAAGATTAATAAGGTTAAACGTTCAAAATAACTGTGCAGGGTTGTTAAGATTTATTGCAAAGGGTGTTCAAAGAATGGGCTAACCTTAATTATAAAAATATCTATCCGTATCTTATGACAATGGGGGTGTTCATTTGGATACCATTGCTTAGCGTAGAGCTGCCAATGGTTGGTAGAAATGACGGACATGTGGGATTGTCAAGGGAGGCATCACACCTCCCCTCAAAATTTTATGCAAATTGTCCAGTCTCTGCTTACAAAATCTGTCCAAGCTAAGAGCACGGACAGTATCGAATTCGATAGCCTCAGCTTTGATGGAATATTTTCCTGTTTTCTTAACCTCACACCCACGTATATTCTTACAGAAGATGGCATAGCCGAATTTGCTAACTCCAAAACCTTTTCAATTTCTTTACAGTAAGGGGCATGCTTTTCTCTAACTAATCAAATAGTAAGGTAGGGCACCCTTCGGAAGGAAAAGACTTCAGAAAGTGATTCAAGTGGCTCAGCTGGCTACAGTAATGCACGCAAAAAATAACTAGATGCCATACCAATCCTATCTGAACTAAGAACTCCATATTTGACGTCATTTAAATAGGAACAAATTGTATAGTTTGGTGCTATATTTCTGGTCAACGTGTGTTTATCATTCAGCGATGAAGAAGCAATTTGAGCTCCAGATCTATGACATACAAATCATACCCATTAGAAGCAAAGACTGAAAGTACTTAGAGCATCTCCAATTCTTACCCTTTTTCCGACCCAAGCTCAAAATTCGAGTAAAAAACACCATCTCAATGGCATACCCTTTTGCCTACCCTTTTGGAGTTTTACCATTTTTTCATCCAAATGAGAGGAGACCCACATCCACGCCTTTTTTTCTGAACACCTCTTTTTCACTTTGTAATTACTTACAAATGACCCGTTTTGACCCAAATTTTGGGGGAGAAACATAAATAAATAAAAAACACTAGGGCTCCGTTCAGTTGTCGAGAAAGTTGTGTGGGAAATTGGTTCCCAGAAAAAGTGAAGTGAGGTGAAGTAAAAGAAAAAGAAAATTATTTTCCTGTGAGTGTTCATTTGACAAAAGAATTTTGCAAGAAAAAGGTTTAGTTGTTCATTTGTCAGGAAAAAGAAACTTTCGGGAAAATTTTGTGAGTGTTCACTCATTTTCCTTTTCCCGCAGGATCACTTTTGCCGCAGGATCACTTTTGCAGGAAAGTAATTCCTGCAGGAAAACTTAAATTGGTAAGTCCTAGAATTTTCCTGCCAACTGAACACTAGGAAAGTTATGGGAAAGTTGATTTTCCCATCTTTTCCTGTACTTTCCTGGCAACTGAACGGGGCCTAGATTGGGGTTAAAGGAAAGGTATAGCATTGCAGAAGACATACCCAAATGGAATTTTTTACCCAAATTTGGGTAAAAATAAGTGGGTCAGGGCTGCAGATTCTCAATCCCTTTCAAAACGAGACTTACCATTAAAATCAGCGACATATTAGAATATACGGACTCTAACAATCAAATTGCAACATCTCACAGCTTTGTCAAACCCTAGCCACATTCACTGGATAAAATCAAGGTAAAATCTAATGAATTTGCAGGAAATGAAGCCACACAAATGCGTGCATGATGCGTATACGTGAAGATGGATGTACACATAATTGAGAGAGTATAGTGGTGATTAAGCTCACCGGAATCAAATCCATTATTAGAAGGGAAGAAAATGTACTGCAGAAATCAAATTGAAAATCTCTCTTCTTTTTCTGTTATTTCAATTTGTTGGCGTTGTGGAGCGGAGCACGGAAAGGGTCGAGTGGCTCGGGTTAAGAGTACCCATCGTCCAAATAATAGAAGAGGGGCGACTATTTGCAACTCCTTATTTTATCCATTAGTTCATTAAAAAATTTCAAATAATTACAACATGAGCTCTCAATGCAAAATATCCTACTCGCCCTTCTAACTTTTTAGACACAACCCATCATCATCTTCTTTCTCTCTTCCCTCAGTCAGTTCACGCCTCCTCCATCTCCATAGCTCGCCATAGCCACCACACTCGATCAAGAACACCGCCGCACCATCGCCACTCCTCTATCTCTGAGTACAGTCGCCATTGAATCACCACACTGCGACCATTTTGAAAACAATTTCGGTAACTAACTGTCGAAAACATATATATATTTCGGTAACTAATTGTTGAAAAAATATATACAATTTGGTAATTAACTGTCGAATTCTGGTATATACTTCAGTATTAGGTTATCGAAAAATTATTTAACAATATTATATTACTGAAGATTAGAAAAGTCTTGTATATATATATACATTTCGGTAATTGACTGCCGAAAATATATAAACATTTCGGTAACTAACTGTTGAAATTATTTAAATATTACGGTATTCAAATGTCGAAAACATTACATTTTTTTGGACCTGAAACGCCGAAAATCTGGTCCAGAAAATTGAAAATTCTGCGTCGAAAAAAACACAGTGCTCGATCGGCTCCCAAGTGGGTTTTGTTTTGAATTTTGGGGTTTCGGTTTTTTGGTTTTGATATTTTTGGGTTTCAATTTTTGAACTTTTTAGGATTTTTTGGGTTTCAATTTTTGATTTTGAATTTTGAGAGAGTGAGAGAGAGAGAGAGAGTAACCTTGAAGAGAGGAGGGGAGGGAGTGGCGGTGGTGGGGCGGTGTTTGTAGCTTTGGTGGTGGTGGCTATGGAGATTTGGTGTTTTTGGAGGAGAGGGGTATAATGGGAAGATTTGGGAAATTTTATGGGTTATATGGAGTAAAATTTTATTTTAAAATATTGGGAATGGGTTATGTGAAGGAAGTGGGCTAATGAAGAAAATAAAGGGTTGCGAATAGTCGCCCGCCCTGTTTAGAGAAGGTAATTCAATCCGCCCGCTCCTAACCCGCCCTGCCCCACCCCGATCCGGGTGGGTTTTTGTTGTATTTTTTGGGGTCAGGTCGGGATTGGGGGAGAATCGATGAAACTCGGTCGGGTTCGGGTTGACGTTACCCTGTTCGGATACCCACCCCGCCCCGAAATCATTTTATGCATAAAAGAACTATTTTTATTCTTGTATTTTTACCCTTAGAACTAAAATACCACATAAAAATATTAACTATTTCTTCCATTTTACTTTTAGATAATAGATTTTGGTTAAATTGTAATGGTTATTTTATAAACTTTTATTGTTTGTGTTCACTTATTTTAGAATCTAGAACATATTTTCTCAATGAAAAAAAATGAGCGGGAGCAGGGCGGGTAATCCTGATATCCAATAAGAGGGGTTGCCAGGTACACCAATCATGATGTGAGAGGAGAGTAGATGTGAGAGAAAAATAAAGATGTTGGGGCTTCTTCAGTCGTTGGAGAATGGATCTTTTCCATGCGCCGACCCCGCCTCGTTGTCATTCCTACCCCTGTTTGGCCTTGATAATTCTTTTCCATTAATTATTTTATTTTTATTAAAATTTTGTTTGTTTACTAGTAATATTTTATGAAATTGGTCTCGACGAAAGAAATTTAAAAGATGAGAGCTTATGATCGAAACTTAAAATAGGACCAATGAAGACAAAAATAATTCAAAACATACAGACTTTTGGATTATTTTGTCTAATTCAAAATTTAATAATTTTTGTTACTCCCTCCGTCCCTTATTTAGAGTCCGGTATTCCATTTTGGGCTGTCTCTTAATAAATGTCCATTGGATACTGATTTTCGCGCTCCAAGATTTACTGCAGGCGCTCTACCTTTTTGTTTTTACACTGTGATGTTGCCAGTGTGATGTTGCTGGCAACATTACAGTGTATTTTGTTTTTATACTGTGATGTTGTCAGCAACATCACAGTGTAAAAACAAAAAGGTAGAGCGCCTGCAGTAAACGTTGGAGCGCGAAAATAAGTGGCCATGTCCATTTTGTAAAGTTAGTGGGTAAAAGTTAGTGCATTGTCTATTTTGTCCCTAAAAGTAGATTCCATTTTGAAAAGCAAGTGAGTAAAAGTGTAATGATGATGGGTAAGTAGGAAAAGTGGAGGAAAAAATTGATGTGAAAGGTTCAAGGATGATGTCTTTTTAATAAATTAGAATTACGAAGCAGGACACTTAAAAAGGGACGGAGGGAGTATAATTTTAATCTTAAAAATTCCTCTCGTCGATGGAATCAATTATTTTTAACAAATCTAAGCATATAAAAGCCAAAAAAAATGAACAAAGATAAAAAAGTTATTCAAAAAGATTATTAAGCCAAAACACCCTCTAATAACTGTGTAGGAGAACAGATTCTCCACATCCTAAGAAATAGATTGAACCATGGCGAGCTCCGAGTTTTTGGGACTCGATGCAACCGTTTATAGATGGGGGCCATGGGGCCTTTTAAATATAATTCATAAAGGAAAAAAAATTAAAAATTACTTCAGAGAGAATTCTAAAAGCATTTAATACAGCAATTACAAAAAGCTAGATGTTTCACTAATTTGAAAGGTATCACTCTTCTCATATTTTTAGCCACAAAAGTAGTATTTAAGCTCTAATAATCAAGTTTTAGTCACCGCATCTTTTTTTAACAGATAACATGCTAATCCATTCAACCTATCCTATGACTTATAGTTGACCAAATGTAAGATTTGATCAACCTTAACTTCATGAACATATTTCCTCGGACAATTGTAATTGATATAGTCAAGTTTATTTTATTACCAATTCGGGAAAATTTCAAAATACCCCAAACTTTGACTTCAATGTCTAATAGGCACCCAAATTTTGTTAAACTTCAATTAAACACCTAAACTACTGAAGCATTGTTCAATTAACGACCTGTCGTCTAAATCTATTAAATTGGTAACAAAATGTGCTGAGTTGGACTAACGGCTCCGTTAATCAAATACGTGGCACCTTATTTTTGCTATGTGGCGCCACATGTACATAAGGCTCTGTTTGGAATCTAAGGAAAAGAAAAGAAGAAAAAGAAAATGGGCGAAAAATGAGAGGAAAATAGGAGGGAAAAACTAGTATTCACTAAACTTGAAAATTTTATTTTTTTCGCTCTTTCTCTTCCAGTCAAATAATATAAGGAAATTTTTTTTAACTTTCCTTTCTTTTCTTTAAATTCCAAACAAAGCCTAAAAGATTTGGAATGATCTATACCAGGAAAAAAAGAAAACCTCACCAGAAAAGCGCCACCACCACCCACCGCATAGTCCGCATCCATCTTTCACCACCACCCAAAATCAAAACCCAATTCCCAATTTGCTAACCACATACATGGATCTTCGACTCTAGACATAACGATTTGAAAATCAAAAGAGTCAAAACAAAAATATACAAGATTCACCCACTTGATTTGTTTATTGATAGCAGCCTCACACTCATCGGAGTATTCGTTCCGAGCAATAGAAGCTTGAGGGAAACTAAGGGCAAGCATGAATTCCTTCTCCAGCTCTTCAAAGGGTTCAAAGACGACGTCGGTCAGCGGCTTACTGTTTAATCTACTCTCTAGTCTTTTTTTTTTCACGGGTCTACTCTCTAGTCCATTATTTCTATTTTGAAACTCACTAGGTTCACTTAGACAAAAATACCTTTACATTAAATAAAATTTATTTACCCCTCCCACCACATCATCGCGGGAAAAAGTCGATGGCACTGGAATGTTTTGTTGGAAAATGACCAGTGCCGAAAAATTCACCGAAAAGTTGGTCGGCTTTGGAAAGTTGGCCAGAATAATCGTCGGCGTTGGCGCCGGAGTTGGTTATCAGCCACCGGCGCCGGAGATGATGATCAGAGATGGTGACCGGTGGGGAAGAAGAGGTTTGACCGATTAAGAATAAGATGTTAACTATTGATGGTGAATATTTGATAGAAAAATAAAAATAACGGTGACAACACTGACAGATATGGTTATCTCTGAAAATCTGGACTCTGTGTTATGCCAATAACATTAACATATAAGGCTATTTGCCCAAATCTATTCTCTGTATTTTGCCAACACAGGTAGATCTATTCATCTATGGAAATCTGGACTTTGTGTTATGTTAATAATAATCCCTCCATCCCGCAAAATTTGGCACTTTTGTGCTTTTGCTTGTCCCATAATATTTGACTAGTTTGAAAAGTCAATAACAAAGTGAGGTAAACTTTCCATTTTACCATTTTCTTTTGCACACTAGACAACAATCAATTCAAACAAACAAAAGTATACTTTTCATTACCCATGCAGTAAACTTTCCATTCAATTTTCAATTTGGGAGCGACAAATTAGCGCCAAAACTTTTGGAATTTGTCACCAAATTTGAAAAAATTCAAGTAGTAGTGAAAATATATATTTTTTTTTTATGACCAAAGTGGTGAAAGTACTCAGGAGTAATATTGGAAAGTTTGCTCATCAATTGTACATCAAACTTTTTCTCTTAAAAGTTAGATTTCTCAAAAGTTCCAAACTTTGCGGGATGGATGGAATAACATTAACAAATAATGCTATCTATCCAAATTTGTTCTCTATATCTTGCCAACAACATAGATAGATTGATTTTCTATAGAAATCTGAACTTTGTGTTATGACAATAACATCAACAAATAATGCTATATGTCTAAATTTGCTTTTTGTATCTTGCCAACAACACAGGCAGATATAGTTATTTATGAAAATCTAAACTCTGTGTTATACCAATAACATCAACAAATAAACTTATTTGGTGAAAACTTCCTTTGGCAATGGGTGATTGTTGAACATCAACAATCTAATATCTACAATATAAAGGGGATGAGTTTTTGGTGTGAACACTTTTTTGAAGTTGTGTAACAAAGATGATTTCCACTTTTGCCTCCTCCGAAAATGGTTTTTACTCCTCTGTGAATATGCCATAAGTTGTAGTGGGCTGAAATATCCGAAGGTTCAAAGGGTTGACCTTGTGGACCCATTGTCCAGTTGTCTCAGTTCGTCTGCATGAAAGAAGGCGTCTTGACACGTCACCCCAACCGTTTACTGAACGATAGGTGGACCTGAGGTTGCTCACAAAGCTTCGGCTGTTCTTCCGAACGTATGTTTCTGGTGTCGTTCGATAGCACATCCAGTCGCTCGGTAAGATATCTTCTCCTTCTGGGTCATCAGTTGCTCGGCTGAAGAGATTAACGTTTGGTAACCTGTTCGTTCGGTGGGGTTCCTCGGATGTGTTTGTTGGGGAAACGTTCTGGAAGCTCTTGTTGATAAGACCGATGATGATAAACACGTTCGCATCTCTGATAACCGATGGGACATCTCTGCAAGATGTGACATCTCTGACATCGACCCACATGCGCAAATCTCGAAGGGCGGCGTTCATTAAATGCACCTGACATGTGACGTCATCCGAGCGTAGCAACGCGCGTGCAGTGCACTCCCACCTTGCCCAGCACTCCAAATCTTCGCCTAGAAATAGAGGAGTACCCCTTCTAGGGGAGGGGTCTATTTTTTTTTCTCTACACACAACTTTCTTCTCTCTCTCTCTCTGCACATTTCTTACCAAACTCCTTCTTCTTCCTCCACATACTGACTAGATCGTCGGAGCTTCTTCCCGGAGGAAGATCCCCCTCCGGTTTGCAGGTACACGGTGTTCCACGTTACTCTCCCACGGAATAACAACAGGAAAGAGGGGGTCAAGAGGTTCAAGGTAAAATCAGCCCCCCACAATTGGCGACTCTGCTGGGGAAGAAAGTACTTTTCCTAGTAAACTGTGGATTTGGTTGTAACCCTAGATCTCTCCACCTCTTCTCCTTTTATCTCCCCTACCTCGAAGTATGGCTCAATGCCTTCCTCCTCCGGGTCTGGAGAACTTTACCTTAGGGTTGGCTGGATATGGGGCTATCAACCTCAACCTCAACCCCGACCCAGCCCCGAGGAACGTTCTGCCAGTCGCTCGGTAACTTTCCTACCCTCAAACCGAGCTTGACATCGCCTTGGCGGAGCAGAAGCGTCAGGCGGCGGTTATAGTTCTTCTTTAGCAACGGCTTGAAGAGCGGGACGGTGATGTGGTCACACACCAACCCACTGCCACCCCGCCGAGCCGAGCCGTCCAAAGAAGTCACATAAATGAGGTAGAAAGTCAAGGTAAGCACTAACATCCGAACCAACGGGATCCGAACGCCGAACCGTCTTCGAGAGGCTCGAACATACTCCCAGGGACCAACCTACATCTACTCGTCCACGTCTAGCGAGCCTCATCCGAGCCGAGAGTTCTAGATCCTCGACAACGAGCTCCACGGTCGGAACAAACAAAATTGGTGCTTCGGAGCGTGCGCAACACATCCCTCGATGGCATTTGGGATAGTTGTAAGGAAAACAGCCCATGGACCTGAATCATGCGCCTGAGGGTGCCCACACGAGTAGACGTCCTGAATGCTCCGAACAAACCAGATTGATTTCCGAGTGTAACCCTGAATGGAGACGTTCTGCGGATACACATGGCCATCGCCGAACAACGAGTAGGGGTGAACGTTCGGAACATGGCAACACGGTCGTTTTGTATGACCAGTTCACAGGAATGCCAACAGTATACCAACCGGTCAATGAAGGGATGGACCCTCGACGGGCTCGTCAAGGCGGCCCGCGAGCTGAACATCTTGAACCTTCAGGAGGAGCTAGGCCTCGGTACCATGAGCAGATTGGACGAACGCGACATCACCACAGAGAGCCTAGGACAGTTCCCGAGGCTCGACAGGAGGTACCACTACCTAACGTTCCGCTTGTTCCAGAGCCTGTGGATGATTCTAAGCTTGGGAAAGCCAAGGCGTCACCCTTCATCGATGCTATCCAACAAGAACAGCCGCCGGACCGATTCGTCTTGCCGAAGCTAAAACGTTATGAAGCCAAGGAAGACGCAGTCGCGTTTGTTTGCCAGTTCAGATAGACAATGAGCCTCCACAATTTTTCCGACGCACTCATGTGCAAGATCTTCCCCCTTATTCTAAGTGAACCGATAATGTTATGGTACAATCAACTTAAGCCGAAGTCCATCAAGTGCTTTAACGAGTTGGAATTGGAGTTTACCAAACGGTTTGTAACAAGCAACGTTCAACCAAAGACGCTCTCCATGCTGGTCAACATGAGGAGGACGGCAGGTGAAACTCTTTGGCTATACACCGAAAATATTGGGAAGTATACAATCTCATCCCCGATTGTGATCAGAGCGTCACCGCCGAGTCGTTCATGAACGGATTGGACCCCGCTTCGGCCATGTTCAGAGATTTATCCCGAAATCTGCTGAAAACCATGGAGAACTGATGGTGATCATTGAGAAGGATTGCGTACACGAGGAAGCGGTAGCTGAGCATAACATTTCGAAGGCCGTAGAAACACCGAAAACCACTGCTGCAACCAAGAAGTAGGTGGTTAATGTTTGGCAAGGGCAGAGTGGGCAGGGCGGCACTAGTCCAGGAACGAGTAAATCGAATAACAAAAATAAGCCCCCATTGCACCCACAACAGCAACAACTGTGGCAGCAGATAAGACGAGAACCAAGGCCGGACAAGTACGTGGCCGAGCCCACCGCATTCACCGAGCCGATTTACAAGCTTTTGAGTATCATAGGCCAGCTGCCATTCTTCGTTTGGCCAACAGGGTTCTTGGGGACGACGGGCAATGGTCCTGGGATGTGCACGTTCCACAAAGAGCGTGGCCATTACACGACCCAATGCCAACCGTTCAAACGGTACTTGGAAGAGCTTGCTATGGTTGGACATCTCAACCAGTGGATTGATCTTCGGAAAAATCCGCTTCCCCCTCCACCACCTGCCATCGGGAATATCGTCGGAGTAATTCAAGGCCTCGTATCCGAGGGAAGAGCTGCCGAGCTTCATTCCAAAATTGACAGAGCTGTTGCCGCCTTGTCCGTTTGCAATGTGGGAGTTTCACCGAAGAGAAAGTGGGTGGATCCAAGCTTTGACGGTCCGATAACGTTTACGCTCGAAGACTTGCATGGAGTTCAGATGCCTCATACCGACGCCGTTGTTGTCACCATCACGGTGGACTCATCCACAGTCCAACGAGTGCTGGTCGACCAGGGAAGCTTAGCTGAGGTAATGTTTTATTCAACGTACAAGAATCTGGGGCTCTCCCCAAATCAGCTTCGGACAACAAGCACGCCTCTCGTCAGCTTCACCGGCGCTCCTGTTTGGCCTCTCGGGTTGATAACTCTTCTCGTACGAGCCGGCTCCCGAGTGATTGATGTCGAATTCGTAGTGGTTAATTCTCCTAGCCCCTACAACATCATCCTCGATCGAACTTGGCTACATGGGAAGAAGGCAGTTGCTTTTACCTTTCACCAGGAGATGAAGTTTGTTGGTTGAAATGGACGACAAGAGAGCCTTAGGGGAGATCAAGTACAGTCCAAGAGGTGTTATGTCAGCACTGTGACTAACAAACTGAGCTTTTTAGAAGTTCAGAGCGTTGAGACGGCTGACATTCCTGTTCTAGAAGATGTTGGGTTGCCCGCCGAGCAACGTTCCACCAAAGAACTAGTGAGGATGCCCATTACAGAAGATGGTGGATGGTACTTCCTCGTCGGTAGTTCCTTGGATGAGACCGAGCGTATGGAGATGTTCAACTTTCTCAAAAAGAACATCGAAGTATTTGCTTGGACTCCCGAGGAAATGCCAGGCGTAGATTCTTCATTTGCCTCGCATTCTCTTAACGTTGATCCAAATAGACAACCCGTGGTGCAGAAGGTTCGTCGATCGGCCGCTTTGCATGTGGAGGCAGTGATGTCTGAAGTTGATCAGCTACTGAAGGCTGGGGTTATCCGGGAAATCGTGGACCCAACTAGGCTCGCTAACCCTGTTGTAGTCCCGAAGAAGAACGGAAAGCTTTGGGTTTGCGTTGACTTTACGAACCTCAACGATGCTTGTCCAATGGATCACTTCCCACTTCTGCGGATAGAACAGATGGCGGACGCAATTGCGGGTTACGAGCGGTTAAGCTTCATGGATGCATACCGGGGCTATCATCAGATCGCTTTGGCCAAGGATGATCAAGAGAAGACAACATTCATTTCTCCCTGAGGGATGTACAGCTATAATGTCATACCGTTCGGGCTGAAGAACGCTGGAGCAACTTTCCAGCGAGCAATAACGAAGATGTTTCTCCCGAAGCTCGGTAAAACGATGGAAGCATACATTGACGATATGGTGTGCAAGAGCAAGCTCGGCAGGGATCATCTTCAGGACCTCGGAGAGTTTTTTGAAATTCTCAAAGAACACAAGCTCCGCCTCAATGCCGAAAAGTGTGCGTTCGGAGTGGGCTCGGGAAAGTTCCTGGGCTATATGGTGATTTGCTGAGGGATAGAAGCTGACCTGACTCAACTCACTACCGTACAAAATCTACGAGCTCCAACCACAATTAAGGAGGTTCAACGACTGACAGGCATGGTGGCGGCCTTGAATCGTTTCATTCGGCGTTCGGGCGACCATTGCAGACCCTTCTTCCAGGCGATCAAGACCAGTTGGCATAGGTTTATGTGGACCGAAGAGTGTGAGCTGGCTTTACAGTTGTTAAAGGAATACCTTTCCCACGCTCCACTCCTCGTCACACCATTACCCGAAGAAGACCTGTATCTCTATCTTGCCGTCTCGGATCATGCCACAAGTGCAGTGCTCGTTCGGAAGGAAGGAATGGAGCATTTGCCGATTTTCTTTTCAAGCAAGACGATGACGGATTCTTAGACTCGGTATCTGCCTCTGGAGAAGTTGGCGCTGGCTCTCGTTTCTGCTAAAACGAGCCTTCTGCCTTACTTCCAATGCCATAGGATTGTGGTCCTTATTGAGTTTCCTTTCAAAGCTGTCCTTCGGAAGACTGACTCATCAAGCAGGATTTTGAAGTTTTCCCAGGACCTCGCTAATTATGACATTCAATTTGAGCCTCGGACTGCCATCAAGAGCCAGGCTTTGGCTGACTTCTTTGCTGAGTTAACTCCCGGATTGAAGGACGAAGAAAATGCTTTGGCAGTCGTTGCAGAAGAAGCTTGGCTTGCCGAAGAGGAAGCCCATATTGAGTGGAGTAATCCTCCTCCCGAGTCTTTTCGCGCTCGGTTCACTTTAAGTACGAAGAAACCGAAGAAAGAGTGGAAGCTCTTTTCCGGGGATGCTTGGAGGATGACGGTTGATGGAGCTTCGAACATCAATGGGCTGGGGCTGGAATTGTCCTCGTTTCTTTGGCTGGGATAGTTCACGAGAGTGCGGTTTCCATTGGCTACCCCGTGACAAATAACGAAGCAGAGTACGAGGCCCTCATTGCTGGGCTGCAACTTGCCCTTCGGATGGAAGCGGACTCGGTCCATGTCTTTTGCGACTCCAGACTGATTATGGGTCACCTCAACGACGATTATCAGGCCAAGGATGAATGCTTATGTCAGTCATGTCCTAACTCTTCTCAAATAGTTTGGTCGCGTGAAGATAGAGTGGATTGCTCGGGAACATAACGCTCACGCTGATGCCTTGGCAGGATTGGCTTCGGTGTACAAGACCTCGAGCAATCGAACTATTGTTTTTGATGAAGTGGAGTCCCCGAGCTTTGAGCCATCGGTTTGTTCGGTCAATGCTATCACCCTTGGACCGAGCCAGATGGATCCAGTCATTGCTTATTTAAGGGATCAGACCCTTCCACCGAACAAAAAGGAGGCCCACAAAGTTCGTTGCCGAGCAGCAAATTATTTCTTGGATCCGAATGGTAACCTGTACCGGAGAACGTTCACTGGCCCCGATTTGCGTGTCATTCATGAGGATCAGGTGGCAAGCGTTTTAGATAAGCTTCATTCTGGTAGCTATGGAGGACATTCCGGCGGACGAACATTGGCCCAGCGTGCATTGACACAAGGGTATTGGTGGCTGAAGATGGTGAAACAATCCGAGGAGTATGTCAAGCGTTGTGTTCGGTGTTAGAAGCATGCGTCCATCCCTCACCAACCTGCTTTTCCTCTTAAGATGATCACCAGTCCTTGGCCGTTTGCCGTTTGGGGCTTCGACATAGTGGGAAAACTACCGAAGGCACTTGGGGGATTTGAGTACCTGCTCACTGCTATCGATTTGTTCACTAAGTGGGTGGAAGCCTCCCCGTTGGTCAAGACTACAGCCGGGGATGTGGAGCGCTTCATATGGAAGCATATCATCTTAAGGTTCGGCGTGCCGTACGCTATCCTCTTAGATAACGGCTCTCAATTTGTGGCTGCTGTTATCAAAAATTTCTATCAGAAGCGCCACATAACGATCCATACCTCATCTATGGCTTACCCTTAGGGCAACGGACAAGTCGAGGCATCGAACAAAGCCATCACTTGGGGGCTCAAACGTAGGTTAGATCGCAAGCTCGGCAAGTGGGTCGACGAGCTTCCTCAAGTATTGTGGTCCTATCGTACTACTCCTCGGTGATCTACAGGTCGAACTCCGTTTTCGATGGCCTATGGCATGGAAGCCGTCCTCCCATTATCTACATTGATACCTACTACTCGGACGAAGAACTTTGACTCGGTGGATAACCACGCTTTGGTTGGTGCCGAGTTAGATTTTGCTGAAGAGCTTCGGGACAATGCCAATCTTCGTTATGCTGCATACCAGAGGAAGTGGCTAGGGGCTACGATAAGAATGTGCCGGATCGGCCGTTCAACGTCGACGATCTAGTCCTTCGGATGGTCGTCGAAGCTAGCAAGTTGACCAAGCTCAAGGACCCTACGAAGGCCCATACAGGGTAGTACAAAAGATTGGCCATGGTGTCTATAAACTTGCCGAGATGGATGGCACACCGATTGCTAACCCTTGGAACGCCCAAAAACTTTGAAAATTCCATGGGTAGCCTCGGCACCCTCCTGCTCGCCTTATTTTTGTTCATTTTTGTTTTCGTTCGACTTGTAAGCCTTCGGGCGTTTTGTTAATGACAGTTTGTTTCTCACGTTCTTGTTAATTTGGTTTACCGTCGGTTTGTTGGGTATACCATCTAGCCCGCGTTACAGCCTTCGGGCGCAGGCACTTCTACATGAAAGTCCTTCGTTCAGACTATTGGTTTGCCTTCGGGCCACGGCACTTTCACCCAGTGATCTTTCGTTCGGATTATCGGTTTGCCTTCGGGATACAACATAGTAACTTTTTCCACATTTGACAAAGGTGTTCTTATGCTCGGTTCCCTTGGCGAAATTCTCGTAGCCTATCTTTTAGTTTTCCCCCAACGTAGGGGCTCGGCAATTTTTCTTTCTTTGTTTACCCACTTTACTGCCTTAGTGCCTTCCTGCTCTTTCTATGGTAACCCACTAAGGTAGGGGGGCTCATACTGGTAAACATTGAATGGAAGTGAATGACAGTGGTAGTAAAACCGAACAGCGTGAATGATGCCGAACAAGGACAATCCGAACGGCATCCTTCGTGACATTTAATTCTTTGTGACATTTCAGATATCTTAATATTCTCGGTTGGACGAGTAATCAAACTTGCGCACTTTCATACAACTTTTTACATCTTTTACCGAATAAAGAACCATCCGAGCAATGTAACATATAAACATTCATGCAGATGAAACATTATACCGAGCAACAATACTTGGAAATTTTCCAACAGCATTTCATAAATTAAGTGGGGCATGGCGGGTGGTGCATCATTCGGTGCCATCTCCAATACAAATCTAAAAACTTTACTGAGGTATGGCCGTGGTAAATCGTTCGTAGCCATTCTCAACCTGTATTATTTACAAAACTACGGTACGACAAAGGCCTATTGTTTGGCGCTGACCGCTTCGAATAAACTGTTCACATTTTGAAAACAAAAACAATTCAAAAAACTTCTAAGTTTTATGCCTCGGGAGTTGGAGTAGCCGAGGAAGACACCACAGGGTCCGCCGGAGGAGTCTGAGTATCAGCTTGTTCGTTTTGGTTGGCGATGGCTTCATCCTCGAGAGGCTCTTCGGGCTCGGCTTCGTCAACAGGAAGAGGGGGCACCTCTGCTAGGCTCCTTCGTTCATCGTCCGGCTCGACACCAACTTCGTCGAGGCCCATGTTGAAGCCGAGCATAAAACTCTTGTTGTGCTGCGCCTCTTTTATTTCCGTCTACGGGGCTAACAGTTGGTCAGCAGCATCCTCTTCGGCCTGGTAGTACCCCTTATCAAATTGCTCTTGGAGTTGCTTCTTCATCTCCTCCTCCATCTCTTTCCTCCCCAAAGCTCTTCCTTCGACCAGTCCTTCGTCCTTGCCTTCAGCCCTAGTTTGCTCGGCAGCTTCTTGGAGGCCTTTGACCAGATCGTTGAGGTTGGTAATCTGAACCTCTTGGACTTGGCAAAGGGTTTCAGATTGGTCGAGGCTCTTCTTGTACTCCTCGATCGTCATCTGGCCGAGCTCCAGCTTCTGTTTTAGCAGCTTCAACTACTTGTCATGCTCGGTCAGGTAACGTTGAGCGCCCATGATGGATTGAGTTGCCTGAGTACGATACAAATAAACAATTATCCGAGGGCAAAAGGTAATGATCATGAAGGAAATGTGTAAATGAAAGATTGACTTACCCTCCCAACGTAGAAGTAGTAGTCATTCAGTGTTGTCTTGAGCGACTGGGGAGTGACGATGTCCCTCGGCAGCATAAGCTGTCACGCCCTCGATTTTCAACATATTTATAGAGGATTTTTATAAATAAAACCTCACAACTATCCGTACGATACCCAAAATAATATAGCATTTCCATTCTCATAATCTCACTTCAACATCCAATAATTCCCAAAAGATTACATCTTTGGCTCCGAGGCCCAAATCAACATAAATATAGAGTATCGATAGAGAGTTAAGAGTTTACAATGTTCCTTCGTCAAAAGGTTTACAATTAAAGTTACAAATACATCATCCAAACGAAATTTACAAAGATGGATGAGTAACTCATTTGGTTAGCTTTCAAAAGTAATGTCCACACTCCAAGCGTTCCAATCATACAAGCTAAAGTTCCGGATTAGCACCTGAAAATAACAATAGGCTTGAGCTACACTAGCCCAGTAGAAAAGTCTACGCAAACTCTATATGCAAATGAGGTGAATCAAGCACCATGAATGAGTGAACATAGACAGATACGCTCAATGCACAAGTGACTACCATTAAGCTGCAAGCTATAGTCTAAGGTTCCTTGACTTCACCTAAATGTCACTAATCGTTTGCTTCTTTAACTAAACACGTTAATAAACTCACGTTGTTCCACATTTGTCTATAATCAATTCAAAACATCTTATTATTCTTCGTACGGTACTACAATCTTTCTTGTGTCCATGTTGATCATCATCAAATCCCTTTATGACAAAACCTTTCCTTTCTTTTAATCAGTTGTTTCCCCTCAATCATCACTTGGGTCACCTCGGGTCTATTTCCCTCGAGCGTAGGGTCACCCCGAGTCTATTCCCTCTATAATAATCATCACTTGGGTCACCTCGGGTCTAGTTCCCTCGTACGTAGGGTCACCCCGAGTCTATTCCCTCAATAGTAATAATCACTTGGGTCACCTCGGGTCTAGTTCCCTCGAGCGCAGGATCACCCCGAGTCTATTCCCTCAATAACGATCACTTGGGTCACCTCTCACACTTTTCATAATCGTCCTCATTTCATAA
The DNA here is from genome assembly GCA_018127125.1 of Rhododendron griersonianum. Classification (NCBI taxonomy): domain Eukaryota; kingdom Viridiplantae; phylum Streptophyta; class Magnoliopsida; order Ericales; family Ericaceae; genus Rhododendron; species Rhododendron griersonianum. The sequence continues at coordinate 32,937,315 of CM030792.1, read as the reverse complement.
TTAACTTTATCATCAATCTATCGATTGTACCACAATTCTTCAATCCACCATTACATAACCTTTCAGACTGTCAAGCATATCAAGATTCCGACTAATAAATTAATACACGCCATTCCTTTTAAACATATCACAATACCGCACATCCTCACCGTACCTATAGGTACACCCCGTACCTTCACATACCACATATCAAGCATAAGGAAGATGTCTTATGTATCCACGCCTAGCGTTGTTTAACTCAAGGGAATGTTTTACTTGTTCGTTTTTCACATCGCATGCCAACACATACAACCTTCGCCCACCTATATTCCTCATGTTCTCTAAACCCTCGTTTCGGTGTCAAAGGACTCATACGGAACTCAACGACCACTACAAAGCCTAGTATATCCCTAGCTTCGTCAAACCATTCAATTAAGTACTCAAGAGAGCCTAAGAATATCCGTGTCTCACCCACACGATTCTAAGGAAAAGGATTATCCGACGTTTACGAACACATCTATCTTATTTTGGCTACCAAATCTTATCGATTAAGAATTAGGAGATGAGACCACCACCATTAGAAAGTAGATCTCCGGTACATGAATTTTGATATAAAATTTGTCCAAAACGGAGTTCGAATGAAAAAGTTATGCTCGTTCGAAGTTTTTCCAAAAATGCTGATTTTTCAATGTCTACCGGTAGACATTAATCTCTACCGGTAGAAGACCAAAATTTCACAAACGATGACAGATTTTTGAATACCTACCGGTAGAGATTAATCTCCTACCGGTAGAAGACCAAAATTTCACAAAAATGACACTACTGGACAGCGTTTCTACCAGTAGGTCCACAATTTCTACCGGTAGGACTTGGGTTCTCAGTGCACGATTTTCAGATTTCATCAGAACAATTCCAACAACGAAACCAACGATCTAGGGCATGATTTAAGTACCAAATCAACTCATAAAGCATATAAAGAGAGGTAGAATTCCCTACCTCGAGTTTCCAAGTCGAAATCGAAAAGATTGATCAAGCCCTAGCTTCCGGAATCCAAACCGAACCAAATACTCCGAACCGAGCTCTATCCAACAAGATACGAGCTCCAATACGCAAGTAGAAGATGGAATGGAGGTTGATTATTGTGGGTTTTGAATTTGGAGACGAGTTTTTGGGTTAGGGAGTAAGAGATATAGGCAGAGCCGAGAGAAAAAGAGAGAAACGGGAGAAAGAAAGAAATGGGGAAAATTGTTTCCCTGCCACACACACCACACACTTATATACACACACCTCACACACTTAGCCATAGCACCCAACACTTCCAATTCTTTCACTTTAAACCCCAAATTTCATATAGACACATCTTTCACATTATAATATATCTCTTTCTCATTTACAAGCATTAAAACTAGGGAATTTAAATACGGGTCTCTACATAAGCCCAGATTGAAGCGTGAAGGCAAGTGAAGGATCCTCTTGTAGGCTGTCAGATTTGAGGATCTGCTTCTTATCGGGCGTGACGAAGTTTGGAATCCATGGGACATCGAGATCCGAGGCAGCACCTGTCTCGCCCTCGGCAGCTTTCTTCTTCTCCTTCTCCTTCTCCTCGATCCTCGGTAGGCCACCACCGACTCCTAATGCTTTTGAGGCATGAGACTTGACCCTCTTGCTGGCCGGAGCATCTTCGGAGGAATGGGTGGTGGTGGGAGGCCGTTTTTTGTGACTGGGGTGGGGGTGGAACTTTCAAGCTCGGAACCGAACCCGAGGCCCCCGAGATTGCAGCCTTCTTTTTCTCGACCTTTTCCCTTTCTTGTCTGTCCAGCTTCTCCTGGAGGACCGCTCTCATGCTCCGTGGAGGCATTTCTTCTACTTCCTCTGAAAAAGGTTCTCCTTCGGTGGGTTGGCGTAAAGTTCCTCTGAGCGGTTTGTCGGCGCTCGGAAGTAACTCTTCGGGAAGCACGACCGGTTCCACGCGAGCTTTCTTCTTTCCTCTCTTGTCAGACGCCTTTCCTCGGATGCGACCTCCGTAAGTTGTGTTGTATTGGAGGATCATTGGGGCGTCTCTCTCTTCCTTCGGAATGGTTAAGAGAGCCGAGATGAGCATTAAGTGTTCCCAACGTAGAAGTAGTTGTCATTCAGTGTTGTCTTGAGCGACTGGGGAGTGACGATGTCCCTCGGCAGCATAAGCCCAGATTGAAGCGTGAAGGCAAGTGAAGGATCCTCCTGTAGGCTGTCAGATTTGAGGATCTGCTTCTTATCGGGCGTGATGAAGTTTGGAATCCATGGGACATCGAGATCCGAGGCAGCACATGTCTCGCCCTCGGCAGCTTTCTTCTTTTCCTTCTCCTTCTCCTCGATCCTCGGTAGGCCACCACCGACTCCTAATGCTTTTGAGTCATGAGACTTGACCCTCTTGCTGGCCAGAGCATCTTCGGAGGAATGGGTGGTGGTGGGAGGCCGTTTTTGTGACTGGGGTGGGGGTGGAACTTTCGACCTCGGAACCGAACCCGAGGCCCCCGAGATTGCGGCCTTCTTTTTCTCGGCTTTTTCCCTTTCTTGCCTGTCCATCTTCTCCTGGAGGACCGCTCTCATGCTCCGTGGAGGCATTTCTTCTACTTCCTCTGAAAAAGGTTCTCCTTCGGTGGGTTGGCGTAAAGTTCCTCTGAGCGGTTTGTCGGCGCTCGGAAGTAACTCTTCGGGAAGCACGACCGGTTCCACGCGAGCTTTCTTCTTTCCTCTCTCGTCGAACGCCTTTCCTCGGATGCGACCTCCGTAAGTCGTGTTGAATTGGAGGATCGTTGGGGCGTCTCTCTCTTCCTTCGGAATGGTTAAGAGAGCCGAGGCGAGCCCACAACTCTTTGCTCTCTTCAACCACGCTTTGTTCAAAGGTATGTTTTTGTGTTTTTGTTAATTTTCAGGAAAATAAGGCTGTTTTGGCGCTACAGGATAATGAGTATAGCGCTCAGAGGTGGCATAGCATGGCGTGCGAAGTGATCAGAGAGCTGGCTAGCGCTACACCCTTTTTGGTGTAGCGCTACCGAGTACACTAGGAGTAATATTTGCAAGTCAATTGGTCGAAGAATAGACCATCTCAGGAAGTAAAAATAAGAATTGTACTTGGACTTCTATTAGGTGGGCCCAATAGTCCACAATTATTTTGACTAGATGATGGGCCAAGGAGGAAAGTTGGCCACGGCTGGGAATTAAAAAAAAAGATAGGAGAAGGGTTTCTGGAATATGAGTCGGCTACAGTAAGCTATAAAAGAGGATTCCCACGTACAACAGGTTTGATGGGGACGGACGGGGCTGCCGAGATTTCTCTGTTCCGATAGTTTTTCTTCCAAGTTTTGTTCCTTTCAAGTTATTTAACGTTTTGTTCAGATCTTCGCACTCCGGTAACTCGTATTGATTTTTGTTCTTTAATAAAGTTATTCTTTGATACTTGTTTAATTCGTATCTTTTGTTTATTTCGTATTCAGAAGCATGTTTAAATCTAGGGTTTTAATTATTACTGCGTTTAATAGAATTATGAGTGAGTAGTTCTGTAGAGTGCGGCCACGGGGCAAAGGCGTCTCGTGGCTAGTTTAATTAATGTTTTTACCTCGGGATCGAATTAATTTAATCTTTAAGCAGTTTTAGAAGACGAAAACTCTTCTAACAAACAAAACCCAGGCATCGCCGGAATTCGAATGCGCACGGATACTGGTGACAGGTGGTGCGCATTTGTTAGGGATCCTTTTTCCTATTCTAAAATCAACAAAGTGAATAATTGTGGCCCGAGTAAACATTGGTTAGGCTAGTTGCGGACGCTGAGTTCCCATGGCTGTACTCTCCCTTTTTAAATCTTTATTTAATTAATTCAGTTTCGTAATCTAGTTAGTAAATCAATCTCATTGAACAAGGGGTGGCTACCTAAGAGCCAAGATAAACTGTGAACCCGTCATCTTTGAGTCCTGCACACGTTCGTCCGTCTCTATGGTTCGACTCCGGTACTTCCGGATATTATGCTACATCTGTCGAGAGTCCTACGCTTGGGACGCGTCTTTATTTTATTCACCCGGTCGGTCAAGCATTTTTGAAAAATTAAAATGTACGAAGTACACCCTCCCCCCAACTTAGAACATGCTATGTCCTCAGAGCATGAAGACAATAAGAAAATAAAGAACAAGAGAGAGAAATGGACAAACAAATGGCAGCCAACCATCATGACCCCGGCCGATGTATGGGGAGTTTGTTGTCACCGTTGCGTTTCGTCATCAGAACTGCTTCCAGAATCCGCTCCTTCGGACCTAACAAAGTCCACAGCGAGTCACACAGAGTCGCGCCAAAGCTTTATTGGAGTTACAACCGCCATACTTAGTGGCACCCCTGCTCGAGGCTCCTGAATGCCTCACTTACTCCGGCGAAGAGGCTCAAACTACCAAGGCTGGTGTGGTAGCATGCTCGTCCTGCAAAAGACTTAAGAACCAACTACCTACTAGACAACAAATGACATTAGTACCGCCCGCTATTAGAAGCCGGGCCATAACAAAAAAATAATAATAATGAAAATAAAAGAACACCACCAGACATTCACGCAGTCTCACGTGTCATACTTTTCGCCTCGTGTCAAGCGGATGAGCGAGAAACGGGTGGCTATACAAGACCCACAAATTAAAAGCCCAAAACTAAAAAGAAAATCTTTCTGGTTTTTTTGAATTTTTGGTGTTTTCAATTTTCTGATTTTTTTTTTAATTTTTAATTTTTGAGTTTAAGAGAGAGAGAGATCTTTCTAATGTAAAATCCGAAAGTTAATCAAATGCACAAAAGCAACTCGCAAGAATGCACCACCCCACTCTAAGCTTTGCACTAAAAATTGAATTCGGCCAGACCACAAGAAAAGATATTTCGAATAAAGCAATCGCCGAGTTTTAAGAAATTGAAGTGCCTCTAAGTGCTCACGTGAAACCAAATTAATTTTCGAGCTGTGGACATAATTTGCGATAGAAAGAAGATAAACAAAATCGTAATCATCAACACCAAGAAAATCAATATGTTCCACTACTGTCGACTTCGACTCTTCTACCAAGACCTCCTCCGCCAAGTTTGGTTTCTCAACTAATTCCTCCTCAACAAAGTCTTGGTTCCCAAAAATAAGAGACTCACTCTCAAACCCATACTTCCTATCTTGCTCATCCATTAAGGACTGTAAATAATCAATCTCAGCGTCCCACTCCTCAGCAGTGGGAGATTTTTCGATCGGACCATCATACGGAGGGCAGTGAGCTCCTCGTTCTCTAGACTCATAGGAGCGCAAAAGGTAAACGTAGGCAGCGCGGATCAATAGTGGGAGATACATGAGAGGGGGTTCGACCTTTACATTAGACTCAAGGAGGGAACAATGGGCAATTAGCCCCACGTTAGCTCCCAACTCAGAAGGTTCCACCAAACCATCATCAACCCCACCCTCAATGACAAGTGGGTCAACTTCCTCTTCTCTCTCGTCCCTAGCAGTAAACTCCTCATCCCTTCCAAATTCAGAGGACTGTGGTAAGACCAAGTCAACCTCCTCAACATCGTTAACCAAACCTACTTCCTCTTCTCTAGGAGTAAACTCTTCACTCCCTCCAAACTCGGAGGAGCTTTCAGACCACGAATCAAAATCCTCCATAAAATGACGTGACTCAGTTACCTCTTCCTTTGGCAGGGAATTGGCACTATTAGAATTTAAAGCACAATATTCATTTTTCGGAATCTGGGCCAAAAGATCATAAAACTGTAAAGCCTCAGCAGGTGGTTTGTCCCAAAAACCCCCGTCACTCATCACGTCCAGATATTGTTGACTCTTTTGAGAAAGTCCTCTGTAAAAATAACAAACTATTTCAGGATACTCATAGACATGATGTGTGACGTTTTTGAGAAAACCCTTAAACCTTTCCCAACATTCACTAAAAGACTCATTCTCTTTTTCAGTAAATCTTCGAATTTCACTCTCTGCCAAATGACTCTTTAGGATAGCCATGCCGGTCTCGTAGTCCCAAAAGGGTTCAGGAATTTGTGCCAATTGACTCGAAAAAATGTCTGAGTAATGCTCGTGATCCCAAGAGGACTCAAAGGTACCCGGTTGACTTGAAGGGATATTCTCGTAACCCCAAGTAAAATTTTGTATTTGTGCAGATTGACTCGAAGGAATACCTACTTGGCTCTCAAAATTCTAATAGGGTTCGTTAATTTGTGCTAATTTACTCAACAGCATACTATGGTGTTGCTCTAACTCCCCAGGGTTATCAAGAAGGCCCATCAGTAGTTTTTTTTTTTTTTTTACTCAAGACACAAAACACTTACCACTCGATTGACTCCAGATGACTCAACCTAAAAACAAAAAGATGCTAACAACAAAAGACACTTTTTTTTTTCTCTTTTTTTTTATTGACGCAAATAAAAACACAAAGATACTAACCCGACCCGACTTCTTTGAACACACGTTGCCGTCCCGGCAACGGCGCCAAAAATGCTTGACCGACCGGGTGAATAAAATAAAGACGCGTCCCAAGCGTAGGACTCTCGACCGATGTAGCATAATATCCGGAAGTACCAGAGTCGAACCATAGAGACGGACGAACGTGTGCAGGACTCAAAGATGACGGGTTCACAGTTTATCTTGGCTCTTAGGTAGCCACCCCTTGTTCAATGAGATTGATTTACTAACTAGATTACGAAACTGAATTAATTAAATAAAGATTTAAAAAGGGAGAGTACAGCCGTGGGAACTCAGCGTCCGCAACTAGCCTAACCAATGTTTACTCGGGCCACAATTATTCACTTTGTTGATTTTAGAATAGGAAAAAGGATCCCTAACAAATGCGCACCACCCGTCACCAGTATCCGTGCGCATTCGAATTCCGGCGATGCCTGGGTTTTGTTTGTTAGAAGAGTTTTCGTCTTCTAAAACTGCTTAAAGATTAAATTAATTCGATCCCGAGGTAAAAACATTAATTAAACTAGCCACGAGACGCCTTTGCCCCGTGGCCGCACTCTACAGAACTACTCACTCATAATTCTATTAAACGCAGTAATAATTAAAACCCTAGATTTAAACATGCTTCTGAATACGAAATAAACAAAAGATGCGAATTAAACAAGTATCAAAGAATAACTTTATTAAAGAACAAAAATCAATACGAGTTACCGGAGTGCGAAGATCTGAACAAAACGTTAAATAACTTGAAAGGAACAAAACTTGGAAGAAAAACTATCGGAACAGAGAAATCTCGGCAGCCCCGTCCGTCCCCATCAAACCTGTTGTACGTGGGAATCCTCTTTTATAGCTTACTGTAGCCGACTCATATTCCAGAAACCCTTCTCCTATCTTTTTTTTAATTCCCAGCCGTGGCCAACTTTCCTCCTTGGCCCATCATCTAGTCAAAATAATTGTGGACTATTGGGCCCACCTAATAGAAGTCCAAGTACAATTCTTATTTTTACTTCCTGAGATGGTCTATTCTTCGGCCAATTGACTTGCAAATATTACTCCTAGTGTACTCGGTAGCGCTACACCAAAAAGGGTGTAGCGCTAGCCAGCTCTCTGATCACTTCGCACGCCATGCTATGCCACCTCTGAGCGCTATACTCATTATCCTGTAGCGCCAAAACAGCCTTATTTTTCTGAAAATTAACAAAAACACAAAAACATACCAAAGCAACGCATCAAGTGGAAAATAAGGAATAAATTAGATAACAACGTGTTAAAACTACCCTATTTAGGCACTTATATCTACGATACCGCGTGCCTATCATTCAACTTCGGAGTATCTACACAGCCAAAGACACATGGATGAAATAATTAGAAACGGGGCAACATCAAGCATGCAAAAAATGTACAGGAAAATATTAGTTAGTCTGTGCTTACTCGGATCTCCCCTATGCCTCGGTACCTCGAACAACCCGTACTCTCCCGGTGGGTACTGGTAATTTCCCCGGACTTCGACGTAATCCGAGGCCCACTTTTCAGAATCGTACATACCCTCGGGAATAATTTTTGCCATATTTCTCCGGGAACACAAGTAGTATCGAAAGTATTGGGCGTTCCTCGACATCATATAATTTTCGAATAAGTGGTAGGGTTCAAGGTGAAACATCTTCACCTCGGCAAGTTTTATCACCGAGTGTATGATGCGGTAGGAGTTAACACTTAGCTGGCATGGCGTTAGCTCAAATTTATTAAGGATTCCCCTTAAGACCCTGTGCATGGGAAAGCGAAGTCCTCCTTCGGCTATCGCTATCAAGGGAACAGTCACGTGCTCGTCCCCGAATAGAATCCGAGGCCCCTGAACGAGAGATACAACTACGTCGTCCAGAATCTTGTAAACCCTCCGAAAAAGGCTAACACCTTTCTGGTCTTGGAAGCATTCCTAATAGGGATAGGGGTCCTTTCCCATTCGGTCAGGGATCTCGTCGGGATCCAAAGCAATGATCTTCTTCTTCGGTGCCTGGGATGTTGACTCGTCGAGGATCCCTGTCTCCCCTTCCATCCGGCTTGACGAGGCAGCGGGCGTGTCCCTCCTGGATTGGCCCTCGTCGGCTTCATCTGCGGCATTCTCCTCCACTTCCTCCTCTTCGCTCGGGCCTTCGCCCTTTTCCTCCGAAGGCTCATCATCGATGTCTACGATGTCGCTATCTGGACCTATTGATCGGAGGGGAGTCACTGTGGCAGGGAAGTCGATCCCCTCGATTCCCACGGGTTGGGATCCACTACCCCGTACACGATACTTTTGAGCCTTAGCTCTAATTGCTTCGGCTATTCGGGGGTCCATTTCACCAAAGCCCGGCGCATTGGTGTCTACCGAGCGGAACGATTCGCCATAGGAAGTAGACTTCGAGGACTCCATACCTAAAACAAAAGTGCAGTGGATAAGACCATTAGCGAAATGCATGGTCGTTACTCGTACGGTGCCTACGTTCGGTGTTCAAATCCTACCGAGCGTACTCTAGCCTTCCCGAGCGACGATGTGTCGGATGGGGATTCCGAGCGTAGAGCTTGGTTGTGCATCGAAGTCATCAAGGTTTTCGTTCGGATTTAGTTTGTGGCTCGGATGGTCGAGAATCTATGTTTTGTTCGGGGTGTACATTTGGAAGAACTTTTGAACGTCATCCCTCGGAAGAAGATGGGATGAATGTGTTTTTGTGTTTGGAAGAACACGGGTTGAAGATGTACGTGAGCTCGGAAGAACACATGAACATCTTCAACCTGTACAATAGTGCCCAGAAAGGGAACCAGTCGAAGCGAACGGGAAAAACCCATTTTTTGGGTCAAAACATGCGTATAAACAACCAAAACACGAGGAAAAGCATGAAGGATCAAGAAATACCTGAAAAGTGAGGGAAATCTGGGACCAAACAACAGAAATCTTCGTGGTTCAGGTGGTTTTTGGTGATGAACGGAGTTGTAGCGGTTGGGACGATCGAGGTCTCGAGAGAGAGAAAGTGGTTTCGTCTCTCTCCACTTCACCTTTTATACCTAGGGCGGAATTCGAAACGGTGCCGAGCCCCCAGCCGTTGGATTAGAGCGGGAGATTGATGTGTTGCTCGATGGTTGACACGTGGGGATTGATAGGACACGCCGTACCACCACCCAATGACATTGTGACGAGTGGCAGAATTTGAAATCGGCGGTTACAGAAGCATTAATTGCGAGCCCAGTACCTGTCCACTTCGAAGTTCGGATACGTCTCTCGTTTGGGATTCGTCTGTGCTCAGAATGTGTGCGTACGGGTGCATTGTCAAGTTTTAAGGAGGTTTTGTTCGGCCACTATTTTCAACTCCTCCTTTTCCATCGAACATGCAAAAGCAGGAGTTGATGGGCTATTGTAGTGGGCCGAAATATCCGAAGGTTCAGAGGGTTCAAAGGGTTGACCTTGTGGACCCATTGTTCAGTTGTCTCAGTTCTTCTGCATGAAAGAAGGCATCTTGACACGTCACCCCAACCGTTTACCGAACAATAGGTGGACCTGAGGTTGCTCACCGAGCTTCAGCTGTTCTTCCGAACGTATGTTTCTGGTGTCGTTCGGTAGCACATCCAGTCGCTCGATAAGATATCTTCTCCTTCTGGGTCATCAGTTGCTCGGCTGAAGAGATTAACGTTCGGTAACCTGTACGTTCGGTGGGGTTCCTTGGATGTGTTTGTTGGGGAACGTTCTGGAAGCTCTTGTTGATAAGACCGATGATGATAAGCACGTTCGCATCTCTGATAACCGATGGGACATCTCTGCAAGATGTGACATCTCTGACATCGACCCACATGAGCCTGCAAATCTCAAAGGGCGGCGTTCATTAAATGCACCTGACATGTGACGTCATCCGAGCGTAGCAACGCGCGTGCAGTGCACTCCCACCTTGCCCAGCACTCCAAATCTTCACCTATAAATAAAGGAGTACCCCTTCTAGGGGAGGGGTCTGTTTTTTTTCTCTACACACAACTTTCTTCGCTCTCTCTCAGCACATTTCTTACCAAACTCCTTCTTCTTCCTCCACATACTTACTAGATCGTCGGAGCTTCTTCCCGGAGGAAGATCCTCCTCCGGTTTGCAGGTACACGGCGTTCCACGTTACTCTCCCACGGAATAACAGCAGGAAAGAAGGGGTCAAGAGGTTCAAGGTAAAATCAGCCCCCACATAACTGACGGGGTTAAGTTGTAAAATCACGTTACCGCTCAACTACCACAACCCCACTCGTGCTCAAGTTTTCGCTTTACACAAAACAATAAAACTGCCACATTCATATTACAGATCCATCTTTTTTGTCTTACATAGGTACGATAATGCCACTCAAATTTCAATGTAAATTTATATCTATGCATTGCAATATGGGTAGAGATTACTAACCAGTCACTTTCATCCTAGGCTAACGAAACGAAATGGGAGAGAAGTAAAAACTACAGGCACCTTTTTAAAGGTATTTTACATTTTGCCGTCTTCTTTCGTGCAACTACAATTTACTGTACAATTACTGTGGAAATGTATATATACATGCACATTGACCAATCACTTTCATCCTGTCCTTAGGTTGTACAGGGAACATGACAAATTTTTCTTTCAAAGGTACTGCACTTTTTGCCTTCTTAATTCCATGCACTTTCTCCCTAGCTAAGAAAATCAATGAAGGAAATGTAAAGTGCACAATTACTTTTTCTGAAAAAAGCACACATGTCACGGTTGTTTATGTGCTTACATTTTCTGAAAAAAAACACACAACTATTTTGATAACTAGAGGTCGGGTCACACGCGATGCGTGTGCAAGTCAAACTTTGATAAAAAGAAACCGAGTGGGGCACACTCGACCTGAAAAAATGAACAAAATTCAACTTGTATACACATTACGTATGCCCCGACCTCTCGTGAGTTATAAAGGGAAAATAACTTTTGGTGAGGACTCCTCTATAAGGCTGGCTCACATTTTGCTCTTTCCAAATTAATTGCCACAAACAAAAAAAGACTTTACATTTTAAACAACCATTGTATACCTAATAACTGTAAGGACAAAATAGAAAAATACCAAAACACTACCCCACGTTCATAAAGTAAAGCAGTGTGCATCAAAATGCCCACTAAATTTTTTCAAAGTACTCCATATTTTTCCTCCAAAATACGATAAACATAAGCAAGAACAGAAAAACTAATACACTAATGCTCTAATATCATTTTCTCGGATATTTTGAGCGTCTTCCACGCTTTGAAGGGGAACGGGACACCCGCGTCAGTGCACTTACCTCTGCGACAATTAGAAGATACTAACATCCATGACAATATCGTCGTGAATTTCACTAGCAAGTTCGAAAAGACACACATCAGATTCTTCCAAGTTGTTTTCCAAAGCAAAATCCTCCAACCACCAATAACTCCACTAAAATTGACACTGACTCTACAATAATATCTGGCATGCCATGTGTTCTCTTTCTCTTAATATGGTGAGTCACGTCTTGGTTCTTATGAGGCAAATGGGAAAGCGCTCATTCAGAAGGAATCGACATGAGGAATGCCCTATATACATGTGAAGCTCGCATTAATTCTATGAAACTATTTGGGGTTGATGTTGCATGTGTCATTTTTAGCGCATTTTCTTTCTCCTCTTCTGTTATAGGTCTTCTGTTGGACACATATTGAAGAGGATAGCCCTCAAATTAACCTTTTGCACCACATGCTTGCCATGATGACTCATGACATCGTTAGCTCCAACCCCACTTCTAGCTTGGGTGCGCTGTCTCAAACACGCTGATTTCTGATCTCATCATTTCTTGGTCTTTTTGATGGAGCACATCCAGCACTACAATCCGACGAGTCATATCCAACTTCAATAGGATTCTCCCTAATGTTTCTCTTTGTTCGGAATCAACCATCTTTTTCTGTATGTCCATATTTTCTGACAAAATATGAAGATTCTCTCTTACAGAAGCTCTGCACATTAAATATTAGAACATCAAACCGTGACTCACCATTATACCTAAAGATCAAGACATCATCTTCCTTAAGAGAATGTTTTTCAACAAATTCTTTCCAACCACATTTGAAAAGCAAGGTGTCCTTACTTGAGAACAATCCTACAATCAATTTGGCACCGCTCGGACCTCTTACTTTTACATTTTTGGGTAATCACTTTTTCATGTTTTTGACAAATATTTTTGGAATAACGAGTTGCTGATCAAAATCCTGGGGGAGAACTTGAAGGAACATACTGGATTGGAAATGGGTCCATTACTTGTAATATTTTGAAATTTTTTAATAAATAAAAAGTTTCCGTAATATTATTTCGAATTCATTTCCCTATTATCCGATCGATATAGTTAATTAACTCGATTTAATTAATTACGATGCATTTAAATTTACTTCTCTGTGTTAATAATTTATGAAAATATTTTTCTTGATCATCGAGATTTCTCATTCATAAATTGAGACTACGGTTAGTCTCAAAATAATTTTATTATGTTATGGTTAAATACTTAGATTTTTTGGAAATAGTAAATCGGAAATTGGATGAACGAACACCGCGTGACACGATTTCGCGTATGCGAGTACTTATCTCCTACACTTGCACCACTTGCATGTGAGTACTTATCTCCTACACTTGCACCACGATTTCGTGTATGGGAGACACGATTTTGCGTATGCGAGTACTTATTTAAACATAAAAATGACATTGCTACCTCATTCTTTTCCAGAAGCTTTATTTAAAAAATCAACAAGAATAGAATTTTCCAAACCAAAATTCGAGGCATTACCGTCCAAAGCTGGCCTTCAGCAATGGTAAACCCTGACCCAAACAGAAACTCAGAGACCTCAGAAACAAGCCCTTTAGAGTACTTCCCATAGTTCCTCAACACATGCTTGGCAATAGCAGGGTCACTGACCACCACGAAATTCCTCGGCCCGGCAGCGAGCCGGTAAATGGGCCCGTATTCCTTCATCCATTTGAACAGGGGGAGGAAAAGGGCACCGCCCAAGAGGTCAGAAACATCGTCTAGCTTGGCACTGGCAATGGGTACGTTGGAGTCGTCTTTCTTGGATATGGATAGGGATTGGGTTAGGGTTGTGAGCCAATCTGGGCTTACCCACGAGGTGGGTTTGTTGTTGTTGGTGGTGGTGTTGGATTAGGATTTGATGTTGGGGTTTTCTAAAATTGATGATTTGTGGTGACCGAGTGTGGGAGGGGGGGTTCAGTGATGGTGATTGGGTGAGTTTCGGGTATAATGCAACACATAGTCTTAACCTGCTTGGGATTTTCTGTCCTAGTTTGGAAAGAGTTCTATGGCTTTCTACAATATCCAAGGTTTCGGGTAATCTCAAAGGGTGCTCTGTTAGGAGTTTGCTGGAACCCCTAACATAGCTCGTGACATGCCGGGATATTAGGTGAACTCAACGTGGGTTACCCGCTCGATGCACATGAAAAATAATTAAATAAAGCAAATATTAATTCCATGTTGAACTTTCTGGTTATGGCTCTCAAATCCCTAGCGGAGTCGCCAAAAACTGTAGACACCTCCCAAACGGGGTATCGCCATACAGATTGATCACGCTTGTTTGGTTCCACTTCATAAGCCAAGATCGTGGATATCCCCATGACTAGAAATATCGCCACACGATAACGGTTATCATCAAAATAGAGTCGCCACCTAGTTTATTAAAACTACGAAAAATGGACAGAGATTCCGGGTACGGGAGCCAAGAGTATAATAAGGGGAAGGTGTTAGGTACCCCTCTTTGCCCAGTCATGAGACTGGCCCATAATCGTTCAACATACAATGTATATTTGCTTTATTTAATTCTAACACATAATCTGATTTTAGCCTTTAATAGTTGATAAGGTAAGCCAGTACGATAAATGAAAGTATGCATCAGAATAAGCAGAAAACAAATATGTCCCAGCAAATAGATCCCTCGGCCGGTGAATTGATGTCACGGCCGAGGAATCCCACTGGATCGATGTATCGGGCGAAGGATTGATTCCCCAACTGATGTTCTTCCTCACACTAGAATACGAACAGTTAATAGAAAGAACTAATTAAAAGCGAGAGACAGAAATTAAATCAAACCATAGGCCCCTGAGCCTCACCACCTTGATCCCTCAGAGATTGATTGCTTGGATTGCGATTGATTGTAGATAATAGTGGTTGATTGTGGTGGTCAACTTCACAAAACCCTAGAACAAAGTGAGTTCTTTGGGGGGGTTTTACTCTCGGATGCGGCTACTCACAGGAGGTTAGGGCTTTTGGAGAGAATTGATAGGAGATGATTTCTGTAGAGTTTGGGGGCAGATCATGGAGTGGAGAGATGTGTATTTTGGAGCTCTAGAGGACCCCTATTTTTAGGGTTTCGAAGGACCGATCAAACGGACGAGATTAACCCAATTGATAAGGAAGTTTAGGGCTTCAAGACCTCTATGGTAAGTGCATTCGTAGTCCTGAAGTAATGGTTCGTGACTGCTAGGGTTTGGGCGAACGGATTGAAAAGCTGTTGAACATTCCAGAATCTGGAAAATATCGGTCTGCCGGCCGCCCAAAGGATTTCACGGCCGCGGAAAGGATTTTCCAGCAAAAGGCCAAACTTTGCGGGCTCGCTCCGGACACTCCCGAACTCGGTTTTGCGTGTTCTTTGGACCGTTGGAAAGCTTGTTAAGTCTAATTTCTAACCCAAGTGGTTTGGATCAAATATATTTAGTACATCAAAAGATATGACGATTTTACCCTTAGTGGGTCAGAAAATAGATTATTTTGGTAAAATTCTCGTATCTCCCTCGTTTCAAATTGGTTTAAGGCTTATTATATATCAATAAAGAGGGGTTTGAAAGTACTACAAGATGGTGGAATCCAACCACAAAAATAAGGAAGTTTAATTTATGAAAAATGGGCTGAAAGTAGACTTAATGGAAGATCAACGATGCTACCAAGGCTAAAACATGTGTCAATACATTTCTATCCACTCTAAGTGTCGTTTGGCACTCCTATCACCTGTTCCAAAGTGTTCCTTAATCCCTTAAGAGTTCCACAAAGTTCCTAAGGCTTTCATGAAGTCAACCACAACAACCACATATCCTATTCATCATCGGGATGGTCCCCAAGGTGCGATTTGAAATAATCGTTGAGCCAAATTGGGGTGTCTACAGCCGTGCGGTATACCCCGTGACCACGCGCGGTGTAATAAAATTTACTACACCGTGCGGTGAGTGGTGTCCCATACAGTGTTCCAAGTCCAATTCTGGGCTTTTTGGGTTATGGGAGTCCACATCAAAGCTTTCGAGGGTATCGTTTCCTTTATTTCATCATCGGGGCATTTAAAGAACCTTCGAGGTCCGGATTGGGGTGTCTATAGTAGTCCTTCTTTAACGGAACTCGAACACCATTGATTGGTATGAGTGACGCTTAAAGAATAGGCATCCCAATCCGTTGCTCTAAAGTCTTTAAACGAAGACCGAAGTGCATGAAAATAGCAATGGTGGTCGCACTCAAGGAGCTGCCTACTTACCCCGTTTGTAGGGATCAGACCAACGTAGGTCAATTGGGGCAATGCAAGTAAAGCGAGTCCCGAAGGACAAATTGCGGAAGTAAATAGTAACTTGAGAAAATTGAGTGCGTGTAGTGCCGAGTGTCATGAAATTTTCTGAGACGAGTCCCGAGGGAACTAAAGTAATTAAAAGGCGAGACGAGCCCTTGAAAGGCTAAAACAAGCGAGGCGAGTCTCGGAGGACTAAAATGAGACGAATCCTGGAGGACTAAAATGAGACGAGTCCCGGAGGACTAAAACGAGATGAGTCCCGGAGGACTAAAATGATACGAGCGAGACGAGTCCCAGAGGACTAAAATAATACGAGCGAGATGAGTCCCGGAGGACTAAATTGAGACGAGTCTTGGAGGACTAAATTGGGACAAGTCCTAGAGGACTAAAATGCGACGAGCAAGACAAGTCCCGGAGGACTAAAATGATACGAGGGAGATGAGTCCTGGAGGACTAAATTGAGACGAGTACCGGAGGACTAAAATGCGACAAGCGGGACGAGTCCTGGAGGACTAAAATGATACGAGCGAGATGAGTCCCAGAGGACTAAATTGAGATGAGTCCCGGAGGACTAAAATGCGACGAGCGAGACGAGTCCCGGAGGACTAAATCGAGATGAGTCTTAGAGGACTAAATTGAGACGAGTCCCAAAAAACTAAAATGCGACGAGCGAGACGAGTTCTGAAGGACTAAATGAGCCTTTTGACCGAGGCACGGCGTTTTAACATATTTCAATGCTTAGACGGCAGGAATATGTCAATCCCGAGGACGATATGGAGGTGGGTCGAAGGGACCCACAGATATAGTTTAAATTTTGGAGGCTAAAATGCCGTGCGACGTATCAGAATGCTGTGCGGTGTTTCAACTTTCCAAGTGACTCTTCATTTTCCGAGGACAGTTTGCTATTCAGATGCAACCATTAATGTAGGTGTGCCTCTTCGTTGGCCGACGCCTTCTTTAAAAGCAGGTGGTGCCTCATTCCATGCACCACCATCAAAACTCCTTTAAGTCTCTCCATATTCTCTCTTCACTTCTCAAGAACAGGTTGCTTTTTCTTCAATGGTTGACCTTGTTGCATGTGTGATTGCTATGGAGATGGAGATGATCTCTCTACGACAGGAGATCGACTACCTCAATCGCCATATCCCAACATTGCTTTCGACCATTCGGTCCCTTCGCCAAGCCATCACCAACCTTCAAGACGCCGCTTTTGATGCAAAAGATAACGAACTCGACCCGGAGTTCGAAGAGGAGTGGGAATCTGAAAGCACTGCCGAGGATAGTGACGACATCCCCAACGCGTCAGACAATTGTTCTGATGACATGAATGATGGGAGTGACTGAGTGAGGGGAGGAAGAAGAAGAAGCAGTAGGATTTTCTTTCTTTTTTTTCTCTTTGTTTTTTCTGTTTCTGTTTCTGTTTCTGTCTTTTCTTTTCTTTTTTTATTGTAACGAAATCCCGGGGTTTCCCCGATTTGAATGAATGAAATCAACGCTTCCTTCCTGTTCATTTGCTTCTAAGAACTTTGTAGTGCAATGCTCGATCAAACAAAATATCATGGCCTCGGATGCCAGAAACCAGTTTCAGAATTTGAATCGTCACAAGACAAATTATATTGTGTGGTGTTATAAAACAACGCACGGTCTTCTGGAATAATGCACGGCGTTCCAAGTTGAAATCAAACTTTTACAAAACCTTGAGCAGTGCAGCATTGAATAGGCACGGGGCCCAAAAATGAAGGGTATAACTTCAAAACGTCCTTTGAATAGGATTCAGGACCCAAAACAATGTGTATTAAGACAATACACCGTGCGGTGCTTTCCAAAATGTCGTGCGGTGTTTCAAACTTAAACCCGGTCCAGGATCGGTTTCAGGAGAATCAGGTTGAGAGGGATATAAGGGGTGAGACGTACACCGTACGCCCCACCATTTTGAACATCTCCCTCTCGTGCTCTCTCTCATACTCTCTCTCTCTCGTGTCTCTGCAGTCTCCCTCTCGTCTCTCTCTACACTCTCGTCTCTCATCTCTCTCTCGTTCTCACTCTCTCTTTCTCGATCATGGATAGTAGCGACTCACCCGGTGGTGATCAACCACCAAGGGTAGGGGTTACCCCGGCTCCTCCGGAGAGTGGTGTGATGATTGGAGAGGTTTCGGAGACCCCAGAGACCTTGGTTTCGGCGACCACGGCCGAGGGGGCCGTGGCCTCGGCTTCTACGGAGGGTGGTGACGGCGGTGAGGGTGGTGAGGCCGGTGCTGACTAGGCCACGATGAGTCCGGGTGCAGTGGCACCAAGGAATGAGTAGGAGGCTGGTGGCCGATCGGAGGAGGTAGGTGGTTCGGAGGAGAGGACGCCAGAGCCCCACAGCGGTGGCTCGGGCAGTGGTGAGGAGGAGAGGGTGCTGGAGGCCTCTCCTGTGAGGCATCCTCGGTCCTATTATGGGAAGGACCCGGTCGTTGCAGAGGAGTCGGAGGAGCCGGAGATGCCGGCGATTTTTGTAGGTTCGGGGACAGGTGCAGGGTCACTGCGGCCCATAGTCATGGGTGACTTTTTGGAGACGGCGACTGTCGAGGACTTGGTCGCGTCCTTGCAAGCTGAGCCCGGGTTGGCGGAGGCGTTGCTTGCGGCCCGAGAGGAGAAGCTACAGGCCGAGGTGGAGGCCAGGGTAGAGGAGGGCCATCGGGTTGACAAGAAGAGTGAGGAGGTTCCTTAGAGGACGATGGTTGACGAGGCGGTACTGGCCCTCGGGGGCCGAGGTGCTTTTGACGAGGAGGCTTACGTGCCTCTCCTGCACGCGGTGGTACCATCCCTCTTGGAGGCTTATAGGCTAGGGAGGCCTACGTACGACGAGGCCCTGGTTTTGAGAGACCGCCTGTAGCACTTGTCTGAGCGACGAGCCGAGGTATATTTCAATATTTGCATTTCAATACCATGTCTTGTGCTTTCCAATTCCTTGTTTTGATTATTATACTGCTTGTTGAGTCACCTTATTTTTTGAAACAGGCGATAGTGATATCGTGCTACGGGGGCGCGACCGATGTGCCAAAGTTTTGGGAGAGGCTCCTAGAGGCAGTGAGGGTGATAGTGAGGGAGGCGGGCTTCAGAGAGTTCGTCGGGTTTTTGACAAGGGTGAGCAACGATCACCAGTTGGTGAGGGCTCTTGCCGAGAGGTGGTGGGACACGACGAACTCATTCCACTTCACTTTCGGTGAGATGACAGTGACGCCCTTGGACTTCTCGGCGATCATTGGTTTGAGGGTTGGAGGTGACCCTATTCCCTGTGACGCGGAGATGGGGAAGGATGTGGGTTTGCAGAGGCTTCTTTTGGGGCACGTGTTGAAGACGGAGAAGGATGATGCACGGTACTCCCAGCTTTTGGAGCTTTGGAAGCGGCCTCCAGTGGGGAGAGTAGAGGAGGAGCAAATGACACGGTGCTTTTTGCTCTATGTACTCGGTGCGTCTCTGTTTCCCAATAGGCGCAACTAAGTACATTTGTCTTTCCTGCCGGCCCTGCGGAACATCGGGGAGATAGCCCGTTTTGACTGGAGAGGTGCGGCTTTGGGGGCATGCTACGCCTTCATGGGGTCCCTTTCTCGGGGAGCTGGGAGGAGCCTCGGCAGTTACTGGCGAGTCTGGGAGGTATAACTCGAACTCTCTTTTCTTTATTGTAAGTTAGCTTTTCATATACTTTCGTATATTCCGTACTAACCCTTGATACTTTGAACTTTGCATCTTTGAACGTACGAGGTGCTAAACATGTATCCTCCCGAGACTTCATGCCCTGATTCCGCGATACTTCCTCGAGCCCTGCGCTGGTCGAAGGAATATTGCTGGGCAAAGAAGGGAAAAGGCAACTTGAATGCCTACCGACTATACTTGGACGAGCTGCGTCCTGACTAGGTACCAATACTTCATTGGTTGTTAAATTCATGCTTCTCATGCATTTCAATTTAATAGTATACTGACGCTATTTGCTCTTGACTGCAGATCTATTGGCGCATCTGGGACCGCTTCGACATTCCGTACCTCACCCAAAGCAGGGAGGTAACAAGGGGGAGAATACTTTTGGAGTCGCCCTACGGCTGGCAGTGGTACATGGGTGACTGAGTGTCACACCAATCCTTAGGGTTGGACACTTTCTTGGTCCCTGGACCACTCCCTCCTCTCGTACAAAGGATGAGCTGGTACACGCTTAGGGAGGTGGAGTGGTTCACACAGCCGAGCCCTCAGCTGGAGTAGCTTTTCCAGGCGGGCGCCGATTACGTGGGGTATCGAGCCCAGTACCTGATGGGGAGCATTGGGATCCGCGCCGCCTGGGAGGCGGAGTAGCTGGCGATGGGTGGTAGAGGTGGAAGAGGCGAAAGAGGTGGAGGTAGAGGTGGAGGTCAGGGCGAGGTTACTTTGCCTCCGCTCTCCTGGACGGTGGACGTTGTCACCGCTCAGGGGGTCTTCGGCTTTGTGGAGATCCCGCGCCCGGTGGTTAAGCCTCCGAAGTTTCGAGCTAAGGTATGTCACGCCTTAATCCCTTTTATACCTGCTATCTTTGCTGCATATTCTGATCGACTTTCTTGTTGTGTAGGTGACTCCTGAGTACGCGAGGGAGATGGCAACTGTAATTTTGGGCCAAAATCAGCTGATACGACTGTATGCCATGGGTCGCTCTCCACCGGTACGGACGCGCAGAGAGGGGATTGAGGTAAACCTTCAAACTCCCTTTACTTACTTAGCCTTTACTGCCTTCTTATGAACATGATGCAAATGTTGTACAGATGCTATGCTTTTGCAGGCTAGAGGAGGGACCTCTCAGGGGCAGCGCCGGAAGTCTGTTCGTGCGCCCGCGCCATAGACTTCCGCCGCTGGCTCTTGAGGGGAGCCGCCCCAGAAGAGACAGAGGCTAGCGCGCCCTACTGAGGAGGAGTCTAGAGCCGGCTCGGACGAGACTGAGAAGTCAGAGTATGTCAACTTGGAGGATACCTCTGAGAGCTCGGAGCCGAGAGTCGAACACGTCCCGGAGGTCGTTAGCTCGGAGGCGGAGGAAGAGGTTTCTGAGGAGGACGAGGATGAGGACGAGAGCGAGGATGATGAGGATTAAGTCTCATCTTTTCACTTTTGCTATTTTGATGGAGCTTGCGTGCTTCTTTCTTAGGGCGCCTGTTTGCCCTTGTAGGTAGTATTTTGATTATAGGGCCTGCGTGCTCCATTTTTGGATGTACTTCAACTCATGGATGCCATTTTGCTTGTATATAAAATTGCTTCTTCATTGTTTTTGTCACTCAATTCTCTTTATTATTGTTGTACAAAGAAAATTGAATAGCTAAAACGCACACATAACTCACCATAAGACATGAAATTGAGTCTGATATGTAGCCCAAAACAAAGGACATATTGATAAGGGAAAAGAAATCAAAGAAGTATTTGAACAAAACATGGAAAACTGGCGTTATATCTGAGAATTTGTACAAACAACCTTATTAAAGGCTTGAACACGACCACATATGTTAATCATGACCCGAGAGACGACTCAAAAGTTGACTTCATGCCTTGAACTTGCTTGAAAGTAAGGAAATGCTGGCTTTTTAAGGCCGCGACTTCGAAATTTTGACCAATGACTCGAACCGGAACTTGGACTAAGTCACGTTTGACCATTATGACTTGTATGACTCGAAAGAATAGCTCGAAGCAACTCAAAACAGAATTGGATACTCTGACTCGTCTCAAGAATAGGTTTTTATCGACTTTTGGTACCACGACCTCGAATTTTGAGAGTTGACTCGAAGCGAGACGTCCCTGAAGTCCTAAATACTCATTGAAATGTGTTTTGGCAGTTGATAGCACCCCAAAGGCCTTGAATCCATTTAGAACTTCTGTTGTCAAAAACTGCAAAAATGCAGACTTTAAAACGCCATGCGGTGTTATGGAACACCGTACGGGGTTTCAAGAAGCACCATGATCATTGAAATGCCATGTGGTGTACCAATGGAACACCGTGCTGACACTTTGAAGTTTTAATACACCGTGCGTGGTTATAGTATACCTCACGGTGTTACTTTCCTGACAGTTTGCAGTTTGCTCCTTCCCAAGACAGATTGCACGATGGTTGAAGTTTGACTCCTGCAATGGCATTTCTGAGCCAATGCATGTCTGCAATGAGCTTTCATGCCATGACCAAGCTTTTTCCTATGCAAGACTCATAAAAAATTTGCACTTTTGGAAACCCAAGGCCCTTGGAAAAGTTGAAGCTGCTCCCTCCATTTTTCCTATAAATCCAGGCCTCCATTTTCAGATTTTTCTCACCCCAAATATCCTCCATCTCTCAAAAACTATTTTCCTTCAAATGGTCATTTCTCTCACCGGTTCTCTTCGCCCTTGGTTGGTTGCCATGGACGGCATCGATTGGCTCAACTTCCATGCCCATGGTCTTTTCTCCATGAGATACCTTCGCAGCATCCGCCTTCGCCCCGAGCTTTTGAGGGTAGCGGCAAGCTTTTGGGATCCGGAAGTTCATGTGTTCCGCTATGGCGAACAAGAGCTTTGTCCGACCGTGGAGGAGTTTCATGCCTACCTTGGCGACTTTGGCTCGGGAGAGCTCATTATCCCTCCCGTGCGCGAAAACATCTTTAAGGTCTTGGCTGCGATTCTTGGGGTGAGCGGTGGCTCCACTCGATACTTGGTTAACAACGATCGTCTCAACACAATGCGGCTCATTGAGATGTTCTCTCCTTCCGGTGATCTCACAGACATGACTCACCAATCTTTGCGCATGACAGCCCTTTGCATGTGCTTACTTGCGGTTTATCTCTTAGTTGCTTCTGCTGGTCATGCTAACTCAACATTAGTTAGCATTGCTGTCCAAATTGAAGCTCAGAAGGACGTGGTCCCGATGGTTTTGGCAGAGACTTTGATTGGTTTAGACAAGGTTCGTTCCGGAGAGACTGAGACTTTTGGGGGCAGCCCTCTCCTCCTATAGGTAGGCTTCTCACTCAGCTATCCTTTTTCGGGTTTTTCTCACATTCTCATTTTTCCTCAACACTCGGCTTGGCTTCCTATAGTTTCTCACTTGTTTTTCTCTCTTTAACAGATTTGGCTTTGTGACTAGGTTAATGTGCTCACCATCCCTCCGAGCAACTGGGCATATGAGGCTACGTTGCTGTCTCGAAGGAGTTTTGAGTTCATGGACCGGCGTATTTCCAAATGGGTTAGCTTTTTCAAGCGCTTGGGAGCTGAGACTATTTCTTGGAGGTGCCCTTGGCTGTATCTTCTGCCCATGACGATGCATTTCATGGGGCCTCAATGGGTTGTTCTTGCTGGTTTGGAGGCCTTTTCCTTCTACATTCCCTACTGGATTCAGCGCCAACTTGGTTTGAGGTAAGAGGCTCTTGTGGAAGTTATGATGGATGTCGTCTTGCCTCTCTTTCACCATTCTGTTTATTGCAACTACCAGCGCTTTTGGGGAACCCGTGAGGTTACCGATGCAAGCCCCTATCCGTCTGTGCTGCCACGCAGAAGCTATCGAAAGTGGCTCAGGAGAGGCATTGTTGTGAGGGCGAAGGCTCAAGGAAACTTACTCAACTCTACTATTTTGATCGTGAAATAAATTGTGACCCACTTTTTCCACCATGTCACACTTTTATTATTTTTGTTTTTGAGAGTTATACTCGGCCTTATGTACTAGAATCAGTTATTTAAATAAAAACGAGTTATGGAGGGATTTCCCCTTCTTGATTCCGTGCCTTGAGTTCTGTAACTTGGATTTTGATTTTGACGGATTGTGATCGGGCCTTAAAGCAAGGGTACCTACGTATCCTTTAGTAAAGGAATCAGGTCATGACGTAGTTCAGGGTAGGGTTTGCTCTGGTTTTAATGCTCTCCTTTTTATGCTCTAAATTTTGCCTAGTACTGTCTTTTCGGGGTTTCAGCCTAGCGAGCTCTTTTATTATACGCCTTAACTTTTGCCTAGGCTGCCCTTGCGGGTTTTCAACCAAGCAGGCTTTTGCTCTAACTTTTGCTTAGATCTACCCGCCCTTGTGGTTTTCAGTCCAATGAGCCTCTCTCAGGGATAGTAGCGCTTAAGCTGATCCAAGTTGACCAAGATTAAGAACTCATTTCCATCCAAGTCAATAAGCAGCAAAGCTCCTCCAGGCAAGATGGTTTTGATAATGTATAGCCCTGACCACTTGGTGGGAACTTTCCTCGCGGATCAAAAACCGGTGCCCTAATTTCTTTCAAAACCATGTCACCTTCTACCAAGTCCCTGGGTTTCACCTTCTTATTGAACGCATGTGCAATCCTCCGTTGATACCCTTGAATGTGGTAAAGGGCTCTCAGTCTTCATTCATCAAACAACATGAGCTCCTCGAATCTATTGCTTAACCATTCTGCCTCTTGAACCTCACATTCAATCATGGTTCGGAGAGATGGAACCTCTAGCTCAATGGGGAGCACAGCCTCCACACCGTAAACCAAAGACTAAGGAGTCGCACCTGTTGGGGTACGTACAGACGTCCGTTATCCCCATAATGCTCGCGGCAGTTGCTCGTGCCAATTCCTCGCGGATTAAGTAGTCTTCTCTAGGATGGTCTTGACCGTTTTGTTTACTGCTTCCACAGCCCCGTTGGTTTGTGGTCAGTAAACTGTTGACTTGTGCACTTGGATTTGAAATTCTTCCAAAACGTCCCTAGCTCATCCTTGGAAATGAACTCCATTGTTAGATACAAATGCCTGAGGAACTTCATACCTGTAGATGACATTCTGTTTGATAAAATGTACGACTTGTACTGCAGTCAAGGTTGCATAAGAATCGGCTTCTACCCACTTTGTGAAATAATCAATAGCAACCAAGATGAACTTGTGATCGTTGGATGCTGCTGGTACAATTCTTCCAATAACATCGATCCCCCATACTGAAATAGGCCAAGGAGAAGTCATCTAATGTAGTTCGGATGGTGGGACATGCATGAGGTTGGCATGAATCTAGCACTTGTGACATCGCCGCACATACTCTACGCATTCCATTTCCATGGTGGACCAGAAGTATCCCTCCCTTGGAATTTTCTTAGTGAGCATTATGTCGTTCATATGGGAACCGTACTCCCTCATGAATTTCCTCCATTACCCTTTTGGCTTCCACGCCGTGGATACATAACTTGTGCATTCCACAGTGTGACCTCCGATACAAATTCCCTCCGCAGATGATGTACTGGGCCGCAAGCCTTTGGAGAGCTATCCGGTCTTTCTTGCTCACTTTGGCAGGATATTCTCCTCTTTCCATAAATCTCCAAATGTCATTATACCATGGGAGGCCATCATCGGGTTCGTCTACAACCATAACATGCTTATACACCGGCAAATCTCTTTGCTCGATTACGATGGGTCTTAATTTCACACCAATAGGAATTTCGACCATGGACGCCAGTGTCGCCAGAGCGTTTGCAAATTGGTTCTTAAGCCTCGACACATGAGTTAAAGTCACCTTGTTAAAGTGAGGGATGAGGTCTTCAAGGTCCTGGTGGTATGGCTTCAGCTTTTCTTCCTTAACTTTCCAATCGTCGTTGGCCTATGACACGAATAAGTTTGAATCCCCTACTATCTCTAATTTCTCCACACCAATTTTGATGGCTGCCTCCATGCCTACAATGCAAGTCTCATATTCCACCTGATTGTTGGTGACATCAAAATTCAACTTGAACGCAAGCGGAATGTGTGACCCTTACGGTGAAATTAACAACACACCAGTTCCAAACCCTTTCTGATTGGCGGCTCCATCAAAGTAAAATTTCCAAACATCCTCGGTTATGGTCATATCTTCATCAAGAAATTCGAACTCAGCGTCCTCACCTCCCTCGATAGGATGGTCGGCCAAGAACTCTACAACGGCTCTTCCTTTTACTGACTTCCTGGTGACATATTTGAGTTTGAATTCTGCCAACATGAGCAGCCATCGTGGTAGCTTTCCAGTGAGAGATGGTTTCTCAAATAGGTACTTAAGATGGTCCATTCGAGAAATCAACCTTACTGGGTACGCTAGCATATAATGTCTCAGTTTTTTGGAAGCCCAAACAAGTGCCCAACATGTCTTTTCCAACGGGATGTGTCACGCCCCGCTATCAGACAAACCAAATACGTGATCAACCATACAACGAAGTCGACTCCAAATAGTTCAACCTCATTAAAACCTTGTCCATACTTGATAAGATTTTATAAAAATTTAAAAGGGTGTGTGTTTGTTTTTAGAACTTTTCAAAAATGGAGACAACCAATGGCGAAACCTGTACATTTTATAATACAACAATAGTAGTTTTTTTTTTTTTTTCAAGACTTCCAACAACACAAAATGAAATAAAATACTAACTGTAACAAGCTACACATATGTGGTTGATGGAGTTGACTCCGTTTACAAGGAGCTAGCTCAATATCAGTGTCAAAATTCAATAATTACATCCACGTGCCTCAAAATGCATATTGCAAGTTCTAATCCAAGATATGAACTCTACTCATATTAAAAATTATGTCGAATGCCGTAAAAGTTTACAATCTCCACCAACAAATAAATTATAGATATGAATTTGTGTTTCTCAACCCTGAAGTTTCTCTTCATTACCATTACCTGAAAAATGTTGGATAATACAACGTGAGTCGAAACTCAATAGGAAACATACTAAATGCGAAGAAAAGAGAATGCAAGCAAAACGCACAAACATGACGTTAACTCTCTTCTTCTTCTTCTTTTTTAAATAAGTCAGATGGTAAGTTGGTGTATTCGATATTCTAAGAAAACTCCCTCTCTTTTTTTATAAGCCTAAAAGATGACAATTGCGTATATTGCAACATAGAACAAACGAATACTAGTAACTTTTACTTCTCAAGCATCCAACCGAAATAATAAACACAATAATCTGACACGATAATGATTTCAAATTCTAAATGCATATGAGATGACAAATACTAAGAAAATCGTAATGCGGGCAAAGATACTTTGAACAAGACAACACATACTACACATCACAACTATAGGCATCAAGGAACTCATACTCCCACGTCATTCATTTTAAAGCTCCAGTTTTATCTATCATAACCGTTTGTGTCACATTTCCATTTCTTCGTTATGTGTCATGAGCAAAAGTTCCTGCCGGGCCAATTAAGGGATCCCGAAACCCCCCGCCAGGCACCTCACCCGTTGGTGGGTCCTGAATATGTTACTAGCGATTGCTCCTGCTGGGCCAATTATGGGATCCCATATCCCCTGTCAGGCACCTCACCCGTTGGTGGGTCCTGAATATGTTACGAACGATTGCTCCTGCCGAGCCAATTATGGGATCCCGATATCCCCTGCCGGCACCTCACCTATTGGTGGCTCCTGAATATGTTCTCATTTCATATTACGTGTTAAAGTATCACAATTCAATCATAAACCATGCATAAAGTGTCATGAATTCTCAAATTCAATATTAGCAAGTCTTTCAAGTCAAATTAAAGATATACCACGTGTCAAACATATAGCAATGTCCCCAAATTCAAGTAATTCATAATTTCTCAAATAAACACAAATACAATCATGAAAGATTGTTGAAAATATGAATACAACATGTTTAAGAAATTCAATTAGGAGTGAGAATACTCAAACTTCAAGAACCCTAATCAAAATCTAGAGTTCACATACGAGAAGGGGGGTTTTCTTTAAACAAGACTAGAATAACCAATAATGGAGTAGCAATCAAAGAAATAAACAACCAAACACATAAAGAGAGAGAGAGAGAGAGAGAGAGAGAGCAATCTCTTCCAAATTAATCAAGTCAATCCGATACGATAGATGTTCAGATATTCTCTAATTATCGGGATATAACCAAACCAAACTGAAGCTCATCTAAGATACTCAATTGCAGTCCGAGTATCCAAACTAAATATAATCCACCAAAACTTCAAGAAAAATCGCGTGGCCTATCGTAGTTCCAACAAAGACACAATCTAATCAGAACCCACTTTGATTATCATCAAGGAACAATATGATACAAACTAAGAAAATAAGAGTACGTTCAATCCATCAACCGGGGTGTCCAATAACCAGAATGAGTTTATCCCTTTTCTCCTTGGCATTCTATCAAACACAATATTGGCATTTAGTATTGAACTACATATTACCTGATCAATTGCTCAAGCACACCATACTTGAAACAAGTACGACATATTAAAATCTCATAACTTGGAGATAGCTAGCAAAGGACTTTAAATCAATCACAAACAACATTATACCCATAATCAGTACACACAATGTACCTATAGCCTATACACTTAATATTAGGAATTTCTTAAAATTGCGGAAAGGCACTTGATATTACAAAAGTCACACTCACTTTTTTTCAACCATAAACATTCTTTACCAAAACATCAAATTAGGTACGTTTAAGAACTCCTAACTCTGTTCACGGAATGAATTATAGGTGTAAAGACTATTATTAAACCAGTTAAGAAAATCTGTCACACTACACTTAGAAAAATCATAACTTACCCATAATAGGTCAAGAAGGATTGAAACCAACGCTCATAGTTGCGTAAGTTAAAGCATTATTCTCAGTAAAAATTACAGCTTCATAAGTGAAAGGTATATTTCCCAATAATCAAAAGAAAACAAGTTTATTACAGTTTCTGTTCCAGACAAACAACCCTACTTTAAGGATTCAACAAAAATTGTACATTTATCCAAATGACTTGATTCCAATGCCAATATGTTCCTAACATAAGGCAATTGTTCCTGTAAAAATATTATAGCCATCCAAGTTGTGAAAAATGCCCAGCAATTAAAAGAAGACGATCACGAACAGATTCGCAATAAAGATGACAACTAGTTTTCAAAAAAATTCATAATTAATTCAGTCCTCCTCCGTTTCGCAAGTTTTTTATATCAAACTCTTCGTCTTGAAACCTACTACTTTAAAAGTCATGAAGGCCCTAAATTTTGAATCGTAGCGTGACTGCCAAAAATACAAATTTATGAGAGGGTATCAATCTGTCTCGAGAAACTTAAGCTGTTTCACTTAACTCTCTTGTTTGTAATCAACTCCTAGCACTTAAAACACATCTAATTGTATATTCTCATCCTCATTTATGCAAGCATACTCAAATAAACAAATCCAACATACCATAATAGGATAAATAATCATCAAACACCTTAATCAATCATGAAAACTAAAAACCAATAAACAACATACATAGATCGTATCTACCTAGAACGTATTAGGATTTACTTGAAATCGGAGAAATACACTATAAACCACAAATTTTAGGTGTATCTCACTATACTTTCCCATATTTAAGCATTTAGTAAGAATCCTACCTCAAAAGAGAAAAAAAATCTCCAAACTGATGATTCCCGAATTTGACCGATTGAGATTTTGTTCGAATAGATGCATAACCCTTTGTCCGAAGATCACCTTTTCTCCTTGCCTCTCTTCAAGATTCTTGAATCTTGGCCTTCGATTTTGATATTAAAGTCTTAGGGTTTGTGTTGTTGATGAGAGAGAAAAAGAAAGACGAAGCAGACGCAGGAAACAAGAAAAGAAAAACAAAAAAAGAGAACTCGTGTTCTCTGATATTTTAAAGATACAAGAGTGAAAATTACACTAGAATCCTCTTACTATTTAAGTTTTACTCCTACAACTCATAGTATTAGAGGTCATGCACTAAGGCCCCTAAAATCACCACTTAATCCAATAATCAACACAAAGGTTTTTAGCCGGTTCGAGCATACACATGAGTACCGACACACTAGGTCCACGGCACACAAAATTATTAATACAGTTATATGTAACTACTTTATTAAATAAAAATAAATTCAAATTAGGGAAGGGTCTCTACATCATTCCCACCTTAAGAAATTTCGTCCTCAAAATCTGTCATGTGAACTCGAAAGGTAAAAACCATAGTCTAAACACTGTGAGCAAACTTTGAATCCTCAGTTCCAAGTGATATTCGAATTCCGTGATGATGTCACAAAAGTCTTCCATCGATTGTGATTATTCATTTTGTAAACCAAGGTAGAATTATGCAACGAGCCTCACACCAAATTTGAACACTACTAGACTCACATAATACGTGAATATATTAATGGCCTCACAAAATACTCATACAAATCAATGGGCTCACAAAGTACCCCAATATATCAATAGTCTCACAGCAACATTACATTTAATAAACAGGTCAACCAACCTATGACCCAAATAAATTGACAGTAACTTTCCACCCCAATCGAATGTCAGCACTAGAGCCACCAACAATAATAATAGATGGACCAATCAAATTGATATCATTGAATATGTCACTAGCAAATTTGACTTCAACAGGTAAAAGTTACAACACTATAACTTGAATGAAATAGCAAATAAGAATAAACACCAACAACAGCTACAAACAAACCAAAACTGACCAATGAATTTGATATCAAAGTGCAAACTACATCGGTAGCAGCACTAGAGGGAGGCAACAAGAAGCAAATCCCAATAATAAAACTATTAAGAACAGTAGGTAGACACGCCATAGGACACTGCAATAGCAAAGATTTACATAGCACGAGATAATTCAGCGATTGAAAGCGTGGCAACCAATCCAGATAGCTAGAGCCAAGAAATGAAACAAAGGCACTACAGATCTTAGACCAAGTGCATCATATTAAGGCACAAAATTGAGACAAGAACTAATTGAACCAAGCAAAAGAAATATTACAAGGGTTATCATGGTAAGACTATCTAACTTGTCACCTACCATGTAAACATGTAGCACCCAAGCATATAGTCAATAAAAAAAACAAAAATTCATTCACTTGCACTCAAGTAAATAAACACACAAGTTACCAATAAACACATATCACACCTAAGATAATAAGAAGAAGGTGCCCAAATGAAACTAAGTCTCCTCCCACGGTTCCTAGGTATTCAAACCTATAGCTTTGATACCATACTGTCACGCCCCGCTATCAGACAAACCAAATACGCGTTCAACCATGCAACGAAGTCGACTCCAAATAGTTCAACCTCATTAAAACCTTGTCCATACTTGATAAGATTTTATAAAAATTTAAAAGGGAGTGTTTGTTTGTAGAACTTTCCAAAAATGTAGACAACCAATGGCGAAACCTGTACATTTTATAATATGGCAATAGTAGTTTTTTTATTTATTTCAAGACTTCCAACAACACAAAATGAAATAAAATACTAACCGTAACAAGCTACACATATGTGATTGATGGAGTTGACTCCGTTTACAAGGCTAGCTCAATATCAGTGTCAAAATTCAATAATTACATCCTTGTGCCTCAAAATGCATATTGCAAGTTCTAATACAAGATATGAACTCTACTCATATTAAAAATTACGTTGAATGCCATAAAGTTTACAATCTCCACCAACAAATAAATTATAGATACAAATTTGTGTTTCTCAACTCTGAAGTTTCTCTTCATTACCTGAAAAATGTTGGATAATACAACGTGAGTCGAAAATCAATAGGAAACATGTTAAATGTGAAGATAAGAGAATGCAAGCAAAATGCACAAACATGACGTTAACTCTCTTCTTTTTTTAGAAAAAATAAGTCAGATGGTAAGTTGGTGTATTCGATATTCTAAGAAAACTCCCTTTTTTTATAAGCCTACAAGATGACAATTGCGTATATTGCAACATAGAACAAACGAATACTAGTAACTTTTACTTCTCAAGCATCCAACCGAAATAATAAACACAATAATCTGACACGATAATGATTTCAAATTCTAAATGCATATGAGATGACAAATACTAAGAAAATAGTAGTGCGGGCAAAGATACTTTGAACAAGACAACACAAACGACACATCACAACTATAGGCATCGAGGAACTCATACTCCCACGTCATTCATTTTAAAACTCCAGTTTTATCTGTCATAACCGTTTGTGTCACATTTCCATTTCTTCTTTATGTGTCACGAGCCAAGGCTCCTGTCAGGCCAATTAAGGCATTCCGATACCCCCCACCAGGCACCTCACCCGTTCGTGGGTCCTGAATATGTTACGAGTGATTGCTCCTGCCAGGCCAATTATGGGATCCCGATACCCCCTGCTGGCACCTCACCCGTTGGTGGGTCCTGAATATGTTCTCATTTCATATTACGTGTTAAAGTATCACAGTTCAATCATAAACCATCCATAAAGTGTCATGAATTCTCAAATTCAATATTAGCAAGTCTTTCAAGTCAAATTAAAGATATACCACGTGTCAAACATATAGCAATGTCCCCAAATTCAAGTATTTCATAATTTCTCAAATAAAAACTACGAATCATGAAAGATTGTTGAAAATAGGAATACAACCTGTTTAAGAAATTCAATTAGGAGTGAGAATACTCAAACTTCAAGAACCCTAATCAAAATCTAGAGTTCACATACGAGAAGGGGGGTTTTCTTTAAACAAGACTAGAATCACCAATAATGGAGTAGCAATCAAAGAAATAAACAGCCAAACACATAAAGAGAGAGAGAGAGAGAGAGAGCAATCTCTTCCAAATTAATCAAGTCAATCCGATACGATAGATGTTCAGATATTCTCTAATTACCGGGATATAACCAAACCAAACTGAAGCCCATCTAAGATACTCAATCGCAGTCCAAGTATCCAAACTAAATATAATCCACCAAAACTTCAAGAAAAATTGCGTGACCTATCGTAGTTCCAACAAAGACACAATCTAATCAGAACCCACTTTGATTATCATTAAGGAGCAATATGATACAAAGTAAGAAAATAAGAGTACAGTCAATCCATCAACCGTGGTGTCCAATAACCAGAATGAGTTTATCCCTTTTCTCCTTGGCATTCTATCAAACACCATATTGGCATTTAGTATTGAACTACATATTACCTGATCAATTGCTCAAGCACACCATACTTGAAACAAGTACGACATATTAAAATCTCATAACTTGGAGATAGCTAGCAAAGGACTTTAAATCAATCACGAACAACATTATACCCATAATCAGTACACACAATGTACCTATAGCTTATACACTTAATATTAGGACTTTCTTAAAATTGCGGAAAGGCACTTGATATTACACAAGTCACACTCACCTTCTTTTTTTTTACCATAAACATTCTTTACCAGAAAATCAAATTAGGTTTAAGAACTCCAAACTTCGTTCGCGGAATGAATTTTAGATGTAAAGACTATTATTAAACCAGTTAAGAAAATCTGTCACACTACACTTAGAAAAATCATAACTTACCCATAATAGGTCCAAAAGGATTGAAACCAGCGCTCATAGTTGCATAAGTTAAAGCATTATTCTCAGTAAAAATTACAGCTTCATAAGTGAAAGGTATATTTCCCAATAATCAAAAGAAAACAAGTTTATTACAGTTTCTGTTCCAGACAAACAACCCTACTTTAAGGATCAACAAAAATTGTACATTTATCCAAATGACTTGATTCCAATGCCAATATGTTCCTAACATAAGGTAATTGTTCCTGTAAAAATATTATAGCCATCCAAGTTGTGAAAAATGCCCAGCAATTAAAAGAAGACGATCACGAACAGATTTGCAATAAAGATGACAACTAGTTTTCAAAAAAATTCATAATTAATTCAGTCCTCCTTCGTTTCGCAAGTTTTTTACATCAAACTCTTCGTCTTGAAACCTACTTTAAAAGTCATGAAGGCCCTAAATTTTGAATCGTAGCGTGACTGCCAAAAATACAAATTTATGAGAGGGTATCAATCTGTCTCGAGAAACTTAAGCTGTTTCACTTAACTCCTAGCACTTAAAACACATCTAATTGTACATTCTCATCCTCATTTATGCAAGCATACTCAAATAAACAAATCCAACATACCATAATAGGATAAATAATCATCAAACACCTTAATCAATCATGAAAACTAAAAACCAATAAACAATACACAACATACATTGATCGTACCTACCTAGAACGTATTAGGGTTTACTTGAAATCGGAGAAAGACAGTATAAACCACAAATTTTAGGTGTATCTCACTATACTTTCCCATATTTAAGCATTTAGCAAGAATCCTACCTCAAAACAGAAAAAATCCTCAAACTGATGAAATCCCGAATTTGATCGATTGAGATTTTGTTCGGATAGATGCGTAGCTCTCTGTCCGAAGATCACCTTTTCTCCTTGCCTCTCTGCAAGATTCTCGAATCTTGGCCTTCGATTTTGATATTAAATTCTTAGGGTTTGTGTTATTGATGAGAGAGAAAAATAAAGACGAAGCAGACGCAGGAAACAAGAAAAGAAAAACAAAAAAAGAGAACTCGTGTTCTCTGATATTTTAAAGATACAAGAGTGAAAATTACACTAGAATCCTCTAACTATTTAAGTTCTACTCCTACGACTCAAAGTATTAGAAGTCATGCACTAAGGCCCCTAAACTCACCACTTAATCCAATAATCAACACAAAGGTTTCTAACCGGTTCTAGAATACACATGAGTACCGACACACCCAGTCCATGGCGCACAAAATTATTAATACAGTTATACGAAACTACATTATTAAATAAAAATAAATTCAAATTAGGGACGGGTCTCTACAGGATGTAACGCTCTTCACATCCAACCATCTTTTTGCTTAGATAGTAAACAACCCTTTCAACCTCATCGTCTCCTTCTTGTGCCAACATACACCCCATTGCAGACAGGGTGACTGACAGGCATAGGATCAAAGGTTTTCCTGCCACGGGCGATGTCAGTACCGGTGGATTCTGCAAATAAGTTCGGATTGCCTCAAAAGCTTTTTGGCATTTGTCATACCATTTAAATGATACCCCTTTCTTGAGCAGGCGAAATATCGGCTCACAGGTCGAAGTCAACTTAGCGATGAATCGGCTAATGAATTGCACCTTGCCAAGAAAACTTCTTACATCCTTTTCAGATCGAGGTGGCTCCATTTCCATAATAGCCTTGATCTTCAAAGGATCTACTTCAATGGCACGGGTGGTGATCATAAATCCCAACATTTTTCCTGCGGTGACCCCAAACGTGCACTTGGCTGGGTTGAGACGCATCATGTACATTCGGATTCTTTCAAAGAACTTCTTGAGCGTTGGCAAGTGTCCCTCCTGTTCCTTTGCTTTGACAATCATGTCATCGACGTAAACCTCCACTTCCTTGTGAATCATGTCATGCAATAAGGTTGGAGTCGTTCGCTGATAAGTGGACCCTGCATTCTTCAACCCAAAAGTCATAACCCGATAGCAGTAAGTTCCCCATTCAGTGACAAATGTAGTATTTTCCCGATCCTCTGGGGCCATGAGAATTTGATTGTAACCTGAAAAGTCATCCATAAAAAAAAGCAAAGCATGTCCAATAGTATTGTCGATCAGCACATCGATGTGTGGTAATGGGAAATCATCCTTTGGACTCTCTTTGTTTAAGTCCCTAAAGTCAACATAGACCCTAATCTTGCCATCCTTTTTAGGGATAGGCACAATGTTTGCGACCCATTGAGGGTATTCAGTTACCATTAGAAATCCTACATTAATCTATTTAGTGACTTCTTTTATTTTAAGCACCCGATTGGGTCTCATTCGTCTCAACTTTTGTTTTATAGGCTTTGCGTCGGGATAAAGAGGAATCTGGTGTTCCACGATTTAAGGATCGATTTAGGGCATATCAGCATGTGACCATGCAAAAACATCCTCAAATTCTTTAAGCAAATCTATGTGAGCTTGACGCTCCTCCGGAGATAGCGCGAAACTGATCTGAACCATCCGGGGATTCTTTTCATCTCTTAAATTTATTAAAACTTCTTTTACAGGCTGAGCATGCCTCTCATCCTCCCTTTCGATTAGGGATCAAATTTCTTTAGGGATGTCCCCGTCGAAATCAGTCCCTTCATCATCGTGGTCGACGCAATTTATTTCAAAATTAGAGAAGTAGGCAGAATCAACTTCATTTATTTCATTAGCAACAAAGGCCTCAGGGGCACCATACACACGAGTAGACTCAAATTCAAAGTACAGACTATGAGGAGTTGGGCCAAGAGGCACCAACTCAGACTCGACAGACTTGGAGGACTAGGAAGACTCAGACGACTCGGACTCGGACTCAGACCCAGAATCAGACCCATGGCATGTCACACTTGGAATGAAGGTCCAATTCTTATACTCTCCAGCGGCATCCATAATGAGCGAAGTAGGGTCCTCGAGGGCCTACTGTACCCATTGGTTTGCCCTCCTAAAACAGGATCGCCAGACTTCCCATGTCAAAAACCTCAATCCAGTCGGTTGATCCTTCCTTTATTTCCACAGTCTCGACCTCCTCCTCCTCTTCTGGCCAAACATCGTTGGCATATATCTCTAACCCTGGCAGTAGAGTGTTGGTTTCTTTGTCCCAGAATGGTTCTGGTTGGCCTTGGTAGATCTATTTAGCTTTCTCCTTTACGAAATAACCCTCCAGCAGGTCTCCCTTCTTTACCACGTTGTTGCTGGAGGGCTCGTAGCCGAGACCAGTCTTACGCATCAGGGTTCCGATGATCTCAAACTTTGGGGGTCCTTGTAGATTCTTTCCCAGACCAAGTCCTGGCATGTAGGACATTTTCTTCAGCATTTCTAAAGCAACATTGCTGATGACAAAGCCGTCGTCGACCCTGACCGAGAAGACGAAGCTTGTAGTATTCAGTGAAAAACCTCCCAGAGCGATGTCTTCCTCTCCATGTTGAATTTCTAAGAGCGGGGCATTGTCTTCAATGGGTGAATGAATCTCAGAGTCCTCATGAATGGTGAGCATTCCTGTTTCGAGTCCCAGATGGATTTTCTGATGGAGAGTGGAAGGCACAGCCATTATGTCTAGGCGATGCATCCAAGGCCTTTCGAGCAACAGATTGAAAGAAGCGGGGATGCCTAACACATGGAATTCTACCTTAGTTTGGTAGGACCCAAATGTCATAAGGAGCATGAGAGTACCAATCACATCCCGACGGGTGTTATCATACGCCCGAACTTTGACATCGGACGGGGAGAAATCCTTATTTTTGTATCCCAAACAATAAGCAACGTGGAGCGGGCAAACATTGATTGCAGAGCCATTGTCAATCAGGATCACCGGAACCCACTTGCCTTGGCATTTCAAAGTGACATGCAGCAGTTTGTTGTGATCAGTCCCTTCGTCGGGCAGATCTCGGTCAGTGAAGGTAATAGCATGCTTGATGGGGATTGTTTTGATGAGCGCCAGAAACTCGTCTGGAGTTATGTCAAAAGAAACTTTTAGGTGGGAAAGAGCTTGGATAAGCCCCTCGCGATGGCGGGTGGAATGGACAAGCACATCCCAGACAAACATTTTGGCTTGGGTCTGTTCGAGTTGTCGCTTTATCATTCCATCAGGGGCAACAGGGTTTTTCTCAGGACAGGAAGGTTCTTTGGCTGGTGGAGCAAAGGGGTGGAAAAGATTTTTGGTTGGTGAGGAAGGTTCTTTGGCCGGTGTAGCTACAAGGTTGGAAGATTCTCCAGTTTGGAAGTTAAGGGGTTGGTAAACACAACCACTTCTTGTCAAATGGTAAAACTGGCGGAATTTTTGTTCCTCACTCCATAAGTCAATAGGGGCTTTACGCTTGCATCCAATGGTAGTTCCATGGAAATTTTTGGCCAAATTGGCAATGACCAGGCCCTCATAGAGATCCTCGGGTTTCCACAGTTCTGCCTCCATCACTGCCCGGTTTATGGTCCATTCTTTATTCCCTACCCGCATGTTGACAACTTCAGAATCTATCCACGGGTTTGGCCTGGCCTCTATTTCCCATAAGATCGGTTGCGACTCATCTTCGCATAAATTCATGAGGGATTCAGATTGTATCATGGAGACATTGGCATCATCAAGGAAGGTAACCGTTGGTTCTGATTCTGCTTCATCCACAATGTAGTCCAATGGGTCAAACTCATTGCTTGCCACCTCCTCCCCGAGTTCTGGATCCCAATACCATGGATTGAGGTTCACGTTGCTGTACAAATTATCAATAACAAAGTCATTGAAATGGGAGAAGTCAGGGCAGAGTGGAGCGAGTTCCGGCCAATTGTAGGTGACCCTTTCAGGTTGATATTCTTCGGCGAACATCATGGGCAAAGAGAACATGTCCAGAGGATCATCCCTAGCCAAGAGTTGATACGCATCTGGGATTGGATCTCATTCCCATTCAGGAGCCTCCTACAGGATTTCATATTTCTCGTTCTGGTTCTCAATCATCATGTACAGGGAGAGTCCATCGAGAGGGTCAACTCGAATAGTTTCCCAATCAACCATCCATTCAGGTTCAAATGGTGGTTCAACAGCTCTCTGAAAATTAGCAGCCTCAAACTATTCCCAATCGGAGATCAAGTTTCCCCATGTATCTTCCCATTCTTGAAGAAAGCAAAGGGTGGTTTCTTTGGGGATTTCAACAACAGGTTTTGGTTCAGTATCAAGAATGATGAAAAGGGTTGGGTCAAAGTTTTGAGGGGTGGATTCATCTGTAAGGGTGATTTGGTTAATGCGGAAGATGTTGATATGTAGTGGTTAAGGGTTTGAGATGGTGTTTGGTTTATCTGGTGGAGGGGCTTCGATGACTTTGTTGTCAATGAGGTTCTGAATCTCATGGTGGAGGCGAATGCAGTTATTTGTGGTATGACCGGGCATTTGGTGATACTCACAGTGGACATTGTGATTGAGGTTTGGTGGGAGAGTTTGTGGTGGTGGGAGCACTTTCAGGACCCCGAATTCAATAAGTTTCTTGAGCAGGGCAAGGCGGATCTAGGGGTGCTAAATTGGGTGAAGGTTCGGTTATGGGATTTTGGTTTACTTCTGTCGGCTTGGCAGAAGAGATTCTGGCTTGGTAAGTGTTGGTATTTCCAAAAAGAACATTACTGTTTTCAGAGTACGCCCTTTTGGATTTTGAACCCATTTCTTTCTTCTCTAAGGTGTCATCCCTCAGAGCTTCCTCCACAGCCAGCCCAAAGTCATAAAAGGTCTCAAAGTTCAGAGATGCCTGAGAGAGAACCATGTATGGTGCAAAGGCACTTGGCAAGTTCTTTGTTATGATCTAGATTTGTTCCTTCATATCTGGCTTATTCTGCATCTAAGCAGCCTTGGCTCTCCAACGCTTCACATAGTCTGCAAAGCTTTCTTTGTCACCCATCTCGGTGCTCTCCAGCTCCCTCGTGGTCATTTTTAGGTCCACATTGAAATCGTATTAGGCAATAAAAGTCGTTCCAATATCCTCCCAGGTCTTTTTCTTAGATGGTTCGAGGGTGAGAAACCATTGTAGTGCAGGACCAGACAGAGATTCATGAAATAACTGTGCCATAGCCTCCTTCTAAATCCCTCACATAGTGAGAGAGCCAACATACCTTTGAAGGTGTGCCCTTGGGTCAATAGTGCAATAGAATTTCGCAAAATCCATACCTTTTAACTTCTCTGGCAGCTTGGCATTTGTCTCTCCTTTCCCAAGCCTTTCGATTTTCTAAACGGACTCCTCCAGCTTATTGATTTTGGCAATGAGGGCAGCCAAGTTAGGATCCGCGACTGGCATTTCTCCTTGGGGTTGTTCAAGTTGTGGGGGAAGCTTAGCCTTTAGCCGATTACTGATTTCTTGCATGCTCTCCATCATCATGAGCATGTCTTTCTGCATTGCGGTAATAGAAGCCTTGAGCTGAGCGTCGACATTGGCAATAGACCGCTTGAGCTAGGTTTCCAAATTGCCACGTTTTGCCTGATTTCCTCCATCCCATTTCCTTGATCAGCCATTCGTAACGGATTTTCGAGCAGTATTGCTGCTAATGGTTCTTGCAACACTCCTGCTGACAACTGTCCTTCCTATAATACCTCAACCTCAAACAACTGGGTTTCTTCCACGATGTCTGTACGAACTAGTCTTCGTAGTGGGCGAAACCAAATGGGTACAACCTCTTCTTGCAGACGACCAATGTTTCGGAACTGGCAGCAAAGCAAAAAGGAGCGACTCAAAAACTAATCATGGAAAATCGTCCTACCATCTACATGCCTCCTAGAAACTAATCCTAGGACCTACCGTGACCCAGATCTCACTTAAGGCGTTTGTACAGAAGATTTTCGATAATCTGAGTAGATACTGTCAAGCAAGTTAAATTTTGCCGATTGGGGGAACCAGAGCCAGTCTCCTTACCTTGACCATCCGAGACAAAGCAATATGATTACCAAAATCCAGATACGCACGCGCTCAAGGTTAGTTCTGGATCAAGGGAGCCGTTCGGGCACGGCAAACATCAGAAGTATCTCAAACTCTATGGATTTATAGTCTCCTAGACTGACTAGAGAGAAAAAGGTTTTATGGTTTTTAGGTTGCAACATTCCTCATAGCTCTTTTATTGATATATCCTTTGCTTTATTGAGGCCTAGGGAACTCCAAATTGTACCACATTTTAGCTTCATTGTCCTTGAAGATGCTAAAGACGTGGTATTACAATTAGAATGGCAAGAGCGACACGTCACTTTCGGGCCAAAATGAAATTATCTAGCAAACACCGTGCCTTCATTTATTTTGATCATTTTTTTGTTGTTTTTAATTTGAGCACAATGAATCATACTTATGGTACAATTTGATTTTCCCCTGACCATCAACTTTTCAAAGGATCAAATGACTTAAAGAACATGCATCCTCGGGGGGCACGATTCTTCATCAGGTGTCAGCAACCTTTCAAAAACGACGAGAACAGAGCGTCCTAGGAGGGTCCTATCCTCTAGCCTGCATCAATGCAATGGATGATATGTATGTACAGAAGAAATATGCACGTAAACATGGTATATCACATAAGTCCTAACCACAGGCTCCTGTCCTAGTTTGGATGGTTCTATGGTTATGTACAAGTGCAGAAGGCCGGTTTTGGTTTAGCGGGGTTCCCCGGACTAGAGCCAAGATGTACCTCCCATTGTCAAGTGTATTGCGAGACAACAGTCGAATGGTACGATGGCTCATCACGATCGAGGGTTGCTAGGCATCCTGGGAGAGCTTCTCACCGGCGAGCCGGGCAAGATTGCCAGAACACACTAGCGAGGCTGTGCGGTGCAAAGTGTACAAAATGATAAGAGTTTAATTTTCCAAAAGATATTGAAAATTCCCCTTTGAAAATGTCTTTCAAGCTTGGCCTTCTTAATTATTCAATTCTTTGAAAAATAAAAGTAGATTCCAAAGTTTTGAATAACCAATCTCCCCAGTAGAGTCGCCACTATGGGCTCCCCGACCGGCGCACCCGAGAGTCGCCACCCAGATTTTTGAGATGGATGATCCGAGAAACCGAGGGTTTGATTTGAAAAAGAAGGCTTTTGGCCTGGCGAAGACGTTGAGACCTTGGGTTCGGGGGCCACGTTACAAATGGGAAAGATTTTGTTGAAAAAGCACCCCATTCGCCCGGTAAGAACCGGTCTTTACTAAACATTTTCAAAGGGGGAAACTTTAAATATCATTTGGAAGATTAAACTCTTTAATTAGCAAATAAGGGAAAGCGACATGGGATTGAATATATCACGTTGGTGTGCCTGTGGTGTTTACTGTACAATAGATAGCCAAATGGATGATGTGCAGAAATAAGATGACAGTTTAACAACAGACTGCCTTGGTCACAAATAACACCGTGCGGTATACCAAAATACTTCGCACGGTATACCTTCTGACTGTTAGTCCACTGTTATTACTCAGAACCTCGCACGGTATAGCTACTGGCTTATTTCAGAATGGCTTCATATACTCAGGATAAAGCAAGCCATTGGTCTAAAGAGCTTTCTTATTATTTTTATTGACAAAACAGCTTGCAAATCATTTTTTGATGCACTTGATCATTGCAAATGATCATAAAAACCTCTTTTGGAAGTAAAAAAACATGGTTTTTAGATGAAGCCTCATTCTGAAATACACCTGTAACGATCTCTGAGTATTTTAAGTGTGACCAACAGTGGATAGGAGTGATCAAGAAAGACAAAGCAGATAAATGATGAATATAAAACCGTACGCTGGACCACACTACATCGTGCGGTGTATCATAACATCGTACGGTGTAGTGTTTTCAGTACAGTCACTTGTTTTGTTTTGTTTTCTGAAAATGGTTTTTAAGTCAACACTTAACACAAACAAGTCAAGTGTGACCGCAGAAAATTTCCCTCAGGGCCAAGACTGAGCTTTGCCCAAGGAAACTTGCTTTTATACCTTCAATTTTGAGCTTAAACGAGGACGGATGAGTATGGGGGTTTAGAGCTTTTGGGTGGTGGAATTCCAAAGCTAATAGTGTACTAAGCTTTGGAAGTGAAGAAGAATGAAATTTTTGTAGAGAGAGAATGTCAAGAGAATGTCAGAGTAACTTTCTCAAGACTTGGAAGAATAGTGGGTGTAAGGTGTAGTCCTTTTCATCTAAGATGAGGGCTGTATTTATAGGCAATACCAAAGA
Source organism: Rhododendron griersonianum (assembly GCA_018127125.1). Lineage (NCBI taxonomy): Eukaryota > Viridiplantae > Streptophyta > Magnoliopsida > Ericales > Ericaceae > Rhododendron > Rhododendron griersonianum. The sequence continues at coordinate 32,894,890 of CM030792.1, read as the reverse complement.
ATATCAATGCAAATGGGGGAGGTGGCTTCTAGGCCAGCTAGAAGTTTATTCCCTGCCAAGCCATTTTTCAGTTGTGGCCGACAACTTTATGAGCCAGTCAGAACTTTTCCCAGAAACGTCGTGCGGTATACCCCGTGACCACGCACGGTGTAATAAAATTTACTACACCGTGCCGTAAAGTAGTGTCCAATACGGTGTTCCAGGTCCAATTCTAAGCTTTTTGGGCTTTTCGGGTTATGCATGAGAGTCCACATCCAAGCTTTCGAGGGTATCGTTTCATTTATTTCATCATCGGGGCATTTAAAGAACCTTCAAGTTCCGGATTAGGGTGTCTACAACCCCCATAAATTTCTCTTTAAGCCTGATGAAAACAAAAGAGAGTAAACGTGTATTCTTTTCGTTGTTCCTATCACTTCTACGTTAGAGAGAGAGAGAGAGAGAGAGAGAGAGAGAGAGAGAGAGAGAGAGAGAGAGAAAATTAGGGGAAAATCTTATTGGCTTGAATAGAAGCATAGATTTGGTAATTCATACTCCTTATTCTTGAATTCATGTTCTTTATGTTGAATTTCATGTTTTAGTAGTTGAATTCATGCTTTAGATAGTTGATTGCAAGTTGAATTTGGGTTTTCGGTTGAACTCTTAAAGAAGCCCAAGAACCCACAAGGTTTTTGGTTGAACTCTTAAAGAAGTCCAAGAACCCTACTTGAATCTCTTGAATTTCATGTTTAGAGGCATGAAGCAATGGTAAGATTCCCCCATCATCAATACACCTTTGGGTGGCCAAATGCCCCATTGACAAGCCCCTCAGCATAGACACGATAAGTGGCACAGATGGAAGTTTTAAACCAAATGCCCATTCAGCACTTGATTTAAAGTCACCCTATCCTGTAAATGCAAAACTCTCTTTCAGATGTCTAACTGCAACTCCAGTAATCCCCTTCTCCAAAATGATGTCCTTCAACCTCTCACTACATGAACTCGTCTTCAGTGACTCCAAGACTTTAACAAAGTTCTCCATCGCAAAACTCTGTTTGATTGCTTGCTCCGTAATGCTCTCATCTTTTGGATTCTCTAAGTGTTGTTTTTTTGCAGCCGATCAAATTCACTCCAGTCTTGTAAGGCTCAAAATGCTGGACGAGTGCATCCATTGCTGGAGGTTCACCGTATCCATTGCTGCAGGTTCACCGTAGGTTAAGTAAGGCAAGGTTATTGCAACCGTCTCAGTGTTCCTCTGCTATTTATTTGATTTTTTTAGGGCTTGAAGGATGGCACAACCTTTCCAGGAACATTAGAACTATTTTCTTGGCCTGCTCACTAGCACCAATTTCTCCACTTGTGACTGTAAGAACACTCTCTGTGATGCTAATGTTATCACTCTCATTTGCTTCCAGTGTCAGGCTCTCCACGATCAAAAGAATACCTTCAGCTGGCTCCATGGCATCCACAGAGAAACCATGTCGAGCTGTCTCAAGGAGTACATTTAAAGCCCCAAGCCTTAATAAGGCCCTTCTGTTTTCTCTTATCTTGCAGCACAGCATTAGGAGGTTAAGCACCGCAGCCAACTGCTCTTGGTTTGACTTCAATTCATCCCGTGAATGTTGTACGTTTAGATCCAATGTTATACAATCGTGGAAATACAAAGTACGTTTTAATGCATAGCAAGAAAGTTATGAAGAAAACTATAAGGTCAAATAGGACAGCCATTAAAAAGAAAAATAATGATGCCTCAATACTAATCATACCATACTAATATATTCATCACATAATAAATATAAGGCCCCATCAGGTTCACAAGTCTTATTTGCTTATTTCCTATTAATATGCAATAACCAAAACTGCTTCATCCACCTTGCTTATTTGGAGGAGAAAAGGTGGGAAATTTGTGAGTAATCAAATAAGCAATCTGCCCAACCGAACAAGATTTAAAAGCAATGCAATGTAATAATTCTTAACTTAAAAAATTAGAAAATAGGAATAAGTGAAAATTGTGAATCTTTCAACCATATAAAAAAACTAATCCAGTTGACATAGAGCATCAAAAGTCCAAATAATCGCAGACTAAGCTAGGGAGAAACTTGTATCAACATACCTGAATGATGCCCAAAATGATTTCAAGCCCACCACACTCCCGGACTGCACCTGCAATTGAAAACTCGACTGCTGGATCCTAAGATTCTTCCCTATCCTCCTCGAACTCTTTGATCATTCCTTCAGTAGCTTCACCATCTAACCCCTACCAAATTGCAGAATGGAACATTAATTGTGATGTAGAACATCAAAACACTCTTCCATATCAGAATTTCTCGCTGAGCTATGGGACAAGAAATTTTACGGTGACTAGAGAGCTTCATAAACATGATTTCAATATAAATCAGCACAATACAAAGCAAGAACACTGAAATACTCGAACCAATTAAAGAGATTGCGAATGAAAAACAATGATACGTGTCTAAACTTTGAGAACATCAGTGTAGTTATACGCCCTAAGTAGCATGGAGATGGACACCCAAGACACACAGAAGTGCCAGCATGCCAATTTTAAGAAGATGTAAGACAACATGTTCAACACAAGAATTCTAAAACTTTCTATAGGTGATATGTGCGCATATTATGCTCATAGATAATGAGAATAACAATATTTGAAATTAAAACAACAGGTCTTAACTTAAACACCAACATATCTAACCATTGCATTCCCGCACAACTACGACGAGTTACTTTTAGAACCTTGCTAGAAGTGGGGCACACACTACGTGTGTGGAGAAAAATAAGGAAAATACAAACGGTTACAGGTTATGAGGTGCTTTCTGATTGAATTAATATTTTGTCCAAAGCAGTTATTCTACACAACACAATTACAGTGTAAATATAATAAAGATTAGGGACAATTTAGGAAACTTAAAAGTCCATACAGCTTCACAAAGAGGGTACACCACACAGTGCTCCCCCTTTATCCTTTATCAATAGAATAGATAGATAATGTGTCGTCGATATCTAAGTGACTACAATGAGTATCCCCCAAGCGTCCAACTCAAAAAAGTGTAAGGCACATATTTTGCAGTGGTCGATAAGTGTTATGTCATGTCAGCAATCCAACACAGCTATCCATGACAACATGCTATCGTCCTAATAGTGTCTGCTTCTTGGATTACATATGCTTCAAAATGGGGAAGAAAGGCAGTAACGTAGCATTGAATGGCAGGGTTGACATACTTGAAAACACCCGTAAGTACGGATTCCAGAGGACAAAAAAATGTACAAGAAATATGCATTGGTCAGTTATCTACACAAAACTTACGAAGAAGATTTTCCTCTTCAAATTGCTCTAAAACACAAACGACGAACAGTGCTAGAGGCACTAAAATTTGCAGAAACTAACCTGAAGGTGATAAGTAACAGTCATTGTAGAACAATCTCGGGCTGACGTGACAGCATTAGCAGATTGCAACGTGAACGTGCTACTAGTTGTGGTGTTTGAAGACTGGCTATTTGACTTTCTCCAAACTTGTTCGTAAACTTGAGCAATGCTCAAATCAAGAGAGATGATATTTCCAGCTACTAGCAACTCCATACCATAGTCGTCCTCTATCAGGCCTAATAGATCCAACTGGTGACAGATTTTGTTCTTAACATCACCCATCAAAGGACCAATCTCAGCACTGGAACAAGGATTCTTGGTCATTGATCCCTTGATAAATTCTTCTTGAGTGTGTGCCTTATTCAGAACCAAAAGATATACAGGCTCCGCTTTTGAAGGGCAGATCAGATTGCATAGCTGCTCCAAAATAAACTGAAAATACAGTTGAAATTTAATTGTACATTAGTAATCAATCAATTCTACTTGTTAATTTATGCGCAAAATGTGTTGAGAAAATTATTCCCAAAGCATGAAGAGACAGTAGAGAACCTGATAATGAATCACTGGGCGGCCATCCAACAGTGGTAGTTTATCAAACAATGTAAAGAATGTTCTCAAATTAGCCCAAGCTTTAACTAAAACAGTTTTGACAAGAGGCATACTTGATACATATTATGAATTCAACAAAAGCTAAGCTTCACAATTAATTCTATCTATAATGGCAAACAGTTTTCCCAAATTGACTTCAGTTGGTTGTCATAAGGAGTTCTAAGTTTCTGAAAAATGTAGGAGAAAAAAATTACTCCCTCCATCCTGCTTTAAGTGTCCGTGTTTCTAGTTTTGGGATGTCCCAAATAAGTGTCCACTTTCTGAAAATAACCATCAAAACATGCCAAACTTCCAGTTTTACCCTTCAAAACTACTCTTCTCATCACAATTGATTTGACCATTATTGATATTTGTGTTATTTTTAGATCAACAATATGATTCAATTTATAACATTTTTCACGATTTTAAGAACTTTGTATAATAAAACTAATTGAGATTTATCAAGATCGATATTACATATTTTTTGAGATCCACATTGAAAGACAAACAATTTAAACACATCTAATCTAATTAACTTTACAGTTTTTAAGGTTAATTTTGGAAATTAAGTTTTGAATTCTTAAAAAGCTTAATTCCCCGTAGAGGACACTTAAAATGGGACGGAGGGAGTAAGAAACAAACTGTTAAAGATAGATCACAAAGAATATCCTACATACCAAAGAAGCCCGTCCTTTTCTCTCCTCTCCATGGATTTGCAAACCACTAATGCATGCTCGTATGAATTGCTGCTTATTTTCGTTGCTCTCCAGTAGAAGACCATCAAGAAGATCCTTTAAAAGACGATTACAATCACTAATCAGCTTTGTCTTTTGCACTATCAAGCCTTGGACAATGATGAAGGCCTCAAGGACTTGAGAGTCGAGACAGCAACTTCTCCCACATGAATCTAGCATCAAGATCAAATTAAAGAATGACTAATGAAGAACAAAATCCTCTACAAAACAAAACATGCAAATTACTAATACCTGGATCTGATATTGCAAACCTCCAAAAAATTTCCGAGGAGCTCTATAAGCTTGTGAAGAATAAAGCCCTGTGAAATGTCAATATGCAGGCTCCTCTCCAGGGATTCAACATTGCCCACTTCTCGGCTAATTAACTCACAAATTGTAGTTAGGCTTCCACGTACAGTCAAGAAAAGACGGGCATCTTCAGAATCAATCATTTTAAAGAGCATTTCAAAGTACTCAGCGGCATTTTCACCAGCAGAAAGCGTTGCTGGTAACAATGACATTTGGAAATTCAACAACCAGAACCGCCATGAAGAACTTTGGCCACAAAGTAAGCTAATCAGAATACACATCTCAGACCTAAAAGATTGAGAACAAGCACTCAATACAAGTTCTGTAACCCAAGAGCCCAGCTCAAATGATGTAAACTCACTTTTGGTCTTACAAGCAAGGCGCTTCCATCTAAGGGCATATTTCAAAGCCACATAGTCATATATCTGTGGCCGAGACCTCTGACCTCCCTTCACAGCCTGGCAAACTTTATACTGCCGCCTAACAAAATCAAGATATGAAGCTCCCTTCTCCCACTCTGAGTAGCTCAGTAACTGGATGTCTTGAGTCTTTTGAGAACCATCCCAACTCTTTTCTAATGATTCAGGCACAGTCTTACCCCCACTAACAGGAGCACTGGAATGTGCAGAAGGAATTAAGTTGTTTTCATCTGATGAAGAGGCGGGCTTTCCCATTCCTGGCTCCTTGTCGGTCGCATCTGGTTTTGGAGGAGAACATGCCTGAGCTATAATCCTCAGGCAAGGAAGAATAACATGCTCAGAAATAGCAGGATGCTTGGCACCTAATTTAATCGCAGAAAATAACAGCTGGAAGACAACTCGCAGTCTTGACTCCCAAAATTCATCAGCCAAAGAACACACCTCTGAAAGCAACAGCAGCTCTTCATGGGTAGCCAGGGCGATGTCCATTGAACGATGATGTTCAAGGCAGTACTAGACTTTCTTCTGTATCAAACTATTCAACTCGGCCACCGCATCTATATCACCTTCTGAGAAAGCACAAAGAGCTGCCCTGGCTTGGACACGAGCAGTTTTAGGACCCTGATGAATATTATTTTCAAACAACTCAGATAAAATGCCAGCAGAAACAAGTTGCTTCTTTCAGTTTGCAGTTTGGGCGCTTTGATAGCACCTGCAGTATTTCTAGACACTTGTGTAACGAATGTAGAAGCACAGCCATAGCAATTGTTTGGTGATCTGGATACCACAAATCTGGATGATGCAACTGCACTATCAGAATTTTTCTGATGCAAGTAGTTCACCAAAACTTGTCGAAGCCCTTGAAGTGTCTGCACACTTTTGCTAACAGAATCAAAAGCGGCTTTGCATTTCTCACCGTATAGGACACCAAGAAGTGCAATTTTACGGTTTATCTTACATGAAGGTTCAGGCAAAGAGACCATCATTTGCTGCACAGATTCCTTTTGCTGAGAGTATCTCATTCTCACCGATGATTAACTGTTGGATTGTGTCCCACATCGCCTGGACAAGCCCCCTCTATGCTGGTTATAAGGCCCTAGCTTCCCTCTCCTTAATACCTAGGTTTTAAGGAGACTGGTTGCCACTCTTTGTGGGCCAGGGGTGTGTTGGATTGTGTCCCACATCCCACATTGCCTGGACAAGCCCCCTCTATGCTGGTTATAAGGCCTTAACTTCCCTCTCCTTAATACCTGGGTTTTAAGGAGACTTTATGGGCTGAGCTTTTCTAACATTAACACAATCTTAAGCAAAGGTTTCTTAAAGCCCAGCAGTTGCTGATATCTCCTGTGAACATTTTCTGATTCAGATTCTATAGCAGCCAGTCCCCGCTTCATATCTTCATCATTTTCCATACTATCAAAAATGAAACTAGGGTTTGCCATGAAATTAAATTCAAAGCGACCATATTTGCTATACCCACGTTCATTGCAAAAGAAAGAATCCAGATTCTCATAATTGATATTGCGACATTGCCTGCATTGATATGCATTCTCATGGCAATTACTACAAATCCCGTGCAGTGACAGGACGACTGCAACGGTTCAAGGGATAAAGCGTGAAGATTTGTGTAGAAAGAATCCAACTCAATCGTGAAGTTACATGCAGTGATTGGAATGGGAAAGTCCACTTTTAGCTCAGTCTGATTGAAAGCAAGGTGGCAGCTCTTTGCACGTTTCCACAATGACCAATTATTCTTCAACTCGGACAAGTCAGCCATAGGCCTATTGTTGTAGTAGAGGTTCAAGACTTTAACTGATTTGGACCTACGAGCATCGTGAACATTCATGGTCACACTCTGGATGGTATAGCTCCCGGTACATTTCACTATGATGCGATTATTTGTAAATTTCGTTTATGATTTTAAACTTTCTAGCTTCATCGTACTGTAGGGCACCTCAGGAGAGCTACAAGCAACACACGGCTCACTCTCGAGATAGTACCCATCAAATTCCACTAAACCACTCAAAGTGTTGTATATAAGTGAAATCAGCTGATTAACCAAAAGCTCATTCTGGGAGTGAAGTGTCTCAAAGATGCACCTAATCACATCAGGGGTCAAGCATCGATCCACAATTTCAGTGTTCTGTTGCTTCGAAATGTTATCAGGCTTCCCCGACAAGCAGGTGACGAGTTCTGTATACTCAATGATATTCTGGCCATACATTGGCAGGCATTTCACTTTATGCAAGAGAGACACTAACAAGGATTCCTTGAATGACTGCTTTCCATGATGCCAGACGCCGTAGAGAACACATTTGGCTTCCGACCGTACAGAGCTTGAATTCCATTCCAACAGAAAGCAATCAATGAATTGCCTCAAGGTATCTCCCCCTTTGGCAATGAAGATGTCTACAGCTGCCTCCATGTCTAAATAAGACTTCTCCAAACCAGATTCACCACCGTCTTGTCCTTCCTTCTTCTTCTTCTTGGACTCCAGAGCTTGCACTCCTGATTTGTTCAAACTTGTTCCTGTGTCCCCAGCTTCGGCTTTCTGTAAGGCGTGGTTCATGTCCTTTCCAATATATAAAGCCAAATTCAGAAGTTTAAGAGAATGAATAACAGACTCTTCCCCGAAACATAATATACCATCCATCAGAAAGGGCAAGACATCTCCATGCCTCAAACAATACTTTTGCCAGTTCTGAGGCCATGCAGTAGCTACTTCGGCTATAGTACAGGCACTTCACTAACTTTAACACTCCTTTCGGAGGGGATTGTACTTTGAAAGCCACCAGATTTATTTATGAATTTGAAAAGCCTCTTAACTTCACTCAACAACTGCCAAGAGTCTCGAACGCTGTAATAGTGAGTCTTGCTACCACATAGATGCAGAAAAAGCCGCCTCACGTACCTTCTCACAAAACTTGTATGGGGATTGTTGATGTAACTGCAGAGAACATCCTGATACCCATCTAGTTCCAAATCCTTGCCAGAAGATATCTTGGATGCCTTCTCTTTCTCCACAGCCTTGTCATGCTTTTCTGGTCTAACCAAACTGTAAACCAGACGGAAAGCATTCTCTAACAATAGCTATGGTAGTCAGCAAATATGTCCGTCTGGTGTGATTTAGCATATGAATCTGAAAAGAACGGAGAAAAGTAACCCACTGGTAGCTCTCTTCTGAATGTTAGCAGAGCCCCACATCCCGAACCAAGGTTTGCACCATTCCCATTGTCAAAGCTATCAGTTTGGGACTTAAAAACATGCACCAGCTGCTGCAGGATATCCATTAGATAATTAACAAAAATTTGCTGCCTAAGGGATCCACATGCGCGATGCAGCTAGCAGCAAATTCAGTTTTCTCTTGATCATCCAACGATGACGAGGAAGGAACTGAAGACAAAGGTAGAACATGGATGATGCTTTTGTCATTTGTATCTGTTGCTCCACTGGATTTCGATACAGAAACATCTACGTCGGGCCAATGCCAATTTCAGAGCATTAAAGTAAAGAACATAAAAACAAGGATAGTGACCTCTCCAAAAGAAGAACGAGTTTTGGCTGCAAAAGGTTTGTTCAGATTAACGTCATCCAAAAACCATCTTACTAATTTCTCCAAATTTAAGCTCTCTGGTTTTGAGCTGTCAACAAAAGGTCCACCTACAACAGATGATAATCGATAAAAGAGCTGCATAACAGGAATAGCCCGAACCCCATAGGAGGTTTCCATCCACCCTTTAAGCTGTTCGAGAAGTTCAGAAATAAGCAACGAATTTACAGCCCTTTTTGATGCTGAAATTGTAACTGGGTCTATCACGGAGGTGGTGAACTCCTCAGATTCATTGGGATCTAGCATATGAATCGATGGGGCAGAACTTTGATTGTTTACTTCAGCTGCATTTGGCAACAAGCTTGAGTCACTGAAATCATCTGTCGTCAAGTGAAACTCATTGCCTTCCCCACCTAATGTTTCCACTTCAATTGGAATTGCAAATATTGGATGATCCCTAGAGTGTGGTGGAGGAAGACGGTCTGCATCTAGCACTTCATGACATGCCTCGCATAAATCAAAATCAGGGCAAACAGTGCAATGCCATCTTCTCCTAAGTATAGGAACAGTGGAACAACCATCACAACAATATTGGACAGAAGATGTAATAGAGTCTTCTTCAACCATGATTTGAGTATTTCCACCAACTGAGGCTGTCACATCAGCAGGCAAAAGAATAGGTGATGCATTCTCCACCGCATCATCTGCACCTAACATAGTTTGCTTTGGAAATGGCATCTGAAGCAACCTTGAAGATATAGCCAAGCTGAGAGAGAGAGAGAGAGAGAGAGAGAAAGCAGAGACAAGAAACAGGCAGTTAAGGACATATAGATACCTGCAGGATGTCTGAATGGCCTCATTGGAGAACAGAAGTTTCTTCAATAATGAAACAGCAGGGACAACAGATATCTCTCCTGAATCCTTCCCATGCATAGCAAGGCACTCAGCATAACAATAAATTAACTCCACAGAGGATATAACGATGTTGTTCATAGTTTGCGTGTCAGGTTGCTCTATGTCCAATATTCCCCACAATACTTGCATTAACCCATCTACCACTTCTGAACTTGCATAAGGCAACCAGATTACCAACACAAAGCAGATAACTTAGTACATATATACTTAACATGCAGAAGTAAATGGTGACCTTTCTGATTTTAACATTGTGACGACATAGAGCATTCCAAATTTCAAACATGGATTGCCACATATTATTCCCTCCCAACCCCAACGGCGGCTTTCAGGAAAAGCCAATTGGAGCAGGGGCAGGTTATGCATTCATTATCCAGACCTGACTAGGGTTCAGAGTCTTTAGAATAAGAATTATCAACAAATTCGTTCAACTATCTTCCTATTCCATCTACAAGACATCAACAAGTAATAAGATATTACCATCTTCTAAGAAAGATTTAGGATTAAATGTGGCCCAATATCCATATTCAAGTAGCATGGCATAAAAGCCGTCTGCATACCCCAGAAGCTCAACCAACAAGTAAAAAGATAAATGCCATGAAGATCGAAGGCGATTCCTCATTTTGGAGCCTTTTGCATTCAAATAATAATAAGAACCCAAACGAGCAAACTAAGCCTCATAACTTAGAGGCTCTACTATTGCGAGTGTTTGAACACGAAAGTTCTTCTGTTGTTTGGATAAGGCGGGTTCTATTCCAGCCTTTCCACTTCAAGTCATTTCAAAAAAAATTCTTCCCCTTTTGGATAATTAAGAAGGTTATTCCAGCCTTCACGAATGGGGCTTCAGGACAAGGTCTTCTTTTTGCTGAGCTTTTCCCAACTTATTTTATCCTGGGCCTTCTAACAATGATACTTCTTTTAATGGCTGTCCATTTCGCAAGGACTCCATTTTGGGCCTTTTAGACAAGGAGTGCAGGCCTTAAGCCGGCCTTGGGTCCCATTCAAGCAGGCTATTACAGGTTGCCAACTTGCCATAAAGCAACAGTCACATATACTATAATTTAGTTGTTACAGCCACTCATGCATGCAGACTTCTAGCGGTTGAACTAAAGCACCAATTAGACAGACTTAGAGCCAACTGCCTCTAGTTGTAAAGCTTAATGTCAAGACTTTCAGACCAACTCATCAATTATCACTATAATGCTTCTGGAATGACTATGGCAGATTGGTATGAAGTTCACAAACACGAAACAAGCAATCATGACAAGGCAAGGAATAGGAACTTCATTCTTTTCGGTAGAACTCAACAGCAAAAGCTAGCTATTGAGGTGAGGGGTGTCCTCACACTTGCAAATTACACATCACTTCCACAATAGGACGTTCCGCAAGGTTTTTGTCGTGTCTTGGTAACATAGCTACAGAACAAGATACTAAACATGGTGGTACCTGATAGAATAACCATGGCTGACACAGTTGGAAAACCAGTCGAGACTATAATTATAAATGGAAACACAGTTCTACGTAGGCTCAAGTCTTAGTAGCCCGAAGCGGGAGCGGGGGTGGGAGCAGAAGCGGGAGCGGGTGCGGGGGAGCGGAGGCACCTAGAAGCTCCTAAGGTTGGGAGCGCCTAAGGAGCGTATATAGATTTCATATAAATACGTATATAAAGTATCTTTAAATACTTAACCATTGAAGGAAAAGTGATTACTTATGAGAATTTTCACGATCTTAAAGGGTACTTAAAGGAAGTTAGATATTTTCAATTTGCAAAACTTCTTGAGTGATAAGATTTTCATATTTTTATTTTCACAATAGCATAACTCCCTCAAGAGTATGAAAACAGTTGCCTTAACCGCCCAATAAGCTCCCATCTCGAGGGGAGCGAGCTCCCGTCAAGGTCCCATCTTGGGAGCGCCGATTCGAGCTCTCGTCTTGGGAGCGCACCCATTTTAGAAGAATCCTGCTACTAAGGGCTCAACTAATCCTTATCAACCAGTGAGTTGCCAAAATGGGACACAACATGAGACATCTCTCAAGTAAGCCTTATGAAACCTACTCAACATTAGGTACACTAGAGGCCGGCAAGTCTAATTTTGGCAAAATTTGATCAAACGAATATTAAGTGGGAAGCTATTGGGCAAATTTTTTCAGAATTCGACTAGCACATGCATCACGTGTGCCCTGGCCTCTAATTTTATGACGTATACACGGAATTTGTTCTTCCTCAAACTTAACGTACTTCAGAAAATCATACTGTAATTGGGAAAAAAAAGACTCAGCCTCTCTCTGTAAACTAAATTTTCTAACTCCTTTTTTAACTCATTTGGAAATTTGTTATTCACTGCAAAAAACAATTAAAAAAAAAAAAAGCCAATACAAAAACTGACCTTACCGCTGCCTTCCCCCGTACCATTTTATGTGTAGCATAATTGCTCAAACAATTGTTAATGGAAAAGAAAAAGGAAGCATGAATTAGATTAAGTAAAAGAAGTAGAAAAAGTGGAAGACTAGTTGGAAGGAGTCCAAAAGGATGAAAGTGACAGGTGAGTTCAATGGGAAGCCACTTGTAAACTGATAGTGTAAATTCAAAAACGAACGAAAAGTAAAAACAGAAAGGCTAGTATTGTACCTGAGTAAAAGAAGAATTCACAGAATTGCAGGACAACTGGTAGCAATTGTTGGTATCTTGTGTTTTTGGTTTGTTTCCGTATTGAAGGAGTTTCAGAACTTGGGGAGAAGAACAGAGAAAGGTGTGCAGTTTGTGGAGTAGGAGAACACGTAGTGGGGTGGTAACTGTTTTCGGGTGGTATCTTGGTGTTGAAATGTCTAATATATCCCCACAGTAAACTGTTTAGTATTGTGTTTTTATTTTTTTAGAGGGCATTTATGGAAAAAGAAAATACATGACATGGCTTCATAAAAGGGGGACACCAAAGACAAAGTGGTGGTCTCCCTTTATATATTAGAATAGATAGATAGATGGCATCATACTTCAGAAGAGAGTAAACTTCATCCTACTAGTCATCAATGAATGGCATGTTGCCATGGCACAAATCCGACCACAAAGTCAAACAGGTTTGTGGTACGCTTACTAACTCCTTTAAGAACAATATACATCTGAACAAGTGATAATTGCCATTGACAAAACATAAGGACAAATATTACCTTCAAAGTTGCAAATATATGACGAGGGATTGTCAATCAAAATGAAACTATGTACCATAAACAGCAGCTTGTAACTATTACCATGAAATGGGAGGGCTGGATGCACCTAGTCAGCACATGGATCGTGCAAGATGCAGTTAAAATGACCACACAAAAATCAAATCAGAGAAGACCTGTCAGTCCTTACTCACCCAGTGAGGTCAGACTAGTCATGACTAGGGTGCAGAACAAAGTCCTGTCCTTCAAAAAAAGAATCGGAATATGCACTTGTATAAGTAGTCTCTTTCTCCTTTACCCCAACCCAACCATAAAGATAAAAGAATATCAGCAAGGAAGCAACAAGTGAGGGTAAAGGGGGCCGGGGAAGAAACAGAGTCCTCAAAACCCACCAATGCACAACAAGGAGCACCACAACATAAGGAAGGTCCACTTGAACAACAAACCATCGAAATTCCGACATGAAGCATCATGGTTACAAAAACGTTTAACTTACATTAAAAAAACAGATTGAGTCGAGCAGCAAAGTCAACCACAAGTACAAATGAAAATTATGACTAAGGATATGTGCAACATTACCATTTGTTTCCAGAAAGGCGGCCAAGTTTGACCGGCGGTTCAATGCAATCCTAGAAACTGTGTGCATTTGGGCGGTGAGCTCTTCAATAATCCACCCTGCTGTGGTACAACCAACTCCCAGCCTTGAAGTCAGAATGATGGTGGATTTCACCACTCCTAGAAGGCGCAATGTGTCCTTAACCTAAGCAAGAAGTATAGAGATAATGTATGAAGGAACAAAAAGTAAATGTTGTAAAATGAGAAAGGTAAGGATTGGGAACATAAAACAAGTAGAAGTATGAACAGGTAATTACTTGAAGATACATATCCGTTTTAGGGAACACAGCCTGCAAGACACGGCAAGCAGCAGCCTGCAACAAAGGCTCCTTATCAGTTTCAAATATTGTTTCTAACAACCAATCACTTTAGCTTCTCAGCTCCAGCTTTACATTGTCAACCTTTGAGTATCCTTGTGACCTACACAGTGAATAGAACCTAGACAAAAGCTTAAGGCCATCTGCAACCACTTGCTCCTGAACTGGAGCAGATTGGGTGATACGACACTTTTTCCTCGATCCTGCAGCTGAGGAATTACAACCAAGAGCACAAGCTTCCATATCCAATACTGAGTCCATCTTCTCCTTCCAGCCAAATTCATCCTTAGCTCGACCATAAACTTCTAACGAGTCTATTCTCGGTAATGTGGAGCCATTGAAGGTCGATCCAACCAAAATTGTATATTCTTCATCAGCAAGAAGTGATTCAGCCACTGTGAATGGAATGTCATACCAAGACCGCATGCCCTCGTCTAATTTTATCACTCTCTGGAAAATAGTAATCTCAAAAGGGATATCGTTTCCTGATGTATTTCCCACATGGACACGAAAACCAACCATGACTATGTCGGGATTAGAATTTGAAACAGTGAACTGAGAAAACAAAACCAAAGAAGAATTAAACAAGAAACACCAAATTTAAAAAAAATACTACCGAGAAAAGATGTAGTTTAAATTATCCACCGTAGTAATCTGCGAAAATAAGATGACTAGTAATAATTAGAGAAGTTTATATCAAAGATAACATTGTAAACTTGATGTACCTGCAAGTATGTTATCAAAGGGTGGACACGCTATGCATACCCTCACCTCATTTTATATCTGCCTACAAAGAACTCGTTAACTGTAACAACTCTAGACAGCCCAACTTAATTACTCCAGGAAAATGTAAAACTCAAAAGCGAGCAAAGAATATGGAGAAGTGAGTAGACGAAACTCGTAAGAGAGGTCTTCTCATAGAATTATGGGTAGAAAGAGGCATAAACGAGATAGTTTTCAACGAATGATTTAGAGCTTTTATTTATTCTGATACCATCAACCAAACGACACAGCAAAAACCTAAGGCAATTAGAGAGAAGAAATTTAACTCATCTCGTATCTTCACCTCACACCAGGAGGCACACGTTTTCAACATGGTACACTGGTAGTCTTAATGCATGATAAGTAGTGGACTCGCCAGGAAGTCCATTCTGCATTAGTTGGTAGTCACTAGTTGTGCCCCTAATAGCAAGCTTTTTGGACAATTGGTAACTTATCATGGCATCATAGCTTACGTTGGGAGAGGTCTTGGTTCAAGTTTCTCCCTTTGCATTTGTTCCCCGTTCACATTTTGCTTCTCCCCTTCATATTATGTTCCGCTCTATCTATGGATGTTTGCATCTCCACGTGCAAGATAAGGTTGCACATGAGGGAGGGTGTTGAATAGTTTAACACTTCAACTAAAATTGTTAGATCCATTTCCTAATAGCTCAAGCTTTGGTACAACTGGTAACTTAATAGAACACTCTTCTAACACAAGCCAAATTAAATAGACATAAAACAAGCTACAAGAACGGCTCGTGATTGGCTTGATTGAAGCTCGTTAACTTCTCAAGCCAAGCTTGACCAACCGCGACCTGACTCCACTCTCTCGTTTAGTTCATCGATCCTTTCTTGTCATCCTATTTGCTCTTCAGCTTACAATCAGATTATGCTTCCAGTGTTTTTTAAAGCCCGAGGTAAATCGAAGCACAAAGGACCCCTGGAGCCTAAGCGATGAAGCGTGCTCTTAAAAATTGGATGAGTATGATTGAACACAAAGATTATTGTAAGTGGATAATGAAGTGCCCTCTTCATGCGCCTTGCGATTAGCCCTGAGGTGCATGCTTTACACACTTTGCCACCCTCGCCTCGCTTCAGCATATTGATGCACGTGAACTGCGCCTCGCTTTGCTTCGCACTTCGGCAAGCTTTTTAAACACTGGTCACTTCAATTCCACATCCAACAACACCAAGGGTTTACTATGTACCATTAGGCCGATTTAATAATCACCACGAACATCAATGACACAAGTCATGTTCTAAAGTAGTCCAAAACCAAACCATCAACAGCCCTACTAAATTCTTCTTTTTCTTTTTTGAAACATTCGATAGAAGACCAAAACTAGGAAACCATCCAAAGTCACTAGTCGTCCAAAAAGCTCAAGCTTTTAGAAAATGTGCCCTACAATCTAAATCAATTTGCCTAAAACATATCATAACCAGTCTTCCGAATGGTATGGACACAGATAGGATATGGGACGCACCCAAACCTATCCGTCGGTATATAATTAAGTATTACTTTCAGCAGGCAAACCCAAACTTTGTTACAAATCATGCAACTTCTCACAAGATTTTCCTCGCACCTTAAACCAAACTAAAAAGACATATCAGCCGGGACATTCACAAGAAATGTGCATAAGAGTTAACCTATGTTGAAGACCTAGCAATGCCGATGACTATATTCTTCTTTACTAAACAATTTCTAGTTTCCACATAAGTCCAACTACTTTTAACAAGACAATCACAAGTGTAACAATATCTATAATCTAAATAGTCAATAAGAAATAGTATGTGGTATAGTTATTAATGAAATTACTGAAGGAAGCTTATGATCATGATAACAGTTAAGCATATGGTCATCCCAAAAAAAAGTACCCTATCACATGCAATGAAATCATGGGGGATGATGACTGATGCCAACAAGAAACCATAAAGACTAACAACAACAAAATGATATAAGGCTGCAGTTACAATACAAATAGGTGGCTAAACCAGACATCAACAGTACCTTAAATCCTGCAGGGGTGGGACTGTCTAAAAACCCATCCTCAGATGCTAAGCTTTGCTTAGCTCCGTCCGAGTCGCCATTCCTGATGGCATCACCACTCAGTTTCACGTCTGCCGTGATGCATACTGTTTTCTCAAAAAAAATCAAGTGGGAATTCCGGATTTAAACCAGCATAAGCTTTATTTCTAAGAATACCAGATCCCAGACTCTTCACTTTTTCTAACATAGCAGCTGAACTAGCATCAACCCCAACAGGAACATGTGAGTATATCTGGAGACTGCCATCATAATGTAAAACAAGACAGTGGATTTTGTCTTTGGATAATGGCTTGTATGCAGTTATCCCAACCAAAGGCAAGGTTGAACCCACTGAATGACGTAGGTTCTGTGCAAACATCTCGTTCTCCCCCAAGGAAACAGCAAGGGCAACATTGGACCTTAGAGTCGAGAAACAGACAAATAATCCACTCCCAACAAGCAATTCCCTTCAGCGATGCAATCCAGCTGGTCGCAGCTTACCATCATGCTCATCCTCATATATTGCAGATATCTCGGTAAGAGAAGTTGCATCAGGATTTAACCGGCCAACCAATGTGCTTCCATCTTGGTAAGATAACAAGAATAGCTTATAAGTTGGTGAAGAGTACAGAGACGATCCCTTCACGAGCACATCTTTACCTACAATTTGAAACATTTCCTTTCATTGACAATTCTAGCTTGAATAAGCATCCAAGCTCTGAGAGAACAATAAGAAACATCCTTCCCTGGGTTGCCACAACAAGTGTTGCATACACAATCATGTCATCAGGCAATGTGAAGTAGTGCATGGGACTGATGTTGTCCTGAGAAAGATCATATATCTTGACAAACCGGTTGGTAACCACCATTAGCTGAACCAACTCCTGGAACCCAATCCACATGCCTGATATAAGACCCTTGCAAAGCAAGTTCAATAGCTAGGAGATCAGTTACCTCTCCACGATGACTTACAGTAAGGACCTGGCAATCTTCATAGCCTGCTACAGCAAGATAATTCTCTACCACAGGGTTGAAGACAAGATGAACAATTTCAAATCGGACAACATTCTTAGAGAGGGGTTTCACATTAGCCTTGTCAGTTGTCACAGGTGCAACGGTTGCCTGCCCAATCAGCTGCCCAACATCAAATATGGCCACTTTGTAACCTTCACCAACAGCAAGTCAACCTCAAATGCTAACACTAAGCAAGGACTTCACAAGTGATCCACCAGCTAAATGAGATTTCAGCTCCTTGGCATTAGGATAATCCGCTCTTATCTTGAGGTCTAAGAGCATCTCCAGCCTTGACCCATTTTAAGACCCAAATTCAAAATTTGGGTAAAAACCACAAAAATACCTCTCCAAACCCTTCCCCATTTTGGGTTTTACCCATTTTTTCCCCCAAATCTAAGACAACTTTTGCCTTGACCCATTTTTTGCAACAACAACTTTTGCCTTGACCCATTTTTTGCAACGGCTAGTTATAGATAGAGAGAGAGAGAGAGAGAGAGAGAGACCTAGCTGGAGCTTCTGTATTTCGTCGGAGCCGGTCAACCTTTGCCGAAGTCGCACTGAGTTGCTGACCGTTGAAGCTTTCTTCGCTGGATTTGTTGTCTGATCTTTGCGTTGTCGGAGCTGTCTTCGTTGGAGATTTGTGCTGCCAGATCTTTGTTCATCGAAGCTTTGTGTTGCTTGAAGCTGGACGCCGATCATTGCTGGAGGTGCAGAAGAAGATGTAGAAAGAGAAAGTGGTGGTTTTGATTGTGAGCAGACGAAGAAGGTGGAGACGCGATCTGTTTTGATTGGCTCTATTTACCATTCTGCCATTAAAAATATATATATATTTGGGTAAAATTTGGGTTTGATGATTGGAGATGTGCCTACCCAAAATGGGTTTTTATCCAAAATTTGACTCAAATTGGGGGGGGGGGGGGGGGGAGGGAATGGGTGAAGGCTGGAGATGCTCTAACGACCCACTTTTATATGCCTTCCTCAATTGCAAAAGATCGACTCCGTAAGAAAGCACATTATCTTCACCCAATATATTGGTCTTACCTTTTGAAAGGTTGGAGTCCCTTCTGCAAGTTACAGAAGGCAACAACAAAGAGCAAAGTTCAAGCACCTGACCTTCAACATTAAGTTCTTTAAGAATCAACGGCATTGCATCTTGAACCTCTCTTGGAATAGATAACCTAATAGAGTTATCATTGTCCATAGGGACGTCTTCATCAAAATCTGAATCACTATCAGGGAGCTGATCTCCATCCTCAGTAAAGGGTAGAAAAGACTGAAAATTGGCAGAGCCACGAGTGGGCGCATTGTTACTAGCATTAAATTTCCGAGGCTTCCAGCACTGGCAACTGCTACCTCCAACACCCCCAGCTCCACGATCACAAAAGAAGCGACTTGAGCAGGAGTATACAACACGATGAGGAGTATACAACACGATGACCACGATGACAAACTTTGGCACACACAGAACAGCAGCCTTTTGACACAGTCAGATTGCATGTATAGCAAAAGTACCAAGGTCTCGGAATTTTGTCCATGCTGCCACTGGATGTAAATGTGCAAACTTTGGAAGCAAGAGCCCTATCACTGTTAGAATCATCTTCCTCATCCTTGTCCATGCTACCCACCTCACCATCTGATGTTCTATCATCCTCATCTTCATCCGCAGAAGTTGCATTGCATTCAAGAGATGCGGATCCCCCTTCCTGATTAGCAGAAAGAACCAAGGTCTCGGAATTTTTTCCTGAACTTGGAGATCGTGAGGCCATAATTCCCATACCAGCACTATTACCAGACAAAGACTTCCCAAAAGATTTGTCAATGGTACTTTTATTCAATCCACAATCACTCAAAATGGCACCAAGAAAACCAAAGAGAAACTTCAGACCTTAAAGTTGATGCTCATCACCAGCCAGCCTCTTCATCAGCACCAGACACCGCTGCACAAGGGCCTTCATTGAAGTCTCACCTCTTGACAGTTGAGCAACAAAACTGAAATAGGATTTTGTCGTCTGAGCATTAAATAGCAAAAAGGCATTATCCAGAGAAACCAGCATGGCTTCAAAAACATGGCTCTGCAGTTCTCCTGATCGTTGTTCAGAAAATGGCGATACAAGGCATGCAATAAAATCCATGGTTGATTCCCTTAGAGAAACTGAACTTGCTTTTACACAGGCAATCCCACCTGAATCTTCCACCATCGAACCTAACAGTCGCCTTTCTAACCATTGTGAAAGGAAAAGTAAATCCATGCTGTGAAATTTCTCCTGTATTTTTTGTTTGATACCAGGACATGTATCTCCTGGTACAATATCAATGAAGAAATTAAGAACCTTTACATTTACTGGTTCAGAGTCGCATTTACATTTACTGGTTCAGAGTCACATTTGTCCAATGAATCCATCAGAACCAACAAATCACCACGTTGTGAACCATAAAGATCCTTGACCTGGGCTGAAACATCTTCCCCACAGAGAGAATCTGAAAACAACAGCTCTTGAGGGGTCCTTTTGTAGGATATCCATGAAGTCAATAGCCTTGTTAACTATCCATTCATGAATACTGCTGTTATTGACTTCTTTTAGATTGATCAACCTTAGAAATTCTTCCATGTGCTTCAGTTCATATAAACAGCTATAATCAGGCACTTCCAAACGTTCAATCAAGCTGCGGTAAACTGATTCACAATTTCGGTGAATACTGCCAAAAACCTTGTCAGAATTGATTGTCATGACTGAATCAAGAATCTGTCTAAATACCTCAGTCTCCATGGAGCCAACTCTTATAGTATCTCTACAGTTAAGCAGCCCATCTAAAAAGTAAATCATACCTCTAATGCCAAGAACGCAAGAAACGAGACTCCCACTTGGAGTTTGAAAATAACAGGGAAAACCATGCAAGACAAATTCCCAAAAGACCTAACTGGATTCGATTCCTTAAGAAAGTTTGTCAATGGTACCGTCCAACTTCAACAAAAGATCATAAACAGACTCCAGCTGACTTGGATTGATTACTTCCTTCTCAAGGAGCTCATCCTGCATGCATTTCTCAAATCCAGTATATTTCAAAAGCAACAAAGGTGAAGATTCCTGGGTAGAATGCTTGCTACTACTGAAGGCAGAAAGGAAGGATTTCTGATAAACCCGCAAGTATCTATTTAGCAAAGAAGAGAATATCCTCAACAACTCTGCAACTTGATTTGCACCAAAGACCCTGGAAACCAGGCCTTCAGCAATAGAAAGAAGCTCATTGTCCCTGGATATCTGATCTGACCATACTGGGCCAGTGAAAGTAATTGAATTCTTCGAGCAATACCTCCAAATGCCAGCATTAAGTAAAGACAGTACTAGAGAAAGCCATGAACCATTCCTCAAAAAATCCAATCCTAACTCGCCACTGTCCCCAGACAAGTTTACAGCATGCAAATGCTGAAGCACAGCAAAAACCATCTCTGAGAAGTTGACCTTCTCTGCAATAACACCACAATGGCCCAAGAGTGAGTGGCTAAAACAGAATAAATGCTCCACATTTGAGGTGTCCATAGAATGTTTGCCACTCCAGAAGTGAAGCAGATGTTCCAATGTGGAACCCATTGTAGGAACATTCCAACAAAGCACAAATACATATCTTTCAATGACAAGATCATCCACTGTTTCAGCTATTTTGCCTCTCCAATGGCCCAGAATCTGCGAGAAGGTCGCACATAAGTCACCCCAACTCAAAGATAAGCAGCCAATCACCATCTCGTCTCGACACACTGAAGCAGGAAGCGGTGCAATATCAATCAGTTGATTAAGCATGTTACTGCTGATGGGACCATCTCTGATCCATCCAGGCATCAAATTCTCCACAGCAACCGATGCCCAGGATGACAAATGATCATTGCCAGTATTCAGAAGACATACTCCAGCAATTTGGGCGTCCCTCAACTTGGATCTCAATACCAAAAGCAATGATGAAGGGCAAGCATGCGGGTAGTATATCATATGGCGAAGCACTAAAACCAATCGTGAAATCAGCAAAGCCCAGCATAATACCTGTGTATTGGTGAAACCAGAGGAACCGTCGTCAATTTGACTAAAAGAAGAAAATATAATGCCCGCCAGTGTTGACTTTTCGGCATCAGATGATAAATGGAATGCCATAAGAAGAATCTCAATGTGATAAGTAGAGGGCAGAGTCTCAACAAGTTCCTTAAGGCTAGGACAGCTTGAAAAAACTGCTTTTGCCTTTTCCACAACGAAATCAACATATATCTTGAAGATTATGGTTCTCAACTAGCTACCAGACGAACCTGCCCTACAGATAACAACATGAGCTAGCAAGGTCAGGGTCTGCTCATTGTAAACAAAAACACCATTATCAACTTTAAGAATTTGCTCAACCAGATA
Organism: Rhododendron griersonianum; assembly: GCA_018127125.1. Taxonomy (NCBI): domain Eukaryota; kingdom Viridiplantae; phylum Streptophyta; class Magnoliopsida; order Ericales; family Ericaceae; genus Rhododendron; species Rhododendron griersonianum. The sequence continues at coordinate 32,872,736 of CM030792.1, read as the reverse complement.
TTCCTCAAGTGAAGAAGACAACGCATGGTGCAAGAGAAGGTGGTGCAGAAGTTCAAAGCAAAGTCCATGTATATTCCCAATCTTATCAGAAGTCTCCTCTTCATAACAACAGCACTGACAGTAAAGTATGGAGAGCAGAACATCCATATGGGTGCCCGTTAGCTTTCGGCAACCATCCTCGTAAATAGAAGGATGCCAATCAGGAGAAAAAAGACGCATATTAAGAAAGCTAACTAGTTCTGTAGCAGCTTGAATTGGCATATTAGAAAAGTGGGAGACAGAACTGACAGCAACAGTGGGTTGATCACACCCATCTGCTGATTCTACCAAACGACCACCCTCGGGGATAAGGTCTCCAAAGAGAGCTTCTTCTTCATGGCAAACAGTACTTTCCAATTCAGCAGAACAAACTGCTTTTGTGGCACTGGAAAAGGATCTCTCCAGTTTTGGCCTTAATTTTACTCCCTCAGAATGAAGGAATAGAACATCTAAATTTTTATTCAGATTTTCGGATAATGAAAAGTTGGATGATTAGATCGAGCACCTATAGGTACCGGATTAAGCTGATTTTTAGCGAAGGCCTTCGAAAAAATATTTTACATTTAATGAACGGCTTGGATTGTTTGCGTGAGACCCATGGTGGGCCCCACAACAAAATCTGTGCACAATTTGTGCACAGATTGTCTGTGCGGACAGATTTATTGTTTCCTTGGCTTGCCTCCTCCATCCTCTCCACCATTTTTCTTGTCAAATAAGAAAGACAACAAATGAGCATCAGGTAGAACCACACCATAAGATATAAGATATAGAGCTGAGCCACCATAAAAGATTCAGCAAATTACCAATAAGTATAGAAAAGGGCCATTTAATTCCCATTAAGGATTGAGATGCCTTGTACTTACGTGTAAGTCTAAGCAGATAGGAAAAGTTATCTTTTTGCCCTTACAGTTCAAATTTAATTTTAGGGTGCACTTTCCTATTATAGGGTAGGGTACCCTAGGGTTGGGTAGGGTTTAGGCACTTTAATAGGGTTTTAGGGTGCACTTTTCTATTGTAGAGTTTCAGTGGTTTAGGCACTTTCATAGGATTTTAGGGTGCACTTTTCTATTATAGGGTTTTAGTGGTTTAGACACTTTTTATAGGGACAATTTTGAGAAAGTATTCCAGATATCCTTAACAGTGCATTTCCGTTTTTTTTCCTGGAGTGCGCGGAAAGAGGGGGAGTCCAAAACAAGAGCTACACGTAAATCTCTCAAAAAAATTACCAAAAGAGAGGCAACCAAATTGTGATGAGCAAAGGGAAAGATAAAAGAGACCTCGAAGGACGAGGTCCAATTTAGATGAGAAAGGGCGGGTTTGACCTATACCATGAACTTGCCAAAGGGGGAGACCTGCCTAAATTCAACAGGCAAATGAGATAAAAGGTTAAGCGATACATAACACATACTACAAGCCCTGACGAACTCGTTAACACCCTTACAATAGTTTTTTTCTGATAAGAGATTCAAAACGTAAAGATAGATTCTTATGTAGCCACAAAAGTGAAGCGATCGCTCCATAAAACGAAGACAAAAGAAAAGTACTAACCTTCTCGCCACCACTCAAGAGGGACACCTTCTATCAAGCATAACAGCTTTGAAATTGCAACGCCTAAGGAGACATTTTACATCATCAATTCGCTAGTCATCTGCAACTTCCGCCACAGTCTCAAGTCTCAAGCACTGTTTTATCCAAATCAAGTGCCTCTGCCTGAATTAAATAATTACTCGTACAGAGAAATAATGGACCAAACAAAACTACAAGAATCTAGCTGATCACAGGTAGATACCTGATTCTGCTAAAAATAATTTTGAAGAACATTATGTTCTCCAAGCAGAACTTCACCTCCTCTGGGCTTCTCTAAACCCATAATAAGTTTAAGCAAAGTACACTTTCCACACCCATTTTGGCCATTGACTCACCCCTTTCAACCACCACATTAGCCTTCTCAAACAAAACCTAACAAAGAATGTATCCCACGTACAATAATAAAAAACAGAGAGTTGAACATCATTAGCCCTCTTTCAATTCATCATATTACTTACCTCATACCCAAATTCAAATTTCAAATTCTTGGCGTTACAACAGCTCTCTCGCTTCTTCTGCGCTCAGCGAATTTGATGTTCATTTATTTTTGTATAAAAGGCTTGTCAATTTGTTCACCTTCCTAAAGCTTTTCAAGTGTCTATTTTCACAAAAATGACACAGTAGTTATGAACCCCACCAATAATAAAACAGAATTTGAACGAAATCATGATCAAGCCACATAGAAAGCAACTTTGCTTTAGTACTGCATATCAGTGTATTATTCTGTCCATTCTAAACACGAGTTGTGCGTAGTTTTCTCTACAGCACGAATAAACAGAATTTTAGAAGCTTATTAGGAAAAAAAAATTTTATCAAAAGATCACGAGTCTGCCTACCTAAAAAAGATCACAAGTCGTGATCCTTCTACGCACAGCTAACCAACAAAAGCATACAGTTTAGTATAGATAAAACGCATCAAAACCGGTCTAAAGATGGATCTATGAAAACGAAAATATTCTTGTCTGTTTGGCAAAACTAAATTTTTTATTTAATTTCTTTTTGACTAAAGTCAACAAAAATCGACCAAAGTCAACCCCTTTTAAAAAAGATTTAGACATTTAGTCCAAACAGCATGGCTAAACTTTTGCCAAAAAGACATCAACAAATTTAGACAAGCCAACCCCACTCTGCAAAAATTAAAGAAGAGGGGTTGTACACACATCTGCTATAAAATTCCAAGCCATTTCAGCATTTTTTTCTCAATTTCTTTGTTCTGTTTGGTCATTTTTCAGGTGCAAAAAAATGAAAGTTAAAAACAAAAACGCTTCCGAACACAATGTAGTCCCAACCCAAGCGGATAGATTTAGAGGTCCAAACCCAAACTTTACTCTACAATGGAAAAGAGATTCACTCTCGAATAAACCTGAATCTGCTATTGGTGAGCTTGGAGATCTCAGTTTTGTAACCCTCTGCTTATGACTCAACCTGCAAACTTCATATATTTAAATGAGTAATTAAAACTCAAAAAATGCAAATGTAAAGAATAACTAGGCCAAGACTAAAATTAAATCACATTTGAACTGGAATTTCAATGAACTGGTTATCACCTTCAGAACTATGAATCCCAATTCGGGTTTCATCTCAATCTCGGTTGAGTCATGCTAGAGCAACGAGACACCGAAGCCCGATCTTAATTCTCAAAGCCGATGTCTGCCGGTTAATTTGCTTTGGTCACACCCCACAACCAGAAATCCAGAACTCTTGAGGCCTTTCTCCTGACACTGAAATAGCACCTAGTAAAGCAATTTACTTAACCCACAAAAAACCACAAACATGATGGAAAGAGTGTTTATTTCAATTCACATTCCGATTCTTCAAAAATCCTGATGGAAAAAAGAGCCAAAGATCAGCTCAAATTTTTACTCACAAATATCGTGTAAACAACCAAATTATAGTTATCAATAGGTATCTCCAAACATAGATTTCATTAGATACATTTCAAAGTTCCATAGTAATAAAAATAGCAAACACTCATTGCAGTCAGCTACCTTCCATATAGGTCCAAAAAAAAAAAAATAGCTTCCATAGAATCCAGCATACTTTATTTTATTTTTTTTTACAAGAAAACATCCACTCATGAATTGGCACCGTAGGCTGGTCAAAATGGGGACCATGCTAGGTCTTGTGTTTAGTTTTGCAGAAGCAATGGGAAAAGGGGTAAATTACCATGAAAGGAGCACAAGGAATGAGGCCTATAATTGAGAAAGAAAACAGAACAAGGAATAGCTTAAAATGGATTATTGGTCAAATTCTTTTAGGGAAAAACTAAACTTAGCACATAATTATACATAAGCGATTAGGGTTCAATTTCTTATACCAAGCTTGTTAGCATCATAGGGACCTACACACAGTCCCCATATTATACCGGCCTGAAACATAAGTCATTCTTTCACTATTGAAGGCAAAAGAAAAAATGCAATTATGTATATCCTAAACCTATCATATTATGCAAGCCTCACAATTCTGTATATCATAAAGATCAACGATCCTTGACCTACCCAAAACAAATAAGCTTTCTAGAGAAAGAAGAATAACAATCCATTGAATAGAATCAAACATCAAGCAAATGAAAACAAGAATAAGAAACCAAAACAAGCGAAAAAAACAACATACAATTCAAAAGATTTTAACCTATGAAGATATAATTATAATTTATAACTCAGGCAGGAACAAAAACACCGACTATAGTTGCAACAATATTGATGGCATTAAACAAAACTAAGAAGTTGCAGTTATGAGGTTGACACTTACTGACCTTGTCATCATCTTAGAGCGATTTATATGCTCTTGACCATGGCTTTGCTGCTACACGAGCTCCAAATGAAATCTAATTTCAAGACTGAAGGCTTTTAATTTGTGAGAAGTTCTAGTGATAAAAACAACAGGTACTTCTAAAACAATTGACTATCATCTCTTTATGACAACTTGAAATTTTAAACAAAGAGAGTCAAGAAACACCAACCAAAAAAAACAAGAACACAAAAGACATGACATTCAACACCAACATACATAGCACGGAATACATTGATGGTTTTGTCACTCTTTTAAGTGGAGTACAATCCAAAGATTGTTGAGCCAAAACTTACCATGTTTCTGATGCAAACCCAAATAACCATAGATTAACTTAGAGAGAGAAACTCCCAAATGGGATACAAAAGAGACTAGCTCTTGATAATATTTGTTCAAAATGATAAAGCTACCAAAATAAAGGACTCCATCACCTATATATAGACTCAATACAAAAAGACATAAGTGCCCTTACTACATACTACATCATACTCCCCTACTAAAAAGAAACTTGTCCTCAAGTTACGGTAGTGTCCTCCGGCAAATAGGGCACCAAGTGTTGCACATTGAATGTGTTGGAGATGCTCAAATGAGAGGGTAAGCGGACTTGATAAGCATTGTCATTGATCTTGCGCAAGACTTCACAAGGACCCACTTTCCGATCGTTCAACTTCATGTAAGCACCGTGAGGATGCCTATCCTTACTCAAGATAACCCAAACAAGATCCCCTTCTTTGAACAAAACCTCCCTTTTGTGTGCATCAACGGCCGCCTTATACTTCGCATTAGACTTCTCAATGTTGAGCTTAACTTGAGAGTGGATATTCTTCATAAACGTAGCCATATCTTCCGCCTTGGAGTGTCCTTTCTTAGGAGTTGGCAAAGGAACGAGGTCAACCACACTAGAAGGTTTCAACCCGTAAACCGCTTCAAATGGGGAAGTGTGGATGGTGCGGTTTAGAGAAGAATTGTAAGCAAACTCCGCCAAGGGAAGAATTCCATCCCAACTTTTTGGATGTTCGCCAACTAAGCATCGCAACAAATTCCCAAGACTCCGGTTTACCACTTCCGTTTGACCATCGGTTTGAGGGTGAAAAGAAGTACTAAAGCATAAGTTGGTGCCAATCTTCCTCCACAAGGTCCTCCAAAAGTGGGCAAGGAACTTAGCATCTCTATCGGAGACAATAGAAGTAGGAACGCCATGCAACTTGTAGACCTCCTTGAAATAGAGATTGGCAATGTTAGTCGCATCCATAGTCTTCTTACAAGGTATGAAATGAGCCATTTTTGAAAACCGATCCACTACCACCATGATAGAATCACTCCGCCTTTGCGTTAGAGGAAGCCCCAAGACAAAATACATACTCACGCATTTCCAAGGACTTTCCGGCACCGGTAAAGGCAAATACAATCCCGCATTAGTGGCTGTTCCCTTACTCCGTTGGCAAGTTTGGCACCTTTGCACATAGCCTCCCACATCTTTACTCATTCCCGGCCAATAGTATGCATCTTGAAGCAACGCTAGAGTCTTATCCTTGCCAAAATGACCCACCTTGTGACTTTCGGCCAACAATTGCTCCCTTAAAGAGCATGTATGGACACACAACTTTAATTCTTTGAAGAGAAATCCATCCTTCAACATGAAACATGGATCGATAACCTTATTACCCCTGTGCAAAGCATCGATTATCTTACTAAAGTAAGGATCTTCGGCATAGAAAGTGCGAAACTCTTCAAACCCAATAACCGGTTCTTCATTTCCACCAAGAGAGCCACTCTTCTACTCAAACCATCAGCCACTTTGTTGAGAATCCCCGATTTGTGCTTCAAAGAGAACGTGAATTGTTGTAGATAAGCCACCCACTTGGCATGCCGTTTATTGAGGTGTTGTTGGCTATTGATGTACTTAAGAGCTTCATGATCGGTGTTGAGGACAAATTCCTTGTAGGCAAGGTAGTAACTCCAATGCTTGATGGCTTGGACAATGGCATAGAATTCCAAGTCATAAGTAGAGTACTTGAGTTTAGCACCGTTCAACTTCTCGCTAAAGAAAGCAATAGGTTGACCACCTTGGCTTAGAACTCCACCAATTCCAACTCCCGAAGCATCACAATCAAGTTCAAAAGTTTTGTCAAAGTCGGGTAAGACCAAGATAGGAGCTTCCGTAAGCTTGGACTTCAACAATTTGAAACTCTCGGCGGCTTCTTGGGACCATATGAACACCCTTTGCTTAAGGCAATCGATAAGAGGAGCCGCGATACTACTAAAGTTGGCAATGAACCACCTTGTAGGCGTTGGCCATTCCACAATGGCTTTAATCTTGTCTTCATCCATGTGAACCCCCTTTGAAGACACAACATACCCCAAAAAGACCACCTTATCAACGGCAAAACTACACTTCTTCAAGTTCCCATAAAATTTCTCTCTTCTCAAAATTTCAAAGACTTGTTGGAGGTGCGATAAATGATCTTCAAAGCACCGGCTATACACCAAGATATCATCAAAGTACACAACTACACATATACCCAAGAGAGGTTGAAGCATTTGAGTCATTACCCGCATAAAAGTGCTTGGAGCATTGGTAAGACCAAAAGGCATCACAAGCCATTCAAAAAGGCCATGAGGGGTCTTGAAAGCCGTTTTCCATTCATCTCCCGGGCGAACCCGAATTTGATGATAACCACTTCTTAGATCAATCTTTGAGAAGACCTTTGAACCGGCAAGGCAATCCAACATATCATCTAGCCTCGGAATGGGAAAGCGGTACTTGATAGTGATCTTGTTGATAGCTCTACTATCCACACACATCCTCCAAGAACCATCCTTCTTTGGAGTCAAAAGAGTGGGCACCGCACAAGGGCTAAGGCTTGCCCTTATGTAGTCTTTCTCTAGAAGATCCGTAACTTGCCTTTGAATCTCTTCCCTCTCCCTTGGAGACATTCTATATGCGGGCTTGTTTGGAAGGGGCGCCCCGGGTACCAAGTCGATACAATGTTGAATATCTCGCAAAGGAGGCAATTCGGGAGGCAACTCTTGAGGAAACACATCAACATACTCCTTCAAAAGTTTAGAAATCGCCTCGGGAGCATCCGACACATCCATATCCGCCATAGGAACCAACACTAGAACATACCCAGTTTCATGACTTTCCTTGAGAAATCCTTTAGAAGCAAGCAACGTAGTGGGAGGAGGCTTTGTATTCACCTTCTCTTTCATAGGTAACAAAGTGAATTGTCGCTTCTCCTTAAGGACGGTGTAGGTATTCTTCTTTCCATCATGGATGGAATGCCTATCATATTGCCACGGGCGACCAAGTAGTATATGACAAGCATCCATAGGAACCACATCGCACCAAGCTTCATCAAAGTACTTTTGCCGAATGGAGAAAGATACCAAGCACCTTTTAGTCACCTTGATTTCATTACTCTTCTTAAACCAAGAAAGGGTATAAGGATGGGGATGCTCCTCCACTTTGAGTTGTAACTTGTCCACCACCTCTTGAGAGACTACATTCTCACAACTTCCACTATCAATAATCATGTTGCAAACTCTACCGCCAACATTGCAAGTGGTGTAAAAGATATTGGTACGCAACCAATCTTCATTACTAGCATCCTTAGGAGTAAGGAGAGTCTTCTTGATCATCAACGCATAGCCTTCTTCCTCCTCATCATCACCCCCAATTTCTTCACATATTTCTTCATCATAAACGGGAATATCATCCTCACAACCTTGTTCCATAACCTCCTCAATGAAAAGTGCCTTGTTACGACCTCCAGGAAGCCTTACGACAATCCGAAGACTTGTGACCCGGTTCCCCACACTTGAAGCACTTAAAGCCCCCACTTTGGAATTGACTTGAGCCCCGAAGCACCGGATTGAGGCTGATTTTGAGCGGGTGTTGAAGCCTTATCCGCTCGGTTTTGAGTACCAACCCCGGAAGAAGCACCTTGGCCACCACTAGAGGAAGAACCACCCCTAGCATAAGAGTAAAAGGGCTGCCCGGACTTGGTACCGCCTTGATATTGTTGCCCGGATCTCGAAAACTTCCTCTTTTCTTGCTTTTCGGCCACCAAGGCCCGATTGTAAGCTTCCGAAACCGTCCACAAAGTTTGCATAGCAAGGGCATCTTGGATTGTGATTGACAACCCACTTATGTACCTTGCAACCATTTGATCTTCACTTTCATTCAAATCAACTCTAGCAACAAGTTGATGGAAAGCCTCTGTGTACTCATCAACACTTCCAACTTGTTTGAGATTATGCAAATTCTTGTAGAGGTTTTGCATATAGTTGAAAGGCAAGAATTGCTCATTGAGTTTCTTCTTCATTTTCTCCCATTCTCTAATCTTTCCCTTTCCTCTTCGTAGCCTAGTTCCTTGCAATTGCTCCCACCAAGCGGAAGCTCTTCCTTTGAGACGGATAGCCACTAACTTCACTTTCTTCTCCTCGGAGACATCTCCATAATCAAATACTCTTTCAACGGTATTTATCCAATCAACAAACTCATCCGGGTTAAGACTTCCATTGAACTCGGGAAGTTCAATTTTGATGTTCCGCTCCCAGCTATAAGGAGAGTGAGTGAAAGGTGGCCGACGCCAATTCGGATCACCAAACGGATTGTCAAAGTGACTATGAGAGTCCTCGGACCCTCCACTACCCGCACGCGACACTTGCAAGCCTTGCACCATCGCCGTTAGGGTAGCAACTTGTTGTCTCAACTCCTGAATCTCATGGTTTTGGTTGCCAAACTCATTCTCTTCACCATTGTTCAACACAAAGCCTCTACCTCTACCTCCTCTTCTACCTCTTGCCCGATAAGCCATTACAATACTCAAATTCAACTCCAAACAAGTAAATCAACCCCAAATAATGAAAACCCAGTCAACTCAGCCACCAATTTCAACAGAAACAACCCAAAAACACTTAATCACCCGTAATTATACTCGAATCAACAACTACGGAGCAATCTAGTAACAACCCAGCAAAGAAAATAAGGATTCAACACTTACCCACCTTAGATCTTGTCCGAAATCAGCGAAAATGGGTTAAAATCAGTCCGAAAACCCGCAAAACCCACGGATCTGACTTGAAATCACTGTATCAGGCTCCGAAATCACTGTAGCAGTTCCGAAATCACTGTAGCTGCGCTCGAAATCACTGTAGCAGTTCCGAAATCACTGTAGCTGTGCTCGAAATCACTGTAGCATTCCCGAAATCACTGTAGCAGTCTCCGAAATCACTGTAGCAGCTCCGAAAATGGGTTTTGGTTGTTCGAAACTTAGAGAACAGCTCCGAAAAGGGTCGAAATCGAAGTTTTAAGGGTTGGGTTGAGCAGATCTGGTGATTTGAAATGAAATGGTGTTTCCGGCGAGGTTTTCCGGCGCCGGTTTAGGGTTCCGGCGAGGTTCAGGATTCCGGCGAGGATTCCGGCGAGATGAACGGTGGGGATCGAGCCTAGAAGCTCTGATACCAAATGATGCAAACCCAAATAACCATAGATTAACTTAGAGAGAGAAACTCCCAAATGGGATACAAAAGAGACTAGCTCTTGATAATATTTGTTCAAAATGATAAAGCTACCAAAATAAAGGACTCCATCACCTATATATAGACTCAATACAAAAAGACATAAATGCCCTTACTACATACTACATCAGTTTCAAAAAGCATTAACATACCCGTGTGTGTGTGTGTGAGAGAGAGAGACATCTGTAGGGAAATCACTGTATAAAACCTTGAAAAATAAATACGGTTCCAAAAAACGTATCGTCCTAGCAAATCACAAAACCTCATCAAGGGAAACTTCATGGTTCCCTTTTCCATAAATTAAAGTAGAAAGGATAGATAAAGACCAACAAAGTAAAAACTTTCAAGTGTAATGTTGTCAAAAAAAAAAGCACACCAACAGACAAATGAGAAGTTATAATATAGCATGCTCATGACACTAAAATAAGCTTTCTAACCTATAAGTTTAGGCCTAGAAGCAAGCTTTTGACAGTGAAGCAAAAGATAATTCTCCAGCCAGGCAAGCAATTTACGTAGTACTTTCAAACCATTTCCATGCCAATTTCAAAAACATATGAGATAAATATACATGCCAATTTCAAATATCATCTTTACCACTTTCAAGAATCAAGAAAAAAAATGCGGCTTGTAAAAATCTAACAGCGACAACCATTAACCTAAGTTTACCAACCAGGCAATGAAAAAATAAGAAGAAAAAAACACAGCTCGAAAATAGGACATTGAAAACTTTCAGGTTTGAAGCAAGCCCTATACCTGGGTTTTCTTCCTTTTATTTTCCTTGGCTTGCCTCACCCATTCTCTCCACCATTTTTCTCATTAAATAAGAAAGACAACAAATGAGCATCAGATAGAACCACACCACAAAATATAAAGCCGAACCACAATAAGAGATTAACAAAAGAGAAGAACCTCAATTATGATGGGCAAAGGGAAAGATATAGGTTTGAAATGAAGACAAAAGAAAAAAGAAAACAGAGAAGTGTTGCCTCTACAAAATACAAATAGTGTGCACATAGGAAGGACCTTTGAAATGCTAGCTTTCTGTAAATGGATTCCTTCAGCATGCTATGACAGTTTGTCACGGCTGCATCTCAGGATTTTGAGAAAAAAAACCTTTTTGTCAATGAAGAGAAATCATATCTTTTTCCAATCTGAGTAACACAAGAAGATGAGACGGGGGATGCTAATGGCACCATTAGCAGAAACATTTTGCCCCATATTATAGATGCTGCAAAGGAGAAAAGGGAAAGGATAAACTCGAATATTCCATGCAAATGCACAGGATATCTACAATACATGGATTGTGGAAAGGTGTCAGGTAAGGAAATAACATGTATATCTCTATGTGGGATTTATGTAGTTTTCATATCAAGGATACGAGGACATCACAGAATACTTCTTTTCCTTGAGATATTTCTTTGACTTTGTGAGGTAAAATGTGAATTCCTATATAAGATGTGAAGACAAGCATTGCCCCTAGCTTATGGAATTTTAGAACAATTTCCATGGAAAAGTAGATTCCACGACAAACATTTACACCGGTATCCGGTAATGAGTTATGAATGAAAAACAAAGCATGATCAGTTGATACAATAAAACAGTTTTCACATTCTAGAAAGAATATGTGATTCATCAAACATGGTTAATAAAGCCATCAATAGACAGTGGAAAGTACCTTGCTGTTGGAAATGGAACAGAGCTCCCAACTAGCAGTGTTGATCCTATGTTTCCCATTTGTCTCAAAGGCAGAAATAAAATGAGTATTCGGACTCCATACAAACTTTAAAAATGAAGACTTCAATATATTCTACATGCTGCATGTATTTCAGTAGCTCATTATTTCCAAGCAGCAGGTGTCATCATTCTAGTAAACTGGAAACCAACGTTTGGCCAGTTTGGGGTGGGCAAGGTTGTACCATTTGCCCCTGGTGGTTGTGCATTTCCAACAAGATTTGTCATAACACCACCTGATTTAGCTGCAGCATCCATAAGAAGGGACTGCTGCTGGTGCAACATAGCAATTTGTTGTTGGTGAAGAGCATAAGAAGGGACTGCTGCTGGTGCAACAAAGCAATTTGCTGTTGGTGAATAGCAAATGGCGACACCATATTGGACTACAAAGCAAACAAGGTATATGATTAGATACACCGACTTCGAAAGTAGTAGTTTAGCAGGCAATAAAGCAATCCACAAATGCTGTCGTTGTTGGTCTACCATTTGTTCGTTAATATAGAATTTACATATCAACCATTAACCACAAACTGTACTTCATATATTACCATAGAAACAAGACTTCTTCAAATGATAAAGCCACTCAGAAATTTACATTATCAAAAAGGCTCATATCAGTTTTAGCATCTTTTTTAGGCTTTTTTGACATCGCAGAAACTACAGAAGGGGAGTCTTGAAACAGATCTTCAATACCAAAAGAAGAATGTGTCTTCTTAGCATCCGGTTCTGTAGAGCCAGTGGTCACAGCAAAAGTAAAAACAATCTTGTTCAAATGAGGCAAACAAAGACTTACATTGGAAACCTGCCCATGCATTATCATCAGCAGAGGCAGCCTCTGAGCTATTTACACTAGGACGATCCATTGAAAGCATGTTGAAGATATCAATAGCAAAATAACCTTTCGGGGCATAGACAGCTGGACTACATTCTACCGCCTGCTTTGTTGATTCAGAAGACGCCACTATTGGTTCTGACTTCTTCTCAGTGATCTGTTGAGCCTTTGGCGGTGGAGCACAAACAATGAAAGATCGCATTCAACATACTGGTTCAGGTCCTTTAGGGGGTACATGTATACTAATCCTCGTAGTAGCCGGAATGTTGTGCCTTGTACGATGTTTTTGAAAATTTTTTTTCCTTTCCTCAGATGAATTTTCAGAATTGCTACCATGGTGATGTCCGCTCCTATCCCCAAGTATCTGCTGCTGCACAGAAGCCTCGTCTTCCAGAGGTCTAGCAGGTGACTTTGTGGTGTTGTCTTTAGGAACCCATCTTTTATCTTCATACCTTAATTAAAACATTACACGACTTTTCCACTTAAGGCTGAAAAGTTAGAATAAGACAGCAGGAATTTATGTGTTTTTTTTTAGGTCAAATGGAAATATGAAATTTATGTGTTTTGCCAAGGTGAATAGTGTAATAGAAGGGGAAAAATTTCAAAATACCTCCCAAATTTTATACTCAATGTCTAATAGGTTCCCATACTTTGTGAAACTTCAATTTTACACCCAAACTATGATTCCTTTATTCAATTTAACTCCTGTCATCAAATGGATAATGGAATGTACTGAGTTGGAACTAACGATGGGGGGAAAATCTGTTAGTGGGTATTTGGCACCACCACCAGTAGTCCAGTACTACCACAACCTCCATCTTCATTTGCTTTGCCTCTCCTCCTCTTCTATGAAAGATCTCTTCCAAATCAATCCTAAGCCCAGACCGCACACGCGACACACCTACCTCTCTCTCCACCTCCCTAAGCCACCGCCTCGAGACCAATTTTTTGTTGTTGAAGGTGGTGTTCCGCTTTTAGAAAAAGTGCTTTTTTTTCAAACGGAGGTAATTTCAAGCCCAAAAATCATGTGTTTACGCAAATAATTTTCCTACCAATATGGATCTTGTTTGATAGATCTCGTTGAGATCTTTTATACGGTGCAAAAAAAATTAAAAAATTATTTTTCATTTTTATTATAAAATTTGAAAAAAAGGAACTTTTACAAAAATCACTTTTACTGGAACACCGAACACCACCGAAATCACTAAACAGTAATGTTTTTGGGAGTTGGGACACGAGGGCCATTTTCCCGCTGGTATTACTACTTCTTTGTTATTCACTGTGAAGAAGCCCCCAAATCCCTCTCTTACCAAATTCTCCTCTATTACCAAACAGAACGAACCCGAAGAAATGCGAGGAGGCAGCGGCCACCGCTTGTGCCAGTCAGAAGAATTGGGATCGGACTCCAACGCGGAAAAGAACGGCGGAGGAACCCCATCAACGACGATGAAGTGCATGTCGTGCAGGGAGGAGTACGTGCAGCGCGGCAGCAGCACGTGCCGGGAGTCTTAAGAGGAGGCGAGCGAGCCAAAGATGACTCTCGTCTGGCCCAATCCAACAGTCAAAACAATTAGGAAACCAACTATAATCCAGATCTGGTGTGATTTTGTACAAAGGAGTGTAAAGAGAGAAAGAAAGTTCAAATGGTGGACATAGGGGTGATATGGAGTACGGGTCACAAAAAAGATGGGAGCAAAACAAAGAAAAATGATGGCATTGGTCGGCAAAGAGAGAGGGTTTCTCGATGAGTTTCGCCGATGAAAGCAGTCTGGGCCTGGGTTGGACGAACGGTTAGGAATTCGTTTAGACAAGTGGCATCAATTGGGAAATGGGAGAGAGGATGGGGGCAGGAATAGGAGACAGGATCCCACCGTTTAATCTAACTCAGCACATTCCGTTATCCATTTGACAGTTTGAGACGGCAGGAGTTAAATTGAATAATGGAAGCATAGTTTGGGTGTAAAATTGAAGCTTTGCAAAGTATGGGAGCCTATTAGATATTGAGTGTAAAGTTTGGGGGGTATTTTAAAATTGTAAAAAAAATACTTAGCACGAGCTCTGCTTCCCAATAGCTATTTGACTTCTCATTCCCCATTGCTGCATATTGGAATCATACTATCAACAACCGTTATTTTCACCTAATCTTGGACCGACATTGAACAAAAGAGTTGAGCTCATGTATTTAAGAGAAGCTTACACTGAATAAATGCAACCTGTTCAGGAAGCCATGTGTCCAGGGTAGTAGATCTCACCTATGAAAGAAACCATTGATAAAGATCCATAAAATTGCATTTAAGGGACCCAACTGATAGACAATTTTTTCAATGTTATTGTGCATATTCTAGTCTCCTATAGAAGCAAATCAATACACAAACTATCACCTTCGATGTGTGGACTCCAAGACTTCTATGGATTCTAGAACATTGCATGCATATAAAGATGCCAAGATTAACACTAGCCCACCGTGGACCGCTGCATGAAAAACGAGTCAATGCCAGACTCAAAAATCAAAATAGATGGCAGTTATTTTCAATCAAATAGCATGTAGCTACTTCATAGGTAAGGAATTGACACCAAACTGCGGGTCATAGTTCTTTATATTCGAAGTATACTTTCTGGCCCAGTATTTGTGATTCTTCTGCTCGTATTGCAAGACGTAAGTGGTTTCACACGCCTACATAAGACGAACGGGGTTCAGACCGGGAGCTAATCTTGGTTCTTCCATGCATAATATTGGCATAATTTTGCTATCGATTTCATAATTTTTCATAGTTTCCAAAAACATACTTGCATTTGTAGTCAGCACATTCCCTGTTCTCTGGCAAATGTACATAAATTAAAGGCTACATGCTATGGAGAAAGAATGGCAAGTTGGCAACAATGAAATTATGTTTCTTAAAGGAGGTTGGGGCCATCAATCATGACGAACCAATCAGAAGGGCCAAGGCCTCCAATATTATATATCCCAAGGCCAAAAACAGGCATGTGAAAAGAACAACAAAAGGTAACTACCAATATAGAACCGAACCAACAATTTTTGCAACAATCAAAAGCAACAATAAATGAAAATCTTTCTTTACTTTCTGTTTCTTTTTCTTTCTATTGTTTGCAAAGGCCCTCTGGGAATTAGTTTGGAATTTCTAGAAACAGACAGTGTTCAAGATTCAAAGTCCTTCGCAGACGCATCAACTTCAGCACCAGACTACAGTACTGGACTATGGCATCCATAATAGCCTGACTTTCCTCACCAGCATATAGCAACTTAGGGTCCTACACGACCTACACTACCAGCTAAGTTTTTGAATACTTCCTTTGTCGGTGGTGATAATCATGCAAAGGTTGCAGCAGCAGTAAAGGAATAAGGCACAGGCATAACTTTCTGACTCAAAAGAAAGAATGGGAGACTAAGAGAAAACGTGTCCAACAAATGTTGTGCTTATGCCTCCATGACATCAGCATGCCAACCAACGCTATTCGGAACAAAGAAATAAGAAATGCATAATGAATGATTTCTCATTTATTACAGTAAGCAACCCAAACAGCAGATAGATGCATAAATACCTCATCAGAGGTCAAGAATCTTAGCTTATCACTAGCAATCTCTTCACACCGGACAGTGGCAACCATGACCTAACTATCCAAAAGTGAGAAATTAATAATACAAGTCAATAGTAAGAACTGTGTTGTGCAAACCAATGCTATCTATCAATCAAACTGCAAGATTAATGCGTAACCTTGTGAGCAGGAAGGTCTAGGTCCCTATTTTCTTTTATAACTTTCCATATCTGCTGAGCACTGAAAGAAAATCCTGAGCTAGGGACAACACCTCTTCTATCCCCAGCAAGCCCTCCTGGAGCAATAGAATGGAAAAAAAGTTGCCTTAGTTGAGCAACCTGTATAAGAGGACACAAAAGGCTACAAGCCTGTGAATCCCCCATAAAATCAAATCAGAAGTAACAACCATAGTACTACACACAGACACCCTCCACTTCGTAATTGCATATCCAGATCCGTAAGCATAGGTTGGCTTTAACTTCTACTGGACATAGATTTCCTCAGTTTAAACATACATTTACAAATTTACCCTCTAAAATTTCAACCGGCATAACTAATAGATGCTAAATTGCAGATTTGGCCTTTCTCCTTCTACCTACGTCAAATTTGTTTGGGAATCCAAAGGAATTTTAGAACTTAAATTCACATAAAAAAATGTGAGAGACTAAGACTGCAATATGATTCTGCCAGCAAAAACCAAAAGGGAGCTGCCTTTTTATTAAGTGCTAGAATGTTGTGTTTCAAAAGACGCCGTGGTTTTAATGTGGCTCAGTAATTTTCTTTTATAAGGAAAACAAACTCATTTAAAAGGGATCAAAATATTTTGAAATCTGGAGGTTTTCAAATCACAGAGCTGAACAAGGTAGGGGCATTGATTGAAGAATATATGCATCGAGTGCAAATCTAGAGATGATTTATCAACGACCTAGAGAAACATGCTCAAAGTGCTGCTAGATAATTGAAAATCATAAGTTATAATAATGGAAACTGCTCTTCCTTCTCTTCGTAACTAGATAAAGCAATGACCTCCACCTAATGGCCCAAAAACATTGAGATCAGAAGGAAAACTTGCACACCAAGAGAGAGAGAGAGAGAGAGAATAACCTTGCATTAAAAAATTCACTAAGAGGGGTGTCCTTGTGAGGCTGGAATATGACCACTCTTCCAATCCCAAAACCATAAACATCCATTATCA
Organism: Rhododendron griersonianum; assembly: GCA_018127125.1. Taxonomy (NCBI): domain Eukaryota; kingdom Viridiplantae; phylum Streptophyta; class Magnoliopsida; order Ericales; family Ericaceae; genus Rhododendron; species Rhododendron griersonianum. The sequence continues at coordinate 32,855,481 of CM030792.1, read as the reverse complement.
CCTTCAGGAAAAAAAGAAAGGCAGAAAATTAAGAAAGAGTCGATAATTGTTAAATCCTCACAGAACTATGAGAAGATAATAACTGAAGGACACAAGAAAATATAGAAACGAGAGTGGAAAAGTTCTGGCTTTGGGTCCGTAGTATCATTACGAGCTTTTGGATAGCATCAGGAACAAAACAAAACTAATTCAAATTTGTCATTAACAGGAAGTGCACAAAACTGGAAAAGTCAAATTCTTATTGACTGCCATTGCATTGATGATGGTTTTCTGCTGAGAGCTGCATGAGCAAACACCACCAATGTTAGATATTTAGGAATTTAAGCTTACCCAACAAGACAAGATAGAAACCAGGATAAAGCAATGACCATTGGAAGCTTTCGAACTGATGTTTCCTACGAAAGTTCTCACAGAGTATTCGTTTCTCTGAACTTCCGGTGGAAATTGAGGTGTGTGCCGGATGAGCTGCATAAGAGGCTATAGAAGTCCTAAGATAAACACGGCCAAGAATGACACAGTTGGAAGGGCATGGAAGTTTGGAAAAGAGGTCTGTTTGACGTGGTTCATTCGAGGGAAGCATGACCAAAGGTCCATCCATTCAAGAATAAATGAGAACTTTTTAGACGGAAGAATAGGATGTAGGATATCTTTTTACAGTCAAGTTTTCAGAAGTGTCGAACTTGAACAATTCTAGATTTTGTAGACTCAGCTTTTCAAAAAAGCTGATATATTTTTTAGTCTCCTTTCTATGCAGGGATAATGAAAATAAAGTTGTCATTATTACATATCTAACTCATAGCAAAACCAGTCTTCTAAATTCGAATGAAAAATTCCTATCCAAATTTATCTTTGTCAAGACCACACGCCATACCTAAAGGGCCCTTTGGCTAGCACCTGCGACTATGTTGGAAGCCACACAAAAATACTTGACAGAAAATTTTTGGAAGACAAACAGGGAAAAAGAATATTTGTATGCACTGAATACTGTAATATTTCAGCTTTTTCCTTGCCCAAGAAAGCAAAATTCTCCCCCATAACTGCCTCAGAATGAAAGTTCCTTGTAAGAGGGACAACACAAAACATAATGGTGCCAAAATAATCATTGCATAGCATATCCATCTTACATCTTCTTTAGTGGAAGGTGTACAAAATTAATTTTCCAAGAAAAAGATACTCAAAGCATGTTGTGCATAAATCTCCTTTCGGAAGGTTTAAATTTTTTATATTGTCAGCTGACACAGATGCAAAGTGGTTCCTGGAAACAAGAGCAAGAAATTGAGGTAAAAGGAACAAAACTAAATCTGCAATTCAGAAAAGGAAGAACAAAGAAATGCAAAAAATCCAATCGTAGTTTTTTCATGAAGGGGTCGAAATTGTATACCATTGTAGTCAGGAAAACCTATATGGAGACACTGTTATACAAAGCTGAGTAGAGAGTAAAGATTTATATGAGCCTTGTCTCTAGAGGTCTAGAGCAGCCTAAACGGGCTAATGAAAAGACCGTACCACAGCTACATACCTCGATACACAATCTGATTCCTTTCTTAGATTCACGGGATACTGATACAATTCTAATTTATATGAGCCTTGTCTCTAGAGGTCTAGAGCAGCCTAAACGGGCTAATGAAAAGACCGTACAACAGCTACATACCTCGATACACAATCTGAATTCTTGTTTAGATTCACAGGATACTGATACAACTCTAATTTTCTTGTTTATGCATAGAGACAACTACATCAGCAATGATTGCCACAAAAATCCCAGGAAGATCATTAATAGATTTCTTATACAGCCAAACTTTTAGTGGTTTAAGAAATAATAGGAATTAGATTAGCAAATAAACAAAAGCATTTTGTTAGCCATTAAGATAGCTCTATGTTCCACCAGACGTGTATACGAAGTACCCGAAAAAAGAAGAGAGAGAGGAGAAAACACAAGCATTAAACCTAACAACTTAAGTGTATTCAGCTATTCGTAAGAAGATTTTAAAAAATGATATAAGGTCACAATAGAGTAAATCTTTGGTGGAATTAACAATCCTCCACTCATGACCAAACAATTGAACAACTTATATTCAAGTACTAGTAATTTTGCTACGTGCTACGCATTATAATCATGCCCATTGATTTAAAAAGTTTGAATATAAATTGTGTGTTTATTAGATTAATTAGAATAAGGCAAAAGGAATTGGTCCTCTAATTAGATTAATTATAAGGCATTATAGTTATGTTATCGTATTTTTGTTAGCTTAACACATAGCAACGCGCTTTGCACATAAAATAGACTTCAACAAAAGCATTAAAAAAATGGAAGAAACAATTCAATGAACCAAAAAAGAAACTGAATGAAATGATGTTTCTGGTAGTAAACACGAGCAAAAACCAACTTTACAAAACATCCAACCAACAAAATCTGCTGGAAACATAACATTTCAGTAAAAGAAATAGCAAAATAAAGAGATATCTTAAGGAAGATAACACCCAATTATAGGACAATTCACCATCAAAGACGCAAATCAAGGAAACCTTTATACAAACATAATCAAATGAAATTAAAAAAAAAAAACATAAAGAAGGTTTGGTGTTTCTGCGTGAAGGGTATTGAGACATGAGAAGAGAACACTAGTTTCTATGAGAATTCTAAATCCAACAAATTTTTCTATAATAAATAAAAAAATACAACAAAAGATCTTTACTACTCCCTCCGTCCCTTTTTAAATGTCCTGCTTCGTAACTCCAACTTATTAAAAAGACATCATCATTATACCTTTCACATCAACTTTTTCCTCCACTTTCCCTACTTACCCATCATCATTACACTTTTACTCACTAACTTTTCAAAATGGAATCTACTTTTAGGGACAAAATAAACAATTCACCAACTTTTACCCATTAACTTTTACAAAATGGACACTTATTAAGGGACAGCCCAAAATGGAATACTGGACTGTAATAAAGGGACGGAGGGAGTACTTTTTTTTTGATCCGCCAAAGGATCTTTACTGTAGGGTTCAAGAAAGCAAGTATCCTGTTTCTTTCCTTCAATTTTTTATGCAACCAAACACGGTGTTAGAAGTTCAGACAACTTTATACGTATAGAAACCTAGAACCAAAGATACGTATATTTCCAAACGAATCGGAGAGAGTAATTCTTGCATCCATAATCTGCAACCAATATATAGTATTAGCAATCTTTACTCATCCTTTGCTAAACACTTTAATTGACTGATGATTTATGTACAAGAAGTGATAGAGGTTATTTAAAATTTTCAAGTGACATACGATGTGAGACATCCATAATATTTGATAAACCAATCACAAAAATAAACATATAAAACTCTGAAAAGCATATGATTGAGTACAAAAGAATTAGCTCTGTGAGCAAACAAAAGAGAAGCACTTACAACAAAGATGATTGGTAACATGATCAGAGAGTCGCTCCTCCTCCTCCAGCACAATCCGCCCATGGCTTCTGTCACTTTCTTCTCTCTCTACTCCAACGTCTTTGAAACCAAACCACACTCCCACCACACAATGTCGCCTGCGGAGTGTGGAACACCACCTATTTCAAAATATTTAACCTCCAAAGAAACACAAAAATAAATATAGGCAAAGAGAACTTTTGAACACCTAAACCCCAGAAACTTTTCCTTGATACTAAAAATTTAAATCCACATAGAAACTCATTGTTTCCCTAACCACCAAATCAATAAAAAATAATAATAATAATAAGGCCACCCAAATAGCTCTTTCACATTGACAAAAGCTCTTGAAAGGGGGGTTTCCAAACATCGCGGTCTCTCATTTTTTTCAACCAAATTCCAAAACTTACATACAGAAGTAATTAATGGTAATTGATTTATGTACCTCTCGTGGAGTTATATGATCTCTTGCCGTGACAGAATGTGCCATGGATCCCATCATGCTGCAACACCAGCGAATCGTCTCTCTTACTTGCCGGCACTGGCACGATACCAACAGCCGACGACGCCAATCGACTTTCCAGTAATCAATAGAAAACACAATTAGGAAAAGGAGAAGTGATTTGGAAAGCACTCAAACAACGCCCTAAATAGAATCCGAGCATCCGATTCGAATCTAAAACAGAAGCTACTGAATTTCAGGTACAAGTGAAGATTCAAAATCAAAGAAATGGAGGAAGACCTAACTAACCTTGATATTGGAGAGGAGAACAGGTGACTAAAGAAACGACGTTGGACTGAGACGGGAGGAATTGTGATGCAAGAGGATCTGGAGATGGGGAGTTCCACCGGTGACATGAGCATCAGTAGGAACTAACTCCGTGTGTGTGTTTTCTCTGACCAGACGAAGAAAATGAGAGGAGGAGATGTGAATGCATTTCTTACCTATAGCTGCAAACATCACTGTCACAGCTCTACGGCTCTGCCATCGTCTACACACCCCAACCACTGTACCAGCATTGACTAACACCACCCCAATTTTACATCCATACCCGGCCTTATTAAAAGTAGCTCAAACCGACAAAATCAACTGCTAAAAAAGGACATGGAAGGAAAATGTTAAAAGTTTGGAAAGGCATAATGGTAATCCTTGCAAATGCTACAAAATGACCGAACTACCCCCAGACACATAACTGGAGGAGAATCAACTGAGGGATTCAATTGGAAAAATCATGCCAAAATGGCACAGCCATGCCAATTGATTTTTCACACATAGGTGGCTTGCCTCGTGCTACGCACGACCATCATGCCCATTTATTTGTGCCGGCAGAGCAAATAATAATTTATCTATGCATTTAGAGTAAACCCACAATAAAAAAATGCCCTTGTTAAAAAAAAAAATTTGGATTTGATTTTTTGAGTAAAAAAATTGTTAAAGCAGAGCGAAGATATAGAAAAGACTACACCATACACACAATTCTAGAACAGAAACAACAGTCTTGGAACAAATATATATATATATATATATATATGCACTATGCGATAAAATTGGAAAATGAGTACTTATGCACAAAACTCTTAGTGAAACAACTCATTCAAAAAAAACCTATGGTTTCAAGGGCCTTTTGGTATGCACACATGTTCATAATTCGAGGGAAAACAACATTGCATAGAATAGACATCATACAACTGGATATAGATATCATATAGGAGTAATTATATAAATAGTAGCAAGAGCATATGACAAGAGAAACTATCAAAATACCAAGATATCCCAACAACTGTAACATATTAGGATAGATGAACTTAGTAAATTAAGGCCGGGCAACCTATGCCCCATTTAACAAACACGAAAGCACAAATAGCGAAATGAATTCAATTCGACACAATATCCATCTATGTGTCCAGTTTCAGCTGTTGGAATACATACCTACAGCTGGGCAAGGGCAAGGGCAAGAGAGGCACACATAGTTAATAGCAGAGAGAGAGGTTGCTTGCCCAAATCTGACACTTATGAAACGAAATACTTAATAACCATCAAAGTTGATGCAACTGAAAGACGCATTCTGTGTGTTACTACTCATTTCAATTCCAAGTTGATTACTTCACACAGACCACGACTAATGATAATTCAATTTCTAGAGCCAAGGAAAAACTGAGAGTAAAATTTCAATGCAAAGGTCATAGCATAAGGGTTAGGTTAAACTCTCAAGATTTTAGAGCCTAAAGTGAGATTCAAAAACTTGACCTGGTGCACAATTTATATCCAATTACATTCTCTAAAAATCAGCACAAGTGAAAAACCTAATTTGTAACAAATTGACACAACATATTACCCAAATCAACCGATTCCAAACAAAAAATACAAAAGGCCCAAATTTCAGAAACTCAAACTTTGGATTTAAGAGGGAAACAACAAAAAACCAAGGGAAAATGAACTACGATATTTAATGACATAAAATAGCTATTTGCAGTTGAAATGTTTACCTCTAATAGCTTGTAGATGCAACGATCCAAACGGTGGACAGTGATTCCCACGATCTTCTACTATACAGACCAACCATGATCTGCAAGTCTTGAAGAAGAAATCATGATCATCATATTATTCGTTATTAATCAAAATTAGCACAAACATAACAAACAACTAAACTATATTTTACCTAAAAACATAAACATACTTTTTGTGCATCAAAACTCAAGGAATAAGGAAACCCTAGGCTGAAAAGTTTTCTATAAGTTAAGCAGACAAGAAAGCCCCCAAGCCCATAACTTGAGGCTTGCCAATAGAAGGCCTTGATTGGACAAAACGGACCCAAATGGCGACCTACTGATTTCACCAAATGGAGGGTTTAGAAGGAGGGATGAGAGAGAAGAAAAAAGAAAACAAAATGACACATGTTGACAAAAAAATAATCATGCACTGATGGATCTCAAACAAGAAGAAATACAATAATATCATACAATTAATGAATCAAAAAAAAGGGGGTAAAATTCAATAGATAGGAATCTCTTCAAATATAAAGGAGGGAATTTGATGGGCTTTGCTTTAAATAGCATTAGGAGATCCGAAGACCACAGAGACCTCAGCCCCGCACATCTTGCTTCTGCTCATGGCCCTTTGCTGCAGCGAGAAAGACCTAGCTTTCGGGGTAAAGGAGAGTACCGAATTTCTGGCTTTTCGAGATCTGAATCGATGACGGACCAGGTCGGTGGGCATTCTATATCGGTGCCATCTTCTTTGACGATCTAAAGCATCCCTACACAGAGTCAGCCGCTGCCTCCATCGCCGTCGTCGGATTCTGGCCGTTTTCTGGGTTGACCAGAGTTCAACAGACCGGCCCTCCTCTCTCTCTAATAATCATATATAGTAGAACCCTCATCTCAAATGATGCGAAATGAGATAGAACACATGATCGGAGAATTTTTGTGATGTGTGTGATTTGTCTCGCAGGGAGGAGAACAGATGCGGAAGGGAGAGAAGAAAGAGAGTCCTACCCATCTGTTGAAGATCCAAAGGGGAGAGTGAGAGAGAGAGAGGTAACATACATCAAGACTGCTAGGCAGATATTTTGTAAATCAACATTCCGTAAAACAAACCCCACACAAACAAACAAGAAACGGAAGAACCAAAAAAGGACACATGAGGAAAATTGCAAAAGTCTGAAAACCCTCTAAAGTAATTTGGAAATAAACGGTGCACGTGGGCACCACCCAAAACCCACAAAATGACCAAAATGCCCCCGACCCCATAACTTGAGCATGGAGGGCCCAATTGGAAAAATCATACCAAAATTAGCACAGCCATGCCAATCAGTTTCTCACACATATTCCTCGGTCTGTGGATTAAGGAAATCTTTCTACAGTTACTCACATCACCCCTTTTGCGTATCCATTAGAAAAGAAATGAAAATACTATCTAGTGAAGGATTTAGATGCTTAAACTCTTCGTTAAAGTTAATTGATGAGTTAGAATTATCAGTCAAAATGGGTTTTTCACTAAAGGTTTTTACCAAACACGTAGTGATCAAGTACCGATATTCATCTGGGTCAGTATATTGTAAGATGCACTACGAAAGACCACTTCAGAGTCAAAATGCATGAGAAAATAAATGGAAAAAAAACTTACACAAAATCCCCCCACCAATACTTCAAAGCTCCACTTGTGATTCAACCTTCAAAATCAAAACAAACAAACTGCGAAAATCCACCAACTCATAAAAGGAAAATAAAGTATTAAGAGCGGAACTCAATGAATGACGAATTAGAAACTTCAAAGAATTCTAAGAGAGTCACAGAACCTAATGAACATAAATCGCCATAATTTGAAGTTCAAGAGTTGGCTTTGAAGTGGAATAGCATTGATGATAATGGCTTCCAAGAGGTGGTAGATATTTGGCAACCTGTTACAAACATCAGAAACCCAAAATAAAACCCATAAAAATGCTAATAGAGCCATCAGAAAAGAAACAAATAAAGTGTCACTAACAAAGTGTATGCAAAATTCCTAATTCGGAAACTTATGTCCGACCGACCCAGTTAGTAAATCGAGCAATGAAGTCATATGAAATGTATCTATTTTTCCTCCCTCCAATCAATTAAAAAACCATTTGAACAAAACCAAATAAGAAGAAAGACACAAATTTTGGAACTGCAAGTGCCAACCGGAGGAATCAACATGAGCCTTTCTGACAAAAAAAGATGTTGAAAACCCCTCTTCAAGAACACCTAAGATGGAATGGAACATTCTTCTTTCCCATAAATGACAAATTCTAGAAATCAAGGTAGTATATATTTGTTTTGGCCAACAAAAAGAAAAAGAATTCAGGAGTTATATGATATATTAGCAAGGATCTAAGACAGTACACAAATATTAAAAGATAACAGAGTCCAACTGCTCGATTATACAAGCACAAGTACCTTGCCACCAACAAAAGCATAAGTATTAGCTGCAATTATGCTGCTAATAGAAATCAACATTGCAACAGGGACCACACTCCACTGAGTTTGGCCACCAAGAAGCAAAACCCATACTCCTTCCACTCTTGCAAAAACTAAATGTTTATGAACTATGACATTCATAGAAACACCATTACAACAACAGAGACAATTCCCCCATTATTGAGCACTATTGACAACATTCTTTTAATCCACACATGTGTTACTTTGAGAATACACATAAAGGAGGGGGGGAAACCTTGTGGAATCGAAAAGAGAGGCAAAAACAAAACAGAGTAAGAAACCGCTTAGTTGCACAATCTAAACCCAGCGTAAGAACAGGAAACAAACAGGAAATCTTATGGCCTTATTCAAGAGCTCCGATGTCAGTGTAAAACCGTTAATCAATGTCTACAAAAGTCCCAGATTTAACCACAATATAACAAAAAATCCCTAAATCTGTCCAATCCCTAACCACAAACCCTAACTTGTCCAACCTCTAATCACAATCCCTAAATTTTATCTTATTTTCTTATCGGCAACCCTATCTTTTCAACCCATATCCCCTTCCCCACCCCTAACCCGATCCGCTCCCTCTGAACCCAACCGTAGTTGAAGCCTACAACCCCGCGACCCCAACTCCCCCACATAGATACCAAAGAGAAGATACAGATACAGCGAGAGAGATATAGAGAGAGGAACGTACCAAGAGGAGCTGATGAGGGAGCCACAAATCGAGAGGAGGCGAACGGACGAAGAGTAGGGAACCCTAGATCGAGAGGAGCGCTTGTTCCTTTTCTTTCTTTTTTTTGTTCTACGCAGTAGCAGTTGGGAGGCTTTTTATAAAAGGGGGTAGTGTAATTTTAAGGTAGAGGAGGTCTTCGCTCCACTACAGTAATTTTTGGACTTTTAGTGGGGTTTTGCACAAAGTCACAAACACCGGAAACCAAGTGCCGAGTATTCCCTTTTTTATAAAGCACCTAGGAAGATATTCACACTTGCATGTCTTTAGTGTTAACTTTCTAAAATCAGAGTACTCTGTTACCTACCTAAATAGCAACTAACCAAATGGGTTAACCATTTGCATAGAAACATAACCCTCTACTCACACAACATCCGCTAAATACCCCTCTTATGAAGAGTACAATGACAACAAAAGCAACAAATTTAAGTCTCTCAACATGTTTATAGATCATGAATCGCCCCTCATGATACAACAAAATGACAGGAATGTCCGACCATGTAAAGTCCCAATAAGGAATGACCCAAAAACATCTAATGAAGACTTGTAAAGCTGAGTTGAACAAAGAGAGAAGGAATTCAAGGAAGGTGAGGCAAGAGGCGCAAGGCGAGGTGCGGGCCTTTTTGAAGAGAGGCGCATCTATGCAAAAAAATATTTATTTCTGAAAATAATTGTGTTGTGTGCACTTTTTTGATCGATTTGAAAGAAGCGCTCTTTTTTGCGCCTTGTAGCTTTTTTGCGCTTTTTGCTTGTCTTTTTCAAGTTGACTCGCCTGTGGGTCAGCAAGGCTCTGGGGGTGCGCCTCGCCTCGCCTTGCGTCTAGGCGTGCCTTTGACAACTATGAGTGGTAGATGCTCTATATGTACAGACAAACCATTTGTAGGTACCAAGTTTATATTACATAGAAGTTGGGAGCATATTGGCAGACAGGCATGAAATAAGAATTATATGCCATGCGGCTCACGCAAAATTAGAGAGGAGAGAAATGTAAATAACCAATATCTGGGCAAATTTAAGTTTCAGCGCCAAACTCAGCTAGACTTCAAACTTCCATGCTCTCATTTATTCAAGGACGGACAAATGAAGGGGAAAGAGGGCTGAAAAGAAGGGGATGCAAAAGAAAGGAGAAGATCGACTATACATCCAATATTTACAGCAATACAACTAAAGATGGAAATACAGAAAAAGAGTTATTAAACAAAGATGTTACCAGCAGGATCTCTAGCATGAGAAACATCTTCCGTGTGTTGGATTGATCCGAATATGCAGTTCTATAAGCCTCAATGGACACAGAGTTACCCGCTTGATGCTCTCCATTCGTAATGTGAGCGTTGCAGCTGACAATCTAATGGTCTAATTCATAATAGTGTTCCATCTTATTCAAAGGCTTCATATCGAGGTCAATAAAAGATGCCTAGAAAATAGCAACTTCTGTAAGTTATACATATGGCAGGAAAAGACACTATTCACTGGAAAAAAATATTACTTATGCATTAGAAACTTGATGATTTGAAATTTAGCCACTGTCTGATGTACCACAGCAGTAATAAATGAAAGCATCAGGAGATAAAATCACCACCTATCATATGGAGGAAATGTAATAAACACTAGTGATACATCAAGATAACCATAGATTCATAACTCATGCAAATATGAGATCAATCAGGGCTCATTAGTTTCACCATCTTATTTGCATTTCGCTCAAGTTGTGTCTTATTCCCTCATTCTCCCACAAGAATTAAAGCTAATAATCTAATTGTAGCCACACACACAAAAAAAAAAAAATAGCATATTTTGCATTAAAAAAGCAAATAAGCTAGCAAACCAAATGGGCCCTTGGTTTAGTACACAGAATCCTAAAAATTTGGCTTTGGGTTTTGTTCCATATTTAAAAAGTTACCCCTGATTAACAGGGTATTTCAAAAATTTGCCTCCTATTTTTTCTTTAAAACAGAGATTCCACTCATACGGTGTCATCCATTTTTAATGTGAAAAATGGCAATGGCTAATGTTTGGTTGCTATTCAACACTTTCAGACGCTCTCTTTGAAAACAAAAACACCTTTCGTTTTCAAATGTTTGAGCAGTGACAATTTTGGGAACGAATAAAAATCTTTTTCGTGATTTTATAAACGAACAGGTTGTTTTCGACAAATTCCATGAAAACAGGTACAGTTTGTCAACAAGTTCCACGTTTTACAATCATGAAAAAAGCAAGCAAAAAACAACAAACAAAAATGATAATGCACCAAACTACCATTCGATCCTATGTAAGAACCCATACTTCAGGGTTTCGGAAAACCATATGATGCACAATCATCCCTAACTTTAGTTGACACCAGTCAGTCACACATGCTGCTTTTTTAAATGCCGAGTTTTTAAAAGATGTTTGGCGTTGCTACATACCTTGTAATCGAATATCTGGTTGGTTGACTTTAGAAATACACTACTAAATGAAAATTCTATATCCTTCTCTTTCCTTGGCCAAAAACAAATCATCATGCTCAAGTCCTTTGCAGTTGCAGCTATCAAATAGTTTAATTTTGAAGCTTTCATCCAAAGACAATGAATGCAGATACTTGTATCTGTCCGACACTTTGTCTTCACCCAAATCTCTACACACCATACAAGGCTGAGAAATAAAGTTGTAATAGGCAAGAATTGCACCTAAGTCAGACATCAAGTTTCTGAAGTTTGAGAAGCCGATCTAGTAATCCTGATCTGAAAACAGTTTCAGCAACAAGGTGTAGGAAATTCGTCATGCGTAGGCCATCATTTGATGGAATCAGAGACCTGAGAACGTCTTCTTTCCCAATCATATGACTAATGCTATCACCCCCACCACCCAAGCCTCCATATATAACAGAACCATTCAAGAAAACACGTAAGTTGTTCTGAGTAACAAAGAGAGCCTTGATTGCTTTATATACTCTGTCACTTGGATCCAGAGAACATATCAAGCGGATCATATTCACTTATTTCTGATACCTGTGGAGAAAAATGACCCTGTTGAGACAATAACCTACTAAAATGACTATCAAATAAGTGACTGCATTAGATCTATAAGAAAGCAAGGTGGAATTATATCGAATACTTGAATTTCACATTTGAATAAGAGCTTTCTCATTCTCAGCTTACACTATGAGAAAAAGTGGAAAAACAAAATGTACCTCTCTTTCATGCAATTTCAATGACTGGTGCATTCTGAAGTGGGCTATTCTCTTTTTAACGACATTTCCCTCATATATATATATATATAAGGAAGAAACCCACATTTTGGCTACTTTGAGGAAAAAACATGTTAGATAGTTTCATAGTCATGCTAACAAAACATTAAACAAAGTTAATAAACCCCCTGAAGAGGAAAATGAAACCAAGATGTTGATTGAGGAAAGCACCTTTATCTCAACAGATATGCAAACTTGATCTTTAAGACTACATGGGGGAAAAGAAGTATATCATCATAACCAGCTTTCTTTGTTCATATTTAGGAGCGTTAATTTCAAGAATCAATGTGAAGCTACTTACCCAAAAACATTAGAATAATAAAAACTGAAGTCATATGCATGCATGTTTTCCCATGAAGACACCAGTCATATCTTTCTAAAGCCAATCATCAAATGATAAAGTAGTTAATTACTCAAGCTAAGCAAAAAATGCAAAAATTTCACCACAACTCCAACAGGCCAATCCATTTCCGATAACAATATATTCTCTGGTTGGCATGGTCGCATGCGCTTATCTTACTATCACTATTACGTGTATGCAATGTAATAACAGAATCAAAGGGTTACTCTGAAAACAACTTAACTATCATTAGCTAAGAATAGAAGAAACCAAAACTCTACTTAAAAGATGAGAAGACTACTTAAAGAAGCGAAAAGTACAAGAGAAGGGGAAAAAAAAAATAAAGCTAAACTAAGAAGTGGTTGTTTATCCCTTGTTTAGGCAGTCGGAGGTATGTTTGCTTATGGGAAAAGAAAATTCTCAAAAATCAAACTGAAGTGTTCTTATGAAAGGTACAAATTAAGAAAGAACACATTGAAGTTCAAACCCTCCTTTGCAACATTTTTGAGTTCAAGACCAGTGCATTATGACTTTTTTTCCCCAGAATCCCGTAAAAAGCTTCCTGACTCTTATTTTTCAACTGAAGTGTGTGTCCTTTGCTTGCATAAAAGTCCCTAAACTTTGGTCTAGTAACAAACTTTAACTTTTATGTTTTATTTCACGCTATTTCATTGTAGCCGAAGAGGAAGCTACAGCTACCTTCTTTTGAGGACTGAAAAAGTCTCTTAGCGAAGCTCTAAGAAGTGGTGTTTCAAACAGAACAACCTTACATGAACATATGTTAGAAATTAGATCTCCCGCTCAAAAATCCCACCAATGTGAACGAAATTCAAACACAACACATAAATAGATACATACAGGTTTATAACATGAGAATCCATGCATGGGCGGCATTAAATCAAACCTCATTTGAAGCTGCTGCATGCCCACAGTGAATAAAAGAGTACATCATCGGGGAGCCAAGCTTGGCTGAATCAAATCAATAATCAATATTCCTGAAATAATTATAATAGTTAATAATCAGAAACCCTAAGTCTGTAAATCAAATACAAACATCAACAACATAATTAGAAGCCCTAAATACTTATATTCCCTGAAACCCTTATTCGAAAGAGAAAGAGAAAGAGAAAGAGAGCCGAAACGACGGCGTTCCGAAAGGTCTTCTTCTTCTTCTTTTAGGTTCAATTCAAATTTGGAAAGCTCTTCAAGAAGAAGATGTTCAACAATACACGGAAATTCTTTAAGGGGGAAAAAAAAAACTTGGTCTAACCCGAACTCGTCGTCCGTAGTAGAAGCGAATACTCCTCGTTAGGTTCGGCGGTGGTGGTGTGCGGTGCTTGGGAAGAAGGTGGTGGCGCGCGGTGCAGTTCCCCACGATGGTGGTTGGCGACAAAACCCTAGAAAACATCTTCGGTTACGGGAGACGAATTCAAATCCGAAACAACGGCGGCATTGCGCCGGCTCAATCTTCGTGTCGTTGGATTCACAGACAGGAACGATGGAGATAAGGGGTTTGACGAGGTGTTGGGTGGGCTCGAGGGGCTTGGTTAGGGCTCGGTTGGCGGCGCCGGCGGCGGTTGTCAGGGGCTTTAGGGGCGGCCGATTTGGAAGGGAGGGTGCGGAGGGGAGAGGAGAGGAGGCGGTGGAACTAGGGCTTGGTATTGACTTGTCTGGTTGCTGGAGGTGGTGGTCATCGTCGTCGTCCAAGTCGTGTTCTGCGTTGGACTGTAGGAGATCGTTTGTTCGAATGGGGAGGGTGGGAGAAGAGAACGATGGAGATAAAAGGGTTTTGAGTCTGAGATTGTCGAGACTTGAGAGAGAAGAAAAGGGGGTTTCGACCGTTGTGGGTTTTGATGGATCCAGAAAGGCGGTGATTCTCTAGTTTCTAGTTTCTATTGGCCCCGTTCAGTAGTTAGGAAAGGAGGGGAAAATCAACTTTTCCATAATTTTTGTAGTGTTCAGTTGACAGGAAAGTAGTGGGAAACATGATTTAAAGTTTTCCTGCAAAATTTATTTTCTTGCAAAAGTGATTTGGCCAAAAGTATAGAATTTTGTATCACGGGAAAAGTTTTATCCATTGTGGGGCCAAAATAATTGGCAGGTAAAAAAAAAGTGAATGACGCCAATATCAAAAAAATATAAATTAGGTTCTTAGAAAGACACTTTGAGATTTACGTAACAACAATAATTTCGACTACTATGGTGCTTTCTGAGATAATTGTTGAGATAATTGTTGTGGAAAAAGATTGGTAGTTAATTTTTTTTAGAAGTATTTATTTATCTTGTCATTAGTCTTCAATTTTGTTTTGTACTGACTAATTTTCAGTGAGTTTTTTGCATCGGCAACTAATCATGCACGGTTGTTTAATATTTGTTTATTTAGTTATCATATACTTATTTTTTAAACTTAATTTATTTGTATGGTTGATTATCAGAGAATGTCAATTTAAATGGGGGATTCGCATGGCTATTTAGAATATAGCAAATTGAATAGGGAATTGCAAGTCGATTTTTTCATTTCTTGTTAAGGCTTTGCATTAGATAAAATACATTTTCCGTATGTGTTAATTTTTGAAATATGATAGCCTATTATTTAGCTATCAAAGTTACTTTTATTTAAAATTAGCTATGGGAATAAAAACAAAGAAGTTTCTCATATGTGTCTTTTCCCAGCAAATGAACCACTAAACTTTAGTTTTCCTGTCAAAAAAATTGTTCAAATGAACACTCACAAGAAAATATATTTCTTTTTCCTTTACTTAACTTTACTTAACTTTTCCTGAGAATGTTTTTCCGGTACAACATTCCTGGGAACTGAACGGAGCCATAGTATTTAAGAGCGGGTAGCGCTTCGGTGTCTCCCTCTGTTTTGGAGACACCGTAAGAAATGGCATGACTAAAACCATTGGAAGCATAACTAAAACCACTGGAAGCATAACCAAAACCAGTTAATGTGTAACCAAAGGTATAATATAACAAACTTGTCACCTAAAGAACTTGTAAAAAAAAAAAAAATCATTCTTACTCCCACTCCAACTCCAGTCCGTTAACCAGGGTTAAGAATATTATTCTCTACATTTCACATTCTCAAATTTTATTCTCTACATCTCATTATCTCCATCATCTCCATCTGCATCTCATCTCTATCTCCCACGTTCATCTCTCCCATTTAACCACGTTCGTCTTCATCTCCCACCAACGTTTCGTCGTCGTCGTCGAGGTCGTCGTGGGAGGTGCTGAGGCTGATGCAGGCGCAACGCTCCAGCGACACGAAGAAAGCCGACGCCACACTCGTCCCCACCCAATTCGCCATCTGATCCAGCTTCTCGCACGTCATGAACCCACAATTGTTCACCATCGTCTGATTTCCAGACATTCTAGCTTTTTGTCTCTGGATTTTTCAATTTGTGGGTTTGAGAGACTTGATTATTTGGGAGGAAATCACGACATCTGAAAGTTTCAAGAGAGATTGGGGAACAGTTAGGAGAGAGAGAGGGGGGGAGGGGGCGAGGCAAAATGGTTTGGTCGGTTGAAAACAAGGTACAATGAGTGGATACCTTGTGGACGTCAGGGCCGTCCCCACCAGCAACACCAACGGCGTCCGGACCGCCATCCGACAATCCGGATTCGATCCAGATCCGCAACCCAGGTTCGACGAGAAGAACAAGGCTGACATCTCGCCCACCTCAACCCATTTTTTGAGTTTGGGTAAAAATTGATTCCCTGTTTTTAAGAAATAATTTTTCTTACTGTCCCTTATCCGTTAAAATTTGATATTTTTGTGTTAGATCTTGTATTTGTTGAAATATAATTTTTTTTACTGCCCATGATTTGTTGAAATATGATATTTTGTGTTAGATCTTGTATTTGTTGAAATAATTTTTTTTTACTGCTTATTTTTGTTGAAATCTGATATCCAGTGCCGGCCCCGACATTTGGGTTGCCCTAGCCCAATTTTATACTTTGTTGGCCACTTACTATTACGTCATACAAAATTTAAAAAAAAATCAAAATTACATTATTTTTTAGCTTTAATAACATCAGCAAAAAAAAAAAAAAAAACCGTGTTAGCTTACTCGATTTATTTTAACTATGACTTTTTTTTAACTTCAATAACATCAAAAAAAAAAACCGTGTTATTTGGTCTAATATGTTCTTGCGAAATGGTAGTTCGAAGATAAAAATAAAAATCGTGTTAGGTTGCTCGATTTATTTTGACTATGACTCTTTTTTTCATCAAATGTAAGAATATATCACGTATAGATTATTGTTGGGAAGAAAACAAAAGGAGGATAAAAATTGTGGATGGCAAAGAAAAAGACGAAGAAGATGAAAAAACAAAATGGAGGAAAAAAAAGACGAAAGAGGGCGTGCATGGGAGTTGAACCAAGCACCACTAGTACTTTGACAATAAGCCAATGACCACTGCACCAAGCAAAGACTTATGCAATTATGGGAAACTTTTTAAAATCTATAATATAACTTTAAATTTTATTTTTTTTCCCAAGACCGAGGTCTTGCGGGGCTTACCCCGGGGCCGGCCCTGCTGATATCTCATAAAAGTTTGGCGCGAAACTGACAAATGAGGACAAAATTCTAAAATTTAATTTAAGTCACAAGTATACAGTAGCTAAGGTGAAGCCTTATTTCGTGTGATAGATCAAAAGAGGAAAAAAAAAAGGGAGGGGGGGCACGGAAGGGCCAGGAACGGAACCTGGTAGGTATTAAAGTCCTATATTTCACAACTCCAAAATCAGAACCGTCTATCTTTTGCGTAAGAGAGATTAGATAATTCCTACCAAAATTGAAGTAAATTGCTTATCGTTACAAATTTTATCGGACATAAGTTATCATTCTTATGTTGAATTTTTGTACCAGTCAAAGAGCTTCATAAACCGGAATAAACCGGATAGAGCCCAAAATTTTCAAAAATAATCGCAAAATACATTTACATTTTAAAATTTTTCCCACTTAACCACGGTTAAACATTTTCAAATAAATGCGAAAAAAGTTTGACGCGAAACTTACAAATGCGAAAAAAATTTAAATAAAGACAAAATTCTGAAATTTAATTTAAGTTTAAGTTAAGGTCACAAGAACACACAATAGCCAAGGTGAAGCCTTATTTCATGTGGTAGATCAAAAGAGGAAAAAAAAAAAAAGGGTGGGGGACGAAAGGGGCAGGACTCAAACATGGCCCAACTCATATATGAACGACTTACATAACCACTGCACCAAGTCAATCATATGTTTTGGTATGAGAAGCTTTTAATATATAACTTTTGATGATAATATATAAGTTTCGGTGGGTGCATTCTCTGTGTACACAAAACGGCAGCGTTTTTTGCCCTGATCTTCGCATTGGTTCAAATGCTCAATCTAAACCAATGAGATTCAACATATTGTTGATTTAATCATTGTTACCAAATTCAGTGATAATCAGATGTCGGCAACCACATAATCGGAACACATTTGGTGCTTCCAGAAGCGTTAAAAGTCCCATACTGCACCAATCTTCGGCCGCCTCAGCTATTTTTTTCGAATCGGGACCGTCTATGTTTTACGTAACAGAGATTTGAATACTTCTGCTAAAAATGAATTAAATCTCTTATCAATACATACTTGATCAGATGTAAATTTTCATTCTAATAATGAATCTACGTCCCAATAAAAGGGCATTATAAACCCAGTAGACCCAAAAATTTACGAGAACAATTAAAACACCAAGCAAAACAAAATGGACGATATCGATCATCATGATTGTGTTACGATCGTATGAGTATTGTACATTAGACAAAAGCACAATACCTTAGTTTAGAAACAATAAGGTTCAACGTATAGATTTTAAAGAAAGTTATTCAATAATTTTTTCTGATGACCGATCTAAACCGTTAAGATTGCACATCTTATCGATTCTATGTTTGTCACCAACTTCTATGATAATCGGATGTCGGCAACCATATGATTGGAACACATTAGATGCTTATGTAGGTATTAAAGTCCTATAGTTTCCAATTCGATGACTGCTTTACCTATTTCTATAAAATCAGATCCGTCCATCTTTTGCATAACATAGATTAGATCATTCCTGCCAAAAATAAAGTAAATTGCTTATCGTTACAAGCTTTATCGGACATAAGTTATCATTCTTATGTTGAATTTTTGTACAAATCAAAGAGTTTCGTAAATCAAAATAGACTAGATGGAGCCCAAAATTTTCAAGAACAACTAAATAACCAATAACAACCAAATCAACGGCCTTGATTATTAAAATAAATGATTTACTGAGATCCGTTACATTTTACTGGTCAACATAATCGCAAAACACGTTTACATTTTTAAAAATTTCCAAATTTTTTCCACTTAACCCACGGTTAAACATGTTAAAATTTTTTAAAAAAATACAAAAAGCAGACAGTCGGGAGACAGGTGGGACCAGGGGCAGGTGTGTCGTCAGGTTTCGTACAGTTATGCTCGCGTAAGGTTATGGTCATGCCATTTAGGGGTTCTGTTATGCTATTTTGTGGTATTGTTATGCTTATGCCTTCTGTGATTTTTTGTTATGCCAACCGTGGTAATTGTTATGCTTTTCAATGGTTTAGTTATGCCCATGTTGGCATAACTCTTCAGTTATCAATGGTCATGCCATTTAATGGTTTTGTAATCAATCCTGGGGTTTATGTTACACCCGTTTATGGATTATTATACCCTACGTTATGCCATTCAGTTCATGTGTTATGCTTCTTGGGTTTCTTGTTATGCCATTTTATGGTTTTTGTTATACCTCAACTTTTGACCTGTTGGAGTTACCGCTTTGACCGGTCACTTTTGGTCAACCTTGTGATGTGGCGAAATCTCATCCATTCGTTTGGTTATGCTATTTAGTGGTTTTGTTATGCCTTGTTATGGTTTGGTTATGCCAATAATGGTTTTGTTACGCCAAAATTACGGTGTCTCCAAAACGAGTGGAGACACCAAAGTCATTACCTTTAAGAGCAATTTGAAATTTGCACTTCACTCTTGTACTTGATGCCGCTAGGTTATAAAAAAAGTCAGATAGGTAACTAGGAGTGCAATTTTGTTCACCTTCCATATAAGACGGTGAACATTACCCTCATTTTTATTGATTGAAATAGTATGGATCCTACTATAAAGTGATGTCATCATTACCATGCAATACACTTTTTACTTTTTTAGTATGCATGACATCACTTCGTGGTGAGATCCACACCATTTCAACCAATATGAAGGAAGGTATTGTTCACCCTCTTAAGTGGAGGGTGAACAAAACTCAACTCGGTAACTAGTCTTATTATAACATCGATATAAACGTTATGGCCTTTTCCCCGCAGGCCGCAACCCAAAACAATTTTTTTTCTCTAAGTAGCCGAAAACATGTTTTTGTCTTGTATAAGTAATCCACAATAAATGTTTTGAAAACTCATTTTATTATATAATAAAAAAAATTCTTAGAGTCCATCAATTCCATTAAAATTGTAATCCTAGCATTGTAAAGTAAAGTCTCTGAGTGAATGGTGAAATGGTTGAGGTCACAAAGGGGATGTTTGGGAGTGTATTTTTTGGCTTTTCATTTTTAATTTTTGGCTTTTTTGAATTATGGTCAGAATGTATTTAAATTTGATAGAGTGTTTGGATGATAAGTGCAGAATAAATTTTATTATAGGAGTAATGTTTTTGGAAAATACGTGAGGAAAATGAATTATGAGTTGATTTTTATAACATGAGTAGTGTTTAGACATTTTTTTAGGCATAATGATTTTCACACTCTCTTTTTGATAAGTGCACTCCTTTTCTTGTCTTGTAGTAAAAAAAATTACTAGTTTACTACACACAAAAACTTCACTATAACATAAAAAAGGCAGTATGAAAATCATTTCTTTTTCTTAAATACTTGAAAATTAAAATATCGTTTGATATTTCCACTCTACAAAAATACTTCGCAAAAATATAATTTTTACCATATTTTCTGGATCATTATTTGGTTATGAAAACTGAAAATAAAATCATAAAGAGCGGAGATCAAATTATTTAATAAGGTCACCTAAGAAAGCAAAAGCAACACAATTGGGATTATGGTGATTCATCAAACTGTAAACCAAAACCATGGTACACGAAACAGAGGGGTGAACATTGTGGTATCTTAGAATTAAAGGTGGTTATCCACTATTTCCATATAAACTTCTTTAAGGACCCAAAACGTCCACCAAAGAAAAGTGAAGGGTAAGGAGGGAGGTTAATGTATTAGTGAGGGGGTAGGTGGAAAATTTCAAAATATGTCCAGGGTAATCTGGTATTGTCATCTCCAACCGAAAAGAGGAGTGAAAAGGGAGAATGCAAAAAGCTCCCTTCACCTCTTTCTGATCATTTCTCATCTCTTCGAATGCCATATTTGTTGGAGCCACGACAATAAGTCTCGAATGCCATATTTGTCCTTATTGTCATTCGACAGGTCTCTCATTCTTTTGTCTCTTCCATTTCTTCCTTCTCTCTTCTAAAACCCCACCCTCTCCCACCTTATAATTTCTCCGTTTCCGAAGTGATGAGCTGTTGGGGAGTGAGATCAATGTGGAAGCATTGGCGGTATTGAGTGAGATCGTTCTTGAAATTGAAATCCGATTGCGCAAAGGTGAAACTGTAGCGTTCGAGAGATCATTCCTGTGATAAAATTGGCGGTATTGAATTCTTTGGAGGTCTCTCTCTCTCTCTCCACCGCAATTTTCCACAGAGAGCTTGCCAAGTTTTTTAGGATTATAATAGAGAGGGAGCGGACAATAATCTAGAGAGATGGGATCGATGGGTCGTAATGAGTGTGAAAGGTTGGTCCTGATGAAATTTCGATAAAATTGTCATTTTTTTTGAATTGCGATAAAATTGTCATTTGGGAAGACCCATTTTAGCTATGAACAGAGTATTACATATCAATTAGGAGTTCTATGAATCTAACCTAATTCAATAAAAGCAAAATGGAAGTGATCATCTCTTCTGTTGAATAATCAAATTGGTAAGAGACTGATGTAGAAGGTGGAGTGAAGTATCGAACAAACTAAAAGAGGAATGGAGAGTTGATGGTTTGGTTTAGAGAGGGGTAATGGTGGGGAGAGTTTCAGTGGAGTAGAAAGACAAAAAAAAAAAGACACGAAAGGAGAAAGCGGTGATGTCTAATGCTGTGTTGGATGAATTTTTGAGAATTTTTTTGGTTATGAGTGGAGAGAGAAATAGAGTAATGATTGAAAGTAGGGGCAATGAATGGAGAGAGATAGAGAGAGAAATGAGAATAATGATTGGCAATAGGGGTAATGAGTGGAGAGTAATGATTGGAAGTAGGGGTTGTAACGACTCTAATTTTTAGCGAATAAAATTTTCATTTAAATTTCGGTATTTCTTTTTAATTTCATGCTATTGCTTTAAAAAAATTTCTTTTAAATTCCTATAATCCGTCATAATTAGATTTTAGTCCTTTAAAATTCATTTTTTGATTTAAAGCCCTACTTGACTAGTAAAGTTAGCTTTCAACCGATTAGTTGGAGGGACCAACCTACCAATTCACCTAGTTACATCCTCCTAACCCTAAATGAGCCTTCTTAACCCTCTTTGAGCCTTATGAACCCCTCCCAACCCTAATTAAACCAATAGACCATTAGTAGTAATCATTTTACCTTATGTTTTGTCATTTCAAAGCCATATGTGTCATTTTCTTCCTTAACCCTTGGATAATAATTGTTAGGGGAAATTTTACCCCTTGGGTAATAAAAATTAGTCTTGCTAATAAATACTTAGATTGGTAAGACTAGTCACTTAGGTACTTGAACAATAGGAAGCCATTATTTTGCTTCAAATAAAGATAAACCTAGCATTGCCATGCATGCAAGTCTAATGTCAAATAGCCCCAAACCTAATTATCTTCTAAAGTAACTTTCGTAGATTTTCTTTAAGTATATATACTTCTATACTTGGATAAAGATTTCCTAGAAAATTTTTAACCCTTGGACAATAAGTTCACTCTTGAAAGCCTTAGCCTTAGTCATCACCTACTTCTTAGACCTAATAAGACTACTTGCATTCAAGCATACATATATGGATATTTAAACCCATAGTTTTAGGCTAGACAAGGCTAAAACCCTTCATGAAAGCCTAGAAGTGGAAAAGACAAGTCATGGAAGGCTTGGCATGCTTAATTGGGCAATTTAATGGAACATAAAAATGAGAAAAAGAGAGAGAGAGGGGAGCCGAATTTTTTGAGGAAGGGTGAGGTGTGTGCTTGTGTGTTGTACACTCCATCAAGCTACAAGCTTAGCCTTAAGCCTATTACCCAAATGCCAACCCATTTCTAGCCAACTTTAAACATAACCTAGCCAATCATTTTGCTTCTACCTTGCAAGCAAGCCATTCTAGGACAAGACTAGACTAAAAACCCTTCATAATGACCTTGGTTTGGCTTAAAGTAGAAATGACAATTGAAGAAAGGCATGGCATACTTGAAATGACAAGACCATGGAGCAAAAGTTGAGAGAAAAAGAGAGAGGAGGAGGCCGGCCAAGGAGAGGGAGAGGGAGCCCCATGTTTTGCTATAAATAGCACCCCTCACTCACCATTTCAACTCACACCCTCATTCTTCTACTTCTCTCTCTAAGAAAGTCTAGTGTTTTACCATGTTCTTGCTTTGTTCTTAAGTTCTTGAGTTTTTCCTAAAGCTCTTCAAGAAACTCATCCTAGGCCACCACTACACCACCACTCAACCACCCTTCGATCCATAAAAAGTTAGAAAGTTAGTCAAGAACTAGTTTCAAGAGAAACCTTTCTCTTTTGAAGCTACCGGAAGCCACCGTAGGAAGTTACTCCGTCCGACGTACTTACTTTTTCCATAGCGGTACCCACCGCCAAGAAGAAAGGTAGAATACCTCTACTTACTTACTCTAAGTATACGTAGAAATTTTCCTTATCCGTTAAACAAAAAAAAAAGTATTTACTTATATGACCAAATGCATGT
Organism: Rhododendron griersonianum; assembly: GCA_018127125.1. Taxonomy (NCBI): domain Eukaryota; kingdom Viridiplantae; phylum Streptophyta; class Magnoliopsida; order Ericales; family Ericaceae; genus Rhododendron; species Rhododendron griersonianum. Next base: position 32,831,808 of record CM030792.1, on the reverse strand, counting down.
TAGTTAGTAAACTTATTTTATGGAAGTATGAGCATGTATATAGGATTATTAGATTTAATTGCCTTGATGTGTGATAAGGCATAAGTGGTTTTTCCCACTCCAAAGGCATCCGTACATGTACGCGTTATGCCTTGAGTTGTGATTTGAGCATGAATAAGTAGTATAAATCCTGCTAGTTTAGTTTCAAGATTTAAAATGAATGATTTATGTCTACTTATGTGAAAAGTCCTTCCGCAGAGTCTAAGCATGAAAACGAGACACAAAAATCGAGAAAATTAGAAACATGACACCTAGGGTGTGTTAATGACAAGGCGTGTTTTGAAAAGGAGAAAAAGTTTTGAAATCCCAATGTGATGGGCGTGTATGTGATTGTGTGCCAATGGGAACCCGGTGCGGCGGAACCATTGTGAGGATACTCGGGAGACCGGAACGGCGGAACCGAGGTTGGGTGTGTAGCTTGGTTATCCGCGAAGAGAAGCCAACGCAAAGTTTTGTGTGCCAATGGGAACCCGGTGCGGCAGAACCATTGTGAGGATACTCGGGAGACCGGAACGGTGGAACCGAGGTTGGGTGTGTAAAAAGAAGATTTTTTTGAAATATTGACTTGGCTAATGAAAGGTGAAAATGGTGACACGGTTTACGAGAAATTGCGTAGGAGAAACTCAGAAAATCATGAACACCAACGATGATAAATAGTGAATGTGTCATTGTTAACTATTTTATTAGATATGCATGTACTATATAGATAACGTTATCTGTATGATTCTTTGTTTATAAGTTAAAGGTTAGTGGGTATAGGTTATTCTATTGAGCCTTTGTAGCTCACGGTGTTACCTTTTGGTGACCCTGACACATTATACTGGGGGCGACGCTGGTATAATGTGTCAGAGTTGATAAATGAACAGGGTGATCTATACACTTTGGAGGCTTTTGGAGCCGAGGAGCTTGCTAGGATGGAAGAAGAGGCGGAGTAGTAGTAAACCTTAGAATTCCCATCCTTTGTGTAATAAAAGTACTCTCGTAGGAATCATGATGTAATAATGAGTCAGACTCTATTTAGATTTTCAATAAAAATTGTCCTTTTAACGTTTCCAAAATTAGGGGCGTTACAGGGGTAATGAGTATTTTTTGAGTTGGAAATTTTTTTCCAAAAACCAAACCGAACAAGGCATTCAAAGAGGAGAGGGTAAATATGGGTTTTCAGCTTATTAGTCGTGGCTCCAACAATTGGAGTCGTGGCAATATCAATTACCATGTGAAAATGCAAAAATGAAAATGTAAAAAAGAACCATCCAAACACCCTCAAAGATCATTATCAAAATCAGCCAAGATCAATTAAAAAACTTATTCTAGTGTTGTGAACTTAATTATTATTGAAAATACATTGGGAACTAAGCTTAGAAAATACGTATAATTAAATATGGAGTGGCTACACTTCATAAGCGTTGATAATGATGGGAGGAAAAAATCTAAATTATATTCTACTTCAATTTCTGTCGTATTTTTGTATGCAGTATCTATGTTCTAAATTTTCTTTGATTTTGTTCGAACTTATAAGCAATATAAAAGTTCACAAGTTGAAGAGAGTTGAGGAGATATTTATGTCAATCTTGATTTTCCACTACAAGAAAAAGTATATTTGCTGACGAAAAAAATAGTGACGAAATTTATTTTTTCCTATAGGTGACAGAACAACAAGATTTTCGTCATCAAAAATTACTATAGGTGACGAAAAACAAGATTTTTGTCATCAAAAGGGACTTTCAAAGACAACCTTTCATCACCTATAGTAACTTTTGGTGATAAAAATTTCATTGTTTCGTCATCAAATATACTTTTTCTTTTAGTGTTCTATTTTCAAAAATATATTCACACAATATTTTTTGAAGTAGCTTTTGGGTTGCATATCATATTCCCTTTTTAGCATAAATAATTTCTTATTTTCAACCATTTTAAAATTTGGATAATTCTAATAAAATAATCTTGAAAAAGGTACCAAATAATTTCAACCTAAATCTTAGGAACTTACAAAGATTAAAAAAAAATTTATTCTGTAACATTGTAATCTAACTCTGGAAAATGATATGAGCTTAAACCTATATATCCATAATTATTAAAATCGAAGGTGGTTTCTTACTTGTAATGTTCATCAAATGGGATTTATATTATGTTAGATGCTACAATTGCAGGTTGTTGTAGATGTCTCAAAAGGCTACCCAGTGTCGTCTTGATAATTAACGGCATTCTAGCCACTTAACTCAACCTCAACCTCAAACCCTTCGAGGCTGAGAAAAACTAACTTATCACTTCTCTCTCTCTCTCGAGAAAAGTAACTCGCCTAAATCTTTAGAGTGAAAGAATAAAAGGGAAAGTGGTCATAGAAGAAAGAATAATTTTGCTCAGAAAGACAATTAGGCTCCATTTATTTGAACGTAAAATATTTACCTGTTTTCCATTGTTTGACTAGAAAAAGAAGTAGGAAAATATTTTCAAGGTGAAATCGTTTTCCTCTAATTGTGGCCGTAAGCCATTTTTTCATTTCACTCCCGATGGTCCGACATTTCCCGAAACCACGTATTCCATTCCCTTCTTCTTCCAAATCATATTAGATCCAAAATGAGAGAGTGGAGGAGGAGAGAGAGCTTATTCAATTAAAATACTTCTAAACCAGCAATCTGCCTTTATTTTGGAAAATATTTTGCATGTGCCAACCAAACATCGAAAAATAAAAATTTATAGTTTGTTTTTTGAAAAAAAAAATTTTACATTGTAAAACATTTTCCATCGAAACAAACGGAGCCATAGTGCTTAACAATCACAACGTACATCAATATTTTGAAGCTGATCTATTCTCATCATTGAGCAAAGCCTTGACTTCAAAAACATGTTGCGAGCTATTGAGAGATCATCTTCATTCTTTAAGAACCACCTTTACCGACTCAATAGCTCGTGTTGCACATAATAAACATAAGTTATTAACCTAACTTTACCCGTTAAGTTTCATTAGTAGCTTATTTCACCATCATTAGTGCTAGTGAGGTTCCATTTTTGTTGCCTGAAAGCATGGTAAACATTTAGCAGTACAAAATGGGGCTTAATTGGGAAAAATGTGAAATTTATAAACTTAATCGGATTGTGTAAGTTGAATTAATCATGCATTGTGACTCTTAAGAAGAAGGTTGCTTTGGTATCCATTGGTTAAGTTAGTTCTTCCAAGATTGATGTTCGAGATCTACATCAAAGGTATCTCATGTTGGAAAGTGTGAGAATTTATTTTAAGGTATAACAAAGTGTGAGAATTTATTTTACACCTCTACTTTAAGTTTTTTTGATTTTTTGTATATATACTAAAATATATATTATCGTTAATTCGGAACGGTACCGAAATATACATCGATACTGATATGTACTGTTCCAATAGAGAAAACGGTATGCTTGCCGGTATGGAATTGATAACTTTGGTTGGTAGCCATTTTTGTTTTTAAAAATGGTGCCAAAAATTACAGTTATCCCCTTAGAATTTTTAAGTAATATAATTCAGCCCAAACAATATTAATAAGTTATTGTTCTCGTTACAATTTGGCCCTCTAGGTTATTAAAGTTATATTTTGGCCCCATGGCTTGTTTTCTTTTATTATTACAGATTTGTTATTATATTAGTAATCGGTATTAGCAAAATGTTACATGATTATATTGTCTTTATCAAAATTTAGTATAATGTTGTAAGTAACTTCTAAAAAAATAAAATCAGTGCATTTTTTGAACCTCGCTTAAACCCTCTTGAATAGTAGTGGAGCCGCCTCTGTTCAGACCATAGTCCACAAATCTGAATCTGAATGAACGATTTGGCTTGGTTCGTACTGGTTCAACTATTCTTTTGGCTTTTGTTGCAGCCCTATAAATTAATTTAGAAGAAAGTAAATAATCATCCTATTTAGAAGACTTATTTAGGTATTCATCTTAGTGGTTTTGAATATTTATGTTCCCATCTTCAAAATATTTTGTTGCCCCATTATACCCCTAGTTATATATTAATATAGATATTGTATATATAATATTTTGATTATCCCATATTATCAAGACGTTTCCAATCCTCCCTAATTATCATTCTCTACCCTATTAATTCTCTCCCTCTTTAAACTATTCCAAACCCTAACAGATGGCACTCACCCCCAAGTTGTCGTTCTCCACCCAAGCTTCGGTCACGTTCCCCACCGCCACCAACGTAGAGGCCAACTTACATAAATAGAGTTTTTTCTTCACTCGTCTTGGTGTGGATTGTTGCAAACAGCGAAAAGCTTTTTCCATGGTGCGGTTGGAGCTCTTCTACGATCATGAAGATTTTCTCATACGTGCCTTTTGGTGAACAGAGCGATCTTCAACTGGGTTTTAGATTTCCAAAATTTCCAAGGGTTTGAATAACAGATCCCGAGTATTCTAAATTATTCAAATGGCCCCAAACTTTAGTTAAATGCTACGACAGTACGACTCTTCTCTCCCTCACTCACGCATACTCTCTCCCACCAAAAAACCGCTTCTTTTTTCACAATTCCCACCAATTTTAATGCTTTTTTTTTGAGTTGTTGTAACATAGATTGGATGTTTTTTTTATATATATATCCAATTGTAATCTTGCAGAATATTTGAATGATTCTGTTTTCTTCCTTTGGGGCTTAGGTTGGCATTTTGCTAGCCTATCCTCTTGGGGTTTTGGTTGGTATATGATTGTTCTAGCCATAGATGTCAATATAGTTGGGATGTATGCTTTTGATTGTGATGCTTTTTTTCCTTATCGCTTTCATCATCGTAATTTCTATTTTACTTTAATTAATATATTTCTTTTGTAGAATTGAAAAAAATAATGGCTATTTTTTTTACTATCGTTGATTGATGATCAATCTTTAAAAACATGTATTTCTTTGAATATTATGTTTGACTAATTTTTGAACACGTCTAATGTTTTGGACTTTTTCATGGATATTTGGATAAAAGTCATAATGTTATTTTTCCGATTCTTCTTGACAAAATAAATTAATAATTCACAAAAGTTAGGCGCAAAACTAACAAACGTGAAAAAAAATTTAATATCGACAAAGCAAGAAAAAATCCAAAAATCTTAAAGGAACTTAGCCTAAATTGTCATCATCTCAAGTATGATAAAATTGATCATTACTTCGCTTCAAAATTGACAAGTCAAAATCAGCCCATTCTAGGCCCAGCAGGACTAATGTAGTCAACAGGATATCCAGCCTTAGGAAACAAATGCTAATAATTAAATTTTTGGAAAATAATTAACCCAAATTAAAAAAAAAACTTGGAAAAGGTCGGCATCCTCAAAGGAACAAAGTGCAAAACTCAAATCTCCCACTCCCATGCAGCTTCGAACCGCTAAAGTTACATCACTCTCTCTCTCTGATGCAGTCGTAATACTAAAAATATATATTAATTACGTATTATTTTGAGTTTACTGTTTTGTTAGGAATTTTATAATTTTAGATAGGTAGCGTAGAATAATTAGTTCCCTAATTTGCTTTTTTTCTATTTTTGTTAGTTTCTTATTCTCCAAGAATTAGATTTCTTGGCAATCTTTTTATTTCCATTTCAGTATTTCCACGTTATTATAAATTGAGTTGTAAACCTCAGGGCTATTCAGTTTTTGATGATTAATGAAATTATAAAAAGTGTTCTCTTTTGTGCCAACTTTTGGGTATTCTGTGTGAATCAACCAATTGTTGCTGCTTTTATTCTCGGGTATTCTCAAACTAAACAGGTTTAAGGAAGAGTTGTCGCGATCTTGTCATCCGATCTCCTTTTTCAACACGCTTCCCTGCATCAATTGGTATCAGAGCCTGCGCTCAATTCTGAATCATGGCGCGACAAGAAGTTCGTTATGGTCGTTATGCTATTGCCAAAGATGTGAACGAAGGTGATGAGGCTACACGGGGGGTGCACAACTAGGGGTATGGTTTCAACAGATTAAGGATACGCATGAAGTGTTGGTCAAGAGGGCCACCTTGATCAGCGATAATCAACCTCACTACTACCCACTGAATTCGTGCTCCAATCCTTCATGGAGGAGGCTACAGTTCGATGGCCTTTCACATTCAAAGTTATTCTAGATCCAGTTGTGGATTGGAGTAAACTGCCAATTTATGATGAAGAACCATTCGTTGATGAAAGGTATGAGATAGTTCTTAAGAAAAAAGAGGATCCAAGTTTCTCGATGAAAAATACAAATTTGATGCCGTTGCTAGAAGTACTTGGCAGTTTTACAAATCGTGTTGAAGATGATCAAAATTTTCAGTATGTGGATCCATTTTGGAAGCCTATTGAAGATCTTGCAAGTAAGATTCATTGGATTCCACACCTTGTGCACGTTTGGAAGGAAATTGCTCCTCTCATTTTTGAAAATTATTTGAAATTTAGATTCGAGAAGATCAACTTAAAGTATAAGAACGATGCAGACAAGTTTCTACGAGCAAGATTATTTGAAGCAATAAAAACTCGAGGACAAGTTTTCTGACACATTTTCTGACAAAATATGAAGATTCCCTCTCACAGAAACTCTGCACATTAAATATTAGAACATCGAACCGTGACTTACCATTGTACCTAAAGATCAAGACATCATCTTCCTTTAGAGAATGTTCCTCAACAATTTTTTTCCAACCATGTTTGAAAAGCAAGGTGTTCCCGCTTGAGAACAGTCCTACAATCCATATGGAACCACTCAAAACTATTATTGTAACATTTTCGGGTAATCTGTTTTTCATGTTTCTGGCAAATTTTTTTGGAAAAGCGAGTTGCTGATCAAAACCCTTGGGGAAAACTTGAAGGAACATAATGTACTAGAAATGGGTCCATTACATGTAACATGCCAACTTTTTTTTATTAATTTATGTAATATTATTTCAAATTCATTTCCCTATTATCCGAATATAGTTAATTAACTCAATTTAATTAATAAAGATGCATTTAAATTTACTTATGTGTGTTAATAAGTCATGAAAATATCTTTCTTAACCATCAAGGTTTCTCATTCATAAATTGAGACCGCGGTTAGTCTCGGAATAATTTTATTATGTTACAGATAAATTCTTAAATTTTTTCGAAATTGGAAACCGAATGAACGAACACCGCGAGACATGATTACGTGCATACGAGTACTTAACTTCTACACTTGCACCACTTGCATGCACTCTCTCTCTTTCTCCTCCCACCCGTAACCCCATTCTCTCTTCTTCTATTTTCTCCCAAAACGCAGTTGTTCCCAGTTGGGTACAGTTTCAACCAACTGCCACCAGCCCATTTCCAGCCACCTGCAGCTGGTTTCCACTCCCTCCACCTCCATACTCTCCTCCAAACTCCTCTCTAAATACCACCATCCCTCACTCTTTGAAATCACAGCCAACACACACCTCTCATCCTCTGCCCGTCCTTAATCAGTAGAGAAGTAAGAGGTAGAAGTTTGAAGCTCCATAGCCATGGAGTTCTAGAGAGAGAAAGAAAAGTGGATTTTCCTCCAAACCACATGCACCACCACCCGAATTAAAGTCTCAAATCTTCTATACCATCACCAACCATCTCAAAATACTCCAAACCGTAGCCCAAACAAGTCTCAAACACCCTCTATCATCATCATCTTCAACCTCGGTCCATAACCAAATTTTTTTGAAAAAAACCACTCCAAACCCGAAACCAAAGGTATCTACCTGATTCTTCTTGACATGATGACTCTTGACATCGTTAGCTCTAACCCCACTTCTAACTTGGGTGCGCTTTCTCAAACGCGTTGACTCCTGATTCTTCTTGTTTCTTGGTCTTTTTGATGGAATGCATCCACCACCACAATCCAACGAGTAACATCCAACTTCAATGGGATTCTCCCTCATGTTTCTCTTTGTTTGAAATCCCCCTTCTACTTCTGTATGTCCACATTTTCTGACAAAATATGAAGATTCCCTCTCACAGAAGCTATGCACATTAAATATTAGAACATCGAACCGTGACTCGCCATTGTACCTAAAGATCAAGACATCATCTTCCTTTAGAGAATGTTCCTCAACAATTTTTTTTCCAACCATGTTTGAAGAGTAAGGTGTCCCCGCTTGAGAACTGTTAGGAATGCCTTGTATTCTTTAGTCCCACATTGGTTAATTATGTTGTTCCAGTTTTTTGTAGCCTATTATAAATAGGGCTTTTGGGGGACTTCTATAGATTATCTTTTGGGCTCTCATATTGTGGCCTTTCTAGAGTTACGGATTACAGCCGGCTCTTTGTATCTCTTCTTCACGTTGGTTAGTGAATCCTCTCTCTCCTCGCCCGTGGACGTACCCATCTTGGGGAACCACGTATATCTTGTGTCTTTGTGATTTCTTGTTTAGTATTCAATTTCTCGTTCTTAGCTTGCATTCATAGCGTTCGTTACAACAAACTGGTATCAGAGCTTTAGGTTGCAAAAACTAGGGTTTCGTTTCCGATTGTGGCTATGGCGGCTAAATTCGAGATTGCGAAGTTTGATGGGCAGAGCAGCAGTTTCAGTCTTTGGAGAGTAAAGATGAAGGCTCTGTTAACCCAACAAGGATTGCACAAGGCTTTGTCAGGCAAGACTAGTTCTGGAATCAAAGAGGAAGATTGGGATGATACGGATGCCAAAGCTCTTAGTTCTATTCAGTTGAGTCTGGCAGATGATGTTCTTCGCGAGGTGGAAGAAGAAACTTCAGCAGCAGGAATTTGGCTGAAGTTGGAAGGCATATATATGACGAAGTCGCTCACCAACAGGTTATATCTCAAACAACGTCTTTATACGTTTCGTATGCGAGAAGGTATAACTGTTAAGGATCATTTAGACGAGTTCAATCGTATTATTATGGATCTGAAAAATATTGATAGTAAAATTGAGGATGAGGACCAAGCCCTAATTTTGCTATGTTCTTTACCACTTTCGTATGAGCACTTTGTTACAACCCTATTGTATGGCAAAGACACGATATCCATGGAGGATGTTAAGGCCAGCCTTTATTCGAAAGAATTAAGAAAAAAAGTGTCAGGTGAGGGTGATGCACATGCAGAGGGTTTGTTTGTTAGGGGAAGAACAACAGAAAGGGAGGAGTCGAGTAATAGGGGAAGATCCAGATCATCAGGTAAGAAGAAAGGAAAGTGCAATTATTGCAAGAAATCCGGGCACTGGAAAAAAGACTGTTTAAAACTCAAGGAGAAAGAAAAAGAAGACCAGAAAGGGGGTAAAGTAATTGCTGGAATTGCTGAAAGTTCAGATGAGTCAGATAATGTGTTATCAGTTACAGAGGGCGATTCTCGCTCTAATATCGAGTGGATTATGGATTCTGGATGTTCATACCACATGTGTCCGCATAGAGAGTGGTTTTCTACTTATGAGGCGGTCAATGGTGGTACAGTTTTGATGGGTAACAACATGGCCTGTAAGACTGTTGGTTCAGGAACGATTCAGCTTAGGATGCATGACTGTATTGTTAGGACTTTATCTGAGGTTCGACATGTTCCAGATTTGAAGAAAAATCTTATATCCCTGGGTGCTCTTGATTCTCATGGTTGCAAATTCCTCGGTGAAGGTGGAGTTTTGAAAGTCTTGAGGGGTGCATTGGTACTGATGAAGGGTAAGAAGCGTGGTAACCTCTATACACTCCAGTACAGTTCTAGGTGCTGCAGCAACGGTTGCTTCATCCAAGGTTTCAGATTCAGACTTGACTCATTTGTGGCATATGCGCCTTGGGCATATGAGCGAGAGGGGGATGACAGTTTTGAGCAAACAGGGTTTGCTATGTGGCCAGAAAACTGAGAAGCTGGATTTCTGTGAGCATTGTGTCTACGGCAAGCAGTGCAGGGTGATTCAGTACAGCTGCTCATCGCACCAAAGGCACGGTGGATTATTTTCACTCGGATCTTTGGGGTCCCGCAGAGGTAACTTCTAAAGGTGGTTTTCGCTATTTTATGAGTATTATCGATGATTTCTCTCGTAAGGTTTGGGTGTATATGTTGAAAAATAAAAGTGACGCCTTTAATACATTCAAACAGTTTAAAACTTTGATTGAGAATCAGACTGGTAAGAAAATAAAACGTTTGAGAACTGACAATGGTATGGAGTTTTGTCTTGGCGAGTTTGATAGGTTCTGCAGTGATGAGGGCATTGTGAGGCATCACACAGTGAGAAAAACCCCTCAGCAGAATGGTGTGGCTGAACGAATGAACAGGACTCTTTTGGAGAAGGCACGTTGTATGTTGTCCAATTCGGATTGGGCAAAGAATTTTGGGCTGAAGCCGTTTCCACGACATGCTATTTGGTGAACAGGTCTCCGTCGACTGCTATTGAGTGTAAGACTCCGTTTGAGGTATGGTCAGGTCATCCAGCTGATTATTCTGTGTTGCATGTTTTTGGGTGTCCAGCTTACGCTCATGTGAATGAGGGTAAATTGGAGCCACGGGCCAAGAAGTGTATTTTCTTGGGTTATGCAGCAGGTGTCAAAGGGTACAGGTTATGGTGCTCTGATGATTCAAAGTTTTTGATTAGCAGGGATGTGACTTTTGATGAAAATTATTTGATTAAGGGGTCTAAGCAGGTTGATGATACAGTTCAGGAACAGAGTGTTCCAAAGCAGGTGGAGTTTTTGAGTGAATCTTCCGACTCAGGGAAGAAGCACATTGAGAAGCCAATTGAAGAGGAGTTCAAGAGTTCAGACACAGAGGTTGATGCGTTAGTTGAGCAACCACGCACTATTGCTAAAGATAGGCCAAGGAGGGAGATTCGGCCTCCTGAAAGGTATTCGGCTTATTCTGAGATGGTGGCCTATGCTTTATCAGTTGGTGAGACAGTTGAGTATGAGGAGCCTTCAAGCTATACGGAAGCTGTTTCGAGCACTGAGTCTGCACAGTGGTTTGTTGCTATGAATGAGGAGATTGAGTCTCTTCAGAAGAATCAGACATGGGAGTTAGTAGAACCGCTGAAAGGGAAGAGGATTGTTGGGTGCAAGTGGGTCTTCAAGCGCAAACCAGGTATTCCAAGGGTAGAAGACGCTCGGTTCAAAGCTCGGCTAGTGGCGAAAGGATACAGCCAAAAAGAGGGTGTTGACTACAATGAGGTATTTTCACTTGTTGTAAAACATAGTTCCATTCGCACTTTACTTGCTATTGTTGCCTGTTATGATCTTGAGTTAGAGCAACTTGATGTCAAAACTGCGTTTTTGCATGGCGAGCTTGAGGAACAGATTTATATGCGTCAGCCTGAGGGATTTGTTGTTTTTGGTAAGGAGGATCGCGTTTGTTTACTTCGTAAATCTTTGTATGGCCTCAAACAATCCTCAAGGCAGTGGTATAAGCGGTTTGATACTTTTATGATAAGCCAGTCATATTCTAGGAGTGAGTATGACAGTTGTGTGTATTTTCGAAAACTTCCAGATGGTTCATTTGTTTATCTACTGTTGTATGTTGATGATATGCTTATTGCTACCAAGAGTGTATCAGAAATCAACAGGTTGAAGCAACAGTTAGGTGGTGAATTTGAGATGAAAGATTTGGGTGCGGCAAAACGTATTTTGGGTATGGAGATTTGCAGAGATCGAGTAGCTGGCAAATTATTTTTGAATCAGAAGTCTTATGTACTTAAAGTGCTTGAGCACTTTGCCATGCAGAACTCGAAGCCAGTCAGTACCCCTTTGGCAGCACACTTTCGACTTTCATCTGAGTTATCACCACAGTCGGAGGATGAGGAGAAGTATATGTCTCAGGTTCCATATTCGTGCGCAGTTGGGAGCCTTATGTATGCCATGGTATATACTCGTCCTGATATTTCATATGCAGTTAGTGTCGTTAGTCGTTATATGGGGCGTCCAGGAAAGGCACATTGGGAGGCTGTGAAATGGATACTACGGTATTTGTGCGGAACTGCAGGTGTTGGTCTATTGTTTGGGGTTGCCAATTCTGGTGATCATGCTGTTGGTTATGTTGATTCAGATTTTGCCGGTGACCACGATAAGAGGAGGTCTCTAACAGGTTATGTCTTTACTCTGTCCGGAAGTGCCATTAGTTGGAAAGCTACTTTACAGGCTACAGTCGCGCTGTCTACAACAGAAGCGGAGTATATGGCCATTGCTGAAGCTGTGAAGGAGGCATTATGGATGAGAGGTTTGCTTTGTGAGCTTGGTCTTGCACAGGGTGTGAGTTCAGTATTTTGTGATTCGCAGAGTGCTATACATTTGACTAAAAATCTGATGTATCATGAGAGGACCAAGCATATCGATGTCAGGTATCACTTCGTTCGGGATATCATCTCACAGAAGCAAGTTGAGGTGAAGAAAGTGGGTACGGCAGATAACCCAGCAGATATGTTGACTAAACCGGTTCTGGTTGCCAAGTTCAAGCATTGCTTGGGCTTGCTTGGTATTTGCATTTGATCGCCCCTCGGGGGCATTTGGCGAGTGAGAGGTTAGAAGGGGAAAGCTATATTTGGTGATTTGGTTCAGTGGAATTCAAGTCAAGGTGGAGAATTGTTAGGAATGCCTTGTATTCTTTAGTCCCACATTGGTTAATTATGTTGTTCCAGTTTTTTGTAGCCTATTATAAATAGGGCTTTTGGGGGACTTCTATAGATTATCTTTTGGGCTCTCATATTGTGGCCTTTCTAGAGTTACGGATTACAGCCGGCTCTTTGTATCTCTTCTTCACGTTGGTTAGTGAATCCTCTCTCTCCTCGCCCGTGGACGTACCCATCTTGGGGAACCACGTATATCTTGTGTCTTTGTGATTTCTTGTTTAGTATTCAATTTCTCGTTCTTAGCTTGCATTCATAGCGTTCGTTACAACAAGAACAGTCCTACAATCCATTTGGCATCACTCGGAACTATTATTGTTATATTTTCAGGTAATCTCTTTTTCATGTTTCTGGCAAAATTTTTTTGGAAAAGCAAGTTGCTGATCAAAACCCTGGGGAAGAACTCGAAGGGGAATGTAATGGACTTGAAATGGGTCCAGTGTAAGAAATATTTAAGGGCCCACTTAGTCACATTGTGATTAATGGAAGTGTCCACTTCCATTGATGATGAAGTGGTGGTTTTAAGAAGCTTTTGGCTTTCCACTATCTCCATAAGTGTGTTTCCATGATGGAGGGAAACTATAAGGTTTCTTGAAGAAGATTAAGGGTCCCTAACATAGCATCTATATAAGTCTATGATATCCATCAATCAAGGCAACTCAAGACATGCATAGGTTAGAAGACACCCAGATCTAATACGTGTGTGTTCGGTGTTCAACTTGAACAACAATGGCTAGAGATTAGTTCGATCATATTTCCGCTGCATATACCGGTATGATATTATTTATCTTACATCCAGTACATGTCTTGTTCCCATTTTCTGCCATCCCTGCAATCTTCTCCTATCCACGGGACAATGAAATTCGCCAAGCCGAGAGAGGATGTTGCCATTGCTGGTCAATACTATCCACGTAACACGCAGACGAGGGAGAAATCACCGAGGAGCAGCCACTACAAACACTGTCGAAGACTTCACCATTGGCGGAGCATCCACATCAGTTCTATCCAATTCGGTCGAAGAAGCAACTGTCCAGGAGCACAAGCGCAGGCAAAACTCATGGCAGAAGAATCAGACCAGATCCTTCATTGCCGCGAGCACGAATGTCATTTTGGTTCTACTCCTCACTGGTACGACGGACCCTGGATGCTAGAATGCAAAACTGGTGACAACAACACTACCCCACATTCATAAAGTAATTCGGTGTGCATTATCCATTACTTAAATTCATCATTCCTTTTTAACTTTATATCTCTCCGGCTATTATCCTATACGTTGATGCTAATATTCGTGCATGTCTAATGGGGTGGAAACATGTGCCAAATTCTGGAAAAAAAAAAAAAAGAGGTTGTGCAGAGATTGGAGCTTCCCTTTGAGTTGGTGTTGTTCACAGTTTTCGTTTCTTGTCCTTTTCTGTTGTATAGATCGGGGATATCTCTTTTAGTTGAGTTGAATATTCTTTTCTTTATATAGGCTCTCAAGGATCATTCCCTTTACCTTTGTTTTTGGTGGTAGTCTTTAATAAGATTTACTTTATCCAAAAAAACATATTATATCTCTCCTTCCCTCTCACTTTAATCCCGCCCCCTATTGCTCCAACTTTATTTACAGTTTTTTACTTATTGTCGGTAACTTTATATCACAGAGTTGTTTTCAATTTCTTTACATTTTTTGATCAGAGAGTAATTTCCAAATACGGCTAGTAGTTTTTTTCCCCCACATTTACTCACGCAGAAAGAGTACGAATTAGTGCATTGTCTGAAGTGAAAATCCAAAGAATGTAAATAGGAATTTGGTCTTCCATCTTCGGTGTTTATACCCAGAAATGTTTTCCTTTTTCTCTTATCAACAAATTTAGTTTATTGTTAATGCTCACAGATAACCTATTATAGGAGGTTTTCGAATAGTAATAAAGAATTTAACCAATACATGCTGATCATATATTGTTTTTATGTAGGAATGCCTCATACAAAATAGTATTTCAGCTTTGGAAAAATTGTTAACATGAGAGTTTTATGACTGATGAAGCGAGGGACATAAAATAGGTGATGAGCAAATTAATTTATTGATCATGAGTAAAATTATTTATTATCACTGGAGAAGAAAACCGTTTATATAATTTTATAATTAAATGGATCTCAAACACTACATTCTTTATCCAATTTACAACATCGACATCAAAATATATGCAGCTAAATAAAGACAGACAACTACTGTACAAATAGATGTTCTTTGTGAGAGCTAACACGATTGATTTACAAAATCTAATAACAAAGTACTTGGGTAAGAGATCGTGGAAAAACCGGCGACAACATCGTCGTTAGCATGGTAATGTATGATTTGGTTACGTATAATATGTCCATTGTTATCACAACATGAAAATAACTCAATTGGTTTGATACTTATTTAATTGTTGTTTATCTGTCACAATCTACATAATAAGGGAGAACGGTTTTTTAAACTTATGTCCTACATAAATCCTAACCATTAATTTGTCCCATAAATCCTACGGCTCTCCCTCTCTTTCTCAAACAATGGTAATTACACAATTGCCACTAAACAGATTTAACGTTCAAAATTGTGATCTCTCTCTCTCTCCTTTTTTTCTACGTTCCCTTTCTAGCTCTCCACTCCCAAAGCCGACACCCCTCCTCAGCCCTATGATTTTCTTCGGAGTGCTGTTAATCGCACCCCCCGTGTCAGGCCCCCCTGACACGGGCCCCCATCAATTTCCCATTTTACCCCCGCCTCCCATTCGTTTCTTTCTCTCTCTCCCCCGCTGTCTCTCTCTCTTATTTTATTTTTTGTTATAAAATTTTAAATGCTAATAACTTTTTTTTTCACGTATTCTTGTTTAATAAATTTTATATTTTTGAAATCTACTCAACGAATCCTATCAAACGAGCCTAATATTGATGGTGAAATAATGTAAAACGGAAAAACTATATTTTTGTGATAGTTTAAACTGTCTAAAGAGGTTGAAAAATTAAGTGTTCTAAATTTCAATCCTTTTGAACCGGTAGAAAGATTTTAATTTTCTGATCATTTTGTCCTAAATGATCATAATTAAATTTTGAATCTAAGGCTCTCGTTGATTAACCTTAAGAAAATCGTAGAATCAAATATCTCTTAGGTTAATCAACGAGAGCTCTAGAGTCAAAATTTAATTATGACCATCTAGGATAAAATGATCAGAAAAATAAAATCTTTCCATAGGTTCAAACGGATTGAAATTTGAAACACTTAATTTTTTAACTATATTTTTTAATATATAAATTGTCTATCGAGGTTGAAATCACATTTTTTTAAAATAAATTTTATATTTTTGAAATTTACTCAACAAAATCTATCAAACAAGTCTAATATTGAATATGAAATAATGTGTTTAAGTGAAATGATTTTTTTGGGACTAGGCATACACAAGTGAACATATAAACAACTGAATATATAGGGCAAGCTATCAATGCTCTGTCGAATTTGCAACGGGCAACTGTTGCTGCACCTGCAACTTTGAACAAATGCTATCAATGCTCTGTCAAATTTGCAACGAGCAACTGTTGCTGAACCTGCACCTTTTAGACGGTTGTAGACAGTTTGCAAGTTTGAACCAATGGTCATAATTAAATTTTTTTAACCAACGGGCAACTTTGAACCAATGCTTAATTTTTTTTAACTTTTTAAACAGTTTTTATAAGGATAAAAATATAGTTAAAAAATTAAGTGTTCCAAATTTCAATCCGTTTGAACCGGTGGAAAGATTTTATTTTTCTAATCATTTTATCCTAAATTGTCATAATTAAATTTTGACTCTAGGACAAAAGAAATCTAAAAAGTAAAAAAATTTGATCGAAATCCAATTTTTTTTAATAAAGACGAAAATAAGCCAATAGCCAAACTACCTTAGGAAATTGGGATACAAAAAAATATGGTTAAAAAATTTGATTAAAAAATCAAGTCTCTTTACACAGTTTATATATTAAAAAATTAAGTGTTTCAAATTTCAATCCGTTTGAACCGGTGGAAAGATTTTAGTTTTTTGATCATTTTATCATAAAGGGGTTATAACTAAATTTTGACTCCAGAGCTCTCGTTGATTAACCCTAAGAGATATTTGATTCTACGACTTTTTTAGGGTTAATCAACGAGAGCCCTAGAGTTTAAATTTAATTATGACCATTTAGGATAAAATGGTCAGAAAACTAAAATATTTCCACCGGTTCAAACGGATTGAAATTTGGAACACTTAATTTTTTAACTTCTTTAGACAGTTTAAACTACGGAAAAAATATAATTTTTCCGTTTTACATTATTTCACCATCAATATTAAGCTCGTTTGATAAGTTTCGTTGAGTAGATTTCAAAAATATAAAATTTATTTACAAAAAATACATGAAAAAAAAGTTATTAGCATTTAAAATTTTATAACAAAAAAATCAAATAAAAGAGAGAGAGACTGCTGTGTGTGTGCGTGAGAGAGAGAGAGAGAGAGAGAGAGGCACGTGGGGTGGGGGTAAAAGAGGGAAGGAATTGCCGTGTCAGGGGGGGTGCCTGACACGGGGGGTGCGATTAGTAGTTTACTTTTCTTCGAGAATGAATACTCTCTCTAGATCAATTTTGGTCACAAATTCAAGGGTAGATCAATTACTCCTCCTCCTCTCTCTCTCTACACACTCCAATCGCAGCCGATTTGAAACCAAGTTGACTCCATTTTTTTTCTCAATTTAAATGGCTATTTTCAATTCAATTGCAAAGCTACCACCATTATCTAATCTATCACGGGATTGTTTAACTTTGGGTCAAGGTTTGATTTTGCAATTTTGTTTTAATTTCAAATTTATTTACATTGTAGTCCTCTATGATTTCACACCCCCCCCCCCCCCCTCCAAAAAAAAAAAAAGAAAAAAAAAGAAAAGAAAAAGACCAACCTTCCACATTCTCTGTGCTATTTTAAAATTTTGAACGTTACAAAGAGAGAAACCAGATCAAAGGTTTTCATTTAATGGTTATTTGTAATGTCCTTCCATATGGGGTGAGACATACATATACACAGAATTCACCCCATATGAGAAGTAGTTAAAAACAACCGTTGTATCCAAAAAAATTCGAAAAAGTGGTTTTTTTAATCCAAAAACAACCGGTGTTTGATACTTCATTTAGATTGTGTTTAAAAAGCGTTGCGCCGTGTCTTCAGGTACGAGCAGCACTAGTAGGTTAATAATAGAGGCCGAGGCACACACGATGCTTATACAAGTGGAATTTTTCAAAACATGCACAATAGCTTCTCGCTTATTGTTGGATCCAATTTTGACATAATTCGACTTGAACACGCATCACGTGCGTCCCGACCTCTAGTACATCCATATATATGAATTTTGAGATCACATCAAATGGTATTCAATCAAAAAGAGGTCATGAAGTGGTTTAACTGGACAATCCAATCCATTTCTTGGACTGCAGATGTTCTCTTACCAAAAGGTCCAAAACCATAGATTGACTTTCGGACGGTTAGGACTTAGGCGGGTGTACGGATTGGGCTTTAATAGGTTCGGCCCTATTCCACTTTTGTACCAATGGACCATTTTTGGTAGGATTTTATCTTGAAACAATTGGATCCGTGCTCATTACATTTTTTTCAAAAAAAAGATCAGAAAAATGTGTTTCAGTGAGTAGTTGATTGGTATTCAAGGAACTAATTTTTTCGCTATTCAAAAAATTTAATGAACTCTACAAAATAAACTATTCCGATCATTATTGTGAATCCTGAATGGGCTCACAAATTAAAACTGAAAGTAGACCAGATTGGATGCTTTTTCTAAGGGTAAATTTCATTGACCTCCTCTAAGGTTTCTGACAATGACAAGAATCTCCCTTTAGGTTTCAAAAATGATAATAACCTCCCCTGAGATTTGTATTTGGGTTACAGATTCCACAAAACGTTAGCCTACCGTTACTAAGTGTGAGGTAACTAAATGAGGCCGGCCAAAAATAGTGATGAGTTGTCTATTTTTCCCTCGCCATCTATTTTAATCTTGTCGTTCCATAAGTTAGTAGACTATACAATCAAGGGTTGATTTGGCTTGACAGTTTAACTTGAATTAATTTTTTTCCATATATATTATGATCATTTAGAAATCAAAGGAACCATAGTTTTTTAATATATAAACGGTCTCAAAAAAATTAAGTGCTTCAATATTCAATCCGCTTGAATCGATGCGAAAATGTTATTTTGCCGACCATATTATTCTAAAGGGTCATAATTAAAATTTGTCTCTATGACTCTTATAATTAAGTTTTTGCTCTTTATTTGAGAGCCTATGGAGCAGAAACTTAATTATGAGAGCCATAGAGACAAAATTTAATTATAACTCTTTAGAATAATATGATCAGAATAATAATATATTCGCATCGATTCAAACAAATTAAAAATTAGAGCACTTAATTTTTTTTAAACTGTATTATATATTAAAGGGCAAATTTTCGTAGTCATCCTTCTAGTTTTACGGTTGTCTCAATTTCGTCCCTCTAGTTTCAATTGTCTCAATTTCGTCCCTGTAGTTTGTTTTACGTTCTAAATTGATAAAATCGTTAACACCGTTAATGAAACTAACGGAAAAATATGATTAAAAAATTAAGTGCTCCAATTTTCAATTCGGTTGAACCAGTGCGAAGATCTTATTTTTTTGATCATTTTATCCTAGATGGTCGTAATGAATTTTTGGCTCTAAGGCCTTTTAACGAGCACCCGAAGACTTCTTATTTAGTTTCAAGGCTCTCTTAGGGTGCTCATTGAAAGGCTTTAGAGCCAAAAATCTATTATGGCCATTTAAGATAAAATGATCAGAAAAATAAGATTTTTGCACCGGTTCAAACAGATTAAAAATTGGAAAACTTAATTTTTTAACTATATTTTTTAATATATAAATGGTGTAAAAAAATAAGTGTTCCAATTTTTAATCCATTTAAACCGGTGCGAATATCTTATTTTTCTGATCATTTCATCTTAAATGGTTATAATAAATTTTTGGCTTAGTCTTTCAATGAGCACCCTAAGAGAGCCCTGAAACTAAATAAGGAGTCTTCGGGTGCTCGTTGAAAGGCCTTAGAGCCAAAAAATTCATTACGATCATCTAGGATAAAATGATCAAAAAAATAAGATCTTCGCACCGGTTCAACCGGATTGAAAATTGGAGCACTTAATTTTTTAATCATATTTTTCCGTTAGTTTCATTAACGGTATTAACGATTTTACCAATTTGAAACGTAAAACAAACTACAGGGACGAAATTGAGACAATTGAAACTAGAGGGGCATAATTGAGACAACCGTAAAACTAGAAGGACAACTACCAAAATTTGCCCTATATTAAAAATAAAGTTAAGAAAATAATTGCTCCAATTTTTAATATGTTTGAATCGGTGCGAATATGTTATTTTGTCGACCATATTGTTCTAAAGGGTCATAATTAAATTTTGTCACTAGGGCTCTCATAATTAATTTTATGCTCTTTATATTGGACCCTATGGAGCAGAACTTAATTATGAGAGCCTTCGAGACAAAATTTAACTATGACCATTTAGAATAATATGATCATAATAACAACATCTTCACACCGGTTCAAACGGATTATAAATTAGAGCACTTAATTATTTTGAGACCGTTTATATATTAAAAAATATATATAGGACAAAATGACATAAATATAGCTTTATATGTGTGCCCATACATATTGATATATACATGAAGACAGTGAGGATTTTCGGAAAATGGTTGGAGATTTCCAAGTGTTGACTTTGTTGCACATTACTACTTCAGTTAAATGGGAGGGCAAAATGGTAAAAGGACACCTTCAATTAACTCTGTTAGGCAGACAACTCTGACAAGGGAGGTCATTGTCATTTTTTAAACCTGAGAGGCAGCTCTTGTCATTGTCAGAAACCTTAGGGGAGGTCAGTGAAATTTACCCTTTTTCTAACTGGATAGGACTCCCCAATTATCACCCCTAATGACGCTACGACCCCTTTCCAGATCTCCTTCTTAAAAAATAAGTATTTGTTTTATATTTTCAAACTCGAAAATAATGTAAATGAAAAATATATTTTTGGTTTTTTTTTGCACCGTATAAAAGATCTCATCGAGATCTTTCAAACAAAATCTATATTGCATATTTTTAGATTTCAGTAAACCCATTATTTTTTAACTTGAAATTACCTTCCTAAAAAATAAAAACTTATTTTTCGTTCTGGAACGGGGCCGTACTTAAAATTAGAGAGGATAAACAATAAAGATATAGGGACCGACGGTCTCCATATCGACCGGGTACTGACGGCCGCATTGGGTCCACTCCAGCCACCGGATATATTTTGAACGGCTCGGATCGACAGTCTGATGGCCGGAGTGGGCCCGGCGTGGCTGTCGGTATGAGGACCATTGGTGCACATAAAAGGGGCTTAAAAAGTAAACTACCCAAAACTAACCCGTTTGTTCCAAGAGTCCTGCTACATACAGATTTCTGTGCACAGATTTCTTTGTGGGGCCCACCACGGGTCCGACACAAATCATCCGAGCCGTTCATTAAATGTAAAACATTTTTTTGAGGGTCTCCGCAAAAAATAAGCCCAATCCGATACCTATAGGTGTTTTATCCAACCATCTAACTTTTCATTCAGATTTTTGAATAATGAAAAGTTATATGGTTGGATCGAGCACTTATAGGTATCGGATTGAGCTTTTTTTTACGGGGACCCTTGAAAAAATGTTTTACATTTAATGAACGGCTCGGATGATTTGTGTGGGACCCGTGGTGGGCCCCACAATAAAATCTGTGCACAATCTGTGCACAGATTGTATGTGCAAGCAGACTTTCTGTTGTTCCAAGAAGGCACGCCCTTTGCCGTGTGGTGGCGTGGTGCATCACCGTCCTCTTAACTTAGCTACTGGCACCTGGCACGTTTCTGTGCATGAAGTGTAGGCCAAAGGCGACCACACGTGGGGTAACGAGTGAAGTAGACCCCACTGGGTTTCTGGGGTGCGTGCTGCCCCTCAAAAGGTCAGCACCGTGCTGTCCCACTGAGTGAGGTCCACTCCGATCTTACTCCGATTGATCGAAAACATTCACTTTGTAGAGTTCGTTGACTAGAACAAGTTTGCCAAAAATCAGCTCCTTTGGGTTTGATTTAGTGTTTCAAATTCATTCTTTTCAAGATAAAGGTATTTCGATCAGGCATTTCATGACATCAGATCGAGCTGATTTTTTGCATACTTATTTTATTCGACGAGCTCTACAAAAGTGAATATTTTTTATCTATTATAGTGAGACCGGAGCGGACCCTAAACGGCGAGGCAACAAGGTCTGTCCTTTGGAGGGGCAGCATGCTACCTAGTTTGAGTTCACGATATATTTTTTTGTCTTCAGATAACTCCAAAATACTAGTACTTGTTTACATTAAAAATATCAAAAATACCATTTAGACAAAAAAAAAAAATTAAAAAAATGAGTTGTCTTGAAAAGTGTATATTTTTAGACTAAAATACTATAAAAAAATACTATCGTTTAGATGATAAACTCATCACCTATATGGTTTTCGGTCCATTATTAAGGAGGTAGAGTTTAACTTGCCTAGCTTTAGTTGCTAGAGCAAGTAATAACTACGGAGTAATTTATTTTAGATGAAAAAAAAGTAATAACTCTTTTTATTTAGCGTAGATTAAAGCCTCATCCAAACTCCCTTTTCTTTAGGATAATATAGATTATAGTAAATTTCTTGAATAATAAAAAAGGGAGGTAGAGTATGATTTTCCATCATGGATCATTCGAAAGTGACAACTTGGGCTTTTTGGATTCTCAGAGCAGATGTTTGCATCAATCTTCTGCAAAATCAATTCTGCACATTATTATGAAAGTAAAATTCTCATCATAATTCAATTGGCAAATAATTGTCTCCCAAATAGTCTCTAAATAGACATGACCATTTAGCTATGACTGTTTGTATATTTTTTAAGCCAACTTTAATGATCAAAACTGCTAATTTATAAGTGCTTGTAAAGACAATTAATCCCATTAAATATTGCGTTGATAAAATATCGTTTGATATGAATTTCCATCACAATTATCTTTAAAAAGTCGATCCCAATAAATCAACGTATGTATCGGATCGGATTGCTATGAATCGAATCCTAATTCGCAAATCACGATTTTTTGAAAATACAATTCGTGCCTGGATGAAAAGTCTCACGGTTTGGTTCCGGTTTTATCCACGGATTAGATTAATCAAATTCGTCATGATGTATAAATAATTGATTCCATATTCCAAAAATGTAAAAACCTAAGCCATGTATCAAAAATATAAAAACCTAAGCCAGGTATCAGATTCCACAAATTTGAAAAGAAACATGCACTAACATTACGTGAAGTATCCAAGCAAAGTATATGTTAGAAAGGAAAGAAACAAGTACTATCAAGGTTCCAAAACTAAGCCAAGTTCCAGCAACCTGTTAGTTCCAGGTATCAAAACTAAGCAGGTTACTAACAAATACTATTCCAGGCCGGTTTTCCAGCAACCTGTTAGTTTCAGGTAGAGGTGGCAAACGGGCGGGTTTGGGAGGGTTGAAACGGGTCGTGGGTCAAATATGGGCGGGTCAAATATGGGTCAAAAAGTAAACGGGTTGAAACGGGTCGGGTCGAATATGGGTCAAGCCAAACACAAACCCACCCGACCCGACCCGTTTTCTTTTTTCTTCTTCTTCTTCTTCTTCTTCTTCTTCTTTTTTTTTTTTTTTTTGTCCCTATTCAATTTTTTTTTTGTATTTTCTTGTTTTGCAACAAATTTTTTACCCCTATTAGTTCGTCTCGACGAGAGAATCGAAAAAGTAATTTGTTTTGCGTCAAGTTTTTGTGATTTTTTTTGAACGGTTGTGACTTACTAATTTGTCTAAATCAGCCAAAAAGACATTATTATTGACTTATTTTTTTGTTATTTTAAATAATTCTAAATATCACAAAAGTTTGACGCAAAATTAATAAATGTAATTTTTTTTGCCTTTCATTAGGGAATGCGAAAAGAATAACCGAATAAGTGTGGTTTGTAAAGATTTGGCTGGTTGCATTCCATTTGAAAAAAAAAAAAATATTCGGCTGGTAAAGGTGTGGAATGTGGACCCCATTTTCTAAATTTTTTTTGAAAATTTCTTACCTGGGAGGCTGGGAGTAAAAGAACGAGAGGGAGGGAAAGTGGGAGGGCCCCCCTCCACGTGGATCATTGGCCGGTGGGTGGGAGTAATAGTACGTACGTGGAAAGCCGACCGACGGAAATTTTAGATTTGGGCTTGTTTGGTTGTTTTAACTGCAACCCATATTGAAGCCATTTTCAATCCATTTAAACCCATGTAAATATGGGTTTATATGGGTTCAACCCATACCAACCCATTATATAATATGGACGGGTTGGGTTGGGTTATAAGTGGACGAATTGGGCGGATTCAAAAAATATGGGTTGAAATTGCCACCTCTAGTTTCAGGTATCAAAACTAAGCCAGGTTTCTAACAAATACTATTCCAGGTACCAACAAATACTATCCCAGGTTCCAGAAAACTGTTTGTTCCAGGTATCAAAACTAAGCCATATTTTACTAATAAAAACTAACAAATGTTATATATTATTTTTTATTTTTTTAAAATATCCAACGGTCTAGTTTGGTTGATTCACGGTTTTGAAATGAAAATCCAATCCTAATTTATATCTTACGGGTTTTTAATTTTTCAATCCGTATATATGTCCGGACCATTAATTCAGGAACAAAATTCAAAAGGTACCGATCAATTTGGTTTGGACCGATTTCACGGTCCACTGGATTTTTTTCCAGACCTGAATATGTGGGAGTTGAATCCTTTTAACT
This sequence comes from Rhododendron griersonianum, assembly GCA_018127125.1. Lineage (NCBI taxonomy): Eukaryota > Viridiplantae > Streptophyta > Magnoliopsida > Ericales > Ericaceae > Rhododendron > Rhododendron griersonianum. Next base: position 32,807,356 of record CM030792.1, on the reverse strand, counting down.
AGCGATGAAAAATGTGTATAATAAAATAGTAATAAAACTAACCGACGCCCGGGGAGAGAGCCACGTATCACGTATGGGTAAAAATGCATCCGTGGCTCCACACCCGAAAACTTCCAAGTCATGAGATCACACGTTAGCGTTTTCAGTTGGTGTTCGCTGCTGTCGGTGACGGTTGGAGTTGAGGGCGGTCCCTAATTCCTGGCCTTAAATCACGGATCCATCCCATCGACAAGTTTTCGGATGCGGAGCGGGTATCACGTGGCGGTATCCGTCGGCGATTCGGACCGTTTAAACGTGTTTTGGATGGCCAAACTTATTTCCCATCTCTCCCCTCACTGCACCATTCTCTCTCCTCTTTTTCTCTCTCTCAAATCCGAACTGTTTATAACACGTTTGGACGGTCTGGATCGCTGACGGATACCACGTGTGCGGTACGCATCCAAAATTAAATTTCTCCATCCCATTGAGTCGTGGAAAGTGAAAAATTGAACATGTCGGCTGTCGCACATTATCCCCCAATTTTCTTTTCTACGAGAGAATATGGTACTTCCAGTTCCCAAAAAAAAAAAGAAAAAGAAAAAGAAAAAGAAAACAGAGAATGTCCCTGGGTCTTTTTATCTCGATAGTAGAGTATCCATTGTGGGTAGGTTAACTAGCAAGTTTAGAATAATTGGTGAGAAATGTTAAATTTCTAGCTAGTATTTGGTCATTTTTAGCATGATTGGATATGTTAGGTTTCAAGGGACACCCAAAAAAACACATAAAAGAACACCCTAAATCTGAATCTCATAGTTTCCGATCAAATTTTTATGATCCGAGCCGCTCAATGTGTGCAGAACGTGATTTTAAGGGTATCTGCGAGAAATCGGAAAAAAAAATTATCGGGAAGTGCTTGTTTTGAGCAGTTTTTAATTGAACCGTTCATTAAATCTAATCTAAAAACTGCTTAGATCAAGCATTTTCCAGTCATTTTTTTTGCTAATTTCTCGCGGGTACCCTTAAAATCACATTGAGCCGCTCGGATCATCAAAATTTGATCGAAAATTATGAGGTGTTTTTTTTGGGTGTCCCTTGAACCGCTCTGGTTAATATATGAGCTAAATTTAGCAAATGTTAAACTGTTGGTCAATTTTGGCCAACTTTCTAGCCATCAAAGAGTGGACCATTCAACGAATTAATGAATTATTTTTCTTTTTAAGCTTATCCATAAAACTTCACTTTAGTTTGTCACCTAAAATAAGTCTTAACTAAGTGAAGTGTACACTAACTTTGGCTATTTTGACACTTTAGTAACATCTAAAAAATTAGCATTCCCATAGCGAAAATTCTTAACATGTACATTGAAATAGTTGACTGATAGTTTTTCTTTATCTACCTGACTTAAGATCGACATCTGGCCCTCTCCACACCCGCGTACACTAGAACCCTCAATCAATGTACTTGAGTCTATATATGTGCTTTATTTTTTCAACCATCTTTTTTTAAGATCAAGCTTGGACTAATTTAACTTACTTTTTAGTCAATGATGATTTCGTTGTCAATGAATTTTTAACATTCAGCCAAAATATTTGAATTTTTAGATTCGTTTCAATGAGAATTTTTTTTTAAAAATAAATAGAGAACATGGACAACAAGAAATGAAAAAAAAAAAATGAATCAAAGTTGAGATATGATAAAGAAAATTTAAAAAAAATGCGTTTTGGATTATTTTCATGATTAATAGTAATTCTGTCCAACTTTTTAATCATAATATTTCAATTTTTTAGATTCTCCTCGTGAATAGACAAATTGGGAGAACAAATAGGTAACTAAAACAAGAATTATTTTCTGTATAATTAGAGACGTGGAATCTTTTTGGTATATTCAGCTTCGTTCTTTATTCAATTTTCATAACACTCTCCTTTGACTTCCACCGACCATATCCAAAGCCTTCAATTCACCCGTTACACTTCTCCGCCCAATGACCGTCAGATCATATCAACGTAATGGAGTACTAACACGTGTACAGCCCTGATATTCCTTCCACGCAAAGTTTCCCTTTTCCTTGATCAATGCCACCGCCAAGAATCATAAAACGACACCGTCTTCTCCCTAAACTTGTCTAAAACCATGCCGTTCAACGCCAATAAATCTGTTCCGAATCAAATCCCAACGGGCACTGCTATTTGCAGCCACTTATTTTCTGAACGTAACATGTGTACCATATTATAAACAGATGTGTACCATATTATATACATGCTACGTTCAAAAAATAAGTGACTGTAAATAGCAGTGCCCATCCCAACACCATGGCCGGCCCCCACTAGATTGCCCCACACAAATTTTACTACTACTTTCCTAAACCACCACCAACGCCTATATAATATATATATAAACCCCAGCGCCCTTATCGATCCCCCGAAACTCACCAAAACAATCTCACTCATAAGTCATAAACACTCATATATTCTCATCAATATACTTTCAAGTGTCTCCTTCTCTCTCTCTATCTACACATCTCTCTTTCTCTCTCTATAGAAACCAACCAACTGTCTGGGAATGGCTCCTGATATGATCATTGGTGCAACCAACGCCACGGGGACCCTAGCCAAGGCGGCCAGCCTGAGTAGCCGTGCCTACGTGACGTTCTTGGCGGGGAACGGCGACTACGTGAAGGGTGTTGTGGGGCTCGCCAAGGGCTTGAGGAAAGCGAAGACGGCATACACGCTCGTGGTGGCGGTGTTGCCCGACGTGCCGGAGGAACACCGCCGTATGCTGGTGGCTCAGGGTTGTATAGTTCGGTAGATCGAACCGGTTTACCTACCCGAAAACCAGACCCAGTTCGCTATGGCCTATTACGTTATCAACTATTCCAAGCTTCGTATTTGGGAGGTATTAGGGTATGTTTGGTTGGATGGAATCAAGGTTGGAATGGAATAATCATTCCAATGACTTATTTATTCCAATGTTTGGTTCACCATTGAATAATGGAATGATGATTCCAAATGGAATCACTATTCACCTTAGTAAAGGAATTGTCATTCCATCCAAAAAACTAAGGAATTGTTATTCCATTTCTTTGTCACACCAAAATTACTAGTGCCACTCCAACATTCACTATTGCCACACCAAAAATTACTATTGTCACTCCAAAAAATGCTATTGCCACTTTAAAAATTACTATTGTCACTCCAAAAATTACTATTGCCACACTATTCCATTGGAGATGAGAATGAATATTCCTAAGCACAACCAAACATGAGAATGGGAATGATTATTCCATTCTCAATTCCTCCAATTCTATTCCATTCTTAATTCAATTTCTATTCACATTCCATTCCATCTAACCAAACGCACCCTAAGATTTATGGTACACGTGTATGTGTTGCTATTAATTTGTTTCTTTTAATTTCTTGTTCCACGTCGCATTGGCATTTAATTTTTCCCAAAACTTTTTAGAAAATTAATTAAGCCCTTGCAATATTTTCCTTCGAAGACAAGAGGTATAAACTATACTGAAAAATATAAAATTAATTATTGGAGGGGGGAAAGATTACACTCCCTCCGTTCCATTTTCATTGTCCTTTTTTGATGTTCGTGTCAGTTTTCAATAGCTTATATCTTCCAATGTGAATCTCCAAAAGTATGCAATATGGATCTTATTTGATAAATTTCAATTTATTCTATAATACAAAGATGTCAAAATCATGAAAAATATTATAGATTGAAAGATATACGCAATAGACACAAAAGTGACAAAATGAATAATGGACAATGAAAATGGGACGAAGGGAGTAGTAAAATAGAATTAATATCTAAGGGGCTAGCTAGGGTACAAATATCCAGATATAATTAATTACTTTGAGTTTGGAAGGCTTATAATGAAAAATTCATTTTAAGGAGTCAAAATATTAAATCCTTATATTTTTTTTCATATTATTACATAAGTGAAAGAATGATTTATTACACACTAATTTAAGAGTGCTATGACCTCTGATGGATCGCAACCTTGAATAGAATGATTTGTGCCAGTAGTACCAATATTAGAAGATATATATTCTTGATTTTTTCTTCTCATTTCCGTTCTAAATAAGAGAAACGATTTGTGATTTTTTTCCCAAATTCATATTCCTGCCAACCTTTTTCCACTTTTGCTTGCTAAATCTAAAATCCCAGAATCAAAATCAAAGTGTGAGCCATTGTACTAAATTTGTAACACTTGCATGGTTGTGTTTTTACAAGTGCAGTTTGTGGAGTACCACAAGATCGATGATATACTTGGACGGAGACATCCAGGTGCATGTACGACAACATCGACCACCTCTTCGACTTGCCGGACGGCTACTTCCACGCCGTGATATATGGACTGCTTCTGTGAGAAGAGAAGACGTGGTCCCACACCCCGCAGTACAAGATCGGGTACTGCCAGCAGTGCCCCGATAAGGTCCACTGGCCCACTGAGTTGGGCCCCAGGCCCGCACTCTACTTCAATGCTGGCATGTTCGTGTACGAGCCCAGTCTCTCCGTCTACGATGACCTCTTGACCACCCTCAAGACAAGATTACCACCCCTCCTACCCCCTTTGCCGAGCAGGTAATCGTAATTCCTCTCCTGCTTTGACCCTCTTTTTTCCCATTTCAAGGATTTGCGTGCACAGATGCGGACAAAACTAGATGCACATAAATTAATCTCTACAAAAAAGTTTGAGACTCTGAATAGAATCGCTGCGCATTTTTTGGTGACGTAGTTTCATTTCAAACCATCAATAAGAGTGGATCGCTAGATCTCCCCCATATATCTATAACATAATAATTTGTCAAAGGTATATAAATTTAAAATAAATACAAAACGAAAAGATCGATGTAAATACAAGACTACTAGAGTCGTAATACAAAAAGGGTAATAAAGGAAAGGAGCAACACCCACTTAGAAGTTTTATAGAATAAGAGGTCGTTATTGCTCCCTTACTTTATTATAATTTGTCAAAGGTTTGAAACTGCGGTTTTTAATTTTTTTTTTTTTCATTTTTGGCATTTCGGGATGGTGTAAAAGTCATGTATATTGTAGAGCTTCTTTAAAGAAGCTTTCTTTGAAAATGTAGTCTGAGGATATTTTTGTCATTTTGAATTTGTGTAAGATATTTAAGATATACTAGAAATTAGTTAAAAAAAGAAGAAGAAGAGATATAGCAATTATTTCTGCATAAAGATTTTATTGGAAATTCACTATGTGACTTTATTTTGATCTATTATATGGTCGTGCAAAATGAAATCTGTATAAACAGATTTGCGGGCAAAAGTTTTTTTGAGTAACGTATCGCTCTTGTGGTCTTTTAATTTCAATCTAGAATAAATCTGTGAAATAAATGTCATTGTGAGATCATTTGTATCATTGCTGCTTTATGGACATATGATTTCTCTAAATCATCTTCCGTCGACCTTAATTGTTCTAGCACTAATTTGTTCTTGGGCTTGAATCATTAATTGTGGTGGCATGCAGGACTTTTTGAACATGTTCTTTAGGGATATATACGTGCCTATCCCGCCAATCTACAACCTTGTTTTGGCCATGATGTGGCGCCACCCGGAAAACATCGAGCTCGACAAAGTAAAAGTTGTTCACTATTGTGCTGCGGTACGTGAGTGATCTCGTTACCACTCCTCGAAACCTTAATTTCTCCTCAGCTTAATTAGTAGATCTATGATGAAAATGCTTAAGGTGCGAATTAATTTTTCATTTTTTGATCAGGGATCAAAGCCGTGGAGGTACACCGGAAAAGAAGAGCATATGGATTGGGAAGATATTAAGATGCTGGTGAAGAAGTGGAGGGACATTTACAACAACGAGTCCTTGGACTATAACGCAGCTATAGATGGTGAAACCGACATATTTGTGGCGGTATTGTTGGAGGCCGGAGTTGCTCAATTCGTTACCGCCCCGTCTGCTGCCTAGTTTTTTTTTTTTTGTGTGTGTTCTTGTGTTAGGTTACTTTTCCCGATTGAGCATAGGCTTACGAAGTTACGAAAATTAAAGGAGGTGGTTATTTGTTTCGAAGTTCACCTTTCCTAGAATTGGAGGTTTGTGTTGAAGTTTGGGGAGATGGTTTTTTTTTTTTTTTGGTTAATCTTGGTTTGAATTGTAATACTCCCTCCGTCCCAATTTGTTTGTCCGACCTCGAAATTCCGACTTTTTAAGGGGACCAAATGATTGCTACTAAAATGTATTAGATTTCCAAAAATACCCTTCATCATTCTAAATTTACAGAAAATCTTTGTGTAATTTGCAATTTTCTAGATAAGTCTAGGAGAAAGGTTGTACAGTATTTTCAAAAAATAGGCGCTAAAAATCAGTGGAGCAAATTGTTTTTACTCCATTAAACCAATTGGCAGGCAAAACTTGAATTCAATTATGTTTTGGTATGTGAATATCTGGAATATATAAAGATTTTTTGCATTGAACAAGCACATAATTGTTTATGGCAAATGGGGTTGTCTAATGATCTTTCTTGGACTTATTTGGGCCAGTTCTGAGGGAGTATTTCCTCCGGCTTCAAGTGAGGCTCCCGCTAGTGGATGGCGAATTTATGGTCTCTCAGAATTAGTCGAGATACGCGTAAATTGGCCCAGACACCTGGTTATTAAAAAAAAGTTGTTTAAGCTAGCTAGGGCAACAATTGGTCCTCTGTAGAAAGTGTTTTTTTTTTTTTTGGTAAAAATATTGCACAGGAAGATAGTTTGCTATAGGGTCTTCAATTATTCGAAATGATGACTGGAGATGGCCCGGATAAAGGAATATGGCTACTACGTACGCACGTTATGAGCAACACTTCCCCCACCTTGAAGCCTAATTGAGGTGGTCTTTTCACAGTTAAAATTATTGGATAATTAGGGTTAGGGTTAAAGTTAAGGTACTTTTTTTAGGTTCTAAGCTTAGCTCAATAGGTGTTCTGGGCTTGACCCTATAGGTGTGGGCTTGTCACAATGAGTATTTTCTTGGTTGGCTTCTTACCAATCTTGGATTTGGGTCTAGAATTTTTGGGCACATGATTGTTCATACTTTAGGGATATGATGATGTTCAAGTCCTTATTCCTTTAGGGTCCGTTTGAATAATGTGAAAGTGATAGAAAATGTAAGAAAGAAAAAATAATAACACTTTTCTAGTATTTAATTAGCATGAAAATACAAGAAAGTATAAAAAAAAATTGGATTTTCTTGTACCACTCATTAAAGCATAATTACATATATGGCTTCTACTTTTTACTAAGAAACAAGGAAATTTTATTTTCTTGTAAAAATGTTACCACATTTTATGACACTTTCCATTATGTTCATAACTATTTTGGGCAAATTTCACTCAGACCCCCTGAGGTATCTGACAATGACAGAAGGTATCCCTCAGTTTTGAAAAATGACAGAAACCTCCCCTAATTCACAGTTTGGGTTTCATTCCGTTAGTTCCGTTAGTGAGATGGACGGAAAATGTACGGAAAATGAAATCTTCAATTTTATTTAGTTTTACAACTATCTTAGGGCTCTCATTGAAAGTCCTAGAGCCAAAAATTAATTATAATCATTTAGGATAAATGATAAGAAAAGTAAGATCTTCGCACCGATTCAAACGAATTAAAAATTGGAGTACTTAAATATCTGCTATTTGTTTCTGCGACTCTCCTAGGGCTCTCATTGAAAGCCCAAGAGCCAAAATTTAATTATGAGCATTTAAGATAAAATGATTAAAAAAATAAAATCTTCGCACCGATTCAAACGGATTAAAAATTGGAGCATTTAAATTTTTACTCTTCATTTGGTTTTAGGGCTTTCAATGAAGAGCAAATACTTAAGTGCTCCAATTTTCAATCCATTTGAATCGGTGCGAAGATCTTATTTTTCTGATTATTTTATCCTAAAGTGTCATAATTAATTTTTGGTTCTAAGATTTTCAATGAGAGCCCTAAGATAGCCATAAAACTAAACAAATATGAGATACTTAAGTGCTCAAATTTTCAATCCGTTTGAATCGATGCGAAAATCTTATTTTTCTGATTATTTTATTCTAAAGGGTTATAATTAATTTTTCGCTCTAGGGCTTTCAATGAGAGCCCTAAGAAAACCGTAGAACCAAATGAAGAGCAGATACTTAAGTGCTCCAAATTTTAATTCGTTTGAATCGATGCGAAGATTTTTATTTTTTTACTCCCTCCGTCCCTTTTTAAGTGTCCTGCTTCGTAATTCCAACTTATTAAAAAGACATCATCATTATATCTTTCACATCAACTTTTTCCTTCACTTTCCTTACTTACCCATCATCATTACACTTTTACTCACTAACTTTTTAAAATGGAATCTACTTTTAGGGGCAAAATGGAAAATTCACCAACTTTTACCTACTAACTTTACAAAATGGACACTTATTAAGGGACAGCCCAAAATGGAATACCGGACTATAAAAAAGGGACGGAGGGAGTATCATTTTATCCTAAATGGTCATAATTAATTTTTGGCCCCAAGGCTTTCAATGAGAGCCCTGAGAGAGCCATAGAACCAAATGAAGAGAAGATACTTAAGTGCTCTAATTTTCAATCCGTTTGAATCGGTGCGAAGATCTTATTTTTCTGATCATTTTATTCTAAAGGGTCATAATTAATTTTTTGCTCTAGGACTTTCAATGAGAGCCTTAAGATAGCTGTAGAACTAAATAAAATTGAAGATTTCATTTTCCGTACATTTCCGTACATTTTCCGTCCATCTCACTAACGGAACTAACGGAATGAAACCCAAACTGTGAATTAGGGGAGGTTTCTGTCATTTTTCAAAACTGAGGGATACCTTCTGTCATAGTCAGATACCTCAGGGGGTCTGAGTGAAATTTTCCCAACTATTTTCTATTTTTTTTTTATCATGATCCATAATATATGTAAAATGGTAAGCTAGTAAATATATTTTTTCTTTCAAAATTCTTACAAACCTTTTCAGTTTAACCAAACACATGTAAGAAAATAAATTTTGTTCCACTTTCTTTTTTTTTACTTTACTTTCTCTCATTTTCATTTTCCAATACAAATTTCTTTCCAATCAAACGGACCCTTAGTCTTTGTAACAATTTCAAAGATTAAGGAAATTATTGGATAATCGGTTAGATCTTCTAAATACAAAGTTCCTTGATTGAATGTAGTCTGGTTTAAGAATCATGAACACTTTTTTTGGTTGCTCCTCTAGGTATTTTTTGTCCTAGATTTTGGAAAGATTAATTTAGTATTGGAAGGCCCCCCTTTTTTTGTCTAAAAGAAAAAATGCTGGGCCGGTTCAAATTTTCAATTTCATAGCCCTTAGAATCCTTTCCAAATAAGTCAATAGCTCACCAGGTCTCCTAGAAAACAATCCCACACGCGCCCATCATATTTTCCTTTTGGGAAAATGATGGCCCATGACGTGTTTTGATAATTAATACCCGCCAAGGACATGCTGAGGACATTTGTTAATACTGAAAATGTCCTTGGCGGGTATTAATTATCAAAACACATCATTGACCGTCATTTTCCCTTTCCTTTTCTCTTATGTGTCTCTCTCTTATCTCACCCCCCTCTCTCTCTCTCTCCTCACCCCATGTGCATGTACGCACCACACACCCCCTCTCTCTCCTCTCTCTTCCGCCCCTCTCTCTCTTCTCTCTCCCTCTCTCCTACTTTTTTATTTAAAATTTTTGAAAGGCTTATAATTATTTATTTTTTAAATACTTATGTTTTATAAAATTTATATTTATAATTAATTTTAAAATACTTATGTTTTATAAACAATTAATAATATTAGATATGAAATTATGTGAAGAAAAAAAAAGATTTTTTAGGTATAGTCTCGTTTTTTTTTACACCTTGAATTGTTAATTAAACACTATTGAATGTAGATTTACACCAATAATTGTTTATTAAACAGTGTCAATTTAACACTCTTATTTGTGAATTTAACACTTTTAATTGTAAATCTCGAAAAAAAAAATACTATTAATTATCAATTTAACAATGTTAATTGTGAATTTACATCATTAGTTGTGAATTTACATTGTGATTTGTTAGCTAAACACTATTAATTGTGAATTTACTTTTTTGAATTTCTAACTTAATACTATTTTTTGGTACTTCAAAATATTACTAATTTGACACTGTTAATTGTTAATTTAATGCAATTAAGTGTAAAATTAAAAAAATTAACATTGTTAAATATAAATTTACAATACTAGATTTTTATTTAACACTATCAATTTTAAATTTAGAAAAAAATTAACACTTTTGATTGTTAATTTTAACATTATTATTTGTTAAATGAACATTGTTAATTGGAAATTTAGAAAAAATAAAAAAGACATTGAAATTTTTATTTTTCAAAATTTTATATTTAATATGATCTCATTAGTTAGATCTCTACGAATAGATTTCAAAAACATAAATTTTAGAAAAAATAAATATGCACGAAAAAAGTTATAAACATTATAAGTGTGTGGCCCGTGATTCTTTAGTCCTTGATCCTTCGTTGGTGGTTCGATGATGGGTTAGCTTTCTTCTCCTAGCCTGCACAAGGAACACACGACTAAGACCTGGCCGGGGGTTGTCCCGGCAAGGCCCTCCGGCGAGAGGATGAGTATAGCGCAGAGAGGAAGCAGAAAGCTTAAAGAGAGTAAGTGTGAGTATTGAGTAGCGTGTCCCTGTTAGGGTTATCATCACTAGATATTTATAGGGCCTCCTGGCTTGCTCTCCAAGTACAATTGCGTGCCTTCCACGAGCCGAGTGACGTCATAGTGACGTCAAGGAATAGATCTGGTAACCGTTTTCGGGGCTGAGCTGGCACACCCATGTGCGCCCATGATCATCTTCTGTTATAACCGCCTTTGCACGTAGCAGGACGCGTGGCTTAACAGATAGCCATCGTCGGCAGCCAACCGTGCTCCGCAGGTGGCCGAGCACGTGTCTTGACGGGTGGCCGAACCCAGCGTTCGGCTGAGACCCACATGTGGCCGAGCTTGACATGTGGCCGAACATGGCGGCGACCCGTGGGAAGGAGTCTGATGAATGAGCCGGCCTCCGGTGGGTGGCCGAGCTTGAGAAGTTCTTCGAAGGTGGCCGAACTTGGGCAACGGTGATCGTCCGTCAGTAAGACAAATCAGTGCCCGCTCTCGGACCTCGGTTGTAGCCGAACGTGGAATGACGTACGGCCGTCGTCTTCGGTCGCGGCCTACTTTTCGGTGGGCTCGAATCATTTGGTTTGGTCCGCTACAATAGCCCCTCAATCTTCACCGATGTCGAGCACGAGGTGGGGATTGATAATGAACTTGACCGAACCCAACCAACGGCCGAACGTGGTGGCGACCCGCGGAAAGGATTCTAACGAAGGAGCCATCCTCCAGAGGGCGGCCGTGCTCAAGGATTTCTCCTAAGGTGGCCGAACATGAGAGACGTCAGACGACCGTCCACTTCAGCACGTGTTGGCAGCAAGTGACTTGGCAGGTGGGTGAGCCCTGCATGTGGCCGAGCCCCACATGTGGCCGAACATGGTGGCGACCCGCGGAAAGGATTCTAACGAAGGAGCCATCCTCCAGAGGGCGGCCAAGCTCAAGGAATTTCTCCGAAGGTGGCCAAACATGAGAGACGTCAGACGACCGTTCGCTTCAGCACGTGGGGGAGCACATGACTTGGCGGGTGGCCGAACACGAGCTTGGCCGAGCCCAGTGGGCGATTCGTATAGTGACAATGCCAACGGAGGTATCTCTTCCGAAGGTGGCCGAGCCCCATGCTTCGTCGAGCTTGGCGGGCAACTCGTGAGGAGACTTCTACCGTTGAGGCTGCCCTCCAGAGGGTGGCCGAGCATGAGCAGATCCTTGAAGGTGGCCGAACGTGGAGCCGAGTGCGGCCACGTCTTTGAACGCGGCCTACCCGCCAGTGGGTACGAACTATTCGATTCGGTCCGTTACAACATTCTTGGCAGAGCCCAACGTGCCACTCTTGAGGAGACCATACCGACGGGGGTCTCTCATCTGAAGGTGGCCGAGCCTGGGCAATCTTCAGGAGGGCGGTCAAGCATGAGAAGGAGCAAGATGAGATGGTCGAGAAGTTTGAAGGATGCCGAGGAGTCAGGAGACGGCCGAGAATTTGAAGAAGGCCGAACGTGAGTTGGGAAGAGTGTTGAGGAGGGAGAAGAGGAAGGTGAAGGAGGCAGGTGTTGTTTTGAATCTAGAGGCCGACTTGAACATGACCAAGTCGATTCCAGCCCCAGTCACACCCGAGCTCGTCCTTCCATACACTGAAGATGAGTGTGTACCTCTGTCTCCAGAGGAGTTTCCCGAGAGTGAAGAGGAGATTGAGGAAATTTCTGACGCCGAAGATGAGGGAGGTGATGGAGGTAAGGAGGCAGCTGGGGATGGAGAGAAGGTTTGAGAATGCCGGGTAGGAGCCGTTTGAACGTTGTCAAAGGCGCCGAGGGTGTTACAGATGTCGTCCCCGAGGCTGCTGCAGATGTTGTGCTCGAGGATGTCCCTCAAGTTTGAAGTAGGTATCTCTCTTTAATTTTGAATGAGCTTTAGTTGGACTGGACGGCTCCGAGCATGGGAGTTTTGCCGTACCAGATGTAATAGTTGACGGGGGATCGGCGCCGAACGATTTACTACGCCGTACCTCCCAGCTTAGGATCTTCAGTAATATTTGTCTTTATTTTTGAAAGTTGAATGCATGGCTTCTTTTTGCAACATCTTTGTTAATGCCGAACTTGACTGATTGCTTTCATTCCTTCACAAAATTTGAAGGTCTTGCTTGTTTTGAATGTGTAGTTGTCTGTAGCTCCCACTTTGGTCTGGGTTCGGCAGAATAGTTAAGAACCTTGCATGATTTGAATGGTTAAGTATAAGTGTTTCAGCCGAGCCTTGACCAAAGTAGTATTGCCTTTCTAACAGGTCGCCGAACATGGATGTGTTGTAATCTGGCATGGTTCAGCCTTTGTCGATATTAAGAGTGTAAAAGTGCCCCCTTGCCAGTGGCTGGGGCTCGGCTAATGTGTCAGCCCCTGGCCATGGTAGAGGAACGTTGAGAGTAGCTGATTGATTGTGGGTGGTTTGCTCGCCAAAGTGCGAGTGTAACCTTTCGGTGACCGACCATAGTGTCTTGCCAATCCGAGCCGAAGCCTAAGTTCCATTAGATATGTGTATTTTAGGCTCGGCGGACCGTATGTCCAATGATTGCTTCTCTGGGCGGTGATAGTGGCCGAAACAATGGGCTTTTTAAGGAGCCGTTTGCTGGTGTGACCGAAGTCATCGTTTGTGTTTGGCATTCTAGCCTAGGCGGTCTTTCACGGATCCACGTTAACCTCCCTCGTTCTGACGCCCTTGTGGTGGTGGTGGTGGACGTGGAGGTGGTGTTTGCCCTCCTCTACCCTTGCCTCCACCAGATCTTGATGCGGCAGGGGTAGTGTCTTGCTGCATATGTTGCTTCATTTGGGCAACCTCCGCCCTTAGCGCGGTTAACTCATTGTCGCGTTCATCGTCGCGACGCTGCAGTAGACGGATGTAGGCCGTCGTTACGTCGTCCGAAACTGGTGAGAGCCCGGACCCAGGGGCGAGGGAGATGGACATGTGCCTTTCGAGGGGTGTTGTGGAGATGACGTTTCCACTAGCGTCTTTGGCCCCCGAAGCGGCTGCGTCTGCTAGATCTTCGCCCATGGTAGGTGATTTGGTGGTTGTTTTACGAAGGAGTGAGAGGGTTTGGAGGATGAGAGAGCCGTTTGAATTAGAAGCGTTTCACGTCGGGTTCACCAATTGTGTGGCCCGTGATCCTTTAGTCCTTGATCCTTCGTTGGTGGTTCAATGATGGGTTAGCTTTCTTCTCCTAGCCTGCACAAGGAACGCACGACTAAGACCTGGCCGGGGGTTGTCCCGGTAAGGCCCTCCGGCGAGAGGATGAGTATAGCGCAGAGAGGACGCAGAAAGCTTAGAGAGAGTAAGTGTGAGTATTGAGTAGCGTGTCCCTGTTAGGGTTATCATCACTAGATATTTATAGGGCCTCCTGGCTTGCTCTCCAAGTACGATCGCGTGCCTTCCACGAGCCGAGTGACGTCATAGTGACGTCAAGGAATAGATCTGGTAACCGTTTTCGGGGCTGAGCTGGCACACCCATGTGCGCCCATGATCATCTTCTGTTATAACCGCCTTTGCACGTAGCAGGACGCGTGGCTTAACAGATAGCCATCGTCGGCAGCCAACCGTGCTCCGCAGGTGGCCGAGCACGTGTCTTAACGGGTGGCCGAACCCAGCGTTCGGCTGAGACCCACATGTGGCCGAGCTTGACATGTGGCCGAACATGGCGGCGACCCGTGGGAAGGAGTCTGATGAATGAGCCGGCCTCCGGTGGGTGGCCGAGCTTGAGAAGTTCTTCGAAGGTGGCCGAACTTGGGCAACGGTGATCGTCCGTCGGTAAGACAAATCAGTGCCCGCTCCCGGACCTCGGTTGTAGCCGAACGTGGAATGATGTACGGCCGTCATCTTCGGTCGCGGCCTACTTTTCAGTGGGCTCGAATCATTTGGTTTGGTCCGCTACAATAAGATTTTAACCTTTAAAATAAAAGGGTGAGAGACAGAAGAGAGAGTAAAAGTAATGGAAGAGAGAGGAGATACTATGGGAGAGAAAGAGGGGGGAGGGGGAAGAGAGAGGAGAGAGGGCGCGTGGAGACAAGATCCCATGAAAAAATACTTGTGTACATTTGTGCGTAAAGACCTCATGGAACAATGATCCACCCATATAGGACCGGCACGTAAAAACCCCTTGGTCTAATGAGCTGGGATGGGCCGTCCAACAATTTTTTTTATTTTTTTTCCAATCATCATACATCAGCGGGGGTTAGTGGGGGTGTTAGAGTTAGCACGGGGTCCAGAAGCTATTCATAGCTTGGGACCCAAGGGTATTGCCCCAGCAGGGGTCGAACCCAAGACCTCCCCCTTGGGGGAGAAATGACATACCAACTGCACTGGGTAGTGATTGTCGACCGTCCAACACTTGAAGAAGTGTTTTTTCTAAACTATATATACAAGCCGCATATGCTGGTACTGTTTGTCACCAGTAGAAGGGAGAGGAATTACAAGTTTTAATAAGACGACTTTCCACCCTTAATAAGAGAGAGTGAGAGACAATCACTATAAGAAAAATTAGGGTTAAACAAAAAATCCGTCAAAACCACGAATCCTGCCAAAACCGAAAGGTATGGTTCGGTTTTTTAGTAGTATGGTTTGGTCATGGCTTAAAAAAATTAGAAATCCTATTATATGGTTTGACTTGTGGATTTACATTCACGGTTATAGTTCCACACCAATCTAAACCGTATAATACATATATATATATATATATAATTTAATTATGATTCACCAAATAAATATGGGAACCTTAGTTAACTATTTTCCTAATTTATTGATCCTATTAAATCCACCGCCATATTTAATTTTCCTTCCTCGCCAAGATAATTTAGACTAAACTTCAACTCCCACCGTCCCACTTTAAATGTCCCCTCCGAAAATGTCCCACAATATACGAACATGACCTTGACAGGGCATGTCCTAAACTATGGAAATTGGCGTACGATCATACGAAAGGGTCTAAGGTGGCCGGCGGACATAACCCAAACAGGGTGTAGTGGGCCGAATAAAGTGGTTCGGCCGAGGCAGGTTGCTCGATGGGCATGTTGAACTCATCTCTTCATTCTACCAGTTCCAACCGAACGACTGGCTGAACCATGAGAGGTACTGGACAACAATTCATGGGATTATGGGTGTTGCGATAGTGTTAGATCCTAGGTTCAAATGAAGTTGGATAGAAAACTATTTCAAGGGGATCTAGAGAAGTGTTATCAATACAATAAGTCTAGAGACCTGGAAACCAGCTCATGCCCCAACCCTGGATAGCCCAAAACGACGTCGTTTTGGGTGTCCCAAAAAAAAAAAAAACTAAAATCGAAAGACGCGTTCATCTGTAGAGAGAGAGAGAGAGAGAGAGAGAGAGAGAGAGAGAGAGAGGGGGGGGGGAGGAGGACGCCGACGACCAGACCAACACCACCACCACGTCCGCCACCGGTGACCACCACCACCACCACCACCGGCGACCTTCCCTCCACCGAACGGCACCACCACCCGTGGCGATTTTCGCCTCCGCGACTTCTGACGCGACCACGCACAGCCAAGGTCTCTCTCTGTTTGTTGCTTTGTTCATCTTTCTCTGTTATTTTTTGTTTGTTGATTTCTATAGTGGTTTCCCGGGATTGTGCCCAGGCCGAGCCTGGTTTCAATTGAAAGTTAGGGTTTTAGTTCCTTTGCTTTTCCTTATTTCGTTTCTGCTTGGAATTGAAACATAAGATTTTTGATATGTTCAGTTTTTGCGTGAATCTGTTGACTATATGGTAAATATGTGAAACCAAAAGCTTAATCTGTTAGAGTTTTGCAAGATTCCATTTTTGTGTAAATTGTGTAATTTTCAATGTCAGTTGTGAAAGTTAAAATTCATAGGACTTGTAGGCCAGGTTGAATTGCTTGGAGTCATATAATGAGGAGATATTTGTCTCACTGGACTAATAGGTGAGAGGATTCGATGAATTTGACACCAGATCAACCACTTTCGCAATCATCGGAGACCCCGGCGCTTCTGGGTGAGGTTTTCCTTAAGCCAAGCCAACCTTAGTAGTCAGATATAGGTAATAGACATAAATGTTTTAGTGGAAGTGGTAGCTGTTATTTAAGTACTTTCTTTTCTGTATAACGAACCTAACGAACCACACCATTTCTACATGCATGGCGATGTGAGAAGAATATTTATGTTGTAACCATCCAACATAATATCACTTCATCAATTCCAAGTGTTGGTTTGCAAGTAAGAAGTACATGCTTATGTTGCTTTACAAGTTAGTGGACCTTGCAACCTAGTTCCCCCCTTGAATTTGGCTGTACATTGTTTTCTCTTCATTCCACTCTAAGGGCATGTCTCTCATAAGGCGTTAACCGTCTTTTCTGTTTTGGCTTACCTGTATAAATAGAAGGTGGCCTAATTGATGTTTGTTTTAACAGGTGCTGGAATTGGCCGGAAATGCGGCGAGGGACAATAAGAAGACCTGTATCATGCCGCGACACATTCATGTTGTAGCTGTTTTGGTGCGATGGTGATGAGACGTTTTTTGATCATGGCCTAAAATGATCTGCTACTGTGAAGATCCTAATGATGCTTCAAACATCTTCTAGTGTCGATGCCGATGATGACGAGGATGAGAACGGAGAGGAGACCGGTAGCAAGTAGGAGGATGATGAAGAAGAAGAAGAGAATGAGGAGGATAGTAAGGGTGGTAGTAGTAGTTCTTTTTCTTTTGTTTTTTTTGTTTGCAGCTTAAGGGAGAGGATAAATGTAATTCCCGTATAATGGTTTTTGTATCCGGAAGACTATGTATTACACTCATCATTGTAGTGAATGCCATAGTTTGCTCTATTTATTTTTTGTTGCTTTCGTGGTTTTCTGAAGACAATGCTTGGTTTTCTTTGTTGTTTCAAAACTTTAAACTTTAATGTCCTTGATGATTTTATGACTTTCGCTTTGTGAATGGTAATTAGGATGATAAATGCCCGGTGTGGGCTTGTGCATAACATGTTCTTGTTGTACTGAACGAGACGTGAGACGTCGGGTTAGGACCAAAAATAGGGGAGGTGCTGCCCAAATTTTGCTAGAAACTATCTTGTGTCCAGAAGTGACCCCTATACTTTCCCGCATATGCTAATTACATTTAGACACCTGCGTTGGTTTGTATGTTGTCGAAAAAGAGGGCCAAGAGGTAACAAAAATACTTAAGTGAGTTTGAAATCCTAACTTTTTGATGACGAGGAGAAAAAGGAGCCGTATCTGACACGTGTCCGATACGGAAATGGACACGACACAAGGACATTCCAGAAACTCAATATCCAACACTCTAGAAACTAAAAGTGAAACTCAATTTTAGCACTCCAAAAACTCAATTTCCAGCACTTAAGTGTTACCAACATTTCCCGACGTCATAGCGTCTTTGATGTCATCAGAGTTTCCCTTGTGTCGTATTCATAATATTGGAGTTTCTGGACTGGTGGAATTTGAGTTTCTAGAATGACACATTTTCTATACACTTAACTGGAATTGAGAGTGGCATTCATTTTGAAGTCAGGAATTTGCTCAACATGTAAAGCTTTGTATTTACTTCTATGGAGGATCAGGGGTGACATGAGGAGCAATTTTGGCCCCCAAAATTGATCAACTGGAGTTCAAATTATCCAAAAGGGCATAACTTCTGAACTTATTTCTCACCACATTTGAACTACTAATTCCAAATCACAGTAAGCAATTTCATAGTTCACGCGGAAATTTCGACAGAGTTTCCCCTATTTTTGGTCCTAGCCCGACGTCTCGCGTCTCAGTCAGTACAACAAGAACGACAGGAACAACATCAGGTTACTTACAAGCCCACATCGGGTATTTCACATTCTAAATCACCATTCACAAGCCACATTCATAGCCAAATTCCATTGCCAAGCTATCCATTCACAACAAAAAGGTCATTCTCATTTCACATCCAAATAAATAAGAGTACTATCCATTCACAACAAAAAGGCCATTCTCATTCTAATTATCATTCACATCCAAATAAATAAGAGTACATAATACATTCTCCTCTCTAATGATTTAAACACTACAACAAAATAGGTCAAAGACGAGGAAAATTTTTTGTCGGCAATTACAAGATTTTCGTCGCCAAACTGATTGCCGACGAAAAATTTCGTCGTCCCCATTCGTCATTTTTTGTTGGACGAGAAAGACCCTTGACGACGAATTTTTTTTTTTCGTCGGCCTTTTTTGGTTTTGGTGACGAATTTTTTCATCGTCTATTTCGGTTTTGGGCGACAAAAAAGTTTCATCGGCGTTGGTCAGCAATTGTGTTTGCAGCGAAATTTTTTTTCCACCCCTATTCTCGCTTTTTTTGCTCCCAATGGGTTTTGAACCCATGACCTCATGCCTACAATACCCAAACCCTTACCACTACACCAACACACCTTCTATTACTAGAAGACTAATATTTATAATATATACTATTTCTAATTCGTTTTTTTTTTCCCGAAACCACCACCACGTCACCACTACCATCACCACCACCACCACCCTGCCACCACCACCACTATGCCACTATACCACTGTACCACTACCACCACCACCACAATCACCACTCCGCCACCACCACCACCACTACCACCCCAATCACCACTCCACCACCACCACCACAATCACCATTCCACCACCACAGCAACAATCACCGCAACCACCACCACATCACCACTACATCACCACCACCATTCCTACAAATCCACCCAGGCCACCCCACGCCGCCGCCGGCCAATGGATAACTATCGAAATTTTTTAAACTAAACTATGTATAATATATATTACCTTTTTATGATTAAATTTTAAACTAAACTATGTATATTTTATTTAATATGTATATTTCTATTTATTTTTTATGCTAAATAATATTAAAAAATTAAAAATTAAAAAATAATCAGCCAAAAAATTCGGTCAATGCCGACGAATTCTAATATTTTGTTGCTAAAAGCCAACATTTGTCGACGAATTTTTTTCCTCGCTAAATAGCTCCCCTATGACGACGAATTTTGAATTCCTCGCTAAAAAGCTGCCCTATGATGATGAATTGGGGATTTTCTCGCCAAAAATTTGCATTTGGCGACGACATTATTTTCATCGCCAAAAACTAAGCCTTCGCTGACAAAATTATTTTTCGTAGCCAATAGAGCCCCTTTCGCGACGAAAATAACTTTCGTCGCTAATTTTCGTCGCCATAGACCAACTTTGTTGTAGTGAAACCTCCTTTGCAAAACAAAAATTGGCCACATTCCAATGTTCAGATTTTCAATTGTAGTACAAATTTGCCTAGTAATTACATCTCCATTTTATTTGCTATCAAATCATTCCGCTCTTCTTCGCCACCAAATCGGGTGGAGTTGCTCCAAGTTTGTTATGGAGGTCATTGATCCTTTGCAAAAGCTCCTTCAAGTATTCAATGGCATCCCCAGTATTGAAGCTCTATCCACAAACAGAACCAAGATAACTTAGAAGCAAGTTTATTGGGAAAAGAGTGCAGCTTTAACTTCCATATGCTGTGCCAGTTGTGCCATTGCCATTCTCCCTTTTTTTGCCAGATATGCTCTCTGCTATGCACAACAAGAAGACATTAGCTCAGTTGAAAAAGGTATGCATTATATCATTTAAGGGCATAATTTTAATTAGTTCAAATGAAAAAATAAAAAACTGAAAGCTGTAGCAACCATTGAAAAGTTCCAATATAGAGTAGCGTCCTTATGGAAGCCATGTTTTGTAAGGGATAGCTACTCAATTTTTGCCAAAGAGAAGTAGAGGAAAAATCTCATAGCAATTTCCTTTTTGATTTCTCAGTTATAACTTGTATCTTAACGTAGGAGACAAAATTTCGGTGGCACTCTCAGTAAGAAAGAAGTGGATTTGTGATGCGATGTCTATTTTGTGATGTGATGTGATGTCCAATTGCGGTACTGGAATAGAGTATAATACATGTATAGTGACACCATTCACTAGAATGCGAATTAGCAAAAATGGAGATAATTGGACTCTCTATATTCCAAATGGAAATGGCTTTGCTAGCTATTTCTTTGGGCGTAATATATCCATACCCAAAATGGAGAAGCAGCATATAGAAACTGCTGCCAACTAGAGAGATTGTAGATAAGAACCTTTGATGTTTTTCACTGTGATGATCCAATAGCAGCAACTGCCCAGTCAAACTAAAAAGGTACATGCTTCTCATCTCAGAAAAGCAAAGAGATTTTAATGAAAATTGAGGAGGACTACCACCAGAGCTTTGTTCATTCCTTCCACCTAACACATTTTTAAAAACTTAAAACTGTTGCATTTGTGATATTGCCCTGATAGGGTTCCTTAAATGCTAACTATAACGCTAAGAGGTTTATCTTATCGTGTAAGTCTAACAAGTTTAATGATGCCTTATAGCAAACATCGGATGGCAGGCAAAAGGGGGATAGCTGGCATTGTGCAAGTGAAATCTATAAAGCTGGAATGTGCATAAAATTCACCAAGCATCCACCGTGTTGAAATTATTAAGCTTGTTTAATCACATGGGAAGCAGGAGACATAAATACAAGCTTAGGGCATCCAACCCAAAGATTCGTTTCTTATTGATATATAATCCTGATTTTATGAAACCAGAAATAAGGTTAGGGTTCGACAAAAAAAAAATCCCAATTACGCAAACCCTAATTTTTTTTTTCTTGTTTGAACAAATTATAATGAAATTAAAGGCTAGAATCGACAACACTCTAATAGACGAGGAGAGAGAGAGAGAGAGAGAGAGAGAGAGAGAGAGACCTTGGCGGTGGGTTTGTCGTCGGTGGTCGTAGGCGGAGCGTCGATTTTCGTGAAGAGTTGGTCGCCGGAGGCGAACCCGATGATGGTGGTGGTCGCCGGAGGTGAGGCTGGTGGTCGCTGGTGGTCGCTGGTGATCGCGCTATCAGTTCGTCCGTCGACCTCTTTTTCCACTCTCTCTCTCTCTCTCTCTCTGTTGGAAGACGATCAGGGAGGTGGGGGGCGATTCAAAATTTTCAGTATTTTGTTTGTTTGTTTGTTTGTTTTTTTTTTTTAGGGACGCCCAAAACGACGTCGTTTTGGGCTATCCTGGGTTGGGGCATGGGCTGGTTTCCTGGTGTGTAGACTTATTGTTATCCATACTTGTTTCTACTGTTGCGTTCGGGTTTGCTTTTAACACTAGTAGTAGGGTTGTGACTCCACACCGTAGTAGGCTCCATCCCAAGAAATCAAGGCATTGATGTGTGCTTATAGTTGGTTATTGGTCTAGAATCCGAGGGTAAATCAAAAGTTCGATTACTTTTCTACTTTTTTTTTTTGTCTAATTGAATTTTGATAGATATATTCGAAATAACACGTGGTTTATTTTATTTCTTGTTAAGGTGATAATTCAAATGATTTTGCACCAATTGTTGATGACATGGATGTTGATGGCTATTAGTCATGTGTTTTAGTAGTTAAGGACTGATCCGATAAATTTAATTATTAAAGATTAGTTTTTATTATTGACGAAACTAGTAAAATAAAATAGCACTTTTGTGGATTTAGATAGTCCGCTTTTGTATTTTTTGGTTCTTTGTTTTAGGCTTGCTTCCATAATTGTCACTCCTTGCTTGCGCGAAAGTTGAAGAAATTGTCTTTTGAGTTGTTTTGTGGAGTTATTTTAGTTTCATATATGTGCTCTGAGTTGGACACTCGGGACTATGATATTTTGGAGTAGTCTTGTGATGAACTCGTTGCAAAATCACTTGTTGAGTAGGAGTACTTGAGTTGTTGTCTGTTATTATAAATTTATGCTCAGACAACTTGGGATGAAATTGCTGCAAGATCAGTTGTTAATAAGTTATATTTTTCTACCTTCGTGAGAATTGATTAAAAAAAAGGTGGCAGGACGGGCAGTGGGCAAGAATGGGGCAGATTTTTGTTACCCGATCGGGATTTGAGGTGAGGCCGGGGGCATTCAAGACTTTTAGGGTTGAGGTCGGGTACCTCAAAACCGCCCCAATCAACCCATTGCTATCCCTAGCTGCATAAGAAGGGGATCTCCATGCTACTATTTATTACTGTATTTAGATTTTGGAAATAAATTATGGAAAATTAAACACAAAAGTAGGTATGTACTGAATAATACAATTTTGTCCACGTATATTTGTAAGCCATGGCCATGGAAGAAAAACATATCATTCCGTGACCTCAGAATCAGCTTTATGAGCACATTTAACTTCCTGATCATTAGCTGGTGCTCCATTACATTATTTACATAGTATATCACCGAAGAACAACCTAAACCTTCCAAAATGGTACATGCATTCTGTTTATGGAGAGTACGAGCGATGAGCAGAGAGACTTGAACCTGATCTTTGATCAATTAAGCAGGTAATTTGACTTTATTTCGGTACTCTGCAAGCGCCCACAACGGATATATCTTCCTGTAGGCTGCATAGTGTAGCATACAGTTCTTATTGAATAGTCCCGTAATTTCCTGTGGAATTAAATGTAATGATCAAGTTAGAGGAGAAACTCAGTAAAAACCGATAATGGAAGAAAGGCTTGAAGCTTCCAACTTGTTATTTTCCCCTACACTTCTAATTTCAATCAAGCTTTCCCCATTGGATATATGAAGTGAATCAAGTACCTGTTGAGGGAATTCTCCAGTTTCCATTTGTGAATTGATTAGCAACTTGGCAGCACGGTGTAGAGGTCTTGGGTCTCTCTCAGCCTAGTTACAATGTACAGAATGTTACATACAAATTTTCTACATAGATCTTTTGTTTCTTTAGCATATCCAAAAAAGCGTGAAACGCAAGAACAAGTAATAGTTGAAGTTTTTACCTGACCAGAATAAATTAGACCCATCATGGCCCATGAAGTATGCACCACATTGGATTGGTCATTTTCCAGCGGTACATATTTCTATTTTGATAAAGAATTGAAAAACAAAAGACGTTAGATGCTTTTGAGTCAGTGAGAATAGAATAAACACTAAATCAAATGAAGGAAATTAGCTAAAAATTAAAAACCTTGAAGGGACTAGAGAGGTAGCTCTCTCCCCAGCCTCCGTTATGGCGTTGCGAAGATAACAAAAATTGGACACCTTTACGCACAGCTGCGCAATTGGAATAAGTCTTCCCTGCCGCGGCTAAACCTCCCAGTGCATACCAAGTTCCATAAGTGAAACAAACACCCCAAACACCATACCTACACATTCACATATATTCCATAAGATGGACACACGAACACACACAGACACACACATAACTGTAGGATAATAAAATAATTCTTTCGAAAGTCAAACGATACAATACCATGAGCCATCTGCCAGTTGCATATCTTTAAGAAAATGAACTGCATTTAAGATGAAAGCATCAATCTCCTCTTGGCGGTGTCCAGGATATAATTTCCTGAATAGCACGAAAGCCTGGATTGCTGCCGCAGTGCATTCTACGTACTCACGTTCTACTACAACGTCCGCAAAAAACTCTGTTGGATTAAGAAGCTGGAAAAAGAGTCCAACAGGATACCAAAAAGAAAATCAGCTAAAGAAAAAAAATCTTCCCCTCATTTATATTCAAAGTCACTGAAAACAAATCTAGACATCTTACCTCTAGCCAATCCGCTCCTTTTACAGGCTCCCACGCCGGTAAACCTCCATTTTTACTCTGAAAATTTTAAGAAACATAAATGGTTTTTCATCCTTTGTATTATGTTGTACTATATCTGCATAACAAAATTGGAATATGCTACTTGGTGTTTTGTGCAAATTTGAAAAGCACCCTACTTGTAAAGACAAGATGACATTCACGGCATCAAACAATTTTTCTGCTTCATGTTTCGGACCCACGATTTCTGGTGGTAGTTGTGACAGCATGAGACAACACTGGTAAGGAAGAAGAAATCATTACAGTCATCTGTCTTTACAGGTATCAAATTATGCATCATAAAGGATGAGAAAAGGAAATAAAAAATACCTTAAGCCCCTCTGCAGTGCAGTCCGATACTTGCCAACCATGGTCTTGATCAGAGAAAGTCCAAGATCCTTTAGTAATATGCCTGAACATTTTTTTGAAGTCACCAGATGGGTTGTCCTTGACCTTTGAAATCCAAGGGATAAAGATCAATACTAAATCAAATTGTGAACATTAAAAAAATACTATATATTTTATGTAGTATAATGATCAAGTACATAAACCTGTGAGTTTTTTATAAAATCATGCCCTTTTCTGAGAGTTTCTCCTGACTCTTCTAGTTGATTACAAGCCAAAACTGCCTGAACTGCAAAACCTGTGTCCCATTGCTGACTACCGAAACTCTGTAATAATTAAGATTTTAATGAAATGGAGCATTTAATTCATATGTTTCTTGCTCCCTATTCTGAAAATTTTCATTGTCTTACTGTTTCTTGTTCAAATAATAAAACCCTAAGAAAACTAATATAGATCGATTGGTTTGTACGAAGGAATAATGATATAAGAGTAGGTACCTGCATCTTCATTCCATCTTCAGCAATCCACATGTAATCTGGGATCCTAGCAAGATGTTTCTTAAAAGAATCACCATGAGGATCTTCTACCCAACAAGAAAGCATGCAAAGAACCTTCTCAACACATCCGATGGTGATGTATCGACTATTTTCATCTTCGTAATGAATGTGTTCCATCGTCGCTTGAATTGCTTTTTCTCTCACCAACTTGTTGAAGGGCCATCGTGTCAGTAATGGCTCAGTTAACATGTAAAGAGTATCCCATAAAAAATCTTGAATCATAGGGTGTGGGTAATACACATCTTCCTGCATCCATCGAGTACAAAATACATTCTGTATGATCACTTGACTTTGTTTCCTATATTTAGTTGCATAGGACCTTAACCTTGAATCAAGTTGAACAAAACAACGAACCAAGAATCCCTTCTGTGCAACGTCAGCAAAAAGCATGCTTATGAGAACAAGTTACGTATGTACCTTTGCACAAACATGCCGGTATTTTTTCCAATCAATTTCATCATAAGGTTGAGAATGAAGCTCTTTCCTTAGTTGCAAAACAAGATCTGTGATGGGTCCAACAAACCGCTTCCCATATAGGTATGACATCGGCATGTAAACCATCCGACAGTAGCACCACATTTTTGCTGCATAAAAAAGTGTATTGAAGTAAGTAATTGTCCTTCTGTTATTAAAATCTTGTAGAAATCACATGTTTAAGCGCATCAAACTCTTTCTCTCTCTTTTTGAGCACTTTTTTTTATCAGTTATATGCAACCACACATCCTTAGTGTAGTTGAAAACCAAACTATGTTTTCCAAGCTTCCATGTTAAGATATTCCCCGACAAATCCACCCTAAAAAATTGGCGATTATCTATGAAGTACCGACACTTCTAGAGGTCGACGTATTGCAGTGTCAGACAAAGGGACACGTATATGGGACACACAGCGTGTCCCATAATTTAATTTAAATTTTTTAAAGGGACACGGCTGGAGACACAGGGGGCACCGAGGGGGACACAACAGGGGTCAAAGTGTAATTTTTTAAAAATGGGGTCAAACTGTAATTTTTTAAATTTGGGGGGTCAAATTGTAATTTTTAAAAAAAATTCAGGGGTCAAACTGTAATTTTTTAATAGGGTCATATTGAACTTATGGCTTTCTTGTTTTGTTTGAAATGGTATTGGAACTATGGACTTTTCGTTTTTGCCATTTAAACTTGGAAAACATTGAAAATAAATATAAATAAATAAATATACACGTGGCGTGTCCCCCGCAGTGTCCGTGTCCCCATTTTTTTTGAATTCCTGTGTCCGCGCATCATAGGCGATTATCAATTGTGGAGAATATTTGTCCAAATGTCGAACAGCTCTAAACAATGTCCTTTTGGCAAGCAATTGCCGAGGTGCCCATACATCTTCACCATGTACTTACCGTAGTCGAACAAGGGAAGCAAAATTTTGATTTAAAATGAAATCTCAGGCTTATGGTGCAAGCACAATCCTTTTCTAATCCAATTTTTAATGAAATTTTGTTCGATGAGTCCCTCGAGAAGAATGTTTGAGAGTGCATAATTACCTATTGATTAATATAAGAGTACTGAGATTTGCCAGTCTATTGAAACGTAAAAATGAAAGTGGCTCTTAAGTCCAATTGGTATGAATCATAGCTTATCATGGATCTTTCATTTTCTGAATTCATTTCCTAGATGTCTCTCATATCGACACACTAGTTTTGGACAAGAGTTTGGGTCGACATTTGTACACCTCTTTCTTTTCTCCAAGACCCAATTCTAGATCTATTTGTCAATGGCCAGGAGGCTAAATGCCGAAATTCCGTTTTGACCAAAAAAAAAAAAAAAGGAGGCTAAATGCCATGAAATCAATACTGTCACATAAGAGGTTGGAGGTTCAAAACTTTCCCCCATCTAGCTGCATGTATGATATCTCTGTCATGTTCCCAAAAAAATTGTAGACTCGGGCTACGTGAAATTAAGGAAAACAAGAATAATTCGACACTTTCCCTGGCAACTACATAGGCACGAATAAAGTCGTCTTTATCTAGTGCTTTTCTAGCTCAATTCAGTATTTCATTCTTACAAAAGAACAAATTCCAATTGGGAATGCTTAAGTCATTATCAAATAAGCTCAATCACTGAAATTTTTTTTTATGGAATTCACCATTTTACCATTTCATTAGTTTCCGTATTTCAATTTTATCAAACATTTGTGCTAACCATTAGAATCTACCTGGATGTATAGGTAAATAAGAAGGAAGGACCCAAAACTCTGGTGGCATGGGGTTGCAGCCCGACCAATCAAACAGACCAAATATCTACACAAGGATAAGCAGATCAATCAGTAGATAAACGAAAATAAACAAGTATGAACAAAAATAGTGTTAAAAAAAAAATGCTATAATCATAACTCAGTGTGCAAATCGATGTGGTTAATTGTGATTCATAACCTTAACTTCAAACAAAAATGCTATACTACTCCAAATGAAACTATATTAGAATACAAAAATCTGATCATCATATATACCGAAAGCCATGTCTTTCCCCAAGAGGGTATTGCAACTACACCTCCATGATCATGTATCCACTTTCGACCTCTTTCTACAGCATTGTTCTGGCCGCCAAATGGACCCTCACCCATAAGACGCATGCAAATGTAGCTAAGTACTGTACAGAACATGATGCTGTGGCCCTCTATGTGAAATCCCCAACCTCCATCTTCATTCTATCACAGTCACAATAACAATCAAATCCTCGTCGGATAGACAAAATTAAAGTTGGTTGAAAAGCTGAGCCTTTTAAGTTTTAACTACCACCACTGTAATTGTCAAACCAAGCAGAGCACCCTTGGTAAATATTTCTGGTAAGTAGCACTTTCACTTACCTTTTAAGCCACTAGTTGTTTTGGCAAAAGTCAGTACCCTTTTTGCATTGGCTACTATAGTATGCTAAAGCTAGCTTTACTTCCAAAAATATGTTTTTTGTTTCTTTGAATGAAGAAACACTAAGAAAAAATTTCAGGCTTACTTGATGGTTGTATATGTATCGAAGAATCTCCTTCTTATGTTCTGGTGAAAATGTTTCATCCAGATGCCCAGTAATGTACAGACACATGACCTGCATTTAGCATATTATTTTAGCAAAACTCACTAGAATAATTTGTAGACGACGAAGAGCACTCTTACGAGTATTTCCTCCCACTCCAAGATTTACCGAATTTTCGTGCAATGGGCTGCACTTATTTTTCTGAAGTGTCATATATACTTGAAAGTAAAGCATGGTTTCATAGGTGACAAGAAAATAAGGATCAGAAACAATTACCAAGGGAGGTAGAAAGTATAAGGGACCAGCAATCTCAGCAGGCCAGTGGCCATCTTTGGCCTGCATGGCACAGGAGAAGCGTAATGCCCTCTTTAAGGAGGTAGTGGCAGCCTCATAGGTTACATCTTCATCTTCACCGACTTTAACTGCTGGAATAGTTTGTTGGAAATTATTCCCCTTCAATAACTGCAATTTAGAAGAAGAATTAGCCAAATATGTGAACAAGCCACACTTATACTCTATTTGTGTGAAGCAAAAACATATGATGAGTTGATCGACTGAGTTGGTCAAATTATGAATTAAAAATGGAATTGCCTACAGTTTCATGAAAAAATTATTTTATGATTCAATAATTCAATTTTTATTGGGAAATGATTTTGCCACTTCTTTTTTTGTTAACGCCACTCCATTGCAAGTGTATTTTTGCACTAAAAATACACTTGCAGGGGAGTGGTGTTAACAAAAAATGAAATGGCAAAATCAACAGCCTTTTTATTTCCAAAACTCTAACAACTGCCTAAATAAACATAATTTCATCTCTCAAGTTTGGTCGGCCTCAAGTGAAATTTTGGCAATCAAGTTTCTTTGCTCACCCACAATCAACCCCCCGGGTTCTCCATTCCCCAGCTAGCAACAAAAAAGGAAAATTTCATTAATCTTTGAAAGAGATACAAAGACTAATAGAACAAGGAAAACGACATCTTATTCTTAACGATAATCCTCTGTCCAATCCGAGACCCAATCCATCGATTGGTAAGGAACCAACCAAAGACAACATTTAAGGGCCGAAGCCCGAACACCTATATGGCCATATGGGCCAAGCCCAAACCCATGCAAAATCAAAAAAACCTTCCCTATTCCGACGACTGCCGCCGACCCACTGGAGCCGACCCACTTACACTTCAGTGCCGAGCGGGCACGGTGCCAGGTGGTGCCGAGCAAATCTCGGCCGTCCAAATGTGTTTTGGACGGTCCAGATCTGTTTGGACTTGGAGGGACGTTTTGGTAATTTCACACTTAAAAATTACCCAAACAAATCTGAGCCGTCCAAACTTGGCCGAGATCGTGCTCGGCACCACCTGGCACCGTGCCCACCCGGCACTGAAAAATTTCTCCTTCCGCCAGGAAACCAAACACGATGAGCAGAAGCACCAAGGGCGGCGGAGAAAAAGAGCGACGCCGCCATCATCCAGAGCTAGCCGCCCCAAACGCCCTCCACCGTTAAATCCCACCGCCGCGGCCAACAGCCACCGAACTCCAATCCGAACCCACAGAAGCCACCGACTGTACCTGCAAGAAAAACATCTCCAGGAAAACAGATGGGCTCAAGGAACCGACAACGGAAGCAAACGAGATCCAAACCGGAGCCGACGAAACCACCAGCTATGGAAAACCCACCACCGTAATGCCGCCGCAACCCCCAATCGCTGTTAAGCATACGCGTTTCCATCCAACAATGGAAAAACGGTTGGGATTCCGACAGCGCAACACACAGTTCGGCACACATCCTAGTTGCCGACGAGGCCGATCAAGGAAGGGGGGAAAAACAGAGGGAAATAAACGGAAGAGGGAAGAGAGGAGAGAGAGAGGGCGGCGCCCCCCCCCCCCCAATGGGAAACCCAAAAGTCGCCTGCAAGGGGGAGATAGGTTAGAGAGAGCGCCCCACATTTCTTTAACATCGCCACCTTGATTGGCAGACACCTCCAACCTCACGATGAACCCAGATTTTTGAAATCGTTCACTAGAAAATAAGAAATCTAAAAATTCATGTGCGATCTGAATCAATTTTGAGGAGATAACATATCCTCGCTCCATGTCAGGCCCGCGTAGGGGGGCAAACGAGGCGAGCCGAACCGAGTTTCGGCGAGCTTGGCTCGTTTACTAATAAACGATTCAAAAACTTGAACTTGAATCTTAACGAGCCGATCTTAGTCATTTACTAAATGAGTCTCTTTAATCGAGTCGAGCCTTCCTTAACAAGCCGAGCTTTTGTCGAACGAGCCGAGTGAAACTCGAAACTCGGCTCGTTTTGAAAACTCGAACTCGTGAGTTGTTTGGTTCATTTACCGCCCTAGTCAGGCGTCTCCATGGGTATTCCACTATTCATAGAAGGTTACAGTTTTCACCCCTTGTCAGGATCCTTTTCACTCACGAATACCAACGTCATACGTTGTGAGAACCCAAAAACATTCATAACATTATGCATCATGTGGGGAGGTTAATAAAATTTTGAAAAGAATAATTGCATGGGTTATTTTGCACAATTATAAAGTATGGGGATTGGTTTGAGATGTTAAATTTGTTGTGAATATAACGTCCTGTTTCACTACCAGAGCAGCAGGAGGTGTCTTCACCTTACAGCCTGTTTGGATACCGGATATGGCACCCGGATTTGCCAAGAAGCCGGAGATGTAATCCCGGCCCCACACATATCCGGTGTTTGGCTCCAATTTTCCTCTCCCAGACTTGTTTACTATTCGGACTACATATCCCCCTTCACCCGAATTTCTCCCGGATTTGTAACGACACCCCAGACCCTGTCGTTGGCAAATCAGGGGAGTTTTGGGCATTTTTGGTACCATTCTACCCCTGCAAATCAGGGGTGTTGTGTTACCTCTTCTTGCCAGAAAAATCAGAGAGAGAGAGAGGACTGCCCCGTCGTCGGTGATGGTGGGTCGGAGCAACCATCGTCGTCGGTGATGGTGGACGGGATCAAAAGCTCTGAACCTGATGGACCAAGATCGAGATCGGAAACTCTAAACCTCTGTTTCCTTCCTGAGCCACCGAAAAATTTGGGAAAGAAGATGGAGTAGTACTGTTTTCCCTTTTGTCCCCATCACAGTACACTTTCTAATCAAATAATGAGGTTTAAACATTTTTTAGAATTTTAATTTTTTCAGTTTTTTTTCCCGAATTTTTTTTTAATAAAAAGGGAGTCACAAAACATTTTTAAGATTTATTGAATAACTTTTATCCCATATTTAATAAAATTAACATTTTTTTTCCATTAAATAACTAAAAGGGGGCAATTAAGTCATTTGACATCTTATCCCATCATATCTACCTTCCAAATCCCCCTTCTCGAAAAACCATCCAAACACCTCATTACAAATCCACCCTTCTTAAGAGGTGGGGCCACCCTTCTTAACATATCACCCCTCATTACATATCCACCTTCAAATCCCCCCTTATTCTATATCCATCCAAAACAAATCCTCCATCCAAACGGGCCGTTAGTTTCTCCCTACTTACATATCTCTCTCCCTCTCACACGTCTCTCTCTTACT
The DNA here is from genome assembly GCA_018127125.1 of Rhododendron griersonianum. Lineage (NCBI taxonomy): Eukaryota > Viridiplantae > Streptophyta > Magnoliopsida > Ericales > Ericaceae > Rhododendron > Rhododendron griersonianum. Next base: position 32,775,606 of record CM030792.1, on the reverse strand, counting down.
CTCTCCTGATCTCTACGTTTCTCTCTCTCCCCCTCTCTCTCTCTCGGAGTTCTTTCTTCTCCACTGAAAAAGAATAGGAAAAAAAACCCTAGTTTGGCTTGAAGAACTTGAAGTAATCTCTAGGAGTTTGATATATAATCTGAAAATTTCTCTTTTTGTGGTAAGAAATCTTCCTTAAACTATGAGTATTGATGAATATGTGCATATAGAATCAACCTACATGGAAGAGATTTAAGAATTATGGTTCTATAGTGCTTACATGGTGATTTCATACCTAATTTATCTTAAATTCTCAAATATTGTTAATTGGTATGGATAATATGATTTTGATTATGGAAACCCAAGATTGATACATGTTAGTTGGTAAATAGATGGATTATGAGTATGAACTTGTAGAATTTTGAAGTTGCTTACTGCTATTGATATTGAGAAATTCTGAAAAATCTGGGCAGTATCCATAGCTGCGTTTTTCATCAAATTTGTTATACTTAGACAAGTTTATTGGTTATGGGTCCTTTTGAGTATTAAAGATTGTTAAGTTGGTGTTGTTTTGGCGTTGGAATCATTGAAAAATATGAAGTACACAATTTTTAATGAATATTTGAACACATACTACTCTGTTGAAAAACTATGTTTCTTGCACAGAATTTCTAACTTTGAGAGTGAATTTGACTTGGTTCTCTTACTTGTAAAATTCCAGGAAAAATCAAGGATGAACTTTGATGTGTTCTTATGAGTTATACCAAATCCTAGGTCATTTGGGTGTATAGTTTAATCTTGGCAGATTTTACAAGTTGGTGCGACACTGCTGGAAATAGTTTGACCGCAGCATGTGGTCTGAGTTTGTGGAATTGATTGAGCGACCTAAAGAGGTCGTATTGTTCTAATTTTTGGAGTAGTTGTTCTATATGTCTAATTCGATCCTAAAAATTCGTGGTTCTTAACTCTGTACGGATTAGTGTTTAAAAATACAACTTTGAGTCTTGTATTTAGGAGGGACATGCATTCATATGTTGCTTTGTGCAAGTAAACTTGATTTTCTTTTCGTAAAGGTGATTTGGTGATATCAATTGTATACTAGGTGTTAACGAGCTTCCGAGCTCGTCTGAGATACGTAGGCCGTGAGCAACGTGTCGGTGAATCTTTTCTAGTCGCGTGACTTTTTGCATTCTGAGTGGCGAAACCAAAATTTTGGTTTAAGGGGTGTCAAAACTTCAAATCTCACATAAAAACAAAGGGAGTTGCTATTTCAAATATAGTACTTATTTAATGAGAATTTTTAAAATAACCCATGTCCTTTCACCAAAATCACAAAAAAATACTTGATCTTCACAAAATGTCACATAAACAACTGTACTATTTAACAACTCATCAATTTCCCCGCTTCTGTCACCCTCCGTCTAAGAACATGGGTGACATGGACTACACCCATTCCGTTATTTGAAAAGGAATTACAAGAGAAATTAAGTGCTTAAATTATTATTTTTTCATTTGACAGCATAGCATATGAGAAACTAGACAAGCCTATATTACAAGAGAAATTATGAACATAAATTTATTTATTTTTATTTGATAGCATAGCATATGAGATACTCCTAGATAAGCATGATTTCAAGTTTAACAAGTAATTTGATAGTTAAAAACACATAAAGGTAATTCTCCAAATGGTTTACTTTTATCCACCACAACGATTTAATTTTTTAAAATAAAATTATCGACCTATCATAGGTTTCGAGTTTTTTTTAATGAATTGAAAAGAAAATTGTACACTGTCAAAATTTTTGTAATTATGTCTTTAGCAAAAAACCTATAAAATTATAAAGGGCTCCATATATATTGAGTCTGCCTAGGGCCCCAAAAGGCTAAGGTCGGCCCTGAGTTTTAAATCATCAATATTACTTCGTCTTTTTCTTTGTTTTTGGAATTAACGTTTTCCTCTCTTTAAATTGATCAATTACTGTCTTCCCCAGCTTCTTCTCCTCCAAAGCATATATAGCAAACATTTTTGTTGTTTGTTTGTCAGGGAAAGAGAAAGAATAAAGGGGAAACTAATTACTATAAATTAGTAACATGTAAATTAAGAATGTAACATACAAAACAGAAACTCTGTTTTAAGGAAGAAAGCACGTAGAAAATTGCTGAAATGGAGCATGGTGACTCACACTCTCTTTGGTGTTTTTAATCATCTCTGTCTCCGAAGCTTGAGTTTTGGTTTGGTTTGGTTTTGTCCAAAGTCTCGCGAGGGTAATCTAAGCTTATTGTATGGTTTTTGGGTTTGGTTTTTCATTTCAGCCGGGGTTTTTGGTTTGGGTTTCAGCGAGTTCTTGGTTTTTTAAGTCTTTTGTATGCAGAGTTGTGGTTTTTCCTTTGGATCTTTTGTTTTTGGTTGGCGCCTTGCCTTCGTTAATTATTTCTCGGGTCTTGGATGCCGTCATCCGTCATACCTTTAGTCCGGCCTCTTAATATTTGTATTTCTGTATTCAAGATTTCTTTTGTTGAAAAAAAAGTGTATATGAAAATAAATCAAGTGTGCTCACAAAAGATGTTAGGGGCACATCAATTTGTCACATATCAACCACACCCCTCTCACATACATATGGGTCCCTAGCGAGTCCCTAACATATATTGTGAAATTCCCACACATGCATGTGAGAGAGGTGTGGTTGAGGTGTGACACATTGATGTGTCCCTAGCATTTTCCAACAAATAATTAAACAGACTTTTTATTTTCTTTTGTTTCCAAAAGGTTCACACAAAGTCTAAAATTGTCTAGTTAGATTAATTGATCATACATAGTGACAATATGGGTGATCATCAAGCATCAGAAAGATAGCAAAGAAATTGGGAGAGAGAGATGATTCAAACCTCAAATTGAAGAAGAAGATCGGCACATGGCTTGACTTTGGAGCGGTTTAGAGTGAAGAGTTGGCGAGCATTTTCAACCTGTGCGCGCTCCTCAAGGCTACCATAACTCGGATCAAACTCCCATACTTGACGCCCATTAAAGTTATTTGTGCTGTATAGGTAAGCCTCATAAGGACCCCCGCTTTCTGCCACCTTGAGCCTCCACATTATATTCTGTTTACTAGTATTATTTAGATGTTGTCAATAGCTCAGCAACGCTTTCAAAGCATAAGTACTGAATCAATATGTGATTATATGCCTCGGTTCCTCAACCAACTAACTTCTTTCAATTATTCATTTAAGTTTGTTCCGGCTAATAGAAAATGAGAGCAGCCAACAGTACGGCATGCTGAAATAACTACAGTCCCAAGACTCCGAATTCCTATTGGTAGTTGGTTAACAGACACGGGTCACCCCTGCCCTATAGATGAGTAGAGCGTGATCTGACCCGTTCATATCGACAAAATGGTTAAGATTGGTTTGACATAAATACATAGATTGGTAACACTTCCCGAGTTGGCCTTAATTAATAACATAACACTTGGTCTTTAAACAGCCAAAAATCAGAAGGAAATGCTGCAATTGTGGAATTATGAGCATGACTGCACTACAGGGGAGTTTTTCTTTTTAATCAGAGAGAGAGAGAGAGAGAGTTTGAACTACCTGTAGTATCTCCCAAGTGTAGTTAGGCACTTGGCTGGATTTTGTTGAATTGCTGTTGGGTTTTGGATATGGGAGAGAGAGAGAGAGAGAGAGAGAGAGAGAGAGAGAGAGAGAGAGAGAGAGAGAGATTCCTATTGTGCTTTGTCAAAAAAAGAAGAAGTGCTTCTTCGAGTGAGGTAACCCCAACTTATACACAAATGAGAAGAAGGGGATTTATTGGTCCTATAGTTTTCGCAAGTTTTACTTTGGTATCGCAATTGTGATTTTATTAATTTAATTAAAAACTCTGTACTTTTGTTTATCTTTTAACGTAATTATTTTTATTATGATCGTCGACGCTTTCAACAATAGCGTGCTGAAATTACTATTGCCCGAACACCTATTGGTAGGGGCTTGACACACATAAATTGGTACCACTTCCCTAGTTGGCCAAACAGGCGTTAATAACATAGTCCCTCCGTTCTTTTTTAAGTGTCCTGCTTCGTAACTCCAACTTATTAAAAAGACATAATCATTACACATTTCACATCAACTTTTATCTCCACTTTCCCTACTTACCCTCTATGGAGACATCATCATTACACTTTTACTCACTAACTTTTCAAAATGGAATTTACTTTTAGGGACAAAATGGAAAATGCACCAACTTTTACCCACTAACTTTACAAAATGGACACTTATTAGTTACAACCCAAAATAAAATACTGGACTCTAAAAAAGGGACGGAGGGAGTAACAGTTCTTCACCTTTAAAGAGCCAAAATTCAAAAGCAAATGCTGCAATTGTGAAAATACGAGCATGACTGGAAATACGAGTTATGCTCGCATTATTAAACACACAACCACTAGAGAGAGAGTTTTTTTTCCCCCAAATAAAGAGAGAGATTGTTGGACTCAGTGGCAGAGACAGTGTGTTAGCAGTGGGAGCACGGGCCCCCACTACAATTTCCAATAATATCAGTTTTATCCCCAAATTATAAAGTCCATAACAATTTGTATCCAAGAAGTCAAAAGGTATACACATTTTTTCTCAAATAACACTTGCATCATATAGTATCTTTGTCAAGTTCTCAAAAAAGTTTCTTGTACGCACTTGCTTTTCATAAAGACCCATATATATTCGTATATTGTAGCAAATTTTACATTCTAAGTTCATTTCTTTTATATTACGGTTGTTTACATACTATGAAAGATAAAAAATTATGAGACCATGTTAATTAATGGTGTCCTCACCGAGATAAATTCCTGGCTACGCTACCTGTTGTATCGATCCCAAGTACTGTAGTTAGGCACTTGGCTAGGTTTTGTTGAATTGAGAGAGAGAGAGAGAGAGAGTACTGATCGATCCCTATTACGGTTAATTTGTCGGGCAAAGTCCACTTTGACCCCCTGTGGTTATCGCCATGTGCGGATACCCCCCTCATGGTTCAAAACTAAGCACATAACCTACCTGTGGTTTTGAAAAATGTGCAGGTAGACTCTCTGCCGTCATGTTTTTCATCCATATTAACGGACACAACATTAAAAGACCGATATACCCTCATCATGTCCCTTGATTCTTCTTTTTTAAATCTAACCACACTATCCCCTATACCAAAAATTGAATCCAAACCGTTGATATTGTAAATTTTGACGAGTAATTACATCAATGCCAAAATTCAAGTCAATCAAAAACTGAAAAGCTCATGGTCGAATCGATTTTGTTATGAAATTAAAATTTCAAATTTGAATTTACTAAAAATTAGATCACTGGGTTATTGATGCATGATCGATATGATTTTTTTATAGAGATACTCTATTCTTTATTTAATACATTATGAATGACTCAAATTACATTCTAGAGGCGTATGAGATACACCTCCGTTAATATGGATGGAAAACATGACGGTAGGGGGTCTATCCGCACATTTTCAAAACCACAGGTAAGTTATGTGCTTAGTTTTGAACTATGAGGGAGGTATCCACGTATGGCGATAACCACGGGGGGTGAAAATTGACTTTGCCCTAATTTGTCAAAACAACCAAGTGTTTCTTTTAGCCAGGAAACCCCAATTTATTCAAAAATGAGATGGGGAAAGAAACAATATTATTGGTCCTATAATTGTCGCATGTTTTACTTTGGTATCCTTAATTGTGATTTTATTGAAAACTCTATACTTTTGGTTTATCTTTAAACGTTACATTATTTATATTATGATTGTCAACGCTTTCAATTAACAGTCCTACTAATAAGTGCCTTTGGGGCAATAGTTTAGGTGCAATTCCCAAACAGAAGTGGGGGCTCTGCTGCCTCAAAAGGACAACAGCCCCTACCCACACTCAAAATGACACAGTTTTGAGGCAACTACTGGCCCCCCTTTTTTCTCTCCTTTGTCCTCTTTGTTACTTTATATAAACGACACAGTTGATATATATTAAAAAAAATTATGGTTAACAATATAAGTGTTCCAATTTTTAATCATTTTGAACCGGTGCGAAGATCTTATTTTTATGATCATATTATTTTAAAGGGTCATAATTAATTTGTGTCTCTAGGGCTCTCATAATTAAGTATCTGTTCTTTATTTGGGATCCTATAGAATAGAAACTTGATTATGAAAGCCCTAGAGACAAAAATTAATTATAATCCTTTAGGATAAAACGATCAGAAACATAAGATCTTCGTATCGATTTAAAAGGATTGAAAATTGAAACACTTAATTTTTTTAGATTGTTTATATATTTAAAAATATGGTTAAAAAACTAAGTTCTCCAATTTTAAAGGGAAAATGACGGCCAATGACATATTTTGATAATTAATACTCACTCCGTCCCTTATTTAGAGTCCAGTATTCCATTTTGAGTTATCCCTTAATAAGTGTCCATTTTGTAAAGTTAGTAGGTAAAAGTTGGTGCATTGTCCATTTTGTCCCTAAAAGTATATTCCATTTTGAAAAGTAAGTGAATAAAAGTGTAATGATAATGTGTAAATAAGGAAAGTGGAGGAAAAAGTTGATGTAAAAAGTATAATGATGATATCTTTTTAATAAGTTGGAGATACGAAGCAGGACACTTAAAAAGGGACGGAGGAAGTACCCACTAAGGACATTTTCAGAATTAACAAATGTTCTTAGCTTGTCCTCGGCGGATATTAATTATCAAAACACGTCTTGGGCCGTCATTTTCACAATTTTAAATCCGCTTGAACCGATGTAAAGATCTTATTTGTGTGATCATTTTATCCTAAAGGGTTATAATTAACTTTTGTCTTCAGGGCTCTCATAATCAAGTTTCTGCTCTATAGGGTCCCAAATAAAGAACAGATATTTAATTATGAAAGCCCTAGAGACACAAATTAATTAAGACTCTTTAGAATAATATGATCATAAAAATATAATTTTCGCACCGATTCAGACGGATTAAAGATTGGAGCACTTAAATTCTTAACCATATATATTTTAATATAGATAAACTGTGTTGTTTATCTCTTTAAAGAGGACAAAGGAGAGCAAAAAGGGTATCAGTAGTTGTTTATCTCTTTAGAGACGGCAGAGCCCCACTTCCCTCACAAACCATTACTTTTCATCACTATTTTATGAACTAGTCATAAATGTTTGTAATACTTTTTCCAATGACAATCTTACCCTCATTAATTTAGATGAGATCATAGCGAAATGGATTTAAGTATTTGCACGTATAGACTTCTAGTACTTGAATTATTATTTTTTAAATTTCTCGATGGAAACATGAAAATTCAATTCAAGTGGGCAATCACTATGTCTAGTAGAGTATCATTCAGTGTATCGAAAAAAAAGAAAAAGAAAAAGAAACAGAAAAATTTCTTATAATATATGTAAATCAAACAATTTGATAGTACTATCACAAACAATTTTATTAACTCATGAGTCTCAACTTTCAAAGTCTAAAAGAGGGGAAAAAATTACAATAACAATTGTACAAAATGTGAGAGAAAAAATGAAGATGGACCAAAACTTCAGTTTCTAATACTTCACACAAAAAAGGTATGGAAATGTAGAAGAAAAGTTTCATACCTTAGTTATGAGGTGCTTGGTTGAACCTTGATTATATGTTTTGTTGAAGTCTTGGAGAAAAGAAAAGTGGCAGGTTCCATTTTCCCTATTCCCCTCATGTTTTTTTTTTTTAAAGATAGAGGAAGATAAAGAGTTATGGTAATTTTTGTAATTCAAAATACTTTTGAATTTTTTTTGATGGAATGATTTATATTCTCAATGTGGTTATTAAAATAGATATTGAAATGTGTATAACAAAATGTAATTAATGTACTTAAAGTTGTGCCCAAGAGTGTGCCCCAGGGACACCCATTAGAATTTGCCTTCAACTAACTACATTGTGCTGAAGTTACTCGTCTTGTCCTAACTCCACTTTACTAGTTAGATAAAATTGGCTTGGCGTTAATAACAACACACTTTGCCTTTAATATCGTAAAGTAGTTCACTAAAGGTGCCGTCAGCCGTGCTGAGTGATATCGTATCCAATCTTAACCTTAATTTCTCATCCACTAATAAATCAATAGTAGTAATTAATTAATGAATGTACTATAATGGGGAGAAAGGGCAAGCCCAGAGCACGTGTGTGAAAATGGAGCACCATGTGAGGGTGCACGGTTGGGCCAGTCATACTCATGATCGACGGTACCACGAGAAGGTGCCCGATGATACTGCCGAAAACAAGGTGCAGTTACGTCATTATGTCGAGCACCAAGGTGTGCGGCAAGCAAACCCTGGCAAAACCACCCTAAGTGAAGAAGCAACGATAGTGTTCTAGAACGTTCTAGAGAGAAGATCCTAAATACTTCATCCGTTTCTTTTTAACTGTTCAGTTTCGTAATTCAAATTTATTAAATTAAGGATATATATCATTATTACACCTTTCACATGCATCAACTTTTACCTCCACTTTAATTTCAAAAGGGAAAAATTCAAAATACCCCCCAATCTTTACACCAAAATTCAATTAGACTCCCAACCTTTTAAAAACTTCAATTTTACTCCCAACGTTATCTTCTGTTAATCAAAATGCCCCATTCCGTCCGAATGACTAACGAATTTCGTTAAGGGCTCCGTTAAATATTGTCCCAATCGAAATTTGACGATCCGAGCCGCTTAATGTGTTCAAAACGTGATTTTAAGGGTACCCGCAAGAAATTAGCAAAAAAAAATGACCGAAAAGGGCTTCATCTGAACAGTTTTTTTATTGAACTATTCAATAAAAAACTGTTCAGATGAAGCCCTTCCCGATCATTTTTTTGTTGATTTCTCGCGGATAACCTTAAAATCATGTTCTAATCACATTGAGTGGCTCGGATCATCGAAATTCGATCGGAATGCTATTTAATGGAGCTTTTAATGAAATTCGTTAGTCATTCGGACGGAAGGGGGTGTTTTGATTAACGGAAGATAACATTGGGAGTAAAATTGAAGTTTTTAAAAGATTGAGAGTCTAATTGAATTTTGGGGTAAAGGTTGGGGGGTATTTTGAAATTTTTCCATTTCAAAATTATCCTTCACTTTCTATAGTGACCCCAAATTTTAGAACTTTGGAAAAAATATTTTTACATTTAAAGACGCATAATTTTGTTTTTAATAAATATGCTTACACTTTAACCACCATTGTAATATAACTTAGCATCTAATCATGGGGAAAATTTCAAAATACCCCCCAACCTTTACACCAAAATTCAATTAGACTCCCAACCTTTTAAAAACTTCAATTTTACTCCTAACGTTATCTTCCGTTAATCAAAATGCCCCCTTCCGTCTGAATGACTAACGGATTTCGTTAAAAACTCCATTAAATATCGTCCCAATCGAATTTCGATGATCCGAGCCGATCAATGTGTTCAAAACGTGATTTTAAGGGTACTTGTCAGAAATTAGCAAAAAAAAATGACTGGGAAGGGCTTCATCTGAACAGTTTTTTATTGAATAGTTCAACAAAAAACTATTCAAATCAAGCCCTTCCCGACCATTTTTTTGCTGGTTTCTCGCGGGTACCCTTAAAATCACGTTCTAATCACATTGAGCGACTCAGATCATCGAAATTCAATTGGGAAATGGGAGGTACGGATCAATCCGGATTTTGTTCAAGTCCGAACGTTCGGATTTTGCTTCAGTCTACACCTCCCCTTTTTCGATCGAATTTCGATGATTCGAGCCGCTCAATGTGATTAGAACGTGATTTTAAAGGTACCCGCGTGAAATCAGCAAAAAAAAAAGACCGAGAAAGGCTTGATATGAGCAGTTTTTTATTGAACTATTCAATAAAAAACTGTTCAGATGAAGCCCTTCCCGATCATTTGTTTTGCTGATTTCTAGCGAATACCCTTAAAATCACGTTTTGAACACATTGATCGGCTCGGATTATCGAAATTCGATCGGGATGATATTTAACGGAGCTTTTAACGAAATCCGTTAGTCATTCGGACGGAAGGGGGCATTTTGATTAACGGAAGATAACGTTGGGAGTAAAATTGAAGTTTTTAAAAGGTTGGGAGTCTAATTGAATTTTGGTGTAAAAGCTGGGGGGTATTTTGAAATTTTCCCTCTAATCATGTGATTATATATTTTAACATATCGTGTGTGACTAATTTTATTGGGACTTTATATTAGATTTTTGTAGTGTGTCTAGATGTTGAATTTGGACTTAAACACATTATCTAAACCAATTGTAACTAGAATACCACTCCTACACACCAATACTCTCCACCAACTTCCCATATCTCCTAGATGCCTTTTTGGAGTATGTAGCGTTGCTTCTTCACCACCACCTGGATCAACTCCTACACCTCCCTAGCCCCTCCTTTAATTTCTACCTAAAATCCTCCCATCCTAGCCAATGTTCTAAAACAAGAAATTAATCGGCAATTAATAGCCTATTAATCACTGGCAAGGCCTATCCGAATAGGTCCGACTAACGATTAATTACCGATTACTAATAAATATGCACCGTGTCGGGGTTCGGATTTGGATCAGTCAGTTCGGGCTCCGCTCCTGGCTCCTTCCTTACAGCTCCGTGCATCCTCCGATGATCAAGTCAGATCTAGGGAGATAGGTTTAGATCTCGGGTTAGGGACAAACGACATCCTCCTTAACGATTGTTTGGTCGTGACGGGAAGAGCGTTGACGGCTGTGTGGCCCGTGGTCCTTGATCCTCGCTCCTCCGTTGATGGTTCGATGGTGGTTGAGCCTTCTTCTCCTAGCCTACACAGGGAACGCACGACTAAGACCTGGCCGGGGGTTGTCCCGGCAAGACCCTCCGGCGAGAGGATGAGTATAGTGCAGAGAGAGGAAGCAGAAATCTTAGAGAGAGTAAGTGTCAGTATTGAGTAGCGTGTACCTGTTAGGGTTACCATCACTAGATATTTATAGGACATCCTGGCTTGCTCTCCAAGTACGATCGCGTGCCTTCCACGGGCCGAGTGACGTCATAGTGACATCAAGGAATAGATCTGGTAACCGTTTTCAGGGCTGAGCTGGCACACCCATGTGCGCCCGTGATCATCTTCTGTTATAACCGCCTCTGCACGTGGGAGGACGCGTGGCTTAACAGCTAGCCATCGTCGGCACCCAGCTATGCTCCGCGGGTGGCCGAACATGGACCTGGCCGAACCTGGTCATGCAACCGACGGGGGAGGTAACGTCGCCGAGGACCTCGCCGAGGGCAGAGACCGAGCACGGACTTGTCTTCTGCCGAGCCCGTGGCAAGTGGGGTGTCGACGAAGAACACCGACTGGAGCTGTGCACGAGGCTTACGTTCGGCACTAGGCGGGTCCGGTCCGCATCACTGCGAACTTCTATGTTCGGCCTGCTACAATAGCCCCTCAATCTCTGCCGAAGCCGAACGCGTGGTAGGGATTGAAGTCGAGCTTTGGCCAAACCTGTTGAATCGCCGAGCGTGGTTTTTGTTTGTTGAAGGTGAACTTCTGCTGAGCCTGTACCATCCTCTCTTTAGAAGCAAGCTCAGCCGTCGATGGAGAACTCTAGTGGAGGAGTACCAGATGTCATCTTGTGGCTGGGCACGGCGGGCGAGAGGACGGTTGGCAGACCCTACAAGCTGTCCTTTCTATGACACGTGTCATGCGCTGTGTGGCCATTGGTTCGGCAGTGTAATGATGGGCGGGAAACTCAAAATCCCAAACCCTAGCCCTATAAAAGGGGCGAGGCGAGGAGAGAGAAGGTTACAGACCCTTTCTCTCTCTAAAACTCCATTGTCAGAGCTTCGAAGAGTAGTGGTTCATCTTCTGATCTTGAATCCCACGATTCCATCACCAGATCCTGCCAAAAATCACAGGTACGAGTTCATTTTTCATCACTCTTGCTGTTTATGTAGGTTTCCTGCATTTTCTTGCTTATTTCCTTGGTTCTCTGGGGCGTTTTTGTTCTGAGTGAACAGTACACCCCTGGAGATGAACGAACTGTTCATCTCCACCTTCAACGTGTTCTTCCAAGCACAGAACGTTCATGATGTCAGGGTTTGGCCGAGCCCCAATTCTTAATGTTTCGTAGGAACAGGCCGAACGCGGATTTGGCCGAACCTTTAAAAACGATGATGGGGTGGGCCAATTAGGATGCCGAGAGTAGTGAGATCCTTGCTTTCTGGCCGACGCCGAGGTCTCATGTTTTTGTTTCTGCCTTTGTTAGGTCTGGCTCACCCAGTCATCGTCATCTCATTCGACTCTGAGAATTCAGGGGACGATTCTGCCGATCTCGTGATTCGAAAATACGTGGAGAGATACAGAAGCCGACGTCAATCTTCCTCCATAGACTCAAATATGTCAAATTCTGGTGATTCTAACGTCGAGCGTGACCACGAGTACGATGGCGGGTTCAATACCAAGCCGGAGATATCCTTTACTACCAGTACTGAGTCCGAAGCCGAACACGAGCTTGGGCCCGAAGTCGAATCCAGGCTTCGTTCTCAAGCCGGAGCCACGACTTCTTCCCGTTCCGCTCCCGCCGAGACTTCTTTCGATAACAGGGAGTTTGCCGACCTATTTGAGAAAGGGGCAGGTCTGTCCCCATGCCCATTATTTCAGCGAGCGTCCATGAAAACTTCTGCCGAACGTACCACATCCCAGTCGACGTTGTTGTCCACCAGGTAGCTAGCAATAGGATTAGGGATAAGAGGGAAGATCGTCCCGAGCATATAACGGTCCCTCTGATGGCCATCTGCGAGGCTGGGCTCCGTTTCCCCCTTCATCCATTTCTGAGGGAACTGCTAGCCAGGTTCGACATAGTACCTCATTATTTCGCCATCAATAGTTACAGGATAGTAATGTCCGTAATTAAGCTGAAAGAGCTACATGATCTCGAGTTTACCGTGGCCGACCTCTTTCATACGTACATCATGTCCAGGCACGGCGGGACCGAGCGCAGGTACCTGTCAACACGTGGTGGTAAAGAGCCCCTGATAAATGGGCTTCCCGACACCGACAAGTGGGCTAACTTCTATGTTGAAGTTAGTGGGAACTATGAATTTGGCAGTCAGTCAGTGCGGCTACACTCAGTGCCGAAGATAAAGGACTTCCGAGGTTGAATTTCGTTTCTTTATATTGCCGAGTATGATTTACCCTTTCTTTGTATTGCTGATTTTTTGATAACACTCTCTCCTTGCAGATAACCGAGCAATAACCAAGACACAGCAATCTTTATCCGTTGAGGCTAACATCGAAACGTTGAGGGCTCAAATTTGCCGCGACGCGCCGACGCGCCGACGCTGCTTGACTACATTCCCTCTTACAAGGGGAAGTTGAGGAGGAAGAAGAAAGAGGCTGGGCCGAGCACAAAAGCTAGGGGTAAGAAGAAAGCCGCTGAGAATCAAGCGGGAGGGAGCAAGCCGAGCAAGAAGGCAGAACCAAGACTCAAGTTCCCATCTTTTAAGAAGTCAACCGACTTCTGGTTCCAAAACAGTCAACCAGCCGACTTTCAAGGTATCAATATTCCACCTATCCGAACCCTTATTCCCGAGTTCGCCGACGAAATGGGGAGGAGGAATGTAGTGAAGATGAATCTTAGAGACGGCGCCGCAGCCCGCCAGAAGGAAGCTGCACTGGCCGATAATCCTGCGAAGAAGCAAAAGGTCACACAAGACTTCTTCCCCACAAGGCAGCCGACGCCAATCACGAGGGAGAAGGAGCAAACTGAATCATCGGCAGCAGCTGGGTCGAAGGCCATGGAGGCAGCGGCGGGCTCGGGTGGTCGACCGATCGTGCAAGAGTTCGCGCCATCCTTCGCAATGGCCGACGGCAGGATCGTCACTATTGAAGACAGTGTAAAGGTTGAGCCTGGGTTGGCCGTTACCATGCTTCACGGTCTCGCTCTGCCGAGGGATATGGACAGAGTTCCAGGGGAGCTACAGCCGAGCATCGCGCATTTGAGCGCCTACCTTGTTCAGGTATTTGACTTGACTTTTGAATTTTTCCTTTTTGAGTTAACTTCTTTCCTTTTTGGCCGAGCTTGACCATCTTATCCTCTTACAGGCCGGGCAGGCTGCTCTGCGAGTGTCCGGCTAGGCCGATCTGTTGGCGGCCGAGAGAACGCGATACCGTGATGACGCTAAGACCGAGCGTGAAAAAACGAAGGCTGTCAAGACTGCACTGAAGCTGGCTAAGGCAAAGGTAGCCGAGCTTGAGAAGGAGAGGGACGAGGCGCTGGAGAAGGCCAAGGAGTCTGACCGCGAGCTCGGTCAAGTTGTGAGGAGGGAGAAGAGGAAGATGAAAGAGGTGGACGCGAAGGCCTACCAGGCGGGGAATGATCGAGCCGGAGCTGAGTACATGAGAGATGCTCGGTCGATGGTGAATGAAGAGGTCCAGAAGAGGGTTCCTATTGCGTACCGAAAAGGGTACAAGGCTGGGGTGCAGGCTGCTTGTGGTGTTATGCAGCTAGAGCCTGACATGAACCTGATGAAGACCATCCCTGTGGTCGTAGTGCCCGAGCTCGTGCTGCCGTACATGGAGGAGGAATGTGCCCCACTTCCTCCGGAGGAGTTTTCTGAGAGCGAGGACGACGTTGATGATCTGACTGGGGCTGACGCTGAAGGTGGAGGGGATGGTTCAAGTGGGAGGAAGAAGGCCGAGGCTGAAAATGCCGAGCAAGGCACCGAGCAAGCTGAAAAGAATGATGAAGTGGCTGTTGATGCCGAGGACGGTGCTGCTCGTGTTGCTGAAGTTGTAGCAGAGGGTGATCCTCCGCAAATTTAGAGTTTCTAGTTTCTTAGAGTTGTGTTTTTTCTTCCCTTTGAACTCTTGAAGTTTTTGTTGGACTGGACGGCTCCGAACTTGGGAGTTTACCGTGCCAGGTGTAATAGTTAACTTGGGGGTCGGCACCGAACGGTTTACTACGCCGTACTTCCCAGCTTAGGATCTTTGACGACACTTGTCTTTATTTCAAAGTTTTGGATGAATGCATGGCTTCTTTTTGCAACGTCTCTGTTAATGCCGAGCTTGACTGATTGCCTTCATGTCCTCACAAGATTTTGTAGGTCTTGCATGTTTATGAATGTGTAGTTGTCCGTAGCCCCCACTTTGGTTTGGGTTCGGCAGAATAGTTGAGAATCTTTCATGATCGAAATGGTTAAGTATAAATATTGCAGCCGAGTCTTGACCAAAGTAGTATGGCCGTAATAATAGATCGCCGAACATGGACGTGTTGTAATCTGACATGATCCAGCCTTTGACGAGTTTGAGAGTGTTAAGTGCCCCCTTGCCAGTGGATGGGGCTCGGCCAAAGTGTCAGCTCCTGGCCATGGTAGAGGAACGTTGAGAGTAGTGATTGTTTGTGGGTGGTTTGCTCGCCAAATTGCGAGTGTAACCTTTCAGTGGCCGACCATAGTGTCTTGCCCTTCCGAGCCGAAGCCTAAGTTCCATTAGATATGTGTATTTTAGGCTCGGCGGACCATATGTCCAGTGATTGCTTCTTTGGGCGGTGATTTTGGCCAAAGCAAAGAGCTTTTTAAGGAGCCGTTTGTGGGTGTGACCGAAGTCATCGTTTGTATTTGGCATTCTAGCCGAGAGTGAATGATACTTGAAATGTTTTGAAGATTTTTAAACCAAAAAAAAGCTTGTCTTTTCATTGATAATCCTCGAAGTACAGGTAAAGTAGAAGATAAAAATAGTAACAGTGGGTCGAGGCCCTTCTTTGAAACGCAAAAGAAAAAACATAAAAGATTCAGGCTGAAGCTAAAGAAAACTGAAACTCTTTTTGCAAGAAGTGTTGGCCGAAGGTAGTTTTCAGCCTTGATGTGTTGTGGAAGAAGCGTCACATGTATGCCCTCCTTAGGTTCTGTGCATTCCATGGGTTGGTGAGCACCTTCCCTTTCATGTCTTCGAGGGTGTAAGCCCCTTCATCAGCAACTTTGACGATGCGAAAAGATCCTTCCCAATTAGGCATGAATTTTTTCTTCTTGCTTGCTTGTACGACCTTTCGCCAAACCAGATCGTCGGGCTTGAACTTCTTGATTCGGACACTCCTGTTGTATCCTTTGGCAACTTGCTGTTGATATTCGGCAAGCTTCAGTCGAGCGTCATCGCGTTTTTCTTCAGCCAGAATCAGTTCTTGCTCCACGGCTTCATCATTTGTCTGTGGGTTGAAGTTTTCCGTTCGGAGGGTTGGGAACCTTAACTCCAGTGGGATGACGGCCTCCATGCCGAACGCCATTGAGAAGGGGGTTTGGCCTGTGGAACGACGTGGTGTGGAGCGGTAAGCCCATAAAACTCTGGGGAGTTCTTCTGCTCATTTTCCTCTCTTTGAGTTCAATCTGCGTTTTATCCCTGCACAGACTGTCTTGTTCGAGGCCTCGGCTTGGCCATTTCCTTGAGGGTAAGCTGGGGTTGAGTTGAAGAATCGTATGCCGAACTCCTCGCATAGACTTGTGAGGCCGTCCCCGACAAATTGGGTGCCGTTGTCGGAGACGATGGCATAGGGTACGCCGAACCTTGTCACAATGTTTCTCCATACGAATCGTCGGACGTCTGCTTCTGTGATGGTGACGAGGGCCTCGGCTTCTACCGACTTAGAGAAATAATCTGTTGCAGTGATCAAGAATTTGAAGCCTCCAGGTGCTGTCGGGAGTTTCCCGACGATGTCGAGCCCCCATTGCGCGAATGGCCATGGACTTGTGATGGGAGAGAGATTCTGAGCCGGCTGCTTGGGGATTGGGGAAAATAGTTGGCATGGTCGGCACCTCCGGACGATTTCTTCGCAGTCTTTTTTCATGTTTTTCCAAAAGTATCCTTGACTCATCGCGCGTTGGCATAACGAACGACCACCAGAGTGACAGCCGCAGCTTCCTGAGTGCAGTTCATCAAGGATCTCGGCAACTTGGTTTGGGTGGACACGAGAAGATATGGCCCGGAAATGGATTTTCTATAGAGTTGACCGCTCTCAGAGAGCCAATAGTTGGCGGCCTTGTTTCTGATTCGGAAAGCTTCCTTTTTGTCGTCGGGTAAGGTGTCGTTTCTGAGGAAGGCAACGATTTCATCCATCCAGCTTGGACCAAGTTCAATGTTGAGCACCTCTGGAGTTGTGTCAAAACTTGGGTGGTCAATGTTGCCAAAATTTATGGTTCTGAACTCAGATGCTTTCGAAGCCGAAGCAAGGCCAGCAAGTGCGTCTGCGTGTGCGTTGTGCTCGCGGTTGATCTGCTCGATGTTGAAATTTTTGAAGCGAGTGATGAGTTCTACTGCCGTGGCCTGGTACTTCATCATCCTTGGGTCCCGAGCTTCGTAGTCCCCCAGCACTTGATTGACTATAAGTTGAGAGTCGCAGAATACGACCAAGTTGTCAACTTTCATTGCGATTGCCGAGCGTAAGCCAGCAAGCAGGGCCTCATATTCAGCCTCATTATTTGTGGCAGGGAAGTCGATGGTGATCGCACTTTCGTGAAGGGTTCCGCAAGGAGAGACCAAGACGACTCCAGCTCCAGCCCCGTTGTTGTTGGAGGCGCCGTCAACTTGCATTCGCCAAGTGTCTCCCTGAAAGAGGAGCCACCGATTCTCTTTTGGTTCGTGTTCGGTAGAGGGTTGGGTTGGAGGAGTGTTTAGGATCTCGGAGTCTTCTGGGGTGAGCTCGGCAATGAAGTCGGCGTGGACTTGCCCTTTGATTGCCGTCCTTGGTTCAAAGCGGATGTCAAAATTTGCCAACTCTACCGCCCATTTGGATACTCTGTTTGAGAGGTCGGCTTTTCGAAAAAGCGCTTTGAGAGGATATTCGGTTAAGACCGTGATTGTATGTGCCTGAAAGTACGACAGAAGTTTTCTCGCCGCAGATACGAGGGCGAGTGCCAACTTCTCCAGCGGAAGGTATCGAGTCTGGGCGGGTAGGAGCGTCTTGCTTGTGAAATAGACAGGCATGTCGTCGGCCCCTTCTCGCCGAACAAGAGCTGAGCTGATGACGTGGGTTGAGACCGCCAGGTAAAGGTAAAGGGTTTCAAATTCCTTAGGCTTTACCATTAGGGGTGAAGTACCGAGGTAGTCTTTGAGCTCGGCCAACGCTTTGTCGCAGTCTGGCGTCCATTCGAAGTTTCGTCGGCTTTTCCCTTTAAGGGCGTGAAAAAAGGAGTGGCATTTGTCAGACGACTTGCTGATGAAGCGGTTGAGGGCTGCCGCCATCCCTGTGAGTTTTTGTACCTCTCTGATTGTTCTTGGTGGCCGAAGGTCTGCCACCGCCTTGATTTGGTTGGGGTCGGCCTCGATGCCGCGTCGTGTGACCAAGTGGCCGAGGAATTTTCCAGCACTGACACCGAACGCACATTTCTCCGGATTTAGACGGAGTTTGTGGAATTTGAGGATCTCGAAGACCTCGGCCAGCTCCTTCAGATGATTGTGCTCCTTCTGACTCTTGACGACGAGGTTGTCAATGTATGCTTCTAGGATGTTGCCTATTTGTGCATAGAGCATTTTGAAGATTGCTCTGTTGAATGTAGCTCCTGAGTTTTTGAGGCCGAATGGCATCACCCTATAGCAAAAAATGCCATGTGGAGTGATGAATGTTGTTTTCTCCATGTCGTCCGGGTCCATGGCAATCTGGTGATAGCCACGGTAGGCGTCCAAGAAACTCAACCGAGCATGGCCTGCTGTTGCATCTACTAGTTGGTCGATCTTCGGCAGCGGGAACTAGTCCTTTGGACAGGCGTCATTGAGGTTCGTGTAGTCGACGCAAACTCTCCATTTCCCATTCTTCTTCTTTACGACCACCATGTTTGAGAGCCAAGTTGGGTACTGCACTTCTTGAATTGCGTTGTTGTCGAGAAGTCGGTTGACCTCTTCAATGACGGTGTCGGCGTGCTCAGGTGCCGAACGTCGAGCTCGTTGTACCACCGGTTTGGAGTCCTTTTTTATGTTGAGAGAGTGGCAAATGAAGTTGGGATCCACCCCTGGCATCTCCTCTGGGTCCATGCAAAGACTTCCAGATTGTCTTTGAGGAACTGGAACATCTCTTCTCGCTCGGCGTCGGTTAGTGAAGAGCCAAGTAAGAAAAAGCGTGATCCGTCCTCGTTGATGGGCATTTTCACCAGATCCTCCTCTGCTTTGTCCTCGGCCTTTTGGCCGACGTCTTCGATTACGACCATGTCTGGGACTTCAACCCATTGCACTTGTTTTGCTTTGGAAGAACTGTGTACGGCGGAGACGTAGCATTTTTTGGACGCGATTTGGTCACCTCGTAGATCTTCCTGTCTTCCTGTGGCGCCGATGAAGCGGACAACTTGGTGGTATGTTGAAGCAATTGCTTGCATTCCATGGAGCCAAGCTCGGCCGAGGATGGCGTTGTATGGGCTCGGCGCGTTGACGACGATGAATTCGACGGTTAGAGTCTTTGAGCCGACGACGACCGGGAGGAAGATTCGGCCGAGCGGCCATAATGGAGCTCCATTGAAGCCAATGAGGGGTACCTCGGTGGGCTGCAAGGCCGACTCTGGTAGGTCCAACTTCTTGAAGAGGTCATAGTACATAACCTTAGCTGAACTTCCTTGATCAATGAGGACGCGCTTGACGTCATGAACACCGATCTGGACGGTGACGACGAGTGCATCCGAATGTGGAGTCCGAACGTGTTCAAGGTCATATTCGGTAAAGCTTATCGTCCATTTGGGCAAGTCTTGTGGTCGTGAACGTTTGGATCCACAGCTGACGGAGAGTATCTCTTTTGAAGTTGAGGCTTGATCGATGTCAGCTTTGAGGGTGGTTTCGAATGCCTTTGTTACTGGACCGTGGATGACGTGGATCAGCGGTCGTTGTTCGTTGGGGTTGGGATTTGTCTGCCGGGCGGGCGTCTTTGATCGATCAATGTATTGATCGAGGTGACCTTGAGCTGCAAGGTTTTCGAGGAGGGCTTTGTATGGTGCGCAGGCAGTCGTGTAGTGGCCGAGCTCGTTGTGGTAAGAGCATTTTTTCCTAGGATTTTGATCCGGTTGGCCGGTGTCAGTTCCAAGCTTGCCCGTCGGCCACTCAAACCACGGTTGTCTCATTATTTCCTTCAGAAAAGACCAAATTGGATCCTTGAAGTGTGTGGTTTCGGCCACGTAGTCATGCTCCTTCGGCTGACGCTTCTTCCCCTCTTTGATGTTGTGCACTTGTTTCTTCGGCTGCGTTTGTTGGGTTGCCGCTTGTGCCGGCAGCTGGTGTACGGTCGAGGAGAATGGATTGGTTGAGCTCGGGATTCCCTAGGCCGCCCTGTCTGCATAGAGTTCCTCGAGAGCACAAAATCTTTCAACGACGCGCATCAGTTCACCCATGCCGTGTGGTGGGCGGATGGCGAGTTCGTCTAAGATTTTGCTGCCGGTTTCCAGACCGTTCTTGAAAGTGCGCGCAGCCCAATATTCATCGATTCCTGAAATTTCGTTGAATAGCTGCCAGTAACGCTCGGCATATTGCCTGAGGGTTTCGGTCGAGAGTTTTCGCATCTGAGACAGGGACTCAGGCTCTTTAGCCGTTTTGTTGCTCGTGATGAAGCGTGTGTTGAAGGCGCGTTCAAGGTCGGCCAGGTTCCTTATGGATCCAGCGGGCAACTTGTTGAACCACTGGAGTCTTAGGGAGCCGAGGCTGGACGGGAACGCCTTGCATTTTACTTCATCCTTTAGTGTGCAGAGTTCAATGGTCTGTCTGAAGTGGATGAGGTGAGTGTAGGCCTCGTAGGTCGCCGGATCGAACTTCGTGAATTTGGGTAGATGAAAAGTGGGTTCCGACGGCGTGTTGATGATGTGGGAGGTGAATGGGGATACGCCGAGATCCTTCAGTTGCCTTTCAAACCCTGGGCGCGGCGGTTTGTCGTGCTCGTCCGTTTTTGATCTCTTGGAATCCCTTTCCTTGTTCTCCTTTGCGGATGTTTTCTCGGCTTCCCTTCGCCGAAGCTTATCTCGCAGGTCCGTCGCTGTTCGGCGTGGGCCGTCGACGGTTTTGTCCTTGTTGCGACGGGTCTTGTTCTCGTCGTTCGTGCCCTCGGTATGAACGCCTTTCCCGTTGCGCCGAGCGTGGTGCTCGTCGTCTACGTTTTCAATCGGGATGTTCCCTAGGCATTCGGAGACATGGGGTCTGGTCCGTGCAGAATCTCGGCTACGGTGCGAGACCGTTGTGCGAGAGAACTCTGCACGACCAGTCAAGTACGTACTTGTAAACGACTCAGTATCCCTTGTCCTGGTTCCATCGTGATGGCTTCTAGAACGATGTGTTCCAGATACGGTGGGTCGTTTGTAGAGGATGATTTCTCTGGCGTCGCCTGGTGCTGGAGTGAAGCCTAGGCGGTCTTTCACGGATCCGCGTTGGCCTCCCTCGTTCTGATGCCCTTGTTGTGGTGGTGGTGGTGGAGGGGGTGGAGTTTACCTGCCTCTTCCCCCGCCTCCGCCAGATCTTTGTGCGGCAGGGGTGGCGTCCTGCTGCATGCGTTGCTTCATTTGGGCCACCTCCGCCCTTAGCGCGGCCAGTTCATTGTCGCGTTCGTCGTCGCGACGCTGCAACAGGCGAATGTAGGCCGAAGTTACGTCGTCTGAGACGGGTGAGAGTCCGGACCCAGGGGCGAGGTACATGGACATGTGCCTTTCGAGGGTTGGTGCGGAGATGACGTTTCCACTAGCGTCTTTGGCCCCCGAAGCGGCTGCGTCTGCTAGATCTCCGCCCATGGTAGGTGATTTGGTGGTTGTTTTACAAAGGAGTGAGGGGGTTTTGAGGATGTGAGAGTCGTTTGAATCAGAAGTGTTTCACGTCAGGTTCACCAATTGTATGGCCCGTGGTCCTTGATCCTCGCTCCTCCGTTGATGGTTCGATGGTGGTTGAGCCTTCTTTTCCTAGCCTGCACAGGGAACGCACGACTAAGACCTGGCCGGGGGTTGTCCCGGCAAGGCCCTCCGGCGAGAGGATGAGTATAGTGCAGAGAGAGGAAGCAGAAAGCTTAGAGAGAGTAAGTGTCAGTATTGAGTAGCGTGTACCTGTTAGGGTTACCATCACTAGATATTTATAGGACCTCCTGGCTTGCTCTCCAAGTATGATCGCGTGCCTTCCACGGGCCGAGTGACGTCATAGTGACATCAAGGAATAGATCTGGTAACCGTTTTTAGGGCTGAGCTGGCACACCCATGTGCGCCCGTGATCATCTTCTGTTATAACCGCCTCTGCACGTGGGAGGAGGCGTGGCTTAACAACCAGCCATCGTCGGCACCCAGCTATGCTCCGCGAGTGGCCGAATTCGGACCTGGCCGAACCTGGTCATGCGACCGACGGGGGAGGTAACGTCGCCGAGGACCTCGCCGAGGGCAGAGACCGAGCACGGACTTGTCTTCTGCCGAGCCCGTGGCAAGTGGGGTGTCGACGAAGAACACCGACGGGAGCCGTGCACGAGGCTTACGTTCGGCACTAGGCGGGTTCGGTCCGCATCACTGCGAACTTCTATGTTCGGCCTGCTACAACGGCTTCAAGAAGGAGATAGGCCTTGGGAAGAATATAGACCTCAGGAAGAACATGAACAGTGCAATGAACAGTGTTATTTCATGCTTCAGATGACCAAACCGGCATTTTCAACCAATTGTCGGGATCCCGATCGTGAGAGGATTCTGGTTCCTTGCTCCGCGCCTCCGCCACTGGACCTGCAACAAGTCACTAGGGCTGTGGAAACCCAGTGACCCTCCGACGATCAAGTTAGATATAAGGAGAAGTGTATAGGTCTGGGGTTAGAGTAGAATGACCTACCTCTTTAGGTTAGAGTCCCTTTGTATTTATAGATCTTGGTTTGCTTGGCCTCCAAGCTAGCGCGTGGAGGTCACGCTCGGGTAACCGCCTCAGGTGACGTCATAAATGACCCACCGGATAAGGCGGTTATGGAGCACATGGCCAGGTCAGCCCTTCGCGAGGATTCTTCTCGATGCTGTGTCTCATCAGACGTAGGAGGCTTGCTCGGGAGCCCTCGATGCTGCGTTTCGGGGGTCGGTACGGAGCCCTCGGTGGTATGTCTTAGAGGTCGGTACGGAGCCCTCGGTAATGTCTCTGGGGTCGGTACGGAGCCCTCGGTGGTATGTCTCTGGGGTCGGTATGGAGCCCTCGGGTGCCCTCGGTAATATGGTTCGGGGGGTCGGTACGGAGTCCCATTTATCCGGGCCACTACAATAGCCCCTCAACTTCTCCCGACCTCTTATTGGTTTGGAAGGAGTTGACAAGTAGTATGGCTGAATGTTCTAATGTGTACCAAGCCCCAGAAAGATGTGTCGATCCTCGTATCCGTTGTTCGTCGATTTCGTGGGTTCGACTTCGGGAAATCGAGGCACGAATGGGTTCCGTCGGTTCGTGGGCTCAGCTTCGGGAAACCAAGGCATGAAGGAGGCACATAAATGGGTTCCGTCGGTTCGTGGGTTCGGCTTCGGGAAACTGTGGCACGAAAGAGGCACGGAAGTATTCCGTCGATTTGTGAATTCGGCTTCGGGGAACCGAGGCATGAAGGAGGCACAGAAGGGTTCCGTCGATTCGTGAGTTTGGCTTCGGGGAACCGAGGCATGAAGGAGGCAAGGAAGGGTTCCGTCGATTTGTGGGTTCGACTTCGGGAAACCGAGGCACGAATGAGGCACAGAAGGGTTCCGTTGGTTCGTGAGATCGGCTTCGGGAAACCGAGGCACGAAGGAGACACGAAAGGGTTCCGTCGATTCATGAGTTTGGCTTAAGAAAACCAAGACACGAATGAGGCACGGAAGGCTTCCGTCGATTCGGGGGCTCGATTTTGGGAAATCGAGGCACGAATGAGGCACGGAAGGGTTCCGTTGGTTCGTGGGCTCGGTTTCGGGAAACCGAGGTACGAATGAGGCACGGAAGAGTTCCGTTGCTTCGTGGGTTCGGCTTCGGGAAACCGAGGCACGAAGGAGGCACGGAAGGGTTCCGTCGATTCGTGGGTTCGGCTTCGGGAAACTGAGGCACGAAAGAGGCACGAAAGGGTTCCGTCGATTCGTGAGTTCGACTTTGGGAAACCGATGCACGAATGAGGCACGGAAGGGTTCCGTGGGTTCGTGGGCTCGTCTTCGGGAAATCGAGGCACGAAGGAGGCACGGAAGGGTTCCGTCGATTCTTGAGTTTAGTTTAAGAAAACCAAGGCACGAATGAGGCACGGAAGGGTTCCGTTGATTCGGGGGCTCGGCTTCAGAAAACCGAGGCACGAATGAGGCACGGAAGGATTCCGTTGGTTCGTGGCCTCGGCTTCGGGAAACCGAGGCACGGAAGAGTTCCGTCGATTCGTGGGTTCGGCTTCGGGAAACCGAGACACGAAGGAGGCACGGAAGGGTTCCGTTGGTTCGTGGCTCGGCTTCGGGAAATCGAGGCACGAATGATGCACCGAAGAGTTCCGTTGATTCGTGGGTTCGGCTTCGGGAAATCGAGGCACGAAGGAGGCACGGAAGGGTTCCGTCGATTCGTGAGTTCGGATTCGGGAAACCGAGGCACGAAAGAGGCACGGAAGGGTTCTGTCGATTCGTGAGTTCGCCTTCGGGAAACCGATGCACGAATGAGGCACGGAAGGGTTCCGTGGGTTCGTGGGCTCGTCTTCCGAAAATCGAGGCACGAAAGAGGCACGGAAGGGTTCCTTTGATTCTGGGGCTCGGCTTCGAAAAACCGAGGCACGAATGAGGCACGGAAGGGTTCCCTTGGTTCGTGGCCTCGGCTTCGGGAAACCGAGGCACGAAAGAGTTCCGTCGATTCGTGGGTTCGGCTTCGGGAAATCGAGGCACGGAAGGGTTCCGTTGGTTCGTGGGCTCGGCTTCGGGAGACCGAGGCACGAATGAGGTATGGAAGAGTTCCGTTGATTCGTGGGTTCAGCTTCGGAAAATCGAGGCACGAAGGAGGCACGGAAGAGTTTTGTTGATTCGTGGGTTCGGCTTCAGGAAATCGAGACACGAAGGAGGCACGGAAGGGTTTCGTCGATTCGTGGGTTCGGCTTCGGGAAATCAAGTCACGAATGAGGTACGGAAGCGTGGTGTCGATTCGTGAGTTCGGCTTCGGGAAACTGAGGCACGAAGGAGGCACAGAAGGGTTCCGTCAATTTTTGGGCTTGGCTTCGGGATACTGAGGCACGAATGAGGCACGGAAGGGTTCTGTTGGTTTGTGGGCTCGGCTTCGGGAAACCAAGGCACGATTGAGGCACAGAAGAGTTCTGTCGATTCATGGGTTCGGCTTCGGGAAACTGAGGCACGAATGAGGCACAAAAGGGTTCCGTTGGTTTGTGGGCTCGGCTTCGGGAAATCGAGGCACGAATGAGGCAGAGAAGAGTTCCGTTGATTCGTGGGTTCGGCTTCGGGAAATCGAGGCACAAAGGATGCACGGAAGAGTTCCGTTGATTCGTGGGTTCAGCTTCGGGAAATCGAGGCCCGAATGAGGCACGGAAGGGTTCCGTCGATTCGTGGGTTCGGCTTCGGGAAACCGAGGCACGAATGAGGCACTAAAGGGTGGTGTCGATTCGTGAGTTCGGCTTCGGGAAACTGTGGCATGAAGAAGGCACGGAAGGGTTCCGTTGGTTCGTGGGCTCGGCTTCGGGAAACCGAGGCACGAATGAGGCACGGAAGAGTTCTGTCGATTCGTGGGTTCGGCTTCAGGAAACCGAGGCACGAATGAAGCACGGAAGGGTTTCGTTAGTTCGTGGGCTCGGCTTCGGAAAACCGAGGCACGAAAGGGTGGTGTCGATTCGTGAGTTCGGCTTCAGGAATTTGAGGCACGGAAGGGTTCCGTCGATTGGTGGGCTCGGCTTCGGGAAACCGAGGCACGAATGAGGCACGGAAGGGTTCCGTCGATTCGTGAGTTCGGCTTCGTGAAACCGAGGCACGAATGAGGTACGGAAGGGTTCCGTCGATTCATGAGTTCGGCTTCGGGAAACCGAGGCACGAATGAGGCACGGAAGGGTTTTGTCGATTCGTGGGTTTGGCTTCGGGAAACCGAGGCACAAATGAGGCACGGAAGAGTTCCGTCGATTCGTGGGTTCGGCTTCGGGAAATCGAGGCACGATAGAGGCACGAAAGGGTTCCGTCGATTCGTGAGTTCGACTTCGGGAAACTGAGGCACGAATGAGGCACAGAAGGGTTCCGTCGGTTCGTGAGTTCGGCTTCGGGAAACCGAGGCAAGAAGGAGGTACGGAAGGGTGTGGACGCTTCCGAGCCTGTCGAAAGCTAACTTCTGCCTTGAATCCTCCTTTGATTGGTGTTCGGGGCACTGTGAACGCCTTCCGCACTAGCCCGTTGTCTCCCAAAGAACCATTTCACTGGAAGGGGCAAGGCGGTCTTTTACGGACTGCCTAGGCCAAGGATTATTTTGGCGGACGCGTACGTCATTATGCAACGGACGGTTCTAGCCCTCCGCTACAGCGAGAGCTGGAGTACAGGTGGAAGAGCTGTTTGATCTTCGCCAATTCCTCTCGTTGCGCCGCCGCCTTTTAGTTCTCAGATTTTGACATTTCCGTCGTGAAGAACGCCTATGAGCGTGATGAGAGCTGTTGAAGGGGAGGAGTGAACAACAGAGAGAACGACTAATCCCCAGCAGAGTCGCCAATTGTCGTGGTTCGGATTTGGATTAGTCGGTTCGGGCTCCGCTCCTGGCTCCTTCCTTACAGCTCCGTGCGTCCTCCGACGATCAAGTCAGATCTAGGGAGAGAGGTTTAGATCTCGGGTTAGGGACAAACGACATCCTCCTTAACGATTGTTTGGTCGTGACGGGAAGAGCGTGGACAGCTTCAAGAAGGAGATAGGCCTCGGGAAGAATATAGACCTCAGGAAGAACATGAACAGTGCAATGAACAGTGTTATTTCATGCTTCAGATGACCAAACCGACATTTTCCACCAATTGTTGGGATCCCGATCGTGAGAGGATTCCGGTTCCTTGCTTCGCGCCTCCGCCACTGGACCTGCAACAAGTCACTAGGGTTGTGGAAACCCAGTGACCCTCCGACGATCAAGTTAGATATAAGGAGAAGTGTATAGGTCTGGGGTTAGGGTAAAATGATCTACCTCTTTAGGTTAGAGTCCCTTTGTATTTATAGATCTTGGTTTGCTTGGCCTCCAAGCTAGCGCGTGGAGGTCACGCTCGGGTAACCGCCTCGGGTGACATCATAAATGACCCACCGGATAAGGCGGTTATGGAGCACATGGCCAGGTCAGCCCTTCGCGAGGATTCTTCTCGATGCTGTGTCTCATCAGACGTAGGAGGTTTGCTCGGAAGCCCTCGGTGCTGCGTTTCGGGGGTCGATACGGAGCCCTCGGTGGTATGTCTCAGAGGTCGGTACGGAGCCCTCGGTAATATGTCTCCGGGGTCGGTACGGAGCTCTCAGTGGTATGTCTCCAGGGTCGGTATGGAGCCCTCGGGTGCCCTCGGTAATATGGCTCGGGGGGTCGGTACGGAGCCCCATTTATCCGGGCCACTACACACCGATTAATTGCCGATTAATCCGATTAATCGCTCGAAGGTGGCTTACCACCCGACTAACACCTAGCGACTTTTAGAACATTGATCCTAGTAGTGGTGGCTCCAGGATTTTGTATTAGAGTGTTCAAAAATTATCTTTGTATGAACCCAACAATATAAACTAGCTTAAAAATAGCTCCTAACAGCCCCGTTCCAGCTGCCTACAGTCCATTGATCCGCCGGCCCACTCCGTTCCCACTCCGTAACGCACTAGAACTATTGGACTAAGGTAGTTAAATTCTATCTCCCTAAGTATATTTGTATAGAGTTTGTATTGTTGAGTGTATTTGATTGGTTGTGTTAACGTTTTTGTTTCTTTCAGACCTTGGTTTAACTGTGAAGATCAAAATATATGCTTTTCCTATACGTAAAGTGGTGCTACATCAGCTTATGAACTTGGTTTAAGGAATTGGTTTATGAATTGACGTTATACTAGTGGAGTGGCAAAGTCTAAAATAAATGTTGGCCATTGACCATTGAATCTTTCGGGCTAATTTCTCATTGATTACCTGTGTTTTGTCCTGTGATGTAGCAAAAGATACTGTACACAACATGCAAGAAGCCTAGAATAAATAACTATTGGTTCTCCGACTTGTAATATAGATTATGTGCACTAATTAGTTTAATAAATTTTACTCCTAAAAGTTGATAGTAAGAAGTTAAAACTTGTTAATCAATAATAAACAAACCTCTGGGTTGCCGCGGTTAATCCGGCCGTCCATCTCAACAATGGACGGTTAGAATTTGTAAGAGCTCGGATTAAATCCAAGCCATCTGGTACCGAGATGGACGGTCGGATCGGCCGCACTACATGGTATAGTGTGGCGGGTGCACTACAGCCCCTCCCATTCCGCTAACTCTAGGCTAATCATTTCTTTCATATACACTTTGAACCATAAAAAGTTACTAAATTATCTAATAATCCTAAGGTCTACGAAATCATAATTCAGGTGTTTTTATAAATCTCTAAAAAAAAACCCAAAAGTCACCGTTACGAATCCAAACATTTTACGTGCCATGTATTTTGTCTTCCTGTATTGTGCTTGCTGTGTCATTAAACATGTTCTGATTTTCTACTCTTATTATGAATAGCTATTGTTGGCAAGTGGAGTAGAGTACAGTTGGCCTCCTTTACATACTCCCATGCACATGGGCAGAGTTCGATCCCCGTAAGCCCCCTCCCCCTCCCCAAAGTCTCCTAGGATAGTGTAGATTAGGATTAGTGAATGACAAGAAAAAAAAAAGAATAGCTATTGTTGTTCAGAAATCATATTGTGACTATAAAATTATTATCTCTTGTTCAAAAATTGCTGATTGAATTTCTATGTTATTTTTAAAATTGTGTATTGTGGATTGATCTGTGTTAGAAAGGACTTAGGTTCATGAGTAGTATTCGCTAGAGAGATCACTGCGGGCAAATTGTCTGCGAATAGAGTAGGGATGCTAACAGGAACCTGGTTTATTTGGATTACCAAATGGGTTACCTCACTACAAGAAATTTGGTTTTTAGAGACGAATGAAAACCGTCATAAATTACATGTTTTTCGTCACAAATAGTATAGGTGACGAAAAACTGGTATGGGTGACGATTTTTTTTTTTGTCGACTAAGTGTAGAGACCAGTATTTTCGAAAATCGTTTAAAGGATTTTTTTTTTAAATGTGGAATAAATGAGGGATTTTATTGAATTATTTGATTTGGGGTCAATGTGAGAAGGTTGTTTGTAGAAGGGTGCTTGTGCAATTTATGATTATGTGAGTATATATGTGTGGGGGTGTGTGTAGGGGAAAGAATTCCCCAAAATTCTCTCTCTCATCTCCCGATCCCTCACCCCTCTCTCGGCTCCTTTCCCCCTCTCACTCCATCACTCAAAAACTCCACCCAAAACTTAACACCCATGTCAATCAACCTCCAATCCATCATCTACGCGCGTATTGGAGCTCATACTTCGTTGGCTAGAGCTCGATGGAGGTGTATGGCTCTCGATGTCGATTTTGGAAGCTAGGGCTCAATCTCTCCTTGGGTTTCGTTCATCAACGTGAGGTAGGGATTTCTAACTTTCTTTATATATTTATGAGTAGATTCAATGTCCAAAACTTGCCTTGGATCGTTATTTGGAGGCCTTGTGTTTGCCCTTGAAAGCTGTCAAAATCGTGCTGAAAAACCCAGGTGCTACATATACCAGTGTTTACCCCGGTATATGTAGCAAACCCAGATTTCTATGATTTCGTTCATTGGGTACATGTAGCGCCCTTAATTGCTACATGTACCAAAAACTCAGATTGTATCTTCTGTTCGCTGGCTACATGTTGCGCCCTTAACCCTGCTACATGTACCAAACTGAAAATTTCTGAAAAGTTTCTCCTTCCATGGTTTGGACCCTCGATTACTTCTAATACCTCATCGACACTTCCAAACCACTTCCTAACATGGTTACTTGTATCTCAATGATTGCTTGAGTCACTCTCATGTCCTAGGGCCCTTGTTCTTGGAAATTCAAAGTAGGAAGTTAACTTGAAATAATGTCAAATGGCATTGATGCATTGGAGTGATTATGGGGAGCTTTGAGACATGTTTATATGATGATGCAAGTCTGATGTATTTATTGCTTAGTGTGATATTGAGGTTTGTGAATTGAAAAATATTATGGGATGACGAATTAGACGTGGACTTATTAAACATCGAGTGTGATAACAAGGTTGGTTGCTAAATAGAAAGTTGGATAAATCATGAACGAAATACGATAAGTTTACACTTGATGCCATGTAGTACGAGGGATCAATTTAGATAAAGAGTTTGGGAACAATATGGAAGTATGAGTTAATACGTGAACCGTCCGTTCAGCATCGACATCTCACTCTTATCTACATTCTTGAAATTAGAGTCTTGAAAATACATAGGATGAAAAGCGATACAAATGATGTGAAATGGGTATATGGGGCCCTGAGACCCGGAATGTATTGTGGGTATATGGGGCCCTAAGACCCGGAAGGTATCTTAAGTTCACTATTCGGGATGTTAATGGAGAAGGAGTTACTTGAACTCATATCAAAGATCGATGAGAGACGTACAGGGTCCTCGAGACCCAGAATGTAAATCACTTAATACACAGAAGCGTGTGAACTGAAACTTTGAATATAAAAGAATCAGAAAGACGACTAATGGGTTGACTAATGACAGTGAGGTGCTCCTTGAGTCTTAGATTCCCGGTCCGATGTTGGTGTCCGGTTGCATTCTCCTCGGTTATCTGAGACTTCATTTCTTTATGTTTTAAACTCCTCATTTGCATATAGTTTGAGCATAGATTTCTCTACTGGCCGCGTGTTTGCTTAACCCTTCATTTTTCAGGTGTAAATCCAGAACAGTAGCATGGAGTGCAGTGCATGTATTGGTTGGAGATTTTTTGAAAGTCGATATGGGAGAGTTGCATTGACATCTTTGTAGACCTCTTGAAGGGTGTAATCGTAACTTATTTTGTTGACAAATGGATAATTGTAAACTATATAATTTTCGTTTCATTCTCTGTGTTTAAGAAGCATTGGGCCGGTGTGCCATGAATGAAAGCTCTTTTGGGTATGATGTATATTATTGTGAGGATTTTAATTATCTAAAGTGATTATTATTTATGTTGAAAATCGAGTGCGTGACACTACGGGTCATCAACAATTCCCACCTGGTGACGAAATCTGTTTTTTGTCACCTATAGTGCTTTTTGATGACGAAATATTTCGTCACAAAAATGTGAATAATTGGTGACGAATTTGTTTCCTTGCCTATTGTGCATTTTGACGACGAACAATTTTGTCACCAATTATTCCTTTAGAAGACGAAAAAATTCATCACCGATAGGTCACATTAGTGATTTCACCAATATAAGAACATTCGTCACAAAAAATATATGGGAAAAAAATCCCACTTTCTTGCTCCTGCTGGGTTTCGAACCCAAGTCTCATGGGTTTTTCGTGCAAGCTTCAATCAACTGCACCACACTCACTTTTCAATATAGATTTAAAATATCTAATAAAAAACATATACGTTTAACATTAAAAAATATTTCGAATGTCATTTTGAACATTTAAACATTAAAATTAGCAATTTTTGATAAACTGAAAGTTGTAGCCCTTTGTGTTAGTGTTCAAACCTAATTTGAATTATCTCAAACGGAGTTCTGAGTAAAGAGTTATCTCAAAATATATATGGTAATAAAGCGCAATTCATAAATTTCGTCACCAAAGGTATCCATTTGACGACGAAATACATTTTTCGTCGCCGAAAGCGTAAAAATGGTTATGAAATTATTTTTTGTCTCCAAAGTTAAGCATTTGGTGATGAAGAAAATATTACGTTGCAAAATTGGTCCCATTTGGCGACAGAATATATTTTTCGTCACCAAATGTTTATCTTTGGCGATGAAAAATAATTTCGTCACATTTTTTAGCTTTCGGCGACAAAAAATATATTTCGTCACTAAACAGGTATAATTGGTAACGAAATAGTTTCATCACAGAAGTTACCAAAACAGTGACGAATTTATTTTTTTGTCACCAAATATACTCATTTGGTGGCTTTCTTTTTTCCTTGTTATGGTCATAGGTGAATCTATGCTAAGTACATCACTTAGGTGTATTCACTTAGGACTTACAGACAAGAGGGGAGTTATCCCATGGTACAGATCATGATTAGATGATGGGGAGGAAAGAATCTTATGAAGATCCTTAGAAATTCATGTAAGATAATGACTAGTAAAGAATTGGATGACGTGTTACCCTTCTGCTCTTATCACTGTTATTGAATTGGTACACATTTATCTGTAAAGCTATGGGTTTGGAGGAGGCTTTAGCTATTGAGCATCAATTGCTCATGGTACTAAGTTACCTTGGTATTCTAATGCCAGGTATTGAAAACGGATTAGGACATTATAAAAGTCAAAAGTG
This sequence comes from Rhododendron griersonianum, assembly GCA_018127125.1. Lineage (NCBI taxonomy): Eukaryota > Viridiplantae > Streptophyta > Magnoliopsida > Ericales > Ericaceae > Rhododendron > Rhododendron griersonianum. Next base: position 32,743,183 of record CM030792.1, on the reverse strand, counting down.
AAACGTCTTGAAGAATGAAGCTATTGCACCCAAGATTTCCCTAGTCGTTTGGGAGCCTACTTTTTGTCTTTTCATTTTCAACTTTGACTTTTTGAATTATGGTTAAAATGTATTTTGAATTTGGTAGAGTGTTTGGATTATATGTGTAGAATATATTTTGCTACATGACTAATGTTTGAGAGATATGTGCAGAATGTATTCTATATGTCTTTTTGTTAACCAAAATGAAAAAAGTCAAAAAGCTCATCCTACCCTCTTTTTCACTTCACTCCTCTTCTGAGTTCTCTCTCACTGTCTCTTGCAAAAATTTCTCAAAACTCATAACCCGATTGTTCCCCTCTCTCATAAGTTCTCTTGCCTTATTCAATCATCCTCAACTCAACAATTACACTAGATTGTACTATAAATTTCTAGGATCCATCGCCTCTCCACTCCTCCCATCTCTCCTTGTCCCTCTCCGCCACCACCACAAGACCCATTTTTATCTCATCCTCTATCCCCTAACAGCCCTAACCTCCCTCCCACACTTGTAGATCATATAAAAAATTTAACTCTCCGAACCCACAATTAAGCTTACGACATATAATCAACCGAGAGATTTTGATTATTTAGAAGCAAATCGAAAAACACAATCCTCCCTCTCCACATTTGATGTTGGCCTGTTGTTGGTCATCTCTTTTACATTCTACATATAAGATGGAACCAGATCGAAATTGAGATTGAGCGTTGGGTATGGTGGTTCACTAAAGATGGAGATGAAATTGAGACAACCACTCCGTCCCACTGCCGTCGACTTGTCGGCTGTACAAGACCAGATCGAAGCATTGAATTGAAATGAGAGAGGAAAACTAAAAAGAGAGAGGAGAGGAGAGGACATGTAAAGAAGCGGGTTTGGTAGTTTGGTCGGATTCAGGTTTGCTTGGTCGGATTCAGAATCTTGTCGGTCGGGTTTCGGGTGCCCATATAATGTTTCGGGTGAACCTGACCCGTCCGAAACATACACGTATAAAAAGAAAAAAACCCTACATTCATGCCCTTATCTCGGGCAGCCCTCTCCAGTCTCCTCTCCTCACTCCTCAGATCTGCTGCTTCTCTCCTCAACCCTCACCAGTACCACCACCGCTGTTCATGCCCACCACCATCAACGCCGAGCCCCACGTTTCCCGACGCAACTATTCCCCCCTATCTCTCAATCGATCAGTCCCTTTTCTCTCTCAATCGATCCCCGAAGAACTGAAGAAGGCAAGAACCCTAAATCGACACTGATACAACAGTGTTACAGTGGTACGTCTCTCTCTCTCTCTCTCTATCTGATGCAACCCAAATTAAGGGATAGATTCATAAGAGAGATAAATCCCAAAATGGGATACAAGGAGCAAAAGTTCTTTATATTCTTTTATCAATACATAAAAAAAAACTGATTAATGAGGGCACAAGATACCTATTTATAGACTCAAAACCCTACACATACTAAAGACACTAAAATGACAACAATACCCCTAAATCCTACTGCATCATACACCCCCTCTAAAGAAAACAACTTGTCCTCAAGTTGGACACAAGACACAAGACAACTAAATAAAGAAAACATAGAACTATAGAACTATTTATTATGCAGCTCCGAAGTAGCATGTGATTGCATTTCCTTAATTCACGTCACCCTCATACAATAACCCATCTTCAATACGAGCTTTCGTTTGTGTACATCCACCGCGTCCTTGCTTATGTGCCAAGAAATCACCCATTTGCCATACCCTCTTAAGGCTCGACACTTCCTCAACATAGGTGACTACACTTGGTTCTAAACGTCACAAGAATCATCAAACTTCGCATAGAGAAAATTCAACTTCACCACATGTCCAAGATCTTACCCAAGACTTTCTCGAGTGAACACCATTCCCAAATGATCTTCAAGATGTCCCAAGTCGTTTCTTCTCTCTCTCGGCCATTGTAGAAGTTGCTCGGGCACCACATCACAAACTTGCACATCTTGGACCAAAGACAGTTCGAGAGACATGTTTGGAGAACAATCATCAAATTTTGGCTCTATGAAGTCCTCTAGACCCACTGAGACTTCGAAAGCAATCTCATTTGTCTTGGGTAGCACACACAATGCAACATTCGCTCCATGCCCTTTTTCTTGTACTTGTTTGCTATCGTCCCATTGCAAGAAGCAAGGTTCATTGCTAATAAGAATGGGCATTTCTTGTTCTTCATTGGAGCTTCCAACGTTCTCAAGTCCATCTTCATCACCATCAATATCCTCACTTGGATACTCATCATAGATGGGAACGTCTTCCACGTCAATATCCCCCTTTGAAGACTCGTCAAACATAAGAACTTTTTCAAATTCACCTCCAACATCTTCATTTGGAGACTCATCAAAGATGAAGAAATCTCCAAAATCATCTTCAATCTCAAAGGCACAATCATCTAAAAGAACACCTTCAAGGTCTTCACTAGGATATTTATCAAAGATAGGAAAATCATCGAAATAACCGAGTTCCATCCCCCCCCCCCTTCAAACTCATCCGAATTGAGGCTCACATCCTCCTCAATCTCATTTGGATTAAACTTTCCATAAGATTCAACCAGGCCAACATCAATGTTGCTCTCCTCCTTGTAGTTAAAACTAGACTTAAATTGACTATGAGAATTATCAATACCTCCACAAGGTAGTAAACGATGCACCTTCGTAATCAAGGTAGCAACTTGTCTTTTAAACATCAACAATTGCACCTTATCGTTAATGGTAGCAATTTGTGTACTCAACTTTTCAATCTCATTCCTATAACGATTTTGGTTGCCAAAGTTATCAATTTCATCACCATTACTCACCACCAAGCCTCTACCTCTAGCCCGATAAGCCATTACAACACTAGAAATCAACTCCAAACAAGCAAATCAACCCAAATATTGAAAACCCAATCAACTCAGTCACCGAACTCAATCAACTCAATGATTTTAGACCCAAACTCAGTCAAATAAGTGATTCTAAACCCAAACTCAGTCAACTCAGCATACAACTTAGCCAAAATACTTAAACCAAGTTAACTCAGTCACCAAATAGCCTCAAATACCAAACAAAACAATGGAAATCGACACTAATTGCAGCAAATTGCAACAAATGAGACAAAAACCAACCAAAATCAAACCTGTAAATTGCTTGACAGAGGTTGAAACCATTGGGTCAAGCTCGAAACCCTTGATTCGCAAACCCAAATACTAAATCGAGTGTCCAAACAGTGCTTCGAGGACCTAAATAGCAGTTTGCAGATCTGGGCCCTTGTTTTGAGTGCCAAAATGCACTTGAATCACGAATTCAAGGCTTGAAACAAGTAGAACAGTTGCTATTTGAGTGATTCGAGGTTGGAAATCACTGATTCGAGTTGAATCGAGGGTTGTTCCGAGCACTTCGCACACTATACAGGTACCGAAATGGTTCGAAACAGGCAGATCTGGGTTTGAAACTTCAATTTAAGTTTCGAAATGACAGATTCGAGATCGAAAAAGGCTGGGTGTTGTCGAAATCACCTGTTTGAGTTCCGAAACAGGTAGATTTGGTGCGAAAATGAGTTTCAAGTGCATGAACAGTGCCGAAATGAAGATTCGAGCACTGAGGCGTGCATGAACAGTGTCGAAATGGGTAGATCTGGTTCCAAATCACTGTTTCGAGCTTAAAATCGCTCGAAATCCCAAATTAAGGGATAGATTCATAAGAGAGATAAATCCCAAAATGAGATACAAGGAGCAAAAGCTCTTTGGTTTTGTTCGTTTTGATGTTTCATTTTGTTTTTTAATCATTACCATATATATTTCTCCACTCATTACCATATTTCTTCAATTATTAATTTCATTTCTCTCTCTATCTCTCTCCAATCATTACCCTATTACTCTCTCCACCCACTACCAAAACTAAAATACCCAAAGTTACCAAACGAACAAGGCCTTTATATTCTTTTATTAATACATCAAAAAAATTGACTAATGAGAGCACAAGACACCTATTTATAGACTCAAAACCCTACATACACTAAAGACACTAAAATGACAACAATACCCCTAAATCCTACTGCATCACACACACACACACACTCTCTCTCTCTCTCTCTCTGATTTTCTCTATGACTAATTTTCTCTGAGATCAGGCTTTACGAAAATATTTTGCATCAATATCCAATATATAGATAGATAAAGGCTGTCTGATCTGATGAATGGATAGAGTATTGGATTAGGATGGGATGGATAGGGCCCCCTTTTTGGCTGCAGATCAGTGAGTTTTTGGCGATAGATCTGCGATTGGATTGCATTTTCTTTGTCCATTTCAACTCGTACATAAGGTTTTTCATTTGTAGTTTTTTATTCTAATCGACCTGTGATCTTTGTAGTTTGTTGGCGATTTTGTTTTCTTGAAAGCAAAAGAAAACAGTAAAGCTAATTTTTTCTTTTATTTTGACTGGTGTAGCACTATATGCATTGCAGTTTATTGATCTTGATTACACTTGTTTGTAGGCGATGGATTCATACAATTTTGATTTCACTCTTGGTGGGGAACTTGAGGATGATGTTGTAGATGTTGAAGAAGTTGAACTTGGAGGTAATTCTAATCCTCTTGTTTCTAGGAATGCCAATGTTATTGATGTTCAAGATGATACAGTAGTTGAAGTTGGACAAAATAGACTGAAAAGAAAGATCCACCACAAGCGCCTAAACCTAAAAAAGAGCCTGGAAAAAGATATAGATCTCCTGCCTGGGATCACTTCAACAATATTAAAGAGGGTGGGGAAACCAAATGGGCTGAGTGTAAGTATTGCAAGAAACGATAAGCGGCTGAAAGTAAAAAACATGGCGTTAGTAATTAATCTGGTCTATTTAGTATTTAGTATTTTTTTTGTATTATATTGAATTAAGTTTTTTTTTTTTTCAGAACTCTTACAAACTAATGATGCAAGTTCCTAGGGATTGATGGGGCTTTGGACCTTGGTAAAACATAACAACAGATGTTATTTGATGAATGATCTTTGAAGTTTTTAATTCTCTTCTAATTTTTCTTTCTATGAAACAGGTTTGAACGGACATGGGAAATATGAGATTGGGAGTAGCAGCACTATGGACTATGGAGTATTGATTACTTTATTTTATTATGGACTTGTGTGTTTGGCTAATTTAAATTATTATGGAATTGTTGTTTTAATCATTTTGGACTTGTAATTTTGGTGGTCGTCTAAACTTGTAATATGGTGGTGAAAAACTGGAAATGTTTTGACTTGTGGTTGATTGGTTGTGTATGGTTGCTGAAAAAACAGAGTAGAATTTTTTTTTATTTTTTTGTTGTGTGGTGGTGGTGGAAATGTGTGACTGCTGAAAAAACAAGGGAGGAGAGAGCTTGGAAAACTGGAAAACATTTCCAGTCACTGCTGAAAGCTGGAAATGTTGGTTTTTTTTTTGTTATGTGGTTGTGCTTTCATTCAGTCTTGCTCTTGGAAATTTTTTTTTTTCTGATCATAGTGCTTACTGCTTAATCTTGCTTGGTTGTAATATGGAAATATGATTTTTTTTATGCTTGCAAGTTTGCAAATTGCAACTGTGTTTGAAATTTGGATTGAGAAATGTGGAAAACAGGGCCTTAGATTGAGCTATGGGGAATGACCCAAAATATTTATTAATCCTTGGGCCATTTGGCCCGCTGAAATGGTGGAAAACTAGCCCAAAATAACTACAGAAGTAAAAAAATAATGGCCAGAAAAACAAAACTGGCCCAATCCGATTACCCGACCGAACCCGACCAACTCAACCCAACAACGTTTCGGTCGGAGCCCGACAAATTGTCAGGTCGGGCTCGGGTGGGCACTTATTCAATCCAACTACAATCGGGTTGGGTCCAACCCGGCCCGAATCCGATAAAAATCCGACCATGGACAACCCTACTGCTTAGGGTCCTTTTAATCTTTGTAATTTGTTTTCAAAGATTATTAAAAATTCTGTTTTGCCGTACAAAAAAAATATGTTACTTATTGGTTATGAATATTATCAAGAATTGTATGGTTTTAATTTAGTGTATATTTGTTCCTTATTTTGGCTAAATTGTATGATCTGTTTCTTTAGCAAGTTAGTGCCTTGTGGTTCGAAAGGCAATATGTCTGACAAATAGGTGGATAACAGATTCCCTATCCTCCTTACAGTGAGGACACAAAACATCATAAACCAGACCTCTTTTAACTAACACATCTTTGACGGGGACTATATCATGAAAACATTTCCAAATAAAATGCTGAATTTTACCTGGAGTTGGAAGCTGCCAAACGCTCCTCCAAAGCTCCTTTTTCCTGTCTCGGTTGGTCCCTTCTCCTTCTCTATGCCCCATCAGTCCATTACGTCTCAGCTTCAATGCCAGATTCAACTAGGTTTAGCAGAGGCCCTCATAAAAGAGCAACGAGGGTAGTACTTCGCTTCTAGGACTCTACGAAGCAAGCTGTCCCCTCCATGCATAAGTCGCCACCCCTGTTTTGCAAGGAGAGCTAAATTAAAGCATCTGAGATCCTTAAATCCCAGACCACCATCATGCATTCAGCTCATTGCAAAGTTTAACGGGAAGCTTCACACATGACATGGCATAGTTCAGGAGGGTCAAGGCTACTGACTTCAACATCACTTCCCTGCATTGTTAAGGATATCTCATTCCACCCTTCCGTTCCTCCATTCATGCCATCCTTGATGTAGGAAAAGGTCTTGTGTCTAGTCTGGCTAAGATCAGTTGGTAGACCCAATTACGTACCCAAATTAACATCACACCGGATCCCCAAAAGTTGACTCAACCTTTCCCGTATATCCACTGATGTATTGCTGCTAAAGAAACAACATGACTTCCCATAGTTAAGAATCTGTCCCGAAGCTTTACCGTAGACCTCCAAAATATGTCTAATATTCGCAACTGCCTGATTAGAAGCCTCCCCAAACAATAGCGTATCATCGGCAAAGAAAAGATAGCTGACTGCAGGGCTGTTCCTAGGAATCCGTACACCTTTTATACTCCTGTCTTCCAAAAGATGGCTGACTGCAGGGCTGTTCCTATGAATCCGTACACCTTTTATACTCCTGTCTTCCTCTCATTTCCGTAGCAGAGCTGACAGTCCTTCCCCGCACAAAAGAAACAGAAACGGAGATAGTGGGTCGCCCTGACACAGCCCCCTGGATGGCTGAATATATCCTGAAATCTGTCCATCAAGCAGAATTGAAAAAGAAACAGTCGCCAACACTCATTGATCCACCCCACCCACTTCAGATGAAACCCCAGTTTAAGCATAATCTTCTCTAGAAAAATCCATTCCACTGTCATCTCATATGCTTTGCTCATATCAAGTTTTATGGCCACATCATGAACTCTCCCATACCTACGGTTCTTAAGGTGATGGAAGAGCTCTTGTCCAATAATTATGTTATCAGTAATCACTCGCCCCGGAACAAAAGCACATTGGTTGGGGGAGATCACTGAAGGCAGCACTTTACTAAGATGATTTGCCCAGAATTTTGTAACCCACATTACACAAACTGATGGGTGGAAGCTGCATCATGTTAACCAGACATTTAACCTTGGGGATAAGAACTAGATTTGTGTAGTTCATACCTCTCGAGCTTACCTGAGTGCATAAAACTCCGAATGGCATCCTTGAGATCATGACCAACCACCTCCCAATATTTCTGAAAGAAACCCCGCATCATACCATCAGGACCAGGCGAAGTTGACGCCTCCATGTGGAAAAGAGCTGTCCTTACCTCCCCAATAGAAACTGGACTAATGAGTCTGGCATTCATCCCATCCGAGATCTTGGGTTGAATCCCATTTGTCACTTCCTCAATAGATGAAGGATTAGAAGATGAGAAAATATGCTGAAAGTAATCACATATAATATTTTTTACCTCGGTACCATTATCCTTCCAATTCCATCCTTATCCTCCAACCCATGAATTTTATCAGTAGCTCGACACTGAATCATTCTCACATGGAAAAAAAGCGGTATTTTTGTCCCCACTCTTAAGCCAAGAGATTTTCGCCAATATTCCTCCTCACCATGGGCTATCCGCATCCCATCCTCTATTCTTCTATATTCATCCGCATTAAATTCGTCCCAAGTATATTCATAATCCAACTGATGTTGCAGCTCACGTAGTCTGACACTGGAGTTTAACCTCTGAGAGGCCCTCCACTGCCTGATTTTCTTCAGGCATAACCTGATTTTCTGTTGAATACAAAACCACCTCAAACCAACAAAAGATTCAGCCCAACAGGACCTAACAATGTTCCCACAAGTTTCTATACCAGCCCAACGTGAGTCAAACCTATAAACATCGACATACAAGCTGGATTAGCAGGTCCATACCTTAACAGAACAGGGCAATGATCTGACCCCCCGGGCGGGAGATGAAGAATCCCATTGGGGCATTCAATCCTCCACCTGGGATTCACCAATGCCCTATCAAGACGCATACGAATATTTGCTCTGCCTCCCCTCTTGTTATTCCATGTAAATGGATAACCCACATAACCAATATCAATCAAGTCATTGTCCTCCACAAAGCGATTGAAATCAGGGCCGGCCCAAGGTATTTGGATGCCCTAGGCCAAATGGTGGAATAGGGCCCTACATAAATTTCCTAATTTAAAAACAATAAACAAAAATACTTATCTATATATCATTTTCGTTCATATTATTCAACATGGTAAATATTTCGGCCTTAATGGCTTGTGCGGTTGCTATAATATTCAGTGGACTCGGGTTTGAATCACAGCAGCCCCAATTTGTGTGACTAGAAAATTTTCTTTTGGCAACCAGACACTTCAAAAAAGTATCCTACCAAGATTTGAACTCAGGTATCTTATGTGGAAGAGCAAACACTTTATCGCTGAACCACCAAAGGAGTTTGTATTATAGTTGCGCATAAAAAATATATATACTTATCTAGGAAGGGGTGCCCCATTTTTGGCCCAAAATGTGGAGGCCTAAGGCAGTGACCTCTTAGGCCTTGCCCTTGGGCCGGCCCTGATTGAAATCCTCCATAGCCAGGTCAACCCTCTCCACCCCTCCAAATTTCTCATCTGTAGAAAGTATACAGTTGAAAACACCAGCAATAACACAAGGTTCTTGGGTCGATTCCAGTTTGTGTGTTAAGTCACATAAGGCGTGTCTTTAATGACAACTTACTAACTTGTCACTACAGTAAGCATTTGTGACAAAATTCAAAAGGTGCAATTATGTACTTTTAGCGACACACATATAGTGGAATCTTTGTGACAATAATTTTATTGTCACTTAAAACCTCTAGCAACAACATTTCAACTATTAGTGACACCTTTTTGGCTCCACTACAGCCATATTTTCTGGTAGTGAGGGGAAACCATATTGGTCCTATAGGTACGGTTTTGCAAGTTCACTTTGCTATCCGAAACTTTGGTTTTATTTAAAAACACTATACTTTTGTTTACCTTTGAACTAGCGTTTGTGCCCATTCAATGCATGGGATAAAAGAATCACATTGGTTTTTTTCGGCCCCGTGTATCGAATGAGCACAACGCTAATGATAAAAAACATAGTTTTAATACTTTTTCGGTCCCGTGTTTGATGCACGCTAGCATTGATCTCAATTTATGCACTGAAGGACATGTGTGGTGGAAAACAAATTTAGAGTACCACGTGACGGTACCCCTGCAGTGGCATAGAATAATTTTTCCTCCATATTCAACCCCCAAGTCTCTCTCTCGCTCCCTCTCCCACGTTCCTCTCTCTCTCTCTCTCTATTTTTTTTATAAACAACAAAAATAAAAAATGTAGCAAATTACCCCCAAGTCTCTCTCTCCTTCCCTCCCTCTCCCACGTTCCTGTCTCTCTCCCTCTTCTCCCCCACTTCCCCACGTTTCTCTCTCTCTCTCTCCCTTTATTTTTTATAAACAACAAAATAAAAAATGTAGAAAAACACATTTGCTTATAGTATGTATTGATGTAGACCTAAAACAACGAAAAACATGTGGAGTTGTTCATCCAAGTTTAAATTCCGTACATCAATTGGATTTTAAGAAAATTATCACAATTAAGTATACAAAATTTCCTTGGATAAGGTAGCTATTGCACGTGGTCTTTTCTCAAAACTATAATTGCAAAATATGAATTTCACAGAATCATTTTGTGTCATTTCTATGCATAACATTGCTCTAAATCTTCTTTCAACCTTAATTGTTCTAACACTAATTAGTTCTTGGGCTTAAATCATTGTACTAGCAGGACTTTTTGAACATGTTATTCTGAAATATTTCGTTGCTTATCTCACCAGCTGTAACATTTAAAATTTACATAAAATAATTATAAAAGTCCATAATGTTTATTTAAAATCAATTGAAAACCCCTCACCTCCTCTGCCCTTCCAACAACCCCGTCAGCCTCCCTCACCTCCTCCAAACCACCTCTCTCACATCCCTCACTCTCACCCACCCCCACTCTCTCCTTCACTCTTTCTTCCTATAAACTCCCATTTCCAATCAGAAAATCACACATCACTTGTCCCTCTGCTACTAAGTCCAGAGAGAAAGAGAGGTAGTTGTGTTTGATATGACTGCTCACTGCTTTGTGAGGTAGTTGTGTTCTGTTTTGGTCATGTTTAATTGTTCACTGTCATTATGTTTATTTATTATTAACTTTATGAATTTATTGTTGAATATATGTTTATTGTGCCAAGAATGTAGGTTTGACACGAATCTTCACATAAGGGCGCCCTTAACTTTTTAAGTTAAGGACGTCCCTTTCCCGACCAATTTGCGATGATCCGAGCCACTCAATATGTTCAGAACATGATTTTAAGGGTACCCGTGAGAAATCAGCAAAAAAATGACCAGAAAGGGCTTGATCTGATCAGTTTTTGTTTGTATTTTATCGAACGGTTCAAATAAAAACTGCTCAAATCAAGTCCTTCCCGGTCATTTTTTTGCTGATTTCTCGCGTGTACCCTTAAAATCACGTTCTGAACACATTGAGCGGCTCGAATCATCGAAATTTAATCGGAAAAGGGGAGAAAAGGGGACGTCCGCATTTTATTTAAAATGAGGGCGCCCTTACCTAAAGCTTACCGGTAGGTTTGATACTTATTTTACTAGAACTTAACTATGTAAACTAGTTAATAAAATAAACTATGATAATATTTTTGAAATAAAAGTTAAAGTATAAAAGAACACATTTGTCGATGCCAATTTAGATTGGATATTCCGAGAGATATGGTGGCCGGTTGGTAAAGGTCACCGGGACTGTTTTCTGACCATTAAGCAAAAAGGGGGGCCACACTCATCCAAAAATGGCATCATGACCAGGCTATGCACATGCAAATGTTTTAGGATGCTTATCATTTCTAATGATTGTACGGCTTACCATGAGAAAACCTGATGCTTTTGGCAACGTTTTAGAACAAATCCTCCACGACAATTGGCACAAACTATGTTTCGACCGCGGAGACTAACCGGTTGCCTACATGTGATGCACCAATGGGTTCTGCTACGTACTAGACATCCTTACTCTGGAACTTTCTGGCTCTAACTCCAGACCTTGTTCCCTTGAAATCCTTGTCAAGGACTGTTATCTACTTATCGCCACATAATGGCTAGAAATTTTTTAAAAAATGCATCACATCTCAAAGCAAAAACATATTCAGAATATTGTTCAGTATTACACAACAGAACATATAGTTGATATCATAGCACTGACAGTTCATCTCCGCATCGGGAAATTTCCAAAGTGAGAAAACACTGAAATGTGTTGAGTTCAAAATACTGAGTATGTACCATAGATAAGTAAGACAACTTTGGTATCTATGAATAAATTAACAATATGTAACATGGCATGAGTTGAGAATATGTCCCATCGCACAAGGACTGTAGTTACATCCTGCGGGGCATGTTACCCAATTGATCTTATACAGTTCTCTTTTGGAGCCTTTCTTAGATCGACATTCTCTTTCTAAGTCTTTAGTATGCGTTGAATATTGAAAATTGTTGAACTTTTTAACTCACTTGGTTAGGAGTCTTGGTTCTGGTAGAGAAATATCAGAAATCTATATTCCTGCAAGGCTGCAAGTAGCCTTTTTACTTCTTAGTATGATTTTGAGCTACAAAACCTTTTATTTTGGGTCTGTGTGGTTCAACTGTACACTTGCTAGGGTGAAGCGTTCCTCCATTTTCCTTTTTCTTGTACTATTTGCGCTTCTCCTCAACACACTAAATTGCTAAGTCACTGTTGTTGGATTGATGTTTAGAAGAACAAAACTGCTCTACTCTCCGATCCAGAAACTCTGCAATATCAAGTGAATCAAACCATCCCCTTCCACGACAGTCTATACCTAAACTAATTTATAAGTCAGCATACTAAGTAATCCTGGAACCATACCTTCAAGAAAGTATGCTTCACAGGGGTTGCTTTCCGTACAAAATGGTGCAACCAGTTTCAACAAGACGTTAAATAGATGTATATTGCTTGGGAGATGGTACATTAAAAGTTTGGTGAGGTACCCTGGAGATCACAATGCAAACAATCTAGTCAAACTTATCTTATATTCCCTTAACTAAATGTTGCTGGGTACCGATTATTCGATATAAGTTTGCAGATATTTGTTTTTTGGAGTGGGAGGCTCCGGGTTGTTAGAGGCAACGTCAAAGCTGGCAGCAGCAAACAGCATCTAAGGTGTTGTGTACACCCAAATCATATTCTGATACTAATCAGTATTTTTTCCTTTTTCCTTGATGTATCTTTTGGGAAAGTTGGAATACTACAGCGTAACAAGGGGTATAGGATCAATGGCGTTTCTACCCAGAAGTGAACAAAACAAAAAGCTAGAAAAATAAGTAAACAGGGACTAAATACAATTAGACAATCCTAGAAACAAATAAAATGACTGCCCATCTTAATGTCTTAAGTTCTTAACCTAGAATCTACTTAACCACTCCACACTCAATATAATTTCAACACAACATATTACATACTTGTATTCGTAGTCCAAAGCCCAAACCATCCTCTCACATCAAGGGGCCATTTCCACTAATCTACCCTAGCCCGCTTAACAGTTCCTCAAGGCAGCAATGATTCAAAACAGTGGCTTGAAAACTCATTGTGGGCAATTGGAATTTTTTCTATACGAATGTTTATTTTGTTATTATCTTAACTAGCGTCGGTGCACATGCAATTTCTAGAAAAATTCCCTCAGGCTTAAAATGAAGCCAGCACAAGTACGATAATTACCAAAAAAAGAAAAAATGCAAAAGAACAATAAAACCAGAAAAACCAACTGAAAACTAAAAATAGAAATTTTACCCAAAACACCAATTATAAGCGTATCTATGATCTATCTATTTGCAAGGAAGGGAACTGCAAACCAAAAAAATTAACTGCTACTACTGAATGTGGGGGTTGGACTAAGACAATCCCAATATTATGTGCCAAAAGCCCAAACCCAACAAGAAGACACTATTGAGAGAGTAGAAAAAGTGCAGAACCCAAAATACTGCGTGAGCAAATTAGAAACAAGTTGAGAAGTATGATACTTTTGTACGTAAATATTACACAGATGTGTGTGTGTGTGTGTGGGTCTTCTTGGGCAGAATATTTACCTGCAATCTGATACCAGCATGCTTGATTAAGATCTCATCAGCATTCTCTATCTTTCCCAGATGTAGAGAGACATTTGATGAGGCCCAAACGTCACATAGATTGTATTCACAGAAGTGTGATTAAGGTCTTATCTCATTGAGGCACCGACATGTACAATTTGTCCTTGCTGCACAAGACACTTTATTAACTTAGGTCCAGTGTGAGATCTAATTAAACAATTCCAAGGCTCACAAAAGTATCAAGAATCAGAGCTGTGCCACTTACATTTAGCAGCATTCACAATCGTGTAAAAGTAAAGAACAGAACAATGGAAAGCAAGTATACAACCACAGAAGAGATACAATAAAACCTTATTTTGGGACATCTGAAAATTGTCCTCCCTTCAACACATGCAGCACAACAAAGCCTAATCCATGATGACAGGAATACCGACTAGGATTTCAGGAGAAAATGAGAGGAAGAGTTCAGGAGAAAATGAGAGGAAGAGGGAGAAAAAACCCCCACTCTTTAGCTCCCTAGTAACTGATTTCATTCCCACAGTATCCTTTTGTTCCTTTTCTTTACTTTCACAAGCCTCATCATCAAAAGGAGAGAATTACTTCCTTTCAAACTAGCACCAACTGATAAGAGAGACAGGTCGCAAACTTGGTTCTCATAATATCAATGTGATTAGCACTGGCTAATAAAACAATACCCATATAATCTCCAATCAATGGGGGTGCGGGCAGATGAAGACTGAAAACAGACCTAACCTTCGATCCGAATATAAGGACAAAGTGGCTACTCTCAGAAAGTTTTATCACTGATTCGCGGCCCCCTATCAATATAAAAACAGTTTATGCTAGGCATTCAAAGCCTGGGATTTCGACTCATGGTATCTCTTGTAACAAAAATACCAGTTCTGTAAGCCATAAAACTCTTAAGTAAAAACTGACGATCAAAGATAGAGCGATATGGTATATTTGTTTATAGTCTAGCAAATGAAAAACTACCAATCCCCATTTGACATTTGTGATCATATTCTTCATGTGTATTTAGGACTAAGCAAGAACATTAGAAGGAAAAATGTAAACTAAACCTTTATTCTCATGTAATTCTTGTTATCTTCCAAGCAATAGCATAAGCAATTAGGGAACTTGAAGAATTTGCTTGTAGTGTTGAATTAAGCAGAGTACCACCACTTGACACCGGAAAAAAGTGTTGCATCCAAAAACTGGGAGTTCCTTACAGCTGGTAGGAGTTAAACACAATCGCATCTGGGTTCCACCTGTATTGAACATAATATTAGCATACTAGTTCAAATTATTACAGAAACACATAAAGAGATCAGATGAAAAAGTTGTAGAGAAAAAGAAGGGAAAATGTACTGTCTGTCATTGGCATTCACAAACAGAGGTGCATAGCTTGCCATTTCAACAATGTCGCTGCATTGGAGGATCCAATTCAAATCTTCAGTAAGTTGAGCAATATATGTATGACAATTTTTATTTTTTATTTTTATAAGTAGTATATGTATGACAATGTAAGACAAAAGCTGTCATATAGTTGACAAGATCTAGATGACTATACATAAACTAGCATACTATGGAGCACGGGTACCGGTACGCGGTACGGTACAGGAAACCCCAAAAAAGTAGGGTACGGGTACGGCGAATATATTTATATAATTTTTTACTATTTTTTATTGCATAAAATGAAATATAAACCCATTTTACCAACAAAAAGCAACATAGATAAAAGTTCAAAGTTCATACATCAAGCTCATCGTGATCAACATGTGTACTAGTAGCACTACCACTTGAACTTGAATCCATAAATGCTTATTGAATTCATCTCCCTATGAATTATGAAATAATCACAGAGCATTCAATCAGATACATATATACATATCTACTGACTTAACTAGCATTCAGAAACATATATACATATACGCATGCATATATACAGAGAGAGACGAAGAGAGACAGACAGACGAAGAGAGACAGAGAGAGACGAAGAGAGAGAGAGAGAGAGAGAGAACTTACGATTTGTAGACCCTAGATCGATCGATATCGTCACTGTTGTTTGAGGCTTGAGCTCTCTGTGTATTTAAAGGACAAATTACACAATAAGCCCAACATTTTATAATTATTTGCAAAAAAATCCCAGAATTTTGGAAAAAAAATCATTTTGGGCTAAAACATACCCGCGAAGTACCCAAGGCATACCGACGGAGTACCCTTGCCGTACCCAAAGATACCAAAAGTACCAGGTACGTTTTTGCCGTACCGACACCGCACCCATGCTCGGTGCGCGTACAGCGACATTTCCGGAGTACCCGTACTTCATAGCCAGCATACATGAATGTATTTCTCATAATTTTTTTAGATTAATATAGTCATCAGTTCAACTATTTCTTCACACTAGTGAACTCTCACGTGGTTGCACGTGGGAATTTTTCTGATTTTTTTTACTATTACTACATTGGTCTTCTCCGACCTAATTATGACAGAAATTTTATATTGTACTTAATGAATGTCATTATTAAGTTCAATGCAAAAACCAATACCCTTCGACTGGTTCTTGATGTTTTGCTTTGAAGGTATAGTAGTTGGACAATGTCAATAACATGACCAATTCACATGCAAGAGATTTTAGTGGAGAATGGAGATATAAAATGAAGAACAACGGTACTGTAATCTGATCCGGTGTTCACATCTAACAAATAAGGTCGACACTTGTTTCAATCAAAATAATGAAGGAAAATAGATATCAGTCCGAAAGGGGAAAACACACCCCATCCTACAGGACCCATCAATTACTTGAAAGCAGAAAATAGAAGATGAAGACCCTTCTAATGGCCAAAAAGAGTAGGGGAGAGAAACGTTATTAGTGATCTCTCTCCATCTGATTCAGATGGAAGGTACCTTCATTGTTCTTGTGCACCTGAACTTTGAAACTCTTTGTCTCCCCTCTTGACTTTGAGAAGTATATCCATATTTGCAGTTTCCTCAATCACCTGTATATATGACAAACTTATCATTTTTCAGAAATATGTTCACGCTCAAATCTTTTGCCTTACAACAATAACAGAGAAATTGTTGGATATACCTTAACTTTTGCATGAATGATCTCATGAAGATCACAAGGGAACAATGAGTTTGACCTCAAGCAAATGTAAAACCGCAAGCATGACTCTAAAGCTGTGTTTGGATCATGGAGTTCATGTAAGAGATGTTTGTTTAGTTTTTAACCATTAAAATAAGTTATTTACATTATCAAGTAATATCATGTCATGTCTTCATTATTGTCTCGAAATCGTAGTCAATTACATTTCCGATAGGAACAGTTGACAAGAGGTTCGATTTGACTTGAGATACGGAGTACCCGATGTGTTTCATATGTATGCCATGCTTGCTATAACTAACTGGACACGCCAATTGTAGTAGCCCATATGTACCCGGCGTGTCGGTGTTGTCGGCATGTCCAAAACTGACATCAAAGACCACTCAAAAGTGTAGTGTTTAATTTATAGGTGTCAACTAAGCCAAAACCAGAACTAATCTGTCTTGAAAGTTATAGAATAAAACGAGCAGCAAAACTTGCCATAGCCCCAACATCATGTACTCAGTTACAGGCTTTGTCTTCACCTATGGGCTTTTAGTATAACCTCTAAACAGAACAGGGGACCCTATTCTTAGGCTATATAAGTTGGGGCCAACGGTCTTGAGCAGTTATAAGTTCGGGCAAAAAAAAGGGGGAATATGATAGCAAAAGCAAACCAAGGACATTCCAACTAAACTGGAACTTCTCCCAGCCAAAACATGAGCAATCTATGACTTGCAAAACTGATATGGGTGGCAAGGCACGAAGCTAAGAGGTACATACGTGATCATGAACAAATGTGGACATAAAGGGGTGTCGGAAGATGCTCGGGTCGCTGCACAACTTCAAATGTTTTCACTAATTACACTATTTCTTTAGGTCAATTTGAAAATTTTCTATGATATTGATCTTGGAATCTTTAAAAAAAAGGGCGAAACTGAAGTTCTGTTACTTTAGACCCTCTGGAATTTGAAGTGTTACACAATTTTTTTAGAAAAAGTCACTCCAGATGGTGGCAAAGAGCAACCACCGAAATATTCGATAGATTCTTTACCGTTGTAGTAGTATACCTACTGTGTGTGCCAACACACGAAGCAAAAGCTTATTTGCTTCAAGGTCGTAGTAGACATATATTGAGTCATCACTGCAACCAGTAAAATGTTCTCGTCCATCAGTTGGAAAATTCACATAAAGTATTCCGAAGGAACATACCACAACATCATCAGCTGGAAGATTCAAACCATCATGAATCTCATGCATAAAAAATGGGCCCCAAATCTTAAGCAATCATTAACGTCACCCACAGATTTAAGCAATCGAACTTCCAGCAAAAAAAATTTAATTTGTCGTAACAATTTATTCTTCCAATTTTTCATGTCTCTAGGTGAGGGAGATGAAGAGAGTAAAAAAAGTCAAAGCCAATTAACAAAATACCAATTGCTGCTGAATCCAGATGGAGAACAAAATTCATAGCAGTTTAAAAAAAAAGAGAATAGCTGCTGTGAACCAAATTGATCACCCACTGAATTCCACAACAAAAAAGTTTTGTACTTATTACCGTGATATTCGTAAGAGACTGTTGCAGCAGATCAAATATTAACAATTTGGACTCTTGGTGACATGCTGGCATAATCCTGCAATAATGACATCCAAATCGACATATAGTATGATATTTCTTCTAAAAGAGAGCAACCGAAACCAAACATGAGATAAGATTTAGAGCTGCCAATGAAAGACCATCAACTCAAAGGAAAGGAATTTAATCAACTTGTCCTTTTTGCTGGTTTACTGTGACACCAGTTCACACGGTAGGCGAGAACTAACCAGATAGCGTTGATTCGAGGAAAGGGATGTATCAGTAATTGTCCATTGTAAACTTTTGGCAAGAATGTTCTTCTGAAATTTCCACCTTTATCCTAGTATATATTCCAATGTTGCTTCCCTGGATCGAGAAAAATCAAATAGATGCATTGATAACGAAATCAACCGTTTAATTATCGATCGTATCACAATAAGAATTTGGATAACGGTGCATGATATGTTGAGAAACAAAGCCAACAAAAACTTCAAAGCTCAAAACCATTTAAAAATTAATTAGGACCTGAAAATACATGCAACGCCAGAATTTAGCCCAGTTAGGTGAGTAGTTATTTAGAAACCTAAATCCTCCTCCAGATAAACCAACCAGAATGCCAGAGAAACTTGACATGCATGTAAAAGAAGCATAACATTCTGAGTTTATCAGACCCAATTCCAAGTCAGTAGAGTATACCTGAAACCCCTCAGCAGAAAAGGAACCATCTGCTGAAAATTGGAAAAAAAAAAGAGCCCTGGTTGGCATCTGGTCTATAACAGAAGGAGCATTTAAGGTTAACTATCTACTTAGAACATGACAGCAGTTTGTCGTTGAGAACCTCCCTCTTCCCGAATAATTCCCTCTTATCAAAACATTGCACTCCCTTTTACTTGGCAGGATCTGGCTCAGATGCTCAGGGGGTGCTGATTAGAGCATTGTTGCTTGAGCAAGTTCATGGTCAAGAGAATTGAATGGCTTCGGGAGCTATGGCTGCCAGCAGCATCAAAGTGGTCTTTTCATTGTCACATAGTTTGGTCAGAATCTATATCCAACATACTCATTGAATAACCCATGCTATTAATGGCTGCCTCACGGGAGATGAAGTACATTTTAACTGAGAATCACAGTTGAAATTTTTTTCACGGCATAATCATCTAACATTGTTGAGCTCTATATCATCTCCGATTGGGTTAGTCCAAAGTGACCCTTGTAAATTTTGCAAAGGAGATAATAGAATTCTCACTACAAACTTTGATATTCGTCTAAGAATGTGTAGTCCAAATGCCTTGAATCATATTGCGTGTTTGAGTATGGGAATTGCTTTGGCAATATCCCCACCTTTTAATTTTGCATTGATACCCCTCAGCTTGCAAACATACTATCCCTGTTTCTGATTTGTAGGTATATATATGTCTACATGCACAACACTAAGAGATTATTCTTAGTCAATATATTTGACATATTTCCATTCTTCAGCATTAGAGGGTTTGACATATTTCAATATTTTTGACACCAGAAACATCTTTGTATGTATGCAATACGTATACTTATGTATAAAGAGCAAACAAGGAATAGTTATGTATGTAATACCCACACACGAAGAGGAATAATACTCACATACATACACAGAGAGAGAGAGAGAGAGAGACATACAAAGATTGAGAGAGAGGCAGAGTCAGAGAGAAATTGAGAGAGAGACAAAGATAGACGCTATGTTGCCACTTTGTGCTAACAGTTAGAAGATTTTAGTTGCATGGGCTGAGTTGACTATAAGTAGAAGACGATCCAGTAAAAACAATGGGACAAGTCCTAGACAAAATTAGAAAAAGGGCAAAACTAAAGTTTTGTTACTTTAGAGTTTAGACACTTTGGAATCCTAAGTGGTACACAACTTTTTATAAAAAAAATCACTCTAGTCTAGATGGTAGCATGATGGCATCACAGGGAAACCCTCCTAAGTCCTATCGGTTACGACTTACGACTATGGAAACATTAAAATTAACAATCAAGAGGAGTATAAGAGAGATTTCTGAGGAGTTTCTGTCTCCAGACAAAAAAAAAAAAACACCATCAAGCGCAAGGAGTCCATGCAGACCTAATGAGCTAGCCAACCTTAGAGCATCTGTTAGTAATCCGCTCCTAATACAGTCATTTCAAAAAAAGTAAACGGAACATCTAAGAATGTTTCATGTCCATATATTGGTGCGTATCCATGTCCTTCTACTCACACAAATACCATAGAATGTAGATTAGTTTTTCCTTTTTTGTTTCACAGAAGTACCATCCTCACGTCCTAGTCTATGATGAGTTCAATCCACATTAGATCTTCTAATAAAATAAGTACATCTCCAGATAAACCTCGTAAAGCACTAAATTAGAGACCCATTGTGGTAAAACGTTTCCCTCTGGATTTTCCCTCAACATACAGGTATGTGGATATCTATATTGGTGGTGGCTACAGGCTTGTTTGCTCAATCACATAAATAATGTCATTCGATTTGTCTTAGTTTTTGAGGTCAACAAATTTACCTTTGATCATTTTTGGCATGGCCTCTGCCATTATGCAGTTTGAAGGATTAGCTCAGCAAGTGCGTTAAATCCCTTTGTCTATGAAATCAACATTCATATATATAACCATCAAGCTATTTTGAAGGACCCAACAAAACTGACAAAGAATATGACATTAATATCATCGGACTTTTGTCCCGCTATTCACCCTATGTTTTCTGGTATCGGCCCTCATCTTGCATATCCAGGTCGTCCAGTAGATATGACTCCTCTCTATTGGCATATACCAACAAAATTGGATATTGACTGTAGGATCAAAAGGAACAAGCCAAATACAGGAATATTTGCTTTTAAAAGTATTTAGGATTTACAAATCAAAAAAGTTTAATCAAAAAAGTAGGATGGACCAAACAAAATGGGGGAAATTTCTTTAGAAAGATTCAGGAACAACAATCCAAGTTCATAGTTGCAAAACAAGTAGAACAACTACAGATAATGGGTGTAGCGGTTCTTGATGGGTGGTTGCCGGTTATTTTCCTGTTTTGCTAAATAGTCTTCTAAGACAAAAACAATAAGAGTGTTACAAAAATAAATGCTGATTGGATATATTAGGAAAGCAAAATATTGATAAGATGACAGAATTTTTGGCACGGGTTCCAACCGTTGAGATTTACCGGTATTCTCCTAAACTAATTCCCAAACATTGAGGAAATGTCATGGCACTATTTTTTCTTAAAACAGCAAGGTAATCCTAAAGTTAGTGCATGGTCCTCCTTCCAGCACGGTTCGAATACATAATCACATTGTTTTTGGAATTAAAATTTTGATTGGCCAGTTGAGCACAAACTCTTAAGAATGTTCATGAGCGGGCGGGATAGGAAGAAGCAATAAATTTCATTCTTGAGTTTTAACAAACAGTTACCAAGCATTGTCCATTAGACCCAAATTTTACACGATATTGATGAGATATTAATTAATGCTTGATCCATTAATGAAATCAACTCATTAATCAAAATCTAATAGAAGTTGCAAGATGGGCTCCATACACAAGTCTTATGCACATTTCCTCAAACATGTAAAATGCAAGTACAAATGCGAGTATATGGATGTTCATAAAGGCACATCTACTCACAGATTTTTATGATATTGTTTCAATCTAAAAGTTGACGAAAGTTTTGTTAGGGTAATACATTTACCGTTTTTTGCAAGGGAAACCGGTGTGGCGGTCAGAAGGTATTGTGTTTGAGTTTTGAATGTTGCGGCAAATTTGAAGATTGGCATGCTGTGGGTGCTGCGTCTGCAATATTATTTATAGATGATTAAACCAAAATTGAACATAGCAGTATCAAACTGGAAGCCGATAAAATTTAAAAAAATAAAAATGTCAAACTGGAAAGGGGAAAAGGAAAACTAAGAATGAATTTTACAAATGAAATCTAGCAATCTTGATTACTTGCCGCACTTCCGAAGTTAGTTCGGTGGATAGCAGAGGCTTTTCATTGCATGTATCTACTACCAATTTTACGGGAAAGCACTTCGTAACTCCATTCGACGGTTGAGGAAAAGATTCATTGTAAGGAAAAGAAAACTAAAACCATCACAAGAAGAATACCCTGTGTGTGTGTGTGTATGTGAGAGAGAGAGAGAAAGAGAGTCCAAGGTGTGTCGATGGTTGAAGTGATCATCAATTTGGAGTGGATGATGGAAACGTCGTTCGTGGTGAGGAAGGATATGTGGTTTCGGGGTTAGGGGGCTGCAATTTGAAGGACTATGGAGGGTATTTTAGGCAATATAAATGTCGACAAACACCTAACTCTTTTTTAAGGAGTATAGATAGATAGATAGATAGATTACTATCCATAAAACAAGTCACTCAGAGTACTGTTTGAAAGCATATTTACTGATTGCAAAAAAACACAAGTATGTGCCATACAATCTGGTGTTTTATAACGAAAATGTCAGAAAGTAATACAAGCATGATATTTACAGCCAAGAAAATGAAGAAAAGAAGTGGTGAATGTGCACAATTTAAGCCAAAAGAGATGCACATCAAGTTATAGTAAAGAGCTCGGAGTCTTGGAAGAGTACAATGGACCTGTTCCTTTCTAAGCCAATAAGGAAACCGGCCTCAACCAGTGCCGGTAAAAGACTTCCTGTACCAGCATCATTTCTAGTCACAACATACTCACTCACAAAAGCCTAAAAATCAATCAATAGCGAAGCGTTCTTCAGACCCCTGTTTTCAATTCTTTTTCCAAATATATTTGCCAAAAGCAGTTTGATTTTTATCAAAAGGAAGATTAACAAACCTTTGGACCACTGCGTGATGTGTTATCAAATTTATGAGCCAAAGAAAACACCGTTTTTGCATCACTATAATTCTAACCACCAAATCAAAGAATAACACAGTATGTTGCCACACAGCTGAACCACGAACCGAAAACCAAATTTTACGTGGAGAACAATAGAAATTTCAATTGTACATGCTGCAAAGTGAGACAATTCATATCTTACATGATAATCATAGAAATGGGCTGGGTGATCCAATTGTCGAGTAGAGCCATCACAGTTGGAGATAAATTTGATGTCTGGATAGGCATGTCTAATAGCATCATAAAACCTGAGGTAATTTCCGGCCATGTGCCCAAACAGAAGGAAGTTATGATTTACAAACATTCTATATCTTTACACTATTTGATATCTATCTTGTGAAGGGCTAAGTTGACGAGAACTAATAATGTTTTCACCGTTAGGGTAGTTTATGAACCATGCTACTGCAATAACAGTAATAAAGCCCACTACGTAAAACTACGTAAAAGCCTAAAAGGGGTGAGCAGCTGATATACCAACAATAGAATAAGTGCAGTAACTACCTAAAATACATATCTTCAGTTCGAAAAGTCATTTATCCCCTATAATTCCTAAAATTACTGGATGGTATTTGACAACTAATATCTTCAAGTGATCCTATCCTTCTAGAATATGAAAAGCTTTGCCTTCTTAAATTCAATGAGCTTAGTGCTGCAGAAGAAGCTTGGTGTAGGCAGAAGTCTAGAATCAAATGGCTTGAGTTGGGGGATAATAACACTAGATTTTTTCATAATAAACTGATAAGTCATCGCATGAGGAATAAAATCTTGTCTATTTGTGATGAGGTAGGCAATCAGTTGGAAGAACCTACTGCTGTCAAGGGAGAAATTTTGAGGTTTTATCAAAAGATGCTTGGTTCAAAATTTGATCAGAAAAGACAGGGGAGAGATTGTCTTTCCCCAACACAGTTCCTTCTTCTTTTCAAGCCCAGTTGGTCTCTCCTGTTACTTCTGAGGAGGTCAGACTTGCCATTTTTTCTATCAATGGCGACAAATCACCACGCCCTGATAGTTATAATGCCAGCTTTTTTCAGAAAAATTGGAGTATAGTTGGCCAAGAGGTAACTGCTACTGTCCTCCATTTCTTTCAAACCGGTTATTTCCTTAAAGATATTAATGCTACAGCTCTTACCCTTCTTCCCAAAACTAGCTGCCCTCAATCTATGAAGGAATTTAGGCCTATAGCCTGTTGCAATGTTCTTTACAAAACAATTACCAAGGTGTTAGCTAACAGAATCCAGCCCATTTTACCTCTCATTATCAATAAAGCACAAGCAGCCTTTGTTAAAGGCAGATCAATATCAGATAATATTCTCCTAATGCAAGAGCTGGTTAGGAACAATCAAAGAGATAGTGGTTATCCAAGGTGTGCAATAAAGATTGATCTAATGAAAGCCTTTGATTCAGTTGATTGGGAATTCCTTTTTGAAGTCATGACAGCTATGGAGTTTCCTCAGCAGTTTATTAAATGGATCAAGTCTTGTATCTCTTCTGCTATGTATTCAGTGGTTATCAATGGAGAATTAGAAGGGTTTTTCAAGGGTGAAAAAGGTCTTAGACAAGGAGACCCAATCTCCCCTTACCTCTTTCTCTTGGTTATGGAAGGGCTGTATGCCATCTTACAAAGAAGAATATCCCAGGGCCACTTTACTTTCCATCCAAAATGCAATGCTCTTTCCATCTTCTATCTGGCTTTTGCAGATGATCTTTTTCTTCTAGCTGGTGCAGATTGCAGCTCTATTGAGATTATTAAAGAGGCCTTAGATGAATTCTATTATTCTTCAGGATTAAAACCTAATCTCCAAAAAAGTCGGTTCTTCTTCTCTGGGGTTGGTACAGAGCTGAAAACTGCTATCTTAAATATCCTCCCTATCCCTGAGGGATCTTTGCCAGTCAAGTATCTTGGAGTGCCTCTTATATCCACCAGATTGAGGTATGAGGATTGTGTCATCCTCAAAGAAAGAACCCAACAACGAATAGAGAGCTGGTCTAATAAAACTCTTTCATTTGGTGGACGAGCTTTGTTGATTCAGTCAGTTCTCTTCAGCATGCAAACATACTGGTGCTCTTTGTTCATTCTTCCCCAGAAAATCTTAAAGGAAGTGGAGGCATTACTAAGGGCTTTTCTTTGGTCAGGTCTAGTACTTTAAAAAACTGGGGCAAAAGTGAAGTGGTTGGAAGTCTGTACCCCGAAATCCGAAGGAGGACTAGGTTTCAAGTCCTTGAAGTTATGGAACAAGACTACAATGCTGAGACACCTGTGGGCCTTGAGCAAAAAAGGAGGAAACTCTTTGGGTTCAATGGATTCATAGTTACATTATTAAAAGCCGCAACTTCTGGCATATGCCTATCCCAAATGATTGTTCTTGGACAGTTAGAAAACTGATGAAACTAAGGAATTTGGGGCAGAACTTTGTCAAACATTCTATCGGAAACGGGCAAGCCACCTTCATTTGGCTTGATAATTGGCATCCAAATGGTCCCCTCTACAAACTCTTCGATGACAGGTCTTTATCTAGACTTGGTTCCTCTTTCTATGATAAAGCTAGTTCTTATATTGTGAATGGTGAGTGGCACTGGCCGAGGGCCAGAAACAAGAGCAGATTCAAGCCTCAACCCCTACTTTAACTTTGGGGGATGGAGATGATCTGATTACTTGGTCCATCTCTTCTACTGGTCTTTACTCTACCAAACATACATGGGAAGCTATAAGGAACAAAAGCCCAAAGGTACGATGGTCTTCCTTTGTCTGGTATTCCCAAAATGTTCCAAAATGGGCTTTTATTCTTTGGGTTGCTTGCCTTAAGAGGCTTGCTACTAGAGACAGGCTCAAGAGGTGGGGTATGCAAATTGATTCCCTCTGCATTCTCTGCTCTCAGACTGAGGAATCTGCAACTCATCTTTTCTTTGACTGCCATTTTTCTAGGCAGATTTGGGAGTCTATTCTTAACAAGTTTCAGATTCATAGACCAGCTAGTAAATGGGAGGATGAACTGGACTGGGCTCTCAATTTCAGTAAAGGGACAGCTTTTCGGGCTCTTACATTCAAGCTAGCTTTTGCCGCTGGGGGTGTACTTTATTTGGCTCGAAAGGAACTCACGAGTGTTTGGTGGGGGCTCTAAGAGTCCAGCTGAAATCTTTGCCTGCATACAAGAAAATCTGAGGCTTAGAATCTGTACATGGAGGAATATCCCCAACACAGTTGAAAACCAAAGTATTTGTAATCTTTGGCAAATCTCTTCTAAAATGTTGGGGAATTTTGTCCCTAGGGGGTTTTGACGTTTAGTAGTTTGTTGTAGGCTTTCTTTGTAAAGTTTGATTGTAATGGGGTTTTCCTCCCCTGAGTTTTTGCTTGGTTGGCTATAAAATACATCATTTACCAAAAAAAAAAACTAATATATGTTACAAGACAAAAATGATTGACAAGATTAAATGCATACCACGGTAATTCTTCTTCCCACAGTCTTTGTTCCCAACAGCAACATATCTCAAGTCAAAGGGTTCAGGGTGTCCCATTGCAGCTTGAACAGAACCCCATGGCTGAGTCAGGAGCACCCTTAGCAAACTCAAGACTATCCAGGATTTCCTACGATCAAAATGAATGGTATCAATGAATGAAGTATTTTAGAGCAGAGACTGCTCATCTAACGCTCGAACATCATTTCAAGTTTCCACATTCAATCTCCTCCGAAATCATGATGTAGACTCGAGGTACATTAATCATCAACTAAACTCCTTTGATTGCTCAACCTATTGTTATTATCATAAATCTGCATAGAAAACAGAGGATTTAGTTTTCTCGAATCGCTGGTTGTATGCCGATCCAGACATGTATATGGTTTGTGTGTGTGTGTGTGAGAGAGAGAGAGAGAGAGAGTTTCTACCTGTATCAGTGAGTTTCCACACACAAATGAAGTATCTTTTTCTTCTTGAGCTCATCTTCTCACGTTTTCTCCCTGAAATCCCTTTATTCAGCCAATCCATTATCTACTAAATGAGTTCTCTTCTTTTCCCATTGAACTAACAGATCAGAAATAAAGTAAACAACAAGAGCATGCAAACAATTAAATTCCAGAACTTATACATGAATGCTCAGAAATCCATCATGGAGTGTCCCTGGTCTGAAAGTTTCAGAGCATGCAGACAATGGAAAATCAAATAAATAAAAATCAGGTGTTATCACACAACTTTAATGGCCTAAAAGTTGTACATAAATTCAATTTGTTGGCTATCCACTTGGGATGCTACTGCTGCCACTGTCATTGGAAATATTCTACCAAGCAAACTCATCTCCATTTCCCAGCAAAAGTGAGAAAGAAAAACACATTCCACAAGAAGCAAAGAGAGACATAGAATCCGAAAAAACCAACAAACTTTGGCAAAGCTCCAATATATTATCATGGCACAAAGGAAAAAAATGAGTGACAAAACACAATCAAAGAGCCAAGATGTGAAACTATGAATTCAAATTAGAAACACAGAGAACAAAGAGGGCTGCTTCAGTTCCCTTCATGAGTGAACAAAACTAATTTCATCCTACACCATTAAAACCAAATATGATAGAAGAAATTGCAAAAGAAGAAAAAATTACCTAAATTAAATTACAATCATAAAGGCTTGACGGTGCTTTTGTCGCTAGCACTCTAGAAGATACCACTGGATGGTTTCCACCTAAATAAAATTCCCCACTAAAATGACTTTTTAGTCCACAGCAACATCACAACTAAACCCTAAACGACCTTAACCTTAAATTAAAGAATGAAAATCTGACCCCAATCACCAAAAGAAATTCGTATGACACCAAGGTTTGACAAATCCCACAGAACCATATAGTTTTAGGTCGCTGCGACAAACCAAACAACAAAAAGAAAAAAGAAACAGAACACAGAGAGAAATAGCCTTGGGTCTCTTACCCAAGATATAACAAAAGAATCACAATGAAACATCTTTGACAAGACTCTCATTTCCACTTTCATCTCCATCAGTCCATCAAATGGCTGATAAGTTGCAATCCTCTGGATGCTCAAATCCCCGCCTTAATCAAATACTTTGCATTCCCCGCTAATCACTCTTGAACCAAATCCAAAGACAACTCAATCACCAAACCCCATTAAAAAATCCATCAATTGCTACTCAAATCCAAAAAAAAGGGTAAGTTTGAAGATTTATGAAGAATTTTGTGGTATGTGGATAGTGGATACTGAGAGAAGAGGGGGATGCGAATAGACTTTCCCATCCCGATCCAAAAAACAAAACAAAGAACAGAATTTCTCGTAGAAATGAGGCTAGAAAAAAATTTCCCCACTCAAATAGAATCATGCTTTAACTAAAGTCTTTAACTAAAATGAACATGGGTGCAAATTGTAACCTCAAACAAACGAAAAAGTTAGCTAAAATTCAAACTAAAATAAACTGAAAAAAAATAGGTTTGAACTTTACCCGCACTTATCACAGAGATAGGCGAATTCACCAGATCGCAAAGGCCAACCTTTTTGCCATTCACTCGACGACGAAGCCTCGCAAAGACCGTTCATACAAACTCTCAAACTCATTCGTAAGCTTGAACCTGTAGAATTGATAAAAACTCAAATTCAAACCAGTCCCCTTTCAATATAAGACATCAAAACCACTAATAATACACTAAATTAGTCAACTTAACGAGATATATTGCAAACGTAAACTGAAGAAACACAGCTGACCTTGAAACTATATATAAGTAACAGCTTTGAGTTCAAATGCTAATCGAAGAAAGTAAAGGCATGTCACTAAGCGTAATGATTCCGTGACATGTAAAATCCAGTGATTTGTGTGATTTAACGATCATAGGTCATAGCAACACCATAGATGGAATACATGCATCATTTAAAGCGACAATACTAAAGCAAATTTACAAGTATATTACCATACCACACAAATCATAGAAACTGAACAGCAAAGCAAATTTACCTCTGCAAAATAGAAAACCCCAGCAGAACAGACCAAATCACGCGTCTTCTTTGTTGTAGCCCTTGTCCAACACAGAAATGA
Source organism: Rhododendron griersonianum (assembly GCA_018127125.1). Classification (NCBI taxonomy): domain Eukaryota; kingdom Viridiplantae; phylum Streptophyta; class Magnoliopsida; order Ericales; family Ericaceae; genus Rhododendron; species Rhododendron griersonianum. The sequence goes on along the minus strand of CM030792.1, from coordinate 32,713,982 downwards.
ATCAATAAGAAATCGTGCGTCTCCTTTGAAGGACAGCAACAACCGCTACAATAGTGCTTTGAGGCTGAGAGAGTACAATTTCTTGAGTAAAATCAAGACAACCATTATAAGGGCCAAACAACACTGTCTATATCCAACCCTGTTTAGTAATCAATCAGCAGTTCATACAACCTACCATTACCGCTAACCAAAAACCAAATGACTATTTTGTTTAGACATCATAAAATTCAAATAGAATCCCCAGCATTTCCCGTTCTTTTCTTGAGTTCACGGCCATGTAGAAGATTTTTAAAAAAAATACTAAAACAAGGAGGGCTTAACTTATAAAATGATGACTTGATTTAAAATTGGAATGATACAGAGAAGAATAGCATGGCCCCTGTGCAAGGATGACACGCACAAATCGAGAAATGGTCCAAATTTTTTGATAAGCCAGAGGAGGTTCAACAGGAAATCATTCAGTTCTATAAAGGCTTGATAGGTACTAAATTTCAAAGTAGAACAGATGCTACAACTTGTTTACAGCAGATTATTAGGAGGAAAGTCCCTGACTCTATGCAAAGGGACCTTGTTAAACCTGTTACAGTGGAGGAAATCAAGGGTGCTCTCAAGTCCATAAAGGGGGATAAGGCTCCAGGCCCGGATGGCTTCTGCTTTAGTTTTTTCCAGAATAATTGGGACATTGTGGGGCAGGATTTGATTGATGTTGTTCTTCTTTTCTTTGAGAAGGGCTATATTCTTAAGGAATGGAACTCTACTGCCCTTCCTCTGGTTCCAAAGACTTCAAATCCCACTTCTATTAAGGAGTATCGACCCATTGCTTGTTACTAAGGTGTTAGCTAATCGAATGCAACAGGCTCTGCCAATTGTAGTGAGTCAATCCCAATCGGCTTTTATTAAAGGCAGAAGTATTGTTGATAATGTGTTGCTTATGCATGAGCTTATCAGGAACTATCATAGAGATTATGGATCTCCTAGATGTGCTATCAAAGTTGATATCATGAAGGCCTATGATGCTGTGGATTGGGATTTCTTGCTGGATACAATGAAAGCTATGGAGATTCCTGCCATTTTTGTGGGTTGGGTAAAGGAATGTATTACAACTCCTAAATTCTCTATTATGGTTAATGGAGGGCTTGAAGGGTACTTTTCAGGAGCTAGAGGTCTTAGGCAAGGGTATCCTATCTCTCCTAACCTTTTCCTCTTAGTTATGGAAGCTTTCTCTTCCTTGCTACAATGGAATATAGAAGCTGGGGAGTTCAAGTACCATCCAAAATGCCAGGCTCAAGCAATTTCACATGTTGTGTTTGCAGATGATATTTTTATCTTGAGTAGTGCTCATGAGAAATCCTTGCATATTATTTTACAGACTTTGAAGGATTTTCATGGGTTTTCTGGAATGCAGCCCAACTTGCTCAAGAGTGCAATCTATTTTGCTGGTGTCCCTAGTACAACACAGTAAGAGCTGTCTCAGTTATTGGGCATTCCTGTGGGACAACTTCCAGTGCAGTATTTGGGGGTTCCCTTAACAAGTACTAGATTAACTTTAGTTGACTGTGCTGTCTTGAAAGAGCGGATTTTGGCAAAAATTCATAGTTGGACCCAGAAATTTCTTTCGTATGGAGGAAGGGCCCAACTAGTTCAATCAGTTCTCGTTAATATCCAGAGTTACTGGAGCGCTACCTTTATTTTGCCTCAGAAAATTATCAAGGAGATTGAGAGTTTGCTTTGTGCTTTCTTATGGTCTGGAGCAGATTTAAAGCACACTGGTGCTAAGGTTAGCTGGGCCAACCTTTGTGTCCCAAAGAATGAGGGAGGCTTGGGTTTTAGATCCATTAAAGAGTGGAACAAAGCTGTCAACATGAAGCATCTCTGGGCCATCAGTCAAAAAGCTGATACGTTATGGGTTAAATGGGTTCATGTTTATATCTTGAGAGGTCAAAGTTTGTGGGGGGTTCAGATTCCTTGTGAGGCTTCTTGGGTGATTAGGAAATTGCTAAAGCTGAGAGATACTTGCCAAGAGTGGATTAGGTATGTCATTGGTAATGGTACAGACACTTTCTTATGGACAGATTATTGGCATCCTATTGGGGCTTTATACAAGAGATTTGGAGAGACTGTGGTGGCTCATAGGGGAAGAGCATTACAGGCCAAGGTCTCTTCTATCATTGATGAGGGTGTTTGGAAGTGGCCTAGGCAACGTAACAAGGCTATTATGGAAATTATGAGGGAAACTCCTGATGGGTTTCTGCCATCTCCATCTGCTAGAGACACGGTTATATGGACTCTGACTGCAGATGGTAAATATTCTGCCAAATCAGCTTGGGAGGCGTGTAGGCACCGAAATCCCATTCAACCTTGGCATGCTATTGTGTGGTTTGGTTATGGAGTTCCTAGGTGGAGCTTTATTGAGTGGCTGACTGTTTTGGGGAGATTGCCTTCTCGAGATAGGTTGGTGAGTTGGGGTATGGTGGTGTCTCCTCAGTGTGTCCTGTGTTCGTCTGGGATGGAGTCTCACGCTCATCTATTTTTTGATTACCATTTTTCTTCCTCAATTTGGCAACAAATACTGTCTAGGAATGGTATTACTCGATCTATATTGCCCGTCTCAGGAATTGGAATGGGCAGTCCAGAACAGAAAGGGAAAAGGGCTCCGGAATTCTCTATAAGCTCTCTTTGGCAGCCTCCATTTATTATATTTGGGGGGAGCGCAACCTAAGAATTTTTCAAGGCAGACCCAGAGATGTGGCTGCGGTTTCTCTGACCATCTTTAATTCAATTCGAGCTAAGGCTTAACTCTTGGGCAACGATGAAGTTCTCGGCCCAGAACCGAGGTCTTTGTGATGCTTGGCTCCTGGACTCTAGTATTTTTGCTGTTAACAATTGTTGATAGGATGTTTTCCTGTTTTGAGTTGGTTTTTTGCCTACTGTTGGGGCTTTTGATGTATAGGTTTCCAAGGGGATGCCCCTGTTGCTTTGTGTAGCTTTTTGGCTCCGTTTGTTAGTATAAAATTTTCACTTACCAAAAAAAAAAAACAAAGAAAAAAACAAAGAGAGCAATTCCATACAGTAAACATTACCTTTTGTCATCTTGAGTTTTGTCATCAATTTGAATATAATCACTTCAGGTGGTTTCTATCCAGTGTCACTTCCTGTATCATCCACTCTAATCCGGTCCTAATTTCATTAGATTACCAACAAAAGTTTTAAAAAAAAAAAAAAAGGATTATATGAGACAATTGTTGAAAACCTGTATATGGTAGATTTCTTTTAATTTTGATTCCCAAAAAGGGTGAAATTCAAAAGAACTCTCACCCAAAAGAAAATGGGTAGAAACCCTACGATAAAAACTAGAAACCTACAACAGAACTATTAAGAAAACTCATCCAACAAATCACACCAAAACTATACTTTCTCAGTGACTCTCACAGTCACATATCACAATCCAAACAAACCCAAACTATCTAATGTACAAATAAGAAAATCAACAGAACATTTAAAGCATCAAAAACAATCAACGAATTACAGCAAAACTAACTTGGGCACCCAGTTACCCCTCAGATAGAAGAGATTCGGTAAAGATGATGGGAAAGAAAAACAGTAATATACAAAATTGAAATTGATCGGCAATCTAACTCTGCATGTGTGGGTGTGTGACAAACACACATGGGCCTATTGTCTAAAGCCTTATTCATATGCAGGACTAGTTGGATCCAATAGGCCCAACCATAAATTAATTTGGGTCAAGCAGCACAAAACCATAATTTTCTAAAACCTTTATCTAAACCTCGTTCACGGTCTTCCAAATAACCCGAAATTCTCTCACCATCTCCACTATTAGGTTTGCAGATTTATCGAATTTCAGTACAAATATATATATATATACATATGTACATATATATCAGGGCGGTTCAAGAGACACCCAACCCCGCGAGAAATTAGCAAAAAAAATGACTGGGAAAGACTTGATCTGAACAGTTTTTAGCTTAGATTTAATCAACGGTTCAATTAAAAACTGCTCAAAACAAGCACTTCCCGGTAATTTTTTTTGCCAATTTCTCGTGGGCACCCTTAAAATCACGTTCTGCACACATTGAGCGGCTCGGATCATAAAAATTTGATCGGGAACTATGAGATTGAGATTTGGGGTGTTTTTTTAAGTGTTTATTTGGTTGTCCCTTGATCGAGCAAAATATATGACCGAGAAGTGCTTATTTTGAGCAATTTTTAATTGAACCGTTCATTAAATCTAGGTTAAAAACTGCTCAGATCAAGCATTTTTCGGTCATTTATTTTGCTAATTTCCCGCGGGTACCCTTAAAATCACGTTCTGATCGCATTGAGCGGCTCGGATCATCAAAATTTGATCGGGAACTATGAGGTGTTTTTTTAGGTGTCTAATTAGTTGTCTCCGGAACCGCCCCGATATATTATATATATATATATATATATTTGCTTACGGATCTGTTTATAAATTATTATTCCATCAATTTTTATTGCGATTTTTTCGATGATTCAATTCCATTTTGCTCTCATAAATAGTCTTGTTTGCATTTGTTTTACCCTCCCCTTGAAATGCAAATCAGAATACGCGATGAGCTACAATCAATAAAGGTTGGCTTACCAGCCCGTTGCGTAATTTTCTTCTATTGCTGTGGTGTCAAATGGACCTAACGACATTCAAATCTCTTGTTTTTGCATGATTTTCTTTGATTGTTTTCTTCTGGGTATTCACAAGAATCATAGTTGTACTTTTGTTTTGAGAACAAAAAACAAATGATGAATATTATCTTATCCTACACACTGAATCATTGTTGAATAAGAAACCAACTGATTTCCTACATAACTAATGTAGGCAAATCATGATTGAACGAGGAAACCAAATGATACCCAAGTAACTTCACCATTTATGCCAAAGACATGGTAGTACGTGTGTGACTTAACTGGAGGAGCGGATTATCGCATCTAGGTTTGTGCGAAGAAATTCAGGTCTTGAAAACTCTTGTAATAAGTTAATAACCCACAGGTACGCAAGCAAAGAACGAGGCTAGGGCTTTCAATCTCAACTCTACATATTACGATGATTCGGAAGATGGAGAACACGAAATAGAGAAAAGAAACAACCAAGCAATCACGCAAGAACACAAAGATTTACATGTTCTGTTTAGGCATAAGCTTAAACGTACTCCACGGACTGTATCCGAAACTGTTAAGAGAGGCATAACAATTAACAGCCCTGTTGGGATTTGTCCCATATCGGTTAATTATCTCCTCCAAAACTAGTATATGAGCCTGTGCAGCCTCTCCACTCTTTGCCAATTGGTTTGGAGTTGGATGTTTTAAGACAGAGAACAAAATCCTAGAACTCCCCAAGGTTCAATGAGAAAAATAGGGCTAAAATCCTAATCACCTCAACTTATATTCTCTATCTACACCTCTGTTGGTCTGTGTGTGTGTGAGAGAGAGAGAGATTGTACCTGAGACAAGATGAGTACGGAGAGACGAGACTTCCCTTCCGCAACCTTCTTCGTATATGAATCAAAGACAGATAATCAAAATGTGGATATCTTGAAACCTTAACAGGTAAAACCAATCAGCAATGGATATCCTAAAACCATAACAGGGGAGTAAAAGAATCGATAAGGGTTAGGGCAAACATACGATTGGAGAATTCAGAAGCGACCGTTCTAGAAGGCCTCCCATTCCAATGTACGCCAAGACTCCCATTCCCACGTACGGCAGCCTTCGTATAGCAGTAGCACATCTCCTCTCTCTCTCTCTCTCTCTCAATTCCCACCATTTTAGGGTTTGTTTCGCAGAGGAGAGACTCTAAGGACTCGGCTATGGCCTGGTCGGACACCATTGTTGCTGCTGCCTCTCTCTCTCTCTCTCTCTCTCTCCAACAAAAAGCAAAGATTAGTTTCAGGGTATTCCAGCTTTGTTGTATTAGTCGAGTTAGATAAGTAGGCGATATGTGGGTGTTTCGTGTTTAGGCAACTAGTACTATTAATAATGGGTTTTGCGTTCATAAGCCAAACGGGACGGCTTATTTACTTTTTTGGTCCCCAATCCTAACATTTAAAATGTGTGTCAATTTGGTCCCCACCCCTAACGACGTCCCTCTTGTCTGTTAAATGAAGGCATCAATGGTATTTCACTCCCAAACACTACAAAATATATATATATCAACAAAAAAAATACAAAAGCATCATTGGCCTTGCCAATGTCGATCTGAAGAAAACCTATCCTCAACTTTTGGTTTTGGGGAAGAAGACAAACTGTTCTTGAATCTTGATTAGAGGTCCAAAAACAAGAAAGCTGATCCCAATATAACTCAAAAATCAACTCAATTCAAAGGGCAAAGCACACTGATGCCAAAGATTGGTAGAGTCTCCGTGTTCGGTGTTTGGACTATGGATTGCATGTGAACCTGTGGTTACGGCCCGGGTAGGAGATCCGGCGGGTGTCGCCGCCCTAGCCGGTTTGAACAAAGATTGGTAGAGGAGAGTGTTCGGCGGTTGGATGAGCAAACAACTTTCTTGTTTTTGGACCTAATTTTTGGCATCAGTGTGCTTTGCCCTTTGAACTGATTTGAATTATAGAAACCATTCAAGCAAATAATACGTGCTCTATGGACAACTTTCAAAACATGTGGCCAATTTTTAAGCTGCAACCATGTATCCTAAAATTAGGAAAATTCGTGCATCCGACGTCTAGACATGTGTCAAGTACGACACCCGTATCCAAGTGGGGATAACAAAGCTAGAGGCATAGATTTGTCCATAGCAGACATAAATGTGAACCGAAGAACATAAGAATAAGTGTTAAAGCATCCGACTCATAAATAACTGACAATGAGGGGAGAGGCTGCCCAGGCTCATATACTAGTATTGGAGGTGATAATTAGCCGATGTGGGACAAATTCCATGAATAAGCAAGTAGGGAATATAAATTAGAGGCAGCAAAGACCAATTCTTTACAAAATCTGTAATAGAAATATTTAATAAGGCAAATCTATTCCAACAATAGGAAACAATTATAGGAAACAAATCCGAGAACACAAATATTATCTGGAAGAAGGCATTGCAAGTCATCAAATAGGAAGAAAGTGAAAAGGAGATAAACGCAAGAGGAGTGTTCCACTCTATAACCTGCAACATCAAAAAAGCCAGAGCAAGCAATCTAAAAGATGTGATCAATTCTAAGTTTTACCTGCACCGATTTTGTTTTTGTGCTACTGCTTTCAAAACAACCCTTATTATGCCATTTGGTATATAGATTCTGAAGTCCATAAATTTTCAAGGGGGGCCTTAACCGATGAAGACAACCTTCCAAAAACCTTAATGAAGTATCCTAAGATTCTAGTACAAGTACCCTCAAATGGATATCAAATTTACAAACGTCTTCTCCACATATGACCTTTTCCCAAGCGATTGAAATATGTACCCACTTGTGAACAACTTTAAATTAGGATACTTCTTTTTTTTTTTGGTAACTAATTAGGATACTTATCTTGCATTTTTTATGACAGACTTGATAGTGGATGAACTTATTTGTCCAAAGAATTTAAAAAGAGGTTACACACAACAACTTAGTGTCAAATCATTTATTCAGTTCTGATTAAAAAAAAAAAAGGGGGGTCCTTCATTCAGTTCCTTCTTGCATGCACACTACAAGGTCCAACATATATATAGCCAACAACCTTACAGGTAATGAAGGCCGATCACAACAAAAATAGGTAAGACACTAAGTGAACAACTAAAGCAACCACAATAAAACAAGCATCAAATAAGGACTCCACAAGAAGCTGCTAAAAAAAAGGCCAATGCATCAGCAAAGACAAGCCTATTGGTACCGAATAAAAAAAACAAAAAAAAAACCACAAAAGAAAAAGGAACCTAGACTAAATATTACAGATTACTAACTACCGAAGAACAAAGATACATCTCGGAAATTAAAAAATGACGAAAGAACAAGGCAATTCCAAATAGAGGCATAGCAAAGCAAGAATCAAGTAACTTTTCCTATTTTGTTTCATGTTTTTCATTCCGTAGATGCAGAGAAAAAACTAAATTAAATAAAAGACAATCAGACTATATATTCACAGAAAAGAAAGGCAATAAGCATTACAGACCAAACAGTCAAGTTCATGGATGCCAACAAAACCCATGCTAATAAATTGACTTCCCTCATAGTAAAAAGGTCATTGATTCCTCACCAAGATTTCAACCGAGCAGCAACTCATGAGTGCCTTATCATCCCTGTAGTGCAATGGTACGTGCAAAAGGTAAGAACATGTCAAACTGGTAAGCGCTAATCAACACTATTAACTAATAAAACGGCACTTCATGCATCCAAACTCATCAAATCGACCATTACAGAGAAGATGACGATTTTTTTTAAGCCATGACATACAATTCAAAGTAAACCAAAACAGCTATTGCAGGTAACCCTTCGACCGGCATTTCCCTTTCTTTTCCTATGTTTAACACCACGTGTAAGAAAGAAAAAAAAGGAGCAGTTCCAAACAGTAAAGTAATACCTTCTGTCATATTGACTTCCGTCAGTTGAATTGGAATCAATTCAGGTGGTTTCTGTCCAGTGTCATTGCCTTGTATTATCATCGCTAATGTGGTACTAATTTCATTAGATTACAAACAGCAAAACAAGAATTATAAAAACCATGCAATCAGATGATGTGTATAAGAGGAAATTTTTTGAAAACTTGTATATGTTCAAACCCATTCCATTTTAATAACCACGGTTTTTATCACTTGGCGACTTGTGTTACAAATCTGTATACTTCTTAATAAAAAGAAGGGTGAAACAAGAATTATAAAACCATGCAATCAGATGATATGTATAAGAGGAAATTTTTTGAAAATCTGTATATGTTAAAACCCATTCAATTTTAATAACCACTGTTTTTATCACTTGGCGACTTGCGCTACAAATCTGTATACTTTTGTCACAAAAGAAGGGCGAAAAGAATAAACTGATGAAACGTAATAGGAAAAAAAGAAAGAAACGAAGTCGGCAGTGAAATGAGAACGGTGAGGAAAAACAGAAGATCTGTATTCTCAAAGCCAACAGCAGCACATCAAATGACAGAATTGCAGAGAAAACAAACTACTAAGACTGAATAAAGCTTAGAAGGAAAATTATTCAACATTATGTATAAAAGAACCTCATTTATTTGAAGAATGTTCTGAGCTCAACCTCTAATCTCCAATACTATCCACCTCACTAATCAAACTTGACCAATCATGAGAAAAAAGTCAACAAGGACAACCACGCAAAGTCCAGGGCTCTGAGGTCTTTTAAAGGAGAATTCGCCTTTTGAATTACAATGCCCCAAACGGTAAGAGGGAAAGATATCCCCAAAATGTGAGGTGCTCACACAGGTCCTAGATATCAATGGTACATTGATGAACAAATTATTGAGTATCCTTCTTTTCTATTATTTTTTGTCAAGAAAAGCGGGGTACGAAAACTTACTCAAGCCATAATATAGAAGCTATACGTAGATCCTGGGTTTCCTCACAAGGGGTTCCTTTTACGTATTCTACTTAATAGCAAAAAATTCACTTCAACTTACGATATAGAGGAACATGAACGATTGCAGAAAACGTGCATACTGTAACATATTATCACAAGAGGCGGGTACACGGGATGCATGTGCACATAATACATCAAGGATTAGACACAGCTCGTCCAGTTAAGACAAAAATCATAGTACAAATTAAAAAAGGGTTCAAAATTTTTAGATGCTAAATCAAATGAATAGCATGTAAAATTATCAGTTGGCACATAAATAGCGGGTATACAAAATAGTTTGTCATTAGACTCATTACAAACTGACTTTAGGTAGGGTGGGACAAAGCTGTATGAAATTGCTGCCAAATTGAATGCCAATGGAAGAAATTCTGATGGAATGCACAGAGGAGAGGAAGACATGAAAGTGGGAAAGAGAGGAGAGGGGACGCAAAGTAGGGAGAATGGCAGTTTTTTCACTCTTTTTCCAAAAAAGAATTGGTTATCCCATTTTGCCCCTTGCAGTTATTGTAAAAAATGGATATTTAGTTTGAGGAAACAATATAAGCATTTATAAAGAAAATCAAAAAACGTGTGCCCGTTAAAGCCCAATTTTATAGGTATGATAAAAAGAAAAACCTGATATGGCTTCGAAAAGAACCAGACACCAACTTGTGCTCTCTAGTTATACTAGTATAGATACCTATGGGTCACAATTAAACTGAATACAAAGCTGAAATACATATGCATGGAACTTCAAATTTCCAAAGGTTGCTACAAATTGTTCATGATGCCAAACATAAGCTGAAATCATAACTAACGAAAAATAATTCAAGTCCTCCGTATTTATTCATTAACAAATAAGCATAAATTCCCATAAAATGCTCAAAACAAATACTAAGAATGAAGCAAAGGAAAGTAGTGACTGGATGAAGCACAATCATGCAAAATGATTCTTTTCAGGGAGTAAAGGTCTTTTGAAAGCCTTAAAGCGAATCAAGGGGTCAAAGTCATTTCAAATGCAACAAAGTTGACCATTGCGTTCCACAATTTCAGAATGTCACATACTTTCAAGAACTTCCAACATATACTCAGTTTGAAAACACCTTTCAGATTAAGCATGTGTGTATTACAATGACAACATTCAAACTTCTACATACACTTTGTATAGGAAAATAGTTGAGGAAAAACATTTTTTAGGGGAGTCCAACAGCTCAAACTATAATAAAAGTAATTCAAATTCAAACCTTCCTCGTTGTACTGAGAGAAGAGCATCAATTGCTCAGTGTTAACCTTCCTCGTCATTCAATACCACTAACATTAATATCAACAAATACTAGGGGGAATGCCTCGTGCAACACACAACCATCGTGCCCGTTTATTTGATTGTGTAAGTTGTTTTTTGATACCGTGGTGAAATATTAGGGGGCGGGAAATTGTATTTGAGTTCTGGAGTGCATTTGTTTTTAAAATGAGATTGTTATTACTGAGTTTTTTTCAATTTAAACTCCCTCTCTCATCTGTACTTCTCGAGATCATCAGTTAGCATTAAACTAGGTTTGATTATACTCATCATTTATGCATTTCGGATTCATATTTATGTGAGATTGAGTGACACTCATCATACAACCACAAGATCACGAGTCAATGAGGTTTACTACTCTCCAAAGTATTTAGGCTTGGTAAATGGAAGCCGACCAATAAGGGATTCAAATTAAGTTTACTTGCGACTTATAGATGAATATACCAGCAAACAAACTCTGATATGAAAACCAAAGCGATGCATTCCAACAGAATTGACCTGTGGTAATCTTACTTGAAAGAATGGAATTCAAAACCAAAAGAATCCAAATGCTGAATTATCAACAGCTCCACAAGAACTCAAGAAAAGCGCCCACCTCTCTCACCACCCAAGAAAACAAAACCCACCATTGCTCACATCGTCAAACAAGAAAACAATGGTCTTATCCATCAAAGGAATGAGGCTCTTTTCAACCAAAATACACCACATTAACCATGAATGGTGTCCTACAGGTTTCTCCCTTTCCAACACACCATCAAACTTCTTCCATATACAGGATCTTTTCCCTTGTTTCTCAAAACACCTAAGACACACCAAACCCTTGTATGGGGTCTAGCTTACCGGATCCATTATGAAACTTCCGGGCTCCATCTTCTTATTAGCACATTATACTTTGAACTTGGACTTAAGCAAAGCAATCAAGAGGAACGTTTACACAAAAATTGAGTGACACACAAAACTACTCACCCTTGCCTTTGGAACCAGAATCCAGTAAGACCACCAGTTAACTCTCTTTCTTTCTCTCGATCATCATAAGCACTGTTACTTGAATATACCCCTTCCATGAAACTACGATTATCCCTCCGACTTTCCATCCATTACCATATGTGACTGACACTCCTTATACCACCACAAGACACGAGTCAATAAAGTTTATCACTTGAGAGATTTTCCAAAGTTATTTAGGCTTGGCAAATGGAAGCAGAGCACCAAAGGGAATTGAAATAAGTTTCCTAGAGTCTAGAGACCATTACCATAGTGCACAATAAGCTAGAATGAGACAAAAATAAACAGCATACTAGCATAGTCATTTGATATAAAGCAGTCATACCAGAAAACCACAGGGTAAAAATGTGCTACTCTAAGTCAAGGATTAGAAATCTTACCAGCTTAATCAAGCCGTCCCACCCGCAAGTTGCCACTTTACTTTGTTCCAGCGGATGCCACTCGCAACCAATGCATACCCCCCCCTTCATGAAACTTGAGAGTTCTAAAGACTTTGCAACTCTTCCAGTCCCAAAACCAGCACTTACCCTCACCATCTCCCGACATGACAAACCTTCCATCCGATAAGCATATCCAGCCACTATTTGCCCCACAAACCTTTTCTTCCTATTAAGCTGAAATCTCTCCCTAGTGCTGTAATCTGATTGTCCAAACTCTGCGCTGCTAGCCAGTTTCTGTTTGTGTGCAGGGATATTGATGGCATAGAATGCATATGAGGCTCGCTAATATACTTTATAACGACAGGTATCCCAAATTCCCATACCCGGAGAGACTTGTCATCACTACTAGTAATAAATCTTCTGTTGTCGTCTACGAATGTGATCGTATTAACTGCTCCTAAATGCTGATCATACTCTTGGGTGATTTGACCGGTATTCATAACCTCCACAATTTTTGACTGGTATTTTTGTCACTCATGCCCACCAAGAGTATGTTCTGCTTATCCTCATCTGGGTTCAACCTAACCACATAAAGTATCTTCCCGGATGAGAATGCCGATATCACTTGCCCCGTTTTAGTATCCCAGTACTTGATGTTCTTATCATACCCAGCTGACAAAAACTTAGACCCATCATTACAAAACCAGATATCACGAATTGCCTCGCCATGTACCATTCATACACTTGCTTGAATTGAACACGTCCCAAATCTTCACCTTCGTATCCATCCCCGCAGAGAGAAGCAAATGCCTGTGCCTAGGGAAAACCCTAATCGCGGAAACCCGTTTCGTATGACCACTCCACGTGTGCACCAGCCTCTTCGGTATGTACCTATGGTCATCCGTGGCTTTTTGCGTCCTTAGACAGCACGATCCATGACCTACCCTGATAATCACTCTCCTTCCCGTGGAACGTGCTCTTATCGGTGAAGACCTCGCCCTTATCGCGATCCCCTCTCTTCTCATCCTCCTACTTCGCGTACGCCTCCGTGTACTTCACGAACCCTAGCTTGTGGTTGTTCATGCCCTGCATTGCTGCATACCTTGTAATCGAATATTTGGTTGGTTGACTTTAGAAATACACTACTATATGAAGATTCTATATCCTTCTCTTTCCTTGGCCGGAAACAAATCATCATGCTCAAGTCCTTTGCAGTTGCAGCTATCAAATAGTTTAATTTTGAAACTTTCATCCAAAGACAATGAATGCAGATACTTGTATCAGTCTCACACTATGTCTTCACCCAAATCTCTACACACCATACAAGGCTGAGAAATAAAGTTGTAATAGGCATGAATTGCACCTTCTAAGTCAGACATCTAGTTTCTGAAGTTTGAGAAGCCAGTCTAGTAATCCTGATCTGAAAACAGTTTCAGCAACAAGGTGTAGGAAATTCGTCGGGCGTAGGCCATCATCTGTCCAAATCACAGACCTGAGAATGTCTTTTTTCCCAATCATATGACTAGTGCCATCACCCCCACCACCCAAGCCTCCATATATTAGGGAACCGTTCAAGAAAACACGGAAGTTTTTCTGAGGATTAACAAAGAGAGCCTTGATTGCTTTATGTACTCTGTCCTTGGATCCAGAGAACATATCGAGCAGATCTTATTCACTTAGTTCTGATACCTGCGGAGAAAAATGGCCCTGTTGTATTTACCCAAAAAAAAAATGACCCTGTTGTATTTACCCAAAAAAAAATGACCCCGTTGAGACAATAACCTAAAATGACTATCAAATAAGTGACTGCATCAGATCTAGAAGAAAGCAAGGTGGAATTATATTGAATATATGAATTTCACACTTGAATAAGAGCTTTCTCATTATCAGCTCACACTCAATGAGAAAAAGTGGGAAAACAAAATGTAACTCTCTTTCATGCAATTTCAACGACTGGCAGTGTTCTAAAAGGCGGCCGCCTAGGCCGATTAGTCCCCACCGAGGTGCTAGGCAGTAGTCTGACGCCTAGATTATACAGCCAACTAGTCGGGCAACTAGTCCCCGCCTAGGTGCTAGGCGCCCCTTTTCCGCCCGACTAGTGCCTAGCGATTTTTAGAACATTGACGACTGGTGCATTCTGAAGCGGGCTATTCTCTTTTTAACGACATTTCCCTCAGATATATATATCTTGAAAATGGAAGAAACCCACATTTTGGCTACTTTGAGGAAAAAACATATTAGATAGTTTCATAGTCATGCTAACAAAACATTAAACAAAGTTAATAAACCCCCTGAAGAGAATGGATCCAAGATGTTGATTGAGGAAAGCACCTTTATCTCAACACTCAACAGATATGCAAACTTGATCTTTAAGACTACATGGGGGAAAAGAAGTCTATCATCAATTCATCATAACCAGCTTGCTTTGCTCCATATATAGGAGCGTTGCAAGAATCAATGTGAAGCTACTTACCCAAAAACATCAGAATAATAATAAACTGAAGTCATATGCATGCATGTTTTCCCATGAAGACACCGGTCATGTCTTTCTAAAGCCAATCATCATATGATAAAGTAGTTAATTACTCAAGCTAAGCAAAAAATGAAAAAAAAATTCACCACAACTCCAACAGGCCAATCCATTTCTGATAACAATATATTCTCTGGTCGGCGTGGTCGCACGCGCTTCTCTTGCTATCGCTATTACGTGTATGCAATGTAATAGACAGAATCAAAGGGTTACTCTGAAAACAACTTAAGTATCATTAGCTAACAATAGAAGAAACCAAAACTCTACTTAAAAGATGAGAAGATCAGAAGACTACTTAAAGAAGCGGAAAGTTCAAGAGAAGGAAAAACAAAAAACAAAGCTAAGCTAAGAAGTGTTTAGGCAGTCAGAGGTATGTATGCTTATGGGAAAAGTAAAATCTCAAAAATCAAACTGAAGTGTTCTTACGAAAGGTACAAATTAAGAAAGAACACATTGAAGTTCAAACCCTCCTTTGCAACCTTTTTGGGTTCAAGACCAGTGCATTATAACTTCTTTTTTCCCAGAATCCCGTAAAAAGCTTCCTGACTTTTATTTTTCAACTGAAGTGTGTGTCCTTTGCTTGCATAAAAGTCCCTGAGCTATGGTCTGGTAACAAACTTTAACTTTTTTGTTTTATTTCCCGCTATTTCATTGTAGCCGAAGAGGAAGCTATAGCTACTTGCTTTCGAGGACTGAAAAAGTCTCTTAGCGAAGCTCTAAGAAGTGGTGTTTCAAACAGACCAACCTTACACGAACATAGGTTAGAAATTAGATATCCCACTTAAAAATCCCACCAATGTGAACGAAATTCAAACACAACACATAAATAGATACATACAGGTTTATAATGAGAATCCATGCATGGGCGGCATTAAAACAATACTCATTTGAAGCTGCTGCATGCCCACAGTGAAAAAAAGAGTACAACATCAGGGAGCCAAGCTTGGCTGAATCAAATCAACAATCAATACTCCTGAAATAATTATAATAGTTAATAATCAGAAACCCTAAGTCTGTAAATCAAATATAAACATCAACAATATAATTAGAAGCCCTAAATACTTAGTTAATAATCAGAAACCCTAAGTCTGTAAATCAAATACAAACATCAACAATAAAATTAGCAGCCCTAAATACTTAGTTAATAATCAGAAACCCTAAGTCTGTAAATCAAATACAAACATCAACAATATAATTAGAAGCCCTAAATACTTATATTCCCTGAAACCCATATTCGAAAGAGAAAGAAAGACGACACCACACGACTGCGGTCCGAAAGGTCTTCTTCTTCTTCTTTTAGGTTCAATTCAAATTTGGAAAGCTCTTCAAGAAGAAGATGTTAAACAATACACGGAAATTCTTAAGGGGAAAAAAAAAAAAACCTTGGTCTGACCCGAACTCGTCGTCCGTAGTAGTAGAAGCGAATACTCCTTCGCGATCCCCTCTCTTCTCATCCTCCTCCTTCGCGCGCTCCTCCTCCGCGTACTTCACGAACCCTAGCTTGTGGTTGCGCATGCACTGGGTGAGGCCGTCCTTGGCGTAGGGGTGGGAGGGACCGTAGATTGGGGCCCAGAGCTGGTCGTAGGCGGGGTTGAAGGTGACGAGGTGTTGGGTGGTGTCGAGGGGCTTGGTTAGGGCTCGATTGGCGGCGCCGGCGGCGGTTGTGAGGGCGAGCATGGTGTCGTCGACTTTGGGGGCGGCGGATTTGGAAGGGAAGGTGCGTGCAGAATGGAGAGGAGTTGGGGGAGGAGTGGTCGGAGGCGGTGGAACTAGGGTTTGGTATTGACTTGTCTGGTTGCTGGAGGTGGTGGTCGTCGTCGTCCATGGCGTTGTGATTGTTCGAATGGGGAGGGTGGGAGAGAGAACGATGGAGATAAAAAGGGGTTTGAGTCTGAGATTGTCGAGACTTGAGAGAGAAGAAAAGGTGGGTTCGACCGTTGTGGGTTTTGATGGATACCGAGGCGGTGATTCTGTTTGTGTTTAAGAGCAATTTGAAATTTGCACTTCACTCTTTGTACTTTTTGTTATAACGTGCGAGGATCTCTGTATAAAAAGTAAATTGTAGATTTAAATGAAATGAAATGAAATGAAATGATATAGTATAATTAAGGGGTGAATTCGGTTCGGTTCGGTTCGATCCAAATATTTTCATGACCGATCCCGACCGGAGTTCAGTTCGGATCGGATCGGATCGGGGATTTCGGTCCGCCTGAAATATAAATTTTTCATTTAATTTAAAGTATATATATGTAAAATATATATATATAATCAATCGGTTCGGTTCGGTCTAGTCCGAAAAAATTCCGTCATTACCTCGACCGAAAACCTAACCGATCGGTCAATTTTTTCGATTTTTTTCGATCCGTCGGGTTTTATAACACCCCTATATAGTAGTGAGTATAATATGATGCAGTAAGTATACACATACGATTTCTGGCTCAAGCGTGCTCATAAATGAAATGATATAGAGAGCATAATATGATATCCTTTATGTTTGCTTTTTTGTAAGGCTGCAAAAGCCCAGCTCAACTAGGGCTCGTTCAAACTCGACTCGAACTATAAATGAGCAAGATAGCCATTGACCAAAACTATTTGAATTGGACCACTAGGCTCTAAAAAAAAAATTCAACCCAAACTTATGGATTCGTTTTGGGTCTCTTCAAAATGAAAATGCAACAAAACACAACAACCCAAAAACTCATCCGCCTTGTAATGACTAATGAGTAACACTGTAACAATGAGGGGTTAAGTCAATAGGAGGATATAACATTCTTCGAAGCTCTCT
Organism: Rhododendron griersonianum; assembly: GCA_018127125.1. NCBI lineage: Eukaryota > Viridiplantae > Streptophyta > Magnoliopsida > Ericales > Ericaceae > Rhododendron > Rhododendron griersonianum. The sequence continues at coordinate 32,696,445 of CM030792.1, read as the reverse complement.
CGATGCATTTGCTTTTCCTATTGTACTGTTTTCATATTGGCATCTTTATGATTAATGGAAAAAAATTTGCTGTTCAAAAAAGAGTAACAATGAGGGGAAAGAGGGAGTCAGGTTCAAGTGACTTATTCTACTAAATTTTTCAATATTTTGTATTAGTGTGATAGCTTCGAAACTTAATTCATAAATTTAACCTCTTTAAAAGAGTAATAGTCGTAGATATTGTTCAAAAATTAATAAAATTGTCCTAAAGTATTTCACCAAAACAAAAGAAATTTTTTTAGTATGTACGTACAATTTGAATAACTTGTAGCCCAATTAACTAGCGATAAACAGATAATAAATAAATTGTTGAGTCTCCAAGAAAAACTACATAGTTCATAGCATACAAGATGATTCTTACATGTATGACTTTTATAATATGAAAAGTCATCAAAGACACTGACGAAATAAATTTTCTTCTCCTATAAACGAACAAGCAACATCGTATATTATATTTCAAAAGATTAATTTTTTTTACTTTTACATAAAAAGATATATCATGCATAATTTTATATGAGATTTTGACCCCATTAATCATATGTCGCGCCCGGGATTTTACCCTCGGCCGTCTCGACCCCGTTGAGAAGGCGGGAGGGAGGATAAGTGATCCAATTTCTATGAATGTTACTTAGTTTTGAAGGAGGAATTTTGTGTTCTATAAAAAGGGTTCGGATAATTTAGAAATTAGTTTGAATTTTAGAAAATGAGTGGTGTTTTGGAAAAGAAAGGGGCCGAATTTTCATCAAGCTACCTGCGTATCTCCGGGGAGAGGAGAATCAGATCCGACTGCAGTTTGAGCACAAAGGAATTTAGAAAATAACTCAGAGTTGTGACCGGGTATAGAGTTTAGGTGTGTCAGGTCACCTCTTGAATATACAAAAAAGTTCAAGTATTTAGAAAAGAATTACGCGAGCCCGAGAGCTCGATTTTTAGAAAAGAGTGACTTCGTTTTACTTTAGTAGAAAGGCTTAGTGTCACGACCCAAATTCATAAGTTAAAAATTTGTGACCAGCCAGTGATTTAAGAATCACCTCAGACCTTTACTAACTCATCCTTTTATAAATTATCAATTTATTGAATTGATAAAATAGAAATGAAAATATATACAGAGTTGTCTAATGTGCAATCAAAATGCATACACGCCTAACAACGTTATGGCCCACAGCTACAACACCACCAAATAACAATAGCGTTTAGAAACATAAAGTCACAGCAACAGTGATCACCAACTATTAACCACACGATAACCATATAGCCACCTTAGTTTATGTGTCCTGAAATGATTTCGTAAACACAATTAGAAAATAATTTGATCGAGAAGGAGATGGATTATTGAGTTCATTCTTCATTAGCTTAGCTAGCTTGGGACTTGCTATGTTGATTTTTATCTACTTCCATGTCTTCAAGTACTTTTGTTTATGTATTAGAACTTTTAAATAGAACACATTTGATACCATTCATGTTATGAATTGGAAATTCATATTTTTTGTGAGGATGGATCATATGAATGGTGGGATTTTGTTAAATATCTTTGATTTGATTGCATGCTTATATGGATGAATAGTTCTTATAGGGAATAGAGAATTGTATGGTGCATAAGAAGATGTTATGTACAGATCGTCAGATCCAAAAAGAAAAATAAAGTTTAAAGAAAGAGGTGGTGCTTTTTTGGGACAGGAAACGCTAGTAGCAAATGATTATGGTTAACTTTTCCAAACTCTATTCGCCACAGGAAAATAGCCATCGCAAAAATGCACATTAATTCCCATTGCAAATACTTGAGCACAGAACAAGCCCATCGCGAAGACGTTTTTGTCACCCCACCAACTGGTCGCCCTTCGTCCCGTCGCTCATGTCCCGTTGCAAATGCCATTTGCCACAATATTTTCACTATTAGCAACGGGATTTCCCCGTGGCAAAAAGTATTATTTCTACTAGTGACCCCAAATGATGCATGCATTTTCTAAAGAGTATTGACAATGAGCCGGGAGATCCCAAGAATGATTTGAGCAAGGATCCTTGATCATTAATTAAGCAGGCAGTGTGACATTGTTTCGGTACTCTGCAAGCGCCCACAATGGGTATATTTTCCTGTTGGCCGCATAATGTAGCATGCAGTTCTCCAGGAATACTCCGTTCATTTCCTATGGTAATGATCAAGTTAGAGGAGAAAATCAATAATACAATACAGTAAGGGAAAAGTTGTAAATCAAATAAAGCTTTTACTGTAGCAGAGAAAATGAGAAAGGCTTGAAGTTTGCAACTTGACATTTTTCAGTCAAACCCTCTCTGTTGGATACATGAAGTGAATGAATTACCTGCTGGGGGAATTCTTCGGTTTCCATTTGGGAATTGATTAGCAACTTGGCAGCACGATGTACAGGTGTTAGGTCTCTCTTAGCCTAGTTACAATGAAGAGAATGTTGCATACAAATTTTATATACGAATCTTTTGTTTCCTTAGCATATCCAACTAAGCATGGAATGCAAGAACAAGTAGTAGTAAAAGGTTTCACCTGACCAGAATGAATAAGACCCATCATGGCCCATGAAGTGTGCACCAAATTGGATTGGTTGTCTTCCAGCGGTATATATTCCTATTTTAAAAAAGAATTGAAAAAATGATGTTACATGTTTTTGTGATGCAAAGAATGAAATTAACATGGAATCACTTGAAGGAATTTGTCTAAGAAATTTAAAACCTTGAGGGGACCAGAAAGGTAGCTCTCTCCCCAGCCTCCGTTATGGCGTTGCGATGACAACAAAAATTGGACACCCTTACGCACAGCTGCACAATTGGAGTAAGTCTTCCCCCCTGCTGCTAAACCTCCCAACGCAAACCAAGAGGTGTAAGTGAAACAAAGACCCCAATTACCATACCTGCACATTCACATATGTTTCATGAGAGGAGACACGCATAGAGATGAAAGTAATTGTAGTGATTATGACAATGCTTTTGCAAGTGCAAACAGATACAATACCATGAGCCATCTGGCATTTGGTTATCTTCAAGAAAATGAACTGAGTCTACGATGAAAGCATCAATCTCCTTTTTGCGGTGTCCAGGATATAATTTCATGAATAACACCAAAGCCTGAATCGCTGATGCAGTGCATTCTACATACTCACGATCTACTACAATGTCTGCGAAAAACTCTGTAGGATTAAGAAGCTGAAAAAAGAAGTCGGCAGGAAACCCAAAAGGAAATTAACTAAAGAACCAATTTTTCCCTCATCTATGCTCAAAATCATTAAAAAGAACATCTTACCTCCAACCAAGCCCCTCCTTTTACAGGCTCCCAAGCTGATATACCTCCATTTTTACTCTGAAATATTGGAGAAACAAAAATGGCTTTTCATCCTTTATTTTACCTTGTACTCTATCTGGATAACAAGATCGGGATGTGGTAGTTGATATTTTGTGAAATTTTGAAAAACACCCTACTTGTAAAGAGAGGATGACATTCACGGCATCATACAACCTTTCTACTTCATGTTTCGGACCCAAAATTTCTTGTGGTAGTTGTGATAGCATCAGACAACACTATCTATACTTCCTTATAAAAGAGCCTGGTGTTTGTCGACTTCTTCTTCCCCAAAATACCCTTCCTACTTCTCCTCCCCCAAAACAACGCAGCGCCCCAAACCAAACGACATATCCTTCACACCCCAAACAAGTGAAACAACGTATCGAGTTGATCTACAAACGGCTCTCTCCATCTCAAACAAGTGAAACAACGTATCGAGTTGATCTACAAACGGCTCTCTCCATCTCAAACAAGTGAAACAACGTATCGAGTTGATCTACAAACGGCTCTCTCCATCTCTCAAACGCTCTCAACCGCTTCAATGGTTGTCAACTACAAAAAAACCCCTACAAACACACCCCCCTTCCTCTGACTCTCACTCCATATTCTTCTACGACCTTTAATGCGTTTTTGAACTGCTGTCGACATTCATCTTGGACGATCCATATCGAGCCCTTCATCCAGTTCTGAAGGATACAAGAATCCCACGACTGCCAAGTTACTCCTGCCAACAATATTTGCATAGTAAGTTCAATCTTTCTCATCCTCTGTCCCTCCATCTTCATTGATTGTAAACATCTACATAAGTAGAAACTTTGGCAACATATATCCCTGCTTTCAAAAGGATGGCACCATCAACATCAAACTGACGTCCCATTATGAAAAAAAAAAAAACTGATCTGCTGATGTTATGCACACCAATTGGTCGATGGAATTACTCAACATTACTGGGTGTTGGTTTAAGGGCTTTATTTTCCCTTGGTGCGAAGTGACCACAAATTAAACAGTTTTAGTTACATAATGGTATTGGGTTTTGAGTTCGTATCAAGCAAGCCCGACTCCATTGCCCCAAATTCATAAAGAGTACACATGTACTCATGTTACCTTCTAATTGATTGAACCAACCATGTTTTTTCTCCACCATTCGTGTCATAGGAGTGAATTTTAAGTTTTGAAATTGAGTAGTCAATTCTAGGTAAAGCACAGATCCTTTGTTTTCAAACAAATGCTAACCTCTTTATGCACCCGAACTGTTCCATTAAATTCGTAGCCAAAATTTTCTATTTGCCAACTGGTTTTAGAATTGCAAAAACTTGTTGGGTACTGCAGAAAATTGCTCTTTGAGCATGATGATGCTGTTTCCTTGCTCCTATTAGTGGTGTAACAATTTCAAGATTAATGAAATTTTTTTTGGCCATTCAAAACAAGGATAGAAGATATACATATGATCGAATCTATGTAGACATTTCAGTATCCATATGTGTTAGTTGTAGAAAGGCAAACATCACGTGAAGAAACAGAACTCTTTGTTTCTGAATAGTTGCGCTATCTTGTAGTACTCAGGCTGGGGATAGAGGTAGAAGTTTGTTTTGGAAAGATCCATATAGTTCTTGGGTGGTTCATTCTTCTTTATCAACATTAATTATCATGACGGATATCACGTTTTTCAAGAATTTAAATTTTAGGAGTGCACTTTATGATTTACAGTCCATTTCGATTAGGGCAATTGGGGAGAAAAGAAACAAAGGGTGAGAGAAATGGAGAAGTGTGTTCACTAATAGCTCTATTTTCCAAATCTCTCCAAAGAGAAAATTCATGGACTTATTACCCGTTTTCGCGACACCTTAAATGCCCATCTCTCCTTTCTTTTTTCTCTACTACTTTTAGAGAGCACGAAAGATTCGAGTTGTCGGAAGAGGTGAAGGCTAAATAATGCAACCTTCTTACTGACAACCATGTTTACAAGTTTGAATGAAAACAGATTCAATGTGGATAGTTTAGTAATCCTTATGTGTAGAGATTTTGGAAAAAATTAATTAAAGTTATCCCCCAAGAGAATATTTTTTGGGTAGTTAGTTTGGTGGAATCGAATACCTGCCATTTTAATTTTAAACATTTCTTAAGCCATAATGACTCTTGAATCCAATTGCTTTTTATCTATGGACTTCTTTAATATTGAAACCATTTTTACGCAATCGCAGAGTGGATGACATGATCTAGGTATTGCATCCACTCATAAATAGGGGTGGGCGATCATGTCACGTCGTGTTCGTGTCGTATCAATTCGTGTTCAAGTCAGAATTCTTTCAATCCTAACCAGACCTGTTTAGCTTTTGGTGTTGTCATGTTGTGTCATATTCGTGTTCCATGTCAAAAATAGCCCACCCTAACCCGCTGACTTCGTGTTGGGTTCATCCGTTTGATGCATTTGCAAGTAAGCTTTTGAGCTCACGCCCGCTCTAGAAATTTTGCTGATACATGAGACAATTTCCCTAATGTACGATTCTGTATCTCGCTTCCATCAGGCTTTAGAAAGCCAAGAGGTGTTTTGAATTTTTGTTTTTATACAAATCATTTAATGAATTCCACTTCCACTTATAAATTTAAATTTAATGTTCGTATGCTTTGTTATTGATTGGGGTTGGTTGAGGATGGCCGGTGGTTCTGGTTTAGGTCTTAGGGGTTTGCTCTCTCCTAAAGTCTCAAGTTTGATTCTCCTTGTCAGCAACTCTTAGGGCCACCACACCTCCACATGTAAGCATGTGAAAAGGTTGTGGGAGATGCTATAGGAATTAGTCCGAGGTGTGTGCAAATTGGCCTGAAAACCCTGCATTACCAAAAAAAAAAAAAAGAAGATGATGCCACTCAGGTTTAAAATCACCCAATTGTTGGTCCAAAGGAAGACACCCTCTTGGTTTTATATCCAAAAATTCTTTAGATCCCTGGACATTTACTTGAAAAACGGGAGGTGCAACCCGGGTCTACATTGGCATCAAGTCCTCTTAGCTTTAGTATCAAGTCCTCTGGCATTAGTCACCCTTGCCACGTGGGAATTGGAACCACTCTTTTCTGTCTTGGACTACTTTAGCTAGGTATCCAAATCATAACACTCATGTAATTGTCAATTTTGTACAATTTGAAATATTTACCACTCTTAACTATATTATGCTAACCAAAGTTTTTTTAAATTTTTTTTTGTGGATAGGTCTTTGCTCTCTTTTTGAGGCCGGTCAGGACCACAAGTGTAGTTATCTTTGGAATTGGTTTCACCATCTGATAAGACACGTGGTTCTACTATTGAGCTTCACCAACACATGGATATGTTTCGACATTCTAAAGCCTGCGAAAGCATAGATTATCATGTATGGTGTTATCTGTAGGGTCACCCCTGCAATATACTTTTTGGTAAGCATGACATCACTTTGTGATGGGATTCTTACCATTTCAACCAATAGAAAGGAGGGTAATGTTCACCCTCTTTTAAGGAGGGCGAACAAAATTGCTCTCGGAAGAAATTCACATGAGATGGAACTGTAAATGGATCAAATGAAGCCATTACAACCAATACGAGAGAAGATAGTATAGGTAGATCATTTACCTGTCCTATAGGTAGTTTGGCAATGTATATGCAGGGAAAAAAAAGGTTATGTAATTGAATGTTAGTTCTTCTGAGGTGAATTTTTTTTTTTCCAACAAACAAAATCATCCCAGTTGTATGGGGTTGTTTTGTATGGTGTATAATCGAGGTGAATTTTTATTGTCTGTTTGGTAACAATACCAAAGCCTTTCAATTGAAAGCAGCCTCCCTCAGAGACAATAATGGCACCCAATCAATTATAAAGTGTAAACAATGTGGACTTCACCATGATCGCAACCTACCTAACAAATAACAATGAAACAAATTGAAACAATTACCAAAAAGATGCAAGAGGGTCACATTCATAATGCTATCAACTCTAAAAAGAAGAGAATACTTGGAGTTTTTAAAGATTTTTTGTAGGTCAAACTAACAAAATTTGACTGCAAAGTATCAAATATAATCCTTGTGTGAAATTAAATTTGACCTCTGTAGGCCTCACACCCACACCCTAAATCATTGTACCCTTGTGTCATTTTCCTCCCCCATAATCCAGAGGGGAGAGTGAAAACCTTCTAATTAGCCTTCTCACTGTCTTTTTGTGTGTGTAAAAACTGGATGTTGATCCGGTCAATTTACGCGTATTTGGACAAAATTCAAGACCATATATTCAGGTAACGACGAATAACATCCAGTGACCTTAGCACTTGAATATGCTGAATTTGGGGCTGTTGGTCTTTCTGGGGGTATTTTAACTGTATGGAATACAGCAAATTTCAAACCAAGAGAAGTCACTACTCATAGACATTTTGTTATGGTAGCTGGTATTTTGTTTCGCTTGGATTGTGTCATTGTAAATGTGTATGCTCCTAATGAAACAACACGTAGAGAAGAATTGTGGAATGTATTAGGGCAACCCCAATGGGGTTGTAAAATAGAAGTGGTTGGATAGTTATTTTAGATGTAAAAAGTGGTTAAAAGTTAGTTGGATGTAAAATAGAACCCACCTCCATCCAATGGTGAGATGTAAAAAAGAGATGGATAATTAACTAACTTTCCCTCCTCCTTAATTTTTCCTAACTTTCTTAACCCTAATTCAAGTATTACTTCCGTTGAAAAATAATTTACCGTATCCGGTAATCGAGGACTTAAAAAAAAAAATTATTCCGAAAAAAAAAATAATTTCCGTTCTAATTTTTTTTTTTACTTCTCATCCACTTCAATTATACCATTTACTTCATCCATTTACTCTCATCAAACTCTCAACCACATTATTTACCTGATCTATTTACTCCCTTCTCAACTACACCATTTATTTCAGTCATCTACTCCCAACTACACCATTTAATTTAGTCATTTACTCTCACCCATTTATAGGCAGGAGAAAATTTAGTCATTTATTTGTGGAGATTGAAGAAAATTTTTGTTGTCTCAAATCCTATTAACACACATTTATAGGCATGAGAAAAAATTGTGCCGTTGCAAAAAAATTTCATCACCAAAAGACCCGTTGGGTCACCAACGGTCCGATCTTAAAAAAAAAGAAAAAGGAGACCAACGGTCGGATTGGCTTTCAACCCAATCCAACCCAACACCCAACTTTACTCTTTCATCTGTTCTCTCTCTCTCTCTCTCTACGAAGAACAACAGAGAAACCCTCGGCCCCTCCTCTCAAAACCAGACGACACCTCTCTCTCTCTCTCTCTCAAGCAGACCCATCTCTCTCTCTCTCTCTCTCTCTCAAGCAGACCTCCCTCTCTCTCTCTGAACCGAAGGGAACTCACAGCCGAAAGGGCACAACCGGCGAGAGTTTCAGAAGGGCAGGCCGGCGGCATGCATCTGTGCCATCCATGGATCGTCAAGAATCGGGGTAGGAGACGGTCATCTCCGGATTCCAGCATGTTCTACCAGATTCCGGCGAGTTCTTCCCATTTCCGACGACTTTCCGACGATACCAGGTAACCTCCGGCTGTCCAAAATTCTGGTATTTTCAGTTGGGTGTGTGTTTGCACCATATTTTAGACCCATGTTGATCGACTGGCTTAATTGCTGACACGTGTTGCCTGCAATAAAGAGAGACAAAAGGCGTACAATCAAGGGTTCAAATGGACTAGTCGACGGTTACGGAAATAATAGAATCACGTGTTTGATGACAAGTTGCAAGCAGATCGTGGATAGGAGCATTTGACAAGAGCAGTTGAAGAAAAGGTTCACAATGGATCGTGTGTCCAGACTATGAAGCAACCGCTCGGTCAAGAACGTGGAGAAGAAAGAGGAGATAACCGCTTGATTCAAATCATTGGAGGGAAATCTGCCAGATTTGAATTTCAAGTCGAAGTGAAGCCTATAAATACAAGAAGAGAAGACAAATTCAAGCCCCCACTCAATCACCCAAAGGCTTCTACTTTTTATCTGTACTTTACATTTCTTGCACTAGGAGTAGCTTGTTATCTTAAAACCGTCTTCTCGATTGTGTATCCATAGTCGACTGACTTCTACTTTGAGGAGTAATAAAAGTCCATTTTGTTATTCTTCTTCCATTTCCGTTCACTTCATTAAGTTTGCTTCCAGAGAAGTCCTGAAATACGGCAAGGAACCAAACTCCACCACCACAAACATCCACATTCTAGCACTTACACCATTCACAGTCGATTCGTCGACTAAGAGAAAAATAGACAAACAAGTTTTGGCGCTAGAAGGAGGGCTACTTACTAATTTGGAAGTAATGGCTCCAACCACAAGAAAGCAAGGAGACCGACCGACAGAGTCTCAGAACGAGGGCTTCGAAGTCCCGAGTGATTCGACGCATCCTGAACAAAGGATGCCAGAGAATAGCCAAGGAAATGGCTCAAACCTACAGGTTAATGTGCAGAGCCTTTCTAGGCAGTTGGCACAAGTTTTGTCTAATCCAGAAGACGAAGCAGCACAGGAGTTAATTACTCTGTTGCGAAGGGTAGTCGCGCTTCCATCTGTCATAGGTGTTGATGCCAACGGAGTGGTTCACGAGCAAGTGGGTCTCGATGACGTGCCTAGACAGGTCCCTCAACAGGTATATTCAAATCCTACATTTGAATCAAATTTGAATATACACAATCAACCATTCATGGGACCGAATGCTTTAAGGTCTACAGTGAGACCAACCAGTTTTTATCAAAATATCCCGTCTGCATATGAAACTGGGAATACCAATGGTTATGGCCAAAATGTCAATTTCAGTCATGGTCAGAGTCCCCAAAATGGTCCCATAGGAAATTATACTGTGAGTAACGGCCCGTACCCATACAGTATGGCGCCTAATATGCCAAGTAATGGCAATTATGCGAGTCAAACTGCACAAACTTTGCCAAATAATGGCAACAACAATGGTTCATATGTGCAAGCTATGCCAAATGTTGGCAATGTAAATGGGCAAAATATACCTTTTACACAACCATATGTAACACAGAATGTTCCAAATGTTCTTAGAGGCCCAGATTTCGTAAATGTTCATAGGGTACAGGATCCCATGAATCTTAACAGAGCACAGGAACCCTTGAATGTGAACAGAGCCCAAATAATGGAAGTTATTCAGGATATGTATGGTCCAGGGCTACGTAGAGTGGAGAAACCCATGTTTAGAAAGCCATACCCACGATGGGTTGATGGTGTTCCTTTGCCACGAAACTACAAAATCCCTGAGTTGTCGCTTTTTAGTGGCACAGAAAACCAGTCGACAATAGAACACGTGGGTAGATTTTGTCTTCAGTTAGGCGAACTTAGTTCTGATGATGTTTTAAAGTTGAAATTGTTTCCTCATTCCTTGACAAAAACAGCTTTCACATGGTTTATAAGTTTGCCTGCTAATTCTATCCATACTTGGCAAGATATGGAAGAGCAATTTCATGCTCAGTATTTTAGGCACGAACCAGAGGTATCAATTGCTGACTTGGCTAAACTGAAACAAAAGCCAAATGAAACAGCAGAGCAGTTCTTGGCCAGATTTAAAAGGTTGAGAAATCAATGCCACTGTAATGTACTAGAAACTGAAATAGTTTGCATAGCCCAAGATGGGCTTGAGTTCAATTTCAAAAAGCAGTTTAATGGATCTAATTTTAAAGATCTGTTTGAACTTTCAATGAGAGCTTCTCAGTTTGAGGCAATCCTTCAAGAAGAGGAACAGTTGAAAAACACATCTTTGGGAACATATTACCAAGATGTAGAAGGAGATATTGAAATCGATGTAGCACAGGTCATTGGCAAAAACCCTATAGTTTGTGACACATTGATTAAGACTGAGAAACCAATGAACATGCCCTCATCTCAACCCAATAGGCGTGGGGGGCAAGCAAACTATAGACAGTACTCTTTCGATTTAGCACAAGCAGATCCAATTTTTGATGAACTACTGAAACAAAAGTTTATCACTTTAAGTCCTGGGCATATTCTTCCTTCTGATAAAGAAAGGAAAGGGAAAGAATATTGCAAGTGGCATAATTCATTTCGACATAATACTAACAATTGTGTCACATTTCGGAATTGTGTGCAGGATTTGATTCAAAAGGGGTTACTGCAGTACGCCAAAGGTGACAAAGAACCAATGGGTATAGATGCCAACCCTTTTCCAAAGATCGAAGTGAACATGGTGACTGCTAGCCTGTCTAAAAGGTTGGGGTCTACAGTCGAGAATAAGAAACGAGAAGATGAAAACCAAATGGAGACTAATGATGAATTAGCAAAGTCCCATTTCTCGAGGTTCCCGAATGATTACCTCTGTATTCGGTGTGGACATGAGGTCGAGTATGGAGAAGCAATCATGTTGGAAAAAGAGCAGAAGAATGCATTCTCCAAATCTGGGATAAGGTTTAACACCATGGGTGGAAATGACCTCCAGATATATGTTGGGGCAAAGCTGATTTACGAGGGAATAGATCCAGGGCTCTTCAACAGGATAGAGTCAGAGCATTGTTATGGACCAGATGATGGGCCATTCTTGTTCAGAGGGAATCCAGTGGTGCCTGCTAGGCCCGGGGTGCCTTCTCACCAAGATTTGGAAGCAGTGGGATATCAATTTCCCAGTCGAGGGAGATACCCCAACCACAGAGGAGTTGGTCCTAGAAGAGGAATGGGACCCAGAGGTAGAGGTCCCTATGGATATGGGGGGCATCAGCCTAGAATGGTGATGCCACCAAACCAAGGTCATGAAGAATGGAGTACACTTAGCCATCCCAAGTTCCCTGCAGAAGGCTGGTATACGAAGGTGTCTACTTCACAGAAGAGGAGACTTCAGAGGAAATTTGCAGCTCGAGCGTATGGTGACCCTTGGGATCATGTCTTTGAACCTAGGGGAATAGTGGAACCCTCCAAAGTTCCGAACATGGTATGGACCCGAGAGCAAGGGGAGTCCAGTGTACCAAAGCAAGCAGTTCCTGGTCTTGGGGGGCAAGACAGCAATCACGAGGCTTCATCTAAGTCGAATGCCCAACCAAGAGGGAAGAAAGAATTGAGGCAGAGTTTGAAGAAAAAGATGGAGGAATTCCAGAAGTTAATAGATGCAGATGATGATGATCTCCTTGGTGAAGGGTCAGAACAAGAAGACCTTATCAAAGATACCACCCCGTCTCCACAACAATCTGCAACGTTTGGAGAAAGTTTGGCCGCAATACAATTCGGGTCAGTACCTATAAACTTTCAATGCAACATGATTTTAGTCTTGCCCAAACATTTTAGGGCAAAGCCAGACCAACCTATGGAATTGGCAGGTGATGTAGAAGATACTACCCAATCGACTGTGAAAATAGTAGATGAGGAAGAGCACACTCATTCACAGTTAATTAAAATTGAAACAGACAAAAGGGGAGACAAAGTTGTGGTCCTTAGGTCTCCTGATGATGCCTCAACAAGGCATTTGAAACCGTTGTACGTCAAGGTCCACATGAATGGCCAGCCTATCTCAAAAGTGCTAGTCGATAATGGGGCAGTGGTGAATATTTTGCCTTCTCGGATGATGAAGTTGTTAAACAAAACTAGCAATGACTTAATCCCGACAGAGGTTACCGTTGGGAATTTTGCCGGAGGTTGTTCTCCTGCTAAAGGAGTCATATCTCTACAACTACAACTTGGAACAAGGAAAATGAATACAACATTTTTTGTAGTCGATTCATCATCCAACTATAATGCCTTATTAGGCAGGGATTGGATTCATATAAATGGCTGTGTTCCGTCTTCTTTGCATCAGGCTTTGATCTTTCTGAAGCATGGAGAAGTAGCAGGAATGGAGGTCTTTTGGGCAGACCAACATCCTTTTCAAGCTGAAACTAACAACGTCGAGGCAGACCTTTATAAGGAATACCTTTGGCCGATGAAGATAGAAGACTCTGAAGTAAAGTCCACCGGAGTCGGTGTAACCGAAAGTCAATTTCTTACTGATGTGAAGGAAGGACTCCAGGAGTTAAGTAAGGAGTTTGTTAGGCCTAACGTTATTTCAAGGCCTATTGAGGAAAAACCACAGGTTTTTAATGTTTAAAAACCTATCTAATGTAGGAATGGAAGAGTTGGCTTCTGTCAAAGCCACCTTCAAAAGACTGTTTTCTTTTCTAGTCGATAGGAAATTACAGGCGAATGAGCCTATTTCTTGTAATTGGGCTGAGTGTGTCTTTGACGACAGTCCACTAACGATGAAAGAGTTAGGTTTGGCAGATTTGAAGCCTGCACCAGCTAAGTTAGATGATGATAGGGCTCAGGTTAAAGACCCTACGGAGGAAGTAAATCTAGGAACTGTGGAAGATCCTAGGATCACGTATGTTAATGCTACTTTGCCTAATGAAATAAAGGAAAAGTTTAAGTGTTTGTTGCTTGAGTTTAAAGATTGTTTTGCTTGGAACTATGATGAAATGCCAGGTTTAGACAGAACACTAGTTGAACACAAAATACCCATAAAAGAGAATTATGTACCTTTCAAATAGGCACCAAGAAGAATGAAAGATGACGTTCTTCCTCAAGTAAAGAAAGAAATGGAAAGATTATTTGAAGCAAAATTCATTCGACCAGTTAAGTATGTTGAATGGGTATCAAATGTGGTCCCGGTCTTGAAAAAGAATGGGAAGGTTAGAGTTTGTGTCGACTTTAGAGACGTTAACACGGCATCACCAAAGGATGAATATCCAATGCCTGTAGCTGACTTATTAGTTGATGCGACAGTTGGTTATCAAATACTGTCCTTTATGGACGGTAACGCTGGTTACAATCAAGTTTACATAGCAGAGGAAGATACCCATAAAACAGCATTCAGATGTCCTGGTTATATAGGAACATTCGAATGGGTAGTCATGGCTTTTGGTTTAAAGAATGCAGGTGCAACTTTCCAAAGAGTTATGAACTTAATTTTCCATGATTTCCTCCATAAATTCCTGGAAGTTTATATCGATGATGTTGTAGTAAAATCGAATTCAGTCGAAGAGCATTTACATCACCTTAGACAAACTTTGGAAAGGATGAGGCACTATAATTTGAAAATGAATCCACTGAAATGTGCATTTGGAGTCACAGCAGGGAATTTCTTGGGATTCCTAATTCATCAGAAAGGAATTGAAATTGATAAAACCAAGGCTGATGCTATTCTAAAAGCTCAACCTCCAACCAACAAGGAAGAACTTCAGCAGTTCTTGGGGAAAATCAACTTCCTACGTAGGTTTATTGCCAATCTATCTGGGAAGACAATGGCTTTCTCCCCATTGTTAAAACTGAAGTCAGAAAAAGATTTCAAATGGGAGTTGGAACATCAAAAAGCGTTTGAAATATTGAAGCAATCATTGGTAACACCTCCAGTATTAATGCCTCCAGTAAATGGAAAGCCATTGAAGTTGTACATTTCGGCAACTCACCAATCGATTGCAAGCTTGTTGGCTCAAGATAACGAACAGGGCCGAGAACAGTCGATATATTACCTGAGTAGAAGGTTGAATGATTGTGAGACAAAATATGCTTCTGTTGAGAAGATTTGCTTGGCTTTATACTTTTCGGCGATTAAGTTAAGACATTATTTATTGCCGGCGAAAATACAAATTATTTCCCAAACAGGTATAGTAAAATATATCTTGTCCAGACCCATTTTAAGGGGTAGGCAAGGGAAATGGATTTTGGCTCTAGTCGAGTATGATTTTGAGTATGTGCCTCAAAAGGCAGTTAAAGGACAGGCATTGGCTGATTTTCTAGCCGAGCATCCAAATCTGCCTTTAGAGGAGGATACTTTTGAGATACATTTAGTCGAGGTGAAACCATGGGATCTATCCTTTGATGGATCAAAAACAGACAATGGAGTTGGAGCTGGCATAGTTCTAACGTCACCGAAAGGGGAAATGTTTCAGTTTTCTTTCCAACTAGATGAAAATGGAGTGTTAACGAATAATCAAGCGGAATACGAAGCCTTGATTATAGGTTTGGAAATAGCAAAGGATTTAAATATACGACATTTGAAAGTCTCTGGAGACTCGCAATTGGTCATTCGACAAATCACGGGACAATACAAATGTTATCATCCTTTGTTGAATTTACAATTGGGAAAAGTTAAACACCTTGCTCAGGAGTTCGACGAGATCCATTTTCATCATATAATGAGACTGCAGAATAGTGAAGCCAACCAAATGGCCCAAACAGCTTCAGGAATACAAATTCCTGAAGGTGTTAATGAGAAAGTAATCAGAGTTCAGAAGAGATTTCTACCTTTTTCTGTGGAAATGGAAGAAATTCAGAGGGATGTTTTGATTATTGATATCTCTGAAGACTGGATGGTGCCAATAAGGAACTATTTGGCAAATCCTAACGTGAAGGCGGACAGAACGACTAGGTGTAGATCAGTAAATTACATCCTTTTAGGAGGTGATTTATACAGGAAAGCATCCGATGGTCTACTATTGTTATGTGCTAATAAGGCCCAGTCAATGAAAATAATGGGAGAAATCCATGAAGGGACTTGTGGCGCTCATCAAGCTGGAGATAAAATGAGATGGCTGATTAAACGGCACGGATATTATTGGCCAACCATTAGGGCCGATTGCATTCGATATGCCAAAGGGTGTCAGCAATGCCAAAAGCATGGACCAATTCAAAGGGTGCCTGCTCACCAATTGCAATCGATTATAAAGCCTTGGCCATTTAGAGGTTGGGCTATCGATATGATAGGTGAAATTCACCCAGCTTCTTCGTTACAACATCAATTTGTTATTGTGGCAACTGATTACTTTACCAAGTGGACAGAAGCAATACCTCTAAAAGGTGTTTCACAAAAGCAAGTTATTGATTTCATTGAGGAATATATCCTATGTAGATTTGGAATTCCTGAAACTATTACTGTTGATCAAGCTTCTATATTCAATGGCAGAGAGGTCGTTCAATATGCACAAAAGTATGGGATACAGATTTTGAACTCGACCCCTTACTATGCCCAGGTAAATGGGCAAGTCGAATCGACTAATAAAATCATTAAAAATACACTGTCAAAAATGGTCGATGATAATCCAAGAGAATGGCATGATCTTTTGCCCAGGGTGTTATGGGCATACAGAACATCACAAAGAAACAGTACCAAAGTGACTCCTTTGGAGTTAGTTTATGGGCATGCAGCAGTTCTGCCAGTTGAGATAAATGTGCAATCGATGAGAGTGGCACAACACTACGATCCAAGTTTACAGTACGACGAGGCAATGTATTTGGATATCGATGGGTTAGAAGAGAAAAGAATGGATGCCCTGAATCAAATGCAAGCTCAAAAGAAAAGAGTGGAAAGATCTTACAATAAAAAGGTTAAAGAAAAATCTTTTGCAGTTGGAGATCTAGTTTGGAAAACGATTCTTCCAATCGATTCAAAGAAAAAAAGAGGAAGATATGGGAAATGGTCACCAAATTGGGAAGGTCCTTTCCGTATTGTTAAGATACTACGAGCAGGTGCTTATCATTTAGAATCAGTCGAAGGAGTTGTGCATGAAAGATCTATAAATGGTAAATACCTAAAGCAGTATTTTCCTTCTGTTTGGGAGAACATGGTCTAGAATAAAGATATTCTTATATTGAAATGTCCAAAGAAGGACAGCATTACATAGTACGAAGCCAAAGTTGGCCCAGAATGAAACGAAAGATCCCTGGGGGATCAAAAACAACAAAAGGAAAAGATCCCAAGAAGGATCTAACAAAAGATTCCAAGTGGAATCTATCAAAAGAAAAGTTCTCAAGTGAGATCTAAAAAGAAAATGCTAGAAATCTACTGACATCGAAGAAACCCCACAGAAAGAAGGCCTATTTCTTAGGTCATTCCCTCCACTAGCCAGAGGTGCCAGCAGCGGAGGATCGGATGTCAGCAGGGTCGACTGGACCAGTAGGACCATCAAAGGAGTCCCAGGTGCCTACTAGAATTGTGAGGGCAGCCTCCATCTTCTCCACGCGTAGGGCCATGCCTTCCACCCGATCGTGGATGGCCTGGATTTTCCTCTTGCACTCGTTGTGATCCTCCATTAGGACCCACTTGAGTTCATTAGCCAATTGTTTTATGTGGGCTGGAGTTATCTGAGTAAAGAGAGGAGAAGGAAGATGGGACTCTGGTTTGGACGCCATTGCAAGGGTTGAAAGAAATGTTTGAGTGAGAAAACCTAAAGACCAAAGGTTAGCTTTTATAGACCCAAGAAGATCTGCAGACGTGAAGTAGTGGGCAGTTTCCCCGAGGGAAACCCAAGAGACGTGGCAGTTAAGGGAGCAATATACGCCATCGGTCTAATAAAAATATTGAAGATCTGGCGGCCACAGTCATTATGACTTGAGTTCGGATTAACAAGGGTCATTAAACCCAACCGTCAGTAATTACTGTGCTTGTCCCCTAGAAATAGTGAAAACGTCATCATGGCTTATGTCATAAAGTCATTATTTTGGCTCATCTATATTTTAAAAGGTATTTAGGACAAGATTTTGACATCATGTGGCATGTTCATTGAGTACAATTATCAAGTGCTAACCAACAGTTGTTTCATTTTCGCCTGGTTGGAAAGGCAATACAATATGAAGTCATGAGAATTATGCCTATTAGCAAAGGCATCAAAATTTTCATCATCAAAACTAACAAGGTTATGCTAAGAAATTAATCGACTACTACAAAGTCAGTTGTTTGGGAAGAAAGACTTGAAAGTTTCCCATTTCGCTAGTATCTCGTCTCGTTTGAAGTAGTTTCTATGCAAATCCTCTATTGCAGCAGAAACGTGTATTGAGGCACCCTTCCCTTCTTCAGCTGTACGCTTGAAATCCTGATCAAGCTGGCTAACCATTCCAAGAAGGCGTTCCTTGTCAGTCCGAAGCTGGCCCAGTCGATACAACAAATGTTGCTCTTCCTGATCGATCGTCAGAAGTTTTGACTTTAAAGACGAGGCCTCATTGTGCATTGACGATAACGTAGCCATGACGTTGGACAAATTGCCAATTAACGCTTGCTTCTGTTTGATCTCTCCTTGATAATAACGAAAGAGATTAACGTTATCACTCAGAGAGGATACAAAATTATCCAATGCAATCTGTTCCTTGAGAGGAAACACATGCCTTTGAGCAAGGGACTCAACACAGGACATGAACTCAACAGACTTGGTTGTCACCAATTCCTCAAAAGGAAATTTCAAGAAATCAAAGAAACCACGGATTTCTGTCTGAATCTCCTCACTATACTGGAGGAAAGTAAACGAGCTGGTTTCAGATACCTCGGTTAAAGATTGAAAGGTTTGGGAGGTCGACCTGATCTTTTCCATCAGATGGTCTAGAGAATTGCTTGAAGAAGTAGCTTGGACTGAACCTTCTGTTCCTGTGAGATGGACTCCAGCCTTGTTCACTGAACGAGGGGATGCATTAACAGCAGTATTGGTTGGAACAATCACCAGAGCTGGATTGGTGACAGGTTCTGGAACAGTCTGAATGTCAAGGGGAACAGTTCTAATGCCGGTAGGGCTAGAAGCTACACCCTCTAAATTTTGATCACCCACCGAAAGTGGAGCTGTTTGATTTTGTCCTATGTGCACAGGATTTCCTATGGGACCCTCTTCCAAATTTCTCTCATTGGTTTGCGTTGGAAGAATTTCATGCTGGCCTTTCAGGATAGGCAAGTCCATTGTTGGAGTCCTCCCAACATCTCCCCCGTGCTCTTCTTGTCGATTTAGATCAATGTCTTGAGCTTGGAAAGGAGTTAAGGGATCAACAGTGGAGTGTTCTCTACGTTTGAGAGCTCTGGTTCAACAGTTTGAAGAGCTGGTCCATGGTGGACTGCAAGGTCAGTGTCTGGCTGGACATTACTCTTGTCAAAGTCGGAGCCAGTAGGGATTGAAATAAAACCTTCAGTCACCTGCAAAAATAAGTCATCTTGCAGCAAAGGGCTTTCCTGAAATAAAGGATTCTCTTGTGATTCTGGCATTTCTTGAGCTTGGTCTATGGAGCCTGAGATAGCCGTTTCTTCATATTCGAATTGGTCGATTGCCAATTCAGTATCAACTGTCTCCCCTGGGGAAAGGGGAGGTTTCTGAATCTGTGATGACTTGGAGGAGTTTTCTTCCTCTTCTGCTTCCTCAAAGGCATCCACAATCTTGGTACCTTTATTTTTCTGTAAATAAAAGGAAGTTTTGAGGACATAGGAGCTCATGAAAAGAAAAATTACCTAATAACAATTATGTAGGAAGTGGCAACATTTTTGAAGCAATGTACCTTTTTAGTCTGCCCTTTCTTTGATGGCTTCTTTGGGGTGGAAGATGCATCAATTGCGACCTGTCTTGTAGGTCTTTCTGTAATGGAAAGGTTTGAAGATTTCTGCGTCAAGCCACTCTTTCGAATCCTGGGAGTTTTTCTGAGTGGTTCCAACTGCTTATCCTCAGTAGTCCTAGGTTTCCTCTTCCTTGTGTTGCTGCTTGGCACTGCTGATATGGGAAGAACATCCCCAGCGTGAGATACGATAGCTTTGGAAGCTTCTGCTTCATCAGGCAGTCGAGCCGATTCTTCTGTCAAGAAAGTAACATCAGATAAAGGAGAATAGAAAAAATGAGTACATAAGGTATTGTCTAAGACTTACCAGCTTTGTCTTGGATGAATTTGTATTCCGGATCAAGTTTGTAAAGACAGTCAGGAAGTGGGGCATTCAGGTATACGACTTTCATAGTCGACCACCATTCCTCAAAAGCAGTAGAAATCCCAACATTGATCTTGAAGTCGTAGAGCTGGAAAGCCTTCACTCGATGGTGAAAATTGTCAACCATTAGGGAGATCAGTTTGGAGTCTTTCATCTTAATAGCTAGCCTGCTAGAGGCCAACTCAGTAATTTCTGGGTGAACAAAAGGCATAGGAATGCCTTGCACTAGACCAAATTGTCTGGCAAACTGACAAGGGGAGTAGTTCTCGAAGCTACAATTCCCAAAAGGAGTATTGTTTAAAGCAAAGCCGACTGGAATGAGTCGGGGGAGAAGAATGCTAGCCCAAAACAAACGTTTAGAGGCTGCCATTCTTTCTGAAACCTGAGGGGAAGCAACTGGAAGGTACTCAAAGCATAGCTTTATTCTTTCAGAGGCATACTCAAATTTATCGAATGGAAAGAATACAGGCCAGTTCTCCTTCTTGTCTTCATAAAAGAAAGTGAAATACCTTTGAAAAGAGGATTCCTCCGTACTAGTAAGAAAACCTAGAAGGTATTCAGCATAACTACGGCATTGAACAATAGTTTCATCTTCCCTAAGAAGATTCTTCAGTTTAGGTAAAAGCTGAGGAAAGTAAGCATACAACCAAGCCTGGAGTATCCAAAAGGGACCACCACAGGAGTCTGCAATTTTCTTGTCAACAAAGGTGAACATCCCTCTATATAGGGAACCTAGGACAAATGGGGCTAGGGCCAACCTTTTCACTTGGGCCAAACAAATGGCCAAATTGAGGTATTCTTTGGTAACCCTAAGTCCTGGAACTGCCAGAAGGAATCTACAAATCCAAAAAAGATAGAATGCCACCTTCTCATGAAAGCTAGGGGCAGATGATTTCGGCTTGAAATATGTCCTCAACCATTTTGAGTAACTTTCCCCAGACGTCGGAACAACAAATGGGGGTTCATATGGATCAGGAGTTAGTAAAGCGTTTACCTCGCGGCCTAAAGAAGAGAGGCCAGTAAGGTGAGAGATGTCTAGAATCGTGGGAGCCAACATACCACAATGAAGAATCAGAGCATTGGACGATTTGGACCAGAAACAAGCCGCAGCAGCTAGGAGTTCAGAATTCATCTCTAAGGGAAATTGCGAGAGCTCGATTGTCTCGCGAATTCCCATTGTTTTCCAATCGTGGAAAGTAAATTTCGTCATACGCGTGACCCAATCGGCCCATCCGAGTTCAACGGTATAGGGCCAGGAACGAAGACAAGTGCTTTTACCCCAACCAGACCATGCAAGCGAAGAATGTTGAAGAAGAAGTGGGTCACGTTCCACTACGGGGTAGACTTCTGGAATACCATCTGGAACGATTGATGGAAAAATCGGACCCAAAGTGCAGCGAGAACTAACACTCTCGTCAGGAATCAAAACTTGGGCGAGCTGGGTCGCCTCACCGCGAAAAGAGTCTGGGAAGCGAGGAATGTCCATCATCGTTGGCTCGTTGGATGGGCTTTCAGCAGGAACGTCAGGAACCTTCGATTTCATCTTTGGAGCCATGAGGGGTTCTGTGATTTCGGAGATTCAAAGCAATGAAATGTCGTGCACTCGTGCCCTAGAAATTCAAAGTACTCTGCTTTATAAAGGCGGGGAATACTAAGGGATTATTTACCAAAGTTAGCTTTTAACTCAGGTAAATAGGGGGGCATTGTTTGCACCATATTTTAGACCCATGTTGATCGACTGGCTTAATTGCTGACACGTGTTGCCTGCAATAAAGAGAGACAAAAGGCGTACAATCAAGGGTTCAAATGGACTAGTCGACGGTTACGGAAATAATAGAATCACGTGTTTGATGACAAGTTGCAAGCAGATCGTGGATAGGAGCATTTGACAAGAGCAGTTGAAGAAAAGGTTCACAATGGATCGTGTGTCCAGACTATGAAGCAACCGCTCGGTCAAGAACGTGGAGAAGAAAGAGGAGATAACCGCTTGATTCAAATCATTGGAGGGAAATCTGCCAGATTTGAATTTCAAGTCGAAGTGAAGCCTATAAATACAAGAAGAGAAGACAAATTCAAGCCCCCACTCAATCACCCAAAGGCTTCTACTTTTTATCTGTACTTTACATTTCTTGCACTAGGAGTAGCTTGTTATCTTAAAACCGTCTTCTCGATTGTGTATCCATAGTCGACTGACTTCTACTTTGAGGAGTAATAAAAGTCCATTTTGTTATTCTTCTTCCATTTCCGTTCACTTCATTAAGTTTGCTTCCAGAGAAGTCCTGAAATACGGCAAGGAACCAAACTCCACCACCACAAACATCCACATTCCAGCACTTACACCATTCACAGTCGATTCGTCGACTAAGAGAAAAATAGACAAACAGTGTGACCTGTCCATTATAGCTGTAGTTAAATGGGGATGGAAATATCCATCCCCTTTTCCATCTCTGCCATTTTACCACTGTTTTTTTCTATTTTACATCCCCATTGGAGGGGTTTTTTTTGGCATCTGGTGCTATTATAAGTATACAACTCACTTTTACATCCCCATTGGGGATGCTCTTACTTCAGCTAAAGTCTACTTCTTGAGTTCCGTGGTGCGTTGGAGGAGATTTTAATGAGATTAAGGCAATGTGTGAGGCAATGTGTGAAAGAACCCACAAGAGTCGAGAGAAGCATGAGTGGTTTCAAAGATTTTATCAATCAATCAGAATTGAAGGACTTACCAATGATGCGAAGGCAATTTTCTTGGACCAGTTTTCAGAACAATGCTATCCATAGCAGGATTGATAGAATCCTGATTTCGGTGGAGGTGATGAAAAATTTAATTTGGTGTTATGGGGACTACCAAGACCAATTGCAGATCATGCTCCTATCATGATCTCTGATAACAACTGGAATTGGGGACCAAAGCCTTTTAAATTCATGGATATTTGGCTCACTAGTAAAGGAAAAGGAATCAATACGGGAACAAGTGTTCCCTGCAAAAAACGGGGGTTGAGAGCTTCTTTCTCTAGAAATAGGGAGAGAATGCACTCCCCTGGTTTTATCTCATCTGATTTTTACAAAATCATCCATAATAACTGATCTAGAGGTAGTCTCAAGCTCTAATCGGAGTTCTGGGTTTGGGTTTCGGTACCCATAACAACTAGGTTTTGGTACCCAGTTCTCTCCAGCTCCTGTATCTTCCGACAACTGGGTTTCGGTACCCATAAACAAAATACCCAATCTGGGTTATCAATTAGGAGGTGGTCGTTCCTCGAGTATATGGGTTTTCTGAACTCATCTCAAGCTTCGGCACTTACAGATCCAACCCATCCCGGATCTGGTTCAAAGATAAGGCCAGTTATGGCGGCTTTATGCTAGCCATTCAGGGTCAGTTTGTTTCCCTGCAATGGCGACCTCAGGAACTGGGCATCATCGACAGCGGCCTCGGGCTGCTCGCCGGCCATGGTGATGCCCCCTTCTTTTCAGGCCGGCCAAAGCCACACCTGTGGCACAGTACAACTTTCCCACTCGTGGAACATCTACACGACTGCTGGAATCCAGTCCAGCTCGCCAAAATTTTCAGATCCTCCTGGTGGAATCCCGATCGACAGGAGTGGGTAAGGGGTTTCCATTGTACGAATGGGATAGCCGCCGTTCATTGTGGAGTATTCCGGAATCGGCTCTCGCCAAACCTCCCATCGGCAGGTATAGAGGGATCATTATCATCTGATTTGGATGCTAAGCTACTCGGTTAGGGTTCATGGCAGAGGACGGTGGCTCGCCGGACTTGCCGGATGGGCTGTCATTCTCAAGTCGGAGCTGCGCTGGAACAGCCATGGCCGTAGACTTCAACTGGTACGGCAGTGGAGGCAAACCTTCAAGGAGTACATTGACGGTATAATCAATTGGAACAAATCTGTGTTATGGGCAGTCTAAATTGGCTGTAATTTATTACAATTTGTAGATTCGTATTGAGAAACTCGATGGGCAGTCATCTGTTTGGACTGAGATCGGATTAATCTGTTTTGGATCGTGAGCTAGTGTTTGCATTGGATGCCCAATTTCGGGGCTGTAGCATCTATGCTGGGTCTATTTATAATCCAAGTTTCTTTGCTCCTCTGGGCCGTTTGTTATAGCGTAGTATGACTGTGACTGTGTTAGTTCTTATTAGATTGGTGGTAATGCACTGGTTGAAAAGGATGGTTATGGTTCTTTCTGCAGTTTTGTGTGCCTCATTTGTGATGCTAGATGATTCGGAGGTAATGCTCTGATAATGACGGACTAATTCGAGGCCCTTGTACTGTTCCACTTTTAGGTTATAGTGAGCCTTGTGTACTAGGTCGAGAGAGTATTAGACCGGATGGAATGGGCGTGGTGTGCAAGGTACTTGGGGAGGTAGCCTTGTCGGATGTCGCATCTCCGGTCGAGCCTCTTCTCGGAGCCCGGTCCTCTGCAATATCTGTTCCTTAGAATTGGGTGCTTTGCTTGTTATTACTGTGCTAGGTTGGAGTATTGGAATCTTGGTCTGTTTAATCCATCTCTGGAGACTAGTGGCTTTGGGTTTTGGCTGAGGGCGGGTTGTTTTTGGCGATCTTTGGACTATGGATGAGAGTGTATTAGACTGGATGGAATGGGCGTGGTGTGCAGGGTTGGGCCCTCTGTCGGATGCCGTCATCTCCGGATCGAGCCTCTTCTCGGTGCCTAGTTCCTCTGTTGTTGAAGTTCAACCCCCCCGATGCCGAGGTGCTATGTAGCTGCAATTATTCAGTGAAGGTTATCATTTGGTCATTTCTGATCGTGACTATTTATTTTATTTCCTAGCCTGGCGGGTTGTGTCAGGCAGTAGTTCGCTTTAATGTTATTACTGCTAGTATCACTACATATCATACCCCGTTGTACTATCCTTCCGCTTAGATGGATAGTGCAACGGGGGTATGATCTCAACACATGCATATGGCAATTCTGTTATCTTATTTACTCTACCACACTCTCCATGCGGGTTGTGCATGGGTTATCGCACTTTTTTCAATCTTGTTTATTTTTCCTTTTCTTTTCCTCCTGGGGTATGTCCCTTGTAGGTTGTACATTCGGTTAACCTTTTTTAATTTCAAGCTAATTTACCAAAAAAAAAACGGGAACAAGTTTCATCTATCTTTATAGATATCAATCATGCATCATAACGAATAAGAAGAGGAAACAAAAAATTATTCACCTTAAGCCCTTCTGCCGTGCAATCTGAGACTTGTCAGCCATGATCTTGATCAGAGAAAGTCCACGATCCTTTAGAAATGTGTCTGAACATATTTTTGAAGTCACCAGGTGGGTTGTTCTTGACCTTTGAAATCCAAGCGACATGGAAGATCAATACTAAAAGGTTGAGTTCTTCCTAAATTATTGCTCTGGTATTCTTTTCGATATTATTTTTTTTCACAATTTATTATTTAGCTATTTTTCATAATTTTTGGGGTAAATTATTTCCCTCGACAAGAGAAATCATAAAAGTATAAAATGGGGACCGAAGTCGGAAAAAGTTCAAACAGGTATTTCCAATTTTTTCGTCTTTTGTGAAATTTTTTCTTTTGCTTCTGGTCGTATGTTTGTACTTTCTAGACTCCTCTTGTCAAGAGAAATGACCAATCAAAAAATTTTAACGTGAACAACCAATTTAGGAATGAAGAAACAAATACCAAAACAATAATTTAGGAAGAACATAGCCAAATGAAATCATGAAAATAGAAAAGTAATTTTAGAGGAATGACGAAGTACATATACCTATGAGTTTTTTTATGAAATCATGTCCTTTTTTAAGAGTTTCCCCTGTTTCTTCTAGTAGATTACATGTCAAAAGTGTCTGGACTGCAAAACCTGCGTCCCATTACTGACTGCCAAAACTCTGCAGTAATTAATATTTTAGCAAATGCTAGATTACAAATAGAACTTGCAACAAAATGGAGCATTTAATTCACATCTTTCTTGGTCCCTATCTTGAAAATTTTCATTATTTTAATTGTTTCTTGTCATTAATTTTCAACAAATAATCAACACTTAGAAAACAAATTAACATCGATTGGGTTCCAGTAGGGGAATAATTATGAGTACACTATAAGAAAAATGAAATTTGGTGACGAAAAAGCGGCGACGAAATTTAATTTTGTCACTAAATGAGTACATTTGGCAATGAAAAAATAAATTCATCACTGTTTTGACAACTTTCATGACAAAATTTTTTTGTCACCAATTATATCTGTTTAGCAATGAAAAAATATTTTCGTCACCAAAGGTACTCATTTCATTTGGCGACGAAATAAATTTTTCATCGCCGAAAGCTTAAAAAATGTGACGAAATTTTTTTTCATCGCCAAAGATAATCATTTGGTGACAAAAAATATATTTTGTTGCCAAATGGGACTAATATAGTAACGAAATATTTTTTTCATCACCAAATGCTTAACTTTGGTGACAAAAAATAATTTCGTCACCATTTTAACGTTTTCAGCAACGAAAAATATATTTTGTTGTCAAATGAGTACCTTTGGTGATGAAATTTATGAATTGCGCTTTGTCACTAAATGTATTTCGGACATAAATCTTTACTAAGAACTCCGATTGAGATAATTCAAATTGAGTTTGAACAATAACTCAAATGCTTACAACTTTCATGTTTATCAAAATTGCTAATTTTAATGTTTAAAGGTTCAAAACTACATTTGAAATATATTTTCATGTTAAACATATATGTTAGATATTAGATATTTCAAATATGTACTGAAAAGTGTGTATGGTGTAGTTGGTTGAAGTTTGCGCGAAAAACTCAGGGGACTTGGGTTCGAAACCCAGCAGGAGCAAGGAGAGATTTTTTTTCCCATATAAAAACATCTTTTGCAATGAAAAATTTCGTCACTGATGTGACTCATCGGTGACGAATTTTTTCGTTGCCAAAAGGAATAATTAATGACAAAAATTTCGTCGTCAAAAAGCACAATCGGTAAGGAAAAAAATTTCGTCACCAATTATTCACTTTTTGGTGACGAAATATTTCGTCATCAAAAGGCACTATAGGTGACAAAAAATAGATTTCGTCACTAGGTAGGAATCCTCGACAGCCTTTACTTGACAAAAAAAATTTCGTCTCCTATATTATTTATGACGAAAAACATGCAATTTGTGACGATTTTCATTCGTCACCCAATGTAATTTTTCTTGTAGTGGTAGGTGGTACCTGCATCTTCATTCCATTTTTAGCAACCCACATATAATTTGGGATCCTGGCAAGATGTTTCTTAAAAGAATCACCATGGGGATCTTCTACCCAACAAGAAAGCATGCAAAGAACTTTCTCAACACATCTGATGGGTGATGAATCGACTATTTTCGTCTTCATAATGAATGTGTTCCATCATCACTTGAAGTGCTTTTTCTCTCACTAACTTGTTCAAGGGCCATCGTGTTAGTAATGGCTCAGTTAACAGGTAAAAGACCATCCCATAGAAAATCTTGAATCAAAGGGTGTGGGTAATACAAATCTTCCTGCATCCATCATGTACAAAATACATTTGTAAGATCACTTGACTTTTGTTTCCTATATTTTGTTGCATAAGACCTAAGCCTCAAATCAAGTTGAACTAGACAATGAACCAAGAATCCTTATAATTAATCACATATCCGACAGCCAATTCTTTCTTCAAGGTCTAGCTCTGTTAATCCTAGGGTACAGTTTTGCAACGTAAGCAAAAATCAGGCCAAATGACGTAGCTTAAATCCTGAAAAACATAGAGCTTTGTAGGCATTACATTCAAGAACATGTTATATACGTATGTACCTTTGCATAAACATGCCGGTATTTCTTCCAGTCAATTTCATCATATGGTTGAGAATGAAGCTCTTTCCTTAGTTGCAGAACAAGATCTGTGAGGGGTCCAACGAACCGCTTCCCATATAAGTAGGACATTGGCACGTAAACCATCCGACAGTAGCACCACATCTTTCCTGAATAAACAAGTGAACTGGAGTAAGCAATGGTCCTTTTGTCATTAAAATCTTGCAGAAAGCACATGAACTTTTTTTTCCCCAACCTTTGAGCCCTTTTTTAACAGTTATATGCAACCAGACATCCGTAATGTAGTTGGCAAATGAATATGTGTTTTCCAAGCTTCCATGTTAAGATATTCCCCAACAAATTCATCCTAAAGGTGGGCGATTATCAATTGGGGAGATATTTGTCCAAATGCCGGACACCTAGCTCTAAGCAATTTCCTTTTGGCAAGCAATTGCACAGGTTCCCATACGTACAATCATCTTCACCATATACTTACCGGAGTCAAGCAAGAGAAGCAAAATTTTGATTTTAGGATGAAGTATTAGGCTTATGGTGCAAGTACAATCCTTTTCTATTCCAATCCCTAATGAAATGTTGTTTGATGAGTCCCTCGAGAATAACGTTTGGGAGCACATAGTGGCTTCTAAGTCAAAATTAACATGAATAATAACTTATCATGGATCTTTCCATCTCTGAATTCAATGCTTGAAAGTGTCTCGAATAGATTCACTAGCTAGTTTTGGACAGGAGTTTGTACTTTACCGGCCTCTACCTTTTCTCCAAGTCCCAATTCTAGATCTATTGTCAATGGCCGGCCAGGAGGGTAAATGCCATGAATCCAATACCCTCACATAAGAGGTTGGAGGTTCAAAACTTTCCCCCATCTAGCTACACGTACATTTATGATGTCTCTGTCATGTACCCCAAAAAAATTATAGACTACTTGTGCTACATGAAAGGAAAACAAGAATAAGTTGGCACCTTCCCTGGGAACTACATAGGTACGAATAAATTAGTCGTCTTTATCTAGTGCCTTTCTAGCTCAATTTAGTACTTTCATTCTCACAAAAGAACAAATTCCAATTAGGAATGCTTAAATCATTACTATCAAATAAGCTCAATCACGGTTTGAAAAATTTGAATTTACCATTTTATTAATTAGTTCCATATTTTAATTTTAATCAAACATTTGCATGTGCTAACTGATAGAATCTACCTGGATGTATAGGTAAATAAGGAGGAAGGACCCAAAACTCTGGTGGCATGGGGTTGCAGCCTGACCAATCAAATAGACCAAATATCTACACAACTAAACACAAGCAATATGCCGATTGCAAAGTAAATAGATGGAAAAAAAGTAGGAACAGAAATAGCGTTCACAATATGACTAATGCTGTAAACATGATTAGCATGTATAATGTGGGGCTAAATTGTGATTTCATAACCTTATAACTTCAAAAAACATTGCAATACTAATCTAGATGAGATTTCTTTTGTTAAATGCAAATATTGATGGCACCACTCTTTAAAAATTGGGCTATGCTAGGGATAAAGAAAATGGGCAAAGAAAAGACCTTTAAAGTGTACACGAACGGCTCAGATTCACTGCACACAGTGAATCTGAGCCATTCATGTATAGTTGTATACTTTAAGGGTCTTTTCTTTGCTTATTTTCTTTGCCTATAATAGGAATACAAAAAGCTAATCATCATCATATATACCGAAAGCCATGTCTTTCCCCACGAAGGTACTGCAACTACACCACCATGATCAATGGATCGAATTTCAACCTCTTTCTACAACATTATTTCGGCTGCCAAATGTGTTGAATTTAGGAGAACGAAATATTGAGAGAATATTGGTTTATTTCTGAATATTTCTTTACAAAGATACAAACCCCTTTATATACAAAGAAGCTAAACTAGGAAAGAATAAATATACAATATTCATATACTACAATCACGGATCCTTAATCAATCAATTAGGCAACTAATTAGGAAACCGGATTTTTTCCTCTAACACTCCCCCTCAAGTTGGAGAGTGAGTATCATGAAGTCCCAACTTGCCACTTAAATATTGAAATTGTTCCTTTCCCAAAGGTTTGGTGAAGATGTCTGCAAGTTGAGATCTTGATTGAACATAGGACGGTGTAATTACTCCAGCTTGCAATTTTTCCTGAACAATGTGGCAATCAATCTCTATTGTTTCGTGCGTTCGTGAAAAACGGGATTTTTGGCAATGTGGAGAGCTGCCTGGTTGTCACAAAATAAGGATGCTGGCTGGAATTTTGAGATCTTCCAAAATATGTCGTATCCATGTAATTTCCAAACATGTTGCAGCCATGGCTCGATATTCGGCTTCAACGGAAGAACGAGCCACATTGGTTTGTTTCTTTGATTTCCAAGAGATCAAAGAATTCCCTAGAAAGACACAGAATCCTGTAATTGAACGTCGAGTTGTTTCACAACCCGCCCAATTTGAATCACAATAAGCCTTTAACGTAGGATCATTGAACGAAGGAAAGAATAATCCTTGACCAGGATTCCCCTTAATGAAACGTAAAACTCTTAGAGCAGCTTCCCAATGTGGTTTCCGAGGATCCTGCATAAATTGACTTAGGATTTGCACAGAGTATAATAAGTCCGGTGAATCACAATAAGCCTTTAACGTAGGATCATTGAACGAAGGAAAGAATAATCCTTGACCAGGATTCCCCTTAATGAAACGTAAAACTCTTAGAGCAGCTTCCCAATGTGGTTTCCGAGGATCCTGCATAAATTGACTTAGGATTTGCACAGAGTATACTAAGTCCGGTCTTGTTACTGTTAGGTAAATCCATCTCCCAACCAATCTTTTGTATTTGGTTGGATCATGTAATGGGTCGCCATCATCGGGATTAAATTTCAAATATGCCTCCATTGGGAAAGAATTAGGACGAGATCCTAATAATCCCACATCATTTAAAATATCCAATGCATATTTCCGTTGGGAAATGAAAATTCCCTTTTTGGACCGGGAGACTTCAATGCCAAGGAAATATTTGAGATTGCCAAGATCTTTGATGTGAAATTGTTGCAAGAGGAAGTCTTTGAGAGACTTGATTGCCTATTCATTATTGCCAGTGACAATAATGTCGTCCACATAAATAAGTACTGCAGTAAATATGTTACTTTCGGACTTGGTAAATAGAGAATAGTCGGCTTTTGATTGAGTGAAACCTGCCTTTTGAATAACACAAGAAAAATTGGCAAACCAATTACGGGAAGCTTGCTTCAAACCATATAATGACTTATTGAGCCGACATACCATATTCTCCCCCTGTCGGCGAAGACCAGAGGGAAGATCCATATAAACAAGCTCATCAAGATCGCCTTGTAGAAAGGCGTTATGAACATCCATTTGGTGTAGGATCCAATTGCGAGAAGCAGCCACCGCTAAAAGACAGCGAACAGTGGTCAGCTTGGCAGTGGGAGAGAAAGTCTCCAAATAATCAACTCCTTCAATTTGAGTGTAACCTTTAGCAACGAGGCGGGCCTTGTAACGTTCAATAGACCCGTCTGAATTGTACTTGATCATGTAGACCCATTTGCAGCCAATGGGCTTATGACCAGCAGGTAGAGGAACAAGAGACCATGTATTATTGCAAGCAAGGGCGTCAAATTCAAATTGCATAGCATCCCTCCATTTCAGATCAAGAATTGTCTGATCATAGTTAATGGGCTCACGGAGACCAGAAATAGAAGCAAGAAAAGAATAATGGGCAGGAGAAATACTTGAATAAGAGAGAGAGTTAGAAAGAGGGTGCCTTGTACCTCGGGTTGGACATGGCGACGGAATGGATGATTGTGGGGAAGCAATATGGGCAAAGGGCATTTGATAGTCGGCATGCCACGCAGGTCAGGTGCGAGGTCGGGTTGAGTGACGAGGAGCATTAGGTGATGTGGAAGTAGTAACGGAAGGTAGTGGGTCTGGTAGAATCGGTTGAGTGATTGGTGGTGGAATGTGGGTAGATTGATCGGTTGAGGAATCGGTGGGCGGATTGGTGGGGTTGGGTGGAGTAACTGGGGTAGTTGAATCGGTAGGGTATTCGGTTGGTATATCGTGGGTAAGTGGGGTAGTAGAATTAGGTGAAGGTGTGGTGTAGTAGAGATCTGGCGCAGGTGCAGAAACGGGGTGAAAATCAGGAGAAGATGTCCCTTTATAGGGAAAGATATGCTCATGAAAACGGACATCCCTACTTACCAAAAATTTGTGGGAATCTAAATCTAACAATTTGTAATATTTTGACCTGTAGGATATAGCCCAAAAAAACGCAACGCCTAGCACGAGGAGCAAATTTAGAAATAGGTTTGACAATAGTAGCATAACATAAACTTCCAAAAACACAAAGGTGGTCATAAGGGGGTGGACGACCATACAAGCGTTCAAAAGGTGTAAGGGAAGAAAGGAGTCGAGTAGGCAATCGATTGATTAAATAAACTGCGGTGGTAACACACTCACCCAAAAAACGAATGGGCACATTAGATTGGAAAAGGAGAGCACGAGCAACTCGCAATATATGACCATGCTTACGTTCTACAACCCCATTTTGTTGTGGAGTGGAGACGCAAGAGGTCTGAAATTCAACACCTTTGGTTATAAAAAATGATTGAAAAGAAAGAAATTCACTACCATTGTCACTCCGAAAGATTTTAATGTGTGCATTAAATTGGTTGTGAACAAAGGTAAAAAAAGATTTAAGTAAAGAAGAAGTATCAGATTTATGAGACATAAGAAATAACCATGTACAACGAGTAAAATCATCCACAATGGTTAAAAAATAACGAGCACCAGAATGTGTTTGATGTCTATGGGGACCCCAAATATCACAATGAATTAATTGAAAAGGCAAGGTAGAAGAAATAGAACTTGTTGGAAATGGTAATCTAGTCTGTTTGGCCAAAGGACAAATATTGCAAAAATTGTCTAAAGAAACAGAAACAGAAGAATTGGACTTAGAGATGATACGTAGACAGGTAGGTGATGGGTGGCCAAGGCGATTTGTGCCAGGTAGAATCAGGATGGGTAGTATGGCAAGCAGTTGGCGAGGTGCGATTTGGTGACATGTAATAGAGGCCGCCACTTTGCTTACCCCATCCAATCATCTTCCCTATAGCCAAGTCCTGCAAAATACAGAAATCCGGGAATAAGATCACACAACAGTTTAAGGATTGGGTAACTTTACTGGTAGATAAAAGATTTAATCGAAAGGAAGGCACATGAAGAACATCTTTTAAAATAACATATTTGTTGAAGAGGAGTGTGCTAGTAGAGCTAATAGGTACGGCGGAGCCATTGGGTAAATTAACACAAGGTGCGTGGGGCGGATGAGAGTGAGAAAATAAAGAAGAATCAGAAGTAATATGGTCCGTAGCACATCTAAAATCCAACAACTTGAGGAGGTAGAATTAACCGAGGGATGATTATACAAACCTGCAACATTTGCATAAATATCATTATTACCCTTGGATAAGTGTGGCGCATTTGCCACGGTAGTGGTCAATTGTTGATACTGCTCGGGAAAAAGCCCTGAGAGAGGCGGTATGGCACCATTGGGAGATGCGGCATGTGCAGCAGTAGGATTGGATCGAACATCATATTGTTGATTTTGCTGTCTCGGACATTTGCTTGGTGGTTTATTGGGATCATATTTTGGTTTAAAGTTGGGATCATGCTGTGGGTGCCCGACTGGAAATCCATGCAACTTATAACAACTTTCAATAGTATGTGTATCCTTTTTGCAATATCTGCAAAGTAATCCTTCAGTATTGGAAGTAGAAGATGAAAAAGACGAGTTACCAGTGAACTTGTTGTTTGGGTTGAAGCCTTTATGAAATCGCACAGCCGATGTAACTGAAAAAATTTTGGCGAGTGAATTGTTCCCTATCTCTTGTTGTTTCTCGTCCTGGGTCATCATGTTATAAGCTTCTTGAATATAGGGTATCGGCTTCAGAAGCAGTATTTGGCCTTAAATGGGATTATAAGGCTTCAGAAAAATCAAAAACTGTATCCAGTTTTGAATCGAACTGATTGTTCAATCGATTGTTGATAAAATAATTGGATGATACGAAAGTGGTGATTTGTTGGTTGTTGCAGAAAGCTAAAAAGGGATTGATAGAGAAAAAATAACCACGGTGGGTAAAGAAAAAATAACTAGGTATAGAACCCTAGCTTTGATACCATGTTGAATTTAGGAGAACCAAATATTGGGAGAATATTGGTTTATTTCTGAATAATTCTTTACAAAGATACAAACCCCTTTATATACAAAGAAGCTAAACTAGGAAGGAAGTTAAACTAGAAAAGAATAAATATACAATATTCCTATACTACAATCACTGATCCTTAATCAATCAATTAGGCAACTAATTAGGAAACCGGATTTTCCTATAACAAAATGGGCCCTCACCCAAAATTCGCACGCAAATGTAGCAAAGTATTGTACAGAACATGACGCTGTAGCCCTCTATGTGGAATCCCCAACCTCGATCTTCATTCCATCACAACCACAATAAAATCCTCTTCGGTTAGACAAAATTAAAAGTTGTTTGAAAAACTGAGCCTAGTGACTACCAGCACTACAGTTGTCAAACCAACTAGCACCTATACCCATGAGTAATTTTTTTTTTTTTTGGTCAGTAGCACCTTTACTTAACTTTAAAACCACTAGTTGTTTTGGCATTCTAAAGTATAACGTCCAAAAATACTTTTTCCTTTATTTATGAATGAAGAAGCATTGAGAAGAAATTTCAGGCTTACTTGGTGGTTGTATCGAAGAATCTCCTTTCTATGTTCTGGCGAAAATATTTCATCCAAATGCCCAGTGATGTATAGACACACCTGCATTTAGCTAGCATAGTACTAGTATTATTTTAGCAAAAGTCACTAAAATAATTTGTTTTGTCGGACTACGAAGTTCACCTTTAAGTGTCATGTACCTGGAAGTAATGCATGATTTAATTAAAAGGGGCGACAAGAAAACAATTACCAGGGGAGGTAGGAAGTATATATAAGGGACCAGCAATCTCAGCAGGCCATTAATGGCCATCTTTGGCCTGCACGGCAGAGAAGAAGCGTAT
The DNA here is from genome assembly GCA_018127125.1 of Rhododendron griersonianum. Lineage (NCBI taxonomy): Eukaryota > Viridiplantae > Streptophyta > Magnoliopsida > Ericales > Ericaceae > Rhododendron > Rhododendron griersonianum. The sequence goes on along the minus strand of CM030792.1, from coordinate 32,661,486 downwards.
AGCCCTTTTCAGGGAGGTGGTGGCAGCCTCATAGATTACATCTTCATCTTCACCGACCTTAACTGCTGCCGCGGAGGGATTAAGAGTCAAGGGGAGGCAGCTGACACCACTGCCTCCCAATTTTTTTTAGAGATTGGTATTATTTTCACCCCGTTTTTACTCATTTGACCCCCAAAATTCATTTTTGCCCCAACTCATATATAAGGGTTTTGTACTTAGGAAAAAGAGGAGTCAAAGTAGAATTTCTACCCACAAAAATCCCCAAAACGTGAATAGTGTTTCATTCATTCTTGCTCTCTGAAGAAAAAAACTAGGTTTCTCCGTTTCTGGAGACTGAAGAGATCTCTACGTCGTCACGTCGACTCTTCTTCATCGTCTAAACAGGTACTTCTCTCTCTCTCTCTCTCTCCAAATTAATCTCTAATTTTCCCCTGGTTTCGTTGGTTTCTGGGATTAATAGATCTGTGTTTTTTCTAAACGGAAATGATTAAAATAGTTTCTAATCCCAAACCCGAGTGATTAATATATATTGAAGCTGGATTTTGTTATTAATATATATCTACTTTTTTTATTAACTTGTTAATTTGATTGTTCCTTTCAATTAGCAACTAGAAAAAGTGAATCATACATGGTTCAAATTTTCGACCCCACTTATCGAAAATCCTGGCTTTGCTATTAGTTTGTTGAAAATTATTTTCCTCAATAATTGCAATGGAAGGAAAGTAGCCAAATATGTGAACAAGCCACACTTATATGACACTATGTTAGCGTGAATTAAGCAAAATCATATGATGATTTGAGGGGCTGTACGTGTTGGTCAAATTATTTTGAATTTATTTTGAGGGGCTAGAATAGCTTGATGGGAAAATTGTTTCTGGGGCTGGTCTCATCACTTTGGGTCTCTTTGGTCTTGTCTATTGCTTTGAGTCGGTTCGGGTCTATGCATGTCTGCAGTCTTCAACCTATTACAGTTATGCATGGTTTTTATTCATGCTCTTTAGCCTTTCGTGTGGAGAATGCTGCTCATGACACTAAGATTTAAAGAGGAGAATTATGTACGTATTTGATCAATTTAAATGATATGCTAGCTGGTTGGATCGATTTCATGATTTAGCTACGGTTTAGTTCAAGAATCACGGAAGATACAAATAAGAGATGACTCTATTCAATATAGCCATTTTTTATGCTTTCTGATGACTAAGTGATCAAGTTTGTACGTCCAAGCAACTGATGATACTGACAGGCCGGTCCCTTGAAGATTAAGATCTGGTTTATGCTGCTCCTCTCAAAACGTATTATTGGCTTCAGTTTTGCGGCGTTTCTGATGGATTGGGAAGTTACATGCTTTTTTTGGATCTCAATTTTTTCAGTGCCAACAAATGGATGGGTTGTGATGATCTAGATAGTGCTATTTGTTTAATTGTAACTTGCAACTCTTGTTTAGGCTTTTACGCGATGTACCTTCGTTATCTACTTGCCATCCTTTCCCTCTTTTCCTCGGGGTTTTGATAGGCATATGAATGTCCTTGCCATGGGTGCCAACATATTTTTTTTATCGGCATGGTTTAAGATGTGTTTTTTTATTAATCCCTTTAATCATTGTACTCTTCACCTTATTTTGATTAATAAAATTTATTCGCCTATCAGAGAGAGAGAGAGAGATGATTCAAACCTGAAATTGAAGAAGAAGATCGGCACTTGGCTTGACTTTGGAGCGTTTTAGAGTGAAGAGTTGGCGAGTGGTTTCAACATGTGCACGCTCCTCAGGGGTACCGCAATTAGGATCAAACTTCCATATTTAGCACCCATCAAAGTTATTTGTGCTGTATAGGTAAGCCTCATAAGGACCCCCGCCTTTTGCCACCTTTAGCCTCCACATGATATTCTATGTAATATTGTTTTGATGTTGATAATTGTTATGATCATCAACAACTCAACTATGCTTTCAATTTACGGTACAAGTACAAAATCAATATATGATAATATGCCAAGATTTATATTCTATCACTAACTTGTTTCAAGTATTCTTTTAAGTTTGTTCCGGCGTAACTACTCCTATTGGTAGTGCCTTGACATACATACATTGGTACCATATTCCGAAGTACCAAAAAAAAAAAAAACACATTCATTGGTACCACTTCCTAGTTGGCCAAAAGGCCCAAAACTGGCGTTAATATATAGCATCACTGATATGAGCTATGCTCCCATTACTAAACACAACCACAGAGAGAGAGAGAGAGAGAGAGAGAGAGAGAGAGAGAGAGAGAGAGAGAGAGAGAGAGAGAGAGAGAGAGAGAGAGAGAGAGAGAGAGAGAGAGAGAGAGAGAGATAAGTCATTACAAGAGTCATAGATAATAAATACAGCCCTGTAGACACCCCAATCCGGACCTCGAAGGGTCTTTGTTCACCCCGATGATGAAATAAAGGAAACAGAACCTTTGCGAGCTTGAATGAGGGACTCCCTTAACCCTAAACGTATCCTCAGCCCAAATAAACCGTCAGCCCAAAACAAACCCAAAAGCCCAAAAAGCCCAGAAAACCCAAAAGCCCTGGAGTGAACCTGTAATGCCGCGCGTGACACTTCCACACCGCACGGCGTATCGAAAGTTAATACGCCGCACGCGGTCATGAGGTTAGCCGCACGGCATTTTAGGTAAAGTTCTGACTGGCTCAGAAAGCTGTCGGCCACGCCCATTTGAGCCACAGCTGCAATACGGCTCAGCCGAAAGCACATTTCTGGCCCGCCCAGAAAATACCTCCAACTTTTGAAATTCAAAATCCAAGGCTCTTGCCTATAAATACACCCCTCCACTCAAGGGAAAAGGGCCCTTGATAACTATTATACCCTTTCTCTATCTTCTTGCTTTCACACCCACTTTCTCATTTCCAAGCCATGAGAATGTTGTTCTCAAGATACATTCTCTAGGCCTTTTACTCCATTTTTCTCTTCACCATTGAAGTTAGTTCCTTACTAACTTTGAGACCTCAACCACCCAATATACCCATCTACTACACACATCCATACTTCTACTCTCTTTTTCAACCTTTCGACGTCCATCCGCCTTCATCAATACTCATTCAAGCTCAAGATCAAAGGTAAAAACCAAGTTTCCTTGGGCTAGGCTCTGTCCTGGTCCTGAGGGGACCTTTCTGTCTTCAGGCTTAACCCTTTTCGGTCAGGATCTGACCCAAAACCTCTTTTACAAAACAAAACCAGTGTTCTGTGCAGGGTGTGCTACGCCGCGCGGCGCTTTGAAGCGTCGCACGGCGTAGTAGACTCACACGCACGACATTTCAAAATGATATTGTTTTCTTGTTCAAACTGTCTGGATCACGATCGCCTGTTGTTGGATCTTTTCTGTATACCAAAAGCAGTCCCAAAGTGAGACCATATCTACAAGCCATGTTTTAAACTCCATAGATCTTTTCAAAAATAAGCAAACGTATCAAAAATGGTTTTCTTTTCATGGCTTGAGAGAATGGTGCAGATCTGAGATGATCTGACGACTGTGAGCTGTCTGAAGTTTTAAAATAACACCGTGCGATGTAATGGGTACACCGTGCGAAGCATTACAAAACAATAAAAGTTTGGTATCAAGAGCAGAACAACGCACGGCGTATCAGTAAGCCTCGCGTTGTAAGGCGATATGCCGCCTGACGGGAGATGGTGATTCAGACAGTCCGTTTGTATATCTTTCTTGTTTATATTATCGCCATGCCATCTTTATCATCACTGTACAGCAAGCACCACTAGCACGGCAACGTGTCATGATTTATCTTGTTCCCATTTCCCTTTATGTGTTTTTAAGGTTTTCCGAATGGTATTAATCCTCCCATTTAAAATGCTTAGTAGAGACCGGTTTTCACCGGGCGAGCAGGGTGCTTTTCAACAAAACCTTCCCCACTCGTAACTTGGCTCCCGGATCCAAAATCTCAAACGGTTTCGCTAGATCAAAAGGCCTTTCTTCTCAAAACAAACCCTCGGTTCCTCGGATCATCCATCTCAAAAATCCGGGTGGCGACTCTGTCGAATCGTGCTCCGGGCGCGGGAGCCCACAGTGGCAACTCTGCTAGGGAAATTTATTCAAAACTTCTTTTAAAAAAAAAAAAAATACGTAAAGAAGTGTTGAATAATCAAGAGGGCCAAACTAGAAATGCATTTTACTTGGGGGACTTAATGCAATTTGGAGAACTTAACTTTCTTTTACACCTTGCACCGCACAAGCCGCGCTAGTGTGTTCTGGCTATCTTGCCCGCTTTACCGGTGACAAGCTCTCCCGGGCCGCCTAGCAACCCTCGACTATGATGGGCCATTGTGCTGTTCGACCATTGTCTTGCAATACACTTGACATGGGGTAATACATATTGGCTCTAGTCCGGGGAACCCCTCTCAAACCAAAACCGGCCTTTGCACTTGTACATAACCATAGAACCTTCCCAACTAGGACAGGAACCCATGGCTAGGACTTATATGATATATCCTGTTTATGTGCATTTCTTTTCTATACATACATATCATTCACGCATCATTGCATCCTGCAGGCTAGAGGATTAGGCTTCCCTAGAATTCTTTAGGATTTCCCGGTCAGTCTAGGAGACTATAAATCCATGGAGGTTGTGATACCTCCGGTGTTTGCCGTGCCCAAACGGCTCCCTTGACATGGGATTAACCTTGGAGGTGTGCGTATTTGGATTCTGACGGTCACATTGCTCTGTCTCGGATGGTCAAGATAAGGAGATTGGCTCTGGTTCCGAAACGATCAGAATTTAACCTGCCTGACAGTACCTACCCGGACCGCCAGAAATCTTCTATACAAATGCCCCAAGTGAAACTCAAGTCACGGTAGGTTTTAGGACCTAGGAGGCACGTAGAAGGTAGGACAGACACTCGGGGCGGATTCTGAGTTGTTCCCTTTTGCCTTGTTACAAGTTCAGAAACATTGGACACCTGCAAAAAGAAGAGGCTTTACCCAATTGGTTTCGTCCGTCTCGAAGGTTGGTTTGCATAGATACCCTGGAAGAAACCCAACTGGTTGAGGTCCACATAGAACAAGAAGACCAGTCGTCATTAGCAGTTTCGCCAAGCTCGACAATACAGGAGCCTCAGTCACTTGAAAATCCCTTACCAATGGCTGACCAAGGAAATGTGGTAGAAGAGCTTAGGCAGAACATGGCCACCATGGATGCTCAGTTTAGGCAATCCCTTGCTGGGATGAATACGCAACTCAAAGCCTCGGTCGCATCCATGAAAGGCGACATGAATATGATAATGGAGTCTATGCAGGAGGTTTGTGACAAGCTTTTAGTTAAAACTGACATACCCAAGGATGAGACGCTAGCCAAAGACACGCCAGCAATCGATCCCAATTTAGCCGCCCTCATGGTTAAGATTGGTAAGTTGGAAGAATCTGTACAAGAAAATAAGCGATTAGGGAGAGGAGAGATTGACATGAACAAATTGTGCTTGTTCCCCAACGCTAAGTTACCAGAAAAGTTTAAGGGCGTGGATTTCGCAAAGTTTGACGGTACTGGAGATCCAAAAGTTCACCTCCAAGGGTATGTTGGTTCACTCACCATGAGGGGAATCGAAAAGGAAGCCATGGCCCAGCTATTTTACGAATCCCTGTCAGGGCCAGCCTTGCAGTGGTTTCTTACCCTGGAACCCTCTAAGAAAAGGACTTGGGAAGACATTGGGACGGCATTTGTGGCTCAATACGATTTTAATGTCGATCTAAAGATGACCACGAGGGAACTAGAGAGCACCAAGATGGGTGAGAAAGAAGGTTTCGCTGACTTTGTAAAACGTTGGAGGGCTAAGGCCGCTCAAATGCAAAGCAAACCGGACTTAAAAGAACAAATAAGGATCATCACCAAGAACCTACCAAACTCTTTTGCCCCATACATGGTTCTCTCCCAGGCAGCCCCAAATTTTGAAACTTTTTACGACTCGGGCTTGGCTGTAGAGGAGGCACTACGAGACGGTACATTGGAAAAGAAGGAATCAGGAGCAAAGCCCAAAAGGGTGTATTCAGGGAACAGCAATGTCCTCTTCGGGAATTCCAATCAGGCTGGAACTTCATCCACCAAACCGGCAGAAGTAAACCAAATTTCTGAAAAACCAAAATCCCAACAAAGAGTCTTTACCCAATTTAGCACTCCTAGATCCGCTTTGCTCAAAAAGCTTACTGAAGTAGGAGTGCTGAATCCTCTTCAGCCACCACAGAACATTCCACCCAACCTAAACCAGAACGTCTACTACGATTTCCACCAAATGCGTGGCCATACCACTGACAACTGTATCCGTCTCCGTCATGAGATTCAAAACCTCATCGATAATAAAGTCATTGATACTCCTCCTTCTGACAAACCAAACACTATGACAAATCCCTTGCCACAACACAATACCCCCTTCCATATCAACCAAATCACCCAAGCCAAAAGCCAAAACTTTGATCCTATCTCTTTCATCATCCCTGATACCGAACCAAAGCCTGTTGTGGAAATTCCCGAAGAAACTGCCCTCTGTTACCTTTGGGATTGGGGAGATTTGATTGCCGATTGGAAAGAGTTTGAAGTCACCAATTTCCAAAAAGACGTAAATCCGTTCTTTGAGCCGGAATGGGAGTTTGATTGGCAAAACATTCATGCTGACCCTCTGGATGGGTTTTCGCTATACATGATGTTCGAAAGTCAAAATGGGAACTTGTCAGAGATGCCTGAATGGGAATGGAATCCAATTCCGGATGAATACCAACTCTTGGCCTGGATTGATCCTTTAGATACCTTCTCTATACCCATGCTATTTGCAGAAGAATATCAACCATAGACGGTGACTTACAACTGGCCTGAACCTGTTCCATTTCAACCGAACCTCTCCTCCTACCTCCACGATCTCATAGCTAACGACCCATACAACAACGTGGGTCTTGCTCCATACCCAGAACCGCTAGGTCCCGAAGAAGATGTGGCTAGTAATGAGTTCAACCCAATGGACTACCTGGTCGATGAAGTTAAGTCGGAGTCATCTGTCACTTTCCCAAAAGATGCTGATGTTGCCATGATGAATTTGTGGGAAGATGAAGCGGGAGCTAAGACAAACCTGTGGGGTAATACAGAAATCATCAACATAAAGGTGGGAAATGAAGAGTGGACCGTAAAATAGGGCGGTAGCAGAAGCTGAAAAATGGAAGCCCGAGGATCTGTGGGAAGACCTGGTTATCGCTGACTTGGCTACCAACCTTCAAGACACCACTATTGGAAACAAGCGTAAGGCCCTTGCTGATTTGTGGAATGAGGAGTCCAAGTATCAACAGATTGGTCAATTGACCAGGAGTGGTCGAATATATCAACCCTCTAATCTTCAAATCGGAGAATCTTCCAACCCTTCAGCTCCACCGACCAAAGAACCTTCCAACCCGTTCGTTACCTCAATCAAAGATACTTTCCAACCCTTTGCCCCGCCAGCTAAAGAGCCTTCACGCCCTGAGAAAAACCCAGAAGGAATGATCAAGCGCCAGCTTGAACAAACTCCGGCCAAAATGTCTGTTTGGGACGTGCTTGTTCACTCCACCCGCCATCGCGAAGGATTCATCCAAGCTCTCTCTCACCTAAAAGTTCTTTCTGCCATAACCCCTGACGAACTTGTGGCACTCATCAAAACCATACCCGTCAGACACGCTATCACCTTCACTGATCGAGATTTGCCCGCTGAAGGAACTGATCACAATCGACCACTCCATATCACTCTGAAATGCCACGGAAAATGGGTACCGGTAATTTTGATTGACAACGGGTCAGCAATCAATGTCTGTCCACTCCGTGTTGCTTATTGCCTGGGATACAAAAATAGTGATTTCTCTCCATCGGAAGTCAAAGTTCGGGCATATGACAACACCCGTCGGGATGTGACTGGGACCCTCATGCTTCCTATGACTTTCGGGCCTTACCAAACGGATGTGGAGTTCCATGTGGTAAACATTCCCGCGTCCTTCAACCTACTGTTGGGTAGACCTTGGATGCATCGACCTGACATCATGGCAGTTCCTTCATCGCTCCACCAGAAAATTAGACTGGGACTGGAGACTGGGATGCTCACCATTCATGGCGACTCTGGGATTCGTGCTCCTGTGGAAGACAATGCCCCACTTTTGGAGATACAACATGGGGAAGAGGACGTTGCCCTAGGCGGCTTCTCTCTTGACACCTCTAATTCTGTTTTCACTGTCAAGATTGATGATGACTTCGTCGTTAGTAATGTCGCCATAAAGATAATGAAGAAAATGTCCTACATGCCAGGTTTGGGGCTGGGAAAGAATCTCCAGGGGCCAGCATAGTTTGAAGAACCAGGAACTTTAACCCGCGTAACAGGTGTGGGATACCATCCTTCAGAGGATAAGAAAGAAAAGAAGGGAGATAGATTGGAGGATTATTTTGTCAAAGAGGAGGCAAAGCAGATTTATCGAGGACAGCCAGAACCATTCTGGGACAAAGAAACCAACACCTTCTTACCAGGATTTGAGATATTCGCTAATGATGTCTGGCCTGAAAGTGATGAAGAATTGGAAGTAGTAATCAAACCAGTAAAGATGGCAGATTGGGTTGAAACTCTTGCCATGGGTAGCCTAGCCACCTTATTCGAGGAGGACGAACCGTTGGGTATAGCCGTGGAAGCAGAAGTGCAGGTGCTGGAGCAGGAGGCCCCCGAAGATCCAACTTCACTCATCATGGATGCCACTGGAGATTATAAGAATTGGACTTTCATACCAAGTGCAACCAGTCATGAATCTGAATCTGAAACCGAGTCTTTTGAGTCTTCTGAGTCTGTCGAGTCTGAGTCGGTGCCTCTTGGCCCAACTCCTCAGAGTCTGTATTTTGAGTTTGAGTCTACCCGTGTGTATGATGCCCCCGAGGCCTCTACTTATGATGAAATAAATGAATCTGATTCCGCTTACTTCCTTGATTTTGAAATAAATTGTGTCGACCCCAACGATGAAGAGATCGATTTCGAGGGAGAAATCCCTGAAGAAATTCGATCCCTAATCGAAAGGGAACACGAAAGGCATGCTCAGCCTGTAAAGGAAGAAGTTGTTTCAATAAATTTGAGGGATGAAGGGAATCCCCGAGTGGTTCAGGCCGGTTCCGCGCTGTCAGAAGAAGAGCGCCAGGCTCTTGTAGAATTGTTAAAAGAATTCAAAGATGTTTTTGCATGGTCACACGCTGACATGCCCGGAATCGATCCTGAAATCGTCGAACATCGGATTCCCCTTCACCCTGACGCAAAACCAGTAAAACAGAAACTGAGACGTATGAGGCCTGACTGGGTGCTTAAAATAAAAGAGGAGGTAACTAAACAAATCAATGCTGGATTCTTAATGGTAACTAAATACCCGCAGTGGGTCGCAAACATCGTTCCCGTTCCGAAGAAGGATGGCAAAATCAGGGTCTGTGTGGACTTCAGGGACTTAAACAAAGCTAGCCCCAAAGATGACTTTCCTCTGCCGCACATTGACGTGATAGTTAATAACACCGCGGGGCATGCCTTACTTTCTTTCATGGATGGTTTCTCGGGGTATAACCAGATTCTCATGGCCCCAGAAGACCGAGAGAAGACCACATTCATCACTGAATGGGGAACTTATTGCTATCGGGTCATGCCTTTCGGGCTGAAGAACGCTGGCTCCACCTATCAGCGAGCTTCTATAACCTTGTTGCATGATATGATTCATAGAGAGGTAGAGGTTTACGTTGACGACATGATCGTTAAGGCAAAAGAGCGAGAAGACCACTTACCCGCGTTGAGAAAGTTCTTCGAAAGGATAAGGAAGTACAGGATGCGCCTCAACCCGGCTAAATTCACGTTCGGAGTCACTACAGGGAAAATGCTCGGGTTCATGATCACCACTCGCGGCATCGAAATCGATCCATCAAAGATTAAGGCCATTCTGGAAATGGAACCACCACGGACAGAGAAAGACGTAAGGAGTTTCCTTGGCAAAATACAGTTCATCAGCTGGTTTATTGCGAAACTGACTTCAACGTGTGAACCCATATTTCGCTTGCTCAAGAAAGGAACACCATTTGCGTGGAATGACAGATGTCAGCAAGCCTTCGAGGCCATCAAAGCCTATCTAAGGAATCCGCCAGTCTTGATGCCGCCGGAACCGGGAAAACCTTTTATCCTATACTTGTCAGTCACTCCATCTTCCATGGGGTGTATGCTGGCACAGGAAGGAGACGATGGGGTTGAAAGGGCTGTCTACTACCTCAGCAAAAAGATGGTCGGATCTGAAGAACGCTATACTCCATTAGAAAAGACGTGTTGGGCACTCGTTTGGGCTTCCAGAAAGTTAAGACATTACATGCTGGCCTATTCGGTGAGATTGATATCCCGAATGGATCCTCTGAAGTACTTGTTCGAAAAGCCAGCACTCACAGGAAGAATGGCACGATGGCTATTGATGCTGGCAGAGTTTGAATTGAAATATGTCAGCAGAAAGTCAGTGAAAGGAAGAGCTGTCGCTGAATTTTTGGCCGACTGTCCAGTCGAAGGAAAGGAAGATGCCGAATTTGAGTTCCCGGATGAGGGCATAATGACCATAGTTGAAGACGTGTGGCGGTTGTATTTCGATGGAGCGGCCAATCAGAAAGGATTTGGAATTGGTGTGCTGTTAATTTCGCCGGATGGGTCGCATATCCCACTTGCATTCAAGCTTAGCTTCGAAGTTACCAATAATCAAGCGGAGTACGAAGCTTGCATTGTCGGCATGGAAGCAGCCATTGAAATCGGTATAGAAAAATTGGAGGTTGTGGGAGATTCAAACTTGGTCGTTTCTCAAGCAAACGGCGGTTGGAAGGTCAGGGAAGAGAAGTTAAAGCCGTACCATCAAGATCTCGAAGATCTCATTCCCCATTTTAACAAAGTAACTTTCACTCATGTCCCGAGACTCAGGAATCATTTCGCTGATGCCTTGGCAACATTGGCCTCTATGGTCGAAATCCCTGTCGGTGTGAAGCTAAGGCCAATTATGATCGAGCAAAGGGACACCCCGGTATATCAGCACATCATGGCCATCAATGAACCTGAAGATGGTCACCCTTGGTTCTACGATATTTGGAGATTCGTAGAAAGGGGAGAGTACCCCTCTGAAGCAAGCAAGAAAGACAGGATCGCCCTTCGGAGAATGGCAGCTCAGTACATCATTTGTGGAGGAAATCTATACCGAAGGTCTCACTATGGAACCCACAAGTTGTGTATTCATGGTGAGGACACAAAAAGAGTGATGGAGGAAGTCCACGAGGGAGTATGCGGTCCTCACATGAATGGTATGATGCTTGCCAAAAAGGTTTTGAGACAAGGCTACTTCTGGTCTACCATGGAGACGGAATGTGTGGAATACGTACGACGTTGTCATAAGTGCCAAATTCACACTAACCTCACGCATGTTCCACCGCATGAGCTCCAGCAAATGACCTTGCCGTGCCCTTTCTCGACATGGGGTATTGATGTCATCGGAAGGATTGTGCCCGCAGCCTCTAATGGCCATAAGTTCATCCTGGTGGCTATTGATTACTTCACGAAATGGGTAGAAGCAGCCTCGTATGCAACCCTGACGGCAGTTCAAGTCGCGCACTTTATCAAGCAAAACGTCATTTATCGGTATGGGGTCCCACAGGCATTCGTATCCGATAATGGGGTTCATTTCAAAGGCCGAGCAAGGGAAGTCTTGGAAGAATTCCAGATCCAAATACACAAGTCAACAACCTACCGACCGCAGACCAACGGGGCCGTGGAAGCGGCCAACAAAACAATCAAAACCATCCTGGAAAAGACCATTCAATCTGCAAGGGATTGGCACGAACGACTACCTTTGGCATTGTGGGGATATCGCACGTCTGTACGTACACCAACGGGGGCAGCTCCGTACTCCTTGGTTTATGGCATGGAGGCCGTACTCCCCATAGAATTAAAGGTTCCATCCCTCCGAACCATGATCGAATGTAATGTCCAAGAGGCAGATTGGCTGAGCAATCGGTTTGAAGAACTCATGTTGTTCGATGAACGCCGCTTAAGGGCACTTTACCACATTCAAGGATATCAAAGGAGAATCGCGCGTGCATTCAATAAAAAGGTGAAGCCCAGGGACTTAGCGGAAGGCGACATGGTTTTGAAGGAAATCTGAGCACCAGTCTATGATCCACGAGGAAAGTTCCGACCAAAATGGTCTGGGCCTTATATCATCAAGACTATCCTATCTGGAGGAGCTACGCAACTCATCGACCTGGATGGAAACGAATTCTCAACGCTAGTCAATCTGGATCAACTCAAACGCTACTACCCCTGAGAGAAGCTCGCTGGACTGAAAACTGCAAGGGCAGCCAGTTCCAGGCAAAAATTAGAGCAAAAAGGCCCGCTATGATGAAAACCCGCAAGGGCATCTTAGGCAAAAGTTAAGGCATACAATGAACGAGCTCGCTAGGCCGAAAACCCGAAAGGGCGGTACTAGGCAAAAATTAGAGCGCAAAAGGAAATTGTCAAAACCAGAGCGAACCCTATCCATGAACTACGTCATGACCTGATTCCTTCACCAAAAAGGATACGTAGGCAGTCTCACTATGAGACTCGGTCACGATCAATCAAAATAAAAATCCAGGTTGATAGAATTCGGAAAGGCAGAATCAGAGAGGGGGAGACCCTCTGTAAATCACTTTATTAAAATAACTGCTTCCAATACATAAGGCTGAGCATGATCTTCGAAAATAAAAGTGCAATACAACAAAATGAGGTCCATGATTTATTCAATGATCAGGGTAGGGAGATCGAGTCAGTTTCCTTGGGCATCTGCCCTCGCAGCAATGTCCCTCTTGAGCCATTTCCTGTAACTCCCACGCACTGCAACAGACGGGTAAGGATGAGCATCGGTCACCTCGCGAGACCTCCAGAACCGCTGGTAGTTACAAAGAACTGAATGGCGGAAGAAATGCAGAACTACATCCACCAAGACCTCCGCAGGAACCTCCTGCCTCAGACCAAGCTGACGCTGAACTCGATAGGGGATGTAAAAGGTGAAAGCCTCCAGCCCAGGAAGAACCACCCACTGGGAGCCCATATAGTGTACAGTCATGGGCGGAAGGTCAAGCCATGGGCATCTCCAGGAAATAGTCTCAGCCCGCTGACGTTTGAAGAAGTTGACTCACTCGGAAGCTCGCCTGTCTACAAATTCAAAGCACTGAGAGGACAATAACCTAGCCTCATATGCCAAGTTGCCAGGAGGGAGAGTCAGCACATTCACCTTGTCACAAAGCCAAATCTACCAAAGAGGGAAAACAAGTGAGAAACCGCAGAAAGCCAAGCCCAATGTTAAAGGAAGTGAGGAAAGTTTGAAAGAGGAAAGATGAGGCGCAAACCAACCTGTAAGAGAAGGGGGCTTGCCTCCAAAAGTCTCAGTCTCTCCAGAACGAACCCTGTCCAAACCCATCAGTGTCTCAGCCAATACCATTGGAATCACGTCCTTTCGAGCTCCAATCTGCACTGCAATGCTGACCAATGCCGAGCTAGCATGACCAGTGGAAGGAACCAAGAAGTAAGCAGCAAGTAAGCACATACAAAGAGCGGTCATGCGCCGAGTGTGGTAGGTTGTGTCCACTAGGTTGCCAAGAGGAGAGAACATCTCAATAAGGCGCATCACGTTGAGATGACCATTGCTAACCAAGTAACGAGCATCACCGTCATTCAAACCTAGAGAGGCAGTAAGAACCTTGGACATGTTCTCACGCACGGGAGGAACAATGACATCTCCAGAGCCGAAGCCGCCGAGATAGGCGCGAAACTCTTCAATTGTGGGGCAAAGCTCTTGTTCACCAAAGCGGAATACGTGCACCGCCGGGTCCCAAAGACTTGTGGCGGCCCTCAAAAGTTTGGGACGAAGGCGGATGCTACGAAGGTATCTCATGGAATAGAGACCATGCGCCCGAAAGTTGAGCCAATCGACCCCCTCCATGGAAATCAACCACTGCCGTAGTGAACCGGTGAGAGAAAGAGCCATTGAGAGGAGGTGAAGGTTTGAGAAAGAAAGATATGGTTAGTATGAGGCCTAAGGCCTGAATTTATAGAGAGGTAGATGAGACAACTTCAACTTTCAAAAGAGCCTTGGGTTCCAAAAGTGTAGATTTTCCATAAAGTCTTACATAGGGAAAAGCTTGGTCATGTCCTAAAAGAACAAAGTAGACATGCATTGGCCCGGAAATGTTATAGAACAGGTCAAACTTCAACCTTCGTGCAATCTGTCTTGGGAAGCAGCAAATGGCAGAATGTCAGGAAAATAGTGCCGTGCGGCATAACGAGGTAACGCACGGCATAACAAAACCAGGGGAAAGCCACGGCATAACACGGATACGTCGTGAGATCAGATGAAGCCACGCATAGCACTTTGTAGCCCCGCACGGCATATTAAGTCTGCATTTCTGCAGAATTTGACAGCAGAGGTTTGAAACCAATTCGAGGCACTCGCAAGCATCACCAACCCTCAGAACACATTTCAATGGGTATTTGGGACTTCAGGGAACTCCCACTTCGAGTCAACTCTCAAAATTCGACGTGAGGACACCAAAAAATCAATAAAACCCATTTCCTAGGTCATGTCAAGGTATCGGAGTCCGTTTCAAGCCATTTCAAGTTGATCTTTCGAGTCCTACAGGTCATAATGGCCAAAAGTGACCTGGTCCAAGTTCCGTTTCGCGGTCTATGCCAAAATTTGAGAATGTCACCCTCCAAAGCCAAGGTTTTCTTGCTTTTCAGGCATGTTTTCAAGTGATTTTCAGTTTTCAAATGAGAGCTTGAGTTTTATAGTCACGTGTCAAATATCAAGGGTCATCGTTGATAAACAAGAAGTCCTCAACAGGGGTATTTTTGTAAAGCCTCGCACAAAGGGATCAGTTTTTCAGAGTTATTCATTTATCTTCTTTGATTTCTATTCCAAGGTCGATAAATCTTTGCTCCAACATACTGCTCATCATAAAGCTCGAGTTCGCTTCAGATTGTGGCCGAAAGGACTAGTTGCATGCATGCATTGGTTAGTGTTTCTGTTATTCAATCTTTCTTAGACAAATGATAATAAGAGAAATTGAATGACATAAACATTGAAAGAATAAGCTTTTCTATATATATAATCTCCAAAAATATCCATGAGCCGAACTACAAAAAGGCGTGCAAGCCTAAAATCCTATCTACTGAGGGTAAACGGGCACCCTTCCAAAAGAAGCATGCAGGCTCCACCAAAAGCAAAACAAAAGGGAACTCAACTCTCATCCTCGTCCTCATCCTCCTCGCCGTCCTCCCCAGAGGCCTCCTCCACCTGAGAACTGGCTGCCTCCTGAATACCTGACGCCCTAGGCACCGTACTCCCCGAGGTGTCCGCGAGGTCGATGTCCGTCGGCTCCTCAGTCTCGTCAGAGACGTCGACCGGCTTGTCCTCTGTCCCCCCAAAAAACCGCTGCCTCTTCGACGGAGGCTCTTCCCGAGAGCCAACAGAGGAAGCCTGTGGCGCTTGCATGCGCACAGACTTCCTACGCAACCCGCGAGAAGCCCCTCCTCCAGCCTGCAATAACATGGTATTCATCATTTGCATTGTAATCATAGTATAAGCAATAGGAAATAAAAGCAAAGGGTTTGAAAGCTTTACCATAGTCCCACCAGCATGAAGAAGCACCTCTGGGGCGTGGCCCATGGCGTACTGCCTCACCAGCTGCTCTAGGCCCATTATGGCCCCGGCCATCTCTCTCACGTACTCCGGAGTCGCCTGCACAATAGGTCAATTGATTAGAACGTACAGTGATAATAACAAGTGCCAGCAAAAGGGCGAAAGAGTGCAAATTATACCTGAGCAAGGAACTCCGGAACTGCGACCGTAGGACGTGGCACCACCACTACACCAGAAACCCCCTGGGCAGTCGTCACGTCCACGGTCCAGGAGAGTCAAGGCAAGCTGGCCCCGCTCGGACCTGCACCGTCACCTCGACCACCATCACCACCCTCTCGTCCTCTTCCTCTTCCTCTCCTTCCTCTTCGTCCTCGTCCGCCTCTACCGCCTGCACCACCTGGCACTTGAAGCGTCGCCTCCCAAGCAGCAGCCCGTACCCCGAAACTCGGCATCAAGTACCGAGCCCGGTACTCAGAGTAGTCCACGCCAGCCTGGAAGAGCGGCTCCAGCTCAGGGTCCGGTCGTACGAACCGCTCAACCTCCCCCCTGGTGTACAAGCTCGTCCTCTGCACCAGAGCAGGAAGGGGACCAGGGACTCGAAAAGCGTCCAGCCTCAACGACTGACGTGACACCCGGTCACCCAGGTACCACTGCCAACCGTAAGGGGACTCGAGCAGCACTCTCCCCCTCGCCACCTCCCTACTCCGGACCAAGTAAGGAAGCTCGCAGCGGTCCCACACACGCCAGCGAACCTGCAATAAAAAACGAATAACATCAGCATGGGATTTGAATAAGAACTATCGATAAATGAAAGCATGAGAGATGTAGTCATACCCTGTCAGGACGAAGCTCGTCTAGGAAGAGGCGGTAGGCGTTCAAGTCGCCCTTCCCCTTCTTCACTCCCCGGAACTCCTTGGACCAACGTAGGGCCCCGGGGAAGCACTGTGTCACTAGGGCAGGAGGTCTCGGGAGGGTACATGTCCAGTACCTCGTACGTCCACAGCTGCGGAATCAAACATCAAGGATTAGCACATGATATGCAATAAGTGAATAGAAAGACAAATAAAATGCGAGAAAAGTTCGAAATGTACCTCCCAGACTCTCCAGTAACCACCGAGGCTCTTCCCCGCTCCTCGGGAAAGAGACCCCATGAAGGCGTAGCACGCCCCCAAAGCTGCACCGCCCCAGTCAAAGCGGGCTATCTCCCCGACATCCCTCAAGGCCGGTAGGAGCGAAAGGTGTACCCGGTTGCACCTGTTCTGAAACAGGGACGCACCGAGCAAGTACAATAGAAAGCACCGCGCCATCTGCTCCTCCTGCACCCTGTCAGTCGGGAGCTCCTCTGTCCAAAACCCCAACAGCTGAGCGTACTGAGCGTCCTCCTTCTCCGCCCTCAGCACGTACCCCAGCATCTCCCGCTGGAACACCGCACTCCTCACCGTAACAGCGTCGTAGGGGATAGGGTCACCTCCAACCCTCAGACCAGTGATCGCCGCGAAGTCCAGCGGCGTCACCATCAGCTCGCCAAAGAGGAAGTGGAACGTATTCGTCGTGTCCCACCACCTCTCGGCTAGTGCCCTCACCACCTGGCGATCGTTGCTCGCCCTCGTCAACATGCTCACAAACTCCCCGAAGCCCGCCTGCCTCACAATCTCCCTCACAGCCTCGGGGAGTCTCTCCCAGAACGTCGGCACGTCGGCCGCACCACCGTAGCACGAGATGGTGATCTCCTGTTGCAATAAGTTGATAACATTCAGTAAACAGGTATACTATTCAAAGTGAATACAGCATTCGGATAAAGAAATGAAAGTACGATACATTGAAATTTGAAATGCAAGCGTTTAAGGTATACCTCGTCTCGGCGCAAAGAGAGGTGCTGTTGTGGGTCCCTCAGAACAAGAGCTTCATCGTACGTGGGCCGTGCCGGTCTGTAGGCATCCAAAAGAGTAGGGACCACCACGTGCTGAAAGGGCACGTAAGACTCCGCCACGTAAGCTCGGCGCCCTTTTAGGGCCACCGTCGCCTCCTCCACAACACTCCTCCGAGGGCCTGTCTCACCTCCAGCGGCCTCCTCCTCTACTCCCTGTGGCCCTCCAGCGGCCCCTGTCTTAAGCTCGTCTTGGAGCGCTCTCTCCCGAGCCTCAAGTAAAGCCGCCGCCAGTCCAGGCACCCCCCGTAGGGTCTCAACCAGGTCCTCGAGAGACGCCTCCTCTAGGTAGTCACCTAAGCCTATAGGTCGCGACGACCCCGCACCCTCGCTGCTACCAACAAACATAGCCGGCGTCTCCCTCTCCTCCACCAACTCCTCCTCAACAACAGGGCCCTTCCCCAGGTCAGTCCGGGGCTCTCTCACAGGAGAAGCCTCTGTTTCTGCCACCACTCCGTCTAGCCCCTCACCACCGCGAGCCTCTGTAGCCCCCTCCTCTAAACCAACTACACTCTCTGCTCGACCTGTAGTCTCCACCTCACCCCTGGACTCCACTGCACCCGGAGTCTCCGCCTGCTGGCCAAAGCCGGCCAACACCCTGCTATCACTGTCGCCACCGTCAACACCAGCCATCCCGGCTGTCTCCTCGGCCAATGCCGCCTGGGCCGAGACCCCCACGGTCTCCGGCCCCTCTCCGACCGTCCCACCGCTCTCCGGGATCTCCGTGGGCGGAACGACCTCAACCCGCGGGGGGTAATCGCCCCCGGGTGTATCCGTGTCCTCCATAGTATAAGAGAGAGTAGGGAGAGACGAGAGAGATGATAGAGCAGGGAGAGAGAGAGATAAGTGAGAGAGAGAGAGAGACGAGCAGTGAGAGAGAGAGCAGCGACGAAGAGAGAGATGAGTGAGAGAGAGAGAGACAAGCGAGAGAGAGAGAGAGACGAGAGAGAGAGACAGGAGAGAGACGAGAGAGAGAGGGGGAAGTTTCGAACGAGGGGTGTACTGTGTACGCCCCGCGAATATATATATATCCCCTGAACCGGTTCGTCTGGAATTTAAATGGACCGGGTTTGAAAAGAGGTGTACCGCACGGCATACTGGAGAGTAGCGCGCGGCATAATAGCCTAACTGGATGAGAATTCTCAAGTTACCATGACGCACAGCATTACCCATACTGCGCACGGCATACCGGGTTAATTCGACAGTTTAGATTCTGAGGGCAGTTTCTGACAATGGTATTCGCGGTCGATTTCGTTCGTGTACAGAAAGCAAAAAAAAAAACAGACAAGCAATAGCAAGAAGAGGGACTTTTCATTCCACAAAGCCCAAGGTAATCCCCCGGGATCTTCATTACATCGTTCAAAAAAAAAAAGAGAAGAGAGAAAATCAAAATAGAAAAAAAATCCTACTGCCCCCTTTCTTCTTCCTCAATCTTCATCCTCAGTCGCTCCCTCCGCCGGACGCACCGTCCCCTTCGCCAGAACGATCATCCGAGCCATTCGGATTCCCTTCCGAGTCCTCTGCAGTCCCATCTGAATCACGCCCCGGCGCATACTCCGGGTCGTGTTTGTTGTCCATTTGATCAAAAGCGAAGTCCTGAAGGTTGGACACCGCGCGACGAAGAGTGCAGATCGTTGATATGAGCCTCGCGATCTGACGGTTCAGTTGCTCGATCTCTTCGTGATAAAAATCCATCTCAGCCTCGAGGGAAGCCACCCGTGCAGTCAAGTCGTTGTCCGCCATGTCGAGTCTCGAAAGTGACCTTTTTCTTAGAAAGGGGAGAAAGTAGAGAGACTTGGGAGAATGGTACATAGAATAAGGCATCACCATCCCTTTAAAAAGAGGTCCTGACCGACGAAGGGGCACGCCTGTATTAATGGGTACCCTTAAACCAGCCAACTGATCTTGGAAATTGAAGAGGTGCATAGAAATTAGAAATGCCGCGCGTAGTAATGAAGGCCCGCACGGCATTATGGCTTCAGAGGAATAAATGTGTTTTCTCAGAAATTGAGCACTCTAGCCACCAAAATCATCTCGAAAACCAAAAGCTCCAGCCGTTTTGCAGCAGAAATCCTTTGGAATAGCGTGTATTAATGATGGGGTTATTCGATCCTAGCCCCCCGGGACTCACAAAAATTTCCCCGTCCCCCGAGGACTGGCCGTATTCACACTTGCATGCAATAGTTGCTAGATTCGCGCTCCTCGTCTCAAATCAAGTCTCAAATCAAATTTTGCCTCTCGAAGGCTCGTCTCAAATCAAGTCTGAAATCAAATTTCAAATCAAATTCCGCCTCCCGAAGGCTCGTCTCAAATCAAGTCTGAAATCAAATTTCAAATCAAATTCCGCCTCCCGAAGGCTCGTCTCAAATCAAGTCTCAAATCAAATTTTAAATCAAATTTCGCCTCCCGAAGGCTCGTCTCAAATCAAGTCTCAAATCAAATTTCAAATCTAATTGCGCCTCCCGAGGGCTCGTCTCCAATTTTCAAGAAGGCTTACTTTGAATTTTTTGCATTGTTTGCTGCGATTGCATTGTCCCAGTTGAACTACGTTGGTCTGATCCCTACAAACGGGGTACGTAGGCAGCTCCACGAGCGCGACCACTATTGCTATTTACTTGCATTTTTGAGTATTTTGTCTCTGTTTAAAGACTTTAGAGCAACGGATCGGGATGCCTATTCTTTAAGCGTCACTCGTATCAAAACAATGGTATCCGAGTTACGTTAAAGAGGGACTACTGTAGACACCCCAATCCGAACCTCGAAGGGTCTTTGTTCACCCCGATGATGAAATAAAGGAAATGGAACCTTTGCGAGCTTGAATGAGGGACTCCCTTAACCCCAAATGTATCCTTAGCCCAAATAAACCGTCAGCCCAAAACAAACCCAAAAGCCCAAAAAGCCCAGAAAACCCAAAAGCCTTGGAGTGAACCTGTAATGCCGCGCGTGACACTTCCACACCGCACGGCGTATCGAAAGTTAATACGCCGCACGCGGTCATGAGGTTAGCCGCACGACATTTTAGGTAAAGTTCTGACTGGCTCAGAAAGCTGTCGGCCACGCCCATTTGAGCCACAGCTGCAATACGGCTCAGCCGAAAGCACATTTCTGGCCTGCCCAGAAAATACCTCCAACTTTTGAAATTCAAAATCCAAGGCTCTTGCCTATAAATACACCCCTCCACTCAAGGGAAAAGGGCCCTTGATCACTATTATACCCTTTCTCTATCTTCTTGCTTTCACACCCACTTTCCCATTTCCAAGCCATGAGAATGTTGTTCTCAAGATACATTCTATAGGCCTTTTACTCTATTTTTCTCTTCATCATTGAAGTTAGTTCCTTACTAACTTTGAGACCTCAACCACCCAATATACCCATCTACTACACACATCCATACTTCTACTCTCTTTTTCAACCTTTCGACGTCCATCCGCCTTCATCAATACTCATTCAAGCTCAAGATCAAAGGTAAAAACCAAGTTTCCTTGGGCTAGGCTCTGTCCTGGTCCTGAGGGGACCTTTCTGTCTTCAGGCTTAACCCTTTTCGGTCAGGATCTGACCCAAAACCTCTTTTACAAAACAAAACCAGTGTTTTGTGCAGGGTGTGCTATGCCGCGCGGCGCTTTGAAGCGTCGCACGGCGTAGTAGACTCACACGCACGGCATTTCAAAATGATATTGTTTTCTTGTTCAAACTGTCTGGATCACGATCGCCTGTTGTTGGATCTTTTCTGTATACCAAAAGCAGTCCCAAAGTGAGACCATATCTACAAGCCATGTTTTAAACTCCATAGATCTTTTCAAAACAAGCAAACGTATCAAAAATGGTTTTCTTTTCATGGCTTGAGAGAATGGTGCAGATCTGAGATGATCTGACGACTGTGAACTGTCTGAAGTTTTAAAATAACACTGTGCGATGTAATGGGTACACCGTGCGAAGCTTTACAAAACAATAAAAGTTTGGTATCAAGAGCAGAACAACACACGGTGTATCAGTAAGCCGCGCGTTGTAAGGCGATATGCCGCTTGACGGGAGATGGTGATTCAGACAGTCCGTTTGTATATCTTTCTTGTTTATATTATCGCCATGCCATCTTTATCATCACTGTACAGCAAGCACCACTAGCACGGCAACGTGTCATGATTTAACTTGTTCCCCTTTCCTTTTATGTGTTTTTAAGGTTTTCCGAATGGTATTAATCCCCCCATTAAAAATGCTTAGTAGAGACCGGTTTTCACCGAGCGAGCGGGGTGCTTTTCAACAAAACCTTCCCCGCTCGTAACCTGGCTCCCGGATCCAAAATCTCAAACGATTTCGCTAGATCAAAAGGCCTTTCTTCTCAAAACAAACCCTTGGTTCCTCGGATCATCCATCTCAAAAATCCGGGTGGCGACTCTGTCGAATCGCGCTCCGGGCGCAGGAGCCCACAGTCCCAAAGACAAAAGGGTACATAAACTAAATCTAGATAGAAGAGAACAACAAGCATAAAGATAGGCAACTCCCAAAGCAAAAAGATCCACTTGAGAAAGCTTATCCATTGTTAAAAGTATAAGATATGTTAACTTCAGAGTGAATCCTGGAAACGGCCGCAAATTTTGCCAAAAGGAGAGCTTGTTGAACTCTGATGCGCTCGCATTATACTGCAGGTGTGGAGTTCTTGAGCTAGAAAGCAAAAGTCAAAAAACAGAGGGGCTGCAATTACTGAGAATTCCTTAAAGCTTGTCAACTGCTAGAAAAGATAAGAATCATTAGTGTGAATGTTTAAATGAAGCATATGGTTATCAATTAATGGCCCAACTCACAGCCATTATGAGAGACATGATAGAAGCACAATCCTTGTGAGAATTGGAGCTCTTGAAAGAGGAGCCCACAATCCTAGAGTTAACTAGAAAGGTAAGGCCCACACCCGTTTTCTTGAGCTGCAAATTAATAGAAGTGGCACAGAAAATATCCAAGACAGGTATATTTTGAGAGCACAGACATGGATTTGCATGAAAAGTAAAGGCTGCTTGTCTATCAGAGTAAAGGGAGTCCTGATGGTAGGGTGTCCGTTGAGCTGTTCCTAGAGTTTTGAGAGTTTGAACATTCCCAAAACCCCTCCCAAAATCACTGGATAATCTGGTTGGTTTGAGGAGGAAAAAAGCTTGGGTTATAGATTGGTTCATTAGTTTAGCATGACTGATAACATGCATGGGGGAAGAGGTTGAGGACTCAAAAACATACTTATTTCTGGCCAGCCAAACGCACCATAGAGGAGAAGATAACCATGAAAAGAATTTGTGAATATCCATAGACAAGACATGACCTAAATTATGCAACCATCCTAGCCAAAAAGGAAGGGAGTGACTGGGGGTTTCAGAAATGCAAATCCCAAGCTCAGAACCAAACCAAATAGGTCTCACAAACTCACACTAGAGAAAAAGATGGACTAGACTCTCAGGGGATTGCTTGCAAAAGTGGCAAATGGATGAACCTTTCCATCCTCTATTAATTAAGAGGTCACCCACAGGTAAGCATTCGTGGCTCAATTGCCATAAGAAAAATTGGATTTTATGGGGGATTAGTAAGGACCAAATGAAGTTCCATGTAAAGTTTGGCCAAGAAGAGTGAATACATGAGCTAGGGGCAGAGGATGAGGAATGGAGTTTGAGGGATAAAAGAAGAGAGTATGTTGAGTTTACATTGAAGTCTCCATCTTTGGAGTGACCCCAAATGTACCTGTCATCAGAACCAAATTGAGAGAGTGGAATGGATATGATACGGGCAGAGATATCAGGAGGAAAGAGAGAAAAAATGAGATGCTGATTCCATTCTTTTTTTCCCTGGAATGAAAAGTTTATTAACAGTAGCATTCCTAAGAGGAAAAAAAGAATTGAGAGGAGTGTCATCAGAAAGACAGGTGTTCAGTTTAACGGGAAGAGGAGATGGGAGCCAAAAGTCATTCCAAATAGAAATGATATCCCCAGCACCAACCTGCCATCTAATACCCTTGACGCTCTCTACCTAGAAGAATGCTCTTCCAGGCCCAAGAAATTGAAGATGATGATTTGACTTCTAGGAAAGGTATGGAGTGATAGAATTTTGAGAGGAAAAAAGACGAGAAAAGGCAGTTGGGATTTTCCAGAATTCTCCATCTCTGCTTGGCTAGAAGGGCTTGGTTAAAAAGTTTTAGGTCTTTAATACCCAAAGCCCCCTTAGATTTTGTATAACACAGAGAATCCCAGTTCTTCCAATGGAATGATTTCTTGTTAGTGTCTCCAGACCAAAGGAAATTAGAAAAAATGGAGGAGATTTTCCTAGTGACATATGATGGAAATTTGAGACAAGACATGTGATAGACAAGCAAGGAAGTAAGAATGTGTTTAATTAAGGAGAGCCTCCCAGCTTTATTAAGGAGTAATGAAACCCAGCCTTGACATTTGTCATCAATGTAAGAAATGATATCCTGGAAGATCTCTCTCCTCTTAGTGACTAAATCCAAGCTTACCCCAAGATACTTCCCAAAGTAAGGAGAGATGGGAATGTTGAGGGCAGAGGATATGAAGGGATAAAGGGATGGATGAGAGTTTGGGCTGATGAATATGCATGATTTGTGGAAGTTAACAACTTGGCCTGAGAGTTGACAATAAGATTCCAGAATAGAATGGATAGAAGAGACACTAGAGTCAGAAATTTTGAGAAAAAAGAAACTATCATCAGCAAACAAGAGGTGAGTAATTGAGGGACCAAAATGTGAAACTTTTATCCCTTCTGTAACGCCCCCATTTTCGGGTTCGTTAATTAAACATTTTATTGAATAAAAAGGCTAAGAGTCAAGCTCGTTATTACAACATAAGTCTTACTAGAGTACTTTTATTACACAAGGAGGGAATTTCTAGGGTATTCTACTACTCCGCTTCTTCTTCCATCCTAGCAAGCTCTTCGGCTCTAAAAGCCTCCAACACGTACTGCTCACCTTGCTCATCAATTAACTCTGACACATTATACCAGCGTCGCCCCCAGTATAATATGTCAGGGTCACCAAAAAGGTAACACCGTGAGCTACAAGCCCAATAGAATAAACTATACCCACTAACTCTTAACTTAAAGCAAGGAAGCATATAAACAATTACACATGCTCATTCAACAACATAGATAAACAATGATACATTCATATTCGATATCTTTTAGCGTTGGTGTCATGCCTTTTCGTGTTTCTCCTACGCAACTCATCGTAGACCGTGTCATCTTTTTCACCTTTATCAAAATCATAATTTCCAATGTTTCTTTCACAAATTGCTACTAACGAGGCTACCAAGTCCGGCTCCGTTAGTAACACTCACGACGGCTACCAAGTCCGGCCAATCATGGTTTCACAAACACATTCTTTCAAATCTTGCATTGGCTACCACGTCCGGCCAAGCCCCATTTCCACATGAGACTACCACGTCCGGTCCCATTGGAAATCTACGCAATGAGCTACCAAGTCCGGCTACATTACGGTTTTCGAAAACACTTACACAATGACTACCAAGTCCGGTTATTATGTACTTTCAAAATATTTTCCGCATGTTAATCCCATCCTTTATTTTATCCATATCAACCACACCCTAGGTGTCATGTTTCTACTTTCTCGGTTTTTGTGTCTCGTTCGCATGCATCGACTCCGCGGTAATTCATTCCACAATTTAAGAAATCTTGAAACTAAACTAACAAGATCATTCAACTCTATATTAGATAGCACGCTCATTTTGTCTCATCATCATACTCACATTTAATCACACAAGGTTAAGCATAGTGCCACATGGACGGACACCTTTGGAGTGATAAATCACTTATGCTTTATCAACAATAAGTAGTCAAGTAATCACATAATCATGCTCACATTCATTCTAAGATTAAAACAGCTTAATCCTAAATCATGCTTTCTTAAGTTCAAAAACAGCATATGTTTATTGAGTACTTCTAACGTTGAGCTAATCATGCCATGGTTAATCAAGATAACAACTCTTAAACATTTCTAGTCATGCTTAAGGACAAGTTAACCTACGTACACTTAGAATGTCAAAGGTCTAGAATAATCCATAATCATTTCGAAATACGCATGCAATACGCTATACTTAGATCTTTGAAAGTATAGGAAAACTATACTATACGTAAGGAGTATTCTACATATATTCGTATACGTAGAGAAAAGTAGATATAGAATATCTACCGTTCTTCTTGGCGGTAGTCGGCTATGGATTAGGAAAATAGTTCGTCGGACGGAGTAACGGCTTAGGAATGGCTTCGATAGCTTCGAAAGAGAAAGGTTTCTCTCGAAACTTGATCTTGACTAATACTACTAAAACTTTTGGATCGGTAGGGTGGTGGAGTGGCGGCTTAGTGGCGGCACTAGAAGAGTTTCTTGAAGAACTAGGGAAGAACTTCAAGAACAACTAAGAACTAAGCAAGAACAACAAGAACACTTAGACTTTCTAGAGAGAAGTTGGAGCAATGCTTGAAGGTGTGAGTTCAAAGGCTTGAAATGGCTTGCTATTTATAGGCCAAGTTGGTCTATTATCCAAGAGACAATATTTCCCCTAACATTTGTTATCCAATGGATCATAGATTGACTAGATTTGATTGTCCTTAGATTGGATGAGGTGTTGATCAAAAGGACAATGACTAGGCTAGTTGTACACTTGCACACATCACACAAATCTCTCTCTCCCTCTCTCACTCTCTCCCGGCCTCTCTCTCTCCCATCTCTCTCGGCTCTCTCTCTCCCTCTCCCTCCCTCTCTCTCTCTCTCTCTCTCTCTCTCTCTCTCCCTTTGGTCCAAAGAAGGTACAAGAGTTGGAAAGACTACAAGATTTTCTCTTATTCTTTATTTCAAACTAGGACAAGGTTTAGGTTTCTTTAATGGGGTTTGTGTCTAGTCTAGGATAGAAAATAAGATATGGTAGTCCTTTAGGGTTGAAAGAATAAGAAACCCTAGATATGGTGGTACAAAGTGATGCAATAGGATGATGTAGGAAGATATGGGAGTACACTAGTCACACACATCACACTCTCTCTCCCTCTCTCATCCGAATTCTCTCTCTCTCTCTCTCTCGGCCACTCTCCCTCTCTCTCTCTCTCTCTTGGACACCTAATGGAGAAAGGACAAATGGTTGGTATTTGACTAAGTGAAAGAGTAAGGTTAAACTAATAGTTTGTAAGAAGATTTTGTAAGAAAATCTAGTACTTGGTTATATCTTAGGTCATCCTATTCTTCATCTTTCAAAGTACAAGTACTAATGTATATAGTATTAGGGTTTTGGTAGAAGAAGATCAAGGAAGGTACATGCAATATATATATCTCTCTCTCTCCTATCTCTCTCCCTCATCTCTCTCTCTCTCGCCCTCTCTCTCCTCTCTCTCTCCGAATTCTCTCTCTCTCTCTCTCTCTCCTTCCTTGGTTGATAGAAAGACTAGCAAAAAGGACAATGTACTATGTGATCTCATTTTGGATTTCTAAGTCAAACTATCCTATTAAATTATGTCAAAATGCCACCTATGTACTTATAACTATATACTAATATATAGTATGCTAGGATGATGTAAACATATCATATACTTTAATCAAATTAGTACATATCATATCTAGGAAGGAATTAACTAATACTAACCTAGTACTATAGCTTGATATGGTTTTATGGACCAATGGATTATAATTCCCCTAACATTTATTAACCAATGGTTAAAGGATGAAGTACTAAGCTTACATAATCTATCTAATATAGTACAATGACTTATGGTGAATCTAATTAAACTAATGGACCTTGTACTAGGTGGAAAGGTTAACCTATCGTCCAATGGGTAATAATTCTCCTAACTTCTATCGTCCAATGGGTAAAGATGGTAAGTAATATATAATCTTATAAAGCGTACCTAGAAATCTTGTCACAATATCCAAGGGGTAAACCTATGGTCCAATGGATAAAGATTATCCTAGTATCTATCGTCCAATGGGTAATAGATCAAGGGTTGACTTTTGGTCAAGGTCTCACTTAGGGTTCAAATGGTTCAAAGGTTCGATTAGGCTACTCTAACGATTAGTCGGAAGCTAGCTAGGCTTGCTAAATAGGACGACTTAGGGTTGCTATCTCACTTGTCTTTAGAAAATGACTAAATCGCAAGGCGAAAAGAAATTAGGGTTTGAATCGAATAAATCTAATCATGACGGATTATTGGAAAAATAGGGAATTTATAGAGTCAAAATAATAAACAACAAGATTTTTATTTACTGAAAATCGGAGTTGTTACACCTTCAATGAAACCTTGGTCCTTTGCTGAACTTATCATAGAAGATAAGATATCAACACAGAGGACAAAGAGATAGCGGGATAAAGGGTCCCCTTGACGAAGACCTTGTGAAGGATGAAAAAATGGAGTGTAAGATCCATTAACAAGGACAGAATATGAGACAGTAGAGACACATTGCATGAGTAAATGGACCCATTTTTGTGGGAAACCATAGAGATGTAGAACTTGCTCCAAAAAATCCCATTGAATGCGGTCAAAAGCCTTACTCATATCCAATTTGATAGAAGCATAGCAATCGGAGCCCTTCTTTTTATTTCTAACAAAGTGAGTGAGTTCCTGGGCAATAGAAGTGTTTTCAGAAATAACCTGACCAGGAATAAAACCATTTTGGAATGGAGAAACCAAAGAGCTAATGACCATTTTGATTCTGTTAGCTAAGACCTTAGAAATGAGTTTATAGATGACATTGCACAGGCTAATATGTCTATAGTGGTCAACAGAAACTGGGTTGCCATTCTTTGGAATGAGAGCAATAAAGGTTTTGTTAACTTCTCTAAGTAATCTCCCGAGTTGAGGAAAGAAAGGACAAGTGAATTGACTTGAACAGAAAGCTGGGGCCAACATTTTTGATTAAAAAAATCGATGGGATCCCATCAGGACCAGGAGCTTTTAAGGGAGCCATTTGGAAAAGAGCTTTTTTAACTTCCCAAGCTTGGAATGGAAGATTTAATACAGCTGGTCATCTGAGAGAGTGGAGAAAGGAACAAAGGATTGAAGTGAATCTAGGGAAGAGAGTGAAGCTGAAGAATAGAAAGATTTGAAGTGTTGATGAAACTCAGACCTAATATCAGATTCATCCTTCAAGACATGCCCAGAGGAAGAGTTTAATTGCCAAACATGATTTCTGGCTCTTCTTGCTTTTGTCATAGAGTGAAAAAATTTAGTACTCCATCCGTCCCTTATTTAGAGTCCAGTATTCTATTTTGGGTTGTCCCTTAATAAGTGTCCATTTTGTAAAGTTAGGGGGTAAAAGTTGGTGTATTGTCTATTTTGTCCCTAAAAGTATATTTCATTTTTAAAAAATTAGTGAGTAAAAGTGTAATGATGATGGGTAAGTAGGGAAAGTGGATGAAAAAGTTGATGTGAAAGGTGTAATGATGATGTCTTTTTAATAAGTTGGAGTTACGAAGCAGGACACTTAAAAAGGGACGGAGGGAGTATTAGAATCCCCAAGAGCCAGCCAATGTTGTTTGGATCTTTGAGCCCAGAATAACTCTTCTTGTTCCAAAAGAGAATCCAGTTCCTTTCTCAAAGATTTTTCAAGCAAAAGGTTGGAGGAGGAGATATTCTCAAGGACATTACATAACTGAGATTGAATCATTTTTATTTTAACAGGAATAGAGTCCTTTCTCTCCCTAGTATAACGCTTTAAAACTTTTGGCATGATTTTATTATGGTTTACTACTCTAAAGAGAGGGGAACCAGGAAGAGGCAAGTTCCAAATGAATTTAATGATTTCTATGGCTGTAGTGTTTTGCAGCCACCAAGCCTCAAATTTGGAAGGAAAGGGAAAGAAGGCTGAAGGAGGAGAGGTAACAAAGGTAATATGAGCATGATCAGATCTAGATATGCCCAAGTTGGACATCTAAGCTTTAGGAAACAAGTCCAGCCACTCAAGATTACACCAACCCCTATCAAGCCTTTCAAAAGTACATGCATCTCCTTCTCTGTTGTTGGGTTTTAGATTCGGGAAAGATCAAATATGAATGAGAGAGAGAGATCTCCCTATTGTGGATTGCTAAGAAAACAAAGTGGTGCTTCAAGTGAGGAAACCCCAACTTATACACAAATATGAAAAGAAGGGGAAACAATATCATTGGTCCTATAGCTAGCTGTCGCATGTTTTTACTTTGGTATCCGTACGTAATTGTGGTTTTATTGAAAAACTCCATATATACTTGTGTTTATATTTTGTTTTATCTTTAAACGTCATTAATATTATGATGGTCAATTTGGTCCATTGATAAGCCCTCAATAATGTAAGTAATAGGGCTTATCTCTCTCATTTTTGTCACACACATGCGCACAAATTGCTTGATTTGAACGATATTGCACGAAATGTGTATTTTTGGCATTTTCAGGTAAATTGGGTGAATAAGGCGCATTTGGAGGCCATGGATAGCCCTGAGTCCAAGTACCCAAGACCATGTGATGCTCCGCGATCGAGTCCCAAAAGTCATGAAAAAAAGCTTTGAAGCATACTCGGGATGTCCAAGGGTCAAGGGAAGTGAGGGAGATGCGAGGATGTTACCCAAAGCAATTCATTTTCCGACCAACTGAGGGTAAAATCATCATATCTTTTGATGTACAAAATAATGTTAATCCAAACCACTTGGGTTAGAAAGTAGACTCATCAAGCTTTCCAACGGTTCGAAAAACACCCAAATCCGAGTTCGAAAAGCTTGTTGAGTCTACTTTCTAACTCAAGTGGTTTGGATCAAATATATTTAGCACATCAAAAGATATGACAATTTTACCCTTAGTGGGTCAGAAAATGGATTGTTTTGGTAAAATTCTCGTATCTCCCTCATTTCAAATTGGTTTAAGACTTATTATATATCAATAAAGAGGGTTTTGAAAGTACTACAAGATGGTGGAATCCAACCACAAAAATAAGGAAGTTTAGTTTATGAAAAATGGGCTGAAAGCAGACTTAATTGAAGATCGACGATGCTACTAAGGCTAAAACACGTTTCTATCCACTCTAAGTATCGCTCGGTACTCCTATCACCTATTCCAAAGTGTTCCTTAATCCCTTAAGAGTTTCACAAAGTTCCTAAGGCTTTCATGAAGTCAACCATAACAACCACATATCATATTCATCATCGGGATGGTCCCCAAGGTGGGACTTGAAATAATCGTTGAGCCAAATTGTGGTGTCTACAGATGCCCCTCTTTGACTGAACTTGGATAGACCGCGAGGCGTATTCAAGTAAAAGTCAAAGCTGTAAAAAAAAAGTAACTCAATTTGGTCCAACCACTATTCCAAGGGTTTTTTAAAAAGGTTTTAGTTATGGTCGGGCCGGGAGGCTGCCTACGTATTCCACAGGGGAAATTCAGACCAATCGTAGTTCGGGACAACCAAAAAAAAAAGCGCAGAGCTTTAGAGGAGGAATTTGCCATCAGGCCATACCAAGCCTTCGAGCGATGTACCTGAGCTATGCCAAGATTTTGGCGGAGAGTAGTTGAAGGAGCGCCGAGCTGCCGGGGAAATTCTTGCGGAGAGCATCTTCAGTATTTTGGGGTAGATCAATACACAGCAGGTGAGTCGTTTGCTTTTCATGATCATCCTTACTTTGACTGAGGGGAGCTCGGTAGAGTAGCCTATCCTTGCGAATGAGCTTGATGGAATAGATGTAATTGGGTGGAATCCAACTATCTTCTGGAGACAATCGGACGCCGGTTCTGAGATGGGGGGACACAAGACCAGTAACTGGAGCACGGAGCGTTTTGGATGGGAGAACCAAGGCACGCAACCGATTGCAATCATGAGGCGAGAGCTTGAGGAGTCGGAGCTTGGAGCTTGACGATCGTAGAGCCGGTATCAATCATAAGGCAAGAGCCTGAGGAGTCGGAGCTTGGAGCTTGAAGTGATAGAACCGAGGCATAGAGCTGGTTGTAACCTGTTTCAAATGCAAACACAAGGTATATTTGATAGCAAAATGCACTCAACTAGTGAATCCTATGAGTGTAGCACCAGGTTTCATTCAAGGGAATGTTCAGGCAAAATAAATCTAGTGACTCACAAACATCATCATAATGCATCAAGAGATACAACGCCATGAGGCGTACAAGATGAGAGACGTAATTTTGATATCTGTGCACTCTATTTGGAATTTAGAATGTAACACTCATTATGCTTCGAATTGTTGGACATGTAATTAGCTTACGTCAAGTGACATGCAACAAAGACATCAACCACTACAAGCCACATTATTCAAGACAATGGTGTAAGAGGTATGTGCACATTATTTTGTTGATAGAATGCTTAGAGTAAAATAGGTCATACCACAATTAAAGGATGCCAAAGGGCAAAATATGTCAAAAGACATAGTACACCACAATACCACATCATTTAGGGGCCAAGAGGCGCAACATGTCGAGAGATGCAAGGCCATGAGGCATACAGGTCAAGAGACTCAGGCGTCAAGGGACACAACACCGAGAGATGTTTAAGTCAAGAGACCTAATACATCGAGAGATGTAATGCCAAGAGGAATAGTGGTCAAGAGACCTTATACATCGAGAGATGCAATGCCAAGAGGCATAGTGGTCAAGAGACCTTATACATCGAGAGATGCAATGCCAAGAGGCATAGTGGTCGAGAGACCTAATGTATCAAGAGATAGCGCCTATTTTTTTCTCTAGCCAAGAGGTGTCATACCAACAGATAATCAAACATATTCATAATGCAAGCAACATGTAGTAGTGAAGACAAAATCAAGTATTAGATCAAGAGACCAATGCAAGACCAAATAATCACAACAGCCACAAAGACATGAAAGCGAATCAAATGCATGAGCCAAAGAGGCCTAGGAAAATGTCTAGATAAGACTAAACAGTGAGGTGCTCATGAAGACAAATCAACTGTACGGGCCAAAAGGCCAATGCAACTGCCTAAACTAAACATCAAGCAACCATGTGATTGTGGTGATATGCAAGCAAGTGTTTTGGGACATCTCAACTTTCGCGTACTCAAGCTAGTGCTTCTCCTACACCATAAGATGACAACAAACTCTATACTAGCCAAATGGCTATGACAAAGAAGACGATGAGATCTAAGAGACTTGAAAGATTGCAACACTCTAGCAAAGCTGCTAACACACTGTATGGCCCAGGGACCTTCTAGCTACACTCCTCATGAAATGGGAAACCCATATTATCTCCGTGAAAATTTACAAATAAGTAATTGTGCCTGTATTGCTATGTCAAAAATGCTTAGGATAAAATCAATTTTGAAAATTTCTCCTTGAGGATTTCAAAATCACATCATTTTACCTACATGATTCACATTCAAAACCACTCAGTCGTCAAGAGACGCAAAACTGTTCCACGAACCCATGACCCTAGCGAGTTTACTGCTTCAGGGTGAATTGACTACTTTGAGTTGGATTGATAAGTGACCACCGCATGCCTCATGACAGATTGTGCGCTTCTAAAAGGGGGATGCAGTTGTGCCCCTTTACTTGACACCACTTTTCCTTCCACATTGGTTATGCCCCTAGTATCTAGGACTTTGTTGCTAAGTCGCGTTCTTCAATCCGAGAGGACTTTATTATGGACCATATTGTAGGTTAGGGTGTTGGCTTAAGAAAGGAAGGAATATAACGGCTCAAACCTACTTTCTACTCATGCTTGGGTTCCAAAAGCTAGCAGCCATCTAATCGCTCTATTTTGTATGAGAGGGAGATGTTTCTTCAAAATGCCCCCTGTTTTTGGATTGGAAGGGATGATGTTTTTCTTTTCTTCTTTCAAAACCCCCTTGTGTGACGGGATGCTTACTTTTCATTTTGTAGTCATCTCTCATTGCATTCTTATCTACCCCAGTGTGGGGGATGGCTGTCTAGCAGGCTTTGTTTGAAAGAAACTATTCAGAGGCTCAATGTGGCTAGCAAGGGATAAGTGTTTGGATAGAGAAATGATGGCCTTTCTTCATTTTGAATCACGCGACAGGGCGACTAGAATCCTAACCAAGAGATTAAGAGGCTTTGATGTTTTACCAAGTGGTTCTTCAAAATCGAGGACAAGTCTTGAGACTCAAAGTGGGTGCATGGAGACATAGCTAAATTTTCATTTTATTTTTATGCTCTAACTTTTGCCTAGACTGCCCTTGAGGGTTTTCAACCTAGCGAGCTCATTTTTTTTCTTCCTTCTATCAACAACATGTTTCTCTTATTAGCGGCTTCATGAGAGCACATAAATATTTTCAACTCCCCCCTCAACTCAACATGAATGACATGGGTCAAAACTCATTCTTTGCATTTGGCAACTCGAGTGATTTATGATGTATTTCAAGCGATATCATGAGATTACTTTGAAACCCTTGAGGATTGTTTTCAACACTTAATGTTATCATGAGTATTCTTTGGCAACAAATTAGCACAAGAGAAAACATTTTTAAAAATGTGGCCGACCCTAAGGTGCCTACGTATCTCTAAAGAGAATCAGGCCATTCGTAGTTTAGGTTTAAGGAGATTCACATTCCGGAAGAGATTCACATTTCATATTGAGTGCAAAGAATTGGTCAAAAATCATGATGAACAAAATGACTTTAATTTCAAGAGAAAATAAACTCAAGACTCCAACTCCTAAAAGAAAATAAACTCAAGACTCAGATTGTAAGAAGAAGCTAAAAAAAAACATTGACTCAACACTCAGACTAAGACGTGACAAACTTGGCTGTTGCCGCTCAAACATTCAACTTGGCCGTATCAAAACATCCCTTGATCAATGAGTTTTTGGATATCACGTTGCAATCGGATGCAATGATCAGTTTCATGCCCAGAAATCTGATGGTAGGCACAGTGCTTGGTAGGATCATAGTTTGGGCCAAATGGTGGGCAGGGTGACTGAGTTTCTAAAGGTTCGAGCAGTCCTTGTTTGACTAGAGTAGCCAGGGCTTGAGATGGGGATGAGTTAAGATTTCGGCGGTGGCGGAGTGTACGACGTTTGGGATTTCTGGAAGTGGGGTTCTGGTGAACAGGGGTGTGTTGGAATGGATTTAGTGGAAATATGGCACTGCTGGCATTGGTGACAATGGTATGGTTGGGAATGCTTCTTTTTGGTTGGGTGATTTCTCCCTCGACTTGTTCCATATGTTGGGGCTGCGGGTTCATCATTGTTCTTTCTTGTCTTTCCTTGGCAAAATGAATTTCCGCTTGAACTGCTTTCTCCATCCACCTAGCAGGTGGAGGTGGAGGTGGAGCTTGTGGAGAACTTCTTTGCAAACCGTGAACAATGGTGGCTAGGGCAGCCACTGATTCAGTCAATACATTAACTTTAGCGGCCAGAGCTTCAATCTTCTCGTCAGCCATCGTTGTCACGTCTAAGACCAAATCCAAAATTTAGGAAAAACAAGAACTTAGTTACGCTCAGGTTGAGATGTCCAGAATCAAGTGATCGTGCAGTGCACCTATGCCTATTGCCCCCTAGAATGTAAGCTGCCCCTAATATGATGACCCATTTACCATGCATGCAACCAAGTGGTTGAACAACATATTAGTACTATGAAGTGATGTGATTAGGTAGTAATGCAATACAGCAAGCAATCATGCGACAATTATACAATCAAGTGATCATATATACAATGTACCATGCAAGATAAAAGATTGATGAAATCCCCACATTTTCTTTTTTTCTTTTTAAGATCCTAGGAAAAAAACAAAGAAAGAAAGAAATTTATGAAAACCTAAAGAATAAGGAAATATATATATTTTTATTCTTTTGAAAAGATCCTAGCAAAGATTGAAAGAGAAAGAAATAAAAAGAAAGATTCGTTTCTTTTTATTTTTTTTGTTTTGAAAGAATCCTAGCAATAAATAAATAAATAAAACCTAGAGATAAAAGAAGACTTTTGTTTTTTGTTTTTCGAAACTCCTAACAGTATAAGACTATGACAACCTTTCACAAGTCAAAACTTATCTCAAAGAGAGACAGAGTTATGCAAGGACTATTCTTTATCTCAAGAGAGATAGACTTCATCACAAACTCTTGATAAAATGAGCATGAATTCATCTTCTACAGCAATTAAAACTCTAAAGAGTACTAATCATTGAATCAAACAAGAGTTTCAGATATAATGCAACACATAGTCCTAACCTGCTTGGGATTTCCTGTCCTAGTTTGGAAAGAGTTCTATGGCTTTCTACAATATGCAAGGTTTCAGGTAGTCTCAAAGGGTGCTCCGTTAGGAGTTTGCTGGAACCCCTAACATAGCCCGTGTCATGCCGGGATATTAGGTGAACTCAACGTGGGTTGCCCGCTCGATGCACATGAAAAAGAATTAAATAAAGCAAATATTAATTCCATGTTGAACTTTCTGGTTATGGCTCTCAAATCCCCAGCAGAGTCGCCAAAAACTGTAGACACCTCCCAAACGGGGCATCGCCATACAGATTGATCACGCTTGTTTGGTTCCACTTCATAAACCAAGATCGTGGACATTCCCATGGCTAGGAATATCGCCACACGATAACAGTTATCATCAAAATAGAGTCGCCACATAGTTTATTAAAACTAGGAAAAATGGACAGAGATTCCGGGTACGGGAGCCAAGAGTACAATAAGGGGAAGGTGTTAGGCACCCCTCTTTGTCCAGTCGTGAGACTGATCCATAATCGTTCGACATACAGTGTATATTTGCTTTATTTAATTCTAACACATAATCTGATTTTTAGCCTTTAACAGTTGATAAGGTGAGCCAGTACGATAAATGAAAGCATGTATCAGAATAAACAGAAAACAAATATATCCTAGCAAATAGATCCCTCGGCCGGTGAATTGATGTCACGGCCGAGGAATCCCACTGGATCTATATATCGACCGAAGGATTGATTCCCCAGCCGATGTTCTTCCTTACACCAGAATGCGAACAGTTAATAGAAAGAACTAATTAAAGCGAGAGACGGAAATTAAATCAAACCGTAGGCCGTTGGGCCTCACCACCTTGATCCCTCAGTAATTGATTGCTTGGATTGCGATTGATTATAGATAATAGTGGTTGATTGTGGTAGTCAACTTCACAAAACCCTAGAACAAAGTGAGTTCTTTGGGGGTTTTTACTCTCGGATGCGGCTACTCACGGGAGGTTAGGGCTTTTGTAGAGGATTGATAGAAGATGATTTCTGTAGAGTTTGGGGACGGATCATGGAGTGGAGAGATGTGTATTTCGTGGTTGTTATTTCGGAACCCTAAGGCCCTTTAGATAGGCAATTGGTGACTCACTCCGGCCAATCAAATGGCGTGAATCAAAGTGGAATTCTAGGGCAATAAGACCTCTATGGTAAGTGTATTCGTAGCCCCGAAGTAATGGTTCGTGGCTACTAGGGTTCGGGCGAACGAATTGAAAAGCTGTTGAACAGTCCAGAATCTGGAAAACGTCGGTCTGCCGGCCGCCCAAAGGATTTCACGGCCGAAGAAAGGATTTCGCGGCCGCGGAAAGGATTTTCCAGCAAAAAGCCAAACTTCGCGGGCTCGCTCCGGACACTCCCGAACTCGGTTTTGCGGGTTCTTTGGACCGTTGGAAAGCTTGTTGAGTCTACTTTCTAACCCAAGTGATTTGGGTCAAATATATTTAGCACATCAAAAGATATGACAATTTTACCCTTAGTGGGTCAGAAAATGGATTATTTTGGTAAAATTCTCGTATCTCCCTCATTTCAAATTGGTTTAAGACTTATTATATATCAATAAAGAGGGTTTTGAAAGTACTACAAGATGGTGGAATCCAACCACAAAAATAAGGAAGTTTAGTTTATGAAAAATGGGCTGAAAACAGACTTAATTGAAGATCGACGATGCTACTAAGGCTAAAACACGTTTCTATCCACTCTAAGTATCGCTCGGTACTCCTATCACCTATTCCAAAGTGTTCCTTAATCCCTTAAGAGTTTCACAAAGTTCCTAAGGCTTTCATGAAGTCAACCACAACAACCACATATCATATTCATCATCGGATGGTCCCCAAGGTGGGACTTGAAATAATCGTTGAGCCAAATTGGGGTGTCTACAGTTCTTTATATTAATCAAGCTTTTATTTTTATTTTTGCCCATGTTTTCATTTCTCTCATTGTTTTGCTTTGTGTATACACCCACTATGGGTGAGTGGTGTTCAAGGCTTAGTCATGGGGTGATTTCTACCCTATGATTTAGGTAGTTTAATGGCTTCTCTCATTTCTTGTGCTTAATGTGGTTTGTGAATGGATTAAGTTCATTTTTATGTAACAAAACCTAGGTTTGTTAACCTCTTTGATTATGTGTAGGCAATGACTTGATCTCTTGCCACATGTAATGCTTGGAGCTATGTCACTCTAGGTGTTTGCTAAAATGCCTCAAAGAACTTGTTGAACTCTAATATTTGGTCCAAACGTAGGGTTGTTAACTTCTTTGATTGAGTGTAGACAAGTCTCCTTGGCACACCCAATGCTTAGAACCATGGCACTCTATGTGTTTGATAAAATGCCTAAATGAGTTCCTTTCCATTTCCAAACCCTGTTGTATGAGTTAAACTTGATTTTCATGGTTAAATCTTCCGAGTGAGATCAAATGACAATGACTCTCACTTGAGTTATCAAAGAGAAGCATTGAATGGCCTAAGTTATAGGCGGAATAAACCCCTAGACCTTGCCGCTTATAATTTCTAGTCAATCTTCATTTTCAATTAAAGTTAGGAGGTAGAGAGAATTTCCATCACTCAAAAGTTGGCCGTCTCAACGCCAAATCTAAAGGTTGGCGGTCCTAACGCTAAAAACCCTTCGTAAATCAAACCTCCGGCCTAGCTCCATTGGCTCCCTGTGGATTCGACCTCGGACTTCCGAGTTTATTATGCTACAACCAACTTAGCCCTACGCTTGGGGCGCTCTCTACTACGACACACTTTGGTCGAGCAAGCATCCATATGGTTGGCACGGAATGATATTGTTTTCAACAATGCTTCTTGGCGAGTGGAGGATCTTGGGGAACTAATTTAAATCAGAGTAGCAATGTGGGTCAATGTGAAGTTCGATATTAAGGTGCACTCGGTGGAAGATTTCAAGGGCTATCTTGATGAAATGAGGAAGGAGAAAGTGTAGCTTGCTGTGAGGGTTGGTGTGATCCAATGTTCTGTTGGATGGTCCACTGTTTTATTTTTCTGTTTTCCTGTTTTGTTTTCTTCACTCGGTAAGCGTTTGTGCTTAGTGAGTTCCTCTCTCGATGTACCCATTTCGAGTCAATAAAATTTTCGTTTTGCCGAGAAAGAAAAAAATTATGATGGTCAACTCTTTCAAGTTTCAACCATAGTGTGCTGAAATTACTCGTCCTAACTCCTACGTACTTATGTATTAATGGTAGTGGCTTACATACTAGCTAGTACTTAGCTAGCTAAAATTGGCCGGCATGGCGCTAAAGAACAAAACACTTTTGCCTTCAATATCGTCAAGTACGTTGTTCACTAATGTGCTGCATGCATGTGGTGAGTGATCTCGTATCCAATACTGATCGAAATAGATCAATATTAATGAATATTGTACTGGGAATAATGTTGGCAACGCTTCGTACTCACCCTAATTACCATTCTAGCCAGTGGCGGACCCAGGAATTTTACATAGCGGGGCACCAATTTTCTTTGTAACGCCTTAATATGTGAGTTACAGTTAAACACATTCACACCAAAATAATTTTAGCATTCTTGATAATGTAATAATTTAAAAGTGGGAAATGATATTGGCACTCCAAAAATTGATGCAGACACTCCAAAATCAATGTAACTCAAAAGCCACTTTCCTTTGTTTTTTGGAGTGCCTGCATCAATTTTTGGAGTGCCAATATCATTTCCCTTTAAAAGTATATATGCATTTTAATAACAAGCAATTTGGGCAAATTTGCGCACCTCGATTATATGTGTTAAAACAAAATTATCACATGTTCATCATCTATTTTCCTCGTATTACCTCTACAAGTACAAGTTTCGGGGACAAAAAATGTACAAATACAATGTGCGGGTTCATATTGAGTACTACAAAAATGATTGGAGATGTTGAGGAGTGGGGAAAATCTTGATTGTGAAAGAGTTTTAGTGGATGGGGGAAACCTTAGTTGTGAAAGAGTTTTAGTGAATTTTGAAAAAAGAATTATAAAAAAAAAAAAAAACCACCGAGTGGCAGGAGAGTTTTAGTGGATTTTGAAAAAAGAATAAGAAAAAAATCACGGAGTGGCAGGGGAGTTTGTGGACTGGGGGAGGAGTCGAACTCTCGCTCAGAGTTCTTTATTGATGGTTGCTTACCATTGCACCAAACTGAAACATATTGCACATGTTAGCACATATAATATATATATACACAAACTTCCGGGAAATTTTTTAAAAAAAAAAAGGCGTGGGGGCACGTGAGCCCACGTGCCCTATGGTGGGTCCGCCCCTGATTCTAGCTACTTCATGGTCAAGGAAAAGGAAAGAAGGCACCACTCTTCAGATTGCCTGCAGGCGTGATTTGAGATATGATGCGAAATAGAAATCACCTAAATGATGCCAGGTAATGGATGAATTGAAAAGTTTTGTTGGTTTTAGATTGCCTGCAGGCGTGATTTGAGATATGATGAGATTTGTGATGAGATTGAAACTGGCGAGTGTCCAGTGATGAATTGATAGACTGGCGAGAGTCCAGTGATGATTGTGAAGTGGTATATAAGATAGGCTAACCCTGGTTATGATACATGCATGATAAGCTTTCCCCTTGTTGTAGTTATTGGGGTGCACGCTCGGTATATAACTTAGGTGTATCTGCGACAGCAAAGGGAAGTGAACTCATGGGAATGAGCATGGCTAGCGGTTGAGGGAGGAAGATCTCGTGGATGAGATCTTAGATTACACGACAGGATAATGGATAGTAATAAATCAATTTATATGAAATATCTCTGTTTTACTTATTCATACCATGTTTATCTTGCTGATTGCTAGTTGTAAAGTAAGAGGGGTAGTTGGGTTGGATTATTCTATTGGGTGATTTATCACTCACGGATACGTCTGTATCCTGGTAAATCGATTGTTTCGGCGATCAATTTGCCAGAGGGCGCAGGATTCAATGGAGATGATTCAATGATGGTGCAGTTTGACACGGAAGAATATCAGGAATGAAGATCGAGTATGCTTGGGATCCGTATCAAGTCTAGAGTCGGCTCTGAAGATAATGTATTTTGAATCAGTAAATTTATCTTGAGATTGTAATAGCAAAACCTTTATTTCGGAAAATCATATTTATTTAGCCAAATTTTCTTAAGAAATCATTTTATATTGCTTCCGAAAAGTTGGGGCGTTACAAATTAATTGTTTCAATTTTCAATCTGTTTGAACCGGTGTGAAGATCTTATGATTTTGGATAGAATGGAGAGTAGAAGTTGGTTGAATGGTGGAAGGGGCAAGGGGATAACGAGAGGTATTTTTGTCCACAAAACACCCCTCCACAGCCGGATTATTTTTGGGAGCTCAAGAGGAGCCCAAAATTAATCTTGGACAATCCCTTAAACTGGTGAAAACGAAGAAGGGGTAAAAAATAACAGGGGACGAAATTGGATTGCCAAACGGGGGAAAAGGAGTGGACCCCTCTCCATATACCCCCTCATATTTTTCCCCTCTCCTTTTTACTCCATCCAAACAGGCCCTTAAATGTGAACTTTAGTAAGCAATGTAAACTTTAGTATTGTATATCAATCAAGAGATACTGGGTGAATGAGCCAAGGGATTGACCTCGCTAAAACATGAACTTAGGGATTCGCTTCTTTTAAGGTTTCAGATTTAAAACCTCAAAAGTTCTATCACCTTCCGTCGAGTTAGTTCATAAGGAGTTTCTTGATCCCAACTTCAAACAACCTTTTCTTAGTAGACGACAAAATTGGTCTCTTAAAAATTACTTGGTACGCATAAAGTAGCTCGAAATTGCGTCATTAAAAAAAATACTAAGTGAACAAAATAGAAGCCATATAATTTTTTTTTGAAAGGCAAAAAGTTTTATAATATATTAGAAATTGTTACAAAGATTAAAGAAAAAATGGATGATGGAATCATATCCCTAAATCTATGAACAAAAAATTCCTAAATATAAGAATAATCTCGTGCCCACCCAATACCCAAATCCGAGATTGGCAAGAAACCAATCAAGGAAGCACCCATTGAGACAAACCTACTCCTAACGGGCCTACGATGCCCAAATTAATATAAAATACAGCTCAAATGAAAATGGACCTAGCCCAGCCCAAAGAAACCCCTAAACCCTAATCCGAGCAACTCATCACCACCGCCAC
This sequence comes from Rhododendron griersonianum, assembly GCA_018127125.1. NCBI lineage: Eukaryota > Viridiplantae > Streptophyta > Magnoliopsida > Ericales > Ericaceae > Rhododendron > Rhododendron griersonianum. Next base: position 32,619,546 of record CM030792.1, on the reverse strand, counting down.
ACACCTCACTGGTAGAGTATAATCACTTTGTTATACCAAAGTTTTCTTTTGATAACCGGATTTTCGGTCCAACTTTGAACACCTTGACTAATATTGAGATCTTGAAGTCAACGTCTGAGCAAACCCTCTTGTGGCCTTAATGTTTGGAGTATTTGATCTCTGTAAAATTGGAACATACAACCTCATAAAGAGGAACTTCTATATATCCAGGGTATAGGAGGGGTGGTGGTGTTTCTCTCTGGTTCGTTTTTATTTTTCGATCACACTTTAATGATCGGCTCCGTTCATTTTGTAGTACTCGGCGAGAACATGTTCGGCTCACGTGAAAAGTGAAAAAAAAAAAAAAAAAAAACTGGGTTCCGGTCCAAAACTACCAAAAAGGAACCGGTCCAAAAACATCCTCTGCACTCAAAGGGAACACCACCCACTGGACAAAAATGGCACATCTCGTGGACCCCATTTTGCTGGAAAATTTTAATTAAACATGTCAGCTAAAAATATGGTACAGTGGTGCTACATGTCCACGTGGTCTAATACGTAACGAGGACTCCCTTCTGAAGCAACATACGCTGCCTTCTTGCATCGGTGACCTCGGTCGGTGACGGCGAAGGATTGGAAATGTGACAAGAAATGAGGTTACTGAATAGTGTACCATTTTCATGAAGATAGGGTGGGAAATTAATTGGGTTCGTTGTTATAACCTTAATAAGTCACATGAAGTGCGTGCTTTCATAAGCAGCACGTGACCCATCATGAGGACGTCTTTCGAAAATTTATTCAATTACTCGTACTAAATTTCGCGAAACAGAATTAAGAACTAAACTTGTAAACGAGAATTAGAGACCAAAGTGAAGGGTAAGAAATTATGTGACCTAGGTCATAAGTAGCCCAATGAAATTATGAGTTTCCATTTTAAAGGTATGCCAAAAAAAAAAAAAAAACAAGTACTAATTGGCACTTGGCAGAAAAATTAACACTACGTTTAAAATAAGGAACCCATTCGGTGGGGCAAGGCGACAGCAACAGATCTTACTCGGGGTTCAAATTATGCGGCTATGGGGTTCAAATTATGCGGCTATCAAGACATATATTTATGGAGCTCAATACTGTACGAGCTCCGTGTCCGTGTCCGTGCATCATAGGGTAAAAGAAATAAATGTTTACCAAAAGAAAGAAGGATTAAATGAGCAAATTATGCATGGGATCATTAGTTGGCAGGAGTGCTGGCAAGGATATAGTTTTGGTTTGTCTACCCAAGCACAAAGTACTTATTTTTCTTAATACTATCAACTATTCAACTAAACTCAAACTCGTTAGCACCCTAACCCTAATTAAAGAAATAATACCAAAAATCATCATCTTTTCCTACTATTAATTGACGAAAGAAATACTTAAGATATTAATTTGTTTTCAGTTTTTCATCACTTTCAAGTGCTATACTGCTAATCAAACTAATCCTTGTTTTTTAGTTAACTCACATATTCGGGCTAGTTTACGGAGACCTTGATTAATTCTGGGATTCAATCTCACCACCCATTTACAAAGAACACAATGAAAGCCAGAGCATCAAACTAACCCTTCTGGATCTTCTAGCATATTCAACTTTTTGTTTAACTTCACCAACATCACACCCCTTATACGGGCCTTCTGTAATTTCTACCATATTCAACGTTTTTTCATAAACGGAAGCCATTTCACACCTTATATGTCCACTCACTCGCTTGTCGCATGAAACCTCATAGGCTTTAACTCACCCGAATCTAGGATGTATGACTTTGTAGGTGGCACGATAGGTTTCAGCAGCGGCGGATTTAAGAAGGGACGAGTGGGGGCAGGTGCCCCCACTGCTGCAAAATTCCGGAACTTTTTTTTTTTTTTTTTTTAAATTTTGACTTTAAAAATATATTTGCTCCTCAGTTCCACCTTTTTGTCCTCTTTCCAATTTCCACCGACCCATCTCTTTCTCTCTCTTTCCAAAAGCGACCGAAATCGCCAGCGAGAGCGGAGAACCAGAGAGGCAGAGAGCCGATCGCCGGAGATTGTCGGACAATTGGGTATTTTTCTTTCCTCGTTTTGTTTCTCCTCCCTTTACAAGAAAAACTAGGGTTGTTTCTCCTTCCTTTTTTGTGAATCTATGTTCGAATACAGTTAATGTGTGTTCGTCTGAATCGTATTTTGATGATGATTCATCTGCTCGACTGATTCGTGGTCTTGTGGGGAAGAAAACAAGGGGACCTAGGGCTAGGGAGGTGAATGTGACAAATCATCAAAATGACCCCCTCTGTTTTTTTCCGGATGTGTTATATACTATTTTTTTTGTGTACAGATATGGAGAGATACTATAAAACAAAGCCAAAAATTGATGAAATCCGTGATTCTCAAAAACAAGATGAGAGTTCTCCTCTTTCCAAACGAAGTCGTGCGGATTTCAATTTGACAGAACTTCCCGCGGATCCAGGGCTACGTCTTTCGATTATGGATTGCAATCCAAATGATCAAGACCAAAAACAAGATGAGAGTTCTCCTCTTTCCAAACGAAGTCGTGTGGAACTCAATTTGACAGAACTTCCCGCGGAAAATCCGTAGGGCATATCTACAGAAAGGTCCTTGCCAGCCTCATAACCATAACTTTCCGAACAAACCATTTGGGAAAACGAGGCGGCGTTTTATTCCGGCTTGGTTTAAAGAATTTCCTGATTGGTTAGAATATAGCATTACAAAAGAGGCCGCTTTTTGTCTTTATTGCTATCTTTTCAAGCCGGATATTGGCGATCAAGCGGGAGGTGAATCTTTTGTTGGTAATGGCTTTTCAAATTGGAAAAAGAAACGTAGACTACGTACTCATGTGGGGGGACCACAACAGTGCGCATACTCAAGCTTGGAGAAAATGTGAAGATTTGTTAAACCAAAAGCAACATATTGAGACTATAGTTTTGAAGCAATCAGAACAAGCTCGGATTGATTATCGAACCCGGTTGAATGCATCAATTGATTGTGCTCGATTTCTTCTAAATCAAGGACTTGCATTTCGTGGACATGACGAGTCTGAATTTTCACGTAATCAAGGTAATTTTCTTGAACTTTTAAAGTGGCATGCTCAACGTAATCAAGATGTTAAAGCTGTTGTGTTGGCCAATGCTCCACAAAATAATAAGTTGACTTCTCCTGAGATCCAAAAAGACATTGTGTGTGGCTGCACGTGAAGCTGTTAATGTGATTGTTAGAGATGTTGGTGATGCACTTTTTGCTATTTTGGTTGATGAAGCCCGTGACAATTCAATCAAGGAGCAAATGGCACTTGCAATTCGCTATGTGGATAAGAAGGGTCATGTGATTGAGCGCTTTTTAGTTGTTGAACATGTTCCTAATACTAGTGCTATGTCGCTCAAGAAAGCTGTGGATAATTTATTTTGTAGACTTGGATTGAGTATTGGAAGATTGAGGGGGCAAGGTTATGATGGTGCTAGCAATATGCAAGGTGAAATAAATGGTCTCAAAGCACTCATACTAAAAGAGAATTCTTCTGCATATTATGTTCATTGTTTTGCACACCAATTACAATTAGCTCTTGTAGCTGTGGCGAAGAAAGATGACCGTATTGGATATCTCTTTGAGTCAGTCTCTAAAATTGGGACCGTTGTTGGAGCATCATGCAAGCGGCGAGACATTCTTAGGGAAAATGAAGTGGAAAGAGTTGTTAAAGCGCTTAATCTTGGAGAGATTGAAAGTGGGCGAGGGTTGAACCAAGAAACTAGTCTCAAGCGGCCTGGGGATACACGTTGGAGCTCTCATTATAGTTCTTTGGTTAGGTTAATGGGTATGTTTGCGTCGGCGATTGGTGTGCTTGAAATAGTTGAGGAGGATGGTACATACTTAGCACAAAGATTAGAAGCAACTTCTTTGTTGGAGGCAATGCAATCCTTTGAATTTATCTTGTATCTTCATTTGATGAGAACGATATTGGGAATTACAAATGACTTATCGCAAGCACTCCAAAGGAAAGATCAAGATATTGTTAATGCCATGGCTCTGCTTCAATTGTCGAAAGGGCGGCTCCAAACAATGAGGGAGAGTGGGTGGATCACTCTATTGAATGTTACATCATCTTTTTGTGAAAAACATGAAATAGTTGTTCCCAATATGGATGATTTGTTTGTACCTCGTGGGGGGAAGAGGCGCAAAGCTCATAAGGTGACAAACTTGCATCATTTCCGCTTTGAGATATTCAACTCCGTTATTGATATGCAAGTTATTGAACTTGATGCTCGTTTCCCTGAATCGACTACGGAGTTGCTTCTATGTGTGGCATGTCTGAATCCATCTAACTTGTTCTCTTATTTTGACAAGGAAAAATTGATCCATATGGCTGAATTGTATCCGCAAGATTTTTCCTCTATGGACCTCATGATACTTGATGATCAACTTGATAATTACATTGTTGATATGCGCACTACCATTGAGTTTTCAAGCTTGCATGGAATTAGTGATCTTGCACAGAAAATGGTGGAGATTGGAAGACACCAAGCTTATCCATTGGTCTATTTGCTTTTAGTTTTGGCTTTAACTTTACCAGTTGCGACTGCTACAGTTGAGAGGGCATTTTCGGCTATGAATTATGTGAAGAATCAATGGCGCAACCGAATGGGTGATGAATGGACAAGTGATAGCATGGTTGCATATATAGAGAGAGACATATGTGAAAGCATTGACAATGAAACTATCATGCAAAGCTTTCAAAACATGAAAACTCGTCGTGGTCTACTGTAAAACCTTAGTTTAGTAACTTTTGTTTATGACTATGGTAGTTTTTGTTAGTATTTGTGGACAAGTTATTAACTCTTATGTGGGTTGATGAATATCTTGGTTTTTGGTAGTATTGTTGTATCATTTTGTTATAGTTTTTTTTTTTTTTTAAAGGTGGTGTTTCTGTTATGCCCCCAGAGGTCTTCATTCCTGGCTACGCCACTGGCTCAGGGCTGCATGGTCCGAGAGATTGGGCGGGTGCACCCGCCTGAGAACGGGACCAAGTTTGCGTGGGAATATTATGCCATCAACTACTCCAAGCTTCGTATCTGGGAGGTACCCATATACTCTTCCGTTCTTTTTTTAGAATCAAGTATTCTATTTTGGGCTATCTTTAATAAGTGTTCATTTCGTAAAGTTAGTGGGTAAAAGTTGATAGTGGTAAAAGTTGGTACATTTTTCATTTTGTCCCTAAAAGCATATTTCATTTTGAAAAGTTAACGAGTAAAAGTGTAATTGATATGTTCCCAGGCATAGAGGATAAGTAAAGGAAATTGAGGTAAAAATTCTTGTGAAAAGTGTAATAATGATTTCTCTTGAATAAGTTGGAGTTACGAAGCTGAATACTTGGGGACAGAGGGAGTATATGTTTCACGTGTGTGTTGATACCTATCCCATCCCACGAGAGCAATTTTGTTCACCCTCAACCAGAATATGTTCATTTCGTGTTTCACTTTGATGATCAAATTTCAACACACGTCTTTAAGTGCTACATGTAGGAGTTTAATTATTTTCTTCAAAACTCTCACCTGAAAATTTGAATCTTTAGACGAAGCACTTGACAATATCCGATTGAACTCAATTTTTGTAATGTCACCTACCTAATAAATTTGGACAAAATGAATGATTCCGATCATCGTATTGAGATATAGAATGAACATACCCTTGTGAGGGTGAACAAAATTGTGTTCATTCCACGAGCTTGACGTATGACCGACGAGTCTGTCTTTTACATTTTGCATGTCAGGTTGCTAATACCTTGTTTTTTTGAAAAATACTCAGTTTCTCCCTGTGTCTTATATTTTGCTCCCTCTATTTCAAAAAGTTGATTCATTCTTCCATTTTGGGACTTCAATAGAAAAAAGAAGAAGCTGTTTCCTTGTTTGCCCTTCATTCTCATATTCAAATTCAAACACAAAAATATGAAGGGGGGAAGGGGTTAAGTTGTCATTGCATTTTAAAAATAATGAGGACTATTTTGATAATTCACTTACTCGGGAGAAAAATATTGTCTTCCCTTAAGAAGTTAGATTCCCCAAAAGGGACGAACTTTGGGGACAGGCCGACAGGGGGAGTATTAGTTACGTCTATGTTTGGAACTTGGGGATTGGATGAGAAATGAAGAAAAAATATTTAAGAGGGAAAGTTGAGAAGAAATTGGAGAGAAAATCGAACTTGTTTTTTAAACTTTCCCTTGTCTTTCTTTAGAAACCAAACAATGGACATTTCTTTCCCCTAGTTCCAAACACACCTTAAACGTTTTATATCCCCAGTTCCAAACACACCCAGAACGTTTGTTAGTTCTGAACAATTAGAAAATAAAGTTTGATGTGACGATATCTCTATTTAACAAGAAAACTTCTAGCTATAAATAGCTAGCGACTAATTATTTCTATAAAGAATCATTCCTCAAAATAAAGCTAGCTATGTAAAAATGATAAACAAGTTAAAAATCAAGCGACACACTTAAAAAAAAAAAACCCAAATACCACAAAACTCCTGCAAACAAGGAGCCTCGATGGCATCAAAATCAAGGCCAAGACAACACATCAAAAGCCCTAAAGCAAAACAAACTAAACCACAATCAACGTATGGCAACAGAAGAAACAGCGGAAACTAGACTGGAACAAATTCCAAAGTTCCATGACATAAGTTTCAAGTCCGTATTTTGACAGTAACTCATGGGAGTATCTGAATCATTCATCTCTATATCTGTTATAGCTTGTCTGTTGGGAAATTTGATCTGCCAGTCATAACATTGATTTGAACATGTTTTTCCTCTCGCAAAAAAGGGGAAAAAGTTGCTAGTCTGCAAACAAACAGAAATATTGGAAGGTAGATGTTGTAACGAACGCTATGAATGCAAGCTAAGAACGAGAAATTGAATACTAAACAAGAAATCACAAAGACACAAGATATACGTGGTTCCCCAAGATGGGTACGTCCACGGGCGAGGAGAGAGAGGATTCACTAACCAACGTGAAGAAGAGATACAAAGAGCCGGCTGTAATCCGTAACTCTAGAAAGGCCACAATATGAGAGCCCAAAAGATAATCTATAGAAGTCCCCCAAAAGCCCTATTTATAATAGGCTACAAAAACTGGAACAACATAATTAACCAATGTGGGACTAAGAATACAAGGCATTCCTAACAATTCTCCACCTTGACTTGAATTCTACTGAACCAAATCACCAAATATAGTTTTCCCCTTCTAACCTCTCACTCGCCAAATGCCCCCGAGGGGTGATCAACTGCAAATACCAAGCAAGCCCAAGCAATGCTTGAACTTGGCAACCGGAACCGGTTTAGTCAACATATCTGCTGGGTTATCTGCTGTACCCACTTTCTTCACCTCAACTTGCTTCTGTGAGATGATATCCCGAACGAAGTGATACCTGACATCGATATGCTTGGTCCTTTCATGATACATCAGATTTTTAGTCAAATGTATAGCACTCTGTGAATCACAAAATACTGAACTCACACCCTGTGCAAGACCAAGCTCACAAAGCAAACCTCTCATCCACAATGCCTCCTTCACAGCTTCAGCAATGGCCATATACTCCGCTTCTGTTGTAGACAGCGCGACTGTAGCCCGTAAAGTAGCTTTCCAACTAATGGCACTTCCGGACAGAGTAAAGACATAACCTGTCAGAAAGACCTCCTCTTATCGTGGTCACCGGCAAAATCCGAATCAACATAACCAACGGCATGATCACCAGAACTGGCAACCCCAAAAAATACACCAACACCTGCCGTTCCGCACAAATACCTTAGTATCCATTTCCCAGCCTCCCAATGTGCCTTTTCTGGACGCCCCATATAACTACTAACGACACTAACTGCATGTGAAATATCAGGACGAGTACATACCATGGCGTACAAAAGGCACCCAAATGCGCACGAATATGGAACCACAGACCTATACATCTCCTCATCAACCGAAAGTGGTGACAACACAGCTAAAAGTCGAAAGTGTGCTGCCAAAGGGGTACTGACTGGCTTCGAGTTCTGCATGGCAAAGCGCTCAAGCACTTTAAGTACATAAGACTTCTGATTCAAAATAATTTGCCAACTACTCGATCTCTGCAAATCTCCATACCCAAAATACGTTTTGCCGCACCCAAATCTTTCATCTCAAATTCACCACCTAATCTGTTGTTTCTACTTTTTGATTTCTGATACACTCTTGGCAGCAATAAGCATATCATCAACATACAACAGTAGATAAACAAATGAACCATCTGGAAGTTTTCGAAAATACACACAACTGTCATACTCACTCCTAGAATATGACTGGCTTATCATAAAAGTATCAAACCGCTTATACCACTGCCTTGGGGATTGTTTGAGGCCATACAAAGATTTACGAAGTAAACAAACGCGATCCTCCTTACCAGAAACAACAAATCCCTCAGGCTGACGCATATAAATCTGTTCTTCAAGCTCGCCATGCAAAAACGCAGTTTTGACATCAAGTTGCTCTAACTCAAGATCATAACAGGCAACAATAGCAAGTAAAGTGCGAATGGAACTATGTTTTACAACAGATGAAAATACCTCATTGTAGTCAACACCCTCTTTTTGGCTGTATCCTTTCGCCACTAGCCGAGCTTTGAACCGAGCGTCTTCTACCCCTGGAATACCTGGTTTGCGCTTGAAGACCCACTTGCACCCAACAATCCTCTTCCCTTTCAGCGGTTCTACTAACTCCCATGTCTGATTCTTCTGAAGAGACTCAATCTCCTCATTCATAGCAACAAACCACTGTGCAGACTCAGTGCTCGAAATAGCTGCTGGAAGGCTCCTCATACTCAACTGTCTCAGCAACTGATAAAGCATAGGCCACCATCTCAGAATAAGCCGAATACCTTTCAGGAGGCTGAATCTCCCTCCTTGGCCTATCTTTAGCAATAGTGCGTGGTTGCTCAACTAACGCATCAACCTCTGTGTCTGAACTCTTGAACTCCTCTTCAATTGGCTTCTCAATGTGCTTCTTCCCTGAGTCGGAAGATTCACTCAAAAACTCCACCTGCTTTGGAACACTCTGTTCCTGAACTGTATCATCAACCTGCTTAGACCCCTTAATCAAATAATTTTCATCAAAAGTCACATCCCTGCTAATCAAAAACTTCGAAACATCAGAGCACCATAACCTGTACCCTTTGACACCTGCTGCATAACCCAAGAAAATACACTTCTTGGCCCGTGGCTCCAATTTACCCTCATTCACATGAGCGTAAGCTGGACACCCAAAAACACGCAACACAGAATAATCAGCTGGATGACCTGACCATACCTCAAACGGAGTCTTACACTCAATAGCAGTCGACGGAGACCTGTTCACCAAATAGCATGTCGTGGAAATGGCTTCAGCCCAAAATTCTTTGCCCAATCCGGAATTGGACAACATACAACGTGCCTTCTCCAAAAGAGTCCTGTTCATTCGTTCAGCCACACCATTCTGCGGAGGGGTTTTTCTCACTGTGTGATGCCTCACAATGCCCTCATCACTGCAGAACCTATCAAACTCGCCAAGACAAAACTCCATACCATTGTCAGTTCTCAAACGTTTTATTTTCTTACCAGTCTGATTCTCAATCAAAGTTTTAAACTGTTTGAATGTATTAAAGGCGTCACTTTTATGTTTCAACATATACACCCAAACCTTACGAGAGAAATCATCGATAATACTCATAAAATAGCGAAAACCACCTTTAGAAGTTACCTCTGCGGGACCCCAAAGATCCGAGTGAAAATAATCCACTGTGCCTTTGGTGCGATGAACAGCTATATTGAATTTCACCCTGCACTGCTTGCCGTAGACACAATGCTCACAGAAATCCAGCTTCTCAGTTTTCTGGCCACATAGCAAACCCTGTTTGCTCAAAACTGTCATCAACATCTCGCTCATATTCCAAAGGCGCATAGGCCAAAAACGAGTCATGTCTGTATCTTAAACCTTGTATGAAGCAACCGTTGCTGCATCACCTAGAACTGTACTTCCCTTGAGTTTATAGAGGTTACCAAGCTTCTGAGCCTTCATCAGTACCAATGCACCCCTCAAGACTTTCAAAACTCCACCTTCACCGAGGAATTTGCAACCATGAGAATCAAGAGCACCCAGGAATATAAGATTTTTCTTCAAATCTGGAACATGTCGAACCTCAGATAAAGTCCTAACAATACCGTCATGCATCCTAAGTTGAATCGTTCCTGAACCAACAGTCTTACAGGCCATGTTGTTACCCATCAAAACCGTACCACCATTGACCGCCTCATAAGTAGAAAACCACTCTCTATGCGGACACATGTGGTATGAACATCCAGAATCCATAATCCACTCGGTATTAGAGCGAGAATCGCCCTCTGTAATTGATAACACATTATCTGACTCATCTGAACTTTCAGCAATTCCAGCAATTACTTTACCCCCTTTCGGGTCTTCTTTTTCTTTCTCCTTGAGTTTTAAACAGTCTTTTTTCCAGTGCCCGGATTTCTTGCAATAATTGCACTTTCCTTCTTCTTAACTGATGATCTGGATCTTCCCCTATTACTCGACTCCTCCCTTTCTATTATTCTTTCCCTAACAAACAAACCCTCCGCATGTGCATCACCCTCACCTGACACTTTTTTCCTTAATTCTTTCGAATAAAGGCTGGCCTTAACATCCTCCATGGATATCGTGTCTTTGCCATACAATAGGGTTGTAACAAAGTGCTCATACGAAAGTGGTAAAGAACATAGCAAAATTAGGGCTTGGTCCTCATCCTCAATTTTACTATCAATATTTTTCAGATCCATAATAATACGATTGAACTCGTCTAAATGATCCTTAACAGGTATACCTTCTCGCATACGAAACGTATAAAGACGTTGTTTGAGATATAACCTGTTGGTGAGCGACTTCGTCATATATATGCCTTCCAACTTCAGCCAAATTTCTGCTGCTGAAGTTTCTTCTTCCACCTCGCGAAGAACATCATCTGCCAGACTCAACTGAATAGAACTCAGAGCTTTGGCATCCGTATCATCCCAATCTTCCTCTTTGATTCCAGAACTAGTCTTGCCTGACAAAGCCTTGTGTAATCCTTGTTGGGTTAATAGAGCCTTCATCTTTACTCTCCAAAGACTGAAACTGCTGCTCTGCCCATCAAACTTCGCAATCTCGAATTTAGCCGCCATAGCCACAATCGGAAACGAAACCCTAGTTTTTGCAACCTAAGGCTCTGATACCAGTTTGTTGTAACGAACGCTATGAATGCAAGCTAAGAACGAGAAATTGAATACTAAACAAGAAATCACAAAGACACAAGATATACGTGGTTCCCCAAGATGGGTACGTCCACGGGCGAGGAGAGAGAGGATTCACTAACCAACGTGAAGAAGAGATACAAAGAGCCGGCTGTAATCCGTAACTCTAGAAAGGCCACAATATGAGAGCCCAAAAGATAATCTATAGAAGTCCCCCAAAAGCCCTATTTATAATAGGCTACAAAAACTGGAACAACATAATTAACCAATGTGGGACTAAGAATACAAGGCATTCCTAACAGTAGATATCCAGATACTAAACTCACCTTCCTATATAATTAAGAGGGGTTGGTTAATGATACCCGAAGATGTACTTGGAGACCAGTGTTGGGGTTTGAATCCCCCCTTGAGATTAGAGCAGCACTGCCCTGTCAAGGAGGAAACTTAGCGTTTGAGCCCGAAGTGGCACAAACTATCTATGTAGACGTTAGGTGGCACTCACGTAGTGGATTTGATGTTCTCGTTTCAGAAAGAGGTTCAATAGGACAATGTTTGCATGATCTATGTTATCTTGTGTCTTACTGGTAGTACACACTGTACACTATGGGCGCACAAACTCATTGGTTACATATTTCTCTCCGAAAAAAGGAGGGGTCATGTACTAAGGTGGTCAACAGCGTTGTGTCTAAAACAAACCATGTTACTTGTGTTTGTATCACTATTTGTTGGGGTACGCAATTCATTCTTCCACTGGTTTTAATACAATTGTATTAGCAGTTTGTGGAATACCACAAGATGATATACTTGGACGGGGACATCCAAGTCTACGACAACATCGACCACCTCTTTGACTTGCCGGATGGCTCCTTCTATGGTGTGGGGGACTGCTTGTGTATGGGCTGGGATGAGCAGTGCCCCGACAAGGTCCCATGGTCTTCAGAGTTGGGACCAGAACCTGTTCTCTACTTCAATGCCAGCATGTTAGTTTTGGAGCCCAGCCTCTCCACCTATGATGATCTCTTGAAAACCCTCAAAGCCACACCTCATACACCTTTTGCTGAACAGGTAGTATATACGATCTTTTTGCCTCCATGATTGGGTTCTAACATCAGCTTGGTTTGGATCAGGGCATAGAAACTTTCAGAGCTGATCAAATTAACTCAGTAATCAGGTTGGCAGCTAGGTAACCTGAACCACTATGAACTCAATGATATTGGTTATGATACAACAATGCATGTAAAACAAATACACTTTATCACAGAGCATATAACAGGTTTTTGACATGGTAGTCTCAGCAGACTTCTTTTGATTAAAAATATGAAACTCAAGTTTCACTTAAATATGCTGAGACCTGTGGTACATTGCCAAGCCCTTTGAATTTTCCTAGGAAAGGTTAGTTAAGTTCTAGCCTTATGTGCGTGGGTTCCAGATGAAATTTTTGTTTATCAATCAAGTTAAAATTTTCTCTGAGTTCCTTCTCCAATCTGAACTGATCCAAGCTATGTACGCCCCTCACATTTGATAATTTCTTTGTTCTCTATTGAATAACCTAGTTGCGTATGTTGGCTTAGCAATGGTACAAACTAATAAAAAGGGATTGGTGATTGTTCTTTTCAGGAATTCTTAAACATGTTCTTCAAGGATATTTTCAAACCCATCCCACCGATTTACAACCTTATTGTGGCCACATCATGGCGTCACCCGGGACACATTGAGATCGACAAAGTGAAAGTTGTTCATTATTGTGCAGAGGTGATTGATCACTTATCCAATCAATAAACTTTAACCTTCCTATTTTTTAGGTAGATTATATTAATGTTCATCTAAATGTGCTAAAGGTAAACGATTGATTTTTGTCAGGGATCAAAGCCGTGGAGGTATAATGGGAAAGGAAAGAACATGGACAGGGAAGACATAAGGATGCTAGTGAACAAGTGGTGGGACATATACAATGACGAGTCATTGAACTACAAATGGATCAGCGTATCATCAGCTGTAGATGGTATGACTGAAAACTTCATGGCGATGCAATTGGAGGCTGGTGGCATTCATCACCTTATAGCCCCGCCCAGTGCCTAAACTGTTTCTGTAGGGCCTTCTGAAACTTTGTTTTCTTTTACAAGTTTAAACATAAAAATAGGGTGGTCTTCCTTGATGTGCAGGAACATTAAAGAGGGATAGGGATTTTCTCTTTTGTATAAAGATTTTGTTTGATTTGTATTTTGTTTGGCCTGTTAATATGCAGTGATATGCAGGTATAAAAGCTTTAGTAATTAGTACCCAGATTTTGGATAATTTGCTCTGTCAAAACTAAAACCCTACCAACCCACGGAATTTGCCTCTCATTATCTGTTACTCTATGCAAAGAAGGTTGCACACAGCAAACTGAACTTGCTAAACGAACTACAGGAGGAGATATACCTTAACATGTACACATGGGGATCATGTGAAACTTTTAGGCCATAGGAGATTCAAGTTGGATTCATCAAGCCAATAAAGCAAGACAGTCCTCCAGAACTGCCAGCTGTGTCAGTTAATGTCTCATAGTCGCACTGGATGGGCATCTCCATTTCATAGAATGGGTTCTGTAGAACAAAATCTGCGTACAGTTCCTAGATATGCTTCAAGAGCCCATCCACATGCTGTATTGCCGGCTCTGAGACAGAATTTTGTGCCTGCAGGCGAAACAGCACTAGTTTCATTATTTCTCTGCGCAAAGCCATATCCAAAGAGACATAACATTGTCCTACAAACTTAAATGAATTGTACCCTAAATTTTATACCATTCTCGAGCATACCCTGTTCAAAAGGAACTGTGGTCCTATATATCAGGAAGGAACGGAGTGCAGCCAAAACCCTCATGCTAGAGTGTCTCTAATGGACATATATTGTAGCCGATAAAAAAGGTTTAGCCCAGTGCATTCTGACGAAGTACCCACTTTTTTTCGGTTGTAAATTGGACATTACTTTGAGAACTCTAAAACACATGAAATGCACGGGGACTAATAGACATCAAAACCATGTGGCAGAGTACCGTATACAGTAAAAACTACTTAGGGGCCGTTCCAGTTTCCCAAAAAGTTCTTTTTTTTTCAAACGGAGGTAATTTCAAGCCCAAAAATCATGTGTTTACGCAAATAATTTTCCTACCAATATGGATCTTGTTTGATAGATCTCATCGAGATCTTTTAAACGGTGCAAAAAAATTAAAAAAAATTTCATTTTTATTATATTTGAGTTTGAAAATTGAAAAAAAAAAACTTTTAAAAAAAGAAGGGAAACTGGAACGGCTTCTTAAAGGAAACTACCATGATCACATGATAATAATGGATCTTCAATTCCTTAGTCCTTGCTGCTATATTCACCAAGTGGTTCTATGATCTCAGTGAACCATTTTTAGTCACATTAAACCCAAAAGAATAACGGTAGAAGTTAACTATTATTCTACAATTCCCTTGATTATGCTCACATTTTGATCTACTTGAAAAATCTGATAATCACCCTTTATTCTTTATTATATTCTGTATATGTTAAATCTTGAGGTATATTTCAAGTTCTCTAACTCGCCCTCTCTCTCATTTCGTCCAGTGAACGACAAGTAATCTTCTTCTAGTCTGGACCCAGACACCCGCAACACATACAGACCCCAAACACAAAGAAACAACAAAATTAACGCGATTCCCGATTTCTTCTGTCCACTGGCAGTGGCTTTTTCTTATGAAGTGGATCATAATCACTCAAATCTCATTTTACAATAGCAGAAGAAAAACATATGTATAAGGAAAATGCAAACTATTGCTCAAGCATGCATGAGCCAATTGGTTAATGTGTGGTTTCTTCAAGTTAAAGAAAACTGGCTGCCATGAATTCAAGCCACTCCTACTTGATCTTCCTTAGTCTTCTCCTTGTGAGACATGTGAGCTTATCCAAAAGGATATAACCAAGAACTTCGAACCAGATCTCCAACAATCTCTACTTCTACATAATACAAATCAACAACTAAAGACGATGTCCTTGAGCAAATTCCATAATAAGGTAACACTTATTTTCTCCATCACTGAATACTTCTGATCCTTCGCAAGGCATAATCGGGTTATGCCACAAA
Source organism: Rhododendron griersonianum (assembly GCA_018127125.1). Taxonomy (NCBI): domain Eukaryota; kingdom Viridiplantae; phylum Streptophyta; class Magnoliopsida; order Ericales; family Ericaceae; genus Rhododendron; species Rhododendron griersonianum. The sequence goes on along the minus strand of CM030792.1, from coordinate 32,604,163 downwards.
CTTGCCAAGTCAATCTATCCTTATCTTGATCTCTCACATCCTCAGATCTTTCATCCAAAACAACATGATCCAACTCCTATCGGAGCAACACGCCCATCACCTCGCACAACTTGATTCCATTGACTTTTCCACTTTAAATCACGCGTTGGAAAACATGGTTCCTCTATTAAAAACGGAAGACAACATGGTTCCTCTCACAGAGCTGGATGAGGGCCTTGGCTTCTTTGCTTTAGAAGATTCCGAGATCCAAGCTCCTTATGCTCCACCACAATCAAGTTCCAATGTCAGAAAATAACAAGGAACCCTCATTTTTAAGCTCCAAAAGGATAATATATACAACAACGTCCATGCGAATTATGGAAAATGGAGACCATAGTTGGATCCGAGACATTGTAAAGATGTGGTATCCATACCAAAATAAGCAAAATCAGCCAAAAAAAATGTTTAAACCGGCTCAAATAGTGCGCCGAAACCGGTCAATTAACCCAATTTGGTCCAGTCACACGCAAATTGTTACCGTCAGTAGTCAACAGCTCGATCAATGACGGATCAGTGCAGTCAACAACTTGGCAACAAGTCAATGGCTCAGCTCGGGCCAAATAAGGGTAAATGGGTCGGGCCAACAGGGACAGATTCTGATCTGGGCTGGTCTTTAGTCGGGTCTCGGGTTGGGTCAAATAGCGCGGAAGAAGACAGCATGCACATGATTTTACATGTATCAAATTTTATAGGCACATTAGATTGCGTGGAATGTCAGATGATTGCGTCCTTTAGCTTATTGGACTTTTTTTCATGAGTAGAATCCAATGGTGTTCACGGAAGTTGATTTCAATCACTTGGATTGTGACAAAAGCAAAAAGAACATATTTAGTTTTGTTCCCCTGGCTCTAATAGCATTTGTTTGTGCACCAAAAACACACACGCACGCACCAAACATAGAGAAACAACAAAATTGACGTGCTTCAGCAATTATCAAGAGTTTACGTGCAGCAAGTTTGTGTGCTTCAGCGAGTTTCCGTGCAGCAAAATTACGTGCTTCAGCAATCTTGCCTAAGTGGAGATTGTTGTGGAGATCTGGTTCAAAATTGTTGGCTCAATCCTTTACATAAGCTCACCTCAAAAGGAGTTGATTGAGGAAGATCAAGACCAAATCCTCTGAAGATTGCTTGAATTCATGGCAGCCACCTTTCTTGACTTGAAGAAACTACACGTGAAGCAATTGGCTCAAGCATATGCTTGAGCACTAGTCTCCTTTTCCCTTACCTTTAAGTACGTGTATCTTCTGTTATTGTAAAAACTATTTGAAAGATTGGTGACATGGATGTACACTAGTATTAGAGTTTGAGTGATTTTAATTTCTCTGTAATATAGATTTGTCTCTTGTGGACGTAAACAATTGCCGAACCACGTACGTTTCGTTGTTGCTCTGTGTTTGGGTGTGCATGTATGTATTCTCGGAGCACAACAGTCTCTTCTCCGGTTCTCCCTCTTTGTCTTCTTCTCCTCTCATACCATTCGCGTATTTTTAGTTCAAAAAAATTCAGAAACTTTGTCTACCCATTTATGTGTCAAACTACATTTTTTTATGAAAACCTACAAGATCAGTGCATTAGTACCGCAACCGCAAAAGTTAACCTTTCGTTCATTCATCCATTTTCGTTTCTTTTGTATTTCTTTCTTTCTTGTGCTTCATTTGCAAGCAAACAAACAAACTATTTCTCCTAAGTTGAAACCTATATGACATCTATATGTAGAAAACCTTCAGTATCCTTTTTTAAGATTGTGTGTACTTCAGAGTAGTAAACATGAATAAATAACGAATCAAAAAAAAAAACATGAATAAATAAATAGGTAATTACACATACTTATCACTTCAGAACAGTAAAAATAAATGAATTGGTCTCTACCCATCCTTTATCACTACACCTACAATCCATCTATAGGGAAAAAGGGGCATCAAGTTCAAACAAATATAATCTTCATGGGATTTGGAATACATGTTGGCAACTTCCCTCTCAGCCTGAGGTAAGGCTGAATCAGTTGAACATTTGTTATTTTTATTTAAAGAGTCTAATAACACTTTTGATATTTTGTATTGTCCGTTTGAGATTATTTCTCATTGATTAATATTAAATACGTGTATCTTTTTTTTGGGAAAGGAACTTTATGTACTTTATATTTTATTGTAAAAATTCATAAATTGCCTCAATTTTGATTTTCATTTTAGACCCCTGAAAAGTCACGGCCGACCCTGATCGGAGAGGTTAACACTCTGGGTACCATGTGATGTGTAACTGTGTCACCAATGCAGTGTCACTAATGTATTGATAGAATGTCCCCATTTATAATGTAATGAACCACATTCTACCAAGGCAACAACAACATCACATGGTCACCAAAATGTGATCACATAGCATTAGAACTCCACGCTCATCTAAGCATGTTCACTCCTATTTCACTCTCCGTAGTTAATGATCTTCTCTGTGGCCTTTAATTGATTAATGGCATTATATTGAATCAAGTATCACACACAATGCATGTGCGCGCATCCTCTAATCCAACATAAACTACACAAATAGGTTTTCCCTAAACAAACAACAATGAAAATTCCATATATATATATATATATATATATATATACACATACCAGCAAGCGATTGGAAGCGTGAATTGGGAAAATTCCAGTGGAGAATGGAGATCGAAAGAATCGACTATTCTCAAGCTATCCTTCGAGTTCATTCGTACCGCAGATTCATAATCCTGATATCGTCCCCAATTCACGTCCATAAACATAAACTCGCTATTTGGTTTTTGAGAGTGGAAGAGAGAGATTGGAAATTTGACCGTCCTTGATTAGTTGATGATGTATATAGCGGCCATTTCCAGAGTCCAGCTGGAACCTATTTTGATCAATCATTGATGCTGTTCTCAGTTCTGGCTGCAGCAGTGGAGTTGCAGCCTGAAGGGAAGGGAAAGGAGTAAAGCCCATGTTTTTCACTTTGCATGCTCCGCTGAAAACCCCAAAAACTCATTTTAGTTTGGAGTTTGGATCTCTAGGGTTTTACTCATCAATACACTTGTAATAAAAGATCCTAGGTTGGTAAGCCATGGCATAGTGTGAATTTACGTTAATACCCTCTGATCTTTTGCTTTGTGTTTAGTTCTGCAGGTGTTTGTGTATGGGTAGGTTCGGTATTTTACGTCATTGTTGAAAACGGTGTCGTGGGAGAAGTGAGAGATTCATCGTCGGTCGTCCGTGTTTCATGCTTACAATTGGTACCCTATTTCCTGATTTCTTCGAATTCTTGTACGGTCGTATTCTTCCAAGCGTCTGATCTAGAGAGCAGCGACAGAGATATGGTCGGTCGTCCGGTTTTGGCGCTTGAAATTGGTACGCTGTTTGCTGATTTCGCCGAGTTTCTTGTACTGTGTACGATTGGCGTCGTCTTTGAACGAGAGGCACGCTTCGTTTTTGGTACTTCGGTTCCGTAATTTATTGAATTTTTGTACCTGTTTAGCCGAATTGTTTTTCATAACTCATAAGGGCGACACTGTTGCTCCGGCGGTCCCCGTCTTTAAAGGGGATGCGAGATCAATTCTTGGTTCACTGCATTCCGGCCATGCTAGAATCAAATAGGAGGTGTGAGAAGAGGTAAATTATTGATTTCTTTCCAATTTCGATCGATTCGATTTTAATTCGATTCGATTCGATAATTTAGGGAAAATAATTTTTCAGACCAACTTTTGAACAGATTTTACGTTTGTGAGAGTTTCGATTCCGATCTGATTCCATGATTTAGGGAAAAAACAGTTTTTCAGACCATATTTGCTGCAGATGTTACGTCTGCGAGTCACTGGAATAGGATTGAACTAACTCCCACTGATATATTCAACTAAGAATAAAATTCACACGCATTTATGGTCTAAGTTCATTCTTGATGAAAATTATCCCATATTGCACGGAGCGATATAGTTTAGGATTGTTTGAGCTTTTTATGATCTTGTCTACGTGTGGAATTTTCCGCCATTTAGTGGTCTTTGGAGTGTTTGTGTAGGAGTGTTAGGTATTTTGCTATCATACTAGCAATATATCAGTCAACCTTTATGTAATTTTTGGAATTGCCTTTAAAGGTTTCTTGCGTTTAGTATGGCTGTAAGCTTTTAGGATGCTTTGGCATCTACTTGCCCGCACTTTGTTGAAGTTTTGCAGGTGCGTCGCTGTAGGCTTGGAATAGATCCTGGAGCAGTGTACTATTTGAGGAGTTCAAATGATACAGTTGTAAGAGTTGGAGCGTCAACGTCACGAAGCACACATAACTTACGGTATACCGCTGATGTGCCTTTCATAAAGAAATATTCAATTTTGTTTGAGCTTGGTGAGCAGTTCGAGTGGGAAAAAGCTGGAGACTTTGAAAACTAGTTGGGTTCAATTGTCAATGCAAGGCCAAAGTTCATTCAGCCTTTTTACCGTTCGGCCAATGCTTTACCTATTCTTCCTACTTCTCCTCACGGTATTGGTAATTATGAACTTTCACTGAAAATATATTTCACATTACAGTGATGATTGTAAGTATTGACAATAAACAACTACAATTTGTTGAGCTTCATTGTCTTGTAGATCACCACTGCTGTTGGTTTGTGGATGTTGTCTAAATCAGAGAGAATATGATAATGGTAAGACTTTCAATACCATTTCAATAGATGATTTTAGAGGTCATTAAGAGTTAGTTATCGCTGAATTTTCAAGTACGCGTAATCTTGAGCTGAATTGTATGTTTAAATGCAGGCTATACCAGAAGAGTTCGTCCCATATATCTTCGCACCACCAGATGCTGTGGTGATAATCCACAGTGGTGCTCGATTCTTCTATGTGAAGCTGAAGAATGATGAATTGACTATAGGCTGGGATCATGTTGCTCTTGCTCACAATCTTGGAAGAAATTATATCCTTATTTTTGGGTTAGATGGGCTCCTGTTCCCTTTGTTTGGGTTTTTATTTAATTCTATTCGACAAAATTAGATGCATATTCATGATGTCCCCATTTCCCATATGTACATATATCTATTTGTTGTTGCTATTTAAGCTAGAATAAAGAGCTCCAATTTGGATCCTTCGTATGAATTTTAGAGCATTTTACAGCAGTTTCTTTAATTTCTTTTAGAAACACTACCTGTTTTTATTAGCCCTATAAATATTACATGCGGAAGGAGAAATTTGGGTAAGAGCCACTTGGGAGTACTCATTCTTTTCCCCTTTTTGTTGACATTTGAAAATGCAGAGGAAGGTGGTTGGTGTTCTTGGAGTAACTTTGTAGGCCTATCTAATGGATCCATCTTCGATCATGTGTCCTTTATATGGAATAGATTTGCTTACTCCAAAGAGACGTGAAAGTACTCATTCATTGCGTCGAATCAATTTGCTATGTTCTTTTGGTGCGTGGTTTTCTTAGAGGTAATTTCTTCTCAAATTATTTAATTTGTGTAACTTCAAGTGTAGTTCCTTCTGTATTGGGCCGTCGTATCTTGATTTCAGCCCTGTTTTCCATTGCTTGGTCAACAAGCCGGAAGTATAGATCGACTGTTGTAACGGCTATTGTGTTTTTCAGAGGAGACGTTCCATTACTTATTGCTTCATTCCTGTGTTCATTAGGGCTCCAAGATAGAAATCACGTGTTTTGGTCTACTTGCTTTGCAGTTTAATTTTGCAGAGGTAAATCTGCTTTGGTTTTCAGCTTCTGTGATTTGTGGTATTGTAATGTAGTTCTAATTTTGGTTTAGTATTGCCGCTTTAAATGATGCCTGTATTCAATCTATGATTATGTTGTGTTTGTAAGAAGGATCGAGAGGCATATTAGTTAGTTCCAAAATTGGACTACTTATGGTGTTTGGTTTATAATGTTGATACATTTTGTTGGATCATGTAATTACAGGTCATAGAGTTTTTTGCATGATAGCGAAAATTAGAGTGATGAAAGAGGAAGAAGGGAGAAGTAATACACAGATAAAGAAAAAATGCTTGTATAATCCATATTTGAGAATCCATATGCTTGTAGAATCCTGTGGTATTTGCCACTGTATTTCATTAGGAGAAACTAATCAATTAGTGTGGAGCTTTGAAGATCATCTGGCATCTACCTGCCAATACTTCGTAGAAACACTATGTGCGTGTCGTGCTAGGATTGGAACTGATTTGAAGCAGACTACTACTTGAAGACTTTGAGTGATATACTTATAAAGGTTGGGGAATTATTATCACGAAGGACACATAACTTAATATATGTTGTTGACGTCCCTTTCATAAAGAAATACTCCATGCGATTTGACCTTAGTGAGTAGTTTGAATGGGAAAAATGTGCAGAGTTTTCGGCTTGGTTGAATTCTATTGTTGTTGCAAGGCCGAGGTTCATTCAACCTTTCTATCATTCTGCAAATGTTTTAACTATCCCTCGTACTATCCGTAAACTAATTGGTAATTAAGAAATTTTGTAAAAAACACTTTACACATTACGATACCACCTTTCGTTATTCATGAGCATGAGCAAATAAAATTCCTTCTCACTCATTTTTATGCAGACTACCACCCATGTTGGTTGGTGGATGTTCTGCTTCGAATCTGCGAGAAATGCCTACCCGATATAGGATTTATGAGACTGTATGTGGATATGAATACTTTGAACTGGTCTTAAAAGGAAGGGTTTGGATTTGAATACTTCAAAACGCAAAAAATACTTTGCTTATTTTTGTATTTGCAGGAAATGCTTATGTGATTCCAATCATTCTGCCAAGTCCATGGATATGAATACTTCAAACTGGTCTGAAGGAGAAGGGTTTGGATTCTGCGATAATATGCTGGGCATTTTGTTGGCTATGGCTAGAAATTATTTGTTCAAGAACACAACCTGGAGAGGTGACATGGTGGTCGGTCCTGGTATCAATCTCTATTTGCACACCATGGTCTTTGGCGTGAATGATTCCGAGCGTACCTATTGGTGGCACTGATGACAACACCACCTATTTTGGATTGCTGGCTTGTCTTTAGTTTTTGGAGAGTAAAATTAGGACCGACCATGTAGGATTTATCAGGGTCTATATGGGTCATATGTATTTTGTTATATAACTGGAACTTTAGATTAGAAAGAGTCAGTCTGGTCTTTTTGTGAAATAATGCTTTGTCAACTTATGTGCCTTTATTTTGTATGTTCTTCCACTGACTGGCTCACATCTTTACCAAAACAATAAAAAATATTTGACTGTCTCACACTTTTTTGAGAGAGTCATGTTTGTATGTGTAGAAGTGGCAGCAAAATGTTCAAAGAATACTTTTGGTTTGTGAATGGGAATGGTACTATAGCTTCTTGTATTTAATTGCACTGCTTCTGTACTAGGTTATTGAAGATGATATGCCTTTGTGATTACATTAGCAATAGATGTCTTTAGAGCATTATTTTAGATGGAGTGAGAAATCAGTGTCCTAGCTTTGCAAAAAATCTCAATTAGAATGCCATAATGTCCAATTTCAATTGGAATGCTCATTCTAATCGTTCTTTTAAGCACATTTGCAGCCATATCTAAGTTACTTGCTGTCCATTAACCAGATCAGTTTTCTATATATTGAATTATCCTTAGGAGGAGTATATTTTGTACCATCTCCTTCGAAATGGTTCTTTCTTCATCCATTTTTCTACATCACAGAGAATACTGATTTCATGTCCTCTTTGATTATGAATGAGTTTTGTTTTCGCAAGTGATGAAGTAGATTGTCTAGAACCTTATAATGCATATCTACCTATTTTTTGTAAGGACTCATTTTGGGTTTGGCTCATGTCTGGTATTGTTAACAAGTTGTAAAAACTTTTCTAATAAAAATATGTATATAGATGTAAATAATAATAAGGCTCCATTAATAAAACACTTTATATAACAAACATTTGTATGTCCATTAATCTCCAACTCCTAACTCTACTCTTGGCCATTTCCAGAAGCTGTCTGAATAAGTCAAAGCATTTTGTGATCAATATGACCCTGAAAATTTATAATGTTTTCAAAACGCAAGAGATGGACTATCCAATATGCTAATGGATTATTCATTGAAGCTAGATGGACTATCCAAGGACACATTGGATAAAAATAATATCTTAATTTCTCTTGCAGCTCCTTCTGCTGCTTATAAGATTGTTAAAATTTTATCCTAAAACCCCTATCTATGTGGAGATACCAAAAAATGATAAAATTTGGCAAAATGCTGCTGGCGCTAGCCAGCTGGATCAAAATCAACCAAAAGGAAATATTGAAAGTCCTGTGGACTATAGTCCTATGGAGTCGCGGACTAATCGTAATTTCTTTTATTTTGGTTTTTAATTTGTATTTGGTATGGCGCCGCGGTAATTTCGAACTGAAAGACGTATTCTATAAAATATGACTAGTTCTTTTGACTAGTTTTTTCCTACATTTTATTTACATGATTCTATACTTTTCGAAAATGTAATGGAAAGAACTGACTTACTTACACAAAGAACAAGAACAAATTGACTTGGAACAAAAAGAAGTCGAAGATTGAATGAGAATGAATAAGAGGCTCGTGGGATTGACGTGAGGGGGCAGGGATGGGTATATTTCTGGTTGCGAACTCCGGGAAAATATGAAGCGCATGGATACAGGTTATGCCTTGGAATGAAAGAGAATTCCGAATCCGCTTTGTCTACGAACAAGGAAGCTATAAGTAATGCAACTATGAATCTCACGGAGAGTTCGATCCTGGCTCAGGATGAACGCTGGCGGCATGCTTGACACATGCAAGTCGGACGGGAAGTGGTGTTTCCAGTGGCGAACGGGTGAGTAACGCGTAAGAACCTGCCCTTGGGAGGGGAACAACAGCTGGAAACGGCTGCTAATACCCCATAGGCTGAGGAGCAAAAAGGAGGAATCCGCCCAAGGAGGGGCTCGCGTCTGATTAGCTAGTTGGTGAGGCAATAGCTTACCAAGGCTATGATCAGTAGCTGGTCCGAGAGGATGATCAGCCACACTGGGACTGAGACACGGCCCAGACTCCTACGGGAGGCAGCAGTGGGGAACTTCCGCAATGGGCGAAAGCCTGACGGAGTAATGCCGTCGCTGTTACTTTTTCCCGTCACTTGTGCGGTCTATGTTTTTTATTGTTAGAACTATAGCTCATATGAAAGTATGGAGACATACTAAAGAGTTCTAGAAAGAAGGCCAGATGCCGGAGCGGAACGAGTGGAGCGAAGCGCAACGAGTGGAGCGGAGCGATGGCATCTGACCCATCGCCGATAATCTAGTAAAAATAGACTGGCCAGAAGGCCCAGGAGTTCCATAAGTTGGGGGGTGCGGGGGGCGTAGCCCCCCGGGGGGTATGGTACGGCCGTACAAGGGTATTTTTGGGATAAGACCAAATACCAGGTTAGGGTTAGAATAGAGTCGCTATAAATACTCTATGTTGTAAACCATAGTTTATAACTGTGATAATAATAGAATAGCCGCTCTCGCTCCCGTGGACGTACCCGATTTTGGGGAACCACGTATATCTCTGTATTAATTCATTACTGTTTTATACTCGTAAATCGTGTGCATGTGTGTGACGATCCTAACATTGATGTTTAGATACCTGTTTCTGGAGATGGCCATAATAACCTGCTATTTTTAACAGGTGAAAAGAAAAATGATCCATTGGCAATGTATGCTGGAAACACCATGACAGTAAGTTTGTCTATGCTTCATAAAGGTTGACATTTTTTAGTTTTCTCTCTATTATTGTTTTTGGGTTTCCGTAGGTGGTTTATCTAGGACTCCATTGTCCTGCCAACAACTCTTCTCTCCAGCAAAAAGTGTTTGTTGTCAAACCCTCAAATAGCACTGTTGGATTCATAAAATGGATTTTGTTTTAAGTTATCAATTGTTTAGAGTTCCCCAGTTCAGGAGAATTTTTGATAGGTCCATTGTAGCATGTTTCTAACCCACCAAGTCCACTTCTAAAGTTCTTAACACCTCTAGTCCACTAATATTTCCAATGGCAAAAATACCCTATACAAAAGAAACAAGGGCCTTGTTTGGCTAATACAAAAGATGTATTTTTTCATTTTTTTCGATCTTGTTACAACCACATAATTACCACCACCACCACCACAATGACCACCACCACGCCGCCACCACCACCACTACAATGACCACCACCACGCCGCCGCCGCCACCACGCCCCCACCACCACCACCACGTCGTCGCCGCCGCCGCCGCCACCTTCACCCACCACTACCTCCACCACCACGCCGCTGACGCCACCACCACCACCACAACGCTGCTACCTCCACCACAATTACCATCACCACCATGCCGTCACCACAACCACTCCACCACCACCACCACAACAACACCGCCACCACAATCGCCACCACGCCACCACCATCACCACCACCACAATGAACACCACCATGCCACCGCCACCACAACCACCACCACCAGTCCACCACCACCAGTCCACCATCACCATCACGCCACCACCACGCCTCCACCACCACCACCACAATCACCACCACCACCACTCCACCACCACCACCACCACGCCGCCAACACCACCACCACCACCATGCCGCCACCACAACCACCACCACCACTCCACCACCGTCACCACCACACCGCCGCCGCCACCACCACCATTTTTAGACTGCAAATTCGCACATTTAGACTTCAAATTTTACAAAAATGTCTTTATTTGTAGTCCAAAAATATTCATTTAATAATTTACAGTCTAAATTTACAAAATTGCCTAAATTTGCAGTCTAAATTAAAGTCCCTTTAGGGATGGTGTTCATTTACAAAAATGTCTTTATTTGCAGTCTAAATTTTCTCTGCCGTTGATGTTCATTTAACGAATTTGCAGTCTAAAAGTACAAATTTGCAGTCTAAATTCTCATTGACATTAGTGTTCATTTAATAATTTACAGTCTAAATTTATGTGTAGACTGCGAATTTGCACTTTTAGACTGTAAAGTTTACAAAATGCCTTTATTTGCAGTCTAAAAGTACAAATTTGCAATCTAAATTCTCATTGGCGTTAGTGTTTATTTAATAATTTGTAATATAAATTTATGAGTAGATTGCAAATTTGCACTTTTAGACTGCAAAGTTTACAAAAATGTCTTTATTTGCAAATTTGCAGTCTAAATTTTCTATGGCGTTGGTGCTCATTTAACAAATTTACAGTCTAAAAGTGTAAATTTGCAGTCTAAAAGGGCAAATTTGCAGTCTAAATTCTCATTAGCGATAGTATTCATTTAATAATTTGTAGTCTAAATTTATGTGTAGACTGCAAATTTACAGTTTTATAGTCTGCAAAGTTTATAAAAGTACATTTATTTGCAGTCTAAATTCTCATTAGCGATAGTATTCATCTAATAATTTATAGTCTAAATTTATGTGTAGACTGCAAATTTACAGTTTTATAGTCTGCAAAGTTTATAAAAGTACATTTATTTGCAGTCTAAAAGTACAAATTTGCATTCAAAATTTTCTCTGGCGTTGGTGTTCATTTAACAAATTTGCAGTCTAAAAGTGCAAATTTGCATTCTGAATTCTCATTGGCATTAGTGTTCATTTAATAATTTGCAATCTAAATTTATATGTAGACTGCAAATTTGCACTTTTAGACTGCAAAGTTTATAAAAGTGCTTTTATTTGTAGTCTAAAAGTGAAAATTTGCAGTCTAAATTTTCACTGGCGTTGGTGTTCATTTGACAATTTGTAGTCTAAATTTATGTGTAGACTGTAAATTTGCACTTTTAGACTGCAAAATTTACAAAAGTGCCTTTATTTGCAGTCTAAAAGTGCAAATTTGCACTCTAAATTTTCTCTGGCGTTGGTGTTCAATTAACAAATTTGCAGTCTAAAAGTTCAAATTTGCAGTCTAAAATCTCATTGGAGTTAGTATTTATTTAATAATTTGCAGTCTAAATTTGTGTGTAGACTGCAAATTTGCATTTTTAGACTGTAAAGTTTATAAAAGCGTCTTTATTTGCAGTCTAAAAGTATAAATTTGCATTCTAAATTTTCTCTAGCATTGGTGTTCATTTAACAAATTTACAGTCTAAAAGTGTAAATTTGCGTTAGTGTTCATTTAATATTTTGCAGTCTAAAAGTGCAAATTTACAGTCTAAATTTTCTCTGGTATTCGTGTTCATTTAACAAATTTGTAGTATAAAAGTGTAAATTTACAATCTAAAAATGTAAATTTGCAGTCTAAATTCTGATGCAGACTGATGCAGGAAGGCGTGTCGAAATAGAAGAATGCGCAACAAGGACAATCACGAATAAGTATGAACTAGAGGTACTCCCTCTTCGAACACACGATAATGAGAAAACTCTCAATTTTTATTAATCAATCATAAACAACTCCGTAGCCCTAAGGCTTACAACTTATTATATAGGCAGAGAACCATAATCTTAATTGAATCCTAATTCTTGTAGAACAAGAAAACATAAAATAGGAAACTAAATAAACTATAATTGGAAAACTGAATACTCTGTGACACTTATTTCTAAAATTGAAACTCCCTAACAAAATTACTAAAACCAAAATACGGAAAACTAAAAATAATACTATTTGCTAAATTATTTTTAATTTCCGTTCTGCATCATTCTCCCCGGCTTGAAGAAACTCGTCCTCGAGTTTACATAGTTGAATTCGTCGAAACTTATCCGCATCATGCTTGTACTTCAGATTGATTTTTTCAAACCCAAACTGTAAAGAATAGTCTTGAAAAATAAAAGTAACATTCTCCTTCCCAATTTTCTTTAAATATGCAATCCAAATATTCTTCTTCATAGCAGCTTCAATAGATTTCCAAAAAGGATCCACGAATTGAATACCCTGGTCAACTTCACAATCTTCAAGTATAGTAACAACTTCTTTTTGCAATATTTTCCGATTTTTTTCTATTGTAATTTTTTCCACCGGATCTTCATCAAAAACTGGTGGTTTACTCCAATCCACTATTGGATCTGGAATAACATTTGATGTGAATGGCCACTCGATGGTAGCTTCATCCACCATTATCCTCCCCCTCGATTGATGGCTACCAACCAAGGGTTTGGTGATAGAAATATCATCCGACACCTCCTCCTCTTTCGGAAACCGAGGTTGAACCGGACGACGGCGAGGTGGGTTCCCCCCAACAGCCATGGCAGCCACCTGATCGGTTAGGACGCCAATCGCATCCATTCTTCGTTCATACACATCTTCGGCAACAGCATAATGACCATAACGAACTCCTTGTCGCGCCATGATCCGGAATCGAGCGCAGGCTCTGATACCAACTGATGCAGGAAGGCGTGTCGAAATAGAAGAATGCGCAACAAGGACAATCACGAATAAGTATGAACTAGAGGTACTCCCTCTTCGAACACACGATAATGAGAAAACTCTCAATTTTTATTAATCAATCATAAACAACTCCGTAGCCCTAAGGCTTACAACTTATTATATAGGCAGAGAACCATAATCTTAATTGAATCCTAATTCTTGTAGAACAAGAAAACATAAAATAGGAAACTAAATAAACTATAATTGGAAAACTGAATACTCTGTGACACTTATTTCTAAAATTGAAACTCCCTAACAAAATTACTAAAACCAAAATACGGAAAACTAAAAATAATACTATTTGCTAAATTATTTTTAATTTCCGTTCTGCATCAAATTCTCATCGGCATTAGTGTTCATTTAATTATTTACAGTCTAAATTTATCTATAGACTGCAAATTTACACTTTTAGACTACAAAGTTTACAAAAGTGCCTTTATTTACAGTTTAAAAGTATAAATTTGCAGTCTAAATTCTCATAGGCGTTAGTGTTCATTTAATAATTTGCTGTCTAAATTTCTGTATAGACTGTAAATTTACACTTTTAGACTACAAAGTTTTCAAAAGTGCTTTTATTTGCAGTCTAAAAGTGCAAATTTACAGTCTAAATTTTCTCTGGCATTGGTGTTCATTTAATAAACTTGCAGCATAAATTTTCTCTGGCGTTAGTTGTCATTGTGGTTGTGGTGGTGGTGGCATGATGGTGGAGATGGTATGGGTGGTGGAGCAGTGATGATGGTGGCGTTGTGGTTGTTGTGATGGTGGTGTGGTGGTGGAGGTGGTATGGGCGGTGGAGCGGTGGTGGTGGTGGGGGGGTGCGGGGGGGTGGTGGTGGTGGTGGAATGGTTATGGTGGCGGCGGCATTGTGGTGGTGGTGGTGGCGTGGTGGTGGTGGTGGTAGAGGTGGTAGGGGTGGTGGAGCGGTGGTGGCGTGGTGGTGGTGGTGACGGCGGCATGGTGGTGTAGATTGTGGTGGGAGCGTGGTGGTGGTGGTGGCCTTGTGGTGGTTATGGTGGAAGTGGTGGTGGGAGCGTGGTGGTGGCCTTGTGGTGGTTATGGTGGAAGTGGTGGTGGGAGCGTGGTGGTGGCCTTGTGGTGGTTATGGTGGAGGTGGTGAAGGGGGCGTGGTGGTGGTGGTGGCGGCGGTGGTGGTGGTGGAGTGGTGGTGGTGGTGGTAGTGGGGGTGTCGTGGCGGTGGAGGTGGGGGCAGGGTGACGGTGGTGGTGGTGGAGTGGTTGTGGTGGCATCGTTATGGTGGTGGTGGTGGTGTTGGGGGCATGGTGGTGGAAGTGGTGGGGATGGTGGAGCGGTGGTGGTGGCGGGGAGGTGGAGTGGTGGTGGAGGCGGTGGTAGAGGCGGGTGTGGTGGTGGTGGTGGTGGTGGGGGCGGGGAGCTGGTAATTGTGGTTGAGGTTGCGGCATTGTGGTGGTAGTGGTGGTGGTGGTGGCGGCGTGGTGGTTTAGGTAGTGGTGGGAGCGTGGTGGTGGTTATGGTGGAGGTGATGGGGGCCATGGTGGTGGTGCTGGCGGCGACGATGGTGGTGGGGGGCGGTGTTGTGGTGGAGGTGGTAGGGGTGGTGGTGGTGGAGTGGTTGTGGTGGCGGCGTTGTGGTGGTGGTGTTTGTGGCGTGGTGGTGGAAGGGGTAGGGGTGGTGGAGCGGTGGTGGTGGCGTGGTGGGGATGGTGGTGGTGGGGGCGGGGAGGTGGTGGTGGCGGTGGTGGAGGCGGGTGTGGTGGTGGTGGTGGTGGAGGTTTTGGTGGTGGTGGAGCGATGGTGGTGACGTGGTGGTGGTGGAGGTGGTGGTGGGGGCAGAGAGGTGGTGGAGGTGGTGGTGGCGGTGGTGTTGGTGGAGTGGTGATGGTTGTGGTGGTGGTAATTGTTGTGGAGGTTGCGGCATTATGGTGATGGTGGCGGTGGCGGCATGGTGGTTGAGGTGGTGGTGGGGGCATGGTGGTGGTGGCGTTGTGGTGGTGATGTTGGAGGTGGTGGTGGGGGAGTGGTGGTGGTGGCGGCGGTGGTGGTGGTGGTGGAGTGGTTGTGGAGGTGGAGATCGTGTACAGTTTAAAGAAGGGACAATTTTGTCCCGTCAAAAATTGAAGTGGACCTGATGCTTTAAAAAAAGTAATGGACTGGACTGGAGATGTTTTGAAAATATGAGGTGGACTTGACATGTTACAAAATCCTATAATGGACCTTACAACAATTCTTTATAATTAAAATGTGATTTTAGACAATTTCAAATGTCCAACTGTCAAAAGATTCATCCTGGGGCAATTCGGCTTGTGATTGCAACTTTTCTGATTACTTGGTGTTCGACAGTATGCAGCCGATGTAATATGTGCACTCTTTTCCCATTGGACATTGGATACATAGTGGAAGTTGGTGAGAGCCGTGGACGTACCTACTTACACAATAGGGAAACCACCTAAAAATCTCTGTGTTTTTTCCATTTGCTAGGAAATGTTCCCAACTCTCTCTCTCTCTCTCTCTCTCTCTCTCTCTATATATATATATATATATATATGGGGCCGGTTCTAGGGACAATACTTTTGACAATACATTTTTTGAAACCCCGCATGGGACCTTCAAACAAATGATCGGAGCCGCTCAATGTATTTAAAACATGTTTTTAAGGAGTCCTGTAAAAAATTAATGCATTTGGATATCAGTAAAGGTTCGATCGGCTCATTTAGTTGATTCCTGTCAAATTTAACAGGATAAAATTGAATGAGCCGATCAAACCCTTGCCGATATCCAAATGAGTTGTTTTTTTACGAGAACCCTTAAAAACATGTTTTAAACAAATTGAACTGCTCTGATTATTCGTGTGGGGTTTTGAAAAATGTATTGTCAAAAGTATTGTCCCTAGAACCGGCCCCTATATATATATACAGTTCTTTTCAAGTCCGGACGCCTTACGGTCCGGACCATCTGGACCTCCCATTTCTCGATCGAATTTCGATGATCCGAGCCGCTCAATGTGATCAGAACGTGATTTTAAGGGTACTCGCGAGAAATCAGCAAAAAAAATGTCGGGAATGGCTTGATCCGAGCAGTTTTTACTGAACGGTTCAGAAAAAAACTGCTCAGATCAAGCCATTCCCGGTCTTTTTTTTTTTGATTTCTCGCGAGTACCCTTAAAATCACGTTCTGAACACATTGAGCGGTTCGGATCATCGTAAATCAATCGGAAAATGGGAGCTAAGACACAAATCCGGACCATAAGAAAATCCGGGCGACTGGACCTGAAAAGGACTGTATATATATATATATATATCAGTCCGGTTCGAGTCCACACCTCTACCCATCCGCACTTCTTCTTTTCCGATCGAATTTCGATGATCCGAGCCGCTCAATGTGATCAAAACGTGATTTTAAGGGTATCCTCAAGAAATCGGCAAAAAAAATGATCGGGAAGGGCTTCATCTGAATAATTTTTATTGAACGGTTCAATAAAAAAACTGGTGAAATTAAGCCTTTCCTGGTTTTTTTTTTTTTTTTTGCCGATTTCTCGCGGGTACCCTTAAAATCACATTCTGAACACATTGAGCGCCTCGGATCATCGAAATTCGATCGGAAAAGAGGAGGTGCGGACGGGTAGAGGTGTGGACTTGAACCGGACTGAATATATATATATATATATATCAAGCATACTCACTGCCTTGTATGCACAAATACAAAATACTTACATTGGCAAGATGCAGTGAGGCACGCGCGTATTGCAGGCAGAACAAAGTGAACATGTACGTATTTATGACAGGGTGACGAGTTGAATTCGAGGTTTCCTGGAACTAGAGGTCTAACCGTAGATCACAATGTGTCCCATGAGCATAAAAGTTGCGGAAATCAGCACTACAATCTATATGAAACTGCAACATTAACCAGGATATGTGCTTCATTGCATTACACTCCATAATATCCATGGTATTGATCATATCTGCGTCATAATTATGGGATTGATTTCCCAGTTTCAAAATCTACGTTGTTTAACATTAATGGATCAGGATATGTGCTTCAAATTCTGTTTGACCAAAAAAAAAAAAAAAAGGATCAGGATATGTGCTTCATTGCATTACACAGTTACACTCCATAATATCCATGGTATTGAACATATCTGCATCACAATTATGGGATTGGTTTTCCAGCTCCAAAACATTTTGGGATATAGCCCACAAGAAAACATTAATTGACTTCTTTCGCGAAATTCGACCGGCAGCCTCTCACAAAGATTGGAGTTACCATCAAAACACAGTATTCAATCTTCTGTAACAAAGAGCTGCAATGGTCCAATATATATCTGCCCTCAAAACTTATTTGCTAATTCAACATTCTTCTGCATATCACTTAAACTAATTTCTCCTTCAATAACACCTCTCTATTTCCCTAATATCACCACTATGAGAACCCAAAACACTTCCAGTTACCAAAGTAGCCAATGAACACGCGAAAATGTGCGAAGCACGTGCATTACACTAGAATGAATAGAAGGTTGGCTCTCGTACTCGTAGAGTAGTAATTGAACAGCTATTAACATACTAACAACGTATCTTCTGCCAAAAAAAAAAAAAAAGACTTTCTAAGATTTTCTGGCAAAAAAAAAAAAAAAGACTTTCTAAGATTTTGGAACGGAGTGAAGTGCTCCTGAAGCACCACACTGCCACACTTTGTTATGGAGCTCACACCAAGATCATGTAATAATTTTTGGAGCAAATCAAATACAACAAATGTTAAGAATAGATAAAATTCAAGTTATGTTCGTCTTGTTCTAATTTTTACTAGTGTTGGATGCATAGTTTCAATTTATTTAACTGACACGAATTTAAGATTTTAATATTTTTAATTACAAATAATTTGTTTACTAATATTAACAAATAAGAGGAAAACTTGCTCTTGGTGGTGGGAGTGCATACCCCAATGTGTGGTAAAGACTAAAGAGGGCGGTTGTGATGGAGTTATGGTGGTAGTAGTGGCGGCGGTGGCGGTGGCGGTGGTGGAGTGATGGTCGTGGTGGCGACGATGGTGGTGGCAGCAGTAGTGACGAAGTGCTTTGTGGCAGTGGTGATGGTAGTGGCAATGCCGGTGCGAGTGATGGAGGTGTCAACGACAATAGTGGTGATGGTGGAGATGAGAGTGGTGGTGACAACTATGATATGAGCGACAGTGTGGAAGGTAGTGGTGAAGGAGGAAATGATTGAAATGTAAGCACTCATGAATTCCGACAAAAAATAAGTAGTTCAAAACTACTTAATATTTTTTTGAATGGAAATTTTTTTTTACAACCCTTTAGCCTACATTTTAAGACGTACTTAATTTCTTAAGTAATGTAAAATGTTGTTGTTAAACCTACTTAATTAATTATTATTTAATTCATTCATTTTTAAGTGTCGAATTTAGTTTATCAAACAACCCTTACTCTTAAAAAAGAACGGAAGAAGTTACTTGGAAATTTATGTAAATTTGCGGGTATACAAATGATATTATGATAATGCCTAGAGTAGTTTTCCTCCCATTTAGTACGGGATCGAACTCTCGACTCCCAAACATATCCAACCAATAGTACCAGAGACGAACGCAGGAATTCAAGGTTAAGTGGGCACACATTAAAAGAATTATGCATATAAAATGCAATGCTATTAATTTTACCAATATAACTTGTAAACATGCTATACAAAAACATTATTGTATGTTTTCAATCAAAATATTTCTACAAATACAATTATTTTTCTCAAAACTTTTTGTTGGATAGGTGAACATGAAGATTCTAAATTTCTTTAGGCGCTAGTCGGGCAGCGGACACAGCCTAGCGCCTCAGCCGATTTATCAGTGATTAGTCAGCACCTAGACATTATGTGCATTTTCAATTTTTTTAATATTTTTAAATATTATCCTACCCCTCCCAAGTTTTTAGAGCAAATATAACAATATAAGTGGAACAAAACATTAAATAACATGAAAACTTAGTGATATTGCCAATTCCAACGTTCAAAGTTCAAACCAAATGGGTAGACCGATAATTGTCGATCTAGGTAAGTGCATCTGGGGGGTTTTGATATTTACAGCTTTTGAAATTTTCGATCGTGTAAGAAAAAGTTGGTAGACTGGAAATGTGTATATTATAGTAAAACTACGCCAAAGCCCTTTATATTATACTATAATGACACTAAAGCTCTTCATTTTTTAAAATCACATTGCCTACCCGCCTATTCGTCTGCCTAGGCCCACCTAGCCCATTAATCCCACTTAGTGGCCGATTAGTCAGTCTGACACGTAGACAAATGCCTAGGCAAGGCAGCTGGGTACCGCCTAGCATCTAGATGCCGATTAATCAGCCACCTAGACCGCTTTTTAAAACACTGACAAACATAGATGATTTTTAATGTTTTTGAGATAAAATACTAATAGAAATTTAAAACTTGGGTACGACCATCCGGGCTAATTTACTTGCATTCTTTTGGCCTTAACTTAAACTTAAAATGAGAATTTTGTTCTTATTTGAATTTTTTTCGCATTTATTAGTTTTGCGCCAAACTTTTGTTGGCTATTGATTCGTATTGACAAGAGGAATCATAAAGTAAAATTTATTTACTTTTACCCAAGTATTTTGAGAAATAACCATTTATGTCACTTTTTGCTCTAAAAAGTGGTTATTTCTCAAAATACTTGGGTAAAAGTGAATTTTTTATTTATTTTTCTCATTCGTCTCGTCTCGAGACAAATCAATAACCAACAAAAATTTGGCGCAAAACTAACAAATGTGAAAAAAATTCAAATAAGGACAAAATTCTCATTTTAAGTTTAAGTTAAGGCCAAAAGAATGCACAGTCCGTATTAATAGTACCCCACATCATCAAAAGAATCCAGCCAATTATTCTTGGACCAAACCTACTTTACACACCCACACATACACTACACACTCTAGTGTGTGTGGAGCCCACACATTTGTGTGCGTGTGTAGAGACCAGTATTTTATTTCCATAATTCTTTATGTTTTATGAAGGCATGAGTTGTGATATAAAATGGAGAATGAGTTCGGATGTCGAATGTGCTAGAATTTATAAGTTCGGGATGCAAGTGTAATATGCATAGGTGTATAAGTGCAGGTGTGTAGAGGATATTTTGGAAATTGATTTTGGCACTCCAGTTTTTACCACTGGCACTCCACTTTGTGTGTTAATCATGTGAGAAAATAAAACTAAAAGTAGAGTGCCATTGGCTAAATTTGGAGTGCCAAAATCACCTCCCGATATTTTTCCCCCACCTATATTTCTTTTCTTTTCCAGCCACACACACGTTTCTCTCTCTCTCTACTCTCTCGGTCGACTCTCTCTCCATCCGAGAAAATTCATGATGAGAGCACTTCGAAGTTTCCTCCATGTTCGGGCATGCTTCTAACTTTTGAGGTAGGGATCTCCTGCCTTCTTTACATGTTTAAGTGTTAGTTTGATGTATAAGAATCAAGTTTGATCATCTATTTTGAGTCTGTATGCTGAAAATTTCGTGGGTTCTGGTAATCTGTCTTTATGGGGCCCTTCTGCTAGGAATCAATTTTTGGTGTCTCATAACTGTTAAAGTACGTTTCAATACGAAGATTTTGGTACCAAGATCATGCAAAACCGATAATCACACAATTAGTTATGAATTTTTGAATACCGGCTGTTTCCTGAATGTGCGAATCTGTGCGTGGCTGCCTTCTGTTAACGTCCTGGGCATGTTGAACACCTTGGGTGACTTTGGGTCTTTTACACGAGCTATATGTTTAAGTTAAGAAGGGATTGGCATTGGAATCAAGTGATTCGGTTAAGTATACAATTTTTGGTGAATTTCTAAAGTAGGGTTGATTAACTAGTGTGAAAATGGTTGCGAACATGTTTTTCTTTAGAGGGTTGGGTTAATTTCCTCTCGTTCCTAAATCTGGGATTTTTACTGAGTATAGGGCTTGTAGTGGTGCGACTTTTGGCGTTGGTTTCAATATTTTTGGCTTTAAGATGGAAGAGTTATGATTTTTCAATCAATTTTACTTATTCCCGCGTAGAATCCTACAGCACCAGCAAACTTTGGTAAAATGGCCATAACTCCTAGCTTGGGACTCGAAATAACGCACCGTTTGTTTTGTTAGAAACTAGAAACATAGAGCTTTTCAACGATACATCCCATGCATCATGGGTATATCCGAGCAATAACAGATTTGTATCCAAAGTTGACCCAAATTCTGCCTTTGCACTAGTTTCACGGTTATGTTGAGCCATAATCGCAAGGCCGTAGTAAGGTTACCCAAATTCCGTTTTTGATGTATGACCTTCGGATCGAAGAAGAAGAAGTCTACTTTTCAATGGTTTAAATGTCGTTCTTAAATTTATGTTATTTGATCGGGTATGGTCAGAACTTGAAGTGTGAATGATTAATTTCACCTATTGGATATGTGGGGATATGATGAGTTGATCTAGATGATTAATTATTGGTATATGAGTACTAGTGAGTATGAGGGTTAAATATTTATAAACGATTGGAATAGAAAATGGATTAGATGGATGATACGATCAATGATAAATTAAGTTGTAGAATGTTTGAAGCGATGTAAGAATTATTTGATGTCTTTCCATGAGATTGAGTATTTGGGCTTGCGGGATACTTGCAGTGAGTTAAACAGGATTTGGTGAATCACTTGGCATAAGTGCATGGTTGCTAAGCATTGATGGGTACTACATAGATGAGGATCTTTATAGGTATTTGCAAATTAGACTATTAATGGAGATGTAACAAAGGGGGTCCATTAGGTGGTAAAATGAGATGTGAAATAAACGGTCAATTTACTATGTGAAGGATGTGGGTTTTTGTGCTTTCTTTATTGAAATGATGAAGATGAGATTATTTACGTGTAGTTGAATCTAAGTATTGGTGTGAGAGATATGTTTTGGTATGTGTGGGGATTAGAGAAACGGTGGATAAAGAGATTGCTTGCTCAGTGAGAATATGTCTAATGAAAGCCACGGATCCACCATAAGGTGAGATGCAGGAATGAAAGTCACGGATTCATTATAAGGTGAGATGTCGGAATGAAAGTCACGGATCCACCGAAAGGTGTGATGCCGGAATGAACATGGGACGCACGGGGACCTTAATGTCCGGAAGTGCACAAGAAAACCACGGATCCACCGAAAGGTGTGATGCCGGAATGAACATAGGACACACGGGGTCCTTAATGCCCGGAAATGAAATCGAAACATGTGACATAGTGAAAACTGAGAATCTTGTTATTATTTAGCATCATACTAAGATTGAAATGTCAGTTTGAGTTGGTAATCGTCTAAGATGTCCATATTAGCTTATTTTCCTTCTCATAAACTTCTCAAATCATTGGAGCTCGTTATCCTAAGATCGGTTTGAGTAAAAGACGTGCATGTGTGGGTGGGAATGTCAGCATTTGATAAATGGAGTTAAATATTTTTCAGCATGAGTATGGTATTTGGAGTTCCACTTTTTGGCAAAACAAATATGCTTTTTTTTTTTTTTGGAAAATATTTTTCCTTGGAATCTGTCTTCACTTTTGCATGTAATTTAGGTAAGGATATCTCTATGAGCTAGTGTAGCTCACCCTATCCTTTGAGGTACTCGCCATGACACTTAGCTTGGATTGCATGGAGTGCACATTGAGATGTCTCTTGAGAGCTTCATTAGAATCGTTAAGGAGTTGTTTATCATCTAGTCTAATTCATGTTGTGTTCTTTACTCACAATTGAAGGTCGTACCTTTTGGTTAGAACATATGTAAAGTTATGTATAAACTCCTCTCCTTGATTATTGTGAAGCCCCTTTTAGTGGAAGACGTTTGGGAGACTTTATGTAAAAAAAAAAAAAATTAGAGAGAAGAAGAAGAAGAGACTTCGATTATTTCTTTGGATTGACATGACATTTAAGGATAAATATAGTTGAGAGAAAGACTTTTATTTTTAAAAAATATATTATTATTTTGTTAAAAATCGAAGACTGTGACAGCGTGAGTGTGGTCTTAGAATTACTCAAATCCAGCTTGGTGCTTAACTTCAAATTTGTAGACGTGGCAAGATATCAAACCTTACTTTAGTCGGCATCTCTCTACATCCCACGCACCAAATTATAATTATATTCCTCTGCGACGATTGAGTAGTGACCAAAACCGCGCCACGCCACGCCTCACTCCAACAAACTCGTCCCCATTTTTAAGGAACCCCAAGCCCCTATACTTCATCGAAACTCTCTACTCTCTCTCTCTCTCTCTCTCTCTCTCTCTCTCTATGTAGTAATAAGTAATGGCAGTGAAGAATTCGAATCCAACGGTCGTGATCACCAACCTCAGCTTCACCTACCCCGGAATCGACGGCCATCCCCCGCCGGGCTCCACCGCTCTCATCGACGAGTTCTCTCTCACTCTCCACTCTGGCGACCGATGCCTCCTTGTCGGATCAAATGGCGCAGGTTTGATCCCTGTCCACAACTTTCACCAACCTCCCTTAGGTCACCAAGAAAATTGAAAACGAAAAACAAAAATTTGGTTTGTTTGTTGATTGATTGATTTGGTTTGGTTTGGTTTGGTTTGGTATGGACGTGAATATTAGGGAAAACGACGATACTGAAGATACTGGGAGGGAAGCAGATGGTGGAGCCCAGCATGGTTCGCGTGCTGGGGCGATCGGCTTTTCACGACACCGCCTTGACGTCTTCTGGAGATCTCTGCTATCTCGGAGGAGAGGTTGGTTGGTTGGTTGGTTTGTTTGTTTGTTTGTTTGTTTGTTTGTTTGTTTTGTGTGTGTGGAATTTGTGTTAATTTCATGTGAATTGTGCATTTGCATTACGTGCGGGGACGTTTGTCATGTGAATTCTACATTTTCATTAAGTGTAGTTGAGCTGGGGAAAGTCTATTCAATCCCCCCCCTCCCCATTTTTACAACCACACTTACAACCGATTTGTCACATTAGCATATATGCTCCATCATTTCGATGATTGGAAACGTTCACCTGATAGAGCGTGTTGAAAATATTAGTCACGTCAAAATTCATATTTATTTGATTTCTATAAATGCATGATCAGAACCTGTTTATCTGCTATGTGAGTTAGTTTGTTTTGTGTTCTGATCAAGAGCCTATATGCTAATGTAGTAAATCGGTTGTATGTTTTGTTGTAAAAATGTAAGTGTCACTAGACTTCCCCAGTTGAGATGTGAGGAAGAAGATTGCATAAACTTAGGCTGATTAATTAGCTGGTACCTGTAAATGTACTAATTAAAGGAGTTGGATTAACTTTTCCGTCTGCTGTCGGGTTTGTTTGGGCCTAGAATCCGAACTATTCATCTTGTAGCATTCAATTGAGCAGATCGAGTGCCCATAGCAATAGGATCGGATTGCGTTTAACTAGATTAGAGAACTTGTATGATTTGGCAAAAAAAAAATACTGCCGTTAATGTGTTGGTCGAGTTAATCTGATAATTAATGTATCATACCCATGCATTTGTGACTTATCACATGGTACTCAAAATTTAAGAGTTCCTGTTTTGAAAAAGACCATCTAGTTTTCCAAACATGAATGTGATCCAACCGTGTGGCTACATTCTTGTGATCTATGATCTATCCATTTAGATCGTGCCTAGTTGATCTGTGTTTGTCAATTGGAATTTCATAGACTTGGCTCGAGTTATTTGAATTGAGGGTGGAGGTTTTTCCCTCAATTCTTATCTCCATGTGGGGAGTTCACGAGACCTATTGTGAACTGCAATTCCCCTACTAGATAGAGTCACTAGTGTAGTGTTTGATCTGAATTGGTCAAGGGAAAGATTACTATATTGGAATGAAATAAGTC
Organism: Rhododendron griersonianum; assembly: GCA_018127125.1. Lineage (NCBI taxonomy): Eukaryota > Viridiplantae > Streptophyta > Magnoliopsida > Ericales > Ericaceae > Rhododendron > Rhododendron griersonianum. The sequence continues at coordinate 32,578,965 of CM030792.1, read as the reverse complement.
ATACATTTGCTAGTGAACTAAGGACAACTTTTTATTATTATTATTTATCATTGAGGACCTCTTAGTAATTTTCTAATGGGCAGTGGACCTCTTTCATGTGCCCTTCCATTCTAGATATTCCAGAACTGGTTCTGATCTGTCGATTGTTTCCCCACCTTCCACTCAAATGCTGCTGCTAACTGGAATTTTATTAGACCTCATTTCCCTATTGAGACTTGGCATTAACTTCTTTGGTTCCCTACATCCATTTATAGGCACTTATTCATGGTTTGGATTGCCATCGACGGAAAACTTTGGACTAAAGACAACCTTAAAGATTGGGGGTTGTAGAGTCTGCTACCTGCCTCTGCCAGCAAGTGATTAAAATCTCCCTCACTTATTTTTTGAATGCACTTCTTCTCGAAGAAATTTGAAAGCTATTTGTTGAGTCAGTTGCATCTCTAGACCTCAGCCTTTGTGAGATAAGGAAATCTCCTAGATTGGTGGGGAATTTAATGGGAAAGTATTTTCACAACATTGTTGGATAAATTGCTGGGGGTGCTATGGTTCACAACATATAGCACATAAGGAACTACAAGGTTTTCGAGGATAACCACATACCTATGTCTTGTTTTGTGGATCCAAATTGTTATGACGTTAAGAGTTAAAGGTTCTCCTTTTGCGTCTGTTAAGTATTTTCATGTCATAAACCTTAACTGTTTAGTATTGGCAGATCCAATGGAGTTTTAACTCTCATTAGTCTGACAACCTCTTCTGTACGTGGGAAGTAGGTATGCCTGCCTTCATCCTTTGGAAAGTAGGTGCATTTTAAAGTAATGGCCTTTGGAAAATCCATGTTTATTTTGTTCTCATACTCCTAACCCCAAAGAAACTTAGTTTCTTTCATTCCATGTCTGCAAGTAACAAACATGGCGAAAGCATGTTGAAGGAGCAAATGTATGAAACCGTAGAGAACATCCATGTTTCTAAATTTGAAGTTGCATACGAATATACAAGCTTTTCTTTTGCAGTGGAGGCGAGATGTTGCTTTTGCTGGGTTTGAGGTTCCAATACAAATGGATGTTTCTGCTGATAAGATGATTTTTGGAGTCTCAGGGATTGATCCTCATAGAAGAGCTGAACTGATCAAGGTAAGACATTATTTCTTCAGAAAATAGTCTTTTTAAGTTTATGAGCTAATATTTGTTTATTTAATCCCTGTTGTAGTTTGCTAGCACAAGCGTTTGTGGTTTCCTTATCGTTTACTTTTCAAATCTAGGGCATTCGTATAGGCCAACCTGTAAGCCTGTGAAAGATGTTTGCTATCAAGTTCTTGTCTGCTTACTTGGTTTTTTAGGTGTTAGATATTGATCTATCATGGAGAATGCATAAAGTATCTGATGGTCAGAGAAGACGTGTGCAGATCTGTATGGGTCTGTTAAAGCCATTCAAGGTATCTTAAAGTTGCTTCTTTTTTTTTGATCTGGTATCTTAATGTTGCTTGACTTTTAAACTTTTGCTTTTTGACCACTTCTCTTTCTCTGGTGATTTTACTTTGGAAATCTTTGCTCATTAAGGCTCCGTTAGGGTGTAAAGTGTTTTCCGGTAAAATGTTTTACCTATTTTCCGGTGTTTGGTTGTGTAAAAAATAAGGAAAACATTTTACATGTAAAACATTTTCCATTACTTGGATGAAAATGACTTAACCCTTAAATCTTCCATAAGTTATTTTCAGAAATGAACCCGCTGCCTTTCTACTGCAATTCTCATTGCTCAGTTTCCTCGATCGTCAGTCTTGACCCACGTTCAATTCCAATATTCTCAGATCTTTCTACCATTTAAGCACCCCCCCACACACACACACACTAGTTTGTCGATTTCTGAAAATATTTTTCAAGTGCCAACCAAACACCGGAAAAAAAAAAGTTTGAAGTTTGTTTTCTGAAAAAACATTTTACATTGTAAGACATTTTACATCGAAACAAACAGAACCTAAAGCTACTCTCCTTGTTTATACAGGTACTTCTTCTTGATGAGATTACAGTTGATCTGGACGTGCTTGCGAGGGCTGACCTGCTGAAGTTTCTTAGAAAGGAATGTGAAGAGAGAGGTGGTACAATTATATATGCCACCCATATATTTGATGGTCTTGAGAGTTGGCCATCACATATCGTATGTTCTTTCTTCTTGTTCTGTCCATATGTTGTTCATGATATCTAAACACCCAATGAGTTTTTATTTGCTAGTTTGAAATCAGAATCGTTTGTCTGTATTTAGGTTTATGTGGCTCATGGGAAGCTGCAACTAGCAATGCCGATGGATAAAGTTAAGGAGATCAGCAACATGTCACTAATGGTCAGTTTTTTTCACTCTTAGAACAACAGAATTCTAATCTTGCAGCAGCCATTCAACTTTTCATGAATGCTGTTAGATAGGGTGCTTATTTAATGTGGTTTGACTCTATGTATCTACCCTATATAAGGATTGGAAATTTGTGCAATGTTTGGCTGGCTGTTACTTTCAGTATCAAAATTTACTGGTCTTTTCCGGAATTTCTTTTGAAAACAAATTACTCATCATTTTCAAATCTTGTTCATTTTTAAGTGAAATCGGTTCACGAGGATTTGAAATATGTCTGTTTAATGTTTCCTCATAAAATGGATTCTCTCAAAATATTTCGAGAAACAAATCTTGGTGACTGTTAACCAAACAAGATTCAGCAGTAATTGTGGGGGTTCTGGTTATGATCAGTGGGCTGGCTTTGGCTCTCTGGTTCACTTCTGCTCGCTCTGTTCTTCCTCCTCGCAACCTGCACCAAGTCACTTGGGCTGGGTGCAGCCCAGTGACCCTCCAAAGGTCAAGTTAGTCTCGGAAGGAGAAGTGAGAAGTACTATTTAGTAGGGGTGTTATTCGGTCGGGTCGGTTTGGTTCGGGGTGGTTTTGCCGAAAACCGATCGGGTTCGGGGTGTGTTATTCCAGGACCGATCCTGACCGGTACTAATTTCGGTTCGGTTCGGGGTGAATTCGGTCCGGTCGGGTAATTCGGGGAATTCGGTCTGACCGTAATCTGAAGCCCCAAACTGAAAAAAACCCCAAATCAGAAGCCCCAAACTGAAAAAACCCACCAATTCTCACAAATCGAAGACCTAGCAATTCTTTTTCCGTTTGACAAGAAAAGAAAACCCAGCAATTCTCAGCAGTCAGCACCACTGAAAATCATCTTCGTCGTCGTCATTCAAACTTCAAACCCATGATTTTGGCAAAAATCACAAAACCATTCACTCAAACCCCGTATTTACAGCAGTCAATTAGTTTCCCTCATAGCTACACAGATTTGAAAAAATCTAATTACGAAAATCAAAACATCGCAAACCCAACGGCTACAAGTATGGATGGCGGCGATGCAGGGGCAACGAGGTGGAAGACACCGGTGGCGCCGTGGACGGCGGCGAGTATGGAGTCGAAGTCGAGAGAGAAGCAGAGAGAAGGAGAGGATGAGAGTAAGAGAGAAATTGTGGCTGCGAAGTGCAAATGTAAGGAGATGATGAGAGTAAGAGAAGTTCTGAAGAAGGGTTTGTGTAATGGACCGTGTAGATAAACATAGAATTTAATTGACGGTCCAGATTAAATCAATTTATATAAATATATTTATATATACATAATAAATTAATTCGGTTTGGTTCGGGGTTTTCGGTTCGGTTCGGGGTGTTCGGTTCGGTTCGGTCGGCCTAACATGCAACAAAACCGAGACCGAACCGAATTTGGTTCGGTCGGTTCGGGGTGGACAGAACCGGGAAAATCCCGCCACCACCCCGACCGAAGACCGAACCGATCGGTCAGTTTTTTCGGGTTTTTTCGGTCCGGTCGGGTTTGTAACAGCCCTACTATTTAGTGGGAACGGCGTACCACATTAGGGTTTCAATCCTCCCTTTATATAGAACTCACTTGACTTGCTGGTGAGGTAAGTGCGTACATGGCACACTCGGTAACCGCCTCGGGTAATGTCACATATGACGCACCGGATAAGGCAGTTATGGTGCACATGGTCTGAGCTGGCCGTAATGGTAACGTTCGCCACATGCCGTAACCTCCTTGGCCTACGTCACGATGACGCATGTAGCCAGGTGGTTGGGTGCATGTGAGCGAGATGCTTGCTGCGAATCATGCAGGTCGAGCCAAGTTATTCCGGGCCACTACAGTAATGTTCTGCAAAACTTCTAAAAATAGCAGCCAAACATGGTCCGGGTTTTGAGCTACGAATCCTCTGTGCTCTATGGTTTCAAATACAAATCCTCTCCCCCTTTTGCATCACAGTTCTGTCTTTAATGTATGTTGTGGGCATATTGTACGTTTGTTGAAGTTGTTTTTATACTTTTGAGGATGTTGATATCGTTGTGTCTTTTGGGGCTTTGGTTTATAGAGAACCGTGGAGCAATGGCTGAGAAAAGAGAGAGATGAGGAGAGGAAGAGAAGGAAAGATAGAAAGGCAAATGGTCTTCCAGAATTTGAGAAGCAAGTTGATGGAAGTCGTGTGGCTGGGGGTCCGGCCATTGCTGCTGTACGCGCTACGAACAATGGTTGGGCTGCAGGAAGGCTGCACTCCACCATTGCTGGTGAAGAGAATTTTGTATTCAGCTCGAACAGAGTTCTGAGACAATGATTGAATTTATTTCAACCCAAAATAATCCTCCCAGGCTTAGAATGCTTTTGTCGTTGCCAAGTTGGTAATGTCTTGTGTGAGTTTTTCAGCCCAAAATAGCATGACGGCTGCATTCTTTTAAGTATAGTCTGTGTAGAGGTGCAAATAGTTAGTGGGTGTGTAATTCGTTCGAGTTTGTACTGTTTGTACCTTCTGGCATGAATGCTAAAATGTATTGTTTATGTTGTGATGAAAGTGATTGCTGATTTTGTTCGATTGCGAAAAGTTCACAATCAAAAGATCGAATGAGAAATTTGATATTCCATTGCTCATTTTCTTGATTTTGAGTTACTTTATCAAAAGTTGGCCAATCTTGACTACAGCATTTTTTGTGACATCAGTAAGTGTTCAAATTTCTGTAAGTTTTGAGTTGCTTCAGGATTTACATTTAAAATTTCTTGTTTTACTTTACTAATTAATCTACTGAACATCAGAATCTTCGATATTCACATATGTTCTTGGGGTGCTCTTGGGGATTGTGTTCTGGAGTCTGTACCTCCATTTTTGAATAACTAATCTTTGTCTCGGGGATTAACGAAAAGAAATGAAAGATGATAACATGTCGATTCTTCTCTATAATAGAAACTATTTATTCCTCTCTGTCCATCAATGTTGCAGAAAACAAGAAGAAATAAGCAGTAGTTCTCTTTGGGATTAACTTCTCCCCCGGAATTCGCAATTTGTAAGAAAAGACCATTTAAGAAATCATTCTTAGATTTTTTCCGTATAAAGAGAGAGACTAGCTAGCTACTATTTCTTTCCCCTCGTAAGGCATCCAATTTTTTCAAGCAACACTAACTAATTTGCAATCCCACTTCTTCGCTAAGCGTTTTGTCTGAAGACTTCCATTTGGAAGCTCAGAACACTGCATTTCCTGGTCGCCCTTCGCTTCTGGATTCTCTTCTCTTCTCTCTCATCCCCGCCATTGCTCATCGCTTTCGTCTCTCTTTTCTTTCCCCAAATAACAGTATATTGTCCCATGACAATCAAGACTGACCCTACAACGCTGACATAAAAAACAACACTATAGTTAACAACAAAGCAACATGTAGGAACCAGTTGATAAGATTCCAGGGGAAAAAACAGAAGAAAAAGTTTGTATACGCACGTTCCAACATATAATTTCTCTTGTAGAAGCATCAAACTGAGAATCGCCACAACACAACAATGAGCAAGAGTGGACTGAACACTGACAAATAAAGAGGACCTTTTCTCTTGACACACCATGCGATGAGGCAAAATGCTAGTGCAGTACACACTGTTGCCTGAAATTATTTTGTTTATTTTGCGTTAGCACAACAACAAAAGTACTAAATTGCCTTGGATGGCTCAAACCCTGCGCGTGGCGTCCACCCTCAAACTTTAAGCATTGTCAAAACATTTATAAGCCTATGTAGAGGTTGGAGTCTTGTTCCCCACCGATGTGGGATTGAAATAAAGCTGCAGAATCCATTTTTAGTTCAATTCTTCCTCCTTTCACTTGACATAATAAGAGTTAAATGTAAATGTTCAAACTTTTTTTATACAAATATTCTTTTCTACACTTATTTTAGTTAGTTACATATTAAAAATTAAACAGCAAGACACGGTTTTAGACGGACACGAAAGGGCATGACACACCAAATACTAAGTTTAATACCAAAAATTAATTAATTTTTTTTATTCTATAACGTAACATAACATTTTTAATTTTATAAAATATTAAAAATTTTATTTATTAACACAAAAAGTGTAAAATATTTTTTTTGGGTAATGGTTCAATTACCTAAAAAAAAAAAACATTTTACACTTTTTGGAGTTTTTTTTTCTTTTCGACAAAACTCGATTGGAGATGTGCCAACATAGGCACAGCACGGCACGACATGACACGATTAAGTAAATGAGTCAGCACGAAGCACGGTTGACACGGAGCTAAACGTGCCGGATCGGCATTACACGACCCGTTTGACACCTCTACTCAACACCAATTTGTTTTAGGAGAGATGGTGGAAAAGCGGTTCAACAAAAATATTATCTTTATTTATTTTGAGGTTTGTTTGAGTCTAATAGTAGAAACACGTTAAAAGGTTCAAGCAATTGTAAAAATTCTGAAGGTCAATACTAAAAAAGGTTAGATTTTTTTTGGATATTAATTAAGCAAAAGGATATAATTAGTAGGAAGGTCTTACATGAGCATAAGTTTTTTATTTTTTATTTTAACAGCAAGGAGAAGTTTTTCATTAATCTTTGAAGAGAGGGTACAAAGATAAAAAGGATAAGGAGCAAATTGTATCACAATGAAGAGGAAGCATCCAAACGAGATTGTCACCCGATATGAAGATAATATGAAAAAAGGATAGAAAAAATATGCAATTTGAACTTGAGATTTATTAACATCAATCCATCAAATTGTCTCCTATCTTCTCTCCCCCCCTCCCCCCCCCCCTCTAAAAATCAGAAACCCTCTTATCTGCCGCCGCCACTGGGGGGAGGGGCCCTCTTCTTTCCTCCCCCTGGGCCGCCAATCTCTCTCTCTCTTCTTCTTTTTCCTCAAAACCTAGCGTTTACTACTTCTCTCACCATGTTTTCCTTGCCGCCGTTTATCTTCCCTATTTCGTCCCTTCGGTCGACGCTCCAATTTTTCATCGATCACCACATTTGGGGTGGTTGGGTCCTAACGGCTTGGATCCGACGGTAACCGAGTTTGATGAGATAGAATGGATCTCACCTTGTTTCGTTGCTGGACGGAAGGGGTTTTGAGCCTAACGGCTAAGTGGTTCAATTCGGCTGGAGGTTAGCCATGGAAACTGGGTGCGGTTGCTTTTTATTGTTCTGCTTCGTCGGTGGCGCGGTGGTGGTTTGATGTTGGCGTATAGAAATGCTTAGTATCTGGGTTTCCAAACTGTCACACCTTCGATTTTCAACATAAATATAAATGATTTCCATAGATAAAACCTCGCAATAAGCCTTACCGTTCTAAAAAATAATTCACATTTCCATGATCAAACTTCCATCATTCAGTAGTTCCCAAAATATTACATTTTTGGCTCTAATGCCCAAAAATAACGTAAGTACTGAGTATCAAAGAGAATTAAGAGTTTACAATATTCCTTGGCCAAAGATTTACAAAGAAAGTTACATATACATCTTCAAAAGAGATTTACAAAGATACATAAGTAACTCTTCAATGTTAGCTTTCAAAACAATGATTACATCCAAGCACTCCAAGCATGCATGCTATTGTCCCGGGTCAGTACGTGAAAATGATATAAGGCTTGAGTTACACTAGCTCAGTAGGAAATTCTACACTAACATTATATGCAAGAGAAATGCGGGAATGATCATAAGGCATGAATGGGATGTAGACCATACAATAGGCAATAACCAAGGCTTAACAATCCAACAAACTCGATACAAAATTTGGTATGCACCACAACCCTTAACCGTTTCAACTTTCCATGTGTCCAAAGTCACTTCGCGTTATGTGTCATGAGTCGAAGCTCCTGTCGGGCCAATTAAGGGATCCCGATACCCCCTGCCAAGTACCATACCCATCGGTAGGTTCTGAATGTAACCAAAACGAGCATTTGCTCCTGCCGGGCCAATTAAGGGATTCTGATACCCCCTGCCAGGCACCCACTCGTCGATGGGTCCTGAATGTTCTCATTGTGTCAACAAGTATTCACAAATCTCATGTCCTAGTAACGTGTCATTTCAATTCAATCGAAGTTCTTGTAATAATCAATGTCAAAATTTACCGAACAAGGGTAAGGGATGCAAAGATACACAATGAACTCAACGAAAATGATTAATAATGTTATGAAGTGATTTGGTGATGTTTAGAACAAGTTAGAAGTGATCGGGGGTAAAAACAATGGAGTTCGGAGCAAAACAACAAAATCTGTCCCTAAGCCTATTTGTATCGATACTAGCCAGACTAGTATCGATACAACTGGGCTTCGAAGCACTCTAGAGAAGTTGGTATCGATACCAAGCAGAGCTGTATCGATACAATGCCAGTTCGAGCAGAATTTCTGCAGAATTTCAAGGATTCGACTACAACATCAACAACAACAACAATAGGCACGATTTCAAGGCTAGAAAACACTTATATCACATATATTGAGAGGTAGAATCCTACCTCGAGGTCGAAGAACGAAACTCATGAAAATACGAGCCCTAGCTTTTCGAAAATCAAAATCGAGTGCAATACACCTCCTCCGAGCTCACACCGACGGAATACGGACCACAATATGCGTAGAGGGTGAAGGATTGAAGGTTGTTTTGAGTGGGTTTTGAGTTGTTAGGGTGAAATTTGGAAAGAGAGCAAGAGAGAGAGAGGGAGCCGAGAGAGAGAGGGAGTGAGGCGTGAGAGATAGAGAGGAGAAAATAATTCTCTATTCTCTCACCCTCATATATATATACAAACTACACATGGCACCCTTCCATAATTACTTATCACTTTAGCCCCAAATCACATGAACACATCACATTTACCATTTTCCTTAATTATAAACATTAAAATTAAATGAATTAAATACGGGTCTCTACATTCTATCCTCCTTAAAGAAATTTCGTCCTCGAAATTTTTCATGCCAAAACTAGCCAACATATACATCATATATGCATGCAACAACATATAACCATCAATATTATGCAACAATTCAATTACCATGATACTTAAATCATAAACACTCACATTGGTTCATTCCGAAAATAGATGCGGATACTTCTCTCTAACTTTGTCCTCCTTTTCCCACGTCAACTCTTCATTCCCCTGGTTACTCCACAAGACTCGCACTAACGGTATCGTCTTACCCCTAAAAACTTGATCATGCGAATCTAGGATACGTATCGGTTCCTCCCCATAAGACGCATCGGCCTCCAATTCGAGTTCGAACCACCACTAGTACAATATTGTTAAAAGATGACGCTTGAAAAAGTGAAAAGATGTCAGTTTTTGAAAAAACCGTAATTAAAAAGATTGCAATAGATAAATAATATCGGTCATCTAAAAAAATGTGATATAGTATATTTATGATGTCACTTTCTAAAATAGTAACATAATTATTCTTTCTTTTTAATGTCAGTTTCTCTTAAACTGTGATCTAATATATTTATGATGTCACTTTGTGAAATAGTGACATAACTATTCTTTTTAATGTCGGTTTCTCCTTATACGTGACATTGAAGAATAAAAATTTGTTTTTGGAGAAAACGGCGCCATCTATGAGCGTCGTTGCTTTGAAGTCTCAAATCGGGAGCGGGTTGTTATATATGGTATCAGAGCCTGTACCAACCGGAAATGTGAGACAGAATCTCGACCCCATACGAGGACGTGTGTTCCTAAGTGGGGGAGATTGTGACGCCCTGCCCTTGGGGAGTTTCAGGTAGTGGTCAACCGGCTTGAGGGCAGTTGAGACCCGTGCAAGGGGCTGTCAGATCGGTGACCAGAAGGGTCAACCGAGGGTAATCCCACATCGCTTGGTGAAGTGTTAGTTGTGTACTATAAATAATATATCGTCATCCTATCTTGTACAAGGACTTTTAAAGCTATGAGGGTGTCAAAGCCAATTGAAACTTTATAGTTAAACGTGCTCGCACTGCAGTAATCTTGGGATGGGTGACCTCACTGGGAGGTTTGATGGGATTTGGTGTTTAAAGCGGACAATATTATACAGGGCGGGAGCGGATTGTTATAAAAGATGACGGCTTTAAAACATTTTAATGACGTTTCACAACTGTCATCTTTTACTTTCAATTACGTTTATAAAGCGTCATCTTTATAGATATTAATGACAGTTTCAAGCCGTCATTTTAAGATTCAGACTTTTAATGACAGCTCCATAGATAACAGTTTCAAAACTGTCATCTTTCATGTTTAATGACAATTTTAAACTGTTATCTTTAACGATTATTGTAGTGGTGCACTCAAGCACGTGCGACGGATCCGGCTCGTATTTCCTCAACATAGACATGTGGGACACATCATGTACACCCGATAGTTTCGGTGGCAAAGCCAAACGATATGCAACCTCCCCGATCTTCTCAATGACATCGAACAGCCCAATATAACGCAGCGAAAGCTTTCCCTTTTTCCCAAAACGCGTACGAGGCGATACTTTAAGGAACACGTGATCCCCTTCTTCAAATGACAACGGGCGATGACGACGATCGGCATAATTCTTTTGTCTACTTTGAGCGGTCAACAATCTTTGCGAATCACCTTGATTTGTTCGGTCGTTCTCTCTTGAGCTTCCTTAAGGCGTTGGCGAATAGCTTTCATACTCTCGAAGGTCTCCTTGATCATATCCGGCCCCACTAACGTAACCTCTCCCAATTCGGTCCAACACACAGGCGATCGACACGGTCTCCCATACAAGGCCTCATACGGTGCTATTTCGATACTAGATTGATAGCTATTGTTATACGCGAATTCGACTAATGGCAAGTGATCCTCTCAACTACCCCGAAAATCCAAGACACAAGCCCGCAGCATATCTTCTAAAATCTGAATCGTTCTCTCGGATTGCCCATCTGTTTGAGGATGATATGCGGTACTAAACAAAAGATTGGTGCCCAAAGCGGCTTGCAAGCTCTACCAAAAATGTGCTGTAAACCTCGGATCTCGATCGGACACGATGGAAATGGAAATCCCATGAAAGCGAATAATCTCTCGGATATACAAACAACTAAGCGTATCCACAGAATCGGTAACCTGAATAGGTAAGAAACGAGCGATTTTGGTCAAATGATCCACGATTACCCAAATAGCGTCATGCCCCCTCGGTGACCTCGGTAAACCCGTAACGAAATCCATGGTCACGTTCTCCCATTTCCACTCGACCACAGGCAATGGTTGTAACTCCCCCGCGGGTCGTTGATGTTCGGCTTTCACTTGTTGACATGTAACACACTTGGATACGAAAGTCACAACGTCCCTCTTCATTGCAGACCACCAAAATTGCCTATGTAAATCATGATACATTTTTGTTCCCCCAGGATGAACGGCTAACAGAGAATGATGAAACTCTCGCAAGATTTCTTCCCGACACGAAACGGGTACAAATAACTTTTCTTGATAGCGCAAGCTTTGATCGGCGTGTATCATCCACCCCTCTTGAGCGTTTCCACTAAGGAATCTAACACGAAATTCCTCTGCTTCTTCATCATGTTGTTGAGCCTCAATTACTCGAGTCGATAATGCCGATTGCACAGTCAAGTTACACAATGTGACCTCTTCCCGAACATCCTTGAAATGCGAAGCACAAAAGCCCAAATCATTCATCATTTTCCACTCATAGATAGCTAGACTCGCAAGGTGTGTCGGTTTTCTACTCAACGCATCCGCCACGGCGTTCGCTTTTCCCGGGTGGTATTGCAATTCGAAATCGTAATCCTCCAATCGCTCCATCCAACAGCGTTGTCGAAGGTTAAGTTCTTTTTGCGAAAACAAATATTTCAAGTTTTTGTGGTTGGAAAAGACTTCAAAATTTTCACCGTACAAATAATGGCACCAACTTTTCAAAGCAAAAACGACGGCTGCAAGTTCTAAATCATGTGTAGGGTAATTCCGCTCGTGAGTTTTCAACTGCCGCAATCCATACGCTACTACTTGCCCCGTTTGCATCAACACGCACCCCAATCCTTCCTTAGACGCATCACAATACATGGAGTAGCCAACTCCACGTTCAGGCACAATAAAAACCGGTGCGATAGTCAATGGTTTCTTCAACTCCTCAAAAGCCGTCTCACACGAGTCACTCCAAACGAAACGAGTCCCCTTTTGTGTCAATCTAGTCATCGGTGCTGCTAGACGAGAAAAGTCGAGAACGAAACGACGGTAGTACCCGGCCAAACCCAAGAAACTACGGATTTCAAACACGTTCTTCGGTCGCTGCCAATTCATAATCGACTCTATCTTCCCCGGATCGACAGACACGCCACCCTTCAAAACCACGTGACCCAAAAATTTGACCTCGGACAACTAAAATTCACACTTACTAAGTTTGACATACAATTGGTGCTCCCTCAAGAGTTCAAGAACAATGGTGAGATGGGATTGATGTTCCTCCTCCGTTGGCAAATAAATAAGGATATCATCGACGAAAACGACCACAAAATGATCAAGGTACGCATGAAAGATACAATTCATTAAGTCCATGAAAGTAACTGGAGCGTTCGTCAGTCCGAAAGGCATAACAACAAATTCATAATGACCATAGCGAGTACGAAATGCGGTCTTTGGAATATCTTCTCTCCGAACCCTCAATTGGTGATAATCGGATCTCAAATCTATTTTGGAAAAGCAAGCCGTACCCCGAAGTTGATCAAACAAATCATCAATTCTAGGCATGGGATACTTGTTCTTAATGGTGACTCGGTTTAGCTTACGATAATCGATACACAAACGGAGTGAACCATCCTTCTTTTGCGTGAAAAGAGCCGGTGCTCCCCACGGTGACGTACTCGGACGAATAAATCCTAAATTCTCCAATTCCTGCAACTGAGTTTTTAACTCCTTCAATTCGGCGGGCGCGAAACGGTACGGAGGTATAGAGATAGGAGCGGTACCGGGAAGTAAATCAATAGTGAACTCAATCTCTTTCTCGGGAGGCAAGCCAGGTAACTCTTCTGGGAACACAACTGGAAAGTCGCAAATCACTAAGGGTAACTCCCCACGCACGGAGGCATCCTCATCTAACGTCAAACTTGCCAGCAAGGAATAAACTGACTCGCGCTCTCGAGGCCCACATAGATACGGTTCCAACGGTTCTCGACGCTCCCCAAAGAATTCGAAACAAGGACTCTCGGGTGGACAGATACGAACCCGACGCTTGAAACAATCAATGGCAGCATAAAAGGTAGATAGCCAATCCATCCCCAGAATGAGATTGAACCTCGACATTCCCAGAACAATGAAGTCGAAGACAAAGCGACAATCACGAATAATCAACTCACAATCTCGACAAATACGATCAAGAGGTGTTCTACCCCCTAGAGGTGTCTCGACAAACAAAGGAGGACTAACATTTTCCGTTTCCAATTCCAAGGCACACACAAATGATGCAACAATGAATGAATGCAATGCTCTAGAATCAAAGAGGACTTTAGCGAAGGAGTTGAATAAAAAAAGTGTACCTCTCACAACAGGAGTCTCTAGATCCTAAGAAGTGGTAGATGGAATAGCAGAAGTGATATTGTAAACTTGCCCCTAGGTACCCTGACCCTGCACAAAGCCTTCCTTCTGACCAGTACTCTGAGTAGGCGCGGAAGAACTCGCCCCCTTATAAACCCCGGAACTCTGAGCTGACGTAGTTTGGCGGTAGTGAGGCTGCTGCTGCCTCGGAGTGCCCCTAAATTGTTGGCCCACATTACGCCCCGTTCCCGGCTGCTGCACGGAACTCGACTCACTGTGCACTCCCGACCCCTGAGGACAATTTCTAGCAAGATGATCCATCTTCACACAAATATAACAAGCCTTCTCGAGATGTGGACACTAAGCGCGAATGTGTCCAGGTTGATTGCACTTGTAGCACATATGTGGAGGTCTAGACAAAGCACCTCGAGTCCCTGAAGAAGAAGGCGGTGGCCTAAAGTTCGATGAACTACCCTGTGGTGTCTGAGATGATTCCCTCGGTCTTTTCCTTCCATGACTCCCAAAACTACCCGAAGAAGAACTCAAACTCCCCACTGGTTGCCTTGGCTCCTAAGCCCTTGCATTTCGTTGAGCCTCCTTCGGAATTTCAATGTTCCTTGCACACTCCACAACTTTAGAGAACTTCATCTTACGCTGAGCTATCACCATTCTCCTCATGGCGTTATGCAACCCCTTCTCAAAACGTCGACATTTCCTCTCCTCCATCGCCACCAACTCTGGAGCGAAACGAGACAAGGATTGAAACTTCTGCACGTACTCTGAGACAGTCATATTACCCTGCTCCAGCTTCTAAAATTGATCTCTCAAAATTTCACGTGAAGTTTCCGGAAAGTACTGCTCCTCAAAGAGCGCCTCAAACTCAGCCCATGTCAAATTTTCAATATCTGGTTCATTTACTTGAGCCGTGGTCCTCGTCGCTCTCATCGGATCCTTCCTAGATTCTAGGACAGATTCCCACCACTCGTCGGCCTCTCCAACTAGTTGAACGGCCACAATACCTACTCTGATGTTGTCTTCAGTGATATTGAGAGTTCTAAAGAGTTTACGGATTTGAGCTAGCCAGTGGTTAGCTACCAGAGGGTCGCTACTAGTCCTATCAAACACCGGTGGATTCCTACGGTTAAACTCTTGCATCGCCACCATGGCGTGATCCTCGGCACTCTCTCTAGGAGCTCGGTTTAAAAGATTTGTAGCTGTAAGTGCTGTGACGAGATCCTTAGCAAACTGATTTTGAGCGTGAGGTACTCCTGCACCTCAACTGGCCCCAGCCCCCGGATTCCCACCTGGGTTCTCCCCATGCTGACTAACCTCATCCTCCAATGGCGTCCCATGGCCACGACCTCCCCGGTTGCCTGCCGCACCCCGTCTAACACGTGTTTTCGGAGGCATCTTACTACAATGATTAAGAGAGAAAACTATCAACCACAACACATTTACTATGAGGTAAAACCCCTAACTTCCCAACACGGGTTAATAACAACTCTACACCACTCTACTATATTGAAAATGCGAAGGCAAACAGTCACATGAATGTTAGTCACACAAACATGCACAAGTCATGTTAAAAGATGTGACGTTTTGAACCCATGAGACAAAATGTCTCCCCATGGTCTCTATGTGTTCTAAACCTATGCTCTGATACCAAGTTGTCACACCCTCGATTTTCAACATAAATATAAATGATTTCCATAGGTAAAACCTCTCAATAAGCCTTACCGTTCCCAAAATAATTCACATTTCCATGATCAAACTTCCATCATTCAGTAGTTCCCAAAATATTACATTTTTGGCTCTGACCCCAAAAATAATGTAAGTACTGAGTATCGAAGAGAATTAAGAGTTTTACAATATTCCTTGGCTAAAGACTTACAAATAAAGTTACAAATACATCTTCAAAAGAGATTTACAAAGATGCCTAAGTAACTCTTCAATGTTAGCTTTCAAAATAATGATTACATCCAAGCACTCCAAGCATGCATGCTATTGTCCCGGGTCAGTACCTGAAAGTGATATAAGGCTTGAGCTACATTAGCCCAGTAAGAAATTCTACACTAACATTATATGCAAGAGAAATGCAGGAATGATCATAAGGCATGAACGAGTTGTAGACCATTCAATAGGTAATAACCAAGGCTTAACAATCCAACAAACTCGATACAAAATTTGGTATGCACCACAACCCTTAACCGTTTCAACTTTCCATGTGTCCAAAGTCACTTCGCGTTATGTGTCATGAGCCGAAGCTTCTGCCGGGCCAATTAAGGGATCCCGATACCCCTTGCCAAGTACCATACCCATCGGTAGGTCCTGAATGTAACCAAAACGAGCATTTGCTACTGCCGGGCCAATTAAGGGATCCCGATACCCCCTACCAGGCACCCACCCATCGATGGGTCCTAAATGTTCTCATTGTGTTAACAAGTATTCACGAATCTCATGTCCTCATAACGTGTCATTTCAATTCAATCGAAGTTCATGTAATAATCAATGTCAAAATTTACCGAACAAGGGCAAGGGATGCAAAGATACACAACGAACTCAACGAATATGATTTAATAATGTTATGGAGTGATTTGGTGATGTTTAGAACAAGTTAGAAGTGATCGGGGGTAAAAACAATGGAGTTCGGAGCAAAACAACAAAATCTGTCCCTAAGCCTATTTGTATCGATACTAGTCTGGCTAGTATCGATACAACTGGGCTTCGAAGCACTCCAGAGAAGCTGGTATCGATACCAAGCAGAGCTGTATCGATACATTGCCAGTTCGAGCAGAATTTCTGCACAATTTCAAGGATTCAACTACAACATCAACAACAACAACAACAGGCACGATTTCAAGGCTAGAAAACACTTCTATCGCATATATTGAGAGGTAGAATCCTACCTCGAGGCCGAAGAATGAAACCCACGAAAATACAAGCCCTAGCTTTTCGAAAATCAAAACCGAGTGCAATACACCTCCTCTGAGCTCACATTGACGGAATACGGACCACAATACGCGTAGAGGGTGAAGGATTGAAGGTTATTTTGAGTGGGTTTTGAGTTGTTAGGGTGAAATTTGGAGAGAGAGAGAGAGGGAGCCGAGAGAGAGGGAGGGAGGGAGGGAGGGAGTGAGGCGTGAGAGATAGAGAGGAGAAAATAATTCTCTACTCTCTCACCCTCCTATATATACTCATATATATATATATATATATATATATACAAACTACATATTGCACCCTTCCATAATCACTTCTATCACGTTAGCCCCAAATCACATGAACACATCACATTTCCCATTTTCCTCAATTATAAACATTAAAATTAAATGAATTAAATATGGGTCTCTACACAAACTATTCTATGAGGACCAAATCGCTGGCTCCTCGACGGTTATCCTGGGATCCAATTACTCATGGGGTTCGCATCGGTGTGGGATTACGTGCTGGCCATCTATGGTGGTAGTTTGGTTGAAAAAGGCTGTTGTAGGTTGCGGTGGTGGTGTTGGAGTGGTTGTGGTGGTGGTGGTTTGGGCTAGTGTGGCGGGTGGGTGGTTGCAGCATGGATGGTGGAGGAGGTTGTGTTGTGCCGGCAGCGATGCTGTGATTGTTACCGGTACTAGTGGGATTTGTTTGGGCTTAGGGTTTGTTTTGGTCCTTGATTTGCATAGGCCAGGCCATGGGCTTTTAGGATTTTATTTTTTGGGTCTGGCCCTCTAGGTGTTGGTGGGTTTTGACCCATCCTGTTTTTTTTTAAATTTTATTTTCTATCCAACCCTTGGTTGGATTTCTCTCCTCTATCCCCCCACTTGATTGATATACCATTTGTCAAGTGTTGTTAATAAAACTTATGTTGCCTATATATAAAAAAAAAAATTTAACTTGGGATTAGATTTCGAAAAGCTTCAAAGTCTGCTTAGATTTCCGATTGAGATTTTTTTTTTCAATCACCTCTTTGTTAGTATTGAACCTTGTTATTTATAGGATAGATAGATACTACCTTTCCTTTTGAACAATATCTCTGATTACCTAAAAGGTCAAAAAATTGAAATTTTAGTAAATGTCTACAAAGTTAGAAGAAAATTGAGAATTGGTGACACGTGGCAAGCACAAGGAACTTTTCACTAAAAGTTCCCCTGCAATATACTATAGATAGACTAGTGGTTGCTCGTGCCTACGGCACTACGCACGGGCATTTTTGTAATAAATTTTTGTTTTTTTATGCCAACGTCAGAAGCCGAGCAGTGGGTAAAAAAAACGGATGGCATTTTTGTAATATATTTGTAAGAGTGTGAGTGTTTTCTTAAGAGAGTTGGAGAGCACACATCAGCCCTTAGATCAAATGAATCTCAACCCTTCTTTCAACTTGTGTTTGTGTGATCCCCACATCCTTGTGTTTTATTAGGTAGATCCTTATCAAGTTCATATTTATCTAATTATTATCAATGTTTTGTTTAAAAAGTATTTAGTTTATATATGTTAATTATCATCTACTATCAATTAACTAGTGCATGCCCGTGCCTAAAGGCTTAAACGTGTCCGAGCCAGCTTAAACGTGCACCTTGATTATTCTTCTCCCTGGTGGATCGAGCGTAGGCCATCCACACTGCATGCAGCCTGGCCCCAAATTCATATTTATCTTCTTGTATTTTTGGACTATCTTTCTTTTTCACATAAGTTTAATATTCCATGTATATCAATTAA
Organism: Rhododendron griersonianum; assembly: GCA_018127125.1. Classification (NCBI taxonomy): domain Eukaryota; kingdom Viridiplantae; phylum Streptophyta; class Magnoliopsida; order Ericales; family Ericaceae; genus Rhododendron; species Rhododendron griersonianum. The sequence goes on along the minus strand of CM030792.1, from coordinate 32,560,465 downwards.
TTATTGAGGAAGCTTTGAACACCAATATTTTATTGGTCGGCGACGTAAAGTTTTGAATACCAACTTTTTGTATTCAGGAATCATAAACTTTGGCTAAAGTTTAAACTTCATTCTTTCATAGTAATACAATATCTCTAAGAATTAACAAATGCTAGTTCATAGAGCCCAATTTCTTTTTATTTCGAGCTAGCACCCAAAATTATGTAAGTGATTGAGATCGTGCGGTAATGACACTGCATGTTTTCGAATGATATGATTGCAACAATACTCGAGATTAATTATTTAATTTATCAAAACCGTTGAATAAAAACTTGAATGACACCGAACAGAAGTTCCTTTCATAGTTCGGCCCCCTCCGATTTCATTTCCTGGCTTCGCCACTGCAAATGGTGCCACATATAATGTGATAAATGAGCTAAACCATCCAAATTCCATTTGTATTCAACTCGTTAAAGCCTCTTAGAGATCCGTTTGTTGCATAAGCAAGCTAAACTTCAACGTTTTTTCGAATAAGCTTCGACTCAGCTTCATAAGCTTAGTATGTCAATCCCCTACTCGACTCTTTTATCAGCATAGACGACAATGTATGATTATGCTTGGAATTTAAGTTCAAGTGGATCCTATGGGTTTCGTGGACATCTTTTTTGAACAGAGGGTTTTGTGTGAACATCTGTGTCCCTATTCTGGGATCAAGGTCTTCTCCATTTTTTGGCAACTCAACTTTGTATCAGGCTAGGGAGGAATGAGAACAATAAAATCGGTTTTTTTTTAGGGTGTAAATTCTCATTAAGAAATAAAATGCAAATATCCATGTGAGTTTCCTCCTAATCATCGAATAACACATCCAATTTTCTATATGATATAATAAAGACAAAGTTGTACTTATTACTCTGCTCCATCCCTAATTCTCCATCAATGTGCTTAAAACAGCAAGAAAATAGCAGAAGATTTTTTTGCAGAACATTTCCCCATCAGTTACAGTAGCATTTTGTAAGCCAACAGTTGGACTCTTGAAGACTAGATGAGTGAAACAAGAGAATGACTAGCTAGCCATCTAACTCTTTCGCTTGCAAGGCCATCCATTTTTCCTCAAGAAACACAAATCAATTCCCAACCCATTTGTTTCCTTGGATTTTCATCTGAAAATTGCCGTTCGAAAGCTCGGGGAACTGCATTTCCACGTCACCCTTATCTTCCGGCTTCTCTTCTCCCTCATCTCCGGCGTTGCTCATTGCATCCGATTCTCTGTTCTTTCCCCAGAGAACAGCATAGAGTCCTAAAACAATCAAGGCCGACCCTCCAACACTGATTGCAAAAAATCCCCACCAAGTATGAGTGTTTAAGATTAATCACGTAGTAGAATAATACCAAATGTTGATCAAATTCAGAAACAAAATAAACTTAAAGTAAAATAGTTATACGCACGTTCCAATGTATAATTTCTCTTCAAGAAGCGCCCAACTGAGAACGGCCACGATGACAAGAAGGAGTGGACTGAACACAGAGACGTAGAGAGGACCTTTCCTCTGGATACACCATGACATGAGGCAAAATGCTAGTGCACTACCAATAGCACCCTGAAACAACAATTTGTCTTTCTTAGTTCATTTATTTTAAATTCTCCTAAATAAAATAAGTATACATTGGCAATGTAAAAATGATGGATTTTACTCCAGCAACCAGGTTTTGTTTCAAGGATAGCAAAAATGACACAAACCTAAATTGGAATGATTGTTGGTGTATCATATCCCAATACAAAAGGAAAACATTTTAAGATCCAGTAATTAATATCTGAAGTAAACAAAAAAAAAAGCGAGCAAAAATTTGTACCGCATAAAGACTTGAAACAACCCTGATAGCAGGGCTCAGCGACCATGCAGATAGGTTATGTTCTGCAACGAAGCCAATAATCCCACATTCGACGCTGGACATCAAACATATTAATGCCGAACTTGTATAAGGAGCTGAATAATTCTCGCCCATTCTCGCCTGAGATGACAAAAAAAGAAGAAAAACACTTCAGAACTCTTAAACGAAGCGTTAATCTGTCTTTGTTCTTCTACTATAGTACTACTAGATTACTTCAGGATATCTCAAATAAAAATGTGCCTATCTGGTAATTGGAAGAACTTTTTTCTAGGTCCACTGTTTTATGTGAATCCAATTTAAGGATGCTGTTCCTTGATATTACCAACCCATATGTATAGCCAGGTAGTCCTTACTACGTCCACTGTGTTAAGCCCACCAGATTTAGGCCTGTTTTGGCTTTAATTATTCTCAAGGTTTATCTTGTATCACTATTCGAAACCTTTCACATTTGTTAGTTTTAAGTTAATTGATTGGAGATTATTGGTAAATCTCGACGAGAGAAATTGGGAAAAGTAAAAAGTTGTGTACAATGCTATTTTTCCAAATAAAGACGTAAATAATCAAAAACACGAAAATAATCCAAAAATCAGCTTGTTTTGGATCATTTTGTCTTCATTCAAAAAAAAAAAAATTTGTTCTGAACATAATATATTTTTTTAGATTCCTCTCATCGAGACGGACTAATAAATAATTCACGAAAAGATTGACGCAAAACTAATAAATACAAAAAAATTGAGTAAAGATAAAAAATAAAATAAAATCCAAATGGATTACTGTTGGTGTTCTCTTGAATATAAAAAAACCTATATATATATCTAGTTGCCCGTTTTTATAGGTCCACTCATTTAAGTAGGTTCGAGAGTATTACTCATATTATAATTCTATATGTCTGGTTGGTCTTTTCTTTTCTAGGTCCACCGTTTTAAGCGGATTCCACAAAATTATTGAAAAACTAAACTACAAATTTCCATTATAGAAAAACATGATGGGGTAAGAGATCGATAGACTTACTCATGGAGCAGCTAGCTGTTCACGGAGCTGCGCGATCTCGGGCGTCCGTTTCAGCTTTGGACAGGCCGGATTTAAATAAAACTTTTCTAGGAACTCTTTCCCGGAAAAATTTCATTAGAATCCGAACTGTCCAAAAGTACACTTCAGACGCTCGAGATTCACTACCATAAATAACTAATCCCGGAAAGCTCGGTGAAAAAGTTTCTCTCATTGGGTAATCATATGGCTAAATTAATTAATGAGTGCTTACTTGGATAATGAACCATATTGCCCAGGCCATGGTACTAGCAATGATTAGAAAGGGGCCAGACATGAAGTTGTTTCCATGGGTTTGAGAAGTAGTAGTACTACTTCCTTTTCCCATATCATCAGCGTACTTCCAATGGATGCTGGATCCTCCCATCACGCTTCTTCCATGGTAAAATGACAGCAACATTGCTCCACCCACGCATACCACTGTCCCCATTACCTTGGCTTGCCCTTCTTTCCTCCTCATTCCTACACTTTCCAGCCTACCAAACCAAAATTGAAACGGACGTCATGCATTTGATCATCTTTGTTTATGCGTGCGTATAGGCCTTGTTATAGTAGTATATCCTAAGGGCTTAATTTAGGGACATTTTGGCTTCTTTTCTTTTCTTTTCTTTTTTTTAATATGTTTTGCCTTTGTTCATATTTTTTCTCATTAATTAGTTTTGCTTCAAAAATTTTGTGGATTATTTATTTGTCTGGACGAGAGGAAAATCGGAAAACCAAAAAACTTTTACGTACGTTTACCTAAATAATTTTTTGGAAATATCCAAAGATAATATAAAGCCTCAAAAACCAACTTTTTGGGCTTTATCTTGAATATTTTCAAGAATATTTGGGTAAAAGTAAAAACTTTTTAACTTTTAACATTTATTCATTTGTTGGTTAAAATAAATGTAGTGAAATCATAGGCGCGAGTATATTTATCCGACCTTGTTTTTCATGTGGATTTACGTACATAAAAAAATTAAATAGCGACTGTTTCATCAAAATGTGACACTTGAATTATATGGTGAAAGTATGTATGTAAACCAAGCAATTACTCATTACGTACCCGAAAGGGACGGCTAGGATGAAAGTGAGTGCTGGCAGCAAATTCGACAAAGCACATGCAATTGTTGGGGTAGAGTTATGCAGCCCGACAAAGTAAAGAACCTGGTTTATGGTTGCCCTGCAAATTTCAACGTCCAATGCGAATTAAATTCGTATACTCACGTAATATTCCTGTTTTGTTTGAGTAATTCATTGTCAAAACCGCGCGATTTTGCGAAACACTTCTCCACAAGAAAAAGTTTCGTACAAGGCGTGTTCATTTCGGATCAATGGAAATAGTTTTCTCAGATTTATAGAGTTATTAATTTAGGTTTTCCCTTGAAGAGTTGTAGAAAAAGTCCTCCCGAAAATTGCTTTTGAAATCTGTTTTGCCAAATAAATTTCCTTATAACGATGAGAATAGTAAACAAAAATCCATAACAATACCAAATTAATTACTAGTTTTCCTTTTTTTGCATTTCACACAGTAGAAACCAATTGTTTTGATATGGTTTTGAGATGCAGACATATTTTCAGTAATCATAAAGATCCTGTTCGTTTTGGGTTTTGAGAGAGGTTTTTAAGAGTAATGAGTGAAGAGAGATCGATAGATAGAGAAAATTTATTAGGGACCATGCGCAGTGGTTTTGAGACCGGCCCCCAAACGAACAAGACAAAAATTATGAAACCTAGCTAGCTAGCTAGCTTGTTTTGAAAATGAGCTAGGGAGACAACGGCCGGAGGGGGTTGGCCTTTGATTTTTAAAACGAGATCAATTGATCAGCTCAAATATGTTGTTAGTAATAATTACTACAATAAAAGATAGATTCAGTATATGATATTCAATCATGTCCTGGATCGACTTACCCAAAAATTGAAGATAAGAATATCTGGAAGAAGATAACCCTTGTCATCTTAGGCCTTGTTTTTCTGCAAAATATATAAGTTGAAATTTTTAGTGATTTAGCAAGCAGGAAAAAAGACAATATATATAGTTTTTGTGCCATATATATATGTAGAGCTTAGGATATGGAATATATGATAGATACTATAATATTAATTGATACATTACTTGAAATATCAAGCCAATCGATCTACTTGCTGCAACACGTACGTTAATTTATAGCTACACGTTAATGTATCAATAATATAATATTGATACATTATTAGAACACTCTCTCCAATTCCGGTAAGGAAAAAACTTTTTAAAAAATCACACTTCAATGATCGGAACTGTTACATAATTTTTAATTCAGTGAGAGCATCAAGCATGCCATAAATCATTTTGATTAATTATCGTTTGATATGATTTCGAAACAGATTTATATTTTAAAAAAATCAGAAAGGGGTTTTGTTCTAGTGTTGCAATCTTACATTTTGCAAGATAATGTGTTCCTAATGTGTTTCAAAATCATATCTAATGATGTCCAATAAACTTGATTTTTGGCAAACTTCATGTTCTCAACAAGTAAAATAAAATGAACTATTTCGATCATTGACATGAGATCGTAAGAAATTTTTATGGGTCGAGATTGGAGAGAGTGTTCTCTCCAGTAATTAGAGAGGAGCCGGAGCCGGAGCCGGACTCTTGCATGACTCCATCACTTGTGCTTTGAACGGTCCATACAATTGACGTTACTAGAATTCTAAGAATGGAATAATAATACTATAATAGTAATAATAATAATAAACGGACCAAAGCACGCGAGTTTGGTCACGTGATACAACAAAAAACATACTTCAAAGAATGATCGTGCATCACATAGCACGTGACAAGAATGTAACAAAAAATACGCACGTAAACCTTGATGCCCATGGACATTGGGGGAAGATTCAACAGAAACACTACCCATCCAGGCATTCTGTAAACAGATTGTACACAGATGATCCTGTGGGATCCACTATGAGATCCCCACAAACGATCTAAACCGTTTATTAGTTTTAAATTCAAATTTTAACTTACTCCATAAGAAATCAGTTTCATTTGATACCTCTAAGTACTTAATCCAATCGTCTAAATGTTTCTTTAGTTTTCAAGATCCTAAATTCTAAAAGAAAATTTGAAAGATTGGATAAAGTATTTTGATGTATTGGATTGAGCAGATCTTTTCTAAATACTAATGAAAAACTTGGATCGATTATGACGACCCGTAGTGGTCCTACGGAGCCGTCTGTGCACGATTTGTGCACATAATGCCTATGCGGGTAACATCTCTGAAGTTTCAACACTCTTTCAATTACACGATGTGGTGAACATATTGGTTAGAGGTCCTTTGTCTTATATTAATGAGTCGATTTTTAGTTTTTTGAACTTTGGACAACGTTGCATGAATTTTTTTTAATATTCAGCATTGTCTTGACGTGAGAGGAAAAAAAGAAGTGATGACAAAAAGCTACAAAAAATTATTAAAGACACGAAAATAGCTTCTTATATACAATTTGTCTTCTTCTTCTTCTCTCTCTCTCTCTCTCTTGGTCTTTACTAAGTTTTTTCAACTTACTATTAGGTCTACATATTTTAGATATTTATGAATCCTCGCGTCCAGAAGAAAATCTTCCCAAATTTTTGACAAAAACTTTAAAAACAAAAGGTTCACTAGCCGCCATAAATACTCATTTTCTTAAAAATACTTATTTATGACGTCATTGTGGATTGTCAAAAGTTAACTTATAAAATTGTTACTTGATTATTTTCTTCAAATTCTGTACTTTTTTTTTTAACCGTCGAATCAAAAGTAATGGAGACCAAAGGCTTCATTTGTGCCAAATTTTAGCAAGCGCAAAAGAAATTAATCCTTTTGGCAAAATTTGGTACTGCACTTTTGCTCATTTCTTGATAGTGAAAATGGAAGGGAATTTGCTAAGCAAGTGGAGATGCTCTTTAATATATATAGACGCATTTTTTTTTCCCTTTCTCTTTACCAATATAAAATGATCCGTTGCTAGCCTGTCTTTTTAATTAGTTAATTGTATCGGAATCCGATCTCAAAAAATTAATGTTAACAAACCTAATTAATATACTTAAGTAGCTAGCTAGCTAGCTCTAGGTTGTTTTCCCATTTAATTTGCATTTGCCTCTTCATTCAAGAAACTCGGCATGTCAAAATAGCCCTAGTTTTCGAATTCGAGTTGATCCATCATGTAAATGTAACCTTACGTGCAAGAAAGTGAAGACATTCAAAAAAACGTCCGTTTTTCATAAAACCAAAAAAAAAAAAAAAAAACTAAAGACCCATTGTAGTAAGCTTGACTATATGTGCGTACACTTGCTGAAAAAAAGAAGAAGATGTAATTGATTATCACACTCTTCTTTTTTATCATTACAAATACATATACTCTTATTTGTATATGCACAGACGGAGTCAGGATTTTCGCGTAGAGGGCAAGCTATATTTCTGGATCGGGGGTGAGACTATATATTTTGATAAAAAAATTTATTTCCAATATAATAGTAGAACTTTTTTAAACCGTAGGGGAGGCGACTGCTCCTAGTAGCCCCTGGCTCCATCATATACTCCATGTTACTACTTGCATAAAATAAGAAAAGAAATAGAAGAAGAATATCAATATGTATACCTCTCCAAGAAGTAGGCGAAGGGGGCAATAACAACGGTGGCAAAGATTTGGCGGTATGCCACGTGGACAAATGGGTTCATTCCAGAATCCATGGCAAGCTTCGAGAGTATATTCATTCCGGCATACCCAACTTGTACAATCACCATTGTCAAGAATGGCAAGAAATCTCCTTCCATTTTCTTCAATCTAGCTCCCGACTACGTATATATATCTATCTTAATTCTACTACGTAGTGCTACTAATTTCTAAGAGCTTGACAAGGGAGAGAGATAGAGAGATGTATATATACATACATATATATAGAGAAAAGAAGAGGGAGCTGAGAGAGAGAGAGAGAGAGAGAGAGAGAGAGAGAGAGAGAGAGAAGAACAGAAGAGTGAAGAAAACAAAATGGGAAAAAGGTGTGCGAAAAACAAAAGTATGTGTGGGAGATTTCTTGTAACTCTCTCTCTTCCTAATTAAATCACACGACACGAGAGGAGAGCTGATGAATCCAACTGCATTAAAGTGCTTGCCTTTCAGTTAGTAATGCTGCTACTTCGGTGTTTGCCAGCTTTGGCCCTATTCATATACTTGTCGCAACCAAATTCCCATTCCTGCCACGTCCTTAATTGTGGACAAATTTCCCGTGGGGTCCGCACCTCTTGGCGGTGGTAGGACTACTGTCCAAAAAATCCGAGAACCGGTAAACCGAACTGAACCAAACCGGATCGAACCGTGCCTTTTGAATTGGTTCTACGGTTTAATGGTCAAGTTTTAGTCCTAAACAATTAAAAACAAGTAAATTTGGTTTGGTTACTTTTTTTTTTTATATATACGTATCATGCTATATCTGTACTAGGGGTGGCAAACGGGCGGGTTTGGGTCAAATTGGGTAAGTTGTTAGTGGGTTGGGTCTTTAATGGGTCATTGACCCATTTAGACCCATTAATTATGAGTCTAATTACCCATACCCAACCCAACCCATTTATTTAAAACCCAACCCGACCCGCCCATTAACCCAATTACATATATACTAAAATTTAAAATGACTAAAATACCAATGTATGCTGAAATGACCATATTACCCCTATAAATTTAAATAACTAAAATATTCATGTACACTAAAATTACCAAATTACCCCTGTCGAAAATGGATTTTGACAGAAGAAGAGCCCGTTCGGGATTTCGAAGCTATTATCCAAGATTCAACTATTTATAATCTCCGTTCCGTACCAAACGAACCCAAAGCGACATGCAAAAGCGACCCTACTTAGATGAGTTCAAGCAATAATCAATCATCTAGCTGTAGCATTAGCAGAGAAGAACATACCCAAATTGAAGGGAAGAATAGACCCAAACTAATACCTTGTCAATTCTTTGAAACGTAGTTTACATGTAAAGTATGAATTAAGTAATGAACGAGTAGAAGATTTCCTAATTAAGGTTTTACTCGGACCCAATTTTTTCCTCGGTAAAGAATAATACCCCTTTAGCACTTGTTAGAGAAAACGATAAATGGACAAGAATGTATATATATGCATACATTCAACAAGCCAAATGCTTGTCAGTCGAGAAGGGCTAACCCCGGCCCGATCGGAAAAGAGAAGGACAAAAAATTGGCTTATTTTTGTCTTCATTTAAAAAATTTAGGTTTCGATCGTAATTTTTTTTACTTTTTCCTCCTGTTATGTCGAAGCAATAATCCACAAAAAATTAACGAAAAACAAACAAATGCGAAAAAAATTGAATAAGGACAAAAAATTAAGCCACGAACAAGCCGGCTTTCCATTCAAAACTAGCTCGTTGCGAGATGTTTATATCTTTTTTTTTGTCTTTATTCAATTTTTTGCTTTTTAGATTTTTCTCGTCATGACAAAACAATAATCCCAAAAATTAACAAATGCAAAAAAAAATTACTATCCACATGGACTCTTTTAGCTGAACAAGGGAGAGAGAGAAATTAGGAAGGAGAGAGAGAGAGAGAGAAATTAGGGGGGGGGAGAGAGAGAGAGAGAGAGGGGCCCATGAAGTTTGGGTTTGCACTAGTCAGGAATAAATAGGCAGGTTGGGTTTTTGGGGGTGGAGCCCACAAATAAAAAAATTAGCGTGAAACCCAAAACCCTAGCAAGTAGCCCAATGCACGTCCCAATGTCACAATTGGTGGGTTACTTTCATGACCCATTGGGTCATTTAAGTTGACCCAATTGATACCCAATAAAGACCCAACTAATAATGGGTTAGCTGGGTTTGGACCCATTCTTACCCAACTAATAAATGGGTTGGGTTGGGTTTATTTTTTAGTTGATGGGTCTGGGTTTGTTAATGGGTCTGGGTTCAATTTGCCACCCCTAATCTGTACCTACTTTACCTATTTTGTTAGTTTATGCAATCTCTTTTGGTGAGCCGTTTAATGGTGATAGTGTATGAACTATTTTGTACTAATTTTGGCTCTAAGACTTGTAGTGCTAGTGACGTTGCGGGCTATTTTATGAACAATTTTGCAATTATATTTTTCAATACATATTTTATGGAAATATTTGGATGCTAATTGGGTCAAACCGAAACCGAACTGGTATGGCAGTTAGGTTATGATTAGGTTTTATATTTATAATGGTTAGGTTTCGATTCTCATTTTTTTGGAACCGTTAGAAATGGTTTGCATGGTTACTGGATTCTTATGGAACCAGACCAATCCGGACCATAGACCCCTAGGCAGTGGTTTGTAAATAAAAATGGATAACCGTTTCAATTACTATCACTTGTGGGGTTCCCAATTATATTCGGAAGAAAGTTCTGTATGGATCCCAAAGAAACTGATAGTACCTAAGAGGTTTTGAACCTGACTCCTTAGAAGGAAGCAACCCCTAAGTCAGCTATATTCAAAAATTACCGAGAGCTTAATTTGTCGAGACATGTGGGTGAGGTTTTGCCTCTTGATTTCAAGTTCAAATCTATTGAGTGTTGTAGATAATTTGGGGTCACTTCATCTGGAGATAGTCGAGCTTTACTCCGGTTTTAAATCTAAACTATGTTATCTATATTTTTTCCGAATTTTTTTTTATAATATAATATAGTACTTTTTCTTAATTTGAGTGCAACTTATAATAAGCTAAAATAGTATTGGGGCGTCAAGGATTTATTTTTCGATACAATATCACGTAATGGGAGAGTTACAGCAAAAGAGCTGATACAATTAATAACGGAACAGAATATCATGTCATGTGAGGTTTAATTTGTACTAACAATTAAATTAAGCTCACTACACAAATTAAAGGTCCAAGAAATAAACCATACGGGCAACTATACAGGAGATCGAGCTAGTAATATCCATTAATTATTGTCTGCGACAATATTAATTAAACCACTCGCTAGCTAGAGACCGTACAAGAGTGGCAAAAAACTAGGGCGTCCAAGAATTTGTGACGCAGAAAGTATGAATTATTGAAGGGTAATATTAGTCCCGTGTAAAAAAATCTAATTAGCATCGCTTGATTGATAAGAAAATAAACAGGAAATTAACAAATTACTTAATGAAATATTACCCTACTCGATCGGACGTCTAAATGAAATTCATTTGTGTACACTATAAGTAATAACGTACGTGGGGATGTGCTTAATTGCCACATTGGAAGTCCGTACAAGAAACTATTGCGAAGAAATGTGCATATACTGTATATAGGAGTATATGATTGTTGAGTTATTTAAGCATGTTTGCTAATTAACGATACTAGAATAATCAATTAAAGACGGAACTAGCACTTAATTGGCTCCCCTTTGAAAATTTCAGTAATTACCAAGAACCTTTTTTGTAACTACTGGAGTAGTAAAATTTTACATGCTTGGCCTCCCGTTTTATTAATCGTTTATCGTTTGTTAGGAGCACGTGCAGATAAGGTTTTGTATTACCATTACCATTACCACTATATATATATATATATATTCTGGGCCGGGGGACTCACCCTAAGCAGGCTAACTCAAGTAGCTAGAACCTGATGATAACTTCAAACAATGGGATTTTAGTTCAGCGATCATAAAAATGTATTCCCTCCGTCCCTTTTTAAGTGTCCTGCTTCGTAACTCCAACTTATTAAAAAAACATCATCATTATACCTTTCACATCAACTTTTTCCTTCACTTTCCCTCTTACCCATCATCATTACATTTTTACTCACTAACTTTTCAAAATGGAATATACTTTTAGGGACAAAATAGATAATGCACCAACTTTTACCTACTAACTTTACAAAATGAACACTTATTAAGGAACAGCCCAAAATGAAATATTGGACTCTAAATAAGGGACGGAGGGAATACTAAAGTTTGTTTACCAAACGTTATACTCCCTCCAGAGGCAGCTCTATGTGTTGTATTCTATGGTCAACTGAATACATACCCAAACAAATTTTATTTGCTTAGAGTACATGTAAAAATTATGGCTAGTCTTTTTTTAACACCCAACTCAAATATCAATTGTAACGACTCCGATTTTTAGTAAGTAAAAATTTCGTTAAATATTTGAATTAATTTATAAAATTCATTTTCTTGGCTAGGAATCCTATCTTTCATAGGATAATTTGATTCCAACCAATTAGTTAGCCAAACCAATTGGATTCTAAGCTTAGTTAAACCTCCCTAACCATTTTTGAACCTTCCAAACCTTTTTTAAACTCTAGTTTTTCCTAGAAAGTCTACCTCACTCATTAAAAGACTATTTCACACATTTTAGAAACCTTTAATCATAATTTTCATTGAATGGTCTCTTCAATGTAAGTCATCATTACTTCCTTTCTCCTTTCTACAAGTAACCTTTGCATGCATGTACATATATATATCACCCTAAAATTTCCTAGAAATGCTACTTTGAAGCCTTATTCATTCTTTTACATTGCCAAGTCATTTTCAAAAGCCAAAGCCAACCCTTTAATTATTTCACCTTCAATTGACTTGTCATTTTCCCCACTCATGACAATTAAACCCATCATTATACTTTCTTAGTCAAATCACTTTCCTAGAAAGTGCATTGTTCTTTCTCTCCATTAAAAGGTCACTTTCAAGGAGATATTTCTTCCAAACCATCCTTGAACCACATGAACCATTCCTAAACCCAGATGAACCTTTTCAACCATCTTTGAACCACATGAACCATTTGAAACCCTAGTTGAACCTTTTCAACCTAAGGAAATAATCATTTTGCTTCCATAAGTAATATTCCTAGACTTGTCATGCATGCAAGCCTAGAAATATTATGCTTGAACCTAATTACTCTTCAAGAATAACTTTCCCTGATTTTTAGGTGTTCATGCATGCAAACCTAGACTGAAACCTAGAACAATAAAAAAGAAAGAGAAAGAGAAAGGGGAAATTTTCTTCTTTCTTGCAAGCAAACCCTCCTAGACAAGACATGGCCAAAACCCTTCATGATAGCCTAGAAACCTTCCAACTTTTATCTTACTTGACCAACTAAGCTAACCTAAGCCTTCAAGCAACCTTAGCCATGATTTCCTAGCCTTTATGTTTAAAGTTAATAAGTAGCATAGCCATCATTTTTACTTTGTGTGCAAGACTAACCAATTAGGATAATAAGAACCTAGAAAGTAACTTAAAGGTTACCTTAGAAAGCCATGATTCTTGTGTGCAAGACTTGCCAAAGTAGGTCTTAATTACCTAAGTTTTAGCCTTAAACCCTTCATGAATGCCTAAGGTTAACCTAGAAAGCCAAAGGCAAGACTATGCCATGATAAAATGTGAGATTAGACAACACATGAGGCAAACAAATCAAGAGAGAGAGAGAGAGATTCAGCATAGGAAGAGAGAGAGAGAGGGGCTTCATTTTTCCTATAAATAGGACCCTTGTCCAAGCTTCCAACTCACACCTTCAATCTTCCAACTTCTCTTTCTAGAAACCATGTGTTTGTTCTTTGTTCTTACTTTGTTCTTGGTGTTCTTGAGTTCTTCAAGAAACTCAATCCAAGGCCGCCACCAAACCACCACTCGACCACTCTCTCGATCCAAAAAGTTTAGTAGTTTAGTCTAAATTTAGTTTTGAGAGAAAAAGAAAGTCTTTTCTTTCCTCTTTCGAAGCTACCGTAAGCTTACCGTAAGAAATCACTTTGTTTGATAGCCACATTCACCTTCTGTAAGCTGACGTACTTCCTTTTCCGTAGCCATACCATCCGCCAAGAAGAACGGTAGATTTCTCGTACTCACTATCTCTAAATATAAAAAAAAAAAAAAGAGTTATATTTATATTTTTGTGATTAAAAATGCCTGTTAAGATAAAGTACTAGAAATAGTTAGCAAACTTATTTTTACCAAAATTTTGAAATGAAATATGATCATGCTGAATATCTCGGCTTTTGTTATGGAAAATATATGTTGTTTTGAACTTCCCAAAAAAATTTTCACGCCCTCGATTTTCAACATAATAATAATAAAATTCTCACAGATTTTCAACATAATAATAATAAAATTCTCACACAGATACATACGATAATCCCCCCAAAAAAATTTCATTTTCCCGTTCACTTTCAGAGGTTCCAAGCATTTCAAAATATTACATCACTAGTGCTTACCCGTGCCTACGGCACTACGCACTCCGGTTGGAATTGTCCGTGCATACAGCACTTGCTAGCTAATGGCTCGAACATTAGTGTGTATTATGTGATCCTATTCTTAGTGGCACGAAAAAGAATTATCCGTGCTTATGGCACTCCTCCAACTATACATTTAAGCTAGCTACAAAGAACTATTAATTTGCTTATGGAATTCCAGTAAATACCAAGTACAAAATTTTCTAATACAGTTTAACAATTTAACCCGCTTCGAACCTCACTGCCTACCTTATGAAGGAGAGTGTGTCTACACGTGTGTTGAAGGTATATAAATAATAAAGTTTAAAAAAAAGGTCATAAAGGGACAACAATTCAGGATGATCATGACACAAGAACACAATAAGCTGAATATATGAGATCGAATATCAAAAAAAGTTTTGTCCAGTGAAACACAATAATCATTATTTCTTGGTTGGCCAGTGGGAAAAAAATTCCTCGCCTCATGGGATTGTATACTGCAACTCTGCAAGTAATGAATGAGACTTGTCCCGATCAACCAACCAACTCCCTCCTTGCAATTACGAACCAACCAAACGAAACCAAATACAGTTCAAAAAAAAAAAAAATGAAACCAAATCAACAAAACCCTAAAATACAGTTTTAAAAAAAAAAACCCAAATCAACCACAAAACCTCACTGCCTATGGAATTCCAGTAAATACCAAGTACAAAATTTTCTAATACAGTTTAACAATTTAACCCGCTTCGAACCTCACTGCCTACCTTATGAAGGAGAGTGTGTCTACACGTGTGTTGAAGGTATATAAATAATAAAGTTTAAAAAAAAGGTCATAAAGGGACAACAATTCAGGATGATCATGACACAAGAACACAATAAGCTGAATATATGAGATCGAATATCAAAAAAAGTTTTGTCCAGTGGAACACAATAATCATTATTTCTTGGTTGGCCAGTGGGAAAAAAATTCCTCGCCTCATGGGATTGTATACTGCAACTCTGCAAGTAATGAATGAGACTTGCCCCGATCAACCAACCAACTCCATCCTTGCAATTACGAACCAACCAAACGAAACCAAATACAGTTCAAAAAAAAAAAACGAAACCAAATCAACAAAACCCTAAAATACAGTTTTAAAAAAAAAAAACCCAAATCAACCACAAAACCGAGAGATCAATGAATTAAGTTACCGAGATGAAGAACCAGAGTGAATCGTAGTTGCCGTAGAACGCCGCGAACAGGGGTGTCAATTTGCCGTTTGGAGCGGAAAAAAATTTGCCGCATTTTTTTTTTGATCCGGAAATCTGTAGCTTGATATGGCTTCATTAATGCGATGTCAGCTTATTATGGAAAGTTGTAATTGGTATCTGGACCGTTGGATTTGTTTGTATGAGTAGATAAAACTTGTGTGAGGGAGAAATCTGAGCCATTGAAAAGGAATATTCTTTAGGAATATTCCTAAACACCCTTCTGTTTTATTATATAGATTGGCACATCGGCCCAAAATAGCATCAGTATTCACTAATAGAAAGTTTGGAATTTACAACTATTCTTCAGAACCGAAAAGTACTCAAGGTTACAATCACATCTCCTAAAAATAAAATTTATAAGAGACGAGAAAGTGGCTCTTCAAGGTTTTCTTTCAAAAGTTTGTCCATACATGAACGCCAAGCACTCCATGCTATCATCCTTGTTTAGTACCTGAAAATTGAAGGGTTGAGCTACACTAACCCAGTAGAAAAGTCTACGCAAACTTTATATGCAAATGAAATGGGAGATGCCGATGAGACACAAACTTTCGGATAACAATGGAGCATAGATAAGACACAAGCACTATATCAGAAATGATGAACTCAATGAATACTTTACTCTTGTCAATTGACTTATTATTATCTTTCGAATCTCTTCTTACACAAGTCTCAATCTGCCCATATCCGGTAAACGTGATTTACATTCCAACAACTTAGTATCCCATATATTCCCCATAGGTCTTAGATAAGCACACAAGAAATTCTTCACCCACTATCACACTACAAGATAGATCTAGAGACATTCTGGGCTTTAGGACCCCGTATACCCGGTCTACATTCCGGGTGATCATGACCCCGTACGCCCAATTCTCATTCCGGGTTATCGGGACCCCGTATATCCGATTCACGTTCCGGGTGCTCGGGACCCCGCATATCCAAATCATACATTTGGTTCCCAACTTCAAGTTCAAAAGATATCAACTTTTACACTACATGTTTCTCGTTTCATCGAATAGCTATCCTTTATATCATCTTATTCTTCACTTGTTCATAGACCGTCATTAATTCCTCTTTAGGCAGCCAACTAACCTCTCACTTCAAGTTAAACTCATACCCCACGCATCAACTGTTCACTGCGGTTTTCAATTCATTTTAGGCGGTAATGTATCACATTGTATCCGTAGTCCGTTCATGTCATTCCGTTGATTCGAGTTTTCCAAACAATTAACTCAACAAGCTCATTTAAGTCCATCGGATACCACTCTAAGGTGAGACAAGTAATACTCTCCAAAACACTTGAAAGAATGTGCAAATAAACCCATTAGAGTCGATGAGAGGCTTCAGAATGTAATTTGGAAGATGTAGGAAAAGCAGCTCACAGATACTGTAGCAGCCCAATGATACTGCAGCGGCTCAATTACCTACCGGTAGGTGAATGAATCCTATCGGTAGAAGAGGAGAATTCTGCACTTGACCTACCGGTAGGTGGAAGTTCCTACCGGTAGAAACTGGAAACAGAAAGGCCAACATTTGAACGAAACAACTTTGTACTTGACCTACCGGTAGGTGGAAACCTACTGGTAGGAGGATGAATACGTTGAGCAGCTCAAACACCTACCGGTAGGAGGATGAATACGTTGAGCAGCTTTTGAGCTGCTGCTGTACGTTTGAGCTGGTTATGAAGGAATTTCCAATTGTCCTACCGGTAGAAGAAAAGTTCCTACCAGTAGGGAGAGTAACTTACAGATGATTTTCGATGAAAAATTTTAGGTTTCGATCCAATCTCAATGACAACCAATACAAACTCGAATAAGGCATAAAAACACTCAAATAACATATAAAGAGAGGTAGAATTCCCTACCTCGAGTATCCAAGCCGAAATCGAAGAGACTAAGCAAGCCCTAGCTTCCGGAGTCCAAACCGAGCCAAATACACCAAACCGAGCTCTATCAAACGCGATACGAGCCCGAATACGCAAGTAGAAGATGGAATGGAGGTTGATTGTTATGGGTTTTGAATTTGGAGGTGAGTTTTTGGGAGATGGTGAGAGATGGAGAGAGAGCCGAGAGAGATCGAGAGTGAGAGACCGAGAGATAGAGAATGGGAATTATTTTCCCCTGGACACACACATATATGCACACATGCACTATATCACACAAACACCCATATTTTCCAAACTTTTGCACATTTAACCTCCACATTCACATTCACGTCGTTTTCCACCATTTTTCCTCAACTACAAACATTAAAATTAATGCCTTGTTCTCTTTGCAATTCAAAAAGAATTTTTCAAAAAATTTCCCCTAGATTCCCCCTACTTTTAACATTTCTCTCTCTATCTCTCTCCATTTATTACCCCTACTATTTTTCAAAAAAAATTTCAAAATTCAATCCAAACACAACATAAATAAAGAAATTTACGGGTCTCTACATTCTACCCCCTTAAAGAAATTTCGTCCCGAAATTTACCAAGACAGGGCCAACCAAACCAAGTATTATATAAATACACAAAACTACAACAACTATCATTATGCCGCAGTTCAATAATCATGAAAGTGCTACGTCAAAACTCATATCAATCAACTAAAACAAATGCAGATATTACTTTTAAACTTCATCCCTCTTTTCCCACATGAATTCGCACTATCGGCATCGTCTTACCCCTCCAAAACTAAATTACGCGAATCAAGGTTACGTATCGGTTTCTTACCATAGGACACGTCGGCTTCTAATTCAACTTCAGACCTCTCTAACACATGCAATGTATTCATTTCGTACCTCCTCAATCTCCGTATGCATAACGCATCATATATATATTGAAAAGTTTAGGCGGCAACGTCAAACGGTACACAGCTTCCAAGCTTTCTTCTGTTACGAAATTCCTATATACAATTATCTATCTCACCATAGAGATCTTACCTCCTAAGTGTAACCCGATAATCCATTTGACTTCCCGAGACTTCCATCTAGAAGGTGCGGTGATCAAGCGCCTCTTCCAACTGGATTTCATCGGTTGTCGCCTGGTTATCCAAAAGACACGCGCCGAATCCAATACTCAACCTCTCTTTCTAGCGGTGAACGCTTCCTATTCTTCCCAAGATGAGACAAGCTTCAATGCAGTGGTACTTTACGAAATACATGAATCTTCCCACCTCGAGTGACATTAAGTGACGATGACAGTCAACACAATTTTTTTTTCTCAAACGAGACAAACGAGCTCCAAACTCAAACAAAACTAATCATGTATACGAGGACGGTAGTAAGATACCCAATTCTAAAGGACGCATGAGATCTTTAGAGTGGTTAGACAACAAACTCATTGTACAACCCATGATAATTCAAGGAATCTTAAAACAACTAGTCATAATTTTACTGAGGACGAACACAAAATCATGAGACAGATCCCTAGTAATCCAACTCATACAAGGTTGAAAATTGGTCCAATACCAAATTTGAGCAATACTTCTAACAAATTGAGACTGAGCGTTACAGATTGAACCATCACATGCCTTCCAAGTTGAGGAACCACAACAGAGTTGAATGAAACCGAGGACAACTATCACAAGTGATTTTGAATTGAACGGAACCAACAAATAGATATCGAGAAATATGCCACCTCAAGATTTGGCTCAGATTCCGACATGAGAGTTTGTGTAGGATGATACATTCCAACAAATAAACTGGTAGCTGCAACAAGGAAACTCAAACCGATTAAATAGATCTAGGCTAACAAACAGATACAAGGTGGATATAGGCAACAATAGCGACAAGTCCGAATTTAACGACACCAAAGAATTTGTATATCATAAAGTATGTGACCGCAAATTGGGTTTAATAGATTAAAATGGCAACACAAGGACTTACGCAGAATAACAGTGGCAGACGAACAAACTAATAGTCGCCACAGAGGGATCTCAACCGACCAATGAAAACTTATCCCAAGTAGAATAATGTCAGAATAAAACTTCGAATAGAATACAGGAAATAGTCACCAATAGTAATAGCAAGTGTGTCATGGGTGCTTCGTCACAAGATTTCGAATATTCCTAAGAAAAGCTAAGAATGGATTGTGTGATAATTAACTTATATGTCAAGAACTATAACAGGTTAACGGTACGACAAACTTCACGGAAAACTAATTACGATGCAACTCTAACAAAATTTCAATTAGGCCAACGAAATAGGGTAGTAAAAGAAGCAACTCTTACAGAACCACATCCAAAATAGAACCAATATCATATGTGTAACCAATCTCTTCCTAAGATCTAATCAAACCTCGCCATACGCAAAATAAGAACGTCAATGAGAAAACAACAGTCTGGAATGACTAACTCACAATCTCGCAAAGGCTATCTAGGGGTGTTACTCAATAGATATAAGTGGACTAAAATCCTTGGGGCTTAATCTCAAATCACAACAAAAGATGCAAATATGGACGAATGAGATGTTCTCGAATTGAGAAAAATCCTAACGAGGGAATTAAATAAGAGAAATGTACCGCACGCAACCAGGATCTCCGAATCCTGAGAAGTGGCATGACTCACCCTTGCTCAACACGTGACCCTTGACCCGAAGTAAACTAGGGAAACTGCGATTGTTGTCGATTATAACTTTGCCCAGGCCTCGACCGTTGTGCTGAACCCGACTCACTATACTCCTTTGTTCTCTGAGACACTTTCTAGCAAGATGATCAAGCTCACCACAAATGAAACAAGACTTCTGTTGTTGTGAACACTAAGCACGAAAATGACCTGGCTGACCACACATGTGACACACAATTTGTGGCTTGAATGAAGCTCCGTATGACCCTGAAGGAGCAGACAATTCAGAACTTTGCTGAACTTGTGATGGTTTCCTTTGTCTCTCCCTCCCTTGGCTCCCAAAACTCCCCGAAGGCAAACTTACATTAGCGGTCGATGGCCTAGGTTCCCACACTTCCACATTTCCCTGCGTGCCTATCGGAATCTCCGCACTCCTCGCACACTCGACAATCTCGGAAAACTTCCCAATACGTTGACTTACTACTAAAGGCTTGAAAGATGAATGCAACCCCTTCTCAAAGCGCCTACACTTCCTTTCCGCCGTCGCTACCAATTATGGTGCAAAACGTGATAAAGATTGAAATCTCCGGGCATACTCAGACACGGTCATATTCTCTTGCTCTAACCTCTCGAATTGGTTCCTCAACTGCTCGCGATATGTTTCTGGAAAATATTAATTTTTGAAAAGTTTCTCGAACTCAGCCCAAGTCAGGTTTTCTACATTCGGCTCGTTCGCTTGAGCCGCGGTCTTGGCCGCTCTCCTCGCATCTTTCCTCGATTCCAAGACAGACTCCCACAACTCATTTGCCTCCCTGGTAAGTTGGACAGCCACGATATTCACTCGCAAGTCATCTTTCGTAATCTTGAGAGCTCTAAAGAGTTTGCAAATTTGTGCTAGCCAGTGATCGGCTACCAGAGGGTCACTACTAGCCCCATCCAACGTTGGTGGATTCCTACGGCTAAACTCTCGCATTGCTTCCATAGCTCGGTCATTCGTGTTAGCCCTAAGTGCTGGATTCAGAAGGTTCAACGCTGCAAGTGCCGCTGCAATCTCCCTAGCTAGGTTATTCTCACGTCTCGGAGGCATCGTGCTACAAGAATATATGGCAGAAAATAGTCAACAACAAGAACATCGCTAAGGTCAAGCCTCCAATTTTCCCTGAACGCGGGTCAACAACTTTACAACATTCTATGTCAATGGAAATGCAATGCCACATAGTTCTACAAATGTCAGTCATGCAAGCACACACATGTCATGCGGAAAACAGTGATATTTTGAACCCATAAGACTAACGTCTTCCCACGGTCTCTAGGTGTTCTAAACCTATGCTCTGATACCAAGTTGTCACGCCCTCGATTTTCAACATAATAATAATAAAATTCTCACACAGATACATACGATAATCCCAAAAAAAAAAAAATTCATTTTCCCGTTCGCTTTCAGAGGTTCCAAGCATTTCAAAATATTACATCATTGGCACATCGGTCCAAAATAGCATCAATATTCACTAATAGAAAGTTTGGAATTTACCACTATTCTTCAAAAGCGAAAAGTACTCAAGGTTACAATCACATCTCCCAAAAATAAAATTTATAAGAGACGAGAAAGTGGCTCTTCAAGGTTTTCTTTTAACAGTTTGTCCATACATGAACGCCAAGCACTCCATGCTATCATCCTTGTTTAGTACCTGAAAATTGAAGGGTTGAGCTACACTAGCGCAGTAGAAAAGTCTACGCAAACTCTATATGCAAATGAAATGAGAGATGCCAATGAGACACAAAATTTCGGATAACAATGGAGCATAGATAAGACACAAGCACTATATCAGAAATGATGAACTCAATGAATACTTTACTCTTGTCAATCAACTTATTATTATCTTTCGAATCCCTTCTTACACAAGTCTCAATCTGCCCATATCCGATAAACGTGATTTGCATTCCAACAACTTAGTATCCCATATATTCCCCGTAGGTCTTAGATAAGCACACAAGAAATTCTTCACCCAATATCACACTACAGGATAGATCTAGAGACATTCCGGGCTTTAGGACCTGGTATACCCAATCTACATTCCGGGTGATCATGACCCCGCACGCCCAATTCTCATTCCGGGTTCTCGGGACCCCGTATATCCAATTCACGTTCCGGGTGCTCGGGACCCCGTATATCCAAATCATACATTTGGTTCCCAACTTCAAGTTCAAAAGATATCAACTTTTACACTACATATTTCTCGTTTCATCGAATAGCTATCCTTTATATCATCTTATTCTTCACTTGTTGATAGACCGTCATTAATTCCCCTTTAGGTAGCCAACTAACCTCTCACTTCAAGTTAAACTCATACCCCATGCATCAACTGTTCACTGCGGTTTTCAATTCATTTTAGGCGGTAAGGTATCACATTGTATCCGTAGTCCGTTCACATCATTCCGTTGATTCGAGTTTTCCTAACAATTAACTCAACAAGCTCATTTTAGTCCATCGGATACCACTCTAAGGTGAGCCAAGTAATACTATCCAAAACACTTGAAAGAATGTGTAAACAAACCCATTAGAGTTGATGAGAGGCTTCAAAATGTAATTTGAAAGATGTAGGAAAAGCAGCTCACAGATACTGCAGCAGCTCAATTACCTACCGATAGGTGAATGAGTCCTACCGGTAGAAGAGGAGAATTCTGCACTTGACCTACCGGTAGGAGTGCGAAGTTCCTACCGGTAGAAACTGGAAACAGAAAGTAGGTGGAATTTCCTACCGGTAGGAGGATGAATACGTTGAGCAGCTTTTGAGCTACTGCTGTACGTTTGAGCTAGTTATGAAGGAATTTCTCAATTGTCCTACCGGTAGAAGAAAAGTTCCTACCGGTAGGGAGAGTAACTTACAGACGATTTTCGACGGAAAATTTCAGGTTTCGATCCAATCTCAATAACAACCAATACAAACTCGAATAAGGCATAAAAACACTCAAATAACATATAAAGAGAGGTAGAATTCCCTACCTCGAATATCCAAGCCGAAATCGAAGAGACTAAGCAAGCCCTAGCTTCCGGAGTCCAAATCGAGTCAAATACACCAAACCGAGCTCTATCAAACGCGATACGAGCCCAAATACGCAAGTAGAAAATGGAATGGAGGTTTATTGTTATGGGTTTTGAATTTGGAGGTGAGTTTTTGGGAGATGGAGAAAGAGCTGAGAGAGATCGAGAGTGAGAGACCGAGAGATAGAGAATGGGAATTATTTTCCCCTGGACACACACATATATGCACACATGCACTATATCACACAAACACCCATATTTTCTAAACTTTTGCACATTTAACCTCCACATTCACATTCACGTCGTTTTCCACCTTTTTTTCTCAACTACAAACATTAAAATTAAATAAAGAAATTTACGGGTCTCTACAAAAATAGAAAGAACGGATTTTTAAAATGTAAGAAATAATAGTTTAATTGGTAGTATGTTCCCTTGAACCTTATTTGAGATGGTTATGAGCATGTATACATGTTTTTAGTTCTTAATTTACTTGTCTTAATATTGAGTTATGTGCATATCTTGTTGAATTTATAGACTAGTCAATGAATTAAGCATGAAAAATACCATAGAGTTGGATGATCTAGTTATTTTAATTATTCTAATTTAGTTTCAAGATTACGATCAATGATGCATATTTACGAGACACCGTATATAGTGTTCTTATGTGGAAAGTCCGACTGCGGAGTTCTTGCATGAAAATGAGACACGAAAATCGAGGAAGTTTAGAAACATGACACGTAGGGTGTTGATAATAAAAAGACGTGTTTTAAAAAGGAAATATTTTTGAAACCACAATGTGGCTGGACTTAGTAGCCCATTGTGTGGTGTGTGTGTGCCAATGGGAACCCGGGATGACGAAACCATTGTGAGGATACTCGGGAGATCGGAACGGCGAAACCGAGTTGGGTGTGTGGCTTGGTTATCAATGGAGAGGAGCCAATGCAAATTGTGTGTCAATGGGAACCTGGAACGACGGAACCATTGTGAGGATACTCGGGAGACCGGAATGGCGGAACCGAGGTTGGGTGTGTAAAAATTTTGGAAATATTTTTGAAACCACAATTTTGTGTGTGTGTGTGTGTGCGCGCGCGCGCGCCAATGGGAACCCGGGACGGTGAAACCATTGTGAGGATACTCGGGAGACCGGAATGGCGGAACTGATGTTGGGTGTGTAAAAACGATTTTGGAAATGTTTTTGAAACCACAATTTGTGTGTGTGTGTGTGTGTGTGCCAACAGAAACCCGGAACAACGGAACCATTGTGAGGATACTCAGGAGCCCGGGACAGCGGAACCGATGTTGGGTGTGTAAAAACAATTTTGGAAATGTTAATTTGGAAAATATTAAGTGAAAATGGTGACACGGTCTACGAAACGTTGCGTAGGAGAAACTCAGATTACACGGATACTGACGCTAGTTAAATAGTGAATATGCATGTGTTATTGTTATTCTCTGAATTGAAAGCTGTTGAATGCATACGTGTTATTGATATGTTATCACAGATTATTTACCTGCTATAGTATGTTGCTCCTATGCCCTATTGTTTATAATTATGGGTTAGCGGGTATGAGATTATTCTTCTGAGCTTTTGTAGCTCACGGTGTTACCTTTAATGACCCTGACATATTATACTGGGGGCGACGCTGGTATAATGTGTTTGACTTTGTAGATGTGCAGGGTGAGCTCTACACCTTGGAGGCTTTCGGGGCCGAGGAGCTGGCTAGGATGGAAGAGCAGGTAGAGCAGTAGATAGGAACCCTAGTTTCCCTCCCTTTGTTGAATAAATGTACTATTGTGAGAATTAGACTGTAATAATGAGCCAGACTCTATTTAGATTTTCAATAAAAATGTTTAATTAACGTTCCCAAAAATCAGGGCGTTACATCAATGAACACCAAATTCTAATAGTCTTGAACACGTAAGCCAAAAGAATTGAACACCAACCCAAAATCAATTGAACATCAATCAAAACCCAATTACAGCCCATCAATAAAACTAGGAGAACAAACGGCTTATGTAGTCATACGTGCATTATGCATACAACATACTATATTACCATCTCTAGTCTAGTATACATACCGTCATTCTGTTTGGTGTAAGCATTATGTTATGCGTTCTCTTTCCATCTTTATTGTCGATGGTCTAAATGTGCTAATTTCGCATTCACGACAATAACTACATTATTATTATTATTTTGTCTAGTTAGCTTATAGAATTATGGACAAAGCTTTAAAAAAATTCAACTACATTGCAAACCCTATTAACTTGAACAATATTCCTTCGAATTTGAGACAACCACAGAAAATCTCCTCACGTCATCCTAAAGAATAACATGTTTTCGAGAAGGTCAGCCCCACTCGCTACAATTTCTTTCAAAAGGGATTTAGTAGATTGATACCTCGGTTAAACGTTGACACAAATTATGAGAACTCATCTAGGATAATTGTAAAATTTTACCCCCTCCATTCTCGGAACACTGTCGACTACGCAATACCATAACTTTCAAAAATAGTATGTATTTTTAAGTTCTCATTTTGCCTCGTAGTTATTTTTTAAAAAATAAAGGTTATGTTTTTTGACCGCACTATTTATACAACTATATGAGATTTTGTACATATATTATTGATTAATAGATTAGCTAGTAGAGTTAAGGTAATTTTTGAATACCCTATTACAAATTCCTGGAGCCACCACTGACTCCCTCTATCCTTCTTTTAGAGTCCAATTTTTTATTTTGGGTTGTCCCTTAATAAGTGTCCAATTTGTAAAGTTAGTGGGTAAAATTTGGTGTATTTTCCATTGGCTAGTGATTTTGCCACACCCTTTTTTGTTATTTCCACACCCCTGCAAGTGTATTTTTTGGTGCAAAAATACACTTGCAGGGTGTGGCAATATCATTTCCCTTTCCATTTTATCTCTAAAAGTATATTCTATTTTGAAAAGTTAGTGAATAAAAGTGTAATGATGATATCTTCATAGAGGGTAAGTATGGAAAGTGAAGGTAAAAGTTGATGTGAAATGTGTAATGATGATATCTCCTTAATAAGTTGGAGTTACGAAGCTGGACAATTAAAAAGAGACAGAGCGAGTATAATATTTTTTTTTATACTTATTTTGGTTGAAAACTTATCAAGCATAATCTATTTTGTTTTATTGAGGTACTTGATCTATTTAGAAATTGAAGTGAATTTTCATTTACCCTTGACTTGTACAACTAATCCAATTAATAAATGCATACAACATGAAAGAAAAATTAAATAATTACATGCAAGAAAATATATAAAATGTTACGTACTGTATTTTTTTAACTAGAAGGTTCGCTTGAACCCTGAAAGCATAGTGGAACTGCCCCTGACTTCAAAGTTGTCATGTTTGAGTTTTAATAGGAAGATCAATAGTTAACTATCTTCATTAATTTCTTAGTGTCTCTTGAAACTGTTACTCCAAGACTTGTAACCAAATAACTTCCTCAACAAAAATCAGAAAACCCACCCTATGCCTAGAGACAAAGGGGTCGTTTGGCATTTTAATTAAGCAAGAAAGGTTTTTTTGTCCTTATTCAAAAAAAAATTTGTATTGTTAATTTTTTGTCGAATTTTTGAGGATTATTACTAATTAATGACGAGACGAATCCGAAAAGTAAAAAATTACGATTAAAATCTAATTTTTTAATAAAGACAAAAATAAGCCAATAAACCAATTTTTTCGTCTTTATTAAAATATAGATTTTGATCATAATTTTTTACTTTTTAGATTTTTCTCGTCATGAAGAAGCAATAATCTATCCTCAAAAAATTAACAAAAAACTAACAAATGCGAATTTTTTTTTTTGAATAATAACAAAAAAGCTTTCTGGCTTAATTAAAATGCCAAATGACCCCAAAGTGAGGGACTATACCATGTTCAGGCTAAGTTCCGCTAAGTATTTTTTTAGAATTTTTGGGCTTTTTCTTATTTTATCCTTATTTAAAAAAAAATTGCATTTGTTAATTTTGCACATAAGGGCTTTATTGAGTTTTATTTTGGATATTTTTAAAAATATCTAGGTATAAGTCATAATTTTTTAATTTTCTGATTCGTCTTGACGAGACGAATTAATAATCCACAAAAGTTGGGTTTTTTTTGAACTTTATCTTGAATATTTCTAAAAAGTATTGGGTAAAAGTCACAATTTATTTACTTTTCCGATTCGTCTTGACGAGACGAATCAATAATCCACAAAAGTTAGGCATAAAACTAACAAACACGGGAAAAAAATTGAATAAGGACAAAATATGAAGAAAAAAAAACCCAAAATTTTAGCGGAACTTAGCTCAATAATTTTCACGTGTGAACAAAAAACAATGTTAACTTCAACGTACAAAACACCACTTAATTGAAAAACTTACTTATATGATTTCCATTTTAATCCACATGATAGTCCCATTTTGAGGTAGGATTTAATTTATAGTGGCTATCAATTAATAGATTATGATTATTACTGCATTTAGCTTCCCTAGGTACATATGACAATTCCTTTCACTCCTTGTCTTATTCCTTAATTAGGATTGTCAAGAAATTGCTTTGTAGACTATTGGAAGAAGTTTAAATGGTTGTGCAATCTATATGTCTGTGCGTTTATATTGTTGAGATTTAACATATAAAACAAACAGTAATGCTACGGGTACAGCAATCTGTGCACAAATTTTTTTGTGGGGCTCACTAAGGGTCCCACACAAGTGATCCGAGCCGTTCATTATGTTTAAAACATTTTTTCAAGTGCCCCCGTTAAAAATCAGCTTAATCCGACACCTATAAATACTTGATCTAATCGTCTAACTTTTCATTCTCTAAAAATCCGAATGAAAAGTTAGATGATTAGATCAAGCACTTATAGGTATCGGATTGACCTAATTTTTCTCGGAGGCCCTTGAAAAAATGTTTTAAACATAATGAACGGATCGGATCACTTGTGTGGGACCCTTAGTGGGCCCCACAAAAAAATTTGTGCAAAATCTGTGCACAGATTGCTGTACCCGTAGCATTACTGTAAAACAAAGTGTTGACTTGCATTCTTCTTATTTTCTTTGGTCGAAAAAAATTTGAAATACCGTTATAGCTTAACTTTCAAGATGACAAATTTTATATTCATAGATGACTCCGAGTGATGAAAGTGACCTTAATTCGCACCGAAAACTGGGGGATTAGGTCATGTATGCATGGTTGGTGAGACTAATATTTGAAGAGATACGTTATTCTATGCTTAAAGTGTGTAATTCTGTGAACTAATATTCATGAGACTAGCTAGCTACTAAATATCACTCCAAATGAAAGTTATTCTATATTTGGCTGCGAAAATTAAAGTTGAACTGGCACAATTAAAACTTGTTAGCGTACTTTGTTGATCTACATTTACGTACTTATACGAAATTATATAATGTCACACCATATTGGTCTCCGGATCTTCTACTTCTTCCTTTTTGAATGGCGCACAAAAAAAAAAATTTGGTGTTCAAATCTCACGATAGTATTCGATGCATTCGCATATTGTCAATTTAACGCTATGCTCTTTTAATTTGTACTGTTAATTATGACAAAACCAAAAAGATATATATATATATATCTCTCTCTCTCTCTCTCTCTCTCTCTCTCTGGGTGTGTAAAGTGGCCTCACGAAGTGTGCAAAACCAAAAAACACCATAGTGTCACATGTAAGTCGTGAGTTGTTCACAATAAGACATAAAGCTGGCTACTTATGGAATTACGTAAGAATATTTGCTACATTTTTTATTTTAAAGTCCCGTTGGCTTTATCTTCTCTGCTGGTATACGATCTTTAATTGTTAGTTAGTGATGAGAGTGCCCATCCCGGTTTGTTGGCTGATCTCAAAGGAATTTCTCAAACAAGAAAACTAATTAACTCCTATTTTTCGTATTAACAAATGGTTGATTTTGTTAGGATGGGTATTAAGTGGTGTTAATGATCACCAACCTATTTAATGGATTGTTTGCCGACTGAATTAATATTGGGTGGATATAGTATCATGGAAGATATGATCAAAGGATGTGTATACATATATATGGGGAATATGTTGTAGATGATTTGTTCCAGTAATTCAAAGATCATAGGCTATATATCTGCTTGATTTGTTTAGGGATGAATATGAGTAGGCAGATATA
Organism: Rhododendron griersonianum; assembly: GCA_018127125.1. Classification (NCBI taxonomy): domain Eukaryota; kingdom Viridiplantae; phylum Streptophyta; class Magnoliopsida; order Ericales; family Ericaceae; genus Rhododendron; species Rhododendron griersonianum. The sequence continues at coordinate 32,531,403 of CM030792.1, read as the reverse complement.
AATTTTAAAAGATGTCTAAAATTTTCGTAATTAAAAAGAATGATATGAAGGCGGACATAATAAGGATAGAAAGAGGCAAGGTGAAGTTATTATATCCAGCTCCAGGAGGTTATGCAATTTGAAATATTATATATCCACCGTCTATATCTATAGTCGAGTGAAAAACACCGAATATAAATAGTTCGAATATACTATTTGGGGTGATATATAACTAGGGACGAATCCAGGAATATACTCTAGTGGGGGTATTTGTTAATCATAATGACGAAAATTCATTTTTTTAATCAACCATTGTGAGATCGTACAAAAGTAAGCATGCATTAATTACTAATTACAAAAGTTTATAACGCGTACTTTAAGTTAAATTAGATAAAAATGAGCACAAAATCTCAAACAAAATATTTAAAGTACATTTTAAATGAACATCAATAAATTTTAAATTGATCGAGCTAGTTTTGTTAATGTCTTTATTTTAAAATATTTCTCCCATACGGTTAAAAATAAAGAAAATCAAGAAAGAATAGCTCCAAATAGACAAACAACTCGTAAAGTAACAAGTATAAATGCATCATATGATGAAATTCAGATATAAAACTAATTCTATATGTGTATTTTCAGGATATATACAAGTGTGTATATTTATATATTAGCACAATTTCATAATTATGCTAATTTATACATAAATATTTTTAAAAAATATTTTATTTCGAGTGGGGGCACGTGTCCCCACGTGCCCCCGTGTGAATCCGTCCCTGTATATAACATATCCGCCCTAACTCTATATCCCATTGCTAAGCGAGCCGTAGAAGGTTTAACTTAATTATTAAATGAAGATCAATTTATTATTTGTAGTCTCAACACCAAGGATGGAACTAGGGGCGGTCTAGTGGCGGTGGCCGCCATGATAAGAATTTTAGAAATTGTAATTATTATATGTATAAAAAAAATTTATCCCCAACATATACAATTTTGCCACCGCTAGATTTTTTTCTTTTTTTTTGTTATATAATAGTCCTAAATCTTCTACTTCCCATAAAATTATTCCAAAACTAAATTTAATGGGCCAAAGTGAAATAATATAAAGGATGAGGTATAATTAAAGGGAAAAAAAAACTCCACACTTTAACCCTAAAACAACTTAACCTAAAAATTAAAGTTAGTCTTTTTTTCGTACTCCATGTGCAAATGACAAATATCATTTACTATAGTTTTTGTTATGTTATTTTAATTTTTTTAGAGTCAATGATTATTAATATTGTAATTCATCTTTTTATTTTTTAGTATACATTTCGTCATTGCTAGGTAAAATCCGGGTTCCGTCTCTGCTCAACACGATCCTCACTGTGATCAAATTTATCAATAGTCTTGTGCATCTTATGTGAAATCTCAAAGGACCAGAGCCTTTTTAATTGTTTATCTAACTAAGTGTTCGTTATTTTTTAAGTGACCTTTACGAAAAGTCGTGCCATATTTAAATAAATGACCAAAGTATTTATGTGAATGATTTGTTAAAAAAAGTTTGCACCAATGTAAAGAACTTGTTGGGATCTTTAACATAGCAAAAAAATAAAAGTTCAGCATGATTGTTACAAGTTTTCAATTTCATATACATTTGTTTCCTAAATTTAAAAGCGTCTGTCCTTATTGCAAATAACGTGGAGAGGCGGAGTACTAGACCTAAAATGAAAACAATCAAAAGAAAATTGGATGGGCTTATAAATGCATGGATCGGGCTTTTTTAAATGTGTTCAATGTTGTGATGGTACATCGTAGCTTTTTATTGGGACTAACCATTCTCCTAACACTACTTACATGTAGTGGACCTTACCTTTGGTCCCAAAGTAGTTGCGGTAGTTTCCTCTAAAGATGGTGGTGATATATATTACAGGAAAATGTCTTCTTGATAGAGATGAGGGGTTACTACATATACCTACATTTTCATTTTGATCATTAAAAAGAGGAAAAATGACGGCCCAGGACATGTTTTGATAATTAATACCCGCCAAGGACATGCTGAGAACATTTGTTAATGTTGAAAATGTCATTGGCGGGAATTAATTATCAAAACACATCATTGGCCGTCATTTTCCCTTAAAAAGAAGATTAATTAGAAGCCCAATCCTTAGCCCATGTCAGGCCTGTTCTGCTTTCTTTTTCAACCTTCATTTTCAAAAAGAAGGTAATTTCAAACTCAAATTAATGAAAATGAAAAATAATTTTTAAATTTTTTTGCACCGTTTAAAAGTTTTCAATGAGATCTATCAAACACGATCCATATTGGTAGAAAAATTATTTGCGTAAACACATAATTTTTTAGCTTAAAATTACCTTTATTTTCTAAAAATTCCTTTTTTAAGAAACCGGAACACCCCCTCATTACTTTTCCATTTCACCAGGTACGGGAAGTCAGTAGTTTTTGGGCTAATTTTGGGCCAGCTTTTTTCAAACCTGGATGAGGAAGTGGATCGAGGCCCAATGCTATTGGGTCATATCTGTCTGTGCAATTATAAGGGGGTTCTTACGGCCCAGTCTAGAAAATCACTTTGCTATTTGCAAGGAAGATTTACAGGGAACCACGCAAGGAAAAATGCATTTGGGTCCATTTCGAGTCCCACAAAAATCTAGAAAAATATCCATAAAATTTTGAATATTATTTTATGGGGCCCTGTAAAAAATCAACTCCAACCTCTGATTTATTACACCCCATTTATTGGACGGCTATGAATTTGTGCTCAATTCAGAAATTCACACGGCTACAATTGTTTGCTATGTCTCTGTGTGAATTGAAAAAAACACTGCTGTTTTTCAAAGCGTCAAATGAAGTCACAAAGGCATAGCAAAACAGTTTTTCAATTCACACATCTCCTCCTCGCACTATAGCACCTGTACCGATTTCATTTGACGCTTTGGACACTGCTGCATCTACGTTTATCTTCACCATGTTAAAGTTCGGCCGTACCCAAGTTCTTCGTTGATTTGGAACGTCAGAGCGCAGAGAAGAGGAAGGTGGTTTCACATTAGCCTCCAAAAACTCATGATAATCTCCTAGCACTTTCCTGTTTACCACCTCCGTCGCCCATTTGATTATGTTAAACACAAAATCATTTCTTGCGGTCCTGGATTCAACTCCTCCAGTTAGTTAAATACCGAAATTTCATGAGTTCTTATGGCCTTAAACAGAAAGGTGAAAGAATCTAAACTTTAATATCAGGCTCACATCAATCTAAAAAGAAGATGGATAATAGATTCCTCCCCCATGCCGCAAAGATTACAAGTTGGATCAATTCTTATCTTCCTCGAAACCAGAGCCGAATTCGTTGCTACCGCATCATTGAAGCCCTTCCATACAAACAATTTGATTTTTGGATGAATTTTCACACCCTACAAATGTGATTTCCAAACAACATTTTGATTTCCGTACAAACAATTTGCTACCGCATCATTGAAGCACTTGTTGTTGAATTCACAAATTTACGCCCAATAATTGTCAGTTTCTTGTGAATTACTGTTAGGTGTGTTCCACTAACTAAAATAGTAAGTACTTATTTTTGTCGAACTAGATTATTGATTGTCATTCTTATTATTTATAATTGGTAAGAGAATTTATGCTTATGAATGATCCCATGTTTCTAAAATTTTGAATTCGCCACTATCCGTTACATGGTATCCAAAATAAAGTCACTAGAGACGGTCACCAAAGTATGCATTTCTCTTATAAGAATGAGAATTTTCCAGTCGACAAACTGTACATATGTAAGCGTGACTACTGTTGTGCACCCAAATCAAACATGAAAATAAACAATAATTAAAGCACTAGTAGTTCTATAATGCGGCCTTCACCTTGTGTATTACACTATTACTTATCCAAGACGATAGTTTCCAGCTCAATAAAAAAAATCCCATGTATATAGGTCCTTAATTCGATCTAATCCTTTTGCACTGTGTTTGGACTGTACTTTTGATTTGCAGATGGAAGCTAGTAAAGTACTCTTGTTTTCCTTGGATAAGATTGGGGGCGGGGGTGGAAGTAGATAGGCTTAACGTACAAAAATCACCTCTTGTTTAGCTGCAATTGATACTACTACTCTACATCTTAATTTCGTCTTAAACGTACTTCTTCCTTTAATATATGAATAAAATCAAGATTAATTCAAACAATATTGGATAATACGAAAAAAAGATTAATTTGCAGACATAATTAATTAATCAGTACATTTTCCTCTCTTTCTTTCTCTTCGATCTGATTATGTCCTTGTGCCAGTTCTGTACAGGTGTTGCTTTTGCTACTACAAAGAAAGCTTGAGGTCTAAGCCATGATGATCACCGCCTCCCCCTTCTTTATCTTCTTCTTTTTCAGTCTCATCATCTTGTCTCTTAGAAGAAGGACCTGCTTCCGGGCTTGCCTGAGGAAATTTAGACTTACCACCACCACCCTCGATGAAGTCTTCCAGGTGAAATGACGGGTTCAAAACCGCCATCGACGACTTGTCTTCCTCGCCTTTCTTCTTCTCTTCTTCCTCCCGCAATTTGTTTGCGCTCTTAACCATAAGTTCGCGCACCTCTCGTGTGCTTCTAACCAAAGCAAAGAACTTCTTTATCTTCTCTTCTTCATCCTCGTCCTGATCTTTCTCCATCTTCCTCTTCCTACTTTCTCCCTCCATGCTATTAATTATGTGTAAAAACACACACCGAGTGGAAAGGGAGAGTAATGATCTCACCCTTATAACAAGAGAAAAAATATAGTACTTACTATGATTGGGTTGGGTCAACTTGAAAAAGTGACTCTAATTAGAGAGAGAGTAATAGAGTGGAGGCATTTCCATATATGATCATAAGGAAAAAATTTATTACAGAAATTACAAAACACTAGTATCAGATTAGAGTGTTAATGAAGTTTTTGTGAACAAAAAGTAATCGTCATGGATGCTTTGATTTAAAGTGAAACATCCCATATGGACCCAAATCATTTTAGGCGGTACTCGTTTTAGCTGGAATCTTCAACTGGAATTGATTGTGCAGAAACCGACATGCGTGGCCCATTTCGGGTAATTCTGCAATATGAATGAAAAAATAAAATATTAGATCAAGTATCTACACTTATTTGGTCAAGTTGATTTGGCGCGCGTATAGCCACTCGAAAAATTATTTTAAAATTATTCAACGACTCGGATTATCCGTGCGAGAGTTGGAGTGAGCCCCACGTGCCGTCACAATCAGTTCCCAAGTCGTCGGGGTCCCTGGAGCTGGAAGGACTCTTGGTAATTGGGCATGTTCTGACAATAACGACGTATTGTATGCGCAACTGTGTGACGCCCATACCATGACATGTGCCTAGTTAGTGGCGTCTTTTCGGCGGCCCCCTTGCATTATTATTGGAAAAAATAATTAATTGGGTGCTCGTGGGGCACAACCACTTCGGTGCTCTTAATACTTTTCTTCACCACATATTCTACGGTCCACAAAAATACGTGGTGAAAAAAAGTATATACAATACGTGGTGGACAAAAGTATTAAGACACCGAACAAGTTTGTGGACCCGACATGAATATGTCGTCATCATAGACCAAGTTGATCGATTGGAAAAGATTATTGTTATCATCTCACCGAATAAAACATGATATCATCATCCCGCATATCATTCAGTGTAATTTAGTGTACTCAAAGTGCAAACTATTCATATTTAACAGTGATGAAAATTTTATAATAATTTAAATGAGCATGTAACAAAACTACATAACTTATTTTTTAAAAAAGAAAATTGGGTGAGACAACTAAGGAGGGGCCCTATCTCATCGTAATTTTAATTAATATAACAATCGACTGTTCGACGCAAAGCAAAAAAAAGTTTTGCATTAACCTTAACAACTCATTTTGATTACTAGCAATAAAATCCCATCTAAGAAACACGTATTTTAGTATGTAATTAATAAATTCAACTCACAAATTATATTACAGTATTAAGAACCCCTAATCTTTCATTTATCAGCTGGAAATGGAATTAGTCTATTGTATGAATCCTAAAAATGAAAAGTCATAGTACAGAGAGAGTATTGCCGCCACGAGAGAAGAATTTAGATTTTGGGGTTGTTTGAATAATTTAGAAAACTAGGAAGTCCTGAAGAACTTATGATTGAAACTTAGGAGTTTGGCTCCTCTCCAATCCCTAAAGAATTGGAGGATATTCCTCAAGTCCTATTAATAAGGTGACACATGGCAACTATAAAATTTAACGGCCAAGATCATTAATGACCACATAATCCTTGTTATCCAGCAAAACACCGAATAATTTCACTTGCCCTTCATTATTCGAGAAATCGATCACCACCCTGGCCTTCCCTCCAATATTTCCGTCCAACCCTCCACTAGCCATCACCACCGCCCATTCTCTCTGCATCCCTCTGCGCCTCCACCGTTTTGTTGCCCGCTTAAGCCACCAACAAATTAAGGATACCGGCGCCACCATACTTCTTCAACCTCCAACCCCCTGACATCAGAATCACAGTTTGTGGGTTCTGCGGAGCAAAAATCTCGTCGCCGATCAGTATACCAACTCTGTACTTCGGACTTTTCTATTGCCTTTTTGGATCTGGTTTTTGAATTCCACAGAATGTGTTTTTTGATCTGTTTTTTTTTTTTCAGTTCAGTTTCAATCTAATTTTGAAATTCCAAGGAGTACAAACCCACCATTCTAATTTATCTCCAGAAAATCGGGTGTACATGTCCTATTGCTATAGATAATTTTTTAGTTCATTAAAAGATCTGGTTCATTAAAATTGTCAATGGCTGTGAATGAAAGAGAGAGGGGTAAATAATTATGTGTGCTCATCCTCATGTCCTTTAGAGAGGTTGTGTTTAGTGTAATATTCTTAGCCATTAGATTAGAATTGGAAAATCCTCCAATTCCCTTAGGATTGGAGAGGAGCCAAACTCGAAACGTAGAGCATTCACAGTGGAATAACCAACCATAGAGTTGCTAAAGTTAGCAATATTTTCTCAAAAAAGTACTCATAGTGACATAACCAAACTTAACAACTTATCAAATTTGGATAATCAAAATTAGCTAGCAACTTTTTGCCAATAACCAAACCTTCTCTCTCTCTCTCTCTCTCATGATTTAAAAGAAGTTTTTGTTTTTTTGCAAAAACAGTAAAACTATATTTATTAAAAAATATTTTTTTAAAACTGTCTTTTTTTTTTCAAAAACTGTTATTTTTAAAAAATGTATTTTTTTCAAAAACCGTTTTTTTTTAACTTTTTCCGAAAAGTGCTTTTTTCAAAATAAAAGTTTTCAAAAAATTATTTTCTATTTCTAATAACATGTTTTTATCAGTTTGAAAACTATTTTTAAAAAATTATTTTATATTGTGACAACTTTTAGATTTTTATAGCTTGAAAAGGTGATGTGACAAGTTTTGATTATGCCATTGTAGACATTTACATTGCTAAACTTAGCAACTTCTTAAATGGATAACCAAAAGATGATGTGACAACTTTTGATTATCTATTTTTTATTATTCCACTGTGAATGCTCTTAGTACATTGATATATAGGGGTACATGAAAGTTGCTTTTCATATAGGCGTACAATTGTAGGTAGAGGAAATTTCAGGGAGGCTGATCATATCCCGGCCTCTTAGTCCTTGACTAGATTTGTAACGCCCCCAAATTCGGGTACGTTAAAAGGACAATTTTTGAATAATAAAAGTGAGTCTGGCTCACTATTACATCAAATTTCCATCAGAGTGTCTTCATTACATAAAGGGAAGGAAATCTAGGGTTCCTAACTACAGCTCCGCCTGCTTCTCCATCCTAGCCAGCTCTTCTGCTCCAAGGGTTTCCAAGGAATACTATTCACCCTGTTCATCTATCAACTCTGACACATTATACCAGAGTCGCCCCCAATATAATATGTCAGGATCACCAAAAGGTAACACCATGAGCTACAGAAGCTCAATAGAATAAATCATACCCACTAACCCCTAACTTACAAACAATAGATCATATAGGTAACGATTTTCAAATAGAACATGTTCCTCACTTGTTAACCCATAATTTAAAGCAACAGGACATAGAAGTAACATACTATCTCATGTAAAACAACACATGCATAAACAATAAGAAATTTGTAATGACTCATTCACTATTCATCTATCTTTGGTGTCCGTGACTTTTCTGAGTTTCTCCTACGCGACTCATCGTAGACCGTGTCACCATTTCACTTCTCTTATTCAAATCAACATTTCAAAAACAAATCCGTTTTTAACACACCCACACCACACAATGGGCAAGTCCGGCCACATTGTGATTTTCAAAACACACACCCAACCTCGGTTCCGCCGTTCCGGGTTCCCGAGTATCCTCACAATGGTTCCGCCGCACCGGGTTCCCATTGGCACACAAAACTTTGCATTGGCTCCTCTCCGCGGATAACCAAGCCACACACCCAACCTCGGTTCCGCCGTTCCGGGTTCCCGAGTATCCTCACAATGGTTCCGCCGCACCGGGTTCCCATTGGCACACAAAACTTTGCATTGGCTCCTCTCCGCGGATAACCAAGCCACACACCCAACCTCGGTTCCGCTGTTCTGGCTTCCCGAGTATCCTCACAATGGTTCCACCGCACCGGGTTCCCATTGGCACACAATCACATTTCAAAGCTTTTTCTCCTTTTCAAAACACACACGACTCTCATAATGACTCCCACATTGGTCATTATGTAGTTTCAAAAATATTTTACCAAGTCATTGCCTTTAATCACACCCTAGGTGTCATGTTTCTCATTTTCTCGATTCTTGTGTCTCGTATTCATGCTTAGATTCCGTGGTGGGACTTTTTCACATAATTAACATGAATCATTTAATTTGAAATCTTGAAACTAAACTAGCAAGATCATTCAACTCTATATTAGACAGCATGCTCATCTTATCACATATCATGCTCAACAATTATCACACAAGGTAAAGCATAGTGCCACATGGACGGACACCTTTGGAGTGGTAAACCACTTATGCTTATCACACATTCATCAAGTAGGACAAGTAAATACGTATACATGTTCATAACCTTTCTAAGATCAAAATACGAATACTTCAAGTTAAACAGCTAACGTTATCTTTTCAAAATTCATTCCTCTTTTTCGAAAAGTTCAAAACAACACATGTTTATAAAAAAAAAAAGGTCGATATTTTCAACATACTCCCCGTCCTTTTCATTTCTTTTAGTGAAACACTTTTCAAGTTCTCGTGCATTCCAAGCAATACAAGTAATATACAAACTTCTAATTATACTTAGGATAATCTACATACATTATAAACAATACACATTTCTAACTATACTTAGGGAAAATGAGTAGAGATTAATCTACCTTGATCCGAAACTAGTCGGGGCCGAATAAGCTAGTTGAAAAATCCTACGGGCGGTGAAACTCACGAATCTGGATCAAACTTTGGATGGCAGTAACTCGGTCAATATTTGGCCGAATGAGATCGTTCTTGAGTCGAAATCGAAGCTCTAGAAGTGCTCTACAACTTTTGTGAAGGAAGTTGATCCTAGAAACTAATTTAGGTAGGAGAAATATGGTGATAAAGGAAGGGACAGCTTGCTGTCTGGAATCTGGAAAATCCGAATTTTTGCTGAACTTCGGAGGTCAATATCTTTGTCGTTTCTTGACCGATTAGGGTGGTTCTTGGGTCTAATTTGAAGGGCTCGAAGTGCTCTACAACTTTCCCGAAGGAAGTTGGTCCTAAGGACTACTCTAAGCAGGAGCAAAATGCGGATTTGTGAAGGGCAGTAAGCTGCCTGGAAAAACAGGAATGGTTTCTAGAGAGAAGTGAGAGCAAATGAGTGAGGTGTGAGTTGAATGGCAAGCATGGGGTGCTATTTATAGGCAAAACCTTGGCTCTCTCTCCTCCCTCTTGGCCGGCCTCTCTCTCCCTCTTTGTCCAATGGATTTTGCCCCATTGTTTGGTCACCTCACATCTTTAAACAAGCCAAAGCCTTGTCATTCCATCCTAGGTATGATCATGGGGATTTTCTAAGGCTTGTAAGGCAATCCTAGGTGATTATAACCTAGATTGGTAAGGCTTGCAAGCAAGAGAAATGATAGCTAGACCTAAGAGTAGTCTTCCCATGTTTAGTCCATCCTAGGTCTAGTTTGTAGTCAAATTCTAGGATGCTTAAAGACTAAGATTTTGTGCTAGAATAAGACTAGAAATGGGTTGTCAACTAGGATTAGGCTTAAGGGCTATTAGGTAGCTTGTTCAAGAGTACAAGACACATGCACACACTCCACCTTTCTCCCTCTCCATCCGGCCTCTCTCCCTCTCCCTTTTTCTCTTATCCTTTTGCTCCATTGCATTGTCCAATCACTCCTTTAATCAAGCCAAGGCCATGTCAAACCATTTTAGGCCATTACTTAGGAAATCATGAAGGGTTTTATGGCTTGTCTTGTCCATAAGTGTTCTTTGGCATGCCTAATAACTATTACTCAAGGGATAATATTTTCCCTAGCAATTATTGACCAAATGATAAGAAAACAAATAATGAAGATGGTATGGCCTAAGAAAGCTAAGGCTTTCAAGTGTAAACAATGACCAAAGGTTAAAAGTTTTCTAGAAATTTTTTTATCCAAGTATATAGGTATATATACTTATATATAAGCTTAAAGAAAATCTAAGAAAGTAACTTAAATAGGGTTAGGGCTATTTAGTCTAGGGTGGCATGCATGGCAAGGTTATGGTTGCTTCTCTTTGAAGCAAAATGATGAGATTGGGCCATGACTAATTTTTATTACCCAAGGGGTAAAATTTCCCCTAACAATTATTATCCAAAGGTCAAGAAAGAAAAATGACACATATGGCTTGAAATGACAAAACATAAGGTCAAATGATTATTTCTAATGGTCTATTGGTTTAATTAGGGTTCAGGAGGGTTCACAAGGTTCAAAGAGGGTTAAGAAAGCTCATTTAGGGTTAGGAGAAAGTAACTAGGTGAAATGGTAGTTCGGTTTGCTAACTAATCGGTTAAAAACTAACTATACTTGCCATGTAGGATTTCTAGCCAAGAAATAAAATTTTAAGACCTTATTTCAAATACAAGGAAAATATACAAGTGCTTTTGTAAGCATACTTGTCTTTAGAAAATGACTATATTGTCCGAAGCAAAAATTTTATAAGGCTCAAATCCAATTATGACGGATTATTAGGAATTAAAAGGAATTCAAAAAGCAAATCCAAGTAATCAAAATAAAATTCAAATATTTAACGAAATTTTTATTTACCAAAAATCAGGGTCGTTACAAGATTCGCCAGTGGCCTGCTCTATCGTAGCTTCGCCCTTTGTTGAACACATTTTGAAATTCCAAACTAAACTTGAGAAACTCAAGGCGCAGACTCTCACTCACAATCGATTTGTACGTATGACTTGCTCAATTGACGAATATTAAGATACTTGTCACTTTAGTAGGGGCTGCCACTTTAATAGAGGCTACAGAGCTTATATTTTAGGAAAAAATTTACTTTCTTTTTTTGAACGGCAAGGAAAAAATTTACTTAACACCCCTTGGAGGAAAAAATGCTGCCATCAACAAAAAAAAACTTTACATTTCTGTTAGTTCTAACAGAATAACTTACAATCCCACATTTGTTGATAGTACATGGGTATAAGTGTTTACAACTATAGTAGACGGGGGTGTCTTTGAAATTCCCTCAAAGTACAATGAGTTTAAAAGTTCCCCTAGATTTTTTCCAGAATAAAGAAGTTCCATGATAGGACTTTAGACTTAGGAATTGTTTGGTGGGGTTGGAATCAACCTCAAAACTGATTTGGCCCCAAAAAACCACCTCAATGTGATTGGTAGGCAACGTAAAAATATCCAATAGATTATCCTTCCTGGATAGCTAAACAGAGGTCGGTAGGCTAGACGTACAAGAGAAGTGCAACAGCTCTGGAAACATGGCATGTTAGTATAGTATCACTGATAGGAATATGCGTAAGAAGCCAAAAGGGCAACAACAACGGTGCTATAGTATAGGTACCGATAGTATAGGTACCGATAGTCATGCGGGGCTCATTATGGATCCCATACAGAAAATTCGAGCTATTCAATAATTTTAAAATTAAAAACCGAGTGGGCATCGTCAAAAATTAGCTCAATCCAATATGTGTAGGTGTTCAATCCAATATTTTCATTTTTCATCCAATCTTTTCATTTTTGCCGATTTTTCAAAAATGGAAAGATTGGATCGAGCACCGATACTGACATATGGGATTGAGCTAATTTTTCGCATAGCCCACTCGTTTTTTTTTTTTAATTATTGAACAGCTCGAATTTATTGTGCGGGTCCCGCAGTGGACCCTGCGTGGCTGTAGGTATAGGTGTCGTCAATCCCTTTAGCTTTTTTGGCCAAGAGGAATATGAGTTGGAATATGTAATCAACTCAACTATGCGCAGGGACAAATACAAAAATTTGTATTTGTGGGAGCACAAATTAATAAACTTAACTCTTAAGTTTAAAATTCCTTAACTAATACATTTTTTTTGCTGGTACAATAATAAATTGGTGACTATATATATAGCTTCATCTTACAATTAAGAAAAATGAGTGTGTTTGCATAAAAAATGGTGTGAAAATTTAGCACTCTAAAAAATAAATCAGACAAATCTCCTCATAAAAGAAATCTAGAATAAATTTATAAAACCACTATCATAAATTTGTTTAGTATAATTGGAATATTTAAGAATACTAATACAATTTTGCAAAATCAAGTGGGGTCTTATGCCCCCACAAGACCCCACTTGGGGTTCGTTCCTGACTAGGCGTATAGACCATCTATGTGCCACAGATGGGTGTTAATGTGTTATTCAATTGAGCACCTACGTACTTTTATTCTGAGCTTTTTTTTTACAGGACAACTGGAAAAAATTTATTAAAACTTAATGAACAGTTCGAATCATGTGTGTGGACCCGGAAGTGGGCCCGATGCACCCATATTTATTGGTACCCATAGATATATTGATATGTAAGGGCATCCGCAATGGTAATAATCAAAACCAATAACCAAAATGTGCCACATCAGCATTTGATTATCCATTTAGTCCCTAATCAAACTTAACAAATTCTACCTCCATATTAGTTACTTTTGCATCCCTGACAAAAAAACCTCCCACAATACACAATGCACATTTGTCTAATCGCAAACGAGTTTCAATCACGCACCCGACCACACCAAATTATTCGTCTCGATGAGACGATTCCAATGTGGGGTGTTTTTGAGTTATTGAGTTTGGTTATTGGTAAAAGTTGTTAAGTTTGGTTATGAAATGAGTAGAATTTGATTATTTGCTAAAAGACTTGTAACTTTGCTTATTACAATGTAGGCTATTTTTTGAGCATTGTTGTTAAATTTTCTTATTCACACTCATTTGCTTATTACAATGGGGATGCTCTAATACAGTAAGTTTTTGCATGAATAGGAATAGGCGTATGGAGCAAAAGACATTTCTGCCCTCGAAATTAGTCTTCAAAATGATTTGATTGCAGAAAGTCTACTGGTACAGAAAAATCTGTACCAGTGGGTAAAAACCCCTTTCTCGGCCCATTTTCGGTCTCAAAAAAATAATCGGAGTGGCGCATTTTATTTGAAATACTTTGCTTATGGTCCCTGCAAAAAATAAGCTCAATCCGATATCGGTAAGAGCATTTACGAAACATCCAAACTTTGCTCTAGAATTTAGGCTTGAATTCTGGGACAAAATTGGACGTTTTGTAGGTGTCTTAATCGATATCAGATGGAACTTATTTTTTGCAGAGACCATAAGCAAAGTATTTCAAACAAAATGAGCGACTCCGATCATTTTTTTGAGACCCAAAATGGGCCGAGAAAGGGGTTTGTACCTACTGGTACAGATTTTTCATCTGTACCAGTAGCATCATTCATTTGATTGACCTCATAATTAATGACTTTCCTAGGAGAGGTTGAGCCAAGGAAACAAGCTGTACCGATTGAGCACATACTATACAGATGCATTGTTAGTCCTGTTTGGGGGTCCCAAACAAACGATCCGAACTCTTCAAAAAATTTGAAATAATTTTTCGAGTAGTTTGGTGAAAAATCAGCTTGATCTGATAACTGCAGATGCTTTATTGAGTCATCAATTTTTTTCTTTCAATATTTAGGTCTGAGGTGCAAATTACTAGTGTAATACCTATTAAAATTTATACTAAAAGTCATGCTTTTATGTAATGAATTAATATTTGATTATTAAATATTAATCAATTTTATCCTTTTTTATGTGAATCTTTTATGGGCAATATTTGCATAATATTATTCGATGTTGTGTTTGTGTGTCTCTTATTCTACATAGTACATGATCCAGTGTGTAAAGTATGGCTTACACATGGAAGATTGAATTATCGATTCTTGTGGAATATAAGATTTAGTTCACAGTTTTAGATGGAATTAAACACACCATCAGCAGGACTGTAGCACAATATTTTAGTAGGTCTGTCTTGACTACAAGGAATGGTAATAGTTCCAACTCATTGTGCTAGTACACTTTCTGTGCACTGAACGAGACCGTTTTGAGGTAATTGTTTTTTTACTGACTTCATAAGACAATCTTGACCTCATGGTTATTATGAATGCTTATACTTTTAATCCAAAGATAATTAATAGATATGTATATCTAATGTTGTTGACTTTAATTTATATTAGAGAGGGAGATTCTCTTTAGTGTCAATAGTCTCGGTGAGTTATGTCAAAATGTTATATGTACTTAGCTATTAGAGTAATTATTAATGGAATGAACGACCCCGAAGAGATTGATGATACCCCCTTGAGTAAACTTATAAGTTTTGATTATGTCAAACCCTTGAGCGCCCCGTTTCAACAAATTTCTCGATGGTAAGGCCGACCGTACAAGTCAAGCGGTGGGAAGACTGAGCGTCGGGGTTTCAACTAGTTTCTCGGTGGTAAGGCCAAGCCTACAAATGTCTCGGTGGGAAGACCGAGCGTCAAGGCTTCGTAGTTTCTCGGTGATAAGGCCGAGCGTACAAGTGTCTCGGTGGGAATACCAAGCGTCGGGGCTTCACCCTGTTTCAACAAGTTTTTCGGTGGTAAGACCGAGCGTCCAAGTTTCTCGATGGGTGCTTACGCCACAACCTCTCCTTCAAATATAAGGTTGGAAAACCCCAAGCGTAGGGCTAGATCGTCGGTAGCATAATAAATCGGCAAGACCGGGATCGTTCCCATAGAGAATCGAATGTAGCTTAAACGGATTGTAGGTTTTATATGGTGGATTGCGGCGTTCAAGACAACCAACTTGGTTTTGCTTTAAAAGTGGAAACACTAAGTAAAAGACTATAGATGAGCTTTATAAACTAAAAGAGGCAAGTCCCTATCTTCTAACCCTTGACGAAGGCCGTTACCGGTTCTCGAGTATAACTCAAGCAAGAGTCACGACCGCGTGCTCACGCTCGGAAAATTTAGCTTTTGAAGACTACGTTTATTGAAGATGTGATTCATCGGAATTAAACCAACCTATTTTTGCTAATGTATCTAACACGTAGGAGGCCACGAGCCCTCGGTATGTCGCTTGCCAAGACCGCTTGACTAAACTTCATATCAAGGAGTTAACACCCCTTGCTTAGACCAAAATGGCTAGGTTAGTTCAATTCCGAAAACCATGATTTTAAGCCCGAAGATTTGAGAACCAAATAACCACCTAAATCATCGGGAAAGAGTAGCCCGAGACTTAACCGAACAACTACTCACACATATTTAAAAAGACTAGAAATTATGCTAAGAGTTGAAAACATGATTAACCGATAAAAACGGAAATAAACTTAAGATTAAGGAGAATCTAGTCCGTAGCTACAACATTAACAAACGAGAAAATAACATAAGACGATTACCTTAAGGACTCTCTTGAAGAAAATGACTAGAAAGCTTGAGAGAAACAACTATGGAGTTCTAGGAAATTGAAAGACTAAAAGCATAAATATCTACATTTTGAGATAAAGGGGAGAGAAGGGTATTTATACATGTCCACTTCTCTCTCCACGAATATCTAGAAACATACTAAAAGTAGAAAGTATTTCATAAGTGGAAAGTCCAAAAAGCAGCAAAAATCTGTAGAAAAAGGTCACTGTATCGATACGGCAAAAATGCTTGTATCGATACAGAACTCCTACGGATTTTCCTTCAAATCTCTCTGTTTCCTTATGGTATCGATACGGCAAAAATGCTTGTATCGATACCACGCTGTTATGGCAGATTTTGGCTGAACTTTGTGGGCTCGCTCCAGACACTCCCGAACTCGGATTTGGGTGTTCCTTGAACCGTTGGAAAGCTCGTTGAGTCTACTTTCTAACCCAAGTGGTTTGGATACAACATCATTTGTACATCAAAAGATATGACAATTCTACCATCAGTTGGTCAAAATATGAACAACTTTGGTAAAATTCTCGCATCTCATTCAATTCCCTTGACCCTTGGGCGACCCAAGCAACCTCCAAACCATCTCTTCATGACCTTTTGGGCACCATAACAGGGTGGCACATGGCCTTGAGCACTTTGGTTGCACCCGGAGCATTCCTTGACGTTCACATGTGCCTTATTAGCACGTTTTACTTGAAATACTCAAAAACCTACCTTACGTGCAATATCGCTATAAAAGCTAAATAAACGCAAGTTAAAACAACATAAAATGGGACTAGTCGCACCAAATATCTATAATATTGGGTGCTCATCAATGGGAAGACCGAGCATCGGGGCTTTGCCCCGTTTCAACTAGTTTCTCAGTTGTAAGCCCAAGTGTCCAAGTTTCTCGGTGGGAAGACCAAGCGCCGGGGTTTCGTCCCGTTTCAACAAGTTTCTCGGTGGAAAAGTCAAGGGTTGCGGCTTCGTGTCAATTGTGCTTCGTGTCGTGTCGACCCGTTTATTTTATCGTGTCGTGTCGTGCCGTGCCATTTTTTAATCGTATCATGTCATGTCGTGCCGTGCCCATTTATTTTTTATCGTGTCATGCCATGAGCATGTCGGGACATCTTCAACCGAGTTTCGTCGAAAAGGGAAAAAAAACTCCGAAAAATGTAAAAGATTTATCAACACAAAAATGTAAAATGATATGTTACAGTATAAATAACAAATTAATATTTTTTTGGAATTAAAATTAGTATTTGGTGTGCCATATCGTGTCGTGCCCGTCTAGAACTGTGTCACGCCGTGTCCGACCCACTTCCGTGCCATGCTTGTCTAAAATCGTGCACGTGTCGTGTCATGCCACATTTAAACGTGTTGTGCCCGTCTAAAACCGTGCCCATGCCACATTTAAACATGTTGTGCTTGTGTTGTGTTGTGCCACATTTAAACGTGTTGTGCCCGTGCCAACCCAGCCTGTTTGACACCTCTAGGAAGGTCGGGCGTCACGGTTTCGCCCAGTTTCAATAAATTTCTCAATGGGAAGACCGAGCGTCGCAGTTTCGGCCCATTTCAACAAGTTTCTCAGTGTCGGTTCAACTTCTTGCGCCTAGTGCAGGCCAAGCAAGGAGTTGAGGGGCTATTGTGCAGAGCCGAAGGCCGAGTGGTGATGCTTTGAGCGGTGATGATCGAGGGCTAAGCGTTGATGGTTGAAGGTTGAGCGTTGATGGCCGAAGGCTAAGCGGTGATGGTTCGAGTGTTGATGGCCAAAGGCCGAGCGGTGGTGGCCGAGGGCCGATTGATGATGGTTTGAGCGGTGATGGCCGAGGGCCAAGCAATGATGGACCGAGCAGTGGTGGGCCATACCAAACAGTCCCACCTATCGAGCGGCCAAGCCCCCGGGTCGTGCTAACAGGTCGGTCAACACCACAAGTCAGCCCGACCCGAACCAAGGATTCGCGAGGAGATCCCTCTAGGTGGTTCTAGGAGTTTATAGAACAATCTAGAGTTGAGGCCATGTCCTGGCCGGGCGTCATCATGACATTATGGGTATGTGTCGTGCATGCCTAACTTAGAGAGCAAATACACTCAATTTATAAATACTAAAGGAGAGAACCAGAGAGAGGTATGCCATTGCTCCTTGCAACAACTCACTCTTCTCCTTGAGATTGTACTGACTTACTTGTTGGGGAGACGTAAGGCGACCAACCGCCCTACGTCTTGTTGTAGGTTGTGCAGAGGATCACGGAGAGCGAATCCAAGAAGATCGAGCAGAAACCATCTACCATACCTGCTAGAGACCAGAGGTCCAGGGCACACATATCGAAATTTCACAAAGTATGAACATTAGCTCCCACTTATTGTTTGATTGAATTGTGACAAAATATGCGAACTTCGACTTGCACATGAATCGCGTTCGCCTAGCCTTTTGTTTAATGAAATGAAAACCGACTACTACTTTTTAAGTGGCTTTCGTGCCGGTCTTGATCGGTTGAAAGCCAATCCTAGTTTCGGGTTGTTCGGTTATTTTGGATATTAAATTACCAGAAAGTCTGTCCACACATACAAGTCATGCACAAATTGTACACAGACTTTGTTGTGGGGCCCACCATGGGTCCAACACAAATGATCCGAACCGTTCATTAAATGTAAAACATTTTTGCAAAGATTTTCACACAAAAACAGCTCAATCTGATACCTATAGATGCTCGATCCAATTCATTGAACTTTTCATTATCCTGATTGGATCAAGAAAAGTTAGATGATTGGATTGAGCTGATTTTTCCGCGGGGACCCTCGAAAAAATATTTTCCATTTAATAAACAGTTCGGATCATTTGTATGGGACCCATGGTGGCCCCCATAGCAAAATTTGTGTACAATCTATGCATGACTTGTCTGTGTGGGTAACAGTTCTCTTAAATTACACCATATGTTTCCATTCTTTAGTCCCTTTTGGGAGTTCATGCCATTTTTCAATTGATTATATCTTGCAATTTATAATTTTTTAGGTGATTTTGAAAACATCATTTAAAAGAGCTCATTGAGATCTATCAAACAAGATCCATATTGCATATTAACAGTATTACCAATTAAAAGTTATAATTAGTTTTTTATCCGATTAAAATTGGAAGAGGAACGAAAAAATGGGGACGAAAGGAGTATAAATAGTGACTTCCATTTCGGTTTGTTCGGTTTCATCTACATTGAATTCTTTGCTTCCCTGCTAGGGTTGGTAGGTCTTTGCAAAACATTAAGAAGGCGGAGACTCCTTTTGACATTAAAAAATCAGCACTACTAACCACACAGATAATCTGTGCACAAATTTTATTGTCGGGCTCATTACGGGTCCCACACAAACGATTCGAGCCGTTCATTAAATGTGAAAAAAAAAATTCATGGGTCTCCACGAAAAATCACTCAATCCAATATATAATAGATACTCGATCCAATCATCTAAAATGTTATTTAAATTTTCGGATAATGAAAAGTTAGATGATTGGATCAAGCACCTATAGATAACAGATTGAGCTAATTTTTCGCGTGGAGTTTTGAAAAAATATTTTACATTTAGGCTCCGTTTGTTTGGACGTAAAATGTTTTTCGGTAAAATGTTTTACCTATTTTCAGGTGTTTGGTTGTTTTAAAAATGAGGAAAACATTTTACATGTAAAACATTTTCCATCAATTGGATGAAAATGACTTACCCTTAAATCTTCCGTAAGTTATTTTCCGAAATGAACCCGCTACCTTCTACTGCAATTTTCACTGGTCAGTTTCCTCGATCGTCAGTCCTGACCCACGTTCAATTCCAATAATCTCATATCTCTCCACCGTTTAAGCTCTCCATCTCTCTCTCTACACTATTTTGTTGATTTCTGAAAATATTTTCAAGTACCAACCAAACACCGGAAAATAAAAGTTTGAAGTTTGTTTTCTGAAAAAACATTTTACATGTAAAATATTTTACATTGTAAAACATTTTACATCGAAACAAACGGAGCCTTAATGAACATCTTGAATTGTTTATGTGGGACCCGTGGTAAGCTCCACAACAAAATCCGTGCACAATTTGTCCATAGAATGTCTGTGTGGACAGACTCATTGTTAAACAATTATTTGGCAAGTAATTATTTCAAAAGGTAATTCTTTTACTAAAAGTTTGTAAAAGGTTGCTAACGACAAAAGATTTTAACTTTCGTGACGTCTCATTCAGGAGTCCGGCTATGATGCTCCCATAAAAAACCACTGGTATTGGGAGCATGATACTCCCATCAATTCTGAACCCTAGGATGTGATCCCTTTTAATCCTGGCCATTCATCAAATCAATTCGTCTCTCTCCTCTCTTTCTCTCACTACCTCCTACTCCGGTTACACTGGTTACACTGAAAAACGTGAAAGCCCTAACTTTTCCCCCCTCCTCTCTCTGTCGATGCAAAACTTGCCCCCCTCCGCCAGAGTAAAACTCGCCCCCCTCCGCCTCCTGACCTCTGCGCCCGCAAATCCTCCATGCCTGCAACTCCTCCACGCCCCTCCTCCACAGCTCCTACTCCTCTTGACCTCCACAGCCCACGACGAGGTAACTCTCTCTCCCTCTCTCTCTCTCTCTCTCTGAAACCGTAATGTAGGAGGCAGAGAAATTGCAATTTTTTTTTATGCTTCCGTAGTGATTAAAAGAACCCTACGGGTTCATTTTTAGTACCAGTGATTGGGTTTTTTGAACTGCCAAACCCTTATTTTTTCTTCTCTTTTGTGAACTGCCAAACCCTTCTTTTTTCTTCTATTTTCTCAAACTCTAATTAGTTATTTTCAGCGGATGGGGCGGCGTAGGGGGTGGATGACGGTGGGGGTGTGTAGGGGTTTTGGGTGGGTGGGGGTGGTTGTGGGGCGCTGTATGGGGTGGAGGAGTACGTTTGCTGGGATGGTAACTACAATTTTTTCTATAGTTGTGTTTACCCACATGTTACAATTCGTTTGGACCACTCATTATTTCTAATATTTGGTTGTTTTGTTAAATGTAGTTGAGATTCACTTCTGAAGAGGGTAGGAATAACTTGATTTTGGACTTGATCCTTTGTGGGGAGAACGTAATCAGGAATGAAGTCATCCGAAAGGCTCAAGAAAAATACCGCAACACTAGAAGGATAATTTGATACCATGGCGCCTTTGTGGCTTTTGTTGTAAACTTGATTTCAATCATATTGTAAACTTGATGAATGTGAGGTGCCTTTGTGGCTTTTATTGTAAACTTGATATGGCAAATACTGCCTTCACTTTAGATCATTCTATTGTTCTGTTGATATTGTAATGGTAACAGCTCGTTGTAATAGTAGCAGCTGACTGTTATGCTCCTTGTTTGCTGTTGTTGTCTAATCAAATGGCCAGCTGTTATGGTGATCTGTTCTGTTATGGGACTGTTTTGGACAGTTTTTTGTTGCTGTTGCTGTTGCTATGCTGATAGTTTTCTGTTGCTGCTGTTGTTTGCTGACTGTTATTGAACTGCTGCTGCTGTCCAGGTGTTGTTTAAGCTACAGATTGTAAACTTGATGAATGTGAGGTGCCTTTGTGGCTGTTATGCTTTGGTTTAAGCTACAGATTGTTATGCTCTCAAAATCGTAATTACAAAAAATCTGGGCGTGCTTCTCATTTTCATAGCATTACTTACCATTTATACAGGGTGTGCTTACTAAAATCTGGGAATTCTTACCATTTCAATAACAAGACTTACAAAAATCTTCTGGGCGTACTTCTCATTTCCATAGCATTACTTACCATTTATACAGGGTGTGCTTACTAAAATCTGGGAATTCTAACCATTTCAATGACAGTACTTAAAAAAATCTGAGCGCTCTTCTCATTTCCATAGCATTACTTACCATTTATACAGGGTGTGCTTACTAAAATCTGGGCATTGTTACCATTTCAATAATCGTACTGACAGCCTTACCATTACTACACATAAGTTCTTGTCCAGATCATTGCCTTAGTTTTACTGAATTAAAAGATTACAATAAACTTCTTGTCCCTACTCAATGCCTTAATACAAATAAAGGTTACATTTATCCTTCACAATCCTTGTCCTAAATCATCTTCCCATCCTCCAACGTTGCTGCCATGGAACTGGGCTTGCACACTCTCGGAATTTCTTGACCAGTTAACAGTCTACAAAGTTCAAGTTTGAAAATTAGTAAATGGACAAATTAATAATAGTCTATCAACTAACTAGTTAGTAAGAGGCTTACCAAATTATGGTTGACACTGGATTCACAACCATTGCTTGTGTAATCAGTGTGCATAAACGATGGATGATATATCTACGAGTCTCGCACAGTAATCAGTGTGCACCTTCCGCATCACCGTCCGCAACCTCTATATTGCACTGAGCTGTAAAATGATTGTAAAGATCTTTTTGCGTGTATCCGACAGCCTCATATCCACCTACCATTTCCATAATCAGAGTTACCATAACGAAAGGGTGTTTTACTAAATTCTGGATATACTTACCAGGAATATAGAGAACTTATTCTCCTGATACTTCCTAAATACGGTTTTCATCCGTAGTATAAATACCATAAAAAGAGGTATAAAAGGCCATAGTAAATGGTAAGTATAACCATAAAAAACATAAAAATTTGGGAAGCTTCATTAGATTATTGTGAAACACTTATTCGAGATTTTTCAACTTATGATCATTTGGTAAGTTGGTATGAGGTAATCATCACAACTAATTTCAGTTTATTCTTCAAAAAAACTTACTTGGTGAGCTTTTTCAACTTGTTATGGAGGTTCTTCTTAAATCTTCATTTTTTTTGGACAAGAGAAGAGATGAATGTGAGCTTTTTGGAGAAGAGGAGAGATGACTGGGAGCTAGAGGAGTTAGAGTGGATAAGTTTGCAGGGTTTAAGGTAGGTGTGGAGAAATCAAGTACCATTAATGTCATAATTGGTGGTAGGTAAACAAGGTAATTGACAAAACGTGAACAAGTTTGTGTGGTAAAACTGGTCTAAGGATATAGTCGTTGTTCTCTTATTTCATGGTAAGTATTGTCAACCACATGGTAAGTTTTATCAACGAATATTAGTTCGTCGTAAAAATTCAGTTTTTGTGTTATCTCTAGCCATATTCTTTGGTAAGTAATCTTTATTCTATAGTAAGTATGACATTAATGACGGGTAGGTATACATTAATGTATATCACCATTAATGTCTTATTACCCATTAATGTCTTATTACCTACCACATTAAATTTTATTTGGATATATTGTATTACTTTTATGATAAATTAAATAAAAGCAGCCATATTAATAAATTTACTTTTAAAAAAGGATCAAATAAATGAGATATTTCAATTTGCTGGTTCACTAGTGGTTTCTTACATTAGCAAAGTGATCAATGTTAACCTCAAAGACTTTTACTCCTTCATTTGTTAAGTGATCAATGTTCACCATCAAATAACCATTAGTCAACCTACTTTAGCCAATTATATTAATTTTCACTAATCACTGACATTCAACATCATTGTTAACTACCACATCTGTCAAATATGATCTTAATCGATTCAAATTGTTTGATCAATTGCCTGAACATATAACCAGATCAATCAATTACAAATGAATCAATTCTCGTTGATTGATCGCTGCCAAATATATTAGTATCAACACTATTAGTTGTTAGATTTGTAAAATATATCATATTGATCACTATAAACTATATTAATGAATTTGAATGGCCTAATTTCATTAAATACTAGAGAATTCTAAAAAATTGTTCAATCACTATCAAACAAAAATATATTTATCGTACAATGTTGTTGTAACAATCAACTTGTGGCGTCATTTTATAATATATATTAACTAAATTTGTAAGCTATCAAAATATTAATAAATATCTTGTTTTTTCCATAATATTTAAAACTAAGTTACTTAAATATATCTATAATAAAGGATTATTTAAAAATTAATCAATTAAATACATTTATAATGTCATTTGGAAATTATGGAAAATATTTTCCAAATTTTTATATTTTCATAACCAATTAAAATTTTAAACTAGATTTATAAATGAACACTATTTTTTATATAATTTTTCTAATATAAAAATCCCTAAAATCTACAAATTTTCCCGCCAAAAAATCAGATACTTTTTTTTTTTACTTAATGGCAACTTGTTACCTGACCAACCGGTTATAGTAAGCGCTGCCTGTTTGTGTGGTAAGTATTAACTTATACAATGGTAAGTTTTGCCTTAGTAAATGGTATAAGTTGCCTGTTCTGTGGTAAGTAATCCTCCGTTTTTTTGGTCAAAACCACCTCGTTTTCAACAAAATTACCCTAGTTTTAGTTTTGGGTTTCAATCCAAGGGCTGGGATTTATCTGATTTCAATCCAATGGCTGTAATTCATGGGAGTATGATGCTCCCATACCAATTGGGAGCATCATAGAAGTAGAGCTCATTCAGTGTCTCGTCATAATACTACAGTAGTATTTACTGCGGTTAGCAGTAATTAGCATACATTTTTTCTTTTCTTTTCAAAAAAAAAAAAATAGTAGTATGTGTTTTCCAGTTTTCTCAGGGTTTTTTTATATCCATTCGTCCGAATGTTGTAGATAGAGTTCACTAAGCTAAGATTTTAAGTTATAAAACATGTAAAATATTGGAGAAATTGAAAAGAGTGAATAGTCCAACTGGGACAATTATCTACGCTATATTTTTGCTATTTTTTATTTCAATATTTTTGTTAATCTTTTCTGAATTTTCGTTGAATTGATGTTTTAATTTTTTGGATTAATCATTTGTCTCAGCAAGAGGAGTTTAAAATATAAAAACTTATAACCAAAAACAAAAACAAAAATCACTAAAGTCGAAAAATACCAAAGAGCTTGTATTTTTTTGTCTACAGTGTCATCTTATATGAATTTCTTTCCACTTCAATTCACAATTTTATAATTTTCCGGTTCCTCTCTACGATACGAACTATTAGTCCCAAAAATTACAACAAAAGGCTACACTAAAATTAGAGGTGTCAAATGGGCCGTGCCGTGCCGGCCTGGCCTGTTTAGCTTCGTGCTAACCGTGCTTCGTGTTGTGCCATGCCGGCCCGTTTACTTAAATCGTGTCGTGCTGTGCCATGCCGTTTGCAATCGGGTCGTGTCGTGCCGGGCCCATTTACTTAAATCGTGTCATGTCGATTTTCAATCGTGTCGTGTCGTGCGGACCCGTTTACTTGATCGTGTCGTGTCGTGCCGACCTGTTTATGTGCTGTATTTTGTCATGTTTGATTCAAAGTTTTTTAATCGTATAAAAAAAATTTAAAAGCATATTTTAGTTAAATTACGAAGCTAAAATGCCTTGTTTACTAATTTTATCATATATTAGCCATTTGGCCTATTTAGCCACACAGTGAGTCAATTTTTTTTACCTTAATTAATGACATTATGAGTCATGAGTCTAATCACTTATGACATAGAAAATCAATTTATTTAATAAAATTAATATTATTTTTTTACCTTAATTAATGACATTATGAGTTATAACATAACGAGTCAATTTATTTAATTTTTTTTTGTTTTTCCGTGCCTGTGTTGTGACGTGCTGTGCCCGGCTAGAATCGTGTTGTGCCGTGCCGTGCCCGTACAATTTCCGTGCGATGCCCGTGCCGTGCCCGGCTAAGACCGTGCCAGGACCACGACCGTGCTTGTGCCTTGCTGTGCCGGCCCAACCCACTTGACACCCCTAACTAAAATTAAGAAAAATAAGTTTTAGTCAAAAAAATACCAAAGACAAAAAATATAACGTAAATTATTTTGCAACGGAGAGAGTATTGGGAAAGTGGCTTTTGTTTCTGCGTGATTTTGATTGAGATGGAAGACCGAATCCATTTTTTCATAGGGGTGTTTCAGAGTAAATTACGTACTTTTCAAGTTATGAAATACTCCAGATTTTCGACTTGTCAAAATCACTGAAGCGGCCAAACAAGGGTAAATTGTTCGGTGCACGAGTCCTACTATTCGCAAAAAAGATTTGCAGGGAACCACGCAATGAAAACCCATTCCAAGTCTCACAAAAATCTAGAAAAATATCCATAAATTTTTGGATATTATTTTATGGGGCCCTGTAAAAAATCAGTTCAAACGGACATCAATAAGTATTACTTTTGAATTCATATGGGTGAACTGAGCAGTTTCGCCCCAACGAATCCAAAAGTAATACTTACTAATATCCGTTGAAGCTGATTTTTTTACAGAGCCTCATAAAATAATATTAAAAAATTTATGGATATTTTTCTAGATTTTTGTGGGACCCGAAATGGATCCAAACGCATTTTTTCTTGCGTGGTTCCCTGTAAATCTTCCTTGCGATTAGAATTTCCGGATTAAAATAGTACTCCCTATGTCCCTTTTTAAGTGTCCTGCTTCGTAACTCCAACTTATTAAGGAGACATTATCATTACACATTTCACATCAGCTTTTATCTCCAATTTCCCTACTTACCCTCTATGGAGATATTATCATTACACTTTTACTCACTAACTTTTCAAAATTGAATCTACTTTTAGGGGTAAAATGGAAAATACACGAACTTTTACCCACTAACTTTATAAAATGGACACTTATTAAGGGACAACCCAAAATGGAGTACTGGACTCTAAAAAAGGGACGGAGGGAGTAGTAATTTCTGTCGGTTTAAGTTCGGTTTTCTTCCCTTCTGTTCAATTTTGTTGGCATCGCAGGTTGTTCGATCGGTTGTTTTATACTGCCTACATCCTACAGTATAAACAATGTTGATGTTCACTATTCACGTTTTTCTTAAAATTATCTATGCTCCATCCGTAAAAAAAAAAATAGATTCGCCAAATAAAAATTTTAAAATAACATGTCACGATCACAAAAATCCTGACATTTTTCATATATAACAACTTGGTGATATTTAGTAACTTAAAAATAAAATGAGCAATCTTTATATGAGACGGAGGAGGGGGACTATTAAAAAGTCTCAATCCTTTGGTCGTCGTTATAGTGAGTTTGAGACTGAAACCCAGTTCTTCTAAATTACTGTCGGTGCTCTTTTCTTATATTTAGTGAATCAAAAACTGAACTAATAAGGCCATGTTTTCACTAACAATTTTCGACAATAACTTATGGCATTTTACTAAGTTGTTCACACTAATCAACAAGTTACAGTATTAATTAGTGAAAATAACTTGACATTTGGCAATAACTTATTGGTTAGTGGAAACAACTTGACATTTTTGAACAAATTTTCACTCACATATCCACGTACAACTTATTGGTTAGTGAAAACAACTTAAAATTTGTATACACCCCAATTTGGGCCTCCCCGAATCACCTTAGATCTTTAATGATGATTATAAAACAGAACCATGATTTTGGAAGCTTGATCGATGACTTTGAATATCCCAAGCCTAAACCACATTTAAACCATAACCAGCGCTGGACGCCACTGCCTCAGCACTGGGCAATCCAGTTTCCACCCCAGCGCTGAACATCACTTTTCCTTTTTTTGAAAGTTCTGACTGCTGCAGGAATCTCATCATTACCCTACTAAGCATGCAGCTGACTCTCATCAAAAACTAGGCTAGCATAGTCGCTCCTCCTCCATTTCCCTCTATAAATACAAGTGCTCAAAGCCACATATACACCTTCAATCTCTCTCAAGAATCCTTGCAACACATATGTTGGAATTTTTCTCATATATTTGAAGAAAAATTCTAAAATATCTTGCATTTTGAGAGAAAAATCCCATTTGAACTCTAAAAATCCTCATTCTTCCATCTTTCCATTCTGAAAATATTCCCCCACCATTCTCCAACTAAAACTACTCCATAAACCATTCAAAATAAGTCTCAAAGTCTCGATCAAGCATTCAAAAGGTAGAAAACTACCTACACCATTGGTTTATGTTATTTTGAAGAAATCAGGAGTTCAAAGCAGTGATACGAGTTGGCTAGTGTGATCACAGGCCTTTGTTACGGGAAAATGTAGCCAAGCTATGACCAGTGCTGGGCTTCCCTTCCCCAGCGCTGAGGTTGTGCTTCTGGGTCACTGATCTTTTCAATATCAGTGAAGTCCAAGGGCTTTAATGTTCATTTATAGCATTCATTCATTCATTCATTCATTTTTAATACTGTTTCTTGCTGTTCCATTTAAAAGTACATTCTAAAACTCAAAAAATCCTTTTTCATGCATTTGTACTAATTAATCCACTGTTTGGGCAGTCAAAAACTTTTTTTTTTTAAAACTGGTATGGGAACAAAAGCCCAACGCTGGGCACGGGGACCAGCGTTGGGGTTGTGTGTCCATTTTTTGCAATTTAGACAGTCTGAATTATTTTTCTGTATATTATAGACAATGTCACACCCTCGATTTTTAATAAATAAATAAAGCTTTCCAGAAATAAAGTCTTCACATTACATAGATAATACCCCAAAAGAGAGTTCCAAGTCCCCAATAGTTCAACTTATAAAATCCAACTTCAAAAGTCAAAGAGTAATTCAATGGCACTCCAGCCCATAATTGCTTAAGTACTGTGGGCTCCCCTACTGTGGGCACACGCCCCAAAATTTCACATTTTTAATGTATAAAATCGGGTGCGCCCTTCTCGCGGAAAGCGCGGCGAAACGCTTCGCAGTTCAGAGAGTCGCCACTCGGGTTTTGCGGAAAGTACCCAAGAAACCGGGTTTTGAAAACGTTTGGTTACGTTCGTTTGAGTTTGAAAAAGGCTTGTAGACTGGACCGTCGTCACCATCGATATCTGAGGTTCGGGAGCCAGATTACGAGAAGGGAAGGGTTTTATGGCACCCCCTCTCGCCCAATCCGGAGATTGGTCTCTACTTAGGCATTTTGTAAAACGTTTTGCTTTTCTCTCTCATTTGATCATTTTTTAGCCAGTTAGGGCGGGGGAACAGTTAATGGGGATTAAAACTGTAAACAAGTTTGCATTTATGTATAAAAACGTGACAAAAATGTTGATGTATGTTTGATGTTGATTTAAAACAAGTACAATAGATTGAGAACAAGCTCCTGTGAGTGTCCGGACAAACTGGAACACACTACTTAATGTGGTGCACGCAGGGTCGAGGCTGTATGCACTGGCCAAGCCACTGCATACAGACATGACCTGCGTGCGCCACATCAGTTCTGGCGTGCGCCGGTAAGCCCAAACTCACAGCTCTTGAAAGCAACCCTCTGGGCTCTGGAATGGACCAGTGCACACCCAGGACAAACCACACAGTTTATATCAACAGCATAATATAGTTACAGACAGGTAAAAGGGCTTGAAAGCCACCAAATAAACAGCAAACTCCTTAAACAGTGAGGGGTGGAAAAACAGAGGCCAAGGCCTAGTTGCCATGCAAGGGCCAGCCGCTGGATCAGGGACAACTGGCGTGCGCAGGTAACAAGACACCGTGCGCCAGTTGGTCCTATTCATCCAATGCTTGGCTTTGCGTCATCTGGGCTCTGGAACATGACCAGAAGGCTCCCAAAGGCATTCCAAAGTAACAGAAATGAAATACTAAGTATTATAACTAAACAGTTCCAAAAGACAGAAAGCAGTAAACTGGTTTTTTTATCATGCTATAAGGTGATCAAAGTCAAAAGAAAGCAGAAAACAGATGATCGGTGATCCCCACGCCAGCGGTGCACATACTGCCATTACTAGTGTACGACGTTCGATAACTGGCGTGCGCCACCTATCACTGCAACGATCTTTGAAGCTTTGCCAGCTTTAGGGCCAGGACTGGTATAGATTACCAGCCTTGACCCTGCCAGCCCCCCTCAGGGGTCGGAACAGATAACAGAAACAAAGGTGGTATACCTTTGCTAGAGCTTGATGGATGGTTTGAGCTTGAGCTTGAGGCTTGAAGGTTGGATGGTGAATGTGAGGGTATTATGGAGTGTATGAGTGTATTCCTAGCCTTTCTCTTGCAATGGATGAGAAAGAAAGGCAAGGAAACTAGAGAGAGAGAAACTTGGAGCCTTAATGAGCTTAACCCCTTGCAAATGAATGCAAGGGGGGTATTTATGGAGGAGAGAGGGACTGAGATCAGTTGGTCCTAAGGGGGTGTTTGGTGGGCTAAGGCAAGAGGGAGCCTCTCATGCATTAAATGCATGGGACTTGGGTTGAAAGGTGGTGTAGGAGGGAGGAGGACAGCTCTGGATGAAGTAATCATCAGGGGACTGTTGACTGACGTCGGGTGGTTACAAAAACTCCCGCGCGTTCGGCTGAATAAAGTTGATTTGACTGGAATTTACTGGCGTACGCCCCTTGTTTAGTGGCGTGCGCCAGTAACGGGCGATGACTGACACGTGGCTGTGCTTCCAGCGCATGCTAGTCAATCACCAGCATACTCCAGTAGGGTTTTGCTGAGGCCATTTGGTTCTGGCTTGTGGGTTCGACAAGGAGTTCGGAAAGGTTCGGATGAGGTTCGGGACGCTCAAAGCTCAAACTCATTAACAAACTCGGGATATTCTTGACCTTAATCATCATCGAAAATTAAAGACCGTAAGTAAACTAATCTGGATAGTCCAGAATGGGGTGTCTACACCTACCGGCGCGCCTTCGAAGAGTCGCCACCCGGATTTTTGAGATGGATGATCCGAGAAACCGATAACTCATTTGAAAAAGGCTTTTGGTCTAGCGAAAAACGTCGAGATTTTGGGTTCGGGAGCCACATTACGAATGGGGAAGGTTTTGTTGAAAAGCACCCCATTCGCCCAGTAAGACTGATCTCTACTAAACATTTTCAAAAGGAAAATTTTTTGAATATCCTTTGGAAAACCAAACTCTTTAATAAACAAGTAAGGGGGGAAGGGACATGGGAAAATATATCACATTGTCGTGCACGTGGTGTTTACTATACAGAAATGATAGGAGAATGATGATATGCAAAACGGAAGAACTGCTCATCAAACTGTCCAGATCACGATCATCCCTGCACAGCTTATCATAACGCCGCGCACGGCGCTATGATACGTCGTGCGGTGCACCTGTTCTACTATCAATCCATCATCAGAACCCATAACAACGCCCGATGTATCGTATATCCCGTACGATGTTTTTTTTTTTTAAAAGACATCAGAGGATAAACAACTCCTGACCCATTTCAGAACAATACCATCTCTTTAAGCCATGGATGTAAAACAGCCATTGATACACTTGATCACTTGGATCGATCAATGAAAACTTTATTTAGAAAACAAAACATGGCTTGTAGATATGGTCTCATTCTGAAATGCACCATTGACAGTATCTTAGCAAAACAAACAGGTCTGATGAAGAATGGCCATGATCCAGACAGTCTGAACAAATAAACAATAAGCGATAAAAGACCGCGCGCCTGAACATACTACATCGTGCGAGGCATCAAAACACTGCGCGGCGTGGTATGTCCAGTGCAGTGACTATTTTAGCTTCTGAAAATGGATTTTTTAAGTCAGTACTTGACCAAAAGGGTCAAGCTTGACTGCAGAAAAGTCCCCTCAGGGCCAGGACAGGGCCTAGCCTAAGGAAACTTGCTTTTTATCTTTGATCTTAAGCTTGAACGAAGATGGGTGGTTGAAGATGAAGGTGTGGGGATTTGGGGGTATGAGCAGTTGTTAGGTGTTTAGGTGGGTGGAGCCTCAAAGTTAGTAAAAGACTAAGCTTTGAAAGGTGAGGAGAAAAATGGAGTGATTTGAGAAAAGAAATGCCTAGAGAATGTTTTTAGAGCAACATTCTCAAGGTTTGGGAGTAAAGAATGGGTGCAAGACAAGATGAGAGAGAGATAAGGGACCCCTTTCTCTTGAGTGGAGGGGTGTATTTATAGGCAAGAGCCAAGAATTTTGAATTTAAATGAGGGAGGTGCTTTCTGGGCAAGCTAGAAGTGCCTTTTCAGCTAAGCCGTTTTGTAGCTGTGGC
This sequence comes from Rhododendron griersonianum, assembly GCA_018127125.1. Taxonomy (NCBI): domain Eukaryota; kingdom Viridiplantae; phylum Streptophyta; class Magnoliopsida; order Ericales; family Ericaceae; genus Rhododendron; species Rhododendron griersonianum. Next base: position 32,499,566 of record CM030792.1, on the reverse strand, counting down.
TCAAGTGAGCCAGTCGAAAGTTTTCCTAAAATGCCGTGCGGTTGACTTCATGACGGCGTGCGGTGTAAAGAATTCCATTACACCGTGCGATGTAGAAGTGTTCCGTATGGCATTATAAGTTCAATCCAGGACTCTTGGGCTTTTGGGCTTTTTGGGTTTTCTGGGCTTCTGGGCTAATGGAATCTTTCATTCAAACTCTTGAATAGGTATTGTTTCCTTTGTTTCATCATCAGGTCATTTAAAGAACCTCTGAGGTCCGGATTGGGGTGTTTACAGTTGTCCATCTTTAACGGTACTCGAATACCATTGGTTGGTATGAGTGACGCTTAAAGAATAGGCATCCCAATCTGTTACTCTTAAGTCCTTAAACAGAGACAAAACCGCATGAAACCAAAGTGCAAGCGAACAATAATGGTGGTCACGCTCGTGGAGCTACCTACGTACCCTGTTTGTAGGGATCAGACCAACGTAGTTCAATTGGAACAATGCAAGTAACGAGTCCCGGAGGACAAATTACGAAATCATGCAATTAACTTGAGAATATTGAGTGCCTATAATGCTGAGTGTTGTGAACAAGTGCAAATAGCGTCGTAAGTGCGAGACGAGCCCTCAGGGGGCAAAATTCGAGACAAAATGAGCCCTTAGGGGGCGAAATCTGAGACGAGACGAGCCCTCGGAGGGCGAAGTGCGAGACGAGCCCTCAGGGGGGGCGAAATTCAAGACAAGATGAGCCCTCAGGGAGCAAAATTCGAGACAAGCCCTCAGGGGGCGAAAATTCGAGATGAGACTTCAGGAGGCGAAAATTCGAGGCAAGACGAGCCCTCAGGGGGCAAAATTCGAGACAAGCCCTCAAGGGGCGAAAATTCAAGACGAGCCTTTAGGAGGCGAAATTTGAGACAAGGCGAGCCCTTGAAGGGCAAAATTCAAGACAAGCCCTCAGGGGGCGAAATTTATAGTGAGTTCCGGAGGACGAAAATACTGCAAGTCCCGGGAAATGAAAAATTACGATGAGTCCCGGAGGATGAAAAATTACAACGAGTCCTGGAGGACGAAAAATACAAATACAACGAAAAATACGAATACGGCTAGTCCCGGGGGACGAAATTAATCCTTTGACCAAGGCACAACATTCTAACAGATTCTTAATACAAAACGGCCGGAATATTTCATTCCCGAGGATGATATTGGTGGCTGGATTGAACGAATTCCAAAAACAATGATTTAATCCTGTAGAGCCATAATGTCGTGCGGCTCAGCATGGCACCGCGCGGTGTTTCAACTTCCCATCCAACTCTTCAATTTCCAAGAATAGTCGGCTTGTTTAAGGGTGCCCATTAATACAGGCGTGCCCTTTCGATGGCTAACGTCCCTTTATAAGGATGGTGGTGCCTCATTCCATGCACCACCAACAAAATCTCTCAAATCTCTTCACATCTCCTCCATACTTTACAAGGACAGCCCATTCACAAGATTTTCGAGCACGGGAATGGCGGACAATAGCCTCATCGCGCGTGTGATCTCCCTCGAGGCCGAAATGGCCTTTTACCGAGAGGAGATTGAGCAACTTAACGCGCAAATCGCAAGGCTCATCTCCACTCTCCGCACCCTCCGCTGTGCGGTCTCCAACCTTCAAGACCTCGCCTTCGACGCGCAAGACGACAAGCACGACCACAACTTCACACCAGAGCGCGAGTTTAGCGACACCGCGGAGGATTTCGAGGGGAATCCGAACGGCTCCGATGACCATTCGGATGGTGCCTGTAGACACCCCAATTTGGCCTAATGATTATTTCAAGTCCCACCTTGGGACCATCCCGATGATGAAATGGATACAGTGATTGCTGATTGCTTCCTTGAGAACCTTAGGACTTTCGGTAAGAACTTTGAGCCACTTAGAGGACCCAATTCAAAGCCATACAACCTTTCAGACAGAAATACAGAAGCCTAGGAGAATCCATCTGTCGGCCGTGACATCGATCCCACGGCCCTAACATCATTTCCTCACCCGAGCAACTTGTTGCTAGCAAAATCTCCCTGAGAGATCAATCCCTCGGCCGCAAGATCTATCCTTCGGCCGAGACATCCATTCCTCGGCCGTGATATCCTTTACTCGGCCGCCAGATCGTCTTTTTCCCAGACTCTGGAACGTTCTGTCGATTGTTTGATCCAACTACACTACCTCTCCGATGCGTTCGGGCCACGTTCAGAGATTACGACGTAGAGTTAGAGGTGCATTGCAATTGCAATTGCAATCGCGTGCTTTGATTGGCTGGAGTGAGTCACCAATTGCCTATATAAAGGGCCTTTGGTCTCCGAAAATATACACACGAAATTCATTAAAGAATACACTCTCTCAAGCCACGAAACTCTGCCAAAATACTCTCCCAATCCCCCTCTTCAAAAGCCCTAACCTCCCGAAGGTAGCCGTCAATCCGGCGATCAAATCCCGAAGTTCAAACCCTAACCCTAGGGTTTTCAATCAAGCAAATCAGTCAATCACAATCAAATCCGAAGCAATCAAGCAACTGAGGGATCAAGGTGGTGAGGCCCAACGGTCTCTGGTTTTGTCTTACTTACTGCATTCATAACTAATCATAGCTTTCTAATTATCTGTTAATCGTATAGTCTGGTGTGAGGAAGAACACCGATCGGGGCTTCGATCCCTCGGCCGGTACATCAAACCAGGAGGATCCCTCGGCTGTGACATTCATTCACCGGCCGCGGGATCCATCTCCCTGGGACAGTTTGTTTGCTTTTCTGCTTTCTGATACATGCTTCAATTATCGCACTGGCTCACCCTTTACTGCTTAAAGGCTTAAATAAACAGACTCTGTGTTAGAATTAAACAAAGCATCTACATGTCTTATGTTGAACGATTATGGGCCAGTCTCACGACTGGGCAAAGAGGGGTGCCTAACACCTTCCCTTTATTGTACTTTTGGCTCCCGTGCCCAGAATCTCTGTCTATTTTCCCAGTTTTAATAAACTGGGTGGCGACTTTGTTTTGATAATAACCACTATCATGTGGCGATGTTCCTAGCCATGGGAATGTCCATGATTTTGGTTTACAAAGCAAGCAACCAATCGAGCAAACAAACGTGACCAATCTGTATGGCGATGCCCCGTTTGGGAGGTGTCTACAGTTTTTGGCGACTCTGCTGGGGATATGAGAGCCATAACCAAAAAGTTCAACATAAGACTAATACATGCCTTGTTTAATTCATCTATCATATGCATCAAGCGGGCAACCCGTTGAGTTCACCTGATATCCCGGCATGACACGGGCTATGTTGGGGGTTCCAGCAAACTCCACAGTCACTCGTACCTAGTGGTATATCAAAAAGGGAATCACCCAATCACCGCCTATGATGGGCTGGTGAGAGGATTGGTGCCCTTTGACAACGGAGCACCCTGAGACTACCAAAACCTCGCATGTTTTAGAAAGCCATAGAACTTATCAAACTAAGACAGGAACCTACAGGCTAGGAACCTATTTGCATCTTGCTTGCAAAAGTTTTTCCTCACACCTTGTATCATTTGTTGTAATAATTAACTCTTTCTGTGCAGAAGGGTTGGGATTTTCAACCCAAATCCCAACCCTACACAGGCCAAATACTGACTTCCAGGTATTCTACTTTTCAAGTAGGCACAATAGGTAGATTAAAGAAGCAACCTCAGCCAGTTTTATACTCTTACAATACCCGGAGTCACGCCAAACAGAGGTCTTTACAGTCATCTCATCGGTCGCCTTCGTCTATCAAGACACTCTCACCGCAACGGTCCCAATCAGTTCCAGGGACTTCGCGGTCGTCTCCTCAACAAACCCGATTATCTACCCAATTCCAAGCTTCACTAAGCAATCCCTCTACCTACATCCCAAAAATGGCGGACAATGATGCTACCATCACCGAGCTCCGAGCCCAAATTGCCTATTTACAAGCCGAGAAAGCAGCAAGAGATGCTGAAGACAAGAAAAATGGGGAAGAAGCAGAAAATCCTCATGAAGTTACAGAAAACCTTGAATTGGTCAAACAGGTCAAGGAGATCAAGTACGCTTTGGCTCGTTCACAAGGAAACCAAATTCTAGATTTCGAAGGACTTTGCCTCGTTCCAGAATCTCAACTGCCTGAACGGTTCAAAATGCCAAACATCGAGAAGTTCAACGGGACTGGTAACCTTGCCAGCCATGTTCGCCATGTCATCAACACTCTGAAGCCTATGGGCTTGACCGACGAGCTCATCGCTCAATTGTTTCAAAGAACTCTCACTGGAAACGCCCTCGATTGGTTTCTCACTTTGGAATTTGTGCACTATCAAACTTGGCCAGAAATTGCCAACGCTTTTGTCAAGCAGTATGCGTACAATGTCCAAATTGAGCTAACTACCCGAGACTTGGAGATGACTAAACAAGAATCCAATGAGGGCTTTGCTACCTTTGTGGCAAGATGGAGAGAAAAGGCTGCCAAGATGAAAAGCCGCCCTTCCGAGGAAGATCAAGTGAGGATAGTTGTCAAGAACCTGCAGCCCAAGTACCTCACTCACATATACACTCAGGCTATCACTGACTTCAAACGCCTACACGCCACTGGATTACAAATTGAAGATGGGATCAAGCTGGGCCTCATTGGGAAAGAAGAAACCCCTCTACCCAGAAAAACCTTTCCAACCCGTGCATCTCCTGCCTCCGTCAACACCCTTAACTCAGTCTTGCCACAAGACCCTTTTCAAACTAGCTCATCTAGAAACACAAATCGCCCACGTCGCAATTTCGACCCACTCTATATGACTCCATCCCAAGCCTTAGCCATCCTAAGCCGCCAAGGGCACCTTAGGCTCTTGAATAATCCACCTCCTCAGCCACCTTATGGTCCAAGCTATGACGCCAATAAACAATGTGCATACCACCAACACCCTGGACATGAGACAGACCGCTGCATGCGTCTTCGTCATGACATCCAGGATCTCATAGATAGTCAAGCTATAAAACCTCCTAAGCCTAATGTGCAAACCAATCCACTTCCCGCTCACAACAATGAACCACCGCCTCAAAATATCAATCTCATAAGCCTATCCAATAGCCCCACATATAATCCTACCCGACACATTATTCCAAATACCTAAGCCAAACCATCCCTGATCTTCTCTAAGAATGACGAATGCTTTGCAACAGGAGGAGAACCCCACATCTATGCCATTGATGATGGGGATTGGTGGTTGGACATGAGTCAAGCCCTGCCAAGTGATTGGAAAGTTGGAAGAATTGAGCCTGCTGATCCTTGGAGCACCCAAGAAGAAGAAGTGGGTCACCTCACCCGAAGCGGAAGGGTGTATAAACCTCCTAAACTAAGTGGGGAAAGTTCAACCTCAACACGAGTAATGAAAGAAGAAGAAGACGAAGAAAGCCAAAGGACCGAACCTGAGGAAGACAGGGTGCTAAGACAACTAAAGAAAATCCAAGCTGATATCTCTATTTGGGGATTGCTTATGTCCTCCTACAAACATTGTAACTCCTTCTTCAAAACCTTGGGGAAAGCCAAAGTTCCCATCGACATCACCCCCGAAGAACTGGTGGGTTTCATAATGGCATCAAAGGCTTCAAAACCGACAATAGCCTTCAATGACAAAGATCTACCTCCTGAAGGGCCTGCACACAACAAGCCTCTCTACATCTCACTTAAATGTCTCACTAAATGGATCCCACTGGTCTTGGTAGATAATGGGTCTGCATTAAACGTATGTCCTCAAAGGACCCTCGACAAGCTAGGGGTAAGCGCCATCGACATACGCCCTTCAAGCCAGTGTGTAAGGGGCTATGACAATTCAAAGAGAAGAGTGGTTGGGTGTGTCACACTGCCAGTAGAAGTGGAGAAGATCAAAAGAGACGTGGAATTCCATGTGATGGATATACCAGCCACCTTCAATCTTTTACTAGGAAGGCCTTGGCTACATGACGCTGGGGCAGTGCCTTCCACTTTGCATCAGAAGGTCAAATTCGCAGTAGATGGAAGGGTCATAACCATTCTGGGGGATTCATCGATCCGAGCTCATTCTGATACGCCTGTCCAAGAGGTAGGAACCGAGGAAACCTTCCTTACTGGATTCAGTCTTAAGAAAGCAACTGTTGTGCAAGCCTTAATGGCTGAGAGAAACTTCTACGTAAGCACCCCCGCCATATGGATGATGAAGAAACAAAACTACCTCACTGGGTTGGGTTTAGGCAAAAGATCACAAGGCATCCCGCAAATGATTGATCCTCCACATAATCAATACGCCTTTGGTCTTGGCTACACCCCGATAAAAGCCGAGGTAGAAAAGAAGAGAAGCATGGAAAAGACTAAAGCAAGAGGAAGCAGAGTCAAAAAAGAGAAACTCATGATCCCAAAAACACTCAATGGTTGGTTTGTAAGAGAAGGAGAAGACTTTCCATTCTGTGGCTTCACAGAAACATGGGAAGACGAAATTACCAAGCAAAGGTACCTTGGAATGCAAATCTTCTTTGATCAGGAATGGACTGACAGTGACATGGAAGAAGAACCAACAAATTCATCTCCTACTCCCGAAGACTGGATTGAGGTGCTAGCTGAGTTTGACCTAAAGATTCTGTTTGACAAAGAGGGTGAAGAAGAGTATAAAACTGCAAAAGAAAAAGGAGCCACTCCCGAGATACTGTAGTAAATCGCATGACAAAAACATTGCTTTCATTTCCTAAAGACAAGTTAGGACATGTTTTAGGCCCCTGTTTGGGCATTATCTACAACTAAATAAATCTCCATTTTATGCTTGCTAAATGATTCCATCTTTAAAACGTGATTGCTATACACTACAATCTCTCTGCCAAAGATAAAAGGATTTTAAAGAATCTAATTCTTTATGTTGCCAACAAAAGGAAAGAAGGGACGAACCCTGATTACTTAAAACTAGGTTTTTATCAAAACTCAGGAAGAAGACGCTATCTCCGTGAGAACACTTAGGGTTAGCTTACCCATTGTGAAAGTACAAACGCAACAGGAGATTCATAAAAACATCTCCATCAAATTCCTCTCCAAAACACCAAAACCCTCTTGAGAGAAAAATGCTCGTTGGGTAATCTATACACCCAAGCAAAAGTAAGAGCAGAGCTTGCTAGAACAAGAAAATACGAAAAACGCAGCCTAGACAAAAGTTAAGGCATTCAAAGGAAAGCTCGCTAGGGACTCAACCTCTATCAGGTAACCTAGGCAAAACTCAGAGTATGTGAAAAGAAAAACCAAGAGCGAAAACCCAACCCCCAAAGGTGGTGATCTAGGAACTACATAAAAAAAGGCCTGATTCCCTGATGGGGATACGTAGGCAATCTCACATCGAGATGCGGCCCAAACATTTGGAGAGAAGAAAGACAATATCAAAAGGTTTGTACTCAATGATAGGCATAGCTAACCCTGCGTATTGAACTCGCAAAAGATGAGTTAGTCATTTTCCAGGGAATTGGCAAAAACAAAGACACGTAAGAATCATCGTTCGTCCTCTCTGACTCAAAAGTCGTCAACATAAGGGACAAAGCATTCTAATGATCCCAAAACATGGCAAAGAGGTTGTAGGAACAGCAAAAGCAAATAAAGAGCCTGAATCAAATTCAAGTGTAAGAAGGGAAAAACGCCACTTGGCTAAAGCAAAAATCCAACTTCTTTAGGAAATAGAAGTAGCGGCCGAAGAATGGAATCCTCGGCCGAGCGATCCATTCCTCGGCCCATGTTTAAATCCAAATACTCACAAAACTTTGAAAATATTGCATACAAGTCTGAAGTATCTTGAGACAAAATAATTTCCAATACATGCTGAGGTTGCTTCATAAAAATGCAAATATCAAACTATCTGTTTTGGAGCTAATAAATACAGGTACAAGAAAGGAAAAGCTAGCTCCTGCCCACGACCCCTCTTGGGCGCAGGACGAAAACGCTCAGGAACTGGGACACTAATCCTCTGTCCCTCGCCAGCTTCAGCATCCCCATCACTAGGTCCGGTACTCCCACTCTCGCTAACTCCAGCACTCTGGGTAACCGACACTGTCGGTACTCGCTCTGCTTCAAGCTGCAGAGACACAGGATATAGGCATTCAGTTTCACATGAAACGTGGGATGGAAAAAGAAGAGATCAAAGGATGTATACCGCAGCTATTTGGCCACGCTGCCGTCCAGCCAAAGCCTCTGCACTCTGGAAAGCACGCAACCATTCCTGAACCACCTCAGCAGGCACCTGTAGAGGAAGCAATTGCATAAACAATCAAGTAAGCGAGGAATGCTGAAGGAAACCAAAGCAGAATCTACAATATTACCTGCTGAATTCCGGCAGGAAGCACGTAGAACTGCGTAGCACATGGTGTCAGTGTCAAACGCTCCTCTTCTCCATTTGCATTGTGGAAAGAAAGGAAACTGGGGGCCCGTGGCCAAACAAGAGGAGCAGCAGCGGCAGTAGCAGTCGGTAGGGTCAACGATGCCAAACGAAAGGCTGAGTAATCTCCTGCCACAAGAAAACTCATGGCTGGCTGTCTCTCAAGAGCAAGTAGCAAACCCTCTTCGGTCAAAAGATGAGTCGATCTCATACCAACAGGAGGAGGGAGAGGGACAAGCTGCAACGCCTCGAAATACGGAAAGTCCTGGCTCGCTACCCTCTCTTCGAGATACCAGGCTCTCGGAAATGGCCCCTCCAAAAGGAAGTGCTGGCTGTCAAACGCCCGAGCTGAGGTCAACTCCAGAGGAGCATCATCAAGTAGCACGCCCCATGGGTCAAAACGCACTTGTAACAAGGGAAATAGCATCAAAATGACAAAATGAAGAAATTGCACGAAAATCAGAGGATAAAGAGATATCGTACCTGATCTACCGTCAGGCGGTCCAAAACTCGCCTCCAGGCCAGCAAATCCATGGCGGGTGACCGCGTCTTCCGGACCCCTTTCAGCCAACGGGCCGCTCGTGGAACAAACCTAGGCTCAATATGCCCAGTCGGAGGAGGGAATTGCAGCAAATACTCAAAGGCCCAGAGCTACAAGATAAAAGACGAGCATGAGATATAGAACATGAGGTGATAAAGGAACAACAAAGAAAGCTAAAGTATATACCTTGAGAATGCGGTGATGCCCACCCAGCGACAAACTAACACCTCGGGAACAGGCACTCAGGTGCCCATACAGCGTAGCTAAGGCAGGAGTCCCCCAATCAAACTCGGCCACAGTATCCAAATTGACCAAAGCGGCCAAGAACTGGACATGCACCGAATTCTCCTTGTTACAAAACAGAATCTGCCCAAGGAGATAAAGGAGGAAAGCTCGTACTAGCTGAGAAAAGGAAACCTCCGCCAAGATATCAGCTTGATCAAACTCTTCCCGAAGCCAGGAATAGGTGATGTGACCGCTCTCTGACACACGAGGGACCTTCCCCAAAAGGTAGTCAAAAACACCTTCTCGCTCATGAATCCGAGGGTCAGTTGGAAGAGGATCTCCGCCAACCCTCAGACCTGTAAGCAAAGCAAAATCACCCGGAGTGATCGTCATCTCCCCAGCCTCTGGAAAATGAAAAGTGTTGGTGGTGTCCCACCACCGCTCCACCAATGCTGCGGTCAATCCCAACTCCGCCTTCGGAAGGTGGGAACCGAGTATCAAGGGCTCAAAGCCAGCCAAAGCAACTGCGTTCTTGGCCTCTTGAGGAAGCCTCTCGTGCCACTCAAACACCTGGGGGTAGCTTCCCCACACGCGCAACCTCTCATTTGCCTGACAAAATACAAAGAAGAAATCAAATATACAAAATATCGCCTATACAGGGGGCAACCTTTAGAGCTCAAACTCCCTATCAAATATCAAATTATCACTCTGCGAAATCTCATATACAAAAATCATTTGACAGGATAAAATTCTACCTTCCTATTGGTGAAACCAAGGTGCTGCTCTGGCTCCTTGTGCAAGACCTCAGGTGGGGTATCACTGAGGGGAGGACGATATCGCAATGAACCGTCACGCCTAATCATATGAACCTGAGGGGCGTATGTGGCAACATCAAACGGAGGAAGAGTATCACCACTTGCGTCGGTAGAAACCTCGGGCTCTGTCTCAGGAGGAATGGGCTACGAGGAACTCCCCCCAACAGTGGCTCTGCGCCGACTTGAACGTAAGACGCGGGAACTCGAAACTCCGCCAAGAATCACAGCCTCAACGGCCGGGGCTTTGCCCGTATCCCTAGGCGCGGCAGAAGCGCCAAAAGATGGAGGAGGGGGCGGAGATGATGCCATGGCAGGAGATAGCAACTGGAACCGTGGTGGTCGGAAAACCGACGGGTAGGAAACGGCGGCGGCCGACGAGGAGAGAGAGGAAGAAGCGGCGGCGATCGCTCGAAATAGGAGAGGACAATAAGAGGTAGGGAAAGAAAGGATGAAATGACCTGTGAGATCAATTAAGTTTAACTTAAATCGATTTTCTGACTGACGGCTATCTCACGGCCGAGATATCGATTCCTCGGCCGAGACATCAATCCTTCGGCCGAGAGATCGACCTCCTGGCCTTCCAATCAATTTCCTTCAGCAACATCAGATCATGCTCAGTGCATCAACTCAAGCAATTACGGACTCCTAAGTCTTCAACCAACTAAGTAGTCTTGGGGGCATCCCTGATGCCAATACAGCACGATCAAAACTAGCCTTGGGGGCATACCCGAGCATTGAAGGTCTCTCTCTCCACAAACTGCTGGCCAAAGCAAGAACACTCAACGGCTCTACGCCCATATTTACTTTCAAACACCGTGACTCCAAGTCCACCACTTCCACGGGCTCAAAGCCATTATCTCAGCGGCTTTACACCCGTTACCTCAACAGGCTCTACGCCCGTATTCACTCGCTTGGCGGCTCTAAGCCCAAATCACTATCAGCAGCTCTATGCTTGCCACTCCAGCAACCATACCACCATTACCTTAACAGGCTCGAAGCCTATGTCTACCATCTCAGCGGCTCAAAGCCCACAATCTCAATTGGCTCGAAGCCTATGTCTACCATCTCAGTGGCTCAAAGCCCACAATCTCAATTGGCTCGAAGCCGTAATAACCAATCTCAGTGGCTCGAAGCCCATTATCAACAGGCTCTACGCCCATATACACTCACTCAGCAGCTCTATGCTCACTATCACAGCAACAGGCTCTACGCCCACTATTCTAACAGGCTCGAAGCCTATGTTTGTCATCTCAACTGGCTCAAAGCCATAGCAACTCACTTAGCGGCTCCAAGCCCATTATCGATAGGCTCTACGCCACTCAACGGCTCAAAGCCCACTGTCTCAACTGGCTCAAAGCCGTAAATAAGCAAATCTCAACAGGCTCTACGCTGCCTCAATAATCAAGACGTTATTCTCAGGATCTACGCCTGAATGCTCAAAATCTAACATTTTGAATGCTCAAGCTCTACGCTTGGATGCCCAACCACTGTGTACTGGATGCTCAAGTTATACACTTGAATGCTCAAGCTCTACGCTTGGATGCCCAACCACTGCGTACTGGACGCTCAAAGCCTGTACTTTGAATGCTCGGATTCTGTCGTCCGAATGCTCGAGCTCTACGCTCTGAATGCTCAAGTCCGGAACTTGATAGAAGCTCTAAGCTTAAAACAAACACACACGTACGGGCCCGTGCACATTTGCATCAACATTATCACATTGAGTCTGCATCATCATATCTGTTCACATCTAACAACCATCATCACACATATACACTCTGCATGTCTCTCATGAAACAGGTCAACCCTGCAATCAACCGGCTCTATGCCTCGGTTTTATTGATCGATTCAGTGCCTCGATCCTTTGGCTCTACGCCAACACTTATGATGAGAAAGCTCCGTGCACAGACCATCAGAATGCAACCAGCTCTACGCTTCGCTTCAAATCACGTCAAGCTCTAAGCTCCGACAACCCAGGCCCTCACCTCAAAACTGCAGCAGGCTCCACGCCTCGATCTAATCACCTCAGGCTCTTGCCTTATACCAGCTCCGCGCTTCGGTTCAAACACGACAAGCTCTAAGCTCCGACACCTCAGGCCTTCGCCTCACGACCACAGCAGGCTCTACGCCTTAGTTCTAATCACCCTAGGCTCTCGCCTTATAACTACAACCGGCCCCGCGCATCGGTTCCATCACGTCAGAGACCATCATTCTTCCGGCTCTCGCCTCATGACTACAATCGGCTCCGTGCCTCGGTTCCCTCATCCCCAAAGCTCCATGCTCTAGTTACTGGCCCTGCGCCCCCCATATCTCAAAAACGAAAACGGCATCCGACTCATCCCCAGCAGATGGTTTGGATTCCACCCCATTACATCAATTCCTTCTAGCTCATTTGCAAGGATAGGCTACTCTACCGAGCCCCTCTCAGTCAAACTAAGGATGATCAAGAAAAGCAAACGCACCTGCCGTGTACTGATCTACCCCAAAATACTAAAGGAAGCTCTCCACAAAAACTCCCCGGCAGCCCAGCGCTCCTTCAACTATCTTCCGCCAAAACCCTGGCTCAGTCTAGGTACGTCACACTACGGCTTTTTTAAGCCCTAAGGTACGTCTTTAGTCTCTAACCCTACAAACTTTTATTTTTCTTATTGCCCGAACTACGGTAGGTCTGAATTTCCCTTGTGGAATACGTAGGCAGCCTCCCGGCCCAACCATAACAAAACCTTTTTCGAAAACCCCTTGGAATAGTGGTTGGACCAAATTGAGTTACTTTTTTACAGCTTTGACTCTTACTCAAACATGTCTCGCGATCCGTCTGAGTTCAGTCAAAGAGGGGCATCTGTAGACACCCCAATTTGGCCTAACGATTATTTCAAGTCCCACATTGGGACCATCCCGATGATGAAATGGATACAGTGATTGCTGATTGCTTCCATGAGAACCTTAGGACTTTCGGTAAGAACTTTGAGCCACTTAGAGGACCCAATTCAAAGCCATACAGCCTTTCAGACAGAAATACAAAAGCCTAGGAGAATCCATCTGTCGGCCGTGACATCGATCCCACGACCATAACATCATTTCCTCACTCGAGCAACCTGTTGCTAGCAAAATCTCCCTGAGAGATCAATCTCATGCCGTAAGATCTATCCTTCGGCCGAGACATCCATTCCTCGGCCGTGATATCCTTTACTCGGCCGCCAGATCGTCCTTTTCCCAGACTCTGGAACGTTCTGTCGATTGTTTGATCCAACTACACTACCTCTCCGATGCGTTCGGGCCACGTTCAGAGATTACGACATAGAGTTAGAGGTGCATTGCAATTGCAATTGCAATCGCGTGCTTTGATTGGCCGGAGTGAGTCACCAATTGCCTATATAAAGGGCCTTTGGTCTCCGAAAATATACACATGAAATTCATTAGAGAATACACTCTCTCAAGCCACGAAACTCTGCCAAAATACTCTCCTAATCCCCCTCTTCAAAAGCCCTAACCTCCCGAAGGTAGCCGTCAATCCGGCGATCAAATCCCGAAGTTCAAACCCTAACCCTAGGGTTTTCAATCAAGCAAATCAGTCAATCACAATCAAATCCGAAGCAATCAAGCAATTGAGGGATCACAGTGGTGAAGCCCAACGGTCTCTGGTTTGTCTTACTTACTGCATTCATAACTAATCATAGCTTTCTGATTATCTGTTAATCGTATAGTCTGGTGTGAGGAAGAACACCGACCGGGGCTTCGATCCCTCGGCCGGTACATCAAACCAGGAGGATCCCTCGGCCGTGACATTCATTCACCGGCCGCAGGATCCATCTCCCTGGGACAGTTTGTTTGCTTTTCTGCTTTCTGATACATGCTTCAATTATCGCACTGGCTCACCCTTTACTGCTTAAAGGCTTAAATAAACAGACTCTGTGTTAGAATTAAACAAAGCATCTACATGTCTTATGTTGAACGATTATGGGCCAGTCTCACGACTGGGCAAAGAGGGGTGCCTAACACCTTCCATTTATTGTACTTTTGGATCCCGTGCCCAGAATCTCTGTCTATTTTCCCAGTTTTAATAAACTGGGTGGCGACTCTGTTTTGATAATAACCACTATCATGTGGCGATGTTCCTAGCCATGGGAATGTCCATGATTTTGGTTTACGAAGCAAGCAACCAATCGAGCAAACAAACGTGACCAATCTGTATGGCGATGCCTCGTTTGGGAGGTGTCTACAGTGCCGACGACGCTTCCGGCAGGGGGAGCGCTGATTTTCAAAGGCGGATGCTGGGGGACGTACTGAGGGCGGAGAAGGAGGATGCCTAGTACGCTCAACTCTTGGGCTTTTGGACGGAGTCTCTGGTGGACAGGGTCCAGGAGGAGCAGATGGCGAGGTGCTTCCTGCTGTACATGCTCGGTGCGTCCTTGTTTCCTAACAAGCCCAACCGAGTACATCTTTCTTTCTTGTCGGCGTTGAGGAACGTCGGGGAGATCGCCCGTTTTGACTGGGGCGGTGTAGCTTTAAGGGCATGCTACGCCTTCATGGGGTCTCTCTCTCGAGGAGCAGGGAAGAGCCTGGACGGCTACTGGAGGGTCTGGGAGGTATACCTCAAAACTTCTCTTGTGTCTAGCTAGCTTTCCATTCGTTTATTGCTTCTCTTGACGCTTTGATTTGCAGCTTTGGACGTACTCGGTACTCGGTATGTACCCTCCTGAGACCTCGTGCCCTGATGACATGATACTTCCTCAAGCCCTGCGTTGGTCAAAGGAGTATCGGGGAGTGAAGAAGGGAAAGGGCAATTTGAATGCCTATCGCCTCTTCCTGGACGAGCTGCGTCCTGATCAGGTATCGATGCACTTTTGCATGTTTGATTCATAGACTTCATGTGCATTTTTTTTACTTGAGGTTTGCTAATATCGTTTGCTCTTGATTGCAGATCCAATAGCGCATTTGGGACCACTTCGAGATCCCATACGTTGCTCGGAGCAGAGAGGTGACGAGGGGGAGAGTGCTTCTGGACTCCCCTTATGGCTGGCAGTGGTACCTGGGTGACCGGGTATCACGCCATCGCTGAGGTTGGATGCTTTCTTGGTCCCTGGGCCACACTCTCCTCTCGTGCAGAGGACAAGCCAGTACACTCTGAGCAAGATTGAGCAGTTCATGCGGCCAGACCCCAAGCTGGAGCCGTTCTTTCAGGCAGGCGCTGACTACGCCGAGTATTAGGCTCGGTACTTGATGTAGGGCTTCGGGATATGTGTTGCTCAGGAGGCGACACAGCAAACACGGGGTGGTAAAGGTGGTAGAGGAGGAAGAGGAAGATGAGAAGAAATGGGCAGAGGAGGTGGAGGCCGTGGTGACAGTGCTGGTCAGAGCGGGGCCAGATTGCCCAGACTTTCCTGGACAGTAGATGTGGTGACTGCTCAGGGAGTCTCTGGCCTGATGGAGGTTCCACGTCCTACAATCGAGCCTCCAGAGTTCCTTGTTGAGGTATGACATGCTTTTATCGCCTTCCGCATGTTCACTATTGTCGCTGCACGTCCTAATTAACCATTTCATTATGCAGGTGACTCCGGAGTACGCTAGGGAGATGGCGGCGGCCATGATGGGCTTGGAGCAGCTCGTGCAACAGTACACCATGGGCCATCCCCCACCAGTACTGACTTGCGTTGGAGGAACAATGGTAAACCCTTGCATCCTAGCTGCTCGCTTTACTTTTATTATGCTTATTTATGATTACAATGCAAATGTTATATGAATGTTATGCTTTTGTAGGCTGGAGGTGGGGCCTCATGGGGACTACGCCAGAAGTCCGTGCGCATGCCAACGCAACAAGCTTCTTCCGCTGGTTCTCGGGAGGAGCGGCCATCAAAGAGACAGCGACACTCCGCTGGCACCGAGGATGAGCCTATCGCCGTTTCTGACGAGACCGAAGAGCCTATGGACATTGACCTGGAAGATACTTCTGGGAGTACCATGCCCAGGGTTACTTGCACTCAGGAGGTTGCTAGTTCCGAGGCGGATGAGGAGGTCTCTGAGGAGGACAAGGAGGAGGGCGAGGATGACGATGATGAGGATTGAGTCTCCCCTTTTTTTCTTTTTGCCTTTTGGTGGAACTTGCGTGCTTCCTTTTGTAGGGTGCCTGTTTGCCCTTGTGCTTACGCCACAACCTTGCCTTCAAAAAAGGTTTGAAACCCCAAGCATAGGGCTAAGTCGTTGGTAGCATAATATCTGGAAGTCCAGGATCGTACCCACAGAGAATCGTATTCAGCTTAGATCGGATTGAAGGTCTAATAAATGGATGGTGGCATGTGAGACGGCCAACTTGGTTTTTCTTTGAACGGTGTAAAAACTAAAGCAAAAGACTAGAAATGAGTTTTAATGAACTTAAAGAGGCAAGTCTAGGGATCTTCTTTCCCTTGCAAAGGCCATTACCGATTCTCAAATATAACTCAAGCGAGAGTCACGACCGCGTGCTCTTGCCCGGAAGATTTAACTTTAGAAAACTACGTTTATCAAAAGATGTGATTTAACGGAGGCGAACCAACTTGTTTAAGACTTTTATCAAACACATAGAAGGCCATGAGTTCTAGGCATGCCACGTGCCAAGACCGCTTGGCTAAACGGGATGCCAAGAAGTTAACAACCCTAGTTTAGACCAAAAATACAAGTTAAGCTCTATTCCGAAAACCATGATTTTAAGCCCGAAGATTCGAGAATCAAATAACCACCTAAGTCTTTGGGAAAGGGTAGCCCAAGACTTAGCCAAACGACTACTCACACATACTTAAAGCACAAGAGAAAGCATAAAAACGAGACATGATTTTAACCGATGAAAACGAAAATAAACTGGAGATTAAGAAAGATCTAATCCGTACGAGCAACTTTAATAAACGAGAAATTAACAAACAAACAATACTTACTTTGAGTTCTATGGAATTTAAACTTGAAAAGCTTGAAAAGCTCAAAAAGACATTAATGGAGAAAAATCTAAGAAAGTAATGTGTAAGATCCTAAAGGAGGGAGAGAGGTGGTCCTATTTATACAAAAGTGACACTCTCTCTCCTCAAAAATATCTGAGATACGCATAAAGTGGAAACTTGCCACTTATGGAAAGTTAAAAGCTGTCAAAAAGTAAGTCGGTCATCTCCCGTATCGATACTCCTAAGCCGTATCGATACCAAGCTGCTTTCTCTGAAACCCAGGATTCCCCATAGACGAACCGTATCAATACGCAAAAACCGTATCGATACGCTGAAGCTTGAGATTCCCACTGTTTTGGAACCGTATCGATACTCCATAATCCGTATCGATACGGTGTTGCTTCCAGGCAGATCAAACCCCTTGAGCCCCGTTTTGACACCCGACGGCCCATGGCACGCTCCGGCCACTACGGTTCTTCATCTTCAAGCCCTGACGGCTGGATTCTTCAAGGCCTCGCCTACTCGCTTGCCTTCAAGGGTCGTTCAACACACCAAAACAGGCCCTTTTATTCACGTATTACTTGAAACGCTCAACGAAAAACCTTACGCGTAAAATCACTTAAAACGGCTAATAAGGATAAAACAAACGACATAAAATGGGACTAGGCGCACCAAATATCTACAATATTGGGTGCTTATCACCTTGGTAGATAGGATTTTAAGCATTGGGCTTGCATGCCTTGTTTCGTTATGTACTTCGACTCATGGATGCCACTGGGTTTTATATATATGCACGGAAAACTTGTTCTTTCAATGTCCTTGTCATTCAATTTCTTTTATTGCTACTGTACAGAGAAAATTGAGTAACTAAGACACTTACCGAAATGTACAACTGACCATTGACCACAAAACTGAATTCGGTACAAGGTTTGTAATGGGAACCACATTGACAAAGAAAGAGAAATCAAAGAAAGTAATTGAATGAACTTTGAAAAATTGACGTTACATCCGAGAATTTACACAAACGCCCTTGCTAAAACACGACTATATACAACAATGACAACCTCCGAAACTTAAAGTGCGGCTCAAAAGTTCGACCTTATGCTAAGAAAACACTTGAAAACTAGGAAAACGTTGACTTTGAAAGGTGACTACTTCAATTTTTGACCCAGGGCTCGAACTGGAACTTGACTAAGTCACTTTTGACCATTATGACCTGTGTGACTCAAAGGGACGGCTCAAAATGCAATTTGACACCTTGACACGGCTTAGGAATGGGATTTTATTGACTTTTTGTACCACAACTTCGAATCTTGAGAGTTGACCCGAAGCGAAACATCCCTGAAGTCCCAAATACTTGTTGAAGTGTGTTCTGGTGGTTGGTGATGCCCCGAGATGTCCCAAATTCGTTTCATACCCTTGTTGTCAAAAACTGCAGAAATGTAGACATTACTATGCCGCGCAAAGCTTTAACACGCCGTGCGTTATGTTGTAAGGTTCCACGGAGATCAATGTTACACCGTGCTGATTTTCTGAATTTAATACGCTGTGCACCGCTCCATTATGCCACGCGTGACTATTTTCCTGACAGTGTGCAGTTTGCTGCTTCCCAAGGCAAATTGCACGATGGTTGAAGTTTGACCTATGCAATGGCATTTCTGAACCAATGCATGTCTGCATTGTGCTTCTAGGCTATGACCAAGCCTTTTCCTATGCAAGACTCATGGAAAATTTGCACTTTTGGAAGCCCAAGGCTCTTTGAAAGTTGAAGTTGTCCTTTCCATTCCTCCTATAAATTCAGGTTTTCAACTTCAAGTCCTTCTCACCCCACTCAACTCTCATCTTTCTAAAGCTCTCCCTTCCTCCTAATGGATTTTTCTCTCACTGGTTCGCTCCGCCCATGGTTAGTTTCAATGGAGGGCGTTGATTGGCTCAACTTCCGAGCTCATGGTCTCTACTCCATGAGGTACCTTCGCAACATTTGACTCCGTCCTAAGCTTCTAAGGGCAGTCGCGAGTCTCTGGGATCCAAAACTCCATGTGTTCCGTTTCGGTGAGCAGAAGCTTTGTCCTACTGTGGAGGAGTTCCATGCATACCTTGGCGGCTTTGGCTCGGGAGAGGTCATCGTTCCTCCCATGCGTGAGAGCATCTACAAGGTTTTGGCTACGGTTCTGGGATTGAGTGGTGGTGCTGCCCGCTATTTGGTTAACAATGGTTATCTCAACACAATGTGGCTCATCGAGATGTTCTCCCCTCTTGGTGACCTCACAAACATGACCTATCAGTCTCGGTGCATGACCGCCCTTTGCATGTGCCTGCTTGCAGCTTATCTCTTAGTTCCTTCTGCTGGTCATGCTAGCTCAGAGTTGGTTAGCATCGCAGTTCAGATTGAGGCTCGGAAGGATGTGATTCCAATGGTTCTGGCCGAGACTTTGATGGGTTTGGACAAGGTTCGTTTTGGAGAGACTGAGACTTTTGGGGGCACTCCTCTCCTCATATAGGTAGACTTCTCACTCAGCTCTCCTTTTTTGGGTTTTTCTCACTTTTTCATTTTACCTCAACGCTCGGCTTAGCTTTCTATGGTTTCTTACTTGTTTTTCCCTCTCTTCACAGATTTCGCTTTGCGACAAGGTAAATGTGTTGACCATCCCTCCTGGCAATTGGACGTACGAGGCTAGGCTGCTGTCTCGACGATGCTTTGAGTTTGCGGATAGGCGGGTTTCTGAATGGGTCAACTTCTTCAAGCGTCTGCGGGCCGAGACCATTTCTTGGAGGTGCCCGTGGCTAGACCTTCCACCCATGACAGTGTACTACATGGGCCCCCAATGGGTTGTCCTTGCTGGTTTGGAGGCTTTCACCTTCTACATCCCCTACCGGATTCAGCGTCAGCTCGGCCTGAGACAGGAGGTGCCTGCTGAGGTTCTGGTAAATGTGGTTCTGCCTCTCTTTCGCCACTCCGTCCTTTGCAACTACCAGTAATTCTGGTGAACTCGCGAGGTCACTGATGCTCATCCTTACCATCTGTGGCGGTACGTGGGAGCTATCGGAAATGGCTCAGGAGGGATAATGCAGCGAGGGCTGGAGCTCAAGGAAACTGACTCAATCCTACTATCCTGACCATAAAATAAATTGTGGATCTGCCTTCATCATGTTGCCTTTTTTATTATTGGAAAGTCATGCTCAGCCTTATGTACTGGAAGCACCTATTTGTAATAAAATGAGTTACGGAGGGTTTCCCCATCTTTGATTCAGTGCTTCGAATTCTCACAACCTGGATTTTTACTTTGATTGATTGTGACCGGGCCTCTAAGTGAGGCTGCCTACGTATCCTTTTGGCAAAAGAATCAGGTCATAACGTAGTTCATGGTAGGGTTCGCTTTGGTTTTGACACTCTCCTTTTGCGCTCTAACTTTTGCCTAGTACCGCCCTCTCGGGTTTTCGGCCTACCGAGCTCATTTATTGTGTGCCTTTACTTTTGCCTCGAATGCCCTTGCGGGTTTTCAACCTAGCAGGCTTTTGCTCTAATTTTTGCTTGGGACTGCCCGCCCTTGCGGTTTTCAGCCTAGCGAACTTCTCTCAGGGATAGTAGCGCTTGAGTTGATCCAGGTTGACCCAAGTTGAAAATTCATTTCCATCCAAGTCAATGAGCTGCGTAGCTCCTCCGGACAAGATGGTCTTGATGACGTATGGCCTGGACCACTTGGGTCGGAACTTTCTGCGTGGATCGTAAACTGGTGCTCGGATCTCCTTCAAAACCATGTCTCCTTCCGTCAAATCCCGAGGTTTCACTTTCTTATTGAACGCACGTGCAATTCTCCTCTGGTACCCCTGAATATGATAGAGAGCCCTCAACCGGCGTTCATCAAACAGCATTAGCTCCTCAAACCGATTGCTCAGCCATTCTGCCTCTTAGACCTCACACTCGATCATAGTCCGAAGGGATGGAACCTCTAACTCAATGGGAAGTACAGCCTCCATACCATAGACCAAAGAGTAAGGAGTTGCCCCTGTTGGTGCACGTACAGACGTGCGATACCCCCACAAGGCTAGCGGCAACTGCTCATGCCAATCTCTTGCAGATCAAATGGTTTTTTCTAGAATGGCTTTGATCATTTTGTTAGCTGCTTCTACAGCTCCATTGGTCTGCGGCCGGTAGGTTGTTGACTTGTGTACTTGGATTTGGAACTCATCCAAGACTTCTCTGGCTCATCCCTTGAAATGAACCCCATTGTTCGACACAAATGCCTGAGGGACTCCATACCGGTATATGACATTTCGTTTGATAAAGTGCGCAACTTGAACCGCGGTCAGAGTGGCGTAAGAAGCAGCTTCTACCTATTTTGTAAAGTAATCGATAGCCACCAAAATAAATTTGTGACTGTTAGATGCTACCAGCACAATCCTTCTAATAACGTCAATTCCCCATACTGAGAAAGGCCATGGTGAAGTCATTTGATGCAACTCGGAAGGTGGGACATGCGTAAGGTTGGCATGGATCTAGCATTTGTGACATCGTCGTACGTACTCCACACATTCCGTCTCCATGGTGGACCAAAAATACCCCTGCCTTAGAATCTTCTTGGTTAGCATCATGCCGTTCATGTGAGGACCACATACCCTTTCATGGATTTCTTCCATTACCCTTTTAGCCTCTGCACCATGGACGCATAGCTTGTGCATGCCACAGTGTGATCGTCGATACAAATTCCCTCCATAGAAGATGTACTGGGCTGCCATCCTCTAGAAAGCGATTCAGTCTTTCTTGCTTGCTTCAGTACGGTATTCTCCTCTTTCCACGAATCTCCAAATGTCATAATACCAGGGGTGACCATCATCGGGTTCGTCAATGACCATGACATGCTAGTATACCGGTGTATCCCTTTGTTCGATCATGATTGGCCTTAACTTCACACCAACAGGAATTTCAACCATGGATGCCAGCGTTGCCAGAGCATCTGCAAATTGGTTTTTGAGCCTCGGGACATGAGTAAACGTCACCTTGCTGAAATGAGGGATAAGATCTTTGAGATCCTGGTGATACGGCTTCAACTTCTCTTCTTTAACTTTCCAATCACCGTTAGCTTGTGATACAACCAGGTTGGAATCCCCCACAACCTCCAACTTTTCTATGCCAATCTCAATGGCTGCTTCCATACCCACAATGCAGGCTTCATATTCCGCCTGATTGTTGGTGACTTCAAAGTTTAGTTTAAATGCAAGCGGAATGTGCGATCAATCGGGTGAAATTAGCAGCACGCCGATTCCGAATCCTTTCTGGTTAGCAGCTCTATCGAAGTATAACTGCCAAACATCCTCAACCATAGTCATTATGTCTTCGTCAAGAAACTTAAACTTGGCGTCTTCTCCCCCTTCGACTAGACAATCAGCCAAAAACTCAGCAATAGCTCTTCCATTTACAGACTTCCTGGTGACATATTTTAATTCAAACTTCGCTAGCATCAATAACCACCGTGCCAGCCTTCCCGTAAGAGCTGGTTTCTCGAACAGGTACTTGAGGGGATCCATTTGAGAGATCAGCCTTACCGGGTAGGCCAACATGTAATGTCTTAATTTCTTGGAAGCCCAGACAAGTGCCCAGCATGTCTTTTCCAACAGAGTATAGTTTCCCTCGCATCCGACCATCTTTTTGCTAAGATAGTAGACAGCCCTTTCAACCCCATCATCTCCCTCCTGTGCCAACATACACCTCATTGAAGACGGGGTGACTGATAGGTATAGGATCAAAGGTTTTCCTGCAATAGGCAGTGTCAACACTGGTGGATTCTGTAGATAAGCTTTGATAGTTTCAAAAGCTTTCTGTCATTTGTCGTCCCACTTAAATGGTACTCCTTTCTTAAGTAAGCGAAATATTGGTTCACAAGTCGAAGTCAATTTGGCAATGAACTGGCTAATAATGTCACGCCCTTGAATTTAAACATAAATAATAATAACTTTTGATAATTGAAATCCTCACAGGAGTTACAATTACTAACCCAAAAGATAGTTCAGTCCTCAAATCCACAAACTTGCCCAATAATTTACAGAGTTTCAAAGTAGATAAAAATAATACAAGTGGTTTGTATACAAGGATTATCAAGTTTTCTCCGAAAATAGCTTTGGTCGATAGCAACAGCACACACTCCAAGCACTCCATGACAGTGACCTTCAATGTACCTGAAAATGATAGGTTGAGCTAAACTAGCCCAGTAGAGAAATCTATACTCAAGCTATATGAAAATGAGATGAAAGATGCACCAGGAATGAATGAGTTTTAATGAACAAACACGGGCAACAAAGGTTTACCAAACAACAAGCAGACACCGACTTCAATGCTTAAAATGTCTTATCGGGATTTCTATCGATGCACAGTTCAAACTAGAAGCTGTACTAAACTCTCCTTAAACTGAACAAACCCGCAACGAATTCTTAACCATTTCATGTATGGACACGATAACCTATCTCGATTTCATATTTTCAATTACCAAACCTCTTTCCCATAAAACTTTCCTTTTGATTTCCAAATGTTTTGTGAAAACAAGACCAATACGGTCACACTCCGTTGATTCGAGCTTGAATAGCCGGAGTCCGTTGATTCTGTGCACGAATACCGAAAACCATTGATTCGCTCATGAATACCGAAGGGTTTTTAATAAAAATCCTCTTTCCAAAACCAAAATCCATCCTTTAAACAAAATATTGATAAAATCAGTTATTTATCCCTTCATCGAAAACAAACCTCAATCCATTTATCATAATTTGCGGGTTAGCGAAAACGCACATCGCTTAACCGTCTATTCGTCATGTCATAAATCGTTGGTTAGCGGAAACGCACATCGCATAACCATCCATTCGTCATATCATAAATCGCAGGTTAGCAGAAACGCACATCGCATAACCATCCATTCGTTTTCAGCCCGGTCATCTCACCATTTCAGCCGTTCTACTGAATGGTGATACCCGTAGTGTCAAATCTCGTATATCCGTACGTGTCGATCAATCAATCACAATTTAATCATCCCAAATAGTTCTATCACAACATCGATTACACTTCTAGCATTCTAAATGATCTACCAATCCACTACATGGATTACATTTTAAAATGTTCCAAACTGTTAACCATATCGTGACTACGACCAATAAATTATTACACGCCCTTCCCTTTAAGTATACCACCATACTACACATAATGTGCCAACCCGTCACTACCTTACGGCATACCTCTCGCTAATATCGAGACCTATAACCCATGGAACATGCACCAAAGGAATGAAAGAACAATGAGACGAACCCTAAGAATACGAATTTTCGGT
Organism: Rhododendron griersonianum; assembly: GCA_018127125.1. NCBI lineage: Eukaryota > Viridiplantae > Streptophyta > Magnoliopsida > Ericales > Ericaceae > Rhododendron > Rhododendron griersonianum. Next base: position 32,475,406 of record CM030792.1, on the reverse strand, counting down.
CTTACCTTTCGATTCACTAGACGGACACCCATCTACCCATTCACATTCACCGTGATGCCTCACATAACCTACGATGCCCCTAAGCAACCTGGCGATACATGCTCCGTTTACAACGATACTAAAACTTCGGTTAATGAGCGTCTAAGAAATGGAATTGAACAATAAGACATTGGAGGATGAGCAACCATGTTTATGGGTGGTTTAATAGCGTTTATGAGGTATTAGGAACGATTAGGGGTCAAACTAATCAACGAGGAATCAACAATGTCGAAACTGTCCAAAAAAAAAAGGAATTGGTATCGATACCTTTAAGCCTCGTATCGATACCCACAAGGCTGGAACCAAATTTGATGAATTGGTATCGATGCCTGTAGGTTACAAGTGACAATTTTGTGCAGAAATTCAACTGTTAGCTCAACAACAAAACCCAATGATCCACAGCACGATTAATGCATAAAATCAACTCACAAACACATAACAAGAGCAAGAAATCCCTACCTCGAGTTTGGAGAGCAAAGCCCCAAGATTTTCCAAGCCCTAGACTCCGAAAACTTTGAAATCAACCGGCTCCTCCTTCCCCGAGCTTGACCCACGAAATTTAAGACTTGAATCACATATAGAAGGTAGATTGGAGGTTAACCCTTGTAGGTGTTGAGTTAATTTGGTGGGTTTTTGGTTGAGGAGGTGAAAGAGAGATGAGAGAAAAAGAGAGACGATCGAGAGTGAGAGGTTGAGAGAATGAGAGGATTAGGGAGAAAGACTTCTCCTGGGGAAGTCTCCTGGCTATTATTGCCATGGAGAAATGATTCCATGTACTCACATCCACACACACACATGCACCTCTCTCAATTATTACTCTTATACCCTCTCACTAATTTGCGTTTAACTCCAAAATAAATAACTAAGACATTCTCTCACGTGTAATCCGCATTATAACATTTTATAAAATCCCGGAATAATTTTAAAAAAATATACTGGTCTCTACAAATAAACTGTACTTTTCCAAGAAAACTTCTTACATCTTTTTCGGACCGTGGTGGCTCCATTTCCAGAATAGCCTTAATCTTCGAGGGATCAACCTCAATGCCACGAGTGGTGATCATGAACCCCAACATCTTCCCTGCAGTGACCCCGAATGTGCACTTGGTGGGGTTGAGACGCATCCTGTATCTTCTGATTCTCTCGAAGAACTTTCTAAGTGCAGGTAAGTGTCCCTCTCGCTCTTTTGCCTTGATGATCATTGCTTGACCGATCGGGTGTACTAAAATAAAGAAGCGTCCCAAGCGTAGGACTCTCGACCAGTGTAGCACAATATCCGGAAGTACCGGAGTCGAACCACAGAAACGGACGGACGGTGCTGACTCAAAAGTGTTGAATTCTAGTTTAACCTGGCTCTTAGGTAGCCACCCCTTGTTCAATGAGTTGATTAACTAACTAAATTACACAACTGAATTAATGAAATAAGAATTTAAAAAGGAGAGTACAGCCGTGGGAACTCAGCGTCCGCAACTAACCTAACCAATGTTTACTCGGGCCACAATTATTCACTTTGTTGATTTTAGAATAGGAAAAAGGATCCCTAACAAATGCGCACCACCTGTCACCAGTATCCGTGCGCATTCGAATTTCGGCGATGCCTGGGTTTTGTTTGTTAGAAGAGTTTTCGTCTTCTAAAACTGCTTAAAGATTAAATTAATTCGACCCCGAGGTAAAACATTGATTAAACTAGCTACGAGACGCCTTTGCCCCGTGGCCGCACTCTATAGAACTACTCACTCATGACTTTATTAAACGCAGCAATAACCCTAGATCTAAACATGCTTCGAACAATCGAAAAGAAATAAGAACACGATTCCACGGACTTATGGAAGAGCAACGGAATCGATTACCGAAGAAGAACAAGAATTAACAACTGGAAATCTTGAAGAAGTGAAAATAAAACTTGAATCTGCAATAAAGAACTTAGAAAACAGCAGCCAAAAGTTAAACGAACATAAAAACTATAAAACGTGTAACCCTAATTACGAGTTAAAAAGGGGTTTATATAGTAATCCCCTTTAACAAACAATTAAAATCCTAAAATAAATCGGAATCGGACCCTAAACGACTCAAAACGGCATCGTTCAAGGCATGATAAGCCCTCGGTAGCGCTACACCAAAAAGGGTGTAGTGCTACCTAACCCCTTAAGGGCGTGTTGACTTCCGTTGACCGATGCTTGCCGTTGACCCCTTAGCCTTTAGGTAGCGCTACACCCTTTTTGGTGTAGCGCTCGCCAATTCTCTGATCACTTCGAGGGCCTTGCTATGCCACTTCTGAGCGCTATACCACTTTTCTGTAGCGCTCACGAATGACTACGATGACTTCCTCGTCAATTCCACTTCAACACTTAGTCTCCACAGCCCTTCTCGCTCTCAAGCTCCATCACGGCCTTTCCGAATACCTCTCAATCCAAACTCGGCGCAAAAACCACCTTATTTCCTGCAAAACTAACAAAAATACAAAAACAAGACAAAGCACGACATCAAGCGGAAAGTGGAATAAACCGCGCCTCTAACGCGCTAGAACGCCCTACTTAGGCGCTTATATCTATGATATTGCGCGCCTATCAATCATATCATCGACGTAAACCTCCACTTCCTTGTGAATCATGTCATGTAGCAAGGTTGTAGCGGCCCGTTGATAAGTAGATCCCACATTCTTCAATCCGAAAGGCATCACCCAGTAGCAATAAGTTCCTCATTCAGTGACAAACGTGGTTTTCTCCCGATCTTCTGGAGCCATGAGGATTTGATTGTAACCTGAAAAGCCATCCTTGAAAGAGATCAATGCATGCCCAGCGGTGTTGTCAACCAATACATCAATATGTGGCAGTGGGAAATCATCTTTCGGGCTTGCTTTGTTTAAGTCCCTGAAATCAACGCAGACCCTAATTTTGCTATCCTTTTTAGGGACAGGGACAATGTTTGCGACCCACTGAGGGTATTCAGTTACTATTAGGAATCCTGCATTGATCTGTTTAGTGACCTTTTCTTTTATTTTGAGCACCCAATCAGGTCTCATGCGCCTTAGTTTCTATTTTACAGGTTTGCGTCGGGATAAAGGGGAATCCGGTGCTCCACAATATCAGGATCGATTCCAGGCATATCGGCATGTGACCACGCGAAAACATCCTCGAATTCTTTAAGTAGATATATGAGAGCTTAACGCTCTTCCGCGGATAGCGCGGAACCGATCTGGATTATTCGGGGATTCCCTTCATCTCTCAAATTTATTAAAACAACTTCTTCTTTTACAGGCTGAGCATGCCTTTCATCTTCCCTTTCGACTAGAGATCGGATTTCTTTGGGAATGTCCCCATCGAAATTGATCTCTTGGTCATAGGGGTCGACACAATTTATTTCAAAACTAGGGAAGTAAGCGGAATCAGATTCATTTATTTCATCATCAGCAAAGGCCTCTGGGGCACCATACACACGAGTGGACTCAAATTCAAAGTACAGACCATGAGGAGTTGGGCCAAGAGGCACCGACTCAGACTCGACAGACTCAAAAGACTCAGATGACTGGGAGGACTCGGACGACTCAGACTCAAAATCAGGCCCATGGCATGTCGCACTTGGTATGAAAGTCTAGTTCTTATAATCTCCAGCGGCATCCATGATAAGTGAAGTTGGATCTTCGAGGGCCTCCTGCCCTAGCATCAGTACTTCAGCCTCCGTGACTGTACCCATTGGTCTGTTCTCCTCAAACAGGATCGTCAGACTTCCCATGTCGAAGACCTCAATCCAATCAGTTGGCTTTCCTCGTTCTTCTGCAGCCTCAAACTCTTCCTCGCTCTCCGGCCAAACGTCGTTGGCGAATATCTCGAATCCTGGCAGCAGAGTGTTGGCTTCCTTATCCCATAATGGTTCTGGCTGACCTTGGTAGACCTGTTTCGCTTTCTCTTTAATGAAGTAGTCCTCCAATCTCTCCCCCTTTTTCACTTTACTGCTGCCTGAGGGTAAGTAACCAAGACCGATTGTGCATATCAGAGTTCCCATGGCCTCGAACTTTGCAGGTCCCTGCAAATTCTTTCCTAGTCCTAAACCTGGCATGTAGGACATCTTCTTCATTATCTTTATGGCGACATTGCTAATGACAAAATCATCATCGATCCTGACCAAAAAAACAGAATTGGAAGTATCTAGCGAGAAACCTCCCAGAGCAATGTCTTCTTACCCGTGCTGAATTTCCAAAAGCGGGGCGTTATCCTCAGTGGGCGCACGAATTCCAGAGTCCCCATGGATGGTGAGCATTCCTGTCTCAAGCCCCAAACGAATTTTCTGATGCAGGGTGGAGGGTACAGCCATGATATTTGGTCTATGCAGCCAAGGCCTTCCTGTGGGCACACGCCCCAAAATTTCACATTTTAAGCATAAAATCGGGTGCGCCCTTCTTGCGGAAAGCGCGGCGAAACGCTTCGCAGTTCAGAGTTGCCACTCGGGTTTTGCGGAAAGTACCCAAGAAACTGGTTTTTGAAAACGTTTGGATTACGTTGTTTGAGTTTGAAAAAGGCTTGAAGACTGGACCGTCGTCACCTTCGATATTTAAGGTTCGGGAGCCAGGTTACGAGAGGGGAAGGGTTTTATGGCACCCCTCTCGCCCAATCCGGAGATCGGTCTCTACTCGGGCATTTTTGTAAAACGTTCATTTTTTTCTCTCATTTTATCATTTTTAGCCAGTTAGGGCGGGGGAACAGTTAATGGGGATTAAAACTGTAACACATTTGCATTTATGTACAAGTATGTGATAAAAATGTTTGATGGATGTTTGATGTTTGATCTAAAGCAAGTATAATAGATTGAGAACAAGCTCCTGTGAGTGTTTGGACAAACTGGAACACACTGACTAAGGTGGTGCACGCAGGATCGGGCCTGTATGCACTGGCCAAGCCACTGCATACAGACATGACCTGCGTGCGCCATACAACGTCTGGCGTGCGCCGGTAGGCCCAAACCCACAGCTCTTGCAAACAATCCTCTGGGCTTTGGAATGGACCAGTGCACACCCAGGACAAACCACGCAGTTTATATTGACAATGTAATATAGTTACAGACAGATAAAGGGCTAAAAAACCACCAAATAGACAGAAAACCCCTTAAACAGTGAGGGGAGGAAAAACAGAGGCCAGGGGCCTAGTTGCCATGCAAGGGCCAGCCACTGGTCAAGGAGTGACTGGCGCACGCAGGTACATGGTACCGTGCGCCAGTTAGCACAACTTGGCCAGGACTTGGCTTTGCATCATCTGGGCTCTGGAACATGACCAGAAGGCTCCCAGGGGCATTCCAAAGCAACAGAATGGAAATATTGAATAATATGTCTAAACAGCTCTAGAATATAGAAAGCAGTAAACTTGTTTTAGCATGCTTATAGGATGATCAGATAGTAAAGAAGTAGGAAAAATGATGATCAGTGATCCCCACGCCAGTTTTGCCATACAGCCATGACTGGCGTACGGCACCATTAACAGGCGCGCGCCACACGATCATCACACACGGCTTTGAAGCCTTGCCAGCATTAGGGCCAGGACTGGTATAGATTACCAGCCTTGACCCTGCCAGCCCCCGTCAGGGGTCAGAACAAAGAGTTAACGAAAGGTGGTATACCTTTGTTTTGAGGTTGAAATGAGCTAGAACTTGAACTTGAGGTTGTGAAGGGTGGATGGTGAGTGTAAGGGGGGTATTTATGGACTGAGAGATGATGCTCTTATTGCTTGCTCTTTCAATGGATGGAAGAAAGAGTAAGGAACAAGAGAGAGAGGGAAAGCTTGGAAGCTTTTATGACCCTTAATGGAGTGTAACCCCTTGCAAATGAATGCAAGGGGGTATTTATGGAGGAGAGAATGACTGAAATCAGTTGGGCATAAGGGCTTGTTTGGTGGCTTGAGGCAAGAGTGAGCCTCCCATGCATTAAATGCATGGGACTAGTTGATGGAGGATGTAGGAGAGAGGGGGGAGCAGTTCTGGCCGATGCAATCATCAGGGGACTGTGGCTGACGTCGGGTGGCCACAAAAGTCCCACGCGAACGGCTGAATAAAGTTGATTTGACTGGCATTGACTGGCGTGCGCCTCTTGTTGAGTGGCGTACGCCAGTAACGGGCGATGACTGACACGTGGCAGTGATTCCAGCGCACGCTAGTCCATCACCAGCGTACTCCAGTAGGGTATTGCTGAGGCCATTTGGTTCTGGCTTAAGGGTTCAACAAGGAGTTTGGAAGGGTTTGGATGAGGTTTGGGATGCTCAAAGCTCAAACTCATTAACGACCTCGGGATGTTCTTGACCTTAATCATCATCGGGGAATCAAAGACCGTAAGTAAACTAATCTGGACAGTCCAGAATAGGGTGTCTACAGTAGCCCCCCTTTGACGGCACTTAGAGCACCATTGACTTGGCGTAAGTAACGTCAAAGGTTTTCTAGACACCCATCTAGGCCATACAGAGCAGAACGTACGAGTTCAATGATAGACGAAAAAAAATTTAAAGAACCTGATTGAATGGATTGATAGAGCGGATAGATCGCTGTTGCCGAGAATATTTGATGTATAAGGATAGGTCGATGCTGACCTTGACTTGTGGCAGAATCCGGCCTGGGCGGCTGACTCAGCTGGGGAAGATAGGCCGTGAATTGGCTCCTATTGAGAAAGATACAAACATACGGATGGACCGTCATTGATTGAAGTTGGACGAACGGATCGTCGTTGATTTGAAACCGACAGAACGGGCTGTCGTAGGGTGCGGACTTTCCTGGGGAATAATCCATTGAAAGCAACTCATGGTTACTTGTTTGTTTTGAAATTGGACGGATAGATCGTCGTTGATTTGAGATTGGACGGATAGATCGTCTTTGATTTGAGATTGGACGGATAGATCGTCGTCGATTTGAAATAGGATGGGCTCTGCTTGGGGAGTGACCATCCGAGGTGGCAACATGAATTTGATGACCACGGGCCTTGATTTTTATTATGGAACACAAATTGGGCCTCAGGCCCAAAACTTACTGGCGTGCGCCGGTAATATCGCAGCGTACGCTGGTCTTTCTTCACTGCCCAAGCCCAGATCCGGCCAAAACCCGGCTAGGTGCTGTTCCACGTCGTATAAACATCCAGGGGCAGTACGAAACTGCCATTCTTCGGTTTTCAAATTCCCGAGCTCTCTCAAACTCTCCCAAACCTTTCCTCTTCCACAAAGACTTCCCAAAAATCCTCTCATCTATACTTAACCATGGCAGAACCAGGCGGTAGTGGCGGTGACAAGGGCGAGGACTGGTCGAGAGTCGGTGGAGACGACGTTCCGAAGGATCCAATCGATGATCAAACAGTCGGAGGGGGGACGCAGGGACCCGGTGTAGAGGTTTCAAACGGCGGCGATGGCAACGGTGGTCATGCAGTGGAGGCGGGTAGCGACGACGAGTGGCGTGCGCCAGTGGAGAAGGGGCGTACGCCAGTGACTTCTGTTATAGGGGGCCCACGGGTTGAACGGCTGGATCCACGGAGCGGGGTGGAGGCTTTGATAGTGATTGGTTTGGGTTCGGCTGGAGCCGGCGGCAGCGGCAGCGGCAGTGGCGGCAGTGTTGGTAAGGACCGACCGGGGTCTCCTCCGAGGGACACGGCGAGCGGCAAGGCTCCGGCAGTAGAGGAGGTGGGGGATGTGTCGAGGGCGGACAACGTTGAGCGGGTTGAGTTCACGCCGCCCGTTGGGTCGTCCAGCCACGAGCCGGTCACGAGCCGTGACTTGGCAGAGTTTGTGGGTGAGTTTGTACTTGCTCGGCTCATGAGAGAGAACCCGGCAGTGGTCGAGGCAGTTTTGGAGGCCCGCGAGGAGAGGCTGAGGGAGATAGCCCGGTCTGACGAGGAGGAGAGGCTGAGGCGAGAGGCCGAGGCAGCGGAGAGAGACCAGAAGGAGTTAGAGCGAGAGATCGAGGAGGCCGAGAGGGAGCAGGAGGAGGGACCCGGGGCATACGAGGTGGCAGTGGACTTGGCAGAGACCAGGCGGAAGGCCACTCGTGCCCTATTTGTAGTTGAGACGTATGTCCCTCCGGAGCCGCACGTGTTCGTTCCGTCGGGCGCTGAGAGCTACGTCCCTCGCCAGAGGGACTACGACGAGGAGCTTGTGCTGAGAGACCCTAAGCGGCACCTGTCCAGGGGTTGGACTCAGGTATACCCTTAAACTTTGCTTTAGCCTTCATTTCGTACTTGTTGTAGTTGTGTATGCTTTATTGTTGAATTATCAAGCCTGTAATGCATGACACTTGATTCACTGTGTAGAGTTAGTGATACCTCGACCCGAAATAGATTGGATTGACTGTAGGATGTTTCAACTTTAGAACATGACTATAGAATGCCTGTGGATAACTGAGATTGACTGGTGGTATGCCATAAAACTTGATTCGACTGGTAGGCTGCCATGAAATTTGATAATCGATTGAATAAATGCCTTTGATGCTCTGACAGCTTGAATCGCCTGATAGAATGCCTGATAGCTTGATTCGACTTTGTAGAATGCCATTGAAACTTGATAATCGACTGAATAAGTGCCTTTGATGCTCTGATAGCTTGAATCGACTGATAGGATGCCTGGTAGCTTGATTCGACTTTGTAGAATGCCATTGAAACTTGATAATCGACTGAATAAGTGCCTTTGATGCTCTGATAGCTTGAATCGACTGATAGGATGCCTGGTAGCTTGATTCGACTTTGTAGAATGCCATTGAAACTTGATAATCGACTGAATAAGAGCCTTTGATGCTCTGATAGCTTGAATCTGATAGGATGCCTGGTAGCTTGATTCGACTTTGTAGAATGCCATTGAAACTTGATAATCGACTGAATAGATGCCTTTGATGCTCTGATAGCTTGAATCGACTGATAGGATGCCTGGTAGCTTGATTCGACTTTCACTGTTTTTGAACTGCTTTACTGATAGCTTCCTTTTGTTTTGATTGTGGTGATTGTGCAGAGAGGAGTGGCCAGTACGCGGGGGCATGGCGGTCCAGCGCACTCACTTGAGCTGTACTTGAGTTTGCCTGAGAGGGCACGAGAGCTGGTGGACGCGGCAGGGTTTGGCTTGTTCATCCCCACGCTGACAGCGGTGAAGAGCGACCACGCCGTGCTGACTGCTCTGGCCGAGAGGTGGTGGGATACGTCGAACTCCTTCCACTTCCCGATCGGGGAGATGACAGTGACTCCGACAGACTTTGCGGCCATCACTGGCCTGAGGGTAGGAGGTGACCCGATCCCGTTCGACTCAGGGATCCACGGGGACACTGAGGCACTGAGGTGGTTCTTGGGCATGGTGCCTGCAGGTACCTCGGAGATGGTCTCGTATGACCAGTTCAAGAGGCACTTGGAGGGGAGAGTTCCGGAGATAGAGCTGACGGGAGAGCGGGTTTCTGAGCTGAAGTTAGCGCAGTTGGCGCGGGTGTACTTGTTGTACTTGTTCGGGGCTACTCTGTACCCGAACAAGAGGTCTACGGTCCACTTGTCCTACCTGCCCGCGCTTCTTGACTTGAGGACGGCTTCTCGGTTTGACTGGGGAAGAGCGGCCTTGGGCGCGTGCTACGGGTTCTCGGGAGAGCTCTCCAGGGGGAGGAAGGCAGCGGCTGGGTACTGGAGAGTGTGGGAGGTAAGAAACTGAGACTGTCTTTCAATTCCGTTCCACACTTGCACTTTATTTTGCATATACTGTATTTCTGATGCCTTGATTGTTTGACTGTTCGAAAACTTTGCAGTTGTGGGCTTACGAGGTGCTGCGGATGCACCCTCCGGAGAACAGGTGTCCGGACTTGAGGGCGCTTCCTCGGGCCATGGTCTAGGGACCGCTCCGCGTCGGGAAGAAGAGGTCGCAGGCGACGCTTTCTGGTTTCCGGGTGTACCTCGACCACTTGACGGGCTCTCAGGTGAGGTCAACTTTCCTTTTTGTATTTCACGCTTTGAATTGCTTTAATGCTGTTGCTGATGCTTTTGTTTGCTTTACAGGTGGAGTGGGACCCGTGGAGGACTGCGGGGCCCGAGCCCGAGTACTTGGCGAGGAGTAGAGTGGTGACGGCGAGCCGGGTGCTGTTGGAGTCGGCTTTTGGGTGGCAGTGGTACTTGGGCGATCGAGTGACACGACAGTCGCTCGACTCGTCCGAGTTTGTTGTCCCTGGGCCACTTCCGCCTCGTGCTTCGCACACAGGGCGGTACACACTAAGGGAGCTGCGGCGGTTTACGGTTCCTGTTGCTGCGACTTCCTTTCTGAGGCTGAGGCGAGACTACGCCGTTTACCGGAGGCGATACTTGGCCGGGGCGCTTGGGGTGATGGAGCACAGGGCGGTGCGGACGGAGGCCTTGGTAGCCGGTAAGGAGAGGGCTGGACGGCGGAGCAGGTCAGGCCATCCTGGGGAGAGGAGTGAGTTCGCAGAGTCGACCGGGCTCGCTCAGCTTTCTTGGATGTTGCCAGTGCGTGACCCTCAGGGGGAGGCTACAGAGGTTCGTTTCGAGCCCGCCAGGACAGAGCCAGCAGAGGTTACGGGACCGGTATGATGTACTTTCAGCTTTTCCATTATTTCCTGTATCACATTTGCTTCGCGTTTTGAACTGCTTTTGATTTCCAACACTTGTAATTCAGGTGCCGCTTGAGTGGGCGAGGGAGGCCATGCGCTTGATGCTTGCCATGGAGAAGGAGTTTCACAAGATAGCGAGCGGTACTCCCTTGCAGTTGCACTACCCGCCAGCAGTTCCAGCGTCCACTACACAGCCTTAGGTATAAACCCAGAATTCCCGAATTCGATACTTAGCAACTGTGCATGTCTGTTACAATGCATGTTAGAAGTACCTGCTCTCGGTTCCTGTTTCAGCATTTATATATATACACTGTGCACAATATGGATATATAATGACTTGAATTGAATTGACAATGCAGGGTCACGCTAGGACGGCTTTTAGGAGGCAGGCAGCGAGGCCAGTCCCTCAAAAAGGGAAAGGGAAGGCCCCTGCTACAGTCCAGCGACCGGCGAGCACTACGCGGCGCGAGGCCAGAGGTGTGGTGATCACTCCTGCAGGAGGGTCATCACAGACTCAGAGAGAGCTGAGAAAGAGGCCTGCTCAGAAGAAGCCTGCTGAGGGACCTGCAAAGAAGAAGAGGAGGACGAGGAGTCCACGTCCCTCAGCAGCGGCTCTGACTCTGCTAGCGACCCCAGGTTCCGGATCACTCCGAGAGACTTGGTTGCGAGCGAGGAGGAGGAGGACGACTTTGAGGACGTTCTCAACGACTGAGGGCTATCACTGAGCCTCAGACACTTTACTGTCTTTTGTCGTTGACTTTGATTTTTGAGATGGGGTCTGCGTGCCTTTGACTTGCGGGCGGATGTTGCCCAGTACATGATTTTGCTTGTTTTACCCGAGCCGTTGTGCCGCTACGTACATTTCCTTGTTTTGTTCTAGGGATACGCTTTCGGATAGTATATATTATTGCATTTTCTGTTCATTCGACTTCTATTTTGATGGTATCGAAGATAGAAGTAATCGAACATCCACTAATATCTGACATGCATTGACAAATGTTCTGAATCAATCGACAAACTCTACGACACGTGTAGAACTAACCTAGCTCGAAGAAAAGGGGTGAAAACAACTAGGATACGACCCGTATCCCACAAGGATACGCGACACTTGGCGCAGATCAGCCAAAACCCGAAATCCTCTTTGACAAGTGAAACTGACACTTCTGGTAGACAAAATAGATACAAAGAGACTCGTGCGAGTCGACGGAAGCGGGAAAGGCGACCCGAGACGAGAAATATACTGAAAAACGCTAGAAATGCCTCAAAAATGGACATAAGACGCCCAAATTGACTCGATATAGTCCCGGACTGAAACCGACACCCCCGTACAGTCACATGAGGTCCACATAATGTGTACGGTATGAGAAAACTTGGCACGAACCCCTGGTACGAACTTTGAGCCTCCGTATCCTAAGTTTCAGGAGGATACGGGCCGTCGGAGGTCCGATTTCTTCGTTAAGCGCGACGTTTCCGGGCCGATACTTTCCCACAGTCCCAAATACCATTCATGACTTGTACGAATCGACAAACTTGCCAAACGAGCTTCGGAATTGAAATCGGACACTCGATGACAGTTGCTGCTGTGAACTGGTATCTGGTGCATACTTTACTGGCGTGCGCCAGTAGTTGAGCTTCGCCCACCAGTGGCAAAAGAAGTCCTACGCACGCTGGTAGATTAGTGGCGTACGCCACAAAAGTGTGACACAGAGCCACTTGTCTGACCGACTGTCCTTTTTCCTGGGTGCCCTTTGTCTTCACCTTCTCACGTCTTGGACACGGTTTCTGGCTTTCAGGAGGCAGAGTCCTTTATTGTAAGGAAGGTTTGGAAGCTAGCTATTGGCAATTGCATCATCAGAGAAAATAATGCATGTTTGGCCTATAAAGATGCATGCTATGCCTTGCAGAATCACAGCACCTCACCACTTTTTCCATTTGCCGCACTACCTCTGTAATTTCTCCGATGGAAAATCCCATTCCTACCTTGATCAGGCCCTGGCTAGTGCAGATGATAGGCGTTGACTGGCTAAATTTCCAATACCACGGGCTCGCTTCGTTCCGATACCTTCTGCACGTTCCGCTCCGCCCGGCACTTTTGAGAGCCGCGCTCCGGTTTTGGGACCCGGACGTCCACGTTTTCCGCTTTGGGGATGACGAGATATGCCCAACAGTTGAGGAGTTCCAAGCGTACCTCCGGACGTACTCCTCTCCGACGCTCGTCGTTCCTCCTTACCAAGTGAGCATGCCCAGACTGCTGGCTACTGCACTTGCTATTTTTGAAGGCTTGGCCCGCTCTATGCTAGAGGGCGGCCAAATCCACATTCTGCAGCTAATTGAGCGGTACAGTCCTGAGGGCAATTTGGGGGACACTGCCTGGCAGGCCCGCCGTCGTTTCGCCCTGGTGATCTGTCTCCTGGCTGCCTACTTGCTTATCCCTGCTGACGGGCGAAGTCAGTCCCTTGCTCGTGAGTGTTGCTACTCAGATGGGGGCCCGACAAAATGTGATCCCTCTAGTTCTAGCCGAGACGCTTATCGGCCTGGATTCGGTGTACACTGGGGTATCGAACGTTTTCAGCGGCAGCCCGTTACTTCTTCAGGTAAACTCACTCAGCTCACCTTTTTCCGGTTTCTCGCACTTTCTCATTTTACCTCGACTCTCGGCTTAGGCTATTTGCTAGTTTCTTACTTGTCTTTTCGCTCAGGCTTTTATCTGGTTTCTTACTTGTCTTTTCGCTCATGCAGCTGTGGTTATTCGACAAGCTGAATCTGCTGCACCCTCCGGAGGATGGCTGGGACCTTTTCCCGAGGAGAATTCACCAAAGGGGAATGAGGTACCCCGGGATGGACGTCGAAGAGTGGTATGCCTTCATGCAGGAATTGCAGCCGGAGGAGATTGTTTGGAGATGCCCGTGGCTGGAGCTGGAGGAAATGGTGGTTCACTCGGATGGGTTTGACAGGGTGGTGATTGCAGGGCTGACGCGATTCACCTTCTACATCCCAGGCCGTATTCTCCGCCAGCTAGGTATCCCTCAAGGGAACGTTCGCATCACTGCCGGGGATTTCTGGATTCCCAATTTCAATGCTCAGACGCTCCATGGGTATGACAGGCACTGGGAGCTCAGGGCTCGGCAGGCCGAATCTCCGGATTTCACCCCAAGGCTGAGGAACGTTTACAGGCAGTGGCTAAGAGCAGATGTCCAGGCAAGGGAAAATATCGACTGACTCCGGACTACTCTGCTGTACTTAGAATAAGCTGTGAGCCGTCAGGCTTCTCAAGCATTTTGTTCTGTTTTTCATGCTTAACTATTTTTAAGGTTTTCATGCTCAGCCCTTGTATTAGAAGTTGTGATTGTGTAATAAAGTTGAAAAACGGAGGGTTTCCACCTTCAGATTCCTTAATAAAAACTTCGACTTGTCCCTCGATTTCACTTGGATCTTGATATGGAACCGGAACGCCAAACCATGGATCAATTTGATAGAATATGACAGGGTCTCAAGGTGAGACTGCCTACGTATTTCTTTTCAAGGAATCAGGTCAGAACGTAGTTCAGGCTAAGGTTCGCTCGTGTATTTTACCTCTCCTTTTACGCTCTAACTTTTGCCTAGTGCCGCCTTCACAGGTTTTCGGCCTAGCGAGCTTTCGACTTTTGCCTACTTATTTTTGCCTAGACCGCCTTCACAGGTTTTCGGTCTAGCAGGCTGCTCTAACTTTTGCTTGGAACCGCCCACCCTTGTGATTTTCGGCCCAACGAGCATCTCTCAGGGGTAGAAACGTTTGAGTTGATCCAGGTTGACCAGAGTGCTGAATTCATTGCCGTTGAGATCGATGAGTTGAGCAGCACCCCCGGATAGGATGGTCTTGATAATGAACGGTCCGGATCACTTTGGCCGAAACTTCCCGCGGGCATCAAACACTGGAGCCCGTATCTCTTTTGTGACCATATCTCCTTCGACTAAGCCCCTGGACTTCACCTTCTTGTCAAACGCCCGGGCGATTCGACGCTGGTAACCTTGAACATGATATAGAGCACGGAGCCTCCTTTCGTCAAACAACATCAGCTCGACAAACCTGCCGCTGAGCCACTCAGATTCCTCCAGACCACTCTCAACCATGATCCTTAGGGACGACACCTCAAGCTCGATAGGAAGTACTACTTCCATTCCATAGACCAGAGAGAAAGGAGTTGCACCGGTTGAAGTTCGAATTGACGTCCTATACCCCCATAGTGCCAGCGGCAGTTGCTCATGCCAATCCCTTGCGGACTCAATAGTCTTCTTGATTATCACTTCAATGTTCTTGTTTGCCGCCTCGACTGCTCCATTTGTTTGTGGACAATAGGTTGTTGACCAGTGGATCTCAATACCAAACTCCTCAAAGAGCTCCAGGACCCTTCCCTTGAAATGACTCTCATTGTCCGACACGAATGCCTGGGGAACGCCATACCGATAGATGATGTTCTTTCGAATGAACTGAGCCACTTGGACCGTTGTCAAGACCTTGTACGATTCAGCTTCGACCCACTTAGTGAAGTAATCTATCGCCACCAGTATGAACCTGTGACCATTTGAAGCAGGAGGCGTGATCATTCCAACAACATCAATCCCCCATACAGAGAAAGGCCATGGCGAGGTCATGCCATACAGTTTTGACGGAGGAACGTGTTGCAGGTTGGCATGGATTTGACACTTGAAGCAGCGCCGTACGTAGTCAATGCACTGAGATTCCATCATTGACCAGTAGTAACCCTGCCTGAGGATCTTCCTAGCAAGCATAACACCGCTCATGTGGGGACCGCAGACCCCTTCGTGAATCTCTTCCATTATCCTTGTTGCCTCGGCCCCGTTACACACAACTTGTGCATTCCGCAGTGAGACCTTCGATACAGTTTCCCTCCACAAATGATGTACTGAGCCGCCAGTCTTTGCAGAGCAACCCGATCCTTCCTTGAAGCTCCGACAGGGAACTCTCCTCGTTCGACAAAGTTCCAGATGTCATGGTACCAGGGTAGGCCATCATCGACATCATCAATGGCGTTGACATATTCATAAGCGGGCAAGTCCCTCTGTTCAATCACAATTGGCCGCATCCTGACTCCTACTGGAAGTTCGATCATTGAAGCCAAAGTCGCCAAAGCATCGGCGAACTGATTCTTCAAGCATGGAATATGGGCGAAGGTCACCTTATTAAAGCGAGGAATCAGTTCTTCCAAATCTTGGTGATAAGGCTTCAGCTTTTCCTCACGAACCTTCCAATCTCCATTAGCCTGAGAGATCACTAGGTTTGAATCTCCAATTATCTCGAGTTTCTCGACTCCAAGTGCAATAGTAGCTTCCATCCCGACGATGCAGGCCTCGTACTCAGCTTGATTGTTAGTGACGTCGAAGTTCAACTTGAAAGCGAGGGGGATATGAGCCCCAGCGGGCGTAATAAGCAGCTCCCCAATTCCAAAACCTCTTTGATTAGCGGCCCCATCGAAATAGAGCGTCCAGATTTCCTCGACAACTGTTAACACATCCTCATCTGGGAAATTGAAGTCCACATCCTCAGGTCCATCGATCGGGTGATCAGCCAAGAATTCTGCCAAAGCACGGCCCTTCACGGATTTCCTTGTGACATATTGGAGATCGAACTCAGCCAGCAGAAGCAACCAACGTGCTAGCTTATGGGTGAGCGCTGGCTTCTCGAACAGATACTTGATAGGATCCATCCGAGAAATCAGCTTCACCGAATAGGCTAGCATGTAGTGTCTAAGCTTTTTGGTAGCCCAAACTAGCGCCCAACACATCTTTTCTAGAGGGGTATAACGTTCTCACTTCCCACCATCTTCTTGCTCAGGTAGTAAATGGCTCTCTCGACTCCCTTGTCTCCTTCCTGCGCCAGCAAACATCCTATAGCTGTCGGGGTGACGGATAAATACAGGATCAGAGGTCGACCAGGTGTAGGTGGCATTAAGACTGGCGGATTCCTCAGATACGCCTTGATAGATTCCAAAGCAGCTTGGCACTTCTCCGTCCATTCGAAGCGAACGTCCTTCTTGAGCAAACGGAATAGCGGTTCGCAAGTTAGTGTCAACTTGGCTATGAATCGGCTGATAAACTGAACTTTTCCCAGAAAGCTTCGGACTCCCTTTTCTGACTACGGTGGTTCCATTTCGAGAATTGCTATGATTTTAGACGGATCGACCTCGATTCCTCTCGCGGTGATCAGGAACCCCAACATATTGCCTGCTGTGACCCCAAATGTGCACTTCTGCAGATTAAGACGCACGTTGTACTTGCGGAGCCTTTCGAGAAACTGCTTGAGTGCCGGGATGAAATCCTCATTTTCCTTTGCCTTGACAATCATGTCGTCGATATAGACCTCGACCGTCTTGTGGATGAAGTCATGTAATAGAGTGGTCTGGGCCCGCTGGAAAGTGCAACCGGCATTCTTCAGCCCAAACGGCATCATTACATAGCAGTAAGTACCCCACTCAGTGACAAAGGTTGTCTTCTCTTGATCCTTTGGTGCCACAAAAATCTGGTTGTACCCTGAGAATCCGTCGACAAAAGAGAGCAAAGCATGCCCCGCCGTGTTGTCCACAAGCACATCAATGTGAGGCAAGGGAAAACTATCTTTGGGGCTTGCTTTGTTCAAGTCCCTGAAGTCGACGCAGACTTGGATTCTTCCATCTTTCTTAGGAACTGGCACGCTGTTAGCCACCCACTTCAGATATTCAGCAACCCTCAGGAACCCGGCGTCAATCTGCTTGGTGACCTCCTCTTTGATCTTCTCCACCCAATCCGGCCTCATCCGGCGGAGTTTCTGCTTGACTGGAACAGCCCCTGGTGCCAGCGGAATTCGGTGTTGCACGATTTTAGGATCGATACCGGGCATGTCTTTGTGAGACCACGCAAAAATCTCGAAGTATTCTTTGAGCAGCTCAATCAGCGCGGTACGATCCTCGGGGGACAGAGTTGAACCAATTTGCATCATTCGGGGGTTATCCTCGTCTTTCAAATTTACAGAAATTACTTCTTCTTTTAGAGGCTGAGCATGCCTTTCGTCTTCCCTTTCAATGAGGGAACGCAACTCAGCGGGGATGTCCCCATCGAAGTCTGTTCCTTCATCGTCAGGGTCGACACAGTTTATATAGAAGTCAGCAAAGTAATCGGAAGTATGATCATGCATTTCATAAAACCCCAGCGGGTTGCCAAGTACAATGGATTCAAACTCGAAATAGAAGCTACGACATGGAGGGCCAAGAGGCACAAACTCCGACTCTGAGCTAGACCTAGACTTGACAGACTCTGTGTCAGACTCAGATACATCGTCAATGCATGTCAGACGCGGAGTGAAAATGCAATTATTTATACTACCCTTGGCTTCTGTGATGAGGGAGGTTGGATCTTCGAGGATGTCTGGAGAGTCGGGCCCAAGCATCAGCACTTCAGCCTCTTCTTCCTTGCCAACCAAACCCACTTGGGAGAACAACATCTCCAAGTCCTCTTGATCAATTGCCTGCAGCCAGTTAGTCTCTTCCTTAACCCTGGACAGCTGCTTCTTGAACTCCTCTTCGGTCAGCCTTTCCTTGGCTATCTCCTCCTCACTGTCGAACCAGGTGTCTACAGCAAAGATCTCGAATCCCGGTAGCCAGGTGCCAGTCTCCGGATCCCAGAACGGTTCAGGTTGACCTTCATAATCAATGCTCCCTCCCTCACGGATGAAGTGGCTGCCAGGGTTACCATAAAGGGTTCGGGGTTTTCCCGTACCTTTCCCCTTTTTGGCCTTTTGGCGGGAGGTGTGTATCCCAAACCAAATCGGCCCTCGGTAAAGGGAAAGATAGGGAACTCAGCGACCCCCTGCTGGTTTATCCCAAGTCCAAAACCGGGCATGTGGCCCATCCTTCTCATGATGTCGATGGCGGCTGAGCTGATGAGGGAGTCGTCGTCCATGGCGATGGCAAGGACTAAGCCTGCGGTATCGAATGAAAACCCTCCAAAGTCCGAGTCTTCTTCCCTATGTGTGATTCCCAAGACAGGTTCATCCTCTTTAAGCGGGCGGATCCCAGAGTCTCCGCAGATAGTGAGAGTCCCAGTCGGAAGCCCCAGCATAACCTTTTGGTGCAGAGTTGAAGGTACTGCCATAATGTCCGACCTATGCAGCCACGGCCTGCCCAGCAGCAGATTGAAGGTGGCAGGGATGTCGACCACATGAAATTCCACATCCATCTCAAAGCCCTCAGCATCGAGCTTGAGTACAATGGTTCCTTCCACAACGCGACGGGTGCTATCATAGGCCTTGACAGCTAGATTAGAGGGCGCGAAATCCTTCTTCGCAATTCCCAAGCGGTAAGCCACCCTTAGCGGACAGACATTAATGGCGAAGCCATTATCGATGAGCACGGTCGGAACCCAAAGTCCCTTGCATTTGACGGTGATGTGTAACGGACGGTTGTGGTCGGTTCCCTCGACAGGTAGGTCTCTCTCGGTGAAAGTAACAGAGTGCTTGGAGAGCAGGGGTAGGATAAGGGCGATCATCGCCTCGGGAGTGATGTCGGTTGGTACCTTGAGTCGGGACAGGGCTGCAGACAGCTTGTCGCGATGCTCCTTTGATGACACGATTAAGCCCCAGATCGAAACAGCAGCGGGGATCCTCTCTAGTTGTTTCTGAATTACGTCCCCTTCTGGGATTCCACCAAGGATGATTGGAGCGCTCCTTTGGACAGCGGGACTGGCGGGTTGCAGAAAAGGAGGATTGGACGAGCTCCCAACCTGCAAGTTAGAGGGCTGGAACACTCGGCCGCTCCTTGTAACGTTGGCGATGTCCCACCAAGAGGTTGTGTTGTCGAAATCCCAGAAGTCCGCAGGTATGTCGTCCATCTTGCGCTTCCCTTTGTCAGTTGCTGCCACAGTTGCAGACGGATCCTGCCCTGGAGCTAAATCCTGTTCCAAATCCTCCATCACTAATCCCTCCCAGAAAGACGGATCTTGCGCAGCGGCTTCTTCAAACGAAGCTCCCGGATTAGTCACAAACAGCGTGTCCCAAAAACCAGCTTCTACCAGAGCGGAGTTGACCGTCCAGACCTCGTTGCCCATGTGTATGTCAACTACCTTATCCTCATCCCAAAAGTCAGAAGGCAGCGGATTTGTGTTAAGGTCGACGATTTCATCTACCTCCCATAGGTCATCGGGTACCGCATCCAGAGTCATGATAGAGCAGCCGTCGTCGGGAAAAGGCACGACAGGACGTGGGAGTGCTTCATCGACTATGTAGAACGAAGGATCCAACTCGGAGTCAGTCACAGAAGAGAGCATCGAATCGATTGTAGATGCACGAAAACACTCCCCAATCACACGGGGGTCTTCCTGACGGAGGTCCTCTTCTGTATAGAATGCTTCGTAGTCCGGTACGACTTCCTCTAGAACGTATTCGGCTGGGAATTGCCAAGTGGGCTCGGGATCCCAAAAGTATGGCTCTTCTTCAACAACAGGCTCGAGCGGATTGAAGAGCAGATATGAGGAGAAACCATCCAATGCGTCCACCATGGCCTCCTCCTGTGCGGCTAACCACTCATCGTTTGCAGCATGGTCAAAGGGTACCTCCTCTGGCTCTGGAGGGAAACCGTCGAGCGCAAGATTTTCCCACTCGTTGATCCTGAGAGCGGCGTAGTTATTATTGTCAGCTATAGCCCATCTAACAGCTTGCATGTCGAGCTCTGGTCCGGGCGGGCTTACCACAGTTCTGGTGAGTCTTTCACGTTGTACAGGTACCCCATCGTGAGTAGGACCGAAGACGGTAAAGAAGGGATTCCTTATGGTGGAACCAGGGAGAAGCTGTACAGTGAAGGTGGGGTCGCTTTGAAGGTCTCGAAACACGTCATTGAAGGTAGTCACACCGTCACGTAGACGCTCCAGGGGCGTCCTAGATTTAAATGACTGTCCCTTCTCCAGGATTAGCTGCAGCACTTCGGGCTCAACAGGCACAGACACGATTGGCCTTGGTTGATCTGTTGTGGTTATATGGTCAGTGGGGTTGAATATAGTGGAGCTAGGAGAGATTATGGTGGAGCTAAGGGATATGTGGTTTACTTGGTTATGGTTCTTCGGGAGAGAGTTGGAGATAACATTGGGTTTGGAAGGTGGGTTTGGAAGGGTTCCATTATCCACCAAGTCCTGTATCGCATGACAGAGACGATAGCAAGAGTCGGTGTGGTGACCAGGCATCTGGTGGTAAGCGCAGAAGACGTTAGGGTTGTGGCTAGGAGGTGGATTTTGGGGAAGTGGGGTTGGAGTCAGAGGCCCGAGATGACCAGACTTGGCCAGCTTTTCGAGAACAGCAGAGAGGGGTGCTTCAAAGTTAGCGAAGACACGGGGTTGACTGCGGTTCCGGGGTCTTTGAGGGGTTTGCACTTGATTGACGTCGGCTATGTGGTTGGAGCTTTGAGTTGTGGCGGTATTGCTAGCAGTAGCAGCATTGGCGTAGTTGTTACCGCCAAAGAGAGCAGTGTTGCTTCCGGTGTAAGCACGGGGCTTAGCTTTCGATGTTGAGGTAGCAGGAGCAGATTCGGTTCTCGGGATAACCCCAGTTTGGAGAGCTTCTTCAATGGCAAGGCCGGAATCAAAGAAGGTTTTCCAGTTCGCCCCCTGGACTAGCATGAGGTTCTTGGCAAAGTCTGGTTGCAAATTGCGAGAGATGATGCGGATTTGATCCTTCTCACTTGGACGATCCGTCATTAGGGCAGCCTTGGCTCTCCATCGCTGAATGAAATCCGCGAAGGACTCCTTTGCGTTCATCTTGGTCAACTCCAACTCGCGAGTGGTCATCTTGAGTTGGACGTTGTAACTGTACTGGGCGTTGAAGGCGGCCCCAATATCGACCCAAGTTTTCCTTTTGGTTAAGTCGAGAGACAGAAACCATTGAAATGTGGGACCAGCAAGAGTTTGAGGAAAAAGTTGTGCCATGGTTTCCTCTTCAATTCCATGTAATTTCATTGCACTATGGTACGCTAACAAGTGAGTCTTAGGATCCCCCGTGCCGTCAAACTTCGCAAAGTCGGGCATTTTGAACCTTTCAGGTAATCTAGCGTTTGGAAACGGGTAGAGACGGTCCATGTCCAAACCACCAGCGCTTATTTTCTTAGCTTTAGAGACGGTTTCCTCGAGTTTTGTCATCTTGGCAATCAAGCCAGCCATTTCTGGGCTTGGAGCAGGATTCTCACCCTGTAGATTCTCCTCAATCACGGGCTCGCGCTCTTCCCTTCCACCGCCTCCCCCAGCTGCAGCTACCAGAGGAAGTCGCTCTTCAATTAGGGCGTGAAGGTTGGCCGTAGAGGCGTCAGCTTGGTCGGCCCTCTCTTGCATGATGGCGAGGTTGCATTGGATATCGGCTAGAACGGTAGCAAGGTTTGGAGTTTCAGCCATGACGAAAGGTTCTGCCTTGACTTGAACAAGTTTCTGAGGTGCAGGGAACGGAGTGAAAGGAGTCGGTGGCGAATCCCCCCCTAACAGAATGCAACCCGGAGCTTCCGTCGTGGCAGACCCAAAAACAGACCCACCCAAATCTTCTTACAGACAGACCCGGCGGACGTTCTCAAGTAGGTTTGGCTCTTGACTCTGAATCTGGACAGTGCGATGGCTAGACAGTAAAGTATAAGAGCTCAGTGACAGCCTGCAGCAATTTTATTTTGAGAGAAAAATGACAACGGAAAATGCTTGTATAAGCGTCGTCGGTGTCCTCCTAGACTCTAGAACTAGCAGACAAAACCGTTTTATGACAGCTGGACGCTGCCCAGGTCCTCATATTTCTTTTCGACGGTGTACCTTGATGGGATCGACTAACACTAAGAGATGTCGAAACAGTCCAAGTTTTTGACTATTCTGCTTTCGAAGTTTCAATGTTGAAGTGGAACAACTCGGTGTTTAATGACATGATACTGTAACCAGGATGGCGTAAGCAGCACTGTGCCGGAGCCTTGAGCGGTGTAAGTGTTTAGCACTTTTAACCTGAGTGGTGTGAGTATCATGGCATGTTTCCTGTTGTTCCTAGTTTTCTGTTTGAAACCTCGATCGGGTTTAGGCAAGGACTTAGAAAGCCTCGATTTTCCAAAGTCTCATTGACCCAATGAATTGGACAGTTGATAACATGCACCATCGCGATGCACGACTCGTCATCGGTCCGGGCAGCGTCTTAGCGGGCATAAAACGGGTTTGAAAGAGAGACAAACCCTACAAGCCGCCCTAGCATTCTCCTACGCAAAACGGTATGAATGTATGTACAGGCATGCGATAGGGAAAGCAGTAACACATAGACAGTTTATGGGGGTTAGATGCAAGTAATCCTACCCTGTAGGTTCCTGTCTTAGTTTGAAAGGTTCTAGTGCTTTGTACGCATGGCAAGGCTGGTTTTGGCTGAAGGGGTTCCTCAGGCTAGAGTCGTTTTATACCTTCCATCGCAACGCGTGCAGCAAAGCAATGGTTAAACGGTAATACGTCTCATCATCGTCCAAGGTTGTTGGGCATTTGAGGACCCCGATCTCCAGTAAACTGTGCCGGTTACCCAAAACGCCTCAACGGGGCTAATAGAACACCGATGCAAATGCGCGCGCGCTAAAGAATGATTGAGAGAGAGAGAAACGTAATGTATTTGAAAAATGCCTTTTGAAGCTTGGCTCACTTCATTAATCGACACTCGGAAAAAACTACACAAGTGAACAATAGTAAAAGCCCCAGTTCGGAGTGGTCGGATGTAGAATCCTGTTACGTTACCATTCCGTTCTTCAGCAGCGCGGAGCGTACTGTTTTGACACACTTTTGAAAACTGTTCATTCATGTATTAATTTCCAAGTGTAGATTAATGTAATGTCCCCAGCGGAGTCGCCACTGTGGGCACACACCCCAAAATTTCACATTTTAAGCATAAAATCGGGTGCGCCCTTCTTGCGGAAAGCGCGGCGAAACGCTTCGCAGTTCAGAGTCGCCACTCGGGTTTTGCGGAAAGTACCCAAGAAACCGGTTTTTGAAAACGTTTGGATTACGTTGTTTGAGTTTGAAAAAGGCTTGTAGACTGGACCGTCGTCACCTTCGATATCTGAGGTTCGGAAGCCAGGTTACGAGAGGGGAAGGGTTTTATGGCACCCCTCTCGCCCAATCCGGAGATCGGTCTCTACTCGGGCATTTTTGTAAAACGTTCATTTTTCTCTCTCATTTTATCATTTTTAGCCAGTTAGGGCGGGGGAACAGTTAATGGGGATTAAAACTGTAACACGTTTGCATTTATGTACAAGTATGTGATAAAAATGTTTGATGGATGTTTGATGTTTGATCTAAAGCAAGTATAATAGATTGAGAACAAGCTCCTGTGAGTGTTTGGACAAACTGGAACACACTGACTAAGGTGGTGCACGCAGGATCGGGCATGTATGCACTGGCCAAGCCACTGCATACAGACATGACCTGCGTGCGCCATACAACGTCTGGTGTGCACCGGTAGGCCCAAACCCACAGCTCTTGCAAACAATCCTCTGGGCTCTGGAATGGACCAGTGCACACCCAGGACAAACCACACAGTTTATATTGACAATATAATATAGTTACAGACAGATAAAGGGCTAAAAAGCCACCAAATAGACAGAAAACCCCTTAAACAGTGAGAGGAGGAAAAACAGAGGCCAGGGGCCTAGTTGCCATGCAAGGGCCAGCCACTGGTCAAGGAGTGACTGGCGCACGCAGGTACATGGTACCGTGCGCCAGTTAGCACAACTTGGCCAGGACTTGGCTTTGCATCATCTGGGCTCTGGAACATGACCAGAAGGCTCCCAGGGGCATTCCAAAGCAACAGAATGGAAATATTGAATACTATGTCTAAACAGCTCTAGAATACAGAAAGCAGTAAACTTGTTTTAGCATGCTTATAGGATGATCAGATAGTAAAGAAGTAGGAAAAATGATGATCGGTGATCCCCACGCCAGTTTTGCCATACAGCCATGACTGGCGTACGGCACCATTAACTGGCGCGCGCCACACGATCATCACACACGGCTTTGAAGCCTTGCCAGCATTAGGGCCAGGACTGGTATAGATTACCAGCCTTGACCCTGCCAGTCCCCCTCTGGGGTCAGAACAGAGAGTTAACGAAAGGTGGTATACCTTTGTTTTGAGGTTGAAATGAGCTAGAACTTGAACTTAAGGTTGTGAAGGGTGGATGGTGAGTGTAGGGGGGGTGTTTATAGACTGAGAGATGATGCTCTTATTGCTTGCTCTTTCAATGGATGGAAGAAAGAGTAAGGAACAAGAGAGAGAGGGAAAGCTTGGAAGCTTTTATGACCTGTTGATGTCTAAAACTGGACGGTCAATCCGAGCTCCGTCTTCAAGGAGTTCCTGCAAAACAGCGTCCGGGGACTGGGGGTGTTGTCAGTCGGGGACCCTCCGATGGCTAAGTTAGTAAGAGTATGTCCGGGTAGAATTCCATGTGCTCTGTGTATATCGAGTAGAGTACGTACTGTAAACCCATGGACGAGCTGCCCATTTATAGGCGAGGTGGTTCGTGTCCCTGCGAGGGGCACGAAGGTGGTAGATCGTGGGCCATGACGACGGTTGAAGTCCCCCGAGGTGGGGGGACTCCCGTCCGAACTCCCAGTCAGTGCTTATCCTGTCGTCCCAGCGAGGTTGGAGGAATCTGACCGAGCGACTTGAATATGACCGAGCGACGGCTGTCCGACCGAGCAGGTCACCTCTTGACACGTGTCGAAAGAACAACGCTCGACAGTAAATGCCTAAAAATATCCTCATCAGTTGCCCCCCATTCCCAAGTCGAGCAGAGCGAGCCTCGACGTTGGGAATAATTGCTCTGCTTGCGAACGCGGTGCTCGAGGCAGTTAATGCGAGGGAAAGAAGTCTCCCTTTACCCGAGGATAATGATGAGTAACCGCCAAAATATACACCCCACGTGAAGTTGGGTTTTCCAAATTTCGAAATTCCCGAGATACGAGGACGGCTGCGGTTGGGGATCTGACGGCAGATCCTGCTTGCTCATGATCGGACGGTCGAGAAGTCCCAGGATTTTCCTTGATTCGCGCACCCGAGGAAGGGTATAAGTATGATCATGCAGCTATTCCCCAACACTCCTCGTTTTCTGCCCCCCAAGTCGATTTACAATGCTGGATCCAGAAACAGACGCCAATCCGGGTGAACCGATACCCGGGGTTGATTTTCCCCTTCAAGCGATTGAGCCCGTGGTTCCTCATTACAGATTAAAGGAATTATTTGGTGCTCTTCGCGTGTGGAACCAGTTGTTGCGATTCCGTTTTGAGCGACAAGCCCTAAAACCCCTTCTCCATTCGTACACCAGTCAAGAGCCGTTCTTGCACTTTGTGAGGGATCTTTCCCGTCTTGCTTCCGATTCCCCTGTACCTGAGATGGAAGAGACTGCCCCTGCCAATGTCATCGATGTGGAGACCGCTGTCAAGGTCCCGTCCTTTAGGGCTGAAACGCTCGTGAGCGTGATTTACGAGGAGGACCTGGGGACGATCAGAGCGGCCTACCAGATCCCGGATTCTGTGACCCTCCGAGCGGCCCGTCCGGAAGAGAGGGCTTGCTCCTTTGCAGAGGGCGAGGTGTGTGTCTATGAGCACGCCTTCTTCGCTGGGCTGCGAGTCCCATTTCCACGGATCGTCCGAGAGCTGCTGGGCCGCATGAAGCTTGCCCCTGGGCAGCTTATGCCAAATGCTTGGAACATCTTCTTTGGGGGATTCATGATGTTCGAGGCGCTGGGTGCAGAGGGCCGCCCTATGACGATCGACGATTTCTTTTACTGCTATACCCCGAAGGTGGGAGATGCGGGCTTCTGGTACTTCCAAGCACTTGACGGTCGCCAGATTGTGTTTGGGTACCCGTCGTCCGTCAAAAAATGGAAAGAGAAGTTCTTCTTTATTTCTGGAGAGGGATTGGAGTATCAGAGTGATGAAGTGGTTGGTGCCAACACCCCAGGGATCCAGACAGTGTGGGGAGACCCCGAGCCGAGTGACTTCCGGCGGGTGGAGAACCCCAACCCAGACATCGACGGACTGATTGCGGCCATGCAGAAAGAGAAGATCCCCTTTGAGGAGTTGGTGAACCCTCAGAAGCTGTTCGACCACCTACTGGGGCCAAATCCTGCGGGTAACGTTTTAATCCCTTCTCCTTATCCGTCTTTGACCGCGTCCTTCCCATTTTCTGACTATTGCTTTAATTGTGTTCTCACCTCCAGATATCAAGCCGTTTGACAAGGTGGCTTATACCCAGATGAGGGCTCGAGCGGCCGTTCCAACGAACCTTCCGCCAGCGGCTCCCACCAGGCTCTCCCGCCTGAGGATTGGCAAGGAGATTTTGGAAAAAACGCTGGAAGCAGCCGGTGGATCGGCCCTGAAGGACCTGGGCAAGAAGAAGAGAAAGAGAGTTGCGGAGATAACCGACAAAGACGAGGCCCTTGTCGCGAAGATGGCGGACCCCGATATTTCGATCGGTCGGGTGTTAGAATCCCTCGTGAAAGAAGGTGAGCTCCCCGGTCCGACCGAACAGAAGAAAAGCGAGAAAGAACGGCCACCCTCTCCAACGGCAAAGGACCCGACTTCTTTAAAGAAAGTTGCATTCCAAACATCCCCCTCTACCCCTGCAGCCCCGTGGACGGAAACAGAGATGGCAAGTATGGCTGGGCTGATATACCCAGCGGCGAACGACTACGCAACAATCCCGGTGAAAGGGAGCATCCTGTCGGACCCGTCTGCCAGCCACCGAGCGTTGAACGCCTTTGTCCAACCTGTCTACGACGGCCTTGCTTCGCTGCCGGCGGAGAAGCTGCTGAGGAACTTTGAGCTGCATCTGAGTAGGGTAAGTGTTGCTTTTCAATACCCGCTCTTGTGACGAAACCCCTTGATGCCTAATGACTGTTCCTGTATTCGTTATCTATAGGCCATTGCTGAAGGAGTAGTTTGTTGCTAGGAGGCTGGCCGACCGAGAGCTAAGGCTTCATGGTGTCATGCGCCAAGCCCTGGAGTGTCGCAACTCCTTGGAGTAGCTAGAGAAAAATCACTCCGGTTGCACTTCAGCACTGCAACGAGCCGTGGAGGAGGCCGGCCGAGCGAGAGAGGAGGCGGAGCGGTTGCGTCAAGCGGCCAAAGAAGTTCAAGAGAAGTCCGAGGCAGACCTGAAGAACTTGAGGGAGGCCTTGTCAGGAAGGGAGGAGGAGTTGAGAGCACTGAAGCAGGCAACCGAGAACACCACCACCCGGCAGTCCACCATGATCCTGAAGCTTCAAAGCGATCTCGGCCAAGCGAGGGCCGCTACTGCCCAGGCGGTAGAGGAGTACAAAGCTTCTGACGAATGCGCTAGCGAGCAAATGCTGTACTTTTCTGGTGGCTTCGAGCAAGCCATTAAGCGTGTGAGGGCCAAGTATACCGACCTTGACCTGAGCGAACTGAAGCCTGAGCCTCCGTCTGATGTGGAGAACACCGAGATAGGTGGTGGTGGAGGTGATGACGAAGATGACGACGCCCAGAGCTGAACCTGGCCGGCCTCTATGCCCAAATTTCCCGTGGTTTTGTCTTGACGTAGTTTGCTTTATTCTCGCAACTGAAAAACCTGTACTACCGTATAATCAGGGGAAGTGTGCACCACCGTATAATCAGGCATTCCACCGTATAACTGGGCATTCCACCGTATAATTGGGTATAACAATGTTTTCTTGTTTGTTATTCCAAGATGGAGAACGGGGTTCGTCCCTCTAGGGGCTTGACCGTTGTTGTTGTATCTGTTTATCTGTTGCTTGTCTTTGATTCCGCCCCACGAGAGTTTTGGGTGGAGTGTCACACTGAATGATCCGTCGAGAGCCGAGCGAATAAATAGGTGTTAAACGAGCGTGTCTGTCAGACCGAGCGGTTCCCCTCGGGAGCACTGGATAATCTCAATGATGGGCGAGAGAGGCTCACCGAATCAAGCAGATTTGATCATTAAATGCATGCTTTGTACAGATAAGAAAGTAATCATGTGAGGTGCACTTCATTAATTAATGCAGGCTATCTCGTACTCTTGGGCTGACGCCCAGACAAATGAGTGGTAGTAATTACGCCGTCGAGCGAGTGATTGTGTACGCTCTGGCAGTCGGCGCAAGTGTATCCCGCCAAACGAGGAGAGCATTCTAGCTAGACATCAAAGTAGTTTAGTTTCCCAAGGAATTTTAACAACACTTCCACTTCTACCGCCATTAAGGCAGTTATTAATTGATTCAAATTTCGAAAGAGTATGCTTGATCTCTCCTTCTATAAAAGCGGACCCTTGGTACTCCTTCTCCCCCACAAAACTTTTCATTTCTGAGGGAAAGAGAGAAAGGAAAGAGTCTGCAAAATGTCGCGTGACATCAACAACACTCTAGAGAACCTTTGCCAGCAGGTGCAGGGACTGAGAGGTGTCGTGGAGGGGCTGTCAGCGAGGGTGGAGGTGATGGAAGACACGGTTCGCAATGCGGAGAAAGTGGTCCGGCTCTTGCTGATAACAAGCTGGAACCCCCTTCATGGCCCTCGGCCGGCGACTCCATCTCCTCCACTGGGAACGGTAACCTCCCCTGAGGGCTCGCCGTCGGCCTCCCCCGAGGCCAAGAGAGGGCGCGAGGACGGGCCACACTAATGGCCTCCTGCGGACTCGCTTAGGTTTCAGGGTTTTTCTTTTTTTTTTGTAACGGGAGTCTTCCCCCTCCTCTCGAATTAAAAGAGGGGTTTAGTTAAATGAAAAATTTCCCTTTCACCATGAAACCTCTCTGTGAATGACTGTACAAAAAAGGTAGGCCTAGAGTCACGCAATATGGTTACTCATGCATAAAGCTTAAACGAAAGTGAAGTGATACCGTTCACCCTTTGAAATGCTGCAAGAAAATGCTGTGTATTAACTCGTTTAGTTCCGTCGCCTGTTTGAGGAGAGTCTGTTTGTTTCTTAAGATCATTTGTTTATAGACGAGCGCCGTCCTGGCAGGAGAGCGTGTTAACTCGCTGACCGATTGAAGAGGGCCATGTTAGTCTCTTCAAATCGTTTTATTTATAGACGAGTGCCGTCCTGTCAGGAGAGCGTGTTAACTCGCTGACCGACCGAAGAGGGCCATGTTAGTCTCTTCAAATCGTTTTATTTATAGACGAGTGCCGTCCTGTCAGGAGAGCGTGTTAACTCGCTGACCGATTGAAGAGGGCCATGTTAGTCTCTTCAAATCGTTTTATTTATAGACGAGTGCCGTCCTGTCAGGAGAGCGTGTTAACTCGCTGACCTACCGAAGAGGGCCATGTTAGTCTCTTCAAATCGTTTTATTTATAGACGAGTGCCGTCCTGTCAGGAGAGCGTGTTAACTCGCTGACCGACCGAAGAGGGCCATGTTAGTCTTTTCGGGTCGCTATACTAATTCGTGGTTTCCCGGGACAATCATTGTTCGAAAAGTTGTTAAGACCATCTTTCGAAATGAAAAGACAAGGATATTCCCATTGATGATTAAAAGAGAGATTACAAATCGATCGTCTAGAAACTCATCGAATGGGATAGGGATAGGCGTATAGCCTAGAAAAAGAACAGCACTAGACCCAACTGTACGAGGGTCGAGAAACAAATTTAAAGAAAAGTAACTTGGAATTTACTGGTAATAAATTTTCAGATTGTCCGCGTTCCATGGGTGAGGGAGTTTCCAACCAGACATGGTGACCAGTTGGTATACCCCGGACTTGATGACTTTTTGGACCTGGAACGGGCCTTCCCACTTTGGATTCAGCTTACCTAGCTTCTTCTTCTCCAGCACCTTCTTTAAGACTAGATCACCAACTTGGAAAGCTCTATGTTTGACCTTCTTGTCGAAGTAAAGCTTCGCCTTCTGTTGGTATGCGGCCACTCTGACTGCGGCCGCTCGCCTGGTTTCCTCGAGCAAGTCGAGGTTTAGGCTGAGGGCCCTCTCGTTCTGCTCTGCATTGTAGTGTTGAACCCTGTAGCTTGGGATAGCGACCTCAACTGGGATAACCGCTTCAGAGCCAAAGGCCATCTGGAAGGGAGTTTGTCCCGTCGGAGTACGCACAATGGTGTGGTATGCCCAGAGGGTGCTTGGTAACATTCCTGCCCATAACCCTTTGGCGTCGTCCAGCCTGGTTTTGATGATGCCAAGAAGGGTGGGGTTGGTGACTTCCGCCTGCCCATTGGCTTGAGGGTGACCAGGAGTTGCGTATTTGCATTTGGTGTTGAACTGCTCCCAGAAATCTCGCATCATCTCATTATCGAATTGCTTGCCGTTGTCCGAGACGATGGCATTGGGAATTCCGAACCTGCAAACAATGTGCTTCCAGTCGAAATCTCTTGCTGCCTCTTGAGTGATTTTGGCGAGCGGCTTTGCCTCCACCCACTTAGTGAAATAGTCGATAGCGACTATGGCAAACTTGTGCTGCCCTGGCCCCAACTTGAAGGGGCCAATGATGTCGATCCCCCATTGCGCGAACGGCCAAGGGTTATCGATGGGCGTGAGCGGCTCTGGAGGCTGATAGGGAATGTTGGCTAAGCGTTGACATTTGTCGCATCGGCGCACGAAGTTGTTGGAGTCGGCCTTCATGGTGGGCCAATAATAGCCCGCTCGGAGTGCTTTGAATACCAGCGCTCGGCCCCCGGAATGGTTGCCGCAGATTCCTTCATGAATCTCCCTCAGAATGAATTGGCCCTCCACATCTGAGACACACCTGAGATAAGGGTAGCTGTAGCCTCTTTTGTAGAGGGTGCCATCCTGGAGGAGGTATCTTGCTGACCGGTACCTGAGCTTCTTCGCTTCCCTTCTGTCCGAGGGAAGTTCCCCATCCTGGAGGAACTTGATGATTGGTTCTGCCCACACAGCATGGGCATGAATAACTTGGACTTCTCCGGGTTTTTGGTCATTGATACTTGGTTCTGCAAGGTACTGGAGAGCAGTCATGGGCCCCAGGTGTTCGTCAGGAGCACTTGCCAGGCGAGCCAAGGAGTCCGCCTTTTGGTTTTCTTTAAGTGGGACCTGCAAGAACGTCACCGTCTCGAAGGTTGCTCTGATTTTGGCGACTAGCTCTGAGTACTTCTTCATCTTCTCGTTTTTGGCCTCAGCTTCCCCGTTGGACTGATGAATCACTAACTGGGAGTCGCTAAGGACTTTGACCACTTTAGCTCCCATCTGTGAGCATAGTAGCAACCCGACAGCGACTGCTTCGTACTCGGCCTCGTTGTTGGTTGCGTTGAATCCGAACCGTAGCGCATACTCCATCTGCTCACCGAATGGGGAGATAAGCACAATCCCAGCGCCGCTTGCGGATTTGTTGGACGAGCCGCCTGGGTAGACTGTCCAGCATACCACGTCTTGATCCTTTGTTTTGACCACACCATCTTTATCCTGTAAAGGGTTAGTGAATTCTGCCAGGAAGTCTGCCATGATCTGTCCCTTCCTTGCCTTGCGCGGTTGGTAAACAATATCGAACTCACTGAGCTCGATAGACCACTGGATGAGTCGGCCGGACAACTCAGGCTTTTGAAGCACTTGCTTGAGCGGTCGGTCGGTCAGCACCACAATGGTGTGTGAGCAAAAATAAGGACGCAAACGTCTCGCCGAGATAACCAAAGCAAAAGCTAGTTGTTCAATGAGTGGATACCTGACTTTAGGGCCGCGGAAAGCTCTGCTAACATAGAAAACTGGCTTCTGAATACCTCGCTCTTCTCTGAATAGGGCTGAACTGACTGCGTTTGGGGAGACTGCCAAGTATAGGTAAAGCTGCTCTCCTGAAATGGCCCGGGAGAGTAAGGGAGGAGAGCTGAGGTAAGCTTTTAGGTGCGCAAACGCTTCTTCGCATTCGTTGGTCCACTCGAAAGCTTTCCGCAGAGTTTTGAAGAAGGGGAGGCACTTGTCCGTCGACCGACTGACGAATCGGTTGAGCGCTGCTACTCGCCCGGTAAGGCATTGAACCTCTTTGATCGTTCTTGGTGCCTGCATGTTGATCACTGCTTGAACTTTCTCGGGATTGGCTTCGATTCCTCTCTGGCTAACCATGAATCCAAGGAATTTTCCTGCTCCTACACCGAATGCGCACTTGGTTGGATTAAGCTTCATGCCAAATTTTCTGAGGATTTGGAAGGTTTCAGCCAAGTCGGTTGGGTGATCGCAGGCTGACTTGCTCTTAGTAAGCATGTCATCTACGTATACCTCCATATTCCGGCCGATTTGCCCGGCGAACATCTGGTTAACCAACCGTTGGTAGGTTGCTCCTGCATTCTTTAGTCCGAACGGCATAACCCGATAACAGAATAGCCCTCGCTCGGTTATGAAAGACGTACCTTCTCGATCGGCCGGATGCATCAGGATCTGATTGTACCCAGACAAAGCATCCATGAAACTCAAGAGTTCATGCCCCGCTGTTGAATCAACCAGCTGGTCAATCCTGGGGAGTGGGTAGCTGTCCTTCGGGCAAGCTTTGTTCAAGTCTTTAAAGTCCACACACGTGCGCCAGTTGCCATTCGCCTTTTTGACTAGCACTACGTTGGCCAGCCAGTCAGGATATTGCACCTCCTGGACGAATCCAGCATCGATCAGCTTCTGAATTTCCTCGAGGATGGCATCGCTTCTCTCTTTTCCGAAGATTCTCGGTTTTTGTTTTACAGGCTTGAAGGTAGGATCCACGTTCAGGTGGTGGGTCATTATCTCGGGATCGATCCCTGTCAGGTCCGCATGAGACCAGGCGAAGACGTCCTTGTTATCTTTCAGGAAAGTGACCAACTGCTCCCTTAGTTGAGTGGGGAGCAGCGAGCCAATCTGAAGACACCGGCCTTCTCCTATGTCTGCCTTGTCCAGCTTTTCTACTGGTTTCGCGTGAATTTCCTCCTTCCTGTCGCGCACTTCGAGGGCATCTACCACGAAGGTTTCTTGTGATCGTTTCTCTTTAAGGGTGGCGACGTAGCATTCTCGTGCTGAGGCTTGATCTCCCTTCTGAGACCCCACACCGTTCTCGGTTGGGAACTTGATCACCAGATGGTACGTGGAGGTAACCGCCTTCATGCTATTGAGGGCCGCGCGCCCAGAATTGCGTTATAAGCGGAGGGGCAATCCACAACGAGGAACTTGACCATTTTCACGATCTGGCAAGGCTCAGCCCCCATGGTGACTGGGAGATCAATCGTCCCCATGGGTTGAACCTTTTCGCCGGAGAAACCCACCAACGGGGACCGGACAAGCTGCAGTTTGTCCTTTGGGATCCCCATTTGATGGAAGGCCCCGGAAAAAAGGATATCTGCAGAGCTTCCATTATCAACAAGGACCCTGCTGGTTTTGAAGTTTCCAATAGTGACGGTGATCACTAATGGATCATCGTGAGGGTGTTGGACGCCTGTGGAGTCGCTGGCATGAAAACTGATGGTTTGCTCTTCCATTCTCCTTTCCTTCCAAGGCCTCTCGGTGTGGAGGATCTCTGTCGATCGCAACCTGCGGGCGTGGGCACATCTGGAAGTATTGGACTCGCCACCCCCGGCATACCCACCAGAGATAGTGTGGATTTCTCCAAGTGCTCTGCGGCGTTCCGGATTAGTGCGAGGGTTACGGTCTTCCCGCCTATCCTGGTGCTGGGGCCGAGCGGATGGCTCAGGTTTGTCTTGAAGGAACCTCCGTAAGCGCCCGCGCTGGATCAGATTCTCAATCTGTTTCTTGAGCTCAATGCAGTCGGAGGTGTCGTGTCCATGATCCCTGTGGAAGCGACAATACTTGCTTCGGTCTCTAGGGACCCCTGGTTTCATTGCTTTTGGCCAACGAAGCTCTGGATCGTTGATCAAGTGAACCAGCACCTGCTCGGGCGTTGCGTTTAGCGGTGTGAACCGTTCGAAACGTCCTCGAACACGCGGATGATCCTCCCCTCTCGACTTCTTCTCCGGCTTGGCCTCCTTCTGGGGTTTGGAATGCTCCGCTTCATGCCTCCGTTTACCACTGCCTGATGCTTCATCCGAGTGACGTCGAGCGGCCATCGCCTCTTCGGCGTTGATGTGCTTCTGAGCCTTGTTCATTAACTCCGCCATGCTAGACGGCGGCTTCTCTGAGACAGATTCGAAGAATTTGGTAGGCTGGAGCCCACCAATAAAGGTGGTGAGAGCCACTTTATCGTCTACTTCGTCGATTAGGAGCGCCTCGTTGTTGAAGCGCTTAAGGTAATCGCGGAGCGATTCTCCTTCCTTCTGCTTGACGTTGAGAAGGTAGGTAGCTGGTCTGTGCTGACGCCGTCCGCTG
The DNA here is from genome assembly GCA_018127125.1 of Rhododendron griersonianum. Lineage (NCBI taxonomy): Eukaryota > Viridiplantae > Streptophyta > Magnoliopsida > Ericales > Ericaceae > Rhododendron > Rhododendron griersonianum. The sequence continues at coordinate 32,440,583 of CM030792.1, read as the reverse complement.
TAGAAATGCTCAATGAATAGCTTGCTCAATTCGTCGAACGTCCCAATTGAGCCCGGCTTGAGCTTTCCAAACCAAACCCTGGCCGAGCCTTTCAAAGTAGTGGGGAAGGCTCGACACATGATCTGGTCCGGACAAGCGTGCAACGTCATGAAGGCCTTGTATGTCTCCAGATGGTCGAGCGGGTCGCCCAATCCATCAAAAGGCTCAAGCGATGGGAGCCTGAACTTTTGAGGGAGTGGGTAAATAGTGACTTCGGCCGTGAAAGGGAGATTGGTCTTCTGAACCAGATTCTCCACAATCCTGGATCCTCGATCGTTAACCTGCTTCAGCACCTGGTCCATCTTCTCCTGCAGTTCTTTGAACGCAGCCCCCTGAGCCAATGATGACCCAGAGTTGGGAGCATTCCTGTGTCGGAGGGCGACAAAGCTATTATCACCAGCCGCCGTGGACTGGTGACGATCAGCTGTGTCGGAGGGGTCCCCACCATGGTGGGTGCCCTGAATCTCTGGTGAATCTCCGCTCGCCTCCCGCTCTTCGTCCGGGGGAGTTGGTTGAGGGAGGCGTTGGAGAAGCTCCGCGTTCTGCTCCCGGAGCTGATTAACCATCTGAGTAAGTTGATTAACCTGCTCCTGGAGAGGGTTACCACGGTCTTCTCCATCTGGGCCGTTTCGTTGGCTTCCGGCTCTCGTGTTGACCATTCTATGGAGTTTTGAAACAGTTGAATTTATGAAGTAGGAAACTCGTCGCTTCCCACAGACGGCGCCAAACTGTTGATGTCTGAAACTGGACGGTCAATCCGAGCTCCGTCTTCAAGGAGTTCCTGCAAAACAGCGTCCGGGGACTGGGGGTGTTGCCAGTCGGGGACCCTCCGATGGCTAAGTTAGTAAGAGTATGTCCGGGTAGAATTCTATGTGCTCTGTGTATATCGAGTAGAGTACGTACCGTAAACCCATGGACGAGCTGCCCATTTATAGGCGAGGTGGTTCGTGTCCCTGCGTGGGGCACGAAGGTGGTAGATCGTGGGCCACGACGACGGTTGAAGTCCCCCGAGGTGGGGGGACTCCCGTCCGAACTGGAGTGAGTGGTGGACGTGGGAGTCATGGCTCCGTAGTCCAGGAATCCAGGGGACGTAGGGTTGCCCCCTCACGTCCGAGGATACCGGCGGGTGTAACCGTACTGACCCAGTCAGTGCTTATCCTGTCGTCCCAGCGAGGTTGGAGGAATCTGACCGAGCGACTTGAATATGACCGAGCGACGGCTGTCCGACCGAGCAGGTCACCTCATGACACGTGTCGAAAGAACAACGCTCGACAGTAAATGCCTAAAAATATCCTCATCATGACCCTTAATGGAGTGTAACCCCTTGCAAATGAATGCAAGGGGGTATTTATGGAGGAGAGAATGACTGAAATCAGTTGGGCATAAGGGCTTGTTTGGTGGCTTGAGGCAAGAGTGAGCCTCCCATGCATTAAATGCATGGGACTAGTTGATGGAGGATGTAGGAGAGAGGGGGGAGCAGTTCTGGCCAATGCAATCATCAGGGGACTGTGGCTGACGTCGGGTGGCCACAAAAGTCCCGCGCGAACGGCTGAATAAAGTTGATTTGACTGGCATTGACTGGCGTGCGCCTCTTGTTGAGTGGCGTGCACCAGTAACGGGCGATGACTAACACGTGGCAGTGATTCCAGCGCACGCTAGTCCATCACCAGCGTACTCTAGTAGGGTTTTGCTGTGGCCATTTGGTTCTGGCTTGAGGGTTCGACAAGGAGTTCGGAAGGGTTTGGATGAGGTTTGGGACGCTCAAAGCTCAAACTCATTAACGACCTCGGGATGTTCTTGACCTTAATCATCATCGGGGAATCAAAGACCGTAAGTAAACTAATCTGGACAGTCCAGATTAGGGTGTCTACATTTCCCAGCATTAGGTTGAAGGAAGCGGGGATGCTTACCTTATGAAATTCCACCTCAGTTTGGTAAGACCCAAAAGTCATAGGAAGCATAAGAGTTCCCACTACATCTCGACAAGTGTTGTCATACGCCCGGACTTTGACTTCTGATGGGGAGAAGTCCTTATTTTTGTACCCCAAGCAGTAGGCAACATGGAGTGGGCAAACGTTGATTGCAGAACCATTGTCAATCAGAATCACTGGAACCCATTTACCATGGCATTTCAGAGTGACATGCAGCGGCCTATTGTGATCAGTCCCTTCAGCGGGCAGGTCTCGATCGGTGAAGGTTATGGCGTGCTTGATGGGTATGGTTTTAACGAGCGCCACGAGCTCATCAGGGGTTATATCGGAGGGAACTTTCAGGTGGGAAAGGGCTTGGATGAGTCCTTCGCGATGGCGAGTGGAGTGAACAAGTACATCCCAGACGGACATTTTAGCCTGGGTCTGTAAGGACCCGAATTTTTTGGATATTATTTGAAAGTTTTATAAATGTTAGAAATTGAGGAAAAAATGTGAAATTTATTGAGTTTATTTGATTTGGGGTTAATGTGTTAGGGTTGTTATTTGAGGGAGTGCAAGTTTGATTTGTGAATATACTAGTATATATAGGTGGGTGGGTGTGTAGGAGATAAAAAGAACATATCTCTCTCTCTCTCCACTCACGCCTCTCCCCCTCTCATTCGGCTCTCTCTCTCTCTTCCACACCTTCACACAAAAACTCCATCAATCACCCAAAGCATACAAAGATTCACCTCCATTTCACTTCTTGCATGCGATCTCGGGCTTGTATCTCGTTGGGTGGAGCTTGGAGGGAAGTCCTTGGTCGATTTCGGAGCTTTGGAGGTCTAGGGCTCGCTTAGACTTCGATCAATCGCTTGGGTCTCGTCCAAATCACTTGAGGTAGGGATTTCTTACTCTCTCTATGTGTTTATGGGTGGATTATGTGCCTTGATCGTGTTTGATTCGTTGTTTGTTGTTGGGATTTCGTTGTTGAAAAGCTGAAAAATTCGCAGAAAAACTCTGTGGTATTGATACCCCTAATACCCCACTCTCCTCTGGACCAGATTCTGGCCAGGTATTGATACCTCCAAAAGGGGTATCAATACCCCCTCATTTTCTGGACAGTTTTGACTCGTTTTGCTCTTCTCATGCTCATTTGAACCCCGATCACTTCTAGCACTCTCTAAACACCTTTGAATCACTTCTAAACTTGATTGTTCGTACCTCGAAAGATTCATTGACCAATCGATCTCTTTGGGCTCTCGTCGTAACCTAGAAAAGTGTAGAATTAGATTATTAGGATACTTGTGCGTTATTTATGCTTTTAGTCGATTGAAGTAGATGTTATGGCATGTCTCAATGATTGATATAGACTTGTTAAGCGCTACAACATGATGGGATGATTGGTGAATTGAGAAACGTACTATATCGTCGTTATTGAATATCGTCGGCCGTAAAGTATATCGTAGGGTGCATGGTTGGTTGATGAGGGCCTATCAAATAGTTCGAACGACAATAGAGTAATCCGTGTTCTTCCTATTTGTCTTGTTGACTTTCAAACTTCCTTTGGTACTTGTTCTATAGATCCTCATTAAGAACCTAGCCGGTGGTGCATCGTGGAGTTGTTGTTATGGGTTCGGTACGTGACGTAGGGCATCGAAATAGACTTAGAGGAATAACGTGGATTTAAAATATTTATCAATGTACAATGAGACATGTTTACGAGTTTGCATTATGTTGTGTGGTGACGAATGAAAGAATGTGATTTTGGGAACCGTTGTCTTCTTGTATATGGATCGATAATGCATGGGTGTTGTGAATTTTGAATTGAGGGTCCTGCAACGCAAGGTGTGGTAATGCGGAAACCCAGGTGGAGAGAATTCACTGTAACGCAAGGTGTGGTAATACGGTTGAATGTCTCGCATGATGAAGGAAGTTATGATTGGTTATAGAAGTTCGTGTTGTTGTTTGAGTTGTTTATTGTTTGAGATGGTAACTGTCGAACAAAGGAATAACGATCGATTTTATCAAAGTTTTGAAAAGAAAGGAATTTGGTTTTGGAAAAAGGATTTTTATGAAAAAATCCTCCGGTATTTCTAAGCGAATCAACGGTTCCGGTATTTGGTAACAAATCAACGGAGCTTGACCTGTAAAGGTCGAGAGTTTTCCCAAAGTTATTTTGGCAACCAAAAGGAAATATTTTCTTTTTATAAAAGAAGCTTGATGGTAAATGGTACGAGATGAGGAAAATAAAGGTGGCAGTCATTCGAGGAATCTTAAAATGATTTGAGAAATGGTATTGGGTTGATTAGATTGATTTGTGCATAAAGCTACTCCTAGTTGTTGTATGAATGGTTAGAGATATCTCTAAGACGTATTGAATTACATAGTCGTTGTCTGTCGGTTCATTATGGTGCCCCTTTGTATCTCTTGCTCGTTTATTGAAAATCATTCATTCCCTTTGCATGTTTCATCGCATTTACATATAGCTTGAGTATAGAATTCTCTACTGGGTTAGTGTAGCTCAACCTATCATTTTCAGGTGTATCTCAAGGACCTTGACGCGGAGTGCATGGTGTGCATGCTTGATCTCATCTCTTTTGAAAGCCGCTCGAGAAGTGGTGTCATTGTCTTTTGTATGATCTCTTGGAAAGATGTAATCGTAAATTCATTTGAATTCTTCTAACTTTAGATATTATGTAATCTCTAAATTTACTGTCTTTAACTAACTATGGAATTTGGGCCGTAGTGCCAATGTTGTAAATCTTTAAACTTGTGGATTTGGTTTTGTAAATGATCCTTTGAGAACTCTCTTTTGGGTATTATCTGTAATATGCGAGGATCGTTTATTGAAATGGACTATTTATTTATGTTGAAAATCGAGGGCGTGACAGGGTCTGCTCGAGTTGTTGTTTGATCATTCTTTCAGGGTCTTTCTTTGGATAGGATGGTTCTTTTGCTGGTGGAGCGAAAGGTTGGAAAATGTTCCAGGTCGGGGTAGTGAAAGTGTTAGAAGGTTCTTTGGCTGGTAGAGCTGTAGAGTTAGAGGATTCTCCGATTTGGAGGTTGGGAGGTTGATAGACACGGCAACTCCTGGTCAGATGGTCAATTTGGCGGTATTTTGATTCCTCACTCCATAAATCAACAGGATCCTTGCGCTTGTTTCCATTGGTGGTATCCTGGAGATCGACAGCCAGATCAGCAATAACCAAATCTGCCCAAAGATCTTCAGGCTTCCATTGCTTAGCTTCCATCGTTGCTTTGTTCACAGTCCATTCCTCATTTCCTACTACTTTATGTTGATGACTTCAAAGTTTGCCCATGGATTTGTCTTGGCCGCCGGCTCATCTTTCCACAAGTTCATCATAGCAACATTAGTGTCCTCAAGGAAGGTAATTGATGGCTCTGATTCAGCTTCGTCCATAATGTAATCCATTAGGTTAAACTCACTGCTAGCTATCTCTTCCTCCAGCTCTGGGCACTCCGGATTTAAGTTCCACGGATTATGGCCCACGTTGCTGTACATATTATCAACGATAGAGTTATTGAAATGAGAGAAGTCCGGGCGAAGTGGGGCAAGTTCTGGCCAATCGTAGGCTGCCATTTTGGGTTGGCATTCATCAGCGAACATTATGGGCAAGGAGAACATATCCAGAGGATCACCCAAGGCCAATAAGGGGCATGCATCGGGGATCGGGTCCCATTCCCATTCAGGAGCTGCTTGAGGAACCTGATAGTTCTCACTCTGGCCTTCGAACATCATGTATAAGGAGAATCCATCGAGAGGGTCAGCATGGACATTCTGCCAATCGACTTCCCATCCAGGCTCGAAGGGTGGTTCAACAACCCTCTGAAAATTGGCGGCTTCAAATTCCTCCCAATCAGAGATCAGGTTCCCCCATGTATTCTCCCATTCCCATAGAAAGCAGAGAGTCGTTTCCTTGGGAATTTTCACAACAGGTTTTGGTTCGATATCAGGGACAATGAAAAGGGTTGGATTGAAATCCTGGGCGGTTTGATCATTGGTTAAGGTGATATGGTTAATACGAAAAGGGGTGTTATGTTGTGGCAAGGGGTTTGAAATGGTATTTGGTTTGTCTGGGGGAGGGGTATCAATAACCTTATTGTCAATGAGATTTTGAATCTCATGACGAAGGCGGATGCAGTTATCAGTGGTATGGCCAGGCATCTGGTGGAACTCACAGTAGACATTTTGGTTTAGATTTGGCGGAATGGTCTGTGGTGGTGAGAGAGGCTTCAATACTCCGATCTCTGTAAGTTTCTTGAGCAAGGTAGACCTAGGGGTACTGAACTGGGTGAAGACTCGGTTTTGGGATTTTGGTTTTTCGGAGATTTGGTTAACTACTGCGGGTTTGGCAGATGAGGTTCCAGCCTGGTTGGTATTCCCAAAAAGGACGTTGTTGTTGCCAGAGTATGCCCTTTTCAACTTTGATCCAGTTTCCTTTTTCTCCAAGGTACCGTCCCGTAAGGCTTCTTCTACAGCCAACCCAAAATCATAGAAAGTTTTGAAATTTGGGGCGGCTTGGGAAAGAACCATGTATGGCACAAAGGAACTCGGTAGGTTCTTCATTATAATCCGAATTTGTTTTTTTAGATCTAGCTTATTCTGCATTTGTGCGGCCTTGGCTCTCCAACGCTTCACGAAATCAGCAAAACTCTCTTTTTTGCCCATCTTAGTACTCTCTAGTTCCCTTGTGGTCATTTTCAGGTCACATTGAAATCATATTAGGCTACGAAGGCTGTCCCAATATCTTCCCAAGTCCTTTTCTTGGACAGCTCGAGAGTAAGGAACCATTGTAGGGCTGGGCCAGATAGAGACTCATAGAATAACTGTGCCATAGCTTCCTTCTCAATTCCTCGCATGGTAAGAGAACCAACATACCCCTGGAGGTGCGCCTTTGGATCGCCAGTATCGTCAAACTTTGCAAAATCCACGCCTTTAAACTTTTCAGGTAATTTGGCGTTTGGGAATAGGCATAGCTTGTTCATGTCAATTTCTCCCTTTCCAAGCCGCTTGGTTTCTTGAACAGACTCCTCTAGCTTACTGATCTTGGCAATAAGAGCAGCCAGATTAGGGTCTGCGCCTGGTGTTTCCTCTTTGGGCTGTTAAGCCTGTGGAGGAGGCCTGGTCTGAAGCTTATCGCTAATTTCCTGCATAGTTTCCACCATCATGATCATGTCCTTCTGCATGGATGTAACGGAAGCCTTGAGTTGGGCATCGACGTTGGCAATGGACTGTTTGAGTTGGGCATCCAAAGCAACCATGTTCTGCCTAAGCTCTTCTACCCCATTTCATTGGTCAGCCATCGGTGAGGGATTTTCGGTGGTATTTCTACTTCGGGCTCTTGTAATATTTCTGTTGACGGCTGTCCTTCCTGTACCACCTGAACTTCAAACAGTTGAGTTCCTTCCAGGGTGTCTATGCGAACCAGTCTTCGGAGTGGACAAAACCAATTGGATACAGCCTCTTCTCGCAGACGACCAATGTTTCAGAACTGGCAACAAAGCAAAAGGAGCAACTCACAACTGATCACGGATGCTCGCCCTACTTTCTATGTGCCTCCTAGAAACTAACCTAAGACCTATCGTGACCTGGATTTCACTTAAGGCGTTTGTACATAAGATTTCCGATAGTCCGGGTAGGTGCTGTCAGGCAGGTTAAATTCTGAATGCTTCGGAACCAGAGCCAATCTCCTTATCTTGACCATAGGAGCCAGAGCAATATGACTACAGGAATCCAGGTACATACATACTCAAGGTTAGACCCAGATCAAGGGAGCCGTTCGGGCACGGCAAACACCAGAGGTATCTCAAACTTCATGGATTTAGAGTCTCCTGGACTGACCGAAGAAAGAATTCTAAGGGAGTCCTATCATCTAGCTTGCAAGATGCAATGATGCATGGATGATATGTATGTACAGAAAAGAAATACACGTAAATAGGATATATCACATAAGTCCTATCTCCGGGTTCCTGTCTTAATTGGAACGGTTCTATGGTTATGTACAAGTGCAAAGGCCAGTTTGGGTCTCAGCAAGGTTCCCCAGACTAGAGCCAAGATGTACTTCCCATTGTCGAGTGTATTGCAAGACAATGGTCGAGTAGTACGATGGCCCATCATGGTCGAGGGTTGCTAGGCATCCAGAGAAAACTTGTCACCGGTAAACCAAGCAAGATTGCCAGAACACACTAGCGAGGCTAGTGCAGTGCAGAGTGTACAGGATAAAAGAGTTTTACTGCTCAAAAGATATTGAAAATCCCCCTTTTGAAAAATGTTTTTCAAGCTTGGTTCTCGTAATTATTCGACTCTTTGAAAATAAAAGTAAATTTCAAAGTTTCGAATAACATATCCCCCCAGCAAAGTCGCCACTGTGGGCTCCCCTACCAGCGCGCCCTTGAAGAGTCGCCACCCGGATTTTTGAGATGGATGATCCAAGAAACCGAGAACTCATTTGAAAAAGGCTTTTGGTCTAGTGAAAAACGTCGAAATTTTGGGTTCGGGAGCCACGTTACAAATGGGGAAGGTTTTGTTGAAAAGCACCCCATTCACCCGGTAAGACTGGTCTCTACTAAACATTTTCAAAAGGGGAAAATTTTGAATATCCTCTGGAAAACCAAACTCTTTAATAAACAAGTAAGGGGGGAAGGGACATGGGAAAATATATCACATTGGCGTGCACATGGTGTTTACTATACAGAAATGATAGGTGAATGATGATATGCAAAACGAAAGAACTGCTCATCAAACAGTCCAGATCACGATAATCCCTGCACGGCTTATCATAACGTCGCACACGGCGCTATGATACGCCGTGCGGTGCACCTGTTCTACTATCAATCCATATCAGAACCCAGAATAACGCCCGATGTATCGTATATCCCGTACAAATTTTTTTTTTTTTTTTAAAGACATCAGAGGATAAACAACTCCTGACCCATTTCAGAACAGTACCATCTCTTCAAGCCATGGATGTAAAACAACCATTGATACGCTTGATCACTTGGATTGATCAATGAAAACTTTATTTAGAAAACAAAACATGACTTGTAGATATGGTCTCATTTTGAAATGCACCAATGACAGTATCTCAGCAAAACAAACAGGTCTGATGAAGAATGGCCATGATCCAGACAGTCTGAACAAATAAACAATAAGCGATAAAAGACCGCGCGCCTGAACATACTACATCGTGTGAGGCATCAAAACACCGCGCGGCGTGGTATGTCCAGTGCAGTGACTATTTTAGCGTCTGAAAATGGATTTTTTAAGTCAGTACTTGACCAAAAGGGTCAAGCCTGATTGCAGAAAAGTCCCCTCAGGGCCAGGACAGGGCCTAGCCCAAGGAAACTTGTTTTTTACCATTGATCTTGAGCTTGAACGAAGATGGGTGATTGAAGATGAAGGTGTGGAGATGTGAGGGTATGAGCGGTTGTTAGGTGTTTAGGTGGTTGGAGCCTCAAAATTAGTAAAAGACTAAGCTTTGAAAGGTGAGGAGAAAAATGGAGTGATTTGAGAAAAGAAATGCCTAGAGAATGTTTTTAGAGCAACATTCTCAAGGTTTGGGAGTAAATAATGGGTGCAAGACAAGATGAGAGAGAGATTAGGGACCTCTTTCTCTTGAGTGGAGGGGTGTATTTATAGGCAAGAGCCAAGGATTTTGAATTCAAATGAGGGAGGTGCTTTCTGGGTGGGCTAGAAGTGCCTTTTCAACTAAGCCGTTTTGTAGCTGTGGCTCAAGTGGGCATGGCCGACAGCTTTCTGAGCCAGTCGGAACTTTACCTAAAATGCCGTGCGGTTGAATTCATAACGGCGTGCAGTGTAAAGAATTCCATTACACCGTGCGATGTAGAAGTGTTCCGTTCGGCGTTATAAGTTCAGTCCAAGGCTCTTGGGCTCTTGGGCTTTTTGGGTTTTCTGGGCTTCTGGGCTAAGAGAGTCTTTCATTCAAGCTCTCAAAAGGTATTGTTTTCTTTATTTCATCATCGGGGCGTTTAAAGAACCTCCGAGGTCTGGATTGGGGTGTCTACAAGTACAAAATACGAAGGAGTTAAGGGTTTACAAACATTTCAGTCAAAAGGAAATTAAGAAATTTAAGTTACAAACACATCTCCGTCAAAAAGAAGTCATCATAAAGATGATTAAGTAACTCTTGGAGTTAGCTTTCAAAAGGCGATCTTTCACTTCCAAGCACACAATGCATGCAGCTATTACCCGGCGTTTGCACCTAAAAATGATGAAGGGTTGAGCTACACTAGCCCAGTAAAAAAAATCTTCTACCAATTCTATATGCAAACATGAAGATAAGTGTAATGGCATGAAAGGTATGGTGAATACAATTCAGTCGAAAGTAACGCAACCAACTCACAACTCCTTTTACGATAACATGGATGGTACGTTCAACGAAGTCAAGCAACTCCCAATAAGACAAGTAGATATAGAGTTTAATACGCAACAAGTAGGTCAACATTCATCACGTTTCAATCTGTGGTGCATCACAATCTCATATAAGCTTATAGTTCATGAAACAACAAGTAATACTGACATCCACTACACAACAACCTATCACCCGTCACCTTCGTCTATATTTCCACCCCTTGCGTTATAGCTTAACCACTCCTAGAGTTACTGTATTTCCACCCCTTGCATTACAGTGAACTCAATCCACTTGGGTCACCGTATTACCACCCCTTGCGTTACAGGACCCCTCAACTCCATTTCCATACACATACATGCAAACCCAATTCAATATCCATAGCAAACAAATTCCATTAGTTTCAAGTCATCTCACTACATCGTACTAACATTGCAAAATGTGCCACAATTATCCACACACATACGATCAAGCACATAAGAGATTTCGATATAGTTTTAATCAAGTAACCTTTTAACCTTTCCTTAATAGTAAGAGTCCAACGGAACGAGAATGACTTAGATTAATCAAATGAATTCAATTAACCATGCTTGAAAGAGGTTCGGAGGTGTCGAAGAGGTGCTAGAAGCATTCGGGGTTCAACACAATCGACGAGGGATCAACAAAGTTCAAAACTGTTCCAAAGCTCTGGGTATCGATACCTCCACAACTTTGGTATCGGTACCGAACTAGTTAGTGACGATATAGAGAGCTGGGTACCGATACCTCCACAACTTTGGTATCGGTACCTAGGTTGTTACAGCACGCGATTTGCAGATTTTTGACAGATTTCAACAAGGCAAGAAACGATGATCAAGAACCAACTTTTACACCAAATCATCACATTTACATATAGGAGAGGAAAAGGAATCCCTACCTCGAAGCAAAAACTGAAACCCACACGATTCAAGCAAGCCCTAGCTCCAAGAACTCCGAAATCGACCAAGATCTTTCCTCTGAGCTCAAACCAACGAAACCCAAGCTCAAGAACGTGATTGCAAGGTGGAATGGAGGTTGATCTTATGAGTTTTTGAGTGATTGAGTGGGGTTTTTGGGTGATATATATATATATATATAGAGAGAGAGAGAAAGAGAGAGAGAGAGACGGTAGAGAGAGAGAACCGTGTGTGTGGAGAGAGGGAGAGATGAGATATTATAATCTCCACACACACACACACACACACACTTATATACTAGTACAACTTTAGACCACACCACACAAACACCCTTCTACTTTCAATTCCATCGCTTTAAACTCCAAATCATATAACCACAACACTTTTCCCAATTTCTGGCATTAATATAACCTTTCAATAATTTAAAAATTTTACGGGTCTCTACAGGCAGTCTCTGTTCTATTCCATTCATGTATTGTACATTCAGCACATGCCTACACCGCACATACTACTTGCTACGTGTTTCAAGGTTAAAGAATATGAGCATTTTCTAAAAGTCCCGCAAATATTTAGTAGAGACCGATCCTTGCATCGGGCGAAAAGGGTGCCAAACAAAAGCCTTCCCTTCTCGTAACTTGGCTCCCGAGCTCAAAATCTCTGGTTTATTTTCAAGCTCAAATATCATTTTCAAGTTCAAAGTTTCTCAGGTGGCAAACCATTTTATAAAAACTCAGGTGGCGATTTTTCAACGATAAATCAAACACCAAAATCAAACACCCCTAAATTGTTTGGGGCACCTTTTAAATGAGTTCAAGACCGGAAGTTGGGTTCGGGTACCTCGGTTTTTCTCTCATATTAAAAGAAGGGAAAATGATGGCCCATGACGTGTTTTGATAATTAATACCCGCCAAGGACAAGCTATGAACATTTGTTAATGCTAAAAAAGTCCTTGGCAGGTATTAATTGTCAAAACACGTCCTTGGCCGGTATTAATTATCAAAACACGTCATTGTCGGTCATTTTCCCTTAAAAGAAGGGGTTTTGGTTTCGGTCTGCTGATTTGAAGGGTTGAAAACCGAGCCCAGTTTCGGTTTCTTGGGTTATTTTGGATTAAAATAGTGGATTCCATTTCGGGTTTTGGTGGGTCATTAGAACTTGGAGGGTTTCCGGTAGCAAAAAAATTGTAGATTTTTATTTGTGGTTGAAGTTGTTAGGTGTTTCCGGAAATGTAAGTTGTTTCCGGTAGTGAATAAGTTGTTAATGGATTTGTGAGTAGAGTTACTGTAACAAAAAAAAGTTTTTGTTGCCAATTTTTTTGTTAGTGAAAAAGAGATGATAAAATACTGAAACATTTTTGTTAGTGGAAACGAGATGGTAAAACGTGTTAAGTTTTTAGTGTTTTTTGTTAGTGGAAATGGGGTCTTAGAAGGTGGAGTTCGGTTTTGCTAAATTTGAAGTCCTTTCATTTTGTTCGGTTATTTTTTTTTTTAATCAAAAGTAGCTTTTGCTTCAAGCCATTGTTTTCGGGTGGTTCTAACTAGCAACATTTCTACAAACATACCCAAATAATACACATACGCTTTATATACACACAATCATGTGTGAATCCCATAGAAACTCCGCATCACGAATGTGTCTATGGGTCTCACACATGATCATGATTGTGTGTGCAAGTGGGTGGATATAGATTATGAAATACTGTATGAATTGTTGAATTATAATCAGAATTTGAAAAAAAATACTGTATTGTATAATAATATTAGTAGAATTTTCAGAAGAGAAGTGTATAACATATTGGGAATTCAAAAAATTCATATTGGATGTGACTTTTTTGTTCAGTTTATTTTTCCGAATGCATTCACTAATTTGTGGCCACACGCTTTTTATTCGAAAATGCATAACTCAAAATTTAAACAAAAGCGGCAAAGCATGGGTAAAATTGTTATGCACCTTTTAAATGAGTTCAAGACCGATAGTTGGGTTCGGGACTTCGGGTTACGTCGGTTTTTTTTTTGATCCGCCGGGTTACGTCGGTTTGATCATACAAATCAAGTGGCTTTCGTGTCGATCCCCTGTTTTGATGGGTCGAAAACCGATCCCAGTTTCGGGTTGTTTCTTTCGGTTTTGGGATTAGAATGGTGGCCTCTATTTCGGGTCATTCGGTTTCTTCTATATTACTCCCTCAGTCCCAAATTTTTGGTCATCTACGATTTTACGTGCAATTTTCAATGGCCTATATCTCACAATGTAAACATTGTTTAAAATATACAATATGGATCTTTTTTTTGGATAGATTTCAATTATTTATATAAAATAATATTTTTAAAAACATAAAAAACAATATACATTAGATAAATAAAATGAGAGCAATAATACTAGTAATCCGTCCAATTTAACCTACATCTAGAGGTGTCAAACGGTCTGGGCCAGCACAAGCACAACACGTTTAGCGTCAGCACGACACAACAGGAACACTAAGGTGGGCCAGGCTGGGCCACTATTTGGAGCCCACGGCACGGGCATGGTTAGGCACGAAGCACAACATAGGCACGGTCAGGCACGACGCACGACACGAAGTAGGAAATGGGCACATTAAGGGCAAAACACAAACGTAATCTTTTATTTTTCAGAAAAAAAATACTACTAAGAAACATTCCAAAAAAATAATTTATGTCAATTGTCATAAGGGCTGAAAACGAGCTGAACCGAGCTTTGTCGAGCTCGAGTTCGGCCAAAAATTCAAGCTCGAGCCTTAACGAGCCGAGCCCTTATCGAGCCAAACTGAATCATTTACTAAACGAGTCTCTTTAATCGAGCTGAGCTGAGCTTTTGTTGAACGAGCCGAGCCAAGCCGAAAACTCGAGCTCGGCTCGTTTACTAAACGATTCGAGTTGAGCTGTGGCTTAACGAGCCGAGCTTGCAAGCTGCTCTGTGGAGACTTGCGAATTTATTTTAATTTCGGAAATCGTTTATTGCGTAAATTAGTTGTATTGTTAATAAAATCGCTCGTTTGTTGTGGGGTGTACGGAGATACGTATTCGGGTGTGTATCGGACTCTCGGAGGATGGTAAAATGTTAGTTTGATGTTGTAATGTTGTTTGGAAGTGTTGGTATCAGGTTGGGTTCGTTTCGGTGTCCGTTGGAAAATTCTTTTTTTCTGCCCAGCTTGTACCGGTACAGCCTTTTCCCAGTACCGGTACATGGTGTCCAGAAGTTGTGTTTTTTGACATTTTGAAGGTTCATGTACCGGTACAGCATTTTTCCTGTACCGGTACATGCTATGTTTTCTGCAGATTTTCAGCACGCTTTTTGGACCACTATAAATACCCTTTTATGTCATTTCTCACACCCAAAAGCCACGAAATTCCTCTCACCTACCCAACTCCAATTTCACCCAAAACTCTTGATTTTAACCTCAAATCTTCAAGATCCAAGGGTTTCCAACCTCAAAATCACTTGATTCTTGCATTTGGAGAACAAGGGGTAAGTTTTGTGTTCTTGGTTCCACTTTTCGGCTCTCAAACTCGTTTTTCTCTCTCTCCTCTCAATCACGCGTTGATCTTTGTTTGTTTACCATGTTTTTGGGCGATATCCTCTCTAGATCTTGTACTCAAGCTTGGGAGTAGCTTGTTCTTGGAAGATTTGGGCTTATTCAACACCTTTACCTACATCTCTTAACTTATTACACCCTACATCTTATTTTGTTTATCCATTTTTACCATTTGACAAGTCCAATAAAATACTACGTACTTTTTTTTGTAAATTTAGTCTTGTTAAACGATTTTTAAAATTGTCAAGAAAAACAAAAGTACACTATTTGTTGACTTGCTTGAAGGGCATGTGGAAAAAAGAGGTCTCCATCTCTCAATCTGCTGTTGATTATTATTACAAAAAAAAAAAACTCTGAATCAGCTTCCGTTCAATTTTTTTTTTAATAAACTCAATCAGCTTCTCTCTGCCACCCCTACACCTATGTTTACCGTCGACTTTGTGACTTTTGAGAGGGGAAAACATGCTCTTTAATCTTAGAAACCAGAAAAATTTGAGTTTTCGAAATTTAACATCTTGTTTGTATATATGCAGACCACTGTTTTTTTTTTTTTTTCCGAAATTTAACGAAGGGAGTTAGTTTGATGTCTTTCCATAGGCTTGAACCCCACTATTGATCACTCTTTTTTTAATTGAAAGACGTGTTGGATTACTCTTCAAGTATCACCTTCTTCTTTTTTTGACAAGAAAGTAAACTCGATTTATATATAAGCAAAACACAGTACACTAAGAGGGGACACTACTTGTAATGCCCCCAATTTTGGGTACGTTAAAAAGACAATTTTATTGAATATTTAAAGAGAGTCTGGCTCATTAATACATCATAACTCCCACAAGAGTTCATTAATTACACAAGGGAGAAAAAGTAGGGTTCCTAACTACAGCTCTGTCTGCTCCTCCATCCTAGCCAGCTCTTCTGCTCCAAATACCTCCAAGGTGTACAGCTCACCTTGATCATCTACAGAGTTTGACACATTATATCAGCGTCGCCACCGATATAATATGTCAGGGTCACCAAAGGTAACACCATGAGCTACAAAAGCTCAGCAGAATAATCTCATACCCGCTAACCCATAACTTACAAACAATGAATCATACAGATAACGTTATCTGCACAGTGCATGCTTATCTAATAAAACAGTTAACAATGACACATCCACATTCATTATTAAATATCGTTGGTGTCCATGACATCAGAATTTCTCCTACGCAGCATTTCGTAGACCGTGTCATCATCTTCACTTTTCATTAGCCAAATCATCATTTCCAAAATCGTTTTTACACACCCAACCTCGGTTCCACCGTTCCGGTCTCCCGAGTATCCTCGCAATGGTTTCGCCGCACCGGGTTCCCATTGGCACACAATTTGCATTGGCTCCTCTCCGCGGATAACCAAGCCATACCTCACCATGGTTCCGTCGCTCCGGGTTCCCATGGGAATGCACACAACCTCACAATGGTTCCGCTATTCCGGATTCCCATTGGAACACACACAAACCTCACAATGGTTCCGCTGCTCCGGATTTCCATTGGAACACACACACACACACACACCGTACTCCCATAATGGCTACCATGTCCGGCCATTATATAGTTTCAAAAATATTTTACCATTTCAAACATTCTTTCATTAGCCACGCCCTAGGTGTCATGTTTCTAACTTTCTTGATTTTCGTGTCTCATCACATACATAGACTCCGCGGTAGGACTTTTCTCAAAAGTAAACATTATCATTCATTGTAATCTTGAAACTAAACTAGCAAGATCATCCAACTCTATATTACTTAGTATGCTCAAATCATTACTTAAAGCATAACGCCACATGTACGGACGCCCTTGGAGTGGAGACCATTTATGCTTTATTACACATCGAAATAAATAATTCTAGTAATCACGTATACATGCTCTTAACCATCCTAAATATCAAAATACGAATACTTCCATGCATTTCAATGTACAAACAACATACAATATACGTAGAGTAAGTAGAGGTATTCTATCGTTCTTCTTGCGGTAGGGTGGCTACGAAAAGTACATCGGTGATCGGGCGAAGTAACTTCCTACGGAATGCTTACGGTAGTTTCGAAAGAGAAAGGTTTCTCTCGAAACTAGGTCTTGACTAAAACTACTAGACTTTTTGGATCGAAAGGGTGGTCGAGTGACGGTTTAGTGGCGGCTTTGGATGAGTTTCTTGAAGAACTTAGGAAGAACTCAAGAACAACTTAAGAACAATAAGAACAAAGAACAAATGCAAGAATTCTAGAGAGAGAAGTTGGAGAGTTCAAGTTGTGAGTTGAATGGTGAATGGGGGGTGCTATTTATAGCAAAAATTTGGCTTATTATCCAAGGGATAAATTTTTCCCTAACAATTATTGTCCAAGGGGCAATTTTGAAAGGCATAGCTTGGAAAGAGTTTGCTTGTAAGAAAAATCAAAATCATTGGCTAGGTTATGTTTAAAGTTGGCTAGAAAATGGATTGGCAAATGGTAAATAGACTTAAGGCTAAAATGTACCTTGTTGGAGTGTACAATACACAAGCACACTCTCCCTCCCTCTCAAAAATTCGGCTCCCTCTCTCTCTTTTTTTTTGTTGTTGTTCCACTGAATTGCCCAATCAAGCCTTTCAAGCATGCCAAGACTTGTCTTTTCCATTCTTAGGCATTCATGAAGGGTTTTGGCCTTGTCTAGTCTAGGACTATGGGTATATATATCCATATATGTATGCTTAAGTACTAAGTAGTCTTATTAGGCCTAAGAAAAAATAATGACAAAAGCTAAGGCTTTCAAGTGTAAACAATGTCCAAAGGTTAAAAATTTCCTAGGAAATTTTTATCCAAGTATATAGGTATATATACTTATATATGAGCTAAAAAAAAAAACTAAGAAAGTAACTTTGTTGGGCAATTTAGGGTTAAGGCTATTATTCTTTAGGCTTGCATGCATGGCAAAGCTAGGTTTACTTCTCTTAGAAGCAAAATGATGAGATTAGGCCATGACTAATTTTATTACCCAAGGGGTAAAAATTTTCCTAACATTTATTAACCAAAGGGTAATGAGGTAAGTCATGAGTGTGGTCTTGAAAATGACTAATCAAGGAGTAAGATGATTACCTCTAATGGTCTAATGGTTCAATTAGGTTTGAAAAGGTTCACAAGGTTCCAAGAGGGTTAAGAAGGCTCATCTAGGGTTAGGGAAATGTAACTAGGTTGAAATGGTAGTTTGGTTAATCTAACTAAATGGTTGGAAGCTAATTCTACTTGCCAAATAGGATTTCTAGCCAAGAAATATAATTTACAGATTTTATTAACTCACTAGGAAAATATACAAGTGTTTTTACAAGCACACTTGTCTTTGGAAAAGGACTAGATCGTCCGGTTTTAAAAGATATAATTTTAAAAGTCTCAAATCTAATTATGACGGATTATTAGAAATTAAAAGGAAATTTTAAAAGCAATCCAAGTAATTAAAATAAAATTCAAATTTTTAACGAAATTTTTATTTACCCAAAAACCAAGGTTGTTACACTACTAGTCCCAAAATACAGAAACTAACAAAATAAAATAAAATACAACAAACTAAAAAAACTGCATGGAACCACGACGCCGGAGCCGGACCCGTCGAACACACTCGTGAAGAGGGGTTGGAGAGGCCGAAGTTGAGAGATCAAGTATGAGCAGAGCAAGCCCTCCTAGATGACCCGCCGCACCAACTTGAACTCGTCCCGCCGCAGACTGAAGGCAGACGCCGTCTTCGTTGCCGGTACACTGATTCCAAGAAAATCAGATCTAGAATCCCAAACCTGACTCCTGAGTCCAAAAATGGAGGGGAGAGTGGAAAATCTCAACTCCTTAAGCAGAGAGTTTCAACTACCTCACAACCATGGGCCCAGCGAGAAGAGAGAATGAGAGGAGAGAGGCCGGAAATGGGAGATTGAGAGGAGAGGAAGAAGGTGGGGGAGGGGGCCGAAGGAGGGGGGAGGCGGGGAATGGGGGGCGGAGGGGATGGGGAGGAACCCACCCCAGACTCTCTCTCTCTCTCTCTCTCTACCCTTGCTTTCTTTCTACGCTTACAGTAGAGTATCACCTTCTTGATGTACAAATATGATCTACCAAAAACCGACAAAATTAATGCCAATTTTTAAATATAAAAGAAACCCAAACAAACCGAATGGTAGCCACTCTTCTAATCTAAGAAAACCGAATAACCCACTATTTTAATAAAAAAGAAACCGAAACAAACCGAATGCAACCCACTATTTTAATCCACAAAACCGAACAAACCGAAACTTAATCCACAAAACTGAATAACCCGAAACTAAGCCACCTTTTAATTAAATGCAACCCGACCAAACCGAATGGAAACCACTATTTTAATCTAAGAGAAACCGAATAAACCGAAACTATGCCACCTTTTAATTAAAAGCAACCCGACCAAACCGAATGGAAACCACTATTTTAATCCCATATAACCGACCAACCCGAAACTAAGCCACTACTTAAGCCAAGAAAACCGAACAACCCGAAACTAAGCCACTATTCTAATATAGAAGAAACCGAAACAAACCGAATGGTAGCCACTATTTTAATCCAAGAAAACGAACCCCCCGAAACTAAGCCACTATTTTAATCCAAGAAAACGATTGGATGATTGGATCGAGCACTTATAAGTATCGGATTGATCTGATTTTTCGCAAGGGCCCTTGAAAAAATATTTTACATTTAATGAACGGCTCGAATTGTTAGTATTGGACCCATAGTGAACCCCACACTGTGACCTATGCAAGATTTGTGTGCAAAAAATCTATGTGTGTAGACTTCAAAAACAAAAACAAGAAACATATTTGATAATATTTTTTTGTAAACACTAAAAAAATAATTTTATTTTTTTTTGTTGAAGAGGGAGAATAATCAAGATAAGGTTAAAAAAAAAGAAGAAGGAAAAAGCTGTAGAGATAATATGAAAAATGCATTATGCCATTTATTGATTGGTAAATGTTTATATTGAGCCATCAAATTCAAACAAAAGACAGAATTGAGATGCTTGTTTTGAAAGGTGGAGTTTCAAAACCCTGAACATCTATGAGTTGAGTATATTATATATACAGTCACCTCCCATGATTATCGCCCATCTTTCCAAGCACATCAAAAACCAGAAGAGGAAGGGAGAGAGGAAAGAGCGTACCAGTACTAGAGAAGGAAATGATCGGGACAGGATGAAATAATGAGGAAGGGAGAGAGGAAAGAGCGTACCAATACTAGAGAAGGAAATGATCGAGACAGGATGAAATAAAATTATTGGGATCTCCTTGTTATGTTTGTGTTCCTCCAAAAGAAATGAAAACACATTTTTGTAGTTTTCATAATTTTGTAGTTTTCATAATTTACAAAGACTCACAACGTTTATGAAAAATAAAAAAGTAGAAATATGTAACCAAATAAGTTTTCTTCATTAGTTTTCAAAACAGTAAAAACAATAACTGAAAACAAAATAGTTACCCAACGCCCCCTTATAAACTTAATTATTTTTTCATTTTGTGTTTTGTTCCTCTTTTATGAAATTTTGTTAGATTTGAATAATATTTATTGAATTAATCACCCGTCTCAACAAGAGAAGTCTAAAATGTACAAAATTTTACAAAAAAACAAAAAAAAAAATTACCAAAGACATAAAAAGTATCAAACAACTGTTTTATTTGTTTACAGTGCCGTCTTATTTGAATTTTTGCAACATCGGTTCATATTTATATACTTTTTCGATTCGCCTTTTCGAGACGAATGATTAATCACAAAAATTACAACAAAAAGTAAAAAATACCGAAACAAATTTCAAATTAATAAGTTTACAAGAACGCGGCCTAATTAAAAGCAACCGACCAAACCGACTGAAAAACCTACAAACCGAATGCAACACACTATTTTAATCCAAACCCCGAACAAACCGACCGCAACCCAATATTTTAATCCAAGAAAACCGAACAACCCGACGCTACGCCACTATTTTTGCTATTTTTAATACTATAAAGGAAACCGAAACAAACCGAATGCAACTCACTATTTTAATCCAAAACCGAAAACAAACCGAATGAAAACCACTATTTTAATCCAAGAAAACCGAATGCAAAGCGAATGAAAGCCACTATTTTAATCCAAGGAAACCGAAAGCAACCCACCTACTGTATTTTAATCCCAAAAACCGAACAACCGAATGCAACCACCTACTTTAATCCCAAACCGAATGCAAACCCACTAACTTTAATCGCAAAACCGAAACAAACCGAATGCAACCCACCTACTTTAATCTCAACAACCGAACAAACGGAAGCTGGGAACGAAACATAAACACTTTTTAATACGAGAACCGAATGGAAACCCACTATTTTAACCCAACCCGAAACTAAGCCACTTTTTCATATAAAAGAAACCGAACAACCCGAGTATATGAATCCGAAACAAAGGGACCCAAAACAACAACCAATTAGCGGCCAACACCAATTCTTTAATCATTAATAGCTTGTGTTTTTTTAGTACTTTGCCAGTCATTTACCCTTCCTAAGTACCCCTTTGAAGGGTTTTCACTCTTCTGATATCTACACAAGTCCACCATTGAGAATGTAATACCCAATGCCATTTTTTCTTCCCTTTCTTTTTTCCTTTTCTATCAGTGAAAAAGAGCAAAGGAGGGGACGAATGGTATAGCAACATCCCTAGGTGTGATCATGAAGTTCACACTCGCAAACCGCAGCAAATTCCGTAATGAGATAGTGATCCATAGGGGTATTCTACCGCTGCTAAGGCACAATCAAATCAAAACCTCTCTTACACTTTCATCTAGTTCACAAGGCTACTAAGTAGGGGTGAGCAAACTTCCCGGTAACCCGCAGGTCCGACCCGACCTGACCCGAGGGGTTTCGGGCAGGTCTGAACAAGTACTTCAGCCGGGTACGGGTAGATGTCCATTAAAAAAACTGTTTTCGGTTCGGGGTACGGGTTTGTATGTGTTCTACCCGTCGGTCCGACCCGACCTATTTATATATGATATATATACCCCTTTTCCTTTTTCCAAATGCCCAAACCCGACACAGTACGCCCAGATCTGAAAAAGAGGAGCTGCACGATGCACGCTCCGCCTCTCTCTCTCTCTCCTCTTCGCTGCCGCACATCGTCCACCGTCCATCTCTCTCTCCTCCGCCGCACATCGTCCGCCACTCCACCGCACTTCCTTCTGCGGCAGCAGCCCCGGAAAAAGTGCAGCTCGGAAAAGAATTGGTAGTCTGGTACCACCACCACTACGTCCACTACTTTCTCTTCTTCTTTTGTAGATCTCATACTTATACATCTGTGTTTTCAAATTGTGTGGGTTTTTGTGAGATTCATAGTCCAGTTCTCTCTCTCTCCCCCCCGTATTTTTAAGGGGATTTTGTGAGATTTCATTGTTCTGTGGCCAGCCCGTCGGCTCCGACCGACCCGACCTGAAAGGAATAATCGGTTTCGCAGACAGTTTTCCCTGCTACACGGTTCGGTTGTAGGTTGGGAAAATAGCTACCCGACATGATCGGGTCGGGTGCCGGGTTCCGCCCGAACCTGACCCGTGCTCACCCCTAGTACTAAGCAAGCGAGTTCGACTTGCGACCGCGTGAAAAAGAGCTGCAACTTAAATCCAGATTCCCAGCCAACTCGTCTACCACCTTGGTTGGCCATTACGCCTAGTCCAGAACCCTTCCCCCATATATCTAAGAGAGATCTCACATTCATAAACCGGCCTCAGTTTTTACTGGTATATCCCAAAATCTAGGTGTTTCTTACTATACCATATTTGTTACTTCAACCCGAAATCTCCTTTCCACTAAACAAATTATTTGCCATCATAGACACATGTTCTTTACGCATGATATTTACACAAATCTTCAATGAGATCTTGTAATTATAGTTGTATTGTCATTTCAGAAGATAATAGGAGAATAGATTCTAATTCAATGGTACTTGAAATACAGATGTAGCAAGATGGGTCAAACAGAGGAGAGCAACATAGATCCAACTCAGTCTTATTAGTTGAAGTCGGCTACAGATTTCAATTTCCTCTTGCTTGCACTGTCAACGCTCTAAGTCTCTAATACCAAGCAAATGGACTCCGAGTGTGCAAAGCGGTTCAGGTAAAGACACAAGCATGACAAGCCCTACGGATAATATTATTCAAATGTAATGGAGGAACAAAGAGAACTCACTTCAGCCACTCAGAAATCATTGTATCAGCTCCGTATTCACTCGGAACAAAGAACACATGAGCTCCTTTCTCTGCAGCTACCCGTATCTCATACTGCAAAAATAACGTACAAAAGTTAATCAGAAGCAGATGACATCAAAACGAATGGTTCGTTCATGCAAGTGACAGAAAATAAGGGTGAGAAGAGGAAATAGCACACCTATCCCCAATCAATAAATGGAAGAGGAGGATATCCACCCTCTGGCGGTGGCTTAAGTGATGGAGGTAAGTTACCCAGCGAAATTCCCATACTATCCCTAACCGTACCACCAGGTACCAAACGAAGAGAATAGGCAGTAAGTGCAAAAACAGGATACCAAAAGGAAAAGAACCAAAGCCTTAGCTATCCCCGTATCTCGTCACAGGTGAAACAAAGCCATAGTTATCTCATGATTCTCATCACAGGCAACAAAACAGTAACTCAAAACAGTACGGGAAAAGAAGGGGTGTCATGTTTGTTTATAGCATATGTTCATGCTGTGTGATAGTCTGATAGACAGGTATTACACTAAATGGCCAAACCAAAGAACCAACCTGTTTTATTGTTACAACACCAATTAAAAAGCAGGTTTTGTTTGTTTGACAATTGAATGGTAACCCTTTTAAGATTATACATCTAAGAATCTAACCAATACAACTCATGCAGTTATACCACATAGCAATTTTTACTTGTTTAACATCTGTTTATCATCAGAGTTGGTAGCTAGTAACAAAAAAATATACTCCCTCCGTCCCTTTATTACAGTCCAGTATTCCATTTTGGGCTGTCCCTTAATAAGTGTCCATTTTGTAAAGTTAGTAGATAAAAGTTGGTGAATTGTCTATTTTGTCCCTAAAAGTAGATTTCATTTTGAAAAGTTAGTGAGTAAAAGTGTAATGATGATGGGTAAGTATGGAAAGTGGAGTAAAAAGTTGATGTGAAAGGTATAATAATGATGTCTTTTTAATAAGTTGGAGTTACGAAGCAGGACATTTAAAAAGGGACGGAGGGAGTACCAAATTAGCAATCTAACAATCTTCATTCATGTTGGAAATTAGCATGCAACGCTTCCCCATTGCATAAGTGAGTAGTGAACTGTAAAATGTAGTAAGATTAGAGACCCAAACCAACAGAAGTAATAATGTGTGCCTGGAAAAGGTCCTCCTCCGACTAGTTGACTCTCAGCAATACTTGGTGAATGAATATTATATGCTAATTTCCATAGCAAGTCAAGTAAATACCCCATTTCTATCTACTCAAATACGTATTCACAAGTTATTTGCCCCTACTTAAACATACAAGCATCAAGTGGTATTGGACCACAAGGTTAATGAAAAGTAGTAGGAGCATATAACTTCTTGCCAAAAAAGAATAAAAGAGGATCGAAGAGATAAATCAAAGAAAGATACCCGGTATGACTTGAGGATTTAAACTCTGGTAGTTTTGCTTCGGGTGATAATATTTACATGAATCACCATATTGGCGTGATCCCTTTCCAGTAAGAGAAGAAAACAGCTCAAATAAGTAAACTTATTTAATCCAATCCAGCTAAAATAAGTAAACCTAATAATCCAATCCAGCTCAAATGAGTTTAAGGTGATTTTTTTTAGTCGACTTCTCTACCAATACAATCATATTTCGCCCCTTACAGGGTGAAGTAACCAACATGTCTCATTCTGTATATCACTATATCCTGATTCACTTTTGGGCAAATGGATTAATTAAACGGGTATTTTGGTTAACTTCGCCTAGTAAAGACCAAAAAAAGAATGTACATGAAGAAAAGTGAAGTGCAAAAGCATTAACATTTACAACATCAAACCTTTTCAAAATCATAAAAAATTGACTAGACCGTGACTCAACATGCGCCAAAAGTATGGCACCTCTAGTATAAGGACGGCGTAAATTAAGATACAAGTGCAAGATCTCTCTCCAATATTTGTTGTAAATTTGCATGCACAACTATTATAGAAAATAGTACTCCCTCCGTCCCATTCTGTTTGTCCTTTTTGATGTCATGTCAATTTTCAATCGCTTAAATTTCCCTATATGAATCTCCAAAAATATATAATATGGATCTTGTTTGATAGTTCTCGATTAGGTCTATAAGACAAAGTTTTCAAAATTATGAAAAACTTTATAGATTAGGACATATAAGCGTTTAAAGAACGGCACGAATAACAAAAATGAACAAACAAAATGGGATGGAGGGAGTAATTCACAAACTAGTTAAATCTATGAGGCCATTCCCAATGAACAAATTTACACTTCTTCTTCCCCCTCTTCTTTTTCCTTTTACAGAATTGCCATAGGAGAATGCATATTGTTCGTAACTGTCATCCACCTATTTTAAACCAACATAGTATTTGGAGGAGGCTGATAAAGAAGAGTACATTTTGAAAGTCATTAAAAATAATCTTAAGGATGCATCAACCTAGAGAGAAAGACTGATGAAGAAGATGAACATGAACAAGAAAACAAGGGAAAACATCATGTGGTTTAGTATTTGGAGAGGCCGATGAGGCTATTTTGAGGAAGCACCTTAGTAGCATGAAGCAGGGGCGGGAGCGGAAGCCGGGGCAGAGAAGCTCCTAAGGTTGGGAGCACCTAAGTAGCCTATATAGATTATATAAAAATATGTTTATAAAATATCTTTAAATACTTAACCATTAAAGGAAAAGAGATACTTTACTGGAAAAATTTTCCGATCCTAAAGTGTAATTATTTGAAGTTATATATTCTCAATCTGCAAAACTTCTTGACTAATATGATTCTCATATTCTTATTTTCACAATGGTATAACTCCCTTGAAAGTAAGAGAATAACTGCCTTAATGGCCAGATAAGCTCCCATCTTAGTTAGGACCGAGCACCCGTCGAGCTCCCATCTTGGGAGTGCCGATTCGAACTCTTGTCTAGGGACCGCACTCATTTTAGAAGGATCATGCTACTAAGCGAAACACTATTGAAGAACTAAACCTGTTTCAAAAACTTGCAAGAGACAAGAAAACTACAACACAACACTATTGAATTGATAATGGATTCGTGCAGCCACCCCAATTGATTAGGAACCAAGGCTTGGTTTGGTTTGGTTTGGTGAGCACATATTTAAAAGGTAGTCAGCCAAGTTTCGTCTAGTTTAGTAGCTACAAGCAATCTTAGAATCTAACATCCAAACTGGTTGGTCTAGAGGAGTTAAATGATCTTAACAAACTGGTGATAAGATGAGCTTAAGCCATTTCCTAGCTTCCTTGTACATAATTCAGACCCATTATAAGGTACAGCTATCAAACCAATAGCACATTGCATAAGTCAGATCTCCATCAACAAGAGGTTCATATAATTACCATGGCTAAACAGAAGGCACCCAATATCCTTTGTAAAGCAATGAAAAAACCCATCAAAGGGTTTTTACCCCCTTATTTCTTATGGATAGACATCCAATATAAGGTTTTCTCAATAACCATAAGGTTGCCAACTTGCCAAATACAATTTGCATAATGACTATGTTTGATACACGAAACTGGACACTTACTTTGCTCGTCCAAATTCTATCCAACATGTTTATCAATGCATCGAAAAATCGATAATCACCACAGCAAATCCCCCATTCTAGACAATGAGCCCCAGGTTGATATGAAAATTAGACCGGCAACCGATGCATTCTGCCAATCCAACCAAGTAATCAATTCTGATATGAACATTCGTGCTATTCAAAAAAAGCTAGATCCTTTCGAACTATTGCCTTTAAAGTCAATTTTGACCTACCCGTCCACTTAGTGTTACCCTCTACTACAGCCATACCACTACTTCTAACTACCGCGTCAACCCATCCACAATAGACATGTCCAAAGTCCAAACTACCTTAATCTGTTTTCGCTCATCTTATCATATACCGTGAGAAGATGATAGAAGTTAAGATGGAAAAAAAATCCTAACGCAATCATCATGATCACAAAATTGTAAGCATTGATTAAACAACCAAGGCATTCCTCCCTACCAAACACTTACAGAACTATGACATGTTGAAGTTGAAATTCAGATCACAAAAATGTAATTTAGCTCATAATCACTTTAAAAGAATGAATGAAAAATAAAATAAAATAAAAATTAGTTCATAATGGTTCGTGTCGTTTATTGATGTTGTTACATATGGTGTAGTGATATATCAATGGTCCTATACACACCCAAGCAAATACCCACGCAGCTACGCCTTAAGGGTTGTAGATTCTATTGTGTCTTAAAATCCTGGTTCTCACTTAACATGAATCCAGTAGGTCCCTTTTTTTTTCTTTTTCTGATCAAAATCCAGTAGGCCATTCAATCCCCCACTTTGAGCTCCAACCATTTGAGCACATGCATCCATATAGCATGCTTTTTGACTTTCTACGCAAACTAGTTTGTTTGATATAACGGCAAAATAGAGGCAAAAATACACGGCAACAACAAAAGGACGCATTGCTCTTAAAATAGTATACGATGGGTGATGAAAAAAGGTACATAATTTGAACATCTTGAACATAAGCGTGAGCCTCTCAGTCGAAGCAAGATTGCCTGAATCATCAACCAAATGTACTTTTAGATTCTACTTTTTCAAACTCATTCAGGAAAGCTGCAAGAAGCAAGAAGCAATAAGCTGGCCCGGACACCTGTGTTGTCAAAAAAAGAGAATATGAAACACCAACAACAAAAAAATTCCCTCAAGAAAAACCCACTCGATCGCATTATACCGAATAAGAAGCATTATACACGCATGTATGCTCAGAAAGGAAATTGGAGTCTAGAGAGAGAGAGAGAGTAGTTGTTACTGTTCTGAGGAATCGATTGCAGACTCCTTTCCCGAAGGACTCATGATGCATCTGGTGATTGGCATCTGCTCACAAACAACAAGAATGAACAGAATAATACGATGATTAGTGTGGGCAGGCGTTTCGTGCAAATATGATCAATTTCGAGATACATATGTGGATGTATGTGTGTAGATTTGGAAATTAGGGTTTCGAGTTGGAAGTTAACCTAACCTGGTAAGGAGGAGGAGGAGGAGTTTTGGTAGTAGAGAGCTTTGGCAAGCTGAAGGTGGACGCCTTGGAGATGTCGCTTCCTAGCGGCTGGTGTGTTCTGGAATTGCTTCTCACAGTAATCGCAGTAATACTTCAACAACTGCATTTCATTTTTTTTCTTCCACCCAAACACACACACACACACACACACACACTCTCTCTCTCTCTCTCTCTCTCTCTCTCCAAGGCTTTGTAGGGGAGCAAATCTAGAGGCGGCCGAGCTGATCAAAACCACGGACCTGTTCTAGGTTTTATTCGAATTAATTTCTACTCTCTTTTTTTATAACTACAGTCTTGAAAGTGTGTTTTTTTTGGGGAGAATTGCATATCAGTGGAGAGAGGGGCAAATATTGCCCAGGTGATGGAGTAGTTTTTCCAGAATTCATCCAAACATGACAAGGAAAAAATTAATTCCCAATACATGGAGAGGGCACCTGAAATGACTATTACAACCCTGATGAAATAAACCCTAAATCTTAACTCAGCCACCGTTCCCTTCTCCTTCCTTCGTACGCTGCTGCTGAAGAGGAACAAAACAGCAGGGGAGGGTTCTTCTTCTGCTTCTACTATCGTTCCCCTTCGAGCTTTCTCTCTCACCCCTTCTTCCTCTCTCACTTCATCTCTCTGTAGCAATAGTACTCTCTCCATTCCACCGAAGAAGAAGCAGTCTTTTCTCCTTGACCAAGGGACATCGTATGCATCTGGTACGTATATGTTTTGGGTGTTTCAATTTTTTTTGCAGTTTTCTCTCTTTTCTCTTCTCTTATTTCGTCCATGTGTCTGTGTTTGTAAGCAATTTGGTTTTTTTTCATAGTATGAGTGAGGATAACATTGTATGAGGGAACCCCCAACCAACAGAATAGCAACCCATCCTACAATGGTTAAACCCAACATTAAAATTGTGATAATAATAACCATAACTCAGCAATACAACTTTGTAGGGAGGCAATTTCGAAGGATCAGAAATTTAGGCTAGAGTTCTAATTAATTTTCGAACTTGGGGTATAGGCACAGGGGGAAATGGTTTTGAATGATTAGTGTATGAAAAAAGGTAGGGGAAATTAGAGGAATTGGAAATATGGTGAGGGAGAAGATAAATTTTTGGATTTCCTTGTGGTTTGGGGATCGAGGGCTCAAAACTTGCAAAGCCCTAGGTGGAACTCGAAATTCCTCTACTGTGGAGAATGACCATGGTGAATAATGGAGAACATAACCTCACAGGATTAGGCCCATATGAATATACAGCAGGATAAGGGATAAATATATATTTCTGTATAGTCGGATTAAAAACCAAGAAATGCATAGTCGGAGGATATCTAATTAACAGTAAGCCGTTGCAAGAGTTAATGATTGTTGGTCGAGTTGAGTGCTCACGAGGCATGGAGGAAAAGAACCAACTTGAGATCGAGGGATTAGTGTTTCGGCGGGAGTGGGTGATTGAGAATTGGGAATTGGATATGAGAGAGAACCCATTAAGGCTAAAAGGGGGCCAGCTGCGTGTACTGTATTCTCAACCCCAAATGGTCCCCCCGATACCCCATAGAAGATGAGGAATACAAGGGGCAATATTGAGACTTTCCCATTAGTTCCCCTAGGAGAAGAAGGTACTCTGTTAATACCAACATTTGATCCACCATTGCGAACCCTCATTGCAATGGAAGTTGTTTTTCCTGAAAATAAAATAGTTGCTCTTTAAGTTACCTAATGTTACTCTTTGTAAGAACTTTTGTTGCTCTCTATGTAAGAATGTATGCCCTAGACTGTTAAGGGCAGTGACGTATATTTTAACTTACTAAATGGTTGTCTATTTACAAAGGTATCTTACCAAAGTTGTGCCAGACCATGCAACAATTGCTAATTGCATATACAATTTAAACCGAAGCATGATATGCAACACCTTGAGCATGCACATGTCCTATATCAATGCAAAGTTATTTGCTCTTTAAGTCACCTAATGTTATCTGCTACCTCTAAAAATATAATAGTTGCTCTTTGAGTCACCTAATATTACTCCTTTGTGAAACTTTTGTTGCTCTCTATGTAAGAAAGTATGCCCTAGACTGTTAAGGGTTGTTTTTTTCTTAAAATATAAAAGTTGCTCTTTAAATCACCTAATGTTACTCCTTGTATGAACTTTTGTTGCTCTATATGTAAGAAAGTATGCCCTAGACTGTTAAGGGCAGTCACCCATATTTTAACTCACTCAATGGTTGTCCCTTTACCCTTGTGTGTTGGTGTGTATGAAATGTGGTTCTCCTCCAAGTCATGTAACTTGTTTTTTTTTTCTGAAAATATAAAAGTTGCTCTTTAAGTCACCTAATGTTACTCCTTGTATGAACTTTTGTTGCTCTCTATGTAAGAAAGTATGCCCTAGACTGTTAAGGGTTGTTTTTTTTCTGAAAATATAAAAGTTGCTCTTTAAGTCACCTAATGTTACTCCTTGTTTGAACTTTTGTTACTCTCTATGTAAGAAAGTATGCTCTAGACTGTTAAGGGTTGTTTTTTTCTGAAAATATAAAAGTTGCTCTTTTAAGTCACCTAATGTAACTCCTTGTATGAACTTTTGTTGCTCTCTATGTAAGAAAGTATGCCCCAGAAATGGAATTCTGGGGCATACATTATATGTAATGCCAGTTTCTTTTCTTTTTTTATGACTTGTCGCCTTGAAATGGAATTCTATGTTTTGGTTGATAGAAAATGAGTATTGGAAACTGTAGTATTGAAATCAATTTTTATTTTGTGCGCTTCAAACTTTGAGGAACATTTGTATTCTTTTTGGTGGAAGCGAGAAGATTAAAATGATTTAGACATTGCTTAGGTAATTTTTTTTTAGACATTGCTTAGCCTTTACACACGAGTAGTTCCTCGATCGTCCGAAGAGCTGCTGTTTGGCTACTCGGCGTCATCAGTTTTGTTCACTATAATTTAAAATATGATTTTGCAAAGGTAACAACTATTTCTTTTTAAGAACAACTTCTTTTTTGCAAATGTATTTAGGGTTGTAAGTTAGGATTTTGGTTTTGGAGATAACGTTTTTGGAGACAGACGACTTCATAGATTTTGCTTCGGCTTTTCAATTAGGTAAACTTCCTATTGTCTTCTTCCAATTCCTTTTACTTTCATGAATATAGTTTCGATTGAGACTACAACAAATATGGGCTTCCACAACATTAGTTGATAGCGTTTTTTGGGAAATGCTATTGTAGGGATACTATTATAGCGTTCAGTAGTAAAAAAAGAAGAAGGAAACACTCGCGCATGTGGTATGATAGCGTTTCATTAACTCTATAACAACGTTCTCCCAAAATTTGAGGGGCAGCCAATTCTCCGCGCCCTAAATCGCACACCCCTTACTAAAAATTTCAAATGAGTTCAGTACCGATACCAGATCTCCCCATCGTTTTCGGTGAACTGGTGTTAGGTTTCTCTAGTTGTGCGAACTGGTGTTGCATTGCAGCTAACGACTCGATCTTCGGGTATTCTAGGGTTTTAAACGGGAATAGCAGGTTGGTTTCTTCTTCTCTATTTCACAATTCATCGTTATAAATTTGCCTAGGTGGAAAAATGGGCGCTCAATTTGCCCCCAAAATTTTCGATTCCATTTGCTTACTTGCTTTTCATCACTTGAAACAAGAGGCCTTCCTCGAAATCGACTTTCATCCACCAAATCTTATTGGACGCCGCCCTCCGCCTCCATCCTCTTCGCATTCAGGTGAGAGATATCATCTTTACCTTGACGATTCTGGAATCTAGGGTTTATTTGACTGTGTCTTGGAAATGGGAGTTCACGTTTCATCAATAGTTTACAGTTATTGGGTTGCTTTATGGTTTTAGGACTGATACAATTCGTTTTGGTGGTCTCAATGGGTTTGACCACCCCTATTTTTTATATTGTGATAACAAAACTGGTCCAATATTTCTTCCTCTATTCTCAATCTAGTTCAACACTATAATCTGGGTATTGACTACATAAGTGCACTTTTGTTCTCTTAGTTGCGTCAGAAACTTAGATTTGGGGTTATTTGTTTCTAAGCTTAGACTATTCTCTTAGATTAGTCATGTTCATTGGATTGTTTTTCTTTTTCCTTTTGTCTCTTGGATTAGAAGTTTTTGGAGTTAGGGAAAGTGCTTGGTCAGATTACGTATCCTCCAAATTTATTGCAGTTCATTGATTATACTTTCACAAGTGAATGGTTATTCAACTTATATTTGTTGTTGTGATGTGCTAATAGCTTAATACTGGTATGTTTTTTTTTTTCACTTTTCTCTCATTCCTTCCCTCTCTGTCTCGATTTCAGCGACCACCAATGGACCCCTTTGCCGAAATCGCCTCCCCAAGCGCACCCCTTCGCGACCACAGACGCCAAACCCACACCGCCAAGGTCTTTCTCTCTCGCTTGGTCTGTTTGTGTAGTAGAACTTCGGAGAGTGAATTTGACTTGGTTCTCTTACTTGTAAAATTCCGGGAAAAATCAAGGATGAACTTTGATGTGTTCTTATGAGTTATACCAAATCCCAGGTCATTTGGGTGTATATTTTAATCTTGGCAGATTTTACAAGTTGGTACGACACTGCTGGAAATAGTTTGACCGCAGCATGTGGTCTGAGTTTGTGGAATTGATTGAGCGATCTAAAGAGGTCATATTGTTCTAATTTTTGGAGTAGTTGCTGTTCTATATGTCTAATTTGATCCAAAAAATTCGTGGTTCTTAACTCTACACGGATTAGTGTTTAAAAATACAACTTTGAGTCTTGTATTTGGGAGGGACATGCATTTCATGCATTCATATGTTGCTTTGTGCAAGTAAACTTGATTTTCTTTTCGTAAAGGTGATTTGGTGATATCAATTATGTACTAGGTGTTAACGAGGTTCCGAGCTCGTCCGAGATACGTAGGTCATGAGCGATGTGTCGGTGAATCTTTTGTGTAGAAGTTAGAGATGGGGTTTTCTTGACACTTGGCTCATATTTTATTACATGTGCAAGTCTTATGCCAATTTAATGCTTCTTTTATGAGCTTGAAAGTAAAGTTTTATTGATGGAAACTTTTTGCCATGTTACCATAGATGGATTTTGATATAATTCTATAGCCAAGGCTTATGTGGCCTGTCGTTGGTAATACCTGACACGGTAGTTGTGTCATGGTGGTGTTGTGACACGAAAGTGTGATTTATAACTCTTAATGAGCAGTGATTGATGGCCTTGATCACCAACCAGATAATCGTGTTAGGGTAGGTGCAGGGTTACAGTACTGTGGGACACGTGGTCTGGAGTTGACCAAATCGGTGGCTATTTAGATTATATCGACAGTTTTGATTAATGCAGATGGTGAATTTGAACTGATATAAACTGTTTGGTTTGTGGAATCTCATTTGGATATAACTCTGCTGATAAAGTGTTTTTGGTTAACATGTGATAGTAATATGTTGCTTGTGTCTGTGAGCACGTTGATTTTAGCTCACCCCCACACAGATTTTGGTTTTCAGGCCTTGAAGGTACGAGATAGAAGGGATGGTCCACTGTGTACAGTTTAGCTTCGTGTGGGTTGCGAGTGTGTGGGTCCTGCCTTTCTTTTTTTTAAAGTTTTTATGTAACATATTGTACAGCCAGGTGTGGCTTGTAAGGTGTTTTGGATCACGGAACAGATTGTACAAATGATAGTTTTCCTATTATATAAAGTCGTGGGTTGCTTTATTTGTCTTATTTCCACTAGTTTGATTTGTGAATTTGGGAATATTATAGAGCATGTGTAGTTTGTTCTTTGTTATACTTCGTTTTGGGTGTTTCTAGACGTAGGGTGTGACAAGAGATCCTTGTAAAGACTTCTAGTCTTGGCGTATGTAATAAAATGGAATTTGCTTCCGCTTGTCGTTAATTGAGTCCCTTTAGTCATTTGCTAATTAGATGTTTAACTTTGAAATGGCCTTAGTGATTAAATCACTGGCGCTTTGTCATGGCTAATTCCTCCAGGGACGGGCTAGGGTCATGACACTTGACATTAATTTGGAAGGTAAATTGTATTTCTATAACACAAAGAGGGACAAGACGAAGTATGTAACATTGAATGACGAAAATGGTGTTGCAATGTTGTTCCACTCAAACAAAGATGATGTCGACTTGTTTGTAGAAAAGACAGGACAAATTAATGACCTTATCCCGGCCTTTTACAATTCAACAAGGTTAGATGAATTGTTTCGTTTTAATTTCCACTTGCTTGCTTGTACCAGACCCTTTAAAATTGAACTTTTTCCTGTTTTTTTTTGTACGGTAATTAGCCTCTCTCTCTGTTAAGTATTGCTTTATGGGTGTAATGGTCATATGTTCAAACCATGGTAGTTAGGTGCCGACTCTTTGTTTGTTCTACTCATTGGTTTTCGTAGCTTTGGTTGTATGTGTTAATCAGGTGGTTTTGTAGTGGATTCTGAAGGATATCCCGTTGAGCCTTCCGTTTGGTCGGTAATGTTGGTTATACAAAAAAACTTTGTTTTTCTTGGCTATTCAATTCAATTTTGGGAAATATAGTGCTATATGGATTTAAGTAACACCAAAGCCATCTATTCGGGTCAGAGTAATTATTTCAAATCAATTCTGATAGTTTTGACTTGGTCTTTTATACCTCAAAGAAGGTTGAGGTTGAATTTAGATGCCTTCCCAACATTCCACAATCTGAAGTAGACTGGTTTTTATGCAAATTTATATTGGTTTTCATTTATATTAAGTGTAGTTCCAATATAAATTTTTGACTTGGTCTTTTATACCTCAGAGAAGGTTGGTTGTAGTTGAATGGTAGATGGCTTCCCAACATTCCAGAATCCGTAGAAGACTTACTCTTCATGAAACCTTCTATTGGTCTTCACATATATTAAGTGTAGTCTTCATGAAATTTTGACTTGGTTGTCTATAGCTCAGGAAAGGCTCCCTTAACTTTCCACCCTCATATAATATAAATACCAGCAAGTTCTACCTCAATTTCACATAATCTACAGAGCCAAACATGTGATAAAATCCAAACTTTCCGAATGTCTTCCTTTATGGTATTATATGTGTATATAATAGTTGCTCTTTAAATCACCTAATGTTACTCCTTGTATGAACTTTTGTTGCTCTCTAAGTAAGAAAGTATGTCCTAGACTGTTAAGGGTTGTTTTTTTCTTAAAATATAAAAGTTGCTCTTTAAGTCAACTAATGTTGCTCCTTGTATGAACTTTTGTTGCTCTCTATGTAAAAAAGTATGCCATAGACTGTTAAGGGCAGTCAACCATGTTTTAACTCATTGAATGGCTGTCCCTTTACCCCTTGTTATTGGTGTGTATGAAATGTGGTTCTCCTTCAAGTTATCTAATTTGTATTTTTCTGAAAATATAAAAATTGCTCTTCAAGTCTCGTAATGTTGCTCCTTGTATGAACTTTTGTTGCCCTCTGTGTAAGAAAGTATGACGTAGACTGTTAAGGGCAGTCAACCATGTTTTAACTCACTCAATGGCTGTCCCTTTACCCCTTGTTGTTGGTGTGTATGAAATGTGGTTCTCCTTCAAGTTATCTAACTTGTATTTTTCTGAAAATATGAAAGTTACTCTTTAAGTCACGTAATGTTGCTCCTTGTATGAACTTTTGTTACTCTCTATGTAAGAAAGTATGCCCTAGACTGTTAAGGGCAGTCAACCATGTTTGAACTCATTGAATGGCTGTCCCTTTACCCCTTGTTGTTGGTGCGTATGAAATGTGGTTCTCCTTCAAGTTATCTAACTTGTATTTTTTTGAAAATATGAAAGTTGCTCTTTAAGTCACATAATGTTGCTCCTTGTATGAACTTTTGTTGCTCTCTATTTAAGAAAATATGCTCTAGACTGTTAAGGGCAGTCAACCATGTTTTAATTCACTGTGTGTGTTGGTGTGTATGAAATGTGGTTCTCCTTCAAGTCATGTAACTTGTAATTTTTTGAGAATATAAAAGTTGCTCTTTCAGTCACGTAATGTTGCTCCTTGTAAGAAATTTTGTTGCTCTCTATGTAAGAAAATATGCCCTAGACTGTTAAGGGCATTCAACCATGTTTGAACTCAATGAATGACTATCCCTTTACCCCTTGTTGCTGGTGTGTATGAAATGTGGTTCTCCTTCAAGTTTTCTAACTTGTATTTTTCTGAAAATATAAAAGTTGCTATTTAAGTCTCGTAATGTTGCTCCTTGTATGAACTTTTGTTGCCCTCTATGTAAAAAGTATGCCCTAGACTATTAAGGGCATGTTTTCTCCTGAAAATATAATAGTTGCTCTTTAAGTCTACTAATGTTGCTCCTTGTATGAACTTTTGTTGCTCTCTATGTAAGAATGTATGCCCTAGACTGTTAAGGGCATAGTTGCTCTTTAAGTCACCTGATGTTACTCTTTGTAAGAACTTTTGTTGCTCTCTATGTAAAAAAGTATGCCTAGACTATTAAGGGCAGTCACCCATGTTTTAACTCACTGAATGGCTGTCCCTTTACCCTTGTGTGTTGGTCTGTATGAAATGTGATTCTCCTTGAAGTTATGTAACTTGTTTTTTTCCTGAAAATATAAAAGTTGCTCTTTAAGTCATCTAATGCTACTCCTTGTAAGAATTTTTGTTGCACTTTATGTAAGAAAGTATGCCCTAGACTGTTAAGGGCAGTCACCCGTGTTTTACCTCAATGAAATGAATGAATGGTTGTCCCTTTACCTTTGTGTGTTGGTCTGTATGAAATGTGGTTCTCCTTTTTGTGTTGGTCTGTAAGAAATATGGTCAAGGATAGTTACCATTATGCTAGTAACACCTATAGAAGCTACAAAACAATTCATTACTTCCAAGGATCTAAATGCTTACCTGAAACGATGACTACAGGGATTTCGCTTGGATTGATCCCCCATGTAAGCAAGATCTGTTTAGATTTTTTTTTTTGAGGGGGATTAACAAGGCAGAATCAGAAATTGAAGCTTGCAAAGCGAAAAAGAGGAAGCTGTGGGAAGGGGAGCTCAAAGCAAGCAAGGCAAGAGAGAAGAAGCTGCGGGTTTGTTTGGCTGTTTATGTGGTCTAGGTTTGGATATAATTGTTCTTTTAGAATTTGGTTATGTATGTGGGGATAATGGTGCTAGGAATGTCAATGTTTTTTCAGTGATGTAACGGTTGGGGGAATATAATCAGTTGGTGAACATTCCCATGGTAATGTTATGTATGTAATCAGTTGCTTAACTCTAAGGTTTGAATGAATGAATGAACGATCTTTTGGTTGGATTTGTGACTGACTTTTTTTTGGGTTGGATGAATGAATGATGTTTGGTTGAATGAATGAATGATGCTATGGATGTTTCAACTTATTATAGCACTTGACTTGTTCATTAACACAAGGCTCAAAAGAATGAGAATGTACAGTAGCAATTTGTAATCTAACTAAAGTACTAGTTTTACTTCTTAGGCCTGAACTTCTTTCTCACTGCTTGATGGATTCTCAAAAAGAGCCTTTTTATTTCCTAAAATGGAACACAATTTTCCAATCAAAATCGTCTATCAAAGGTTAAGGTTCTCGTCTTTCCATAGTTTTCAGTTCTGTGTCAGGAAATTCACAAGGCACGGGTAAAAAAAGGTAGGTATTCATATGTCAAATTAATTAATATGAATAAATTTGAATACCGAACGGTTGCTGCCATTGCGCTTTAACATACATGATGTTCTATCTTTACAACAAAAAGCCGGTAGCAATTCTGAAGCTGAGTTCGCTACAGATTCAGCAAGGCTTAGACCTGCATACATATTTCTGTTGTTCCTGGTTTTGGCATTGTATATGACATGATCTCGCTTTGTCTCTCAACTCTTGGAATGCTTTCATTGTTTCCCCATCAATCCTCCAACAAAATACCATCATCTTTTGGACTGTAAGAGAATAGCAGCCATAACAGAGAAAGCAACATCAACAAAATAGCAGCAGTCGATGGAGTTGACAAGAATTAGGCCACTGACTGCTAGGGATATGCCAAAACTAAATGAGTAACTGTCCACCACCAACTTATAACCACAAAGCAAGTGCCACAGAGAAAGAACCAACATAGCAATTAGGTTGGACTAGCACAACAGCTAAATTGGTTACCTTACTAAGCAGGTGATATGATTAGCATACAATGCATTCTTTGTACTAGATTGAAATAACACTTCACTTGTTCACATAGTTTGTTCAAAACAGAAGTGAAACAAAAAAACAAAAAAAACATCAGAGTTCTTGTTCTCATAGCTTAACTACATTCCCAAAAAAAACAGCCCTTGAACAAATTCCTTAGTCCACAAAAAAAAAAAAAAACAGCCCTTGCACAAAAAGAACAGCACATAGGTCTTGTTCACTGCATCCCTAGCCACATCATCTTGTTCTGCACCCTTATGCCCTTGCCTTGCAGTTGTGTTGTTATTGAAGACTGGGTTGGCCCTGTCTCAAGCACTTCACTTGACCCTATCTCAACCACACACGGATCAAAAAAAAAAACTTCATGACATAATTTGAAAAAAAAGAAATTTGTCTCACCACTGTTGAGGTTTGAAGTCCATTTGTGGCCCCAAGTGGTCCTTGGACTGGTGTGGTCCCAACCTGAAAATGGACATATAATGAAAATGAAATTATGATGACATATATTGAAAATTAAATGAACTGGTGTGGGCTTGTCTCATACTGAATTGCCTGTATTTGTTGTAATCCACTCACCTACATGACTTTTAAGCTTCTCCACTATCTTGAATATTTTGGGACAAATATCTCCCTTGCACTTCTCCATTGCATCCCTCCTCTTGACCACCATTTCCATAATAATATGCCCAATTCTCTTGAGCATGGAAATTATGGACTGATCTCTAGCTATTAGAATTGCTGAATTGAAACTTTCACACAAATTGTTCAACAAAATATCACATTTGGGATAAGTGCTGAAATGGGATCTACTCCAGTTAATGGGTGGCCTTTCAGACAACCATTTGTATGCCTTTGGGTCAGCTTTGTTCATTTCC
Source organism: Rhododendron griersonianum (assembly GCA_018127125.1). NCBI lineage: Eukaryota > Viridiplantae > Streptophyta > Magnoliopsida > Ericales > Ericaceae > Rhododendron > Rhododendron griersonianum. Next base: position 32,401,461 of record CM030792.1, on the reverse strand, counting down.
TCCATAGCATTTTTGAAGGCAGGGATAGTGGTTGCTCTAGCAGCCTTCCATAAGATTTCCTTCAAGCCCAAACCTTTGAACTCACCCTTGAAGTTGTTGTACAAGTGTCTTACACAAAATCTATGTGAAGCATTTGGGAAAAGAGCACTAACTGCATCAATCAGTCCTTTCTGTTTATCACTCATAAAAGTCCATCCATATGAGTTCACAATATCAAGGTCTTCCCCAATCAATTCAAGGAACCACTGCCATGTTTTCCTCTTTTCCTTTTCCCCAAAAGTGGTCCTTGTTCAAAATATTTGGCTAAAAGTAAAAAAAAATTTACTTTTCTGAGTGAGGCGAATCAAAAGGTCAAAAAAAATTTGGCCCAAAATGAACAAACATGAAAAAAATTGGACAACCAAAAAAGTGAAATAAATTGGGCTAATGGTGAAAACAGTTGTGCAATAATCATTAAGCAATCACTCATTTAACAATCACTGATTCGGCCATCATTCTTCATGCAATAAACAAAGAAGATATTGTGTTAATGGTGTATAAGGAAGCAATAAACAATAACTCAGACACTAAGTTGGTTTGGTGGGTCACCGAGCTGTTAAACAATGGGAAAATACACTAATCTTAAACAATCCAAAAAAGGGTTATTGTTTAAACAAATGCATTGACTGAATAACTTAATCAAAAACCACACCATCCTTGATCGATCGAAGTAGAAACCTAGGGTTTAGTGTACATATCGTATGTCGGTGGTCCTCGATTCTCAAGACCCACACCATCCTTGATCCCAGTAATGGCAAGAGACCTCTTCCTACGTACGTTGTCTAAACCGGGTAGGAAAAAACTCTTTTTGCTTTCCTTATGTAGATTTAGGATTTTGTTCCCTCCAAAATTGGGCCCACGTTAGGACAAATTCCCTCCAAATTGCTTAGGAAAATCATTTCATAAGCATCATTGGAACTTACCCAACTTACCCAATTGTCCTTGAGTCCCTCCAGCAGAATTGGGGCGGCTGGTGAGCTGAGGAAAATCATTTCTATCAAAGGGAGCACCATCATTGGAATTTACATCATTCAACATTCCCATAGAACTAAGATTATTCATTGCTTGAATATGGCTTTGAGATAGTGGCCCACACCAGCAGTTGGGTAGGAATTTCCTAGCATGGAAATTACCTGCGGAGAAGCAGAATCCAACTAGTGTTATTTACTACGGATACAGAACAAGCATCAAGTAGCTAACTAGACATAACGCTTCTTCTTGTGGAGATAATAACGTCATCCAACAAGAATCACAAAGAACCAATGAGCCGTATTCAGCAGGGACATTCAGTTGAGAGTCAATTTCGACCCACAAGATACAATACTTAAGCAATAGGAGGAAGAGAAGGGATATCCAAAAAATCCCACAAATGGCCAACATAATGTGGTGTAGAGTGGACAAACTTCCTCTGAAGTACCTTGAACTTCCTCTGAAGTACCTTGAACTTCCTCTAGGTGCAAGCCCAAGAAGAATTAGTACATGGCAGCCTATTGTGGATAGGATAAAGCAGAAACTTTCAACATGGAAAGGGAGGCGCACGACCAAAGGGGGTAAACTAACTCAGATTAAATCATCTCTCAGCAATTTACCTATCTACTTTATATATATATAGGAGGATTAAACCACTAATCTTGGGAGCATTGTGATTTCTAAGTTTTGCACCTCCAACTGACTTGTTGGAAGTGCCCCTCTCTTTTTTTTGTAGTTCGTTTCCCTTTTGCCATTTGGTCTCTTGCTCCTTTTTTGGGGTGGGACCTAAGTGGCCTCCTCTCTCGATGTACCATTGTCGAGCGCAATAAAAATTTTCCTTTTGCCGAGCAAAAAAAGTAAAAGAAAGTCTAAGAACTAACTTATAAAGAATGAGTTCATTGATAGTGTAATTTCAGGGTAGAGATCTGCTCCATTACAGTCACTTTAGTGGGGTTTTGCAAAAACACTGGAAACAAACTGCCGGGTATTCCCTTTTTCACATAGCTCGATATTTTTCACTTGCATAGGGAGTTCTATTCCCAAATTCACACAATTCTACAAAAACCAAAGCTCTATCCTTAAATATTACTATTGCACATAACTCAGAGCAAATAAACAAATGTCATACAATAACAACAAACAAAATTCATAAGGACATTTCACTAGAAAGTGACCTAAAGACAGTAGAATAATACCCATTTTTCTTGTAGTGATAGCTAGGTATACGGACCAGTTGTGAGCACTTCCTCAACCCATGCTCATTCTTAAGCAAATAAAACAATTCGATAGCAAGCTCAGGATCCTCAACTCCCAAATCACCAATAACCTCACCAACCTGAACCGAATTCAGCCTATCAACAAGTGTTTTCAAACGGAGGCTGCTACGTAAAGTTCTTTGCTTCATAACAAATCAAATATGTAAATATAACTAGATAGGCAGATTGTATTCTAACAAAAGATCACAACTCTGACCTTAATGGGTATCTTAGTATTCCTCATTTTACCTCTCGACGATCTCCATACTCCCGCCTCCACAAGATAGGTTTGGAACCTTTTTCTTTTGGTGTATCCTATTTCTCTTTCTGTAAAACCATGAAAATTATCAAATCACATACCCACAGAAACGTGGCTGCCCAGTACATAAAATTAGGAAAGAAATACAATTTATGAGACTCCTAAAGCTTAAGAACACTTAGTGAAACAACTGAAGCTGAATCTAACTGGAGTTGAAGGTGATGATGTTCCTGACAAGAAGTAACCCCAGGAATATCAAACCTGCTTTCTTTCCCAATAATAGCACCTGTAACAACATTGAGAAAGTTATACTCTCCAATAGTTATAGATATCTTGAAAAAATTACTCCGTACTAGATTCATGAATAACAATGCTAGATTCACATTTCACACACCTCCTTTACATGAGTGTTCACTGACTCAATAATCAACACAGTACAACAAATTACAAGAGCTAAGTTGGAGTTATCCAAAAAAATGCATTAATTGTCAATGTGCCAACACTATACGGACAAAAGAAGATGTAGAAGATCTTTTCATGAGGAGAAATCTGAATCTTCCAACTAACTATCAAATAAACCACTTGTGCTACCTCAAGAGAACATAACTGGTGGTCCTAAGAGAAGTCTCATGTCCGAGTATCAAAAGGTGGACCAAAAGTTTTCAATTCCTCGGATCAGAAAAAGAACAATTAACCATCAAAATAGCAGCATTAGGGAATCAAGTCGCACCTTCAGCACTGTGGGATATCTTGAAACTGAGAACATATTCTGGATAGATATGTATACCCACATTCATGTTCCGAACAATATAATGATTAGGATTTTCCAGATCATCAACTCCACTATCAAAGTTTTCACTACTGGGATGACATTGTTCAGATCCATGACGAACAAGTTCCACTTTCCCCAATATGACACGGCACAACACCACGTGTCGTACTCCATTTTTGTCGACATCACAATAACTTGCGCTGTAAAAACACAAAAGCTGAATCCTTCTCAAATTATCAAGAGCAATGGAACAATGAAAGAAAGAAAAGGACAAGCGGAATGAAATTTCTTAAATGGAACACAAGTTACACAACTCTCCATTGGATCATCAATATCAAGCCAAACATAATGTGTCTTTGTTTTTACAAATCTAAAAAAAAAAGTGTAGAGCATACATTCAATGGAACGTTGAATTTGACCCATGTAGTTCTATTCTGAGTTGTATTGCTTAATACTGCCTGACGGGCAGAGTGTTCAAGCCTTGTCACTTGTCAGGGAAACAATCAGTATATTTTAGTGATCAGGAAAATATGTGTCCATCATTTTCATACATGTGCTTCTCGTGAAAAGGTGATAATGGCCCATTGTTCACTAGTCACTATATGTTTTGTATTCACGGTTATCATCCTGGGACCTGGACTACTTTGCATTGTTAGCATCCTATGCTTTGAACGTTAGGATGTATTTCGATCAAGCATTTGAGGAGGGATAAAACGATGCAAAAGAAAATGAAACAGAAAAATCCTTCACCTTTTCGTTTCCCGTTAAAAAATCCTTCAATCCAATTAGATCCAAATGCAGCTTAAGTGACATGTTATGCTAATTAGAAACCTTTCCCTTACTTAACGATGTAGACTAGTACCCCTAACAATTGTTGCAGTTCTGTGATGCTTGTCCAGTGCAATAAAAACCCAGTTCCTAAATCCAGAATCTTCAGACCCCATGATGTTCATAGAAGATTTTACCCCTGTAATACTGACGTATTAAGTTATCTGGATTTCATAGCCCATATACAGCCACTATTCAAACTTTTCCTTACATTTGAGCAAAAGGATTAGGAATGGATAAATTTAGATTTAAGCACAAGTTTCAGTAAAGGGCAGTCGTAAAATTGAAACCCATGAAATAGACTTCAACATTAGGAGCGAGATAAGGGGAAAATAAACAGTTGTCCATCTCGACTGGACTGCAAAATCAGTAAAGAAGTATTCAGTATAAAAATAATTTGATGAGCGTTTGAGTAAAAGAGTGGAGAGGCTTTGCAGGGAATGTTTACGCGAATTCAATATTCAATTCAGAAGCATTGCTATTCTGATTTTTTCCAATTGTTCTCGTATCAATTTAAAGGTTGATTCACTAGGTTCTTGATGTGTGCCAAAAAATACAAAAAAATAGACATGGAAGTGGTTTGTTTTTTTACCAAAATAATAGCACCGACCTTTACAAAAGGCCAAAGAATAACAAAGGATGTGGAGTATCTAATTTCAACCATTTCAAAATCAGGTTTCTTACAGAAATCTAGTAACACGTAAAAGATCTGAGCATAAAGATCAACCATTTCCCTTCAACAAGATCAACCCACACACAGAGACAATTGAGATCCCCATCAATTAATACAGAAAAAAATTCTGAATATCGGACAACAATAATAATAAGATGATGAAAAACAATGGTGAAATACTGTAGAATAAACACATATGAGAGGAACCAGCCATTATCTTATACAAATATTGCCCAATAATCAACAAAAAATTAAAATTTATGAGAGAGAGAGAGAGAGAGATGGGGGGAACCTGGTGGAAGGGAGCGAGCGTTGGAGTGAGGAGCAGATGCGGCTGTATCGCTGGGGTTATTTCGGACCAGACGAGCACAGAGGAGATGATGGAGAGCACAGAGGAGATGATGGAGAGCACAGACGATGGAGAGCACGGACGAGATGATGGAGAGCACAGACGAGATGAAGGGGGAGCAAACCCTAGGGTGGAGGTGATGGTGTTTACGTTCCTGTGGAGCAGAAGGGTTTGCTTCAGTGGGGAGGGGACTGGGGAAGCGGGAACACTCCCTGGGAGACATGAACGACGTCGGCTTGGAACAAAGGGGTAATTTTGTCCATATATGTTTTGATTCCCATGTATGGGGAATTATTTTTCTCCTTCTCATCACTTAAGAATTCCTAAAAAGTAGTCCATGAGGTGGGCAATATTTGCCCCTCCTTCCACTGATCAGCAATTTTCCCTTTTTTTTTTTGTTACTCCGTAAAAGACAAAAGAAGAAGGGTAGAAATCAATTCTCTTTATTCTTTTATTGTGGTCCAGTCCGATTCCCCTAACTTTTGTGTATTGTAGTACTTTTTGGAGATTTTGTTCTTATTCAAAAAAATCGCATTTGTTAGTTTTGCGCCAAATTTTTATGTATTATTGATTTGTCTCGACGATATGAATCAAAAAAGTAAAAAAAATCACTTTTACCCAAATATTTTTCAAAATATCCAATTTTAAGTTTAAAAAAACCAACTTTTTTTACTTTTTTCTGAACTGTAGTTTTTTTCCAAAACATTTGGGTAAAAGTATAATTTTTTACTTTTCCGATTCATCTTGACAACTCAAGACAAATCGGAAAATCTAAAAAGTGAATCGCAAAACTAACAATTGCGATTTTTTTTTGAATAAGGACAAAATTTCAAAAAGTCCAAAAAGTTCTTAGTGGAACAACACCTTAGTTTTTGGTCATTCAAGTTGTAGAGCTCGTCGAGCATGGAGAAGCGAGCATGTCATTCATGTCAATAATTCTAGATAGATCGAACATTGATTTGTCCATAAACGAAAAATATTTGTACTAGGAAAATAACGTGAAAATATAAGAAACTTAAATTGCTCATTTTTTGTGTGTATAAATCTGTTTCAAACATGTATCATTACCTACGGTACTCCTAACCATTTACCATGCAACAAATCATTTGTTAGGGACTTTATTATTCACTTTTGTAGGGTGATTGAGTGGGAAAAAAAATGACACATTCTATGGGGACGATCTTTTATTTGCGGAAAATACTAGTACATAACAATGTCACATATTACTCTAGAGGTACCCAATAATTGATGGTCCCAGAGCAACTCCACTTATGGGGTTATATATCTTAGTTTGGTTTTTTTTTTTTTTAAGATTCACATTCATTGTCGTTATCATTAAAAGTAGATTCAAAGGATCATACTGTATCCCGTAGATCAGGGAATCAAGAACAGGGAAAACAAACTCCCAATACCAACCACTAAAATCTCCAAAAAATAAGCTTGGACTACTGTGAGTAGAAAGAAAAACCACAAGAAACGGTAAAAGCAGCTAGCCTACAGATATGAATGAATGATATCCACGACCCGTAAAGTTGAAATTGAGGAATTCTCAAAGTGTCCCACTGCTGAAAAAAAAAATCTATGTTGGTTGAATTGAAAAATTGTTAGTTTTCCAATAAACTTATTTTCTTAGAGTGGTCGTAGTTCTCATTATAATGGAAATTACACAAAACTCGAACTCATATTATCCGAAATTGAGAAAATCTGAATATTTTTAGAAAAGGGGGTTTCATAAATAATTTGTAAAAGTCATAGGTAGGTATTCAAAAGGTTATCGGAAACTGCAAAAATCCCAATGTTTCACGCACAAAAGAAAAACTCTCAATTCTTATGTTTGGAACTTCACAATTGAGAACAAGAGAGGTAAGAAAATGTGAACCTCTTATAAAATGCAAAGTGGAATATCTCAACTTGAGTTCGAGCCACGGCTCGCCCTCATGCCTGCGGATGAGTCTTTGGACCATGTAAGAGGGAGCTTCTATCGATTTCGACTCTTGGGCGAGATCGGGTGGGCCTAACAGCAAGGTGGAGATCTCGATCTGCGGTGTATCCTTCTTCTCCGGCGCTTCCCCTCCGTCTAGTGGTCCAATTTTGTTTGTTTGGTGGCTGGACGCGAGCATGCATCGCCGCTCTCTGGGTTTTGGCCTAGTTTGGCTTTGGTGGCTGCCAATGGGGGTGGGTTGTGGTTGGTTCTGATTCTGGTTCTGGGCTAAGGTGGGCGTTTGGTGGTCGGGTGGGTTGCCGTGTGGTTGTCGAGGAGGAGGTTTTGGTTATGGTCAGGGGTGGTGATGCATTTGGTTAGGAATAGGGTTTTGTTTTGCAGGTCTAGAGTTGTTTATTTGTGGCGGTTTGTGCTGATGGTGGTGGTGGCTTTGGATCCTTGGAGGTTTTTGTAGGGCCCTCGGTTATCGGCTCGGTAACCGGGGTGCAAACCCTAAACCAGCGGCTAGGGTACGGGCCGAGGTCTTCTGACTAGCTCTCTTCGGGAGGCACCTCGGTCGTTGCCCGGGCTTCGGTTATTATCAACTTCGGAGCATCGGTTCACTGGATGCCCCCGAGCTTCCAGAAGCTTCCAGGCGGTAACGGTTTCCACGAGTGGGACCTATGGGGATCATGCCCCCCAGGCAGCTGGCACAATCACTGAGATCTGTCCCATGTGCTCCGTAACCACCTCGCCCCCCACGTCATATGTGACGTCACCCGAGGAGGTTACCCGAGCGTACTCACCACGCGCTAGCGTGAAGACCAAGCAAACCTAGGTCTATAAATACGAAGTAATACACACCTGAGAAAGGTACACAATACTATCCTAACCCTAGATCTAAACACCTTCCCTGAGATCTAACTTGATCATCGGAGGGTCACTGGGCAGCCAAAGCCCTAGTGACTTGTTGCAGGTCAGGCGACGGACGAGCGGAGCAGCGGAGGAAGGAACCTAACCAGACACCACAGTCAAGGTCCCGATTAATCGAACCCCTACAATTGGCGACTCCGCTGGGACCTAACTGTTCTTCATTCAATCACTTTCTTCCTCACAAAGGTTCCGTTCAAAGCTCTTCAACCCAACCATGGTGGAATTCGACGATTCGCACCGCACTGAAACCCCCTTCGACCCCGGAGATCTCGGGGACCCAGCATCCGGCGAAACAGGTGCTCCCGGAAAGGCCCACATGTCCGTCGGACTCAGAGCAGGGACTTCGACTCAGGAGGCAGGGGCTCCGACCGAACTCCAATCCTACATCCGCCACCTGGAGCGGAAAATCGACGACCTCACGACAGTGGTGGAGCGCGACAGAAGCGTCCGAGACGAGTTGGCGGAGATCAAACACCTCCTCCAAATGTCCCCGTCTCATTCCTCCGGAGGCCGAGGCAGAAGACGAAGCCACCACAGCCCTCCCCGAAGCCGTGACGGAGGACAGATGGTCGAACACCGATCCCGTCCTTCGGTCAAGGACCGCCTCGAACCACCAGGAATCAAGGACCGCCTCGAACCACCAGGCGAGGGTCGTAACGAAAGGGACGTTGAACGAAGGGACCGCTCCCGCTCTCCTAATCCAAAGGGTCCTCGAGGGAAGCGATCCGCCTTCGAAAGGCTTGGTGGCAGAAGCGTCTCCGCCTCCTCCACCCACCCAATCATATCCAAGGAGCGCCGCCAGGAGACCACCCCAAGTTTTGCTAACGAAAACAACGCCCTCTTGGAGTTCCAAACAAAAGGGTATCGTGAGCGACACAAGGGCCCTCACTCAAAGAGTCCACTCATCCACCACCCCAAAGATGGTTACAAAAGGCTTGGTGGCGGAAGCAAAAATACTGAGCGCCTCGAGCCCTACGCTCGAGATAGCTACAAGAAGCAACGGTACGAAAGATCTCCCCAACGGTCAGGGAACTCCCAACCGAAGCAAAAAGAGTACGAAAGATCTCCCCAACGGTCAGGGAACTCCCAACCGAAGCGGAAGGAGTACGAAAGACAGGACCGACCGCAGCCGAAGAAACATACCGCGACCGGGGGTCCAGACGGTCTCGACCGTTCGATCCGACCCCACCGGGACGCCCGTCTCGAGAGACTCACGACCTCCCCTTTCGTTAGGGATATTGACTCGGTCACCCCCCGAAGGACTTCACCCAACCCAAATTTGCAAAGTATGACGGCAAAACCGAGGCATACACTCATCTGATTCAGTACAAGCTGGTCATGTCTCTTTTCCTTCGCAACGAGCCTTCGGACGACGCCTTCCTCTGTAAGGTCTTCCCCGCCAGCCTCGGCAACCTGGGCCTAACTTGGTTCAACCAACTTCCTGCCAGATCGATTTCTTCCTTCGATTCTCTGTGTGACGCTTTTATGGCTCGGTTTGTCACGAGCAACAAGCATGAAAAAGAGATAGACTCTCTTCTCGCCCTACGCAAGCGAACCGATGAAACGCTCCGCCAGTATGCCGGTCGCTACTGGGAACTGTTCAACGAAATCGAAGGATGCGACGGTGTCATCTCCGCCCGCGGTTTCAAGCTCGGCCTAACCGCCCAAGACGAGCAGGTTTACGACGATCTCGCTTGGCACAAGCCAAATTCCATGAAAGATCTCATGACTCGAATCGAAGGTTGGTGCCAGCTTATCGAAACCAAAGCAGAGAGGGGCATGGGGAAATCAACGAGCTCCAAGGCACCGTTTACTCCGGTGTCCGCTCCGGCTCCCGCCTCGGCTTCAACACCGAAGAAACAAGTCAACAACATCAAACAGTCCCCAAGGAAGGCACCAAAGCAAGGCGACTTCAGCGCAGAGAAAACCGTCTTTACTATGCCTATCTACAGGATTATCGACCAAGTCAAGGACCAACCCTTTTTCTCCTTCCCCAACCAAAAACTCGGTACCGAGAACGGGAAAATCAAAAACCCGATAGTCCGATGTAGCTACCACAACGAGCAAGGACACTTTACAACCGCTTGCAGGCCCTTCAAGGCCTACCTGGAGCAGCTAGTCCTCGGTGGCCATCTCAACAACTTCATCGATCATGAGAAAACGAGAGCACGGGCGCAGAACGCCGAAACCAGGGCCGAAGAGGAGATCCAGACGATTAACGTTATCCACGGCCCTCTCAATTCCGAAGCCGCCCGTATAATCCGCGCCGAGTTGAACGACGCTTCCTCTTCTAAGCAGGTCCTGCTCGTCGGTCCCGAGCCCAAACGTCCTCGGACCGACGACGGGTCCAAATGGACGATCACGTTCACCGAGAAGGACCTTGCGCGTGTCCAACTTCCACACAACGACGCCCTCGTGGTCACACTGCGCATAGGCACCTTCAATGTCCGACGTGTCCTCGTGGATCAGGGGAGCTCGGCCGAGGTTATGTACTACTCCTTGTTTAAAGATTTGAAGCTCTCAGACGCCGATCTCTGTCCCTCCGAGGTCCCCCTCATAGGTTTCAACGGAGCTCCGGTCTGGCCCGTCGGTTTGATCACCCTACCCGTCCGCTCCGGCTCGGTCGTGCTTGACATGGAGTTCGTCGTAGTCGATGTCCCAAGCCCCTATAATGCCATCGTTGGCCGCACCTGGCTCCATAAGTTAAAGGCTGTTGCCTCTACTTATCACCAGGTGGTCCGGTTCATCGGTGCCAACGGACGATAGGAAGATCTGTACGGAGACCAAACCGCCGCCAAGCGCTGTTACGTCAATGCGGTCCGGAGCAGCAAACAGACTTCCAGGGTACACTTCATCGAGGTACCGGAGGCTCCGGTTCTCGAAGACGTCGGGAGGCCCGTCGACGAGAAGGCAGTTGAAGATCTTGTCACCGTCCCTCTAACCGAGGATGGTTCCCGTTTCTTCCTTGTCGGTTCCTCACTCTCGGAAACCGAGCGGAATGACATGGTGAACTTCCTCAAGAGCAACATTGAGGTCTTTGCTTGGACCCCCTACGAAATGCCCGGGGTCGATCCAAAATTCATCTGCCACGAGCTCAACATCGACCGAACCAAGCGTCCAGTCATCCAGAGAGCACGGCGATCCTCCCCGGTCCATTCCGATGCCGTTATCGACGAGGTCAACCGACTCCTAAACGCGGGAGCCATACGAGAAGTGCAATACCCTAAGTGGTTGGCCAACACCGTGGTGGTCAAAAAGAAAAACGGGAAATGGCGAGTCTGTGTTGATTATTCAAACCTCAACGACGCCTGCCCAAAGGATTTCTTCCCCCTCCCCCGAATAGATCAGCTCGTCGATGCCACGGCTGGCCACGCCCGACTTAGTTTCATGGATGCCTACCGAGGCTACCATCAAATCGCCATGAGCGACGGCGACGTCGAGAACACGGCCTTCATTACCCCCCACGGAATCTTCGGTTATCTTGTCATGCCCTTCGGCCTCAAAAACGCCGGAGCAACCTTCCAAAGGATGATAACCAAGATGTTCGAACGTCTGCTGGGAGATACTATGATGGCCTACATCGACGATATGGTTGTTAAAAGCATGATGGCCGGCGACCATCTCACCCACCTCGCCGAGGCATTTGAGATTCTCAAGACGCACAGGCTTCGCCTTAACGCCGAGAAGTGTGCCTTCGGTGTGAGCTCTGGCAAGTTCCTCGGGCATCTTGTCTCCCGCCAAGGCATTGAGGCCGACCCTGCACAGCTCACAGCAATCGAAAAACTCTCGGCCCCCCACAACAAGAGAGATGTGCAGCGTCTAACCGGCATGGCCGCCGCCCTAACAGGTTTATCAGCCGATCTTCCGACAAGTGCAAACCGTTCTTTGCCCTCCTGAAGGGGAGCCGACGCAGCTTCAGCTGGACCGACGAGTGCGACCGAGCTCTGCAACAGCTGAAAGACTACCTCTCCAAAGCCCCTCTCCTCGTCACTCCTCGGGACCATGAAGACCTGTTCATTTATCTCGCTGTCTCGGCACACGCCATAAGCTCGGTCCTCGTCCGACAGGAGGGGCGCGACCATCAGCCGATTTATTATTCTAGCAAGACGATGACACCTGCCGAGACACGCTATCTTCCCTTGGAAAAGCTTGTTCTCGCCCTCGTCTCCGCGTCTCGGAAGCTCGCACCGTACTTCCAATCCCACCGCATTATCGTATTGACCGAGTATCCTCTCAAGTCTCTCCTCTGAAAAGCCGACCTCTCCAACCGAATCTCTCAATGGGCCGTCGAACTTGCCAACTACGAGATCCACTTTCAACCAAGGACGGCGATTAAAGCCCAGGCACTCGCCGACTTTATCGCCGAGCTGACGCCGACCGACGTCCTCGCTTCAAATCCAGCCCCCCGCCCCGAAGCCGTCCTCCAAGCAAATCCCAGCACCGCCTGGAAGCTCTTCCATGGCGATGTATGGAAAATGTATGTTGATGGCGCCTCCAACAGCCGAGGCGCCGGGGCTGGAATCGTACTTCTTTCTCCCTCCGGTATCTTACACGAAAGCTCTATCTCCATCAACTTTCCGGCCTCTAACAACGAGGCTGAATATGAGGCGCTCATCTCCGGACTCAAGACTGCCGAAGCCCTTGGAATTGAAGAACTCGTCCTCTACAGCGATTCACAGTTGGTTGTTAACCAGCTCTCCGAGGAGTACGAGGCTCGGGACGACCGGATGCGTACTTACCTGAGCTCTGCTGTTCGGTTACTCAAAAACTTCAGAGCTATCCGCGTCGAACACATCCCAAGAGACCAAAACGCTCATGCCGACGCCCTCGCCGGACTCGCTACGGCCTGCGCCGCTTCGGGACAACGCTCCATCTCCTTTAGCTCCATCGACAAACCTAGCTTCGAGCTTGAAGTACTCAGTCATGAGATATTAAAAGTAGAGCTTGGTCCGAGCTGGATGGATGAGATCATCGGCTACCTACGCGACGACACACTACCAACCGACAAGAAGGACGCCCACCGACTCCGCAACAAGGCCGCCCTTTTCTGGCTCAACACCAATGGAAAGCTCTACCGACGGTCGTTCACCGGCCCCTATTTATTGGTTGCACACCCCCACCAGGTCCCCGGGATCATCGAGGAGCTACACGCCGGTGACAGCGGTTGCCACTCCGGTGGACGCTCCATCGCCCACCGAGCAATTACCCAAGGATACTGGTGGCCAACAATGAAGAAGGACTCTGAAGAATTTGTGAAGCGTTGCCAGAAGTGTCAAATGTTTGCTCCCATTATACATCAGCCAGCACGGGATCTCAGCCCCCTCACCAGTCCTTGGCCCTTCTCCCAGTGGGGCATGGACATCGTCGGCAAGCTACCCGTCGCTCCTGGAGGATTCAAGTTCCTCTTAACCGCCACCGACTATTTTTCTAAGTGGGTTGAGGCCGAACCACTGGTCACGGTTGAAGAGTCGGACATCATGCGCTTCGTGTGGCGAAATATAATTTCTCGCTTCGGTGTACCCTTCGCCATCTTAACCGACAACGGCAGCCAGTTCACCGGTCAAAAGTACCGAGCACTCCTGGATGAATTTGGCATCAAATGGGACACTTCCACCCCGTACTACCCCCAGGGAAACGGGCAAGCCGAAGCTGCAAACAAAGCAATCTCATCAGGACTCAAACGCCGGCTCGAATCACGCCGGGGCAAATGGGCCGAAGAGCTCCCTCGGGTACTCTGGGCTACCGTACAACGCCTCGGCGATCTACCGGCCGAACCCCCTTCTCCCTGGCATTTGGAATGGAAGCTGTAATTCCCCTCCAGGTCGGGCTCCCGACGATCCGAACCGAAGATTTCGACGAGGCGGTTAATGATGAGAACATTGCTTTGGACCTCGATCTGGCCGAGGAAGAACGAGAGAATGCAAGGATCAAACTAGCATCTTATCAGCAAGAGGTTGCCAAGGGCTACAACCGAAGCGTCCGCCTTCGGTCATTCAAACCGGACGACCTTGTCTGGAAAAAAGTGGTGGACAAGTCCAAAAAGAGGAAGTTGATGCCTAATTGGGAGGGCCCCTTCCGAGTCCTAAAACACCTCGGCTCGGGAAACTACAAGCTGGAGAAGTTAGATGGTTCCCCAATCGCCAAGACCTGGAACGCCAATAACCTGAAGAAATTCTATGGGTAGCCAGGCTTCGGTCTCTTCAGACTTATTTATTCGAACAATTTTCGTTTCTTGTCCAAATGTGATAAGAACCAAACTACTCTTGTAATGGCCTGATTCTACGACAGTTTTTTAATGAGAATCTCTTGTTTATCACAAGTCTAAATCTTGTCACTTACTCTTCGTACTCGGTCCGCCGTTGCGTGAACCGTTTTATCCTGACTTCAGGGACTGTCCTCCGCGGGATATTCCTCGGACAGATCCCTCACCAAGTCACCACGGCCTTTTCGGTCATTTCAGACTTTCGGACGTCGGCGATAAGGACAAACGGTATTAATCCCGAGCCCCTTACACCGATCCCCCCCCCAATAAGTCACGCAATTTAGGTTCGCTACGTTCCGAAGTCATGGCCGACGCCATTCCCGCTTCAGGACCCTAGCCCTAATCTAAATCACTGCGCCCCAATGAGTTGCTTCGGTTTACTCCTTTCGGCTCGGCGTCAGCTAAAACAAAGCAGGGGCATGCAAAATTCAAAAAAATTGCTAACTACTTTGCTTCGTTTTAACTTACTCAATCCTATATACTGCCTTACTTCGGTTTGGAGTAAATTTTTGAAGACCTCCTCGGTTAATGCTTCGGCTAAAATCTGCTGATACTCCACAGCATTTCAACAGAAGCAGGGGCATGAGACTCCCTTCGGTTACAAGCATAAAACCATTCGAGCATCTCAAAAATAAACAAGGCATTGAAACGAAAGAAACCATTCATTCAAAAGCAGTAAAGAAGATTGCAAGTTTAAAGCCCAACAATACTTCGGTTATCTGTTCGGTACCTACTTAGCAAAAAACATTTACAAACCCTGGAACGGTAAAATCCAAATGTTCGGAACCGTCCAGCCAAATGTAAAAACAAAAGAAAAGGTCAAATCCTAGGCACTGGGGGGCTGAGGGGTCTGAGTACCATCCTCGGTTGAAGCAACGGCAGCAGGAGCGGTCTGGGCACCATCCTCGGTTGAAGCAACAACAGCAGGAGCGGTCTGGGCACCATCCTCGGTTGAAGCAACTGCAACAGAAGCAGTCTGAATACCCGCATCGGGGTTTGGCACCTGCTCGCCCTCCTCTTCTTCCTCCTCAGGCACTACAATCTCTTCGGGCGGCACCTCGGGAAGGACCCGGAGTTCAGAATCGGTTGGGAGATCGAGCTTACTCAAAAGAGTCTCGTGACCAAACCGAAGCCCGTCCACGAAACGATCCCTGTAAAGCTCGGCCTCAATCTCCCGAACCTGCTTCTGGTATTCCACCCCGGCTGCGACCCAACCTTCGTCATAGCCCCTGTTCTTAGCAGCTTCAACCTCGGTTGCTCGGGTAACCCTCAAGGTGGTGACATCCTCCTCGGCCTTTGCAACTCGAGCTTCGGCTGCCACCCTCTCCCGGTCGCACCTTTGAAAGTCTGCAAGATAAAGATCGCAGGCCTCCCAAGCCACCTTCAGATCGTCCTCTCTCTGCTCAAGAGCCTTCTTCAGCTCACTCATCTCTCGCTCTTGATCTTTGCATCGGTCGTTTACAGCCAAAGCCCGAGCACCAGCCTGCGAGCAGAAAACCGAAGAAGAATCACAAGTATGGACTTAGCAGTCAACAATAAAGTGGAAAGTAACAAGCTTACAGTGAAGAGAGCCTGAGCTATCTCCGCGGTGAGATCCTCGGTTAATCCTTGGACGGCCCGGGCGTCCCTCGGAAGAATGCAGCCGCGGAGCATCCCGAACGCTGTACCGAGGTTTGACACGCTGTCCGCATGGTGGATTTGACGCCCGGCGTAGTGGCAAAATTCCGGGGCCCAGGGCACCTCCGTGGCAGGGACCCAGGTTCCCCCCTCAGTCCCCTCTGCAGACCCTCGGACCTGCTCCTCCGCCCTCTCCTCCCTCTCGGTAATCCGAGAAGTTTCCTTCTCCTTACCTCGGGCGCTACCTTCACCCTCGTGCCGAGTCCTCTTCGCCGGGGGCTCCTGCGGAGAGAGAGGGGTCATCCCCGAGGTCCCAGCACCAGGGGTACTGGTGGCTGAGCCTCGGCCTCGGCCTCTTGACGGCCGGCGTCTGAGGTTTAACACCTCCCGAGCTCCAGGTTCCGACATCTCGTCGCTCAGTCCGGTCCTCTCAGGCGTCTCTCGGTCAACTGCCTCTCTTACGATACCTAGAGGCTCGGAGCTGCTACCCTCGGTCCCAGAAGAGTTTCCTCGGCCACCTCTCCCCGCTCCTCCGCCTCCCCTACGTCCTCCTCCTCGTCCTGCCCTCGACACCCCTTACTTCCTCGGTTTCTTCTTTAAGTAACTGGTGTACGAGGGGACGTAACCGAGGAGCTGAGGGGCGTAACGGTTGGTGATTGGGATTGCGTAGGCGGCGGTTATCCGAGAACGGACGGCTCTCTCCCGAATCTCCTGAACGGTGCCTTCGGCTGCAAAAGGTTGTCAAGACTTGGAGAAATCAATACAAATTTACAAGGAAAAGCGTTTCTTAAAATAAACTCTCTACCGAAGAGTAAGTTACCGACCAGGAGTTCCAGTCTCAAATGGGACCGTGGTGACTATATCTATGGTCTCTTCAGGCCCGAACATGAAGTTCCCGGTGACCGAGACATAGATACTCGCCCACTCCTCGGAGTCCGGTAGGTGATCGATCAAGAATGTGTCGTTCCCTGATCTGCAGGAGAGATAGTGTCGGTTGTGGCCCCGGTTAACCCCCAGAAGGTAGACACCGAAGAGCTCCTCAATACCGAAAACCAGGTTAAATTGCCTCCTCAGCTCGATGATACTGGTAATAATTCGGTATGAATTCACCGTGAGCTGGGAGGAGGTAAGGTTGAGGGTCCGGAGCACCCGACGTACGAACTGGTGGAGGGGAAACCTGATGCCCCCCTCGCATATGGCCATCAGGGGGAAGATCAACTCCCTTGACCGGTGCGGAAGTTTCTTTGGGTCGGTATCTTCTAGCAACCGAACCTCAACGTCAGGAGGGATGCTATAGAGCCTCTTGAACTCGGCGTAAGCTGCGGGATCCCCGGTGAAGTATTTATTCTTAAACGTGCAGGGCCTCATCGGTCTTCGGCGTCCCTGGATTTCCTCGGGCGCATTCCCGAACGGCCCCGGCCCGTGGTCCGACGTACTTGGGGCTTCCATCTCCCAGGGGTCAAGGGAAGTAATCTCACGTGGGGCACGGTTAGTGTTGGCAGGCTTAATCTGGTCGACTGGGATTCGGTAAAACCTCTCCCTCCAAAGCCCTTGAAAGATAGCTTCTACCAGGGGATCGTCAGAACTACCGGAGCTGTCCGAGGAGAGCTCAATGACCATTCGCCCCTGCCTAGAAAACAAGGAAAAATATGCAAAACCCGTTAGCTATATGCCTAGGGGAGAGCAAAAGGTCCTAGCGCTCGGGACGAGATGGTCCTCACTCTTCGGGATCTATGGGTCTCGGTCTTTCTCAAAGACTCTTCCTTCCTCGGAAAGGGTCCTCGGTGGACTACAACTTTTTCCATTAGTCCAAAGGTTGAAGATAGGCCTCGGGAAGAATCTAGGCCTCGGGAAGAATATGGACCTCGGGAAGAGCAAGAACAGCAGCGGCGGGCGCCAGCGCCGCCGCGCACCAGACGGTTAAAAGTGGCGTCCCCGCCCCAATGCGCTCAGAAAATGTTGAAAAACGCGAAGAAAAGTACTAAAACTTGAAGATTGATTGACAAAGATCAACATACCCGAGTTTGGTGTAGAGATTCACTGCCAAAATGCTCGAAATCGTGATCCAAAGCCTGCAAAACACGGCGGCGGCGGTTCGACGGCGTCAGAAGGTTTGAGTAGCTTTCTCTCTCCAAAGGCTCTGAATTTATAGTGGAGCGTACGAGGAGTCGCGCGGGAAACGAAGCGTCGCCAACTGAACCGTTGGATCTTCGACGCGTGTCTTCATCAAGCGGTCAGTAATCAGAGCTCTGAACCGAGGTCAGGTACGCCGCGTACCGAGCCATTCACGCCTCGACACGTGCCCTGAAAGGACGTTTCGTACCAATCATCTGGCATTTCACGTGCCGAGGTGACGTATGATGTCACTCATTTCGGCAATGACTTACACGTGGCTCCTAGGACAGAAGCAGGCGGCTCGGCTCTCACAAAGGCCGCTCGGTTCTTCTCCAAAGCATTTCATCGGTTAAAAGCCCGGTCGCGCTAGTCCGTCAGAGGAATCAACTCCCCGAAGACCAGAATGGCACTCCGGAAGTTGAGGGGCTATTGTAGGGCCCTCGGTTATCGGCTCGGTAACCGGGGTGCAAACCCTAAACCAGCGGCTAGGGTACGGGCCGAGGTCTTCTGACTAGCTCTCTTCGGGAGGCACCTCGGTCGTTGCCCGGGCTTCGGTTATTATCAACTTCGGAGCATCGGTTCACTGGATGCCCCCCGAGCTTCCAGAAGCTTCCAGGCGGTAACGGTTTCCACGAGTGGGACCTATGGGGATCATGCCCCCCAGGCAGCTGGCACAATCACTGAGATCTGTCCCATGTGCTCCGTAACCACCTCGCCCCCCACGTCATATGTGACGTCACCCGAGGAGGTTACCCGAGCGTACTCACCACGCGCTAGCGTGAAGACCAAGCAAACCTAGGTCTATAAATACGAAGTGATACACACCTAAGAAAGGTACGCAATACTATCCTAACCCTAGATCTAAACACCTTCCCTGAGATCTAACTTGATCATCGGAGGGTCACTGGGCAGCCAAAGCCCTAGTGACTTGTTGCAGGTCAGGCGACGGACGAGCGAAGCAGCGGAGGAAGGAACCTAACCAGACACCACAGTCAAGGTCCCGATTAATCGAACCCCTACAGTTTTTTGGGTGAATTTTCGGCAGTAAGGTGCATAGAGGTCATGGGGCTTTGGAGCAGTGGTGGTTTCAGCGGTGGTTCACGGTTGGCAGCATGACGACAGTGGTTTAGCGGTGCACGGCGGCAACTTTGGGTCTTCTAACAACGAAAGGGTTTTTCTGCAGCTCTGGGACAGCAACAGGGGCTGGTTCCTCGGGTTCCGTACCTTTTTAATTGGCTTTTGTGTTGATCTTGATGGGTTAAAAACCGATCATAGTTTTGGCTTGTTCGGTTATTTTGGATATTAAATTACACCCTCTGGTCTCATTCTTTAGTCTCTTTTGGGAGTTTGTGCCACTTTTCAATTGATTATATCTTGCAATCTATAATTTTTTAGGTGACTTTGAAAACATTGTTTAAAAGAGATCATTGAGATCTATCAAACAAGATCCATATTGTATATTAATATTATTACCAATTAAAAGTTATAATTAATTTTTTATCTGATTGAGATATGACGAGGAACAAAAGAGTGGGGCCGGAAGGAATATAAATAGTGACTTTCATTACGGTTTGTTCGGTTTCTGCTACATTGACTTTTCTACTTCCCTGCTAGGGTTGGTAGGTCTTTGCATTTTGCAAGAGACTCCTTTTGCCATTAAAAAAATTATTTGGCTGGTAATTATTTTAAAAGGTAATTCTTTTACTAAAAGTTTGCTAACGTAAAAGATTTAACTTTCGTGACATCTCATTCAGTGTCTCGTCATAATACTACAGTAGCATTTAATACTGCAGTTAGCAGTAATTAGCATACGTTTTTTTTTTCTTTTCAAAAAAAAAGAAAGTAATATGTGTTTTCCAGTTTTCTCAGGGTTTTTTTTTTAAATCCATTCGTCCCAATATGATATTCCCAATTGCACTATTTGAACCTCTTAAAAAATACTTATATTTCTTAATTTACAATAATTTTATATCCAATATGAATGTTGTAGATAGAGTTCACTAAGCTAAGATTTTAAGTTATTGTGGGCTTTCCGATCGGCACGCTCGAGAGTCGCCATCCAGATTTTTGATATAGATATCCGAGAAATCGAGAGTTTGTTTGAGAGAAAAAGGCTTTTGATCTAGCGAAAATGTTGAGATTTTGGATCCGGGAGCCACGCTACGAGTGGGGAAGGTTTTGTTGAAAAAGCACCATACTCGCCCGGTAAAGACCGGTCTCTACTAAGCATTTTAAATGGGGGATTTAATATCATTTGAAAATTTTAACTTTAAAACATGTATGAGAAAGGGGAATGGGGTATAATATAATACATTGGCGTACTTGTGGTGCGAACTGTACAGTATGAAATGGATGAGCAATGTGCAAAAAGTGAAATAACAACATTACAGCAGATTGCCAATATCATGTGAAACACCGCACGACGAATCGGATACATCGCACAGTGTAACTAAAATATCGTGCGATGTACCTGTCTACACATTCCAGAATCAGTTCGTTTTTACATGACAAAATAAACCATAAGTCCGCAAAATAGTTTGTTATATTTTCCGAATCTCTGAAAAATGATTTACAAGACCCTTTTGTTTCATCTTATCATGTAAAACAATGTTAAAAGCGTTTTGAAATGTTGAAAGATTTAATAAAGTAAAAAAATGACTTTTAACATGAAACTTAACTCTGAAATGTACCCGTACGATCTTTTAAACAACATTAGCCAAAGTAGGAAAAGAAAAAGAAAATAAATTAATAATGAACAGTACTAAAAATAACGCGCAGTGCAATACGCTACGCCGTGCGATGTTTGTGGGGTGGTGGCTCCTTACAACTCCTCTGGGACGGTTCCTCTCTGCTCCGCCGTGTACCTGCACCAAGGCGCGAGGCGGTTGGCTGCCTCTCGCCCCTCCGACGAGCAAGTAAGTAAACAGGAGAGATAGAGAGTACTGGAATTGCGTAGGGTTGCGTACCTTCTTTAGGGTTTATCCTCTCCTATTTATAGCTAACGTACTTGCTCCCCAAGCCAAGGGGTACAGTGACGTCACCCATATGCAAGTGACATCATGGTAACTGCCTTCCTTCCTCAAGATTCCATCATCTTCTGGAAACGGGGAGGCGAGGCTCCACGTGGTCTCATCCCAGGTCACCCCGACCTGGAAACCCGACCCGAACCCACTCAACCGACCAGAAGGATCGGGTCGGGTCATGCTGATATCAGGGTTGCTAAACCGGTGGGCCAACCTTCGGTCCGGCCCACCTCTCTTCGGCCTTCGGGCCGACCCGGGCCAGGCCCAAATCTTCCCCTGTAAGTGGGCTTGAAGAGGGGACTCGCGTGCTCGCCTCATTTGGGCCCTAACCTGGCCCACTGTCAATATTCGGCCCACCACAATAGCCCCTCAATGCCTTGCATTCTTCTGGATGGAAGGGATTGACCTCTAAAACCGGGTCGACCGAAACCCCTAAAACCGACCCATGCTCTCACTTGAAAAACCGAGCATGCTTCTTTCCTTTCTTGTCAACTACACAGAATTTTAGCGACTTTATTTTGAATGTAGCGTACGAGGGACGCTCCGACTGATGCTTCGACTGCCCCAATGATGCCATGCCACGTGTCAACGCCCCATTAGCCCCGGCCGACGCCGCCGCTTCGATTCCCGCGCTCACATATTTCGAAACCCCCCCCCCCCCCGCCTCTCTTATAAATAGGTAGGTAGGAGGAGAGAGAGGCCATTTGCAAAAAAATCTCTCAGAGCTCGAGATCACATTCCAGCCCCTCTGATCAGTCGATCCTTCTTGCAGCGTTCCTGCTCTTGCATCCAAGACTCTTTCGATCATTATGTAAGTACTTTACATCCCTTGACTCGTTTTTTCATACTGCTTTCACGTCGTTCAGAGGTTCTGGAACCCACCCCTTGGGTTTCTTGTCAAAAGAACGCGTCCCATCGTATCCTTTTCAGGATATTTTGGGCCGAGCGTTCTTCCCAACAACGAGGCTTCATCATTTAGACCGAACATCCCAATAAACCAATCTTCAATCAACCTAATAGGGTTAAAAACGCCTAGGTGTGACACCGAACGTCCCTATCCCAGAGACCGAGCATTCTTCCGAGGTTGTAGCTAACCCTACTCTCGTTGTTGCCCCTTTAGGTCTTTCTCCAAGGCCGACGACTACGAGTCTGCTACAACCGATGACGAAGACATGATCCGGGACTATGATCCATCGGAGCAAGTTGATGACGAAGACGATGATTTCGACGCCGAACTTCTGGACTCGGCACTAGGGAATACGGTAGTGGATGTGGACAGCCACGTTCATCTAGATGCTGGAGGAAGCGGTCTTGAGGAAAGCCACGGGGAAGAAACCGAGACCGAAGATAATGCTGACCATGGACCCGATGCTGGACACGAGAATGAGAGCGCCGAGGAAGGGCCTGCGGGGCGTCGCCCAGCGAGAGCGCGCCGAACAAACTACCGCACCCATTTCCAGTCTGCTGCTGCTTTAGCCGACTTTAGGGAGACATACCGGATTCCAAACGATGTGACTCTCCGGCTAATTCCCCTCGGGGAGGATGTAAAATCGACCCCTTCCGAGATAGTTGTTCCCATGGCGGGAATCTGTATTGGGGGGATCTCCTTCCCTTTTCCTCGATTCGTTCGGGGTATCCTTAGTGTCCTGAACATTACGACCACCCAGCTTTCCGTTAATGCATACCGAATCATATTCGGAGTAGCCGAGCTGATTCGAAGATACCGTCTTAAATTCCGATTGGAGGATTTCTTCGGTGTTTACTTCGTCGGGCAGAACGCCCAATCTCGGAAGTGCTACTTTTCATGCCGAAAGAAGAAACAGCCTCTGATCCTCGAACTTCCTGACAAGGATGATACGAAGGATTTCGTAATCGTGGGAGGGAACTGGGAGTTCGGTCCTGGCGAAACGGACCGAACACCAGTACCCCAAACCGAATGCGAGGCCTGTAGTAGGTTTCTCAAGTCACTTTCTTTTAATCTTTTAACAATTTCGAACTTGTCTTGTTGACCTCTCTCTCTTATGCAGATGTGGCGGTTGTAGATCGGTTGAAGGCCCGAGCCAACCAACAGAGAGAAGACAAACTGCTTTCTTGCCCGATACGGAACGCGCCGAAGCTTCTCGGATATATTCCGACGTATAACACAACACTAGCTGCCAGGAAGAGGAGCCGGACTGAACGAGCGAGAAAAATAAGTGAGGCCGGGACTTCTCTGCAGGGACCGGACGCTCAACATCCTCTGCGCGGACTCGTGCGCCATCCAATTGACCGAGTCACCCCGGACCCATTTTCCGAAGGCAGCACAGACATGCCCAGAACTCCCTTCATTCCTATGGACCTCGAGGATTCAACAACCCTGGGGATCATATCCAAAACGGTGGCTCCGGCCAACAAGGAAACAGAGACGGTCCCTACTCCGTGAAAACGTCCACGTCCGGAGGCCGAAGGAGGAGGTTCGGGGGACGGATCACGTACCTCGAACGCTCCTGAAAAGCAAACCGGAGAATCCCCACCTTCAGACCGGGATACGGTTGAAAACCTTATCTGGAATCCGGCCATGTCCTTCACCGGCTTCCAGGTTCGGCGAGGTCATAGCGTTCGTGACGACCCGAAAGTGGCGTACGCCTTGCTGGGAGGGACCCTCCTGCCTCGGGACGCCCAAGAGCTGCCGAAGGAACTTGAGGCATCCATTGCTTCAGCGTGCCAACTCCACATCCAGGTGACGATTTTTTAGAGATACTACCTTGTAATATTTTTGTTTTGCGATTTTGTCGTTTCTAACTTTTGAACATGTTTTGAGCAGACCTCTCAGCATCTGGCCGTGGTTCGGGACCATCTTTCGGAGCGTAATAAGCAAGTGAACAAGCTGATCAAGGCGAGTGAGGAGCATCGAGCCAATGCTGATAAGCTCAAGACCGAAGTGGCAAAGTTTAAGAAGGAGGCCGCAACTGCCAACGCCGCGTCTTTGGCTCTTAAACAGAAGCTAGAGGCTATGAAGACCGAGCAGAAGAAGCTGCTTGATTCTGCTGACGAGAAGGGCTTCAATGAGGGGACGGCCGAGGTGACCAAACATTACCAACAGCAGGTCGGAGGTCTACAAGATAAGGCTTGTGGGGTAGGCTTTATCCTTGGTCTAAAAGCGGCCGGGATTCCTGAAACTTCAGATCTGTACAAGGCAATGCCCAAGTACCCAAGGCAGAGGCCGGCTCCTGATGCTGCAACCCCGGAGGATCTGACTCCGGTTGACGATGCTGAGAAGACCGACCCCCTAGCTGAAGCTACAACCCAGAAGGCTTAGGATTTTTTTTTACTTCTTTTCTTTATTTCTGAATGACGGGTACCGAACGTTTTATGAAATACCAGTTCATGCTGTAATCGGTTTTTATTTTGGAGGGGCCGGTGCCAAAACTTTCGGTATACACCAAGCCCCTGTACTGCACTCTTTTATGCTTTTGATTTTTGCCCAACTGTCTTGTTTGTCATTGTAAGTACCGAGCACTTTACTAGCCCCCACTTCGGGCCAGGGCTCCACGGCCGGCTCGAAGTAACTCGTCTCATCGTAGGCCGAAGACAATATAAGTCGGTACTTCTAAAAATACCTTAAATCAATATTCAATTTAATCAGACCGAACTAATTAATTAGACAAGCCGAAGCCACTAATGGTCGGCAATTTCACCAAAACTTTTTTAATTAATTTCTTCAAATTAATTAATTAGACAGGCCGAAGCCACTAATGGTCGGCAATTCCACCAAAAACATACAGGCCGAAGCCACTAATGGTCGGCAATTCCACCAAAAAAACTTTTAATTAATTTCTTCAAATTAATTAATTAGACAGGCCGAAGCCACGAATGGTCGGCAATTCCACCAAAAACAAACAGGCCGAAGCCACTAATGGTCGGCAATTCCACCCAAAAAAACTTTTAATTAATTTCTTCAAATTAATTAATTAGACAGGCCGAAGCCACGAATGGTCGGCAATTCCACCAAAATAATTTCTTCAAATTAATTAATTAGACAGGCCGAAGCCACGAATGGTCGGTAATTCCACCAAAAACAAACAGGCCGAAGCCACTAATGGTCAGCAATTCCACCCAAAAAAACTTTTAATTAATTTCTTCAAATTAATTAATTAGACTGGCCGAAGCCACGAATGGTCGGCAATTCCACCAAAAACAAACAGGCCGAAGCCACTAATGGTCGGCAATTCCACCAAAACTTTTTTAATTAATTTCTTCAAATTAATTAATTAGACAGGCCGAAGCCACGAATGGTCGGCCTTACCACCGAACACGGGAATACGTGGGTCAAAGAAAGAAACATTGTGCGTCGAACCAGAGAATTTATTTTATACCGCTCGGCCAAAAGTGCCAGAGCTCGGGATGGAACAAAACGGTGTGTCGGGCGAAAGTCCCAAACACGAAAAATACATAGAAGTTCGGCCAAAAGTGCCAGAACCGGACAAAATACTAAGGGGGGCCGAAAGTACCGCCACCGAACAAACAACAAAGTCTGGGTGGCCGAAAGTGCCGAACCCTGAAATAACGGACAACTCAGGGTGTTACATATATGCTTTTCGGAGATTGTTTGCATTCCACGCCCGAGGCACAATAGCACCGGACTTGTCGATCAGTCGGTAAGAGTTTGTCCCGGCAATCTTGGTGACTTGATACGGGCCTTCCCAGTTGGGGTATAGCTTCTTCTTCTTTCCACCACAGACCATGCGCATGACCCAATCGCCGACCCGAAATGACCGAGGACGGACCGTTCTGTTATAGCCTCGTTCCAATTCCTGCTGGTACTTTGCAATTTTAATTCGGGCGAGATCCCTTCGGCCCTCAGTTAGGTCGAGCTCCTTGGTAGCTGTTTCGGTATTAGTTGTCACCTCAAAATCCTTGGTTCGCAAAGTGGGAAGTCCGACTTCAGTAGGAATGACCGCCTCCATGCCGAAAGCCATGGCGTACGGCGTCTGCCCAGTTGCTCGGCGAGGGGTGGTCCTGCATGCCCAGAGTACATGGTATAGTTCTTCGGCCCATCTTCCTTTCTTCGCCCGAAGACGCCGCTTGATACCGTTGGTCACGGTTTTATTAGATGATTCGGCCTGGCCATTGCTCTTTGGGTAATGGGGGGTTGCCTTCAGAAGCAAAATACCATGCTCTTCGCAGAAGGCCGAGAATACAGAACCGATGAACTGGGAGCCATTGTCCACGATGATCGCGTGAGGAGCGCCGAAGCGAGATACCATGTTACGCCAACCGAAATGTTTAACGTCCGAATCCTCGATTGTGACGAGAGGCTCGGCCTCAACCCATTTCGTGAAGTAGTCGGTGGCGGTGATTAAGAACTTGAAGCCACCTGGAGCAATTGTCAAAGGACCAACAATATCCAGCCCCCACTGGGCGAAAGGCCACGGGCTTTTTAATGGCTGCAATGGAGCAGCGGGTTGTGAATTTTCAGCGCGAACTGCTGACAATTCATACAATGCTTAGCTTACAGAACGGCGTCGGCTTCCATAGTCGGCCACCAGTATCCTTGACTGAGTGCCCGGTGAGCAAGGGAACGACCTCCGGAGTGCATGCCACAGCTCCCTTCATGTAGTTCGCGCAATAAGTCCTTTGTTTGTTCGGGATGCACCACTTTGAGGTACGGTCCCCCAAAAGACCGTCGGTAGAGCTCTCCGTCGGGTGATATCCAGAAACGAGCTGATTTATGCATGATGTGGTGTGCCTCTCTACGGTCGGTGGGGAGGATATTGTCCCGAAGGTATTGGACGGTTTCGTCCATCCAACTCGGACTGTAAAACGTGACATTGACTAGGGCCACGGGACACAGCTCGATGGATGGAAAAGCGAGTTCTTCGATAGACACGGTCCGTGGGCCTCCCTCAGCGCAAGCAGAAGCAAGAGAAGCTAAAGAGTCGGCATGAGCGTTCTTCTCTCGGCCGATCTGGACGATCCTTGTACTGTGAAAGCCCTGAAGAAGTTGTGTAGCCGATGCTACGTACTTGGTCATTCGGTCATCTCTTGTCTCGTACTCGCCAGTGACCTGGAGGACGACTAGCTGAGAGTCGCTATAGATTACTAGGTCTTGTATGCCGAGCCCTCCCGCTATCTTCAGACCGGCAATCAATGCCTCATATTCGGCTTCGTTGTTGGAAGCCAAAAATGTCAGTGTGATGGCATGCTCGTGAATTGTTCCACTAGGGGAGATTAGAACGATACCGGCTCCTGAGCCTCGGCTGTTGGAGGAATAGTTGCCAAGTATTACCGATGACGAGACGCCACGGCTCTGGTGTCGAGGAATCTTCATTCTTGGAATGGCTTGGACCAGCCCCGGTCCTATCGAGGGTCGGGGAGAACTCTGCGATGAAGTCAGCCAGTGCCTGTCCTTTGATAGCCGTACGGGGTCGAAACTCGATATGAAAGTTAGCCAACTCGACGGCCCACTTTGATATGCGGTTCGAAAGGTCGGCTCTCCGGAGTAGAGTCTTGATTGGGTGTTCGGTGAGAACGGTGATCACATGGCTCTGAAAATACTGGACGAGCTTCCGAGAAGCGATAACCAAAGCTAAGACAAGCTTTTCAAGTGGAAGATATCTCGTTTCGGGGTCTGTTAAGGTTCGGCTGGTGTAGTAGATCGGCTGCTGCTCCGGACCGTCCTGGCGAACTAGGACCGAGCTTATTGAGTTAGCCGAAACCGCGAGGTAAAGGAACAGATCTTCTCCGTCCACTGGGGTTGTAAGCAGGGGAGGAGACTTCAAGTAAGACTTCAGATCTTCGAAGGCTATGCTGCATTCTTCGGTCCAAATAAAGTTTCGTCGGCAACCCTTCAAGGCGTTGAAAAACGGTCGGCATTTATCAGATGACCGACTGACGAAACGATTAAGGGCCGCAACCATGTCGGTGAGCTTCTGGACCTCCTTGATCCGGGAGGGGGGGACGAGGCCTTGGATCGCCGAGATCTGTACGGGGTCGGCCTCTATTCCTCTCCGGGTCACTAGGTGACCAAGGAATTTACCGGACTCAACCCCGAACGCACACTTCTCGGCGTTCAAACGGAGCTTATGTTTAATCAAGATGCGGAATATTTCCCGAAGGTCATCGAGGTGGTCGGCAGACTCTCGGCTTTTGACCACCAAATCGTCGATGTAGGCCTCCAGGTTAATCCCGAGTTGTGCTTCGAACATTTTGAAGATGGCCCGCTGAAACGTTGGGCTGGCATTTTTTAAGTCGAAAGGCATTACCGTGTAACAAAAAATACCCTTCGGTGTTATAAATGCGGTTTTCTCCTGATCTGGGCCGAACATTGCGATCTGATGATACCCCCTATAGGCGTCCATAAAGCTTAACCGAGCGTGACCAGAGACGGCATCCACTAGCTGATAGATCTTCGGGAGTGGGAAACAATCTTTTGGGCAGGCGTCGTTGAGGTTTGTATAATCCACACATACTCGCCACTTCCCATTCTTCTTTTTCACCACCACCGTGTTTGCCAGCCAGGTCGGATACTGCACTTCTTTGATTGCGCCGGCTTCCAGAAGTCGGTCTACTTCTTCCACGACAGCATCGGCGTGAGATACTGCTGATCGGCGAGCCCTTTGCACGAACGGCTTGGCGTTTGGATCCACGTTCAAATGGTGACTGATAAATTCCGGGTCGACTCCGGGCATTTCTTGTGGAGTCCAAGCGAATACCTCGATGTTCTCACGAAGGAGGGCCAATATTTCGGCTCGCTCCTGTTCAGACAAACCCGACCCAACGAGGAAATACCGACCCGAACCCTCAGAGATCGGAACTGAGAGAAGGTCCTCAACCGCTTTGTCGGCCACGGGCTTCCCTTCGTCGAGATCGGGTTGCTCAATGAGCTGGACCTCTGAAGGTTTTATCTTCCCCCTGATAGCCGAGACATAGCAGGCCTTAGCGGCAAGCTGGTCCCCGAGTATATCCTCTTGTCCGAAGCGACCAATGAAGCGAACGACCAGATGATAGGTTGACGCGACGGCCCCCATTTTGTGCAACCAATTACGCCCAACAATAGCATTATACGGGCTTGGGACCTTGACCACGACAAATTCTACATCGACCGTTCGAGTCCCAGCCGTGACTGGAAGAATGATGCAACCAAGGGGCCAGACCGGCGCTCCGCTAAAACCGATGAGCGGAACCGAACATGGTTTGAGATCAGCTTCAGTTAGACCCATGTCCTTGAAGAGAGAGTAATAGATGACTTCGGCAGAACTTCCTTGGTCGACAAGGATTCGTCGGACCGTACAGTCATTTACTTGCAAACTGACCACAAGCGCGTCATTGTGTGTTAGAGTGAGAAGATCGAGATCACTGTCATCGAAGGTTATCTGTTGGGACAGGCTTCGACGGAGTTTCTTCGGGGCTGGGGCTATCGACATGACATGCAAAGCTTCGGTTGCCGAACGAAGTTCGGCTTTCAGTCGGTTTTCGGCGTCAGAGTCCACCATTCCATGGATGACATTAATAATACGAAGCGCCTGTTTGCTGCTCTGTCCCGTTTCCCCTGATCCCCCGGGCCCTGGTGTCTTCGGCTCTCCAGCTCTTTCTTTCGTCTTCTCTTGATCAATGTACTGTGCCAAGTGTCCCTTTCGGACTAGATCCTGGAGGTATTCTTTAAACTGTGGGCACCATGTGGTTAGGTGGCCGCGCCTGGCGTGATACGCGCACCGATACTTGTTATTTGTAACCTTCAGGCAGGGTATACTATCGGGTGGGACGGTGTAGAAAGGTTCGTGCTCGATCTTTCTAAGGAGCTCATGCAAAGGATCTTTGAATACGATAGGACCGGCTTCGAATTCATGGGGTTTCGGTCCCCGAGCGTAATCCTTCTGTTCGCCCCAACGATCTTTCCCCTTTCCCTTCTGGATATTGTGCACGCCCTTGCCACCCCTACCGGGCTCGGTTTTACCCGACCCTCCTGGCGTTTTCCAACGGGCTGCGATATCCTCGGTCATTTGACAATGCTGGTCAATGCGAGCCATCAAGTCTTCCATATCCTTCGGCGGATGGAGGTAGAAGTCCTGGTACGCTTCTCGGGAGGATTCGTCAAGCCCATTCTTGAAAGAGCTTACGGCTACCTTCTGATACTGCACGCACCCTTCTATCTCATTGAACATATCCCAATACCGGTTAGCGTACTGCCGGAGGGTTTCATCTCTGGTTTTCTTGAGGCTCAACAATGAGTCAATATCCTTCTCAACCTTCTGTGTTGTGACGAACCGTTGCAGGAATAAGGCCGACAAGGATTTATAGTCGGGAACCGACTTGACTGGTAGTTTATTGAACCAAAGCAGGCCGAGAGTTCCGAGGCTTGACGGGAACATCTTGCACATCAGAGGATCATCGGCGTGGTGGAGCGACATCATTTGTTGGAAATGGATAAGGTGGGCAACGGCGTCTCCAGTCTTCGGGTCGTACTGGTTGAATTTTGGTGCCGTGAAACCCTTCGGAGGACGGGCGTTTTTGATAGAGTTGGTGAATGGAGATGACACGAACTGCTCCAAAACCATTTCAGTCTTCGTCTGGGGCGGCTTCGGGGTATCACCACCGGAAGATCAGTAGCCCGAGCAGGGCGTTTATCGTAAACCTCTTCCCGGTGGCGCCTTCTCCTGTGCTCAGGCGAAAGTGACCACTCATAATGGTGGTAATGGTCCCGCTCCCGATCCCTCCGTTCTCGGTTCTTCCGCCGAGCCCGATCGTGTTTCTCTGCGTGCCGACGATCCCTCTGTCGGTCTATGGCAGTCTCATGGCTTACCGTGTGCGCCAAATTGAAGAACGAACCGGAGTTCTCCTCCGGGACCTCTTTCCTAAAGTCTTCTTTAGGCCGGCCGAGGCGATCTCTCACATCGCCTCGAACCTGTGACCGGTCCGGAGATAAACTCGGCATCCGCTCGTCATACGGCGCTAGCCTCCTTCCAAGTCTTTCCTTCACGTGGATCCCCCTTCCCGTCGTCGGCCTTGGAGATACCGAGCGATACCGCTCTCGGCAAGGAGATGACGATCGAAGGCGGACGGCGGTGGCGACCATTTGGACATCTTTTCGAAGGGCGTTGATCACCCGATCCTTCTTCGCCATTCTGTTATTCAGCTGGCGTAAATACTCCCGGACCTGAGGATCGCTTCTCAAAACAGCCGGGATCTCGTCAGAGAGCGTAGCGCCCGAGCTGTAATCACGCTCGAGCGGACGCTTAGATCCGCCGGGCTTGGAGTGGGCTGGGCCAGCAAAGCCGGCGACACCTTCACCAGTTGCGGCCTGGGGTTGTCGTTCGTCAAGAATCTCAACCATTGTTTTTAAGTTAACCGAACGTTCTTCCAGGAAACACCGAAGATGTTTAAGAAGCCAACGTGTAGGGAGGCTTTTCCCCGGCAACGGCGCCAATTGTGGGGTGGTGGCTCCTTACAACTCCTCTGGGACAGTTCCTCTCTGCTCCGCCGTGTACCTGCACCAAGGCGCGAGGCGGTTGGCCGCCTCTCGCCCCTCCGACGAGCAAGTAAGTAAACAGGAGAGAGAGAGAGTACTGGAATTGCGTAGGGTTACGTACCTTCTTTAGGGTTTATCCTCTCCTATTTATAGCTAACGTACTTGCTCCCCAAGCCAAGGGGTACCGTGACGTCACCCATATGTAAGTGACATCATGGTAACTGCCTTCCTTCCTCAAGATTCCATCATCTTCTGGAAACGGGGAGGCGAGGCTCCACGTGGTCTCATCCCAGGTCACCCTGACCCGGAAAACCGACCCGAACCCACTCAACCGACCCGAAGGATCGGGTCGGGTCATGCTGATATCAGGGCTGCTAAACCGATGGGCCAACCTTCGGTCCGGCCCACCTCTCTTCGGCCTTCGGGCCGACCCTGGGCCAGGCCCAAATCTTCCCCTGTAAGTGGGCTTGAAGAGGGGACTCGCGTGCTCGCCTCATTTGGGCCCTAGCCTGGCCCACTGTCAATATTCGGCCCACCACAATGTTCTAAAGTACCGCACGATGTAGCGTATCCAGTGCAGAAAATGTTTTTTTGTGCTTTTTGAATATAAAGCTCATTCGAGGCCCAAATTCAATATAGAAAGACCGAGAAGGGCCTCGATCGGCTCCCCTCAAAGCTAAATGTGGTTTAGCCCAAGGAATTTATTTATACCTTTTGATCGAAACTTGGATATGCTTGGAAGATGGAGGAATGGAGGTTGATTTGGACTGAGTTTTGAAAGACTTGTGAGCAAATGAGTGTAGAGAGAGAAAGAAGAAAAATCAGTTTGAGAATGATTTTGTAATAGCCCAGCTTGTGGGTTGATGTAGAAAGAGAAAGAGATGTATATAGTGATGGGTGTAAGGGGTTGTAGAGAGAGAATCAAGGGGCGTCCTTTTCCTCTAAGAGGAGAGGTGTATTTATAGGCAAAAATATGCTTGGAGTGCACCTAAAGGAAAAAAAACGTGAAAAATGTGCTTTGCCCAATCTGCTGACACACATGGGAATCTGTCAGACGCTCCTCCTGAAAGCCGTGCGGTGGAGTGATTTTTTGAATTTTCTAAAATGCCGTGCAGCGTTTCTGGAATGCCGCGCTGCGTTTTGAAATGCCACGCGGTCTTTCTAGACAGCACAGCACACTGAACTTCGCGGGGGCGCCCCGGACACTCCCGAACTCGGATTTGGGCGTGGTTCGAAGCATTGGAAAGCTTGTCGAGTCCTCTTTCTAACCCAATTGGTTTCACTCAAAAACGTTTTATACACTGAAATGTGTGCCCATTTTATCCTTAATGTGTCACGAAAAAAATTATTTTTGACAAAGCAAACGCATCTTTTTCTTTTGCAATCGAACCGGGGGCCACCCTACATGTTTGAAAAGGGGTTTTCTTGAGGTTAGAGAAGGAGTAGCAAAGGAGCAACAATCCAAGTCTTGAAGATATATTTTTCCTTATTTTATCATTGGGGAACTTAAAGATTATTCGGGGGCTCAGATTGGGGTGTCTACAGTTATAAAACATGTAAAATATTGGAGAAATTGAAAAGAGTGAATAGTCCAATTGGGACAATTATCTACGCAATATTTTTGCTATTTTTTATTTTGATATTTTGTTAGTTTTTTCTGAATTTTTGTTGAATTGATGTTTTAATTTTTTTGGATTAGTCATTTGTCTCGGCGAGGAGTCTAAAATATAAAAACTTATGACAAAAACAAAAAAAATATCACTAAAGACGAAAAATACCAAAGAGCTGGTATTTTTTGTCTACAATGTCATCTTATATGAATTTTTTTTCACTTCAGTTCACATTTTTATATTTTTCCGTTTCCTCTCTACGAGACGAACTATTAGTCCCAAAAATTACAACGAAAAGCTACACTAAAATTAAGAAATGTAAGTTTTAGTCAAAAAATACCAATGTAGAGACCCGGATAATTTTAATTATTGAAATATTTATTAAGTGCCTAATTGGGAAAATATGGGTAATGTGGTGGTTATTTGAATTGTGGTTTGAAGTGAAAGAATAGAAACTTGAGGGAGTGTGATTTAAAGATATAGGGGTATATATAGAATGAGTGTGTGTGTGTAGGAGATTATATATCTCCTCTCCTCTTCTCTCTTCTCTCTCTCTCTCTCTCTCTCTCTCTCTCTCTCTCTCTCTCTTGCTTTCTCACTCAAAACTCCACTCCATCTCACAAAAACCTCAAGGATCCATCTCTATTTCATCTCTAGAACACAACCTCGGGCTCGTATCGTGTTGGGTGAAGCTCAGGGAGAAGATCTCGGTTGATTTCAAAGAGTTTGAAGTTATGGCTCGTTCGAATCTCTTGGGTTTCGCTCCTTGACTCGAGGTAGAGACTTCTTTGCCTCTTTTATATGTTTATATGTTGATTAGGTGTAGAAATTGAGTCTTAATCGTCCTCCTTCGCCTCTTTGAAACCTGTCAAAAATCTGCAAAAATTGCCCCAAAACGTGTAGGGATCGATCCCTAGTCATGGGGGATCGATCCCCAACTGATCCAGCGGCTGCTGGGATCGATTCCTGGTCATGGGGGGATCGATCCCCCTCTCTTCTGGACAACATTTTGCTGTTTTGTGCTCCTTTGATCGTATTAAGCTCACGTTCGCTTCTAAACCCTTTTGGACACTTCCTAATCTATCTCAAGTATGTTCAATTGACTTCCTATGAATTATCGATGTTAAAAATCTTGCTCCGTTGGCCTCCCGTTAGGAAGGAATGAATAGGAGTCTACTTGATTAAAATCGCGTTAGAAAGCATTTTATTGATTGGTTTATTACTTGGGGATGTTTGTGGCATATTTGTTGCATTGTTGGCATAACGTATGATGTCTCATGTATGAATGTGATCATGGGGAAGTCTTAGCTTGCATATTGAATAGGAAAGTAGGTGTGACTCGTGAGAGTCGGAAGTTGGGATATGGAGTCTCGTAACGTAAGGGGTGGTAATACGGAGACTCAAGTGGGTCTCGTAACGCAAATGGTGGTAATACGGTGATCCAAGTTGTTAGGGTTCACTGTAACGTAAGGGGTGGAAATACAGACGGTGGAGATTGGCGATAGCGAGTCGTGTCGAAATTATTGGAGTTGTTCGTACATGTACTTAAGCTTATTTTGGGGCGGAGTGCCAATGTTGTATATCTTTAAACTTGGGGACTTGGTTTGTAAAGTTAAACAAGTGGGAACTCTTTTGGGTATTATTTATGTTATGTGAGGATCTTTTATTGAAATGAATTATTTATTTATGTTAAAAATCGAGGGCGTGACAACCAAAGACAAAAAAAATATAACGTAAATTATTTTGGGACGGAGAGAGTATTGGAAAAGTGGCTTTTGTTTCTGCGTGCTTTTGATTAAGTGCTTGTTTGGGCGCTTCATTTTCACCTTTTTGGCTCCGTTTGTTTCGATGTAAAATGTTTTACAATGTAAAATATTTTCCATGTAAAATATTTTTTCAGAAAATAAACTTCAAACTTTTATTTTCCGGTGTTTGGTTGGTACTTGAAAATATTTTCAGAAATCAACAAAATAGTGTAGAGAGAGAGATGGGGAGCTTAAATGGTGGAGAGATATGAGATTATTGGAATTGAACGTGAGTCAGGACTGACGATCGAGGAAACTGAGCAGTGAGAATTGTAGTAGAAAGCAGCGGGTTCATTTCGGAAAATAACTTACGGAAGATTTAAAGGTAAGTTATTTTCATCCAATTGATGGAAAATGTTTTACATGTAAAATGTTTTCCTCATTTTTTCAACAACCAAACACCGGAAAATAGGTAAAACATTTTACCGAAAAATATTTTACTTCCAAACAAACGGAGCCTTAAACTTCTACTTTTTTCAGTTTTGGGTGTTTGGCTGATGGGGAAGAAAATGAGTTTTGGAAAAATGATTTTTCCAATTTTGAAGATGCAGAGCAGAAGTCAAAAACAAGGTCGGAGGTCCTTTTCCACTTCTCATTTTCCACTTCTAATGAGCTAAGAGGAGAAAAGACCAAATTATTCTCTATATTTCGTTTTTAGGACTCTCTTAGGGTGCTCATTAAAAGGTTTTAAAGCCAAAATTTTATTATGACCATTTAGGATAAAATGATCAGGAAAATAAAATCTTCACATCGATTAAAACGGATTGAAAATTTGAGCAATTAATTTTCTAATCATATTTTTTAATATATAAAGGGTGTAAAAAGTGTTTTTTTTTTTTTAGGAGGAAGGTGTAAAAAGCTTTGTGTGTGCTGATACAATTAAAAACGAAAAAATTTTAAAAATTTGATTAAACTATTATTTATACACAGTATATCCCATAATAAATAAACAAGGGCAATATGGTAAAAAATCAGGTCATAATTCATTTTCACCACATATCTTCCAAACACTATCAAGTTGTAAAATATATTCTGCACATATTATCAAATACTCTACCAGATTCAAACTACATTCTGACCAAAAAATCAAAAAGTCAAAAAGTTGAAAATGAAAAGCCAAAAAGTAGGCTCCCAAACATTCCTATGTGTTTGGGAGATACTTTTTGGCTTTTCATTTTTAATTTTTTGGTTTTTTAACTTATAGTCAGAATGTATTTTGAATCTGGTGAGTGTGGATGATATGTGAAGAATGCATTTTGCAATAGGAGTAGTGTTTGAGAGATATGTGATGAAAATGAATTATGCGTTGATTATTTGTTATGTGACAAGAAGGAGTGGCGGTGGTGCAAGGGAGTTTTGGATTTGGTGGTGGTGGCTATGGCGGGCTGTGGGTGCCGAGTCGTTTCTATATCTTCTTCCATTTCCTTGGGATCTTTATTTCCAGTTACCTACTTTTTAGTGAAAATATCGCCTTCGCTATAGAAAAACAGAGATGCCCAACATATTCTTGGCTTTGTACAAATTCCTTCCCCGGCTAGAAGTGTGGGGTTGTGGGGTCTCTCCTGGAGAATTGGTGATGGTGGAGGCGTGGATAGAGGGGCGATGGTGCGGCAGTGGTGGTGCGGCGGTCGCTGGATATGGAGGATTTGGGGTGGTGGCTATGGAGGAAGAGAGGAGAAGGGTTTTGTTTTTTGAGAACGTCGGGCATAGGGCAGAGGAGAAGAGAAGAGAACGGTATAATGGGAAGATTAGGTGTATTTAATTTAATGGATTATATGAAGAAAATTTGTATTTTAAAATATTATGGATGAGTTAAGTGAAGAAAGTGGGTTAATGGAGAAAATAGAGGATTGCGAAGAGTCGCAACCCTAGATTTGCTCACGCACAAAAACCTCGGAGAGAGAGTTTGGGTGGAAGGAAAATGAAGAAATGCCGTTGTTGAAGTATTACTGCGATTACTGTGAGAAGCAATTCCAGGACACACCAGCCGCTAGGAAGCGACATCTCCAAGGCGTCCAGCACCAGCGTGCCAAAGCTCTCTACTACCAAAACTCCTCCTCCTCCTCCTCCTTCTTACCAGGTTAGGTTAACTTCCAACTCCAAACCCTAATTTCCAAATCTACACACATACATCCACATATGTATCTCGAAATTGATCATATTTGCACGAAACGCCTGCCCACACTAATCATCGTATTATTCTGCTCATTCATGTTGTTTGTGAGCAGATGCCAATCACCAGATGCATCCTGAGTCCTAAGGAGTCTGCAATCGATTCCTCAGAACAGTAACAACTACTCTCTCTCTCTCTCTCTCTAGACTCTAATTTCCTTTCTGAGCATACATGTGTGTATAATGCTTCTTATTCGGTATAATGCGATCGAGTGGGTTTTTCTTGAGGGAATTTTTGTTGTTGTTGGTGTTTCATATTCTCTTTTTTTGACAACTCAGATGTTCGGGCCAGCTTATTGCTTCTTGCAGCTTTCCTGAATGAGTTTGAAAAAGTAGAATCTAAAAGTACACTTGGTTGATGATTTAGGCAATCTTGCTTTGACTGAGAGGCTCACGCTTATGTTCAAGATGTTCAATTTATGTACTTTTATCATCACCCATCGTATACTATTTTAAGAGCAATGCGTCCTTTTGTTGTTGCCTTGTATTTTTGCCTCTATTTTGCCATTATATCAAACAAATTAGTTTGCGTAGAAAGTCAAAAAGCATGATATATGGATGCATGTGCTCAAATGGTTGGAGCTCAAAGTGGGGGATTGAATGGCCTACTGGATTTTGATTAGAAAAAGAAAAAAAAAAAAGGGACCTACTGGATTCATGTTAAGTGAGAACCAGGATTTTAAGACACAATAGAATTTATAACCCTTAAGGCATAGCCGCGTGGGTATTTGCTTGGGTGTGTATAGGACCATTGATATATCACTACATCATATGTAACAACATCAATAAACAACACGAACCATTATGAACTAAATTTTATTTTATTTTCGTTTTCATTCTTTCTTTTAAAGCGATTATGAGCCAAATTACATCATTTGATTGTTTGATCAATGCTTACAATTTTATGATCATGATGATTGCGTTAGGATTTTTTTTCCATCTTAACTTCTATCATCTTCTCATGGTATATGATAAGATGAGAGAAAACAGATTAAGGTAGTTTGGACATGTCTATTGTGGATGGGTTGACGCAGTAGTTAGGAGTAGTGATATGGCTGTAGTAGAGGGTAACACTAAATGGAGGGGTAGGTCAAATTGACTTTAAAGGCAATAGTTCAAAAGGATCTAGCTTTTTTCAAATATCACAAATGTTCATATCAGAATTGAGTACTTGGTTGGATCGGCAGAATGCCTCGGTTGCCGGTATAATTTTCATATCAACCTGGGGCTCATTGTCTAGACTGGGGGATTTGCTGTGGTCTATGAAGTATGGATACTCTATTTTGGCCTCTGTATCACGTATCGTATCCGTATTGGACACCGATACTCTTGGATACGTTTCCAATCTATTTTTTAAAGTATCCTGCCTTTAGAATTATTTTTTAGTATCTC
Source organism: Rhododendron griersonianum (assembly GCA_018127125.1). Taxonomy (NCBI): domain Eukaryota; kingdom Viridiplantae; phylum Streptophyta; class Magnoliopsida; order Ericales; family Ericaceae; genus Rhododendron; species Rhododendron griersonianum. Next base: position 32,363,019 of record CM030792.1, on the reverse strand, counting down.
GATATGTTTCGGATACGTGTTGGATAAGCTCGGATACGTTTTGGATACGCGCGAGGGTAAATATGTTATTAAATAAAATGTATGGGTTAAAATTTGAATTAAGACTATTTTTCTTTTTTCCCCACCAATCGACACTAGAAAGGCAGAAACACACCGGCGATATCCTCTTTTGTCTCTCATCTCTCTCGATGACCTTGTAAGTTTCTTGTCTCTCTCTCCCTCCCCCCCTCTCTCTCTCTCTTCTCTCATCTCTCTCTCTCTGTGTATATATGTGTATAAATATTTAGATACAGTTATATACTCCCTCCGTCCCACTTTGTTGTGCTTGTTTCATTTTTGATACCTCACACAAAATTGTCTATATCTCACAATCTATAATATTTTTTATGATTTCAAAAATTTTGTTTATAAGAATTAATTGAGATCTATCAAACAAGATCTCTATTGAATATATAAAATATTATAAATTAAGAGATATAAACAATTTTTTGAGAAGTCCGAAAAAGGAAACATGCACAACAAAGTGGGACGGAGGGAGTATAACTTTATGTAAATATATATCTCTCGGCATGTGAAATGATGAACCTTGTGTAATGGAAAACTTTAATCATTAATAGAATTTTAGGAATTAAAATCATATATATAAATATTTTTTATTTACTTTTATATTCAACGTATCCCCCAACGTATCATATCCTTCTTTTTGGGAAAATCACGTATCCGCGTATCTGTATCGTATCCGTATCCAATATCCATATCCGTGCTTCTTAGGCTATGGTGATTATCAATTTTTTGAGGCATTGATGAACATGTTGGATAGAATTTGGACGAGCAAAGTAAGTGTCCAGGTTTGTATATCAAACATAGCCATTATGCAAATTGTATTTGGCAAGTTGGCAACCTTACGGTTATTGAGAAAACCTTATATTGGATGTCTATCCATAAGAAATAAGGGGGTAAAAACCCTTTGATGGGTTTTTTCATTGCTTTACAAAGGATATTGGGTGCCTTCTGTTTAGCCTTGGTAATTATGTGAACCTCTTGTTGATGGAGATCTAACTTATGTTGATGGGTCTGAATTATGTACTAGGAAACTAGGAAATAGCTCAAGCTCATCTTATCACTAGTTTGTTAAGGTCATTTACTTCTCTAGACCAACCAGTTTGGATGTTAGATTCTAAGATTGCTTGTAGCTACTAAACCAGATGAAACTTGGCTGACTACCTTTTAAATATGTGCTCACCAAACCAAACCAAGCCTTGGTTCCTAATCAATTGGGGTGGCTGCACGTATCCATTATCAATACAAGAGTGGAGTGTTGTAGTTTTCTTGTCTCTTGCAAGTTTTTGAAACAGGTTTAGTTCTTCAATAGTGTTTCCCTTAGTAGCAGGATCCTTCTAAAATGGGTGCGCTCCCTAGACGGGAGTTTGAATCGGCGCTCCCAAGATGGGAGCCCGCTCCCCTCAATATGGGAGCTCGCTCCTAACTAAGATGGGAGCTTATCGGGCTGTTAAGGCAGTTATTCTCTTACTTCTAAGAGAGTTGTACCATTGTGAAAATAAGAATATGAGAATCATATCAGTCAAGAAGTTTTTGCAAATTGAGAATATATAACTTCAAATAATTACACTTTAAGATCGGATATTTTTTTCAGTAAATTATTGCTTTTCCTTTAATGGTTAAGTATTTAAAGATATTTTATATACATATATATATATATATATATTTTATTATCTATGTAGGCTACTAAGGCGCTCCCAACCTTCGGAGCTTCTCCGCACTTGCCCCCGCTTCGTGCTACTATGGTGCTTCCTCAAAATAGCCTCATCGGCCTCTCCAAATACTAAACCACATGATGTTTTCCCTTGTTTTCTTGTTCATGTTCATCTTCTTCATCAGCCTTTCTCTAGATTGATGCATCCTCAAGATTATTTTTAATGACTTTCAAAATGTACTCTTCCTTATCAGCCTCCTCCAAATACTATGTTGGTTGGAAATAGGTGGATGACAGTTAGGAACAATATGCATTCTCCTTTGGCAATTTTGTAAAAGGAAAAAGGAGGGGGAAGAAGAAGTGTAAATTTGTTCATCGGGAATGGTTGTCCTCGTAGATTTAACCAGTTATTGAATTACTCCCTCCATCCCATTTTGTTTGTCCATTTTTTTATTCGTGCCGTTCTTTAAACGCTTATATGTCCCATTTGTAAAGTTTTTCATAATTTTGAGAACTTTGTCTTATAGACCTAATCGAGAACTATCAAACAAGATCCATATAGCATATTTTTGGAGATTCATATTGGAAGATTTAAGCGATTGAAAACTAACATGAACATCAAAAAGGACAAACAGGGATGGAGGGAGTACTATTTTCTATAATAGTTGTGCGTGCAAATTTACAACAAAATTGGAGAGAGATCTTGCACTTTTATCTTAATTTACGCCATCCTTATTGTTGTTTAGAAGGATAGGAAAAGTGTATAGGGTGTTGTGTTAAGTAACCCTAACACAATCAACTCTTATTTATATAATAGGAAAACATAACATAAGACTACATTAACCAATGTGGGACTAATACCAATACTATATTCTAACACTGGAGACTCTCCAGCTTGTTACATAACAACCAACGAAACAATTACCTCAACTACTAACAACAATAACGAAAAACAACCAACTTGTTAAAACAATGGAACAACTTTCAATAGCAACGACCAACGAAATGACTTCAACGACCAACGAATTCAACGACCAACGAACGAATTCAACGACCAACGAACGATTTCGACGATCAACGAATGACTTTAACAACCAACTTTAACTACCATCAACCAGCATCAACGAAATAGACGACAAAACAATATATGTTACCACGCTCACCAAAAGCACGGCCAAAAACCCGACCACGATACCCATATTCACGGTTGCAACCATAACCATGGCTGAATGAAGAACCACACCCACCAGAGATAGTGGAAGCAGAATCAGAATCAGAATCAGATTTCATTGCAAATATGTCACCGTGCAATGAGAGGCAACCAACGGATCAACCACCAATATTCCACCAACTAAAAATAAGCATCAAACAACTACCAACAATACCAATACGAATATACCTTTGGCAACTAAAAGCATAACCATAGAACATATCTGACCAGTCATGAGTGACGGAACAGTACTAAACAGTGATGAACAGTAACGACGATGAACAATAATAAGTGAATAGTACCGACGATGAACAGTAATATGTGAACAGTGCTGACAGTGAACAATGGTTAATGGCTATAGATTTCAGTTAAGTGTCCGATTTGGGATTTCGATGGGTGGAAGAGATTAGGGTTAAGATAGAGGCCAGGATTAGGGTTGTGATTTTAGGGTTTTGTGGTGAGATGATGATGGCGGTAGAGGGTGGCGGCTAGGATTTTGTATATCTAAGGTGGATGGTGAACCCGCTCTGATACCATGTTGTGAGAGAAAGAAAAAGTATATAGGGTGTTGTGTTAAGTAACCCTAACACAATCAACTCTTATTTATATAATGGGAAAACATAACAAAAGACTACATTAACCAATGTGGGACTAATACCAATACTATATTCTAACACTTATATTAGAGGTGCCATACTTTTGGTGCATGTTGAGTCATGGTCTAGTCAATTTTTTATGATTTTGAAAAGGTTTGATGTTGTAAAAGTTAATGCTCTTGCACTTCACTTTTCTTCATGTACACTCTTTTTTGGTCTTTACTAGGCGAAGTTAACAAAAATACCCTTTTAATTAAGCCATTTGCCCAAAAGTGAATCAGGATATAGTGATTCCTGTAAGGTGCGAAATATGAATGTATTTGTAGAAAGTCGACTAAAAAAATTCACCTTAAACTCATTTGAGCTGGATTGGATTATTAGGTTTACTTATTTTAGCTGGATTGGATTGAATAAGTTTACTTATTTGAGCTGTTTTCTTCTCATACTGGAAAGGGATCATGCCAATATGGTGATTCGTGTAAATATTATCACCCCAAGCAAAACTTCCAGAGTTTAAATCCTCAAGTCATACCGGGTATCTTTCTTTGATTTATCTCTTCGATCCTCTTTTATTCTTTTTTGGCAAGAAGTTATATGCTCCTACTACTTTTCATTAACCTTGTGGTCCAATACCACTTGATGCTTGTATGTTTAAGTAGGGGCAAATAACTTGTGAATACATATTTGAGTAGATAGAAATGGGGTATTTACTTGACTTGCTATGGAAATTAGCAGATAATATTCATTCACCAAGTATTGCCGAGAGTCAACTAGTCGGAGGAGGACCTTTTCCAGGCACGCAATATTTTTTCTGTTGGTTTGGGTCTCTAATCTTACTACATTTTGTCATTTTCTGCCATACAATTCACTACTCACTTATGCAATGGGGAAGCGTTGCATGCTAATTTCAAACTTGAATGAAGATTGTTAGATTTTGCTAATTTGGTGTATTTTTTTTGTTACTCGCTAACAAATCTTATGATAAACAAGTTAAAATTGCTATGTGGTATAACTGCATAAGTTGGATTGGTTAGATACTTAGATGTATAATCTTGAAAGGGTTACCATTCAATTGTCAAACAAACACAACCTGCTTTTTAATTGGTGTTGTAACAATAAAACAGGTTGGTTCTTGGGTTTGGCCATTTAGTGCAACACCTGTCTATCAGACTATCACACAGCATGAACATATGCTACAAACAAACACGACACCCCTTCTTTTCCCGTAATGTTTTACTGTTTTGTTGCTTGTGATGAGATAACTATGGCTTTGTATCCCCTGTGACGAGATACGAGAATAGCTATGGCTTTGGGTCTTTTCCTTTTGGTATCCTGTTTTTGCACTTACTGCCAATTCTCTTCGTTTGGTACCAGGTGGTACGATTAGGGATAGTATGGGAATTTCGCTGGGTAACCTACCTCCATCACTTAAGCCACCACCAGAGGGTGGATATCCTCCTCTTCCATTTATTGATTGGGTATAGGTCTGCTATTTCCTCCTCTCACCCTTATTTTCTGTCACTTGCATGAACAAACCATTCGTTTCGATGTCATCTGCTTCTGACTAACTTTTGTACGTTATTTTTGCAGTATGAGATACGGGTAGCTGTAGAGAAAGGAGCTCATATGTTCTTTGTTCCAACTTCCAAGTGAATATGGAGCTGGTACCATGATTTCTGAGTGGCTGAAGTGAGTTCTCTTTGTTCCTCCATTACATTTGAATAATATTATCAGTAGGGCTTGTCATGCTTGTGTCTTTACTTGAACCTTTTTGCACATTCGGGAGTCCATTTGCTTGGTATTAGAGCATTGACAGTGCAAGCAAGAGGAAACTGAAACCTGTAGCCGACTTCAACTAATAAGACTGAGTTGGATCTATGTTGCTCTCCTCTGTTTGACCCATCTTGCTACATCTGTATTTCAAGTACCATTGAATTAGAATCTATTCTCCTATTATCATCTGAAATGACAATACAACTATAATTACAAGATCTCGTTGAAGATTTGTGTAAATATCATGTGTAAAGAACATGTGTCTATGATGGCAAATAATTTGTTCATGTAAATATCATGTGTAAAGAACATGTGTCTATGATGGCAAATAATTTGTTCAGTGGAAAAGAGATTTCAGGTTGAAGTAACAAATATGGTATAATAAGAAACACCTAGATTTTGGGATATACCAGTAAAAATTGAGGCTGGTTTATGAATGTGAGATCTCTATGAGATATATGGGGGGAGGGTCTAGCTAGACTCGGCGTAATGGCCAACCAAGGTGGTAGACGAGTGTCACGAGTTGGCTGGGAATCTGGATTTAAGTGGCCACTCTTTTTCACATGGTTGCTGGTCGAACCCGCTTGCTTAGTAGCCTTGTGAACCAGATGCAAGTGTAAGAGAGGTTTTGATTTGATTGTGGTTTAGCGGTGGTAGAATACCCCTATGGATCACTATCTTATTATGGAATTTGCTGCGGTCTGCGAATGTGAACTTCCTATGATCACGCCTAGGGATGTTGCAAAACCATTCTTTCCCTCCTTTGCTCTTTTTCACCGATAGAAAAGGAAAAAAGAAAGGGAAGGAAAAAAGGCATTGGGTATTAGATACTCAATGGTGGACTTGTGTAGATATCAGAAGAGTGAAAACCCTTCAAAGGGGTACTTAGGAAGGGTAAATGACTAGCAAAGTACTACTCCAACACAAGCTATTAATGATTAAAGAATTGGTGTTGGCCACTAATTGATTGTTGTTCTGGGTCCCTTTGTTTCGGTTTCATATATTCGGGTTGTTCAGTTTCTTTTATATGAAAAAGTGGCTTAGTTTCGGGCTGGATTAAAATTGTGGTTTCCATTCGGTTCTCTCTCATATTAAAAAGTGCTGTTTCGTTCCCAGCTTCGGTTTGTTTGGTTTTTGGGATTGAAGTAGTGGGTTGCATTCGGTTTGTTTCGGGCTTGGGATTAAAGTAGGTGGGTTGCATTCGGTTTGTTTCGATTTCTTTAATATTAAAATAGTGGCTTAGTTCGGGTTGGTCGGGTTTCTTGGATTAAAATAGTGGTTTTCAGTCGGTTTGTTCGGGTTTTTTGATTAAAAAAGTGGTTTCCAGTCGGTTTGTTCGGGCTTTTGATTAAAATAGTAGTGGGTTGCAGTCGGGTTGTTTCGGTTTCCTTTATATTAAAATAGTGGCTTAGTTCGGGTTGGTCGGGTTTTCTTGCATTAAAATAGTTGTTTTCAGTCGGTTTGTTCGGGTTTTGGATTAAAATAGTGGGTTGCATTCGGTTAGTAGGTTTTTCGCACTAGTGATTAACTTATGCAGGATAATTTTTTGGGTTTGTCTTTATTTAAATTTTTTTTTACGTTTGTTAGTTGTACGGCAAGTTTTTATGTGATATAGGTTTGCCTTGACGAGAGGAATCGAAAAAATAAAAAATGATGACTTCTACACAAGTATTTTGGAAAATATCTAAAGAAAAGCTCAAAAATTCAATTTTTGAGCTTTTCTTTAGATATTTTCCAAAATACTTGTGTAAAAGTCATCATTTTTTACTTGTCCGGTTCTTTTCGTCGAGATGAACCCATATCACATAAAAGTTTAGCGTAAAACTAACAAACGCGAATTTTTTTTGAATAAGGGCAAAACTAAAAAGTTGTAGTGCATATATTAATCACTTACGCGAATGGCCATGGGGCCGAGTCAGTTTGGTTGGTTACTTTTAATTAGGCTGCGTTGTTGTGAACTTATTAAGTTGAAACTTATTTCGGTATTTTTTACTTTTTGTTTAGATTTTGTCGTGATTTTTGGGATTAATCGTTCGTCTCGACAAGACGAATCAGAAAAGTATAAAAATATAGATTGATGTTGAAAAAATTTAAATAAGACTATACTTTAAATAAATAAGAAACAACTAAGACAACTGTTTGATACCTTTTTTGTCTTTGGTAATTTTTTTTTTGTTTTTCAGTATAATTTTGTACTTTTTAAACTCTTTTCGTTGAGACGGATGATTAATCCAAAAAATATTATTCGAATCTAACAAAAATTCATAAAAGACAAATAAAATACAAAAAACGAAAAAAATAATTAAGTTTATAAGAAATTAAGAATGAGGCCTTAAGAGGTGTTTCGGTTTGTTTTTTACGGAGTATTTAAATAGTGGCCTAGTTTCGGGTTATTCGGTTTCTTGGATTAAAATAGGAGCTGCCATTCGGTTTGTTCCGGTTTCTTTTATATTAAAATAGTGGCTTAGTTTCGGGTTGGGGGGTTATATGGGATTAAAATAGTGATTTCCATTCGGTTTGGTCGGGTTGCTTTTAATTAAAAGGTGGCATAGTTTCGGTTTATTCGGTTTCTTAGATTAAAATAGTGGTTTCCATTCGGTTTGGTCCCGTTGCTTTTAATTAAAAGGTGGCTTAGTTTCGGTTTGTTCGGTTTTGTGGATTAAAATAGTGGGTTGCATTCGGTTTGTTTCGGTTTCTTTTTTATTAAAATAGTGCCTTAGTTTCGGTTATTCGGTTTCTTGGATTAAAATAGTTGCTACCATTCGGTTTCTTTTTTATTTAAAAATTGGCTTTTATTTTGGTTCGGTTTTTGGTAGTTCATATTTGTACATCAAGAAGGTGGGGTTCGGTTTTATCATACTTGAAGAGTAATCTGACATGTCTTTCAATTAAAAAAGAGTGATCAACAGTGTTGTTCAAGTCTATGGAGAGACATCAAACTCCCTTTGTTGTTAACATAATAACCCCCACTGATGTATAAGACCATTGTTTACCGTCGGCGTTGTGACTTTTGAGAGGGGAAAACGTGCTCTTCAATTTTAGGAACAGAAAAAACTGAGTTTTGAAAATTTATCATCTTGTGTGTATTTACATACCATTGTTTTTGTTTTTGTCAATATTGTATACTTGAATGGAGGGTTAGCGGAGAGTTCATGTCACTATCTATATCTAGATTTTAATAGTGCACTAATATCATCCACTTTTGAGTTTTTAGTCCAAGAAGTGCATCTTTCCAATTCTTTAGGCATACGAGGCATGTAGGTATACGATTCACAATTGGCATGAATTATTTTTTGGGGATGTTTCTTGCTAGTATTTTTTTTCTGAAAAATAAAAAATTACGTTTGTGTTGTGCCCCTATACGTGCTCATACCGTGCTTCGTGCCGTGCCGATGCTTCACTGTGCCGTGTTGTGCCTGACCGTGCCCGTTCCGTGGGCTCCATAACAGTGGCCCAGCCTGGCCCACCTTAGTGTTCCTGTTGTGCTGTGTCGACGTTAAACGTGTTGGGCTTGTGTTGGCTTGGGCCATTTGTGTTAAATTGGACGGATTACTAGTATTATTGCTCCCATTTTATTTAGAGATAATTCTGGGCCGGTCAGCCCCCTCAATCTTTATTCTTTACATTGATTTTTTTACATATTTTAGTTTTACTCATAAAATTTATGATACTGGGTCACCAAAATTATTCCAAATTATTGTTCCAAAAAAAAAATTCTAAATTTCCTTCATATGGATATTTGTGAGATTTATTTGTTAGAGTGCGATATTTTCACACTATCTTTCATACAAAGACATCGTTTTTTTTTTGTTAATTATAAGATAAAGATTAGTACATACAAAGTCACAAATACGTAATTTTACCGGGAAAAAAAATTAGTTTAAGGATTGTAAACGCAGATTCCTGTGACTTGTGTGTAATTATTAGTTTAAGAGAGAGGAAGTACAAGATTAGGGTTTGAGACTTCTAGTTTAAGGATTGTAAACTTCTGTGACTTCTACCGCAAATATGTAAATTATTAGTTTAAGAGAGGGAAGTACGGGACTAGGGTTTGAGAGCCAAGTATAACGTACCTCCCTAGAGTTTATCCTTGTACTTTATATAGACTTATGTGACTTGCTTTCCAAGTTGAGGCGTGCCATGCACGCTCAGTAACTGCCTTCGACCGACTGTCACCAATGACATATTAGATAAGGTTACAGTTGTTCACGTGCGTGAGCTGTCATCACATGGGCTCGTGCCTAGCTCACTCGATAACCGTTTCGGCTGACGTCAACCGACTGTCACCAATGACATATTAGATAAGGTTACAGTTGTTCACGTGCGTGAGCTGTCATCACATGGGCTCGTGCCTAGCTCACTCGATAACCGTTTCGGCTGACGTCACACCATAACATGTCGAGCAAGACGGGAGCTGGCATCAATTGGTTGCCGAGCCCCAGTGAGTTAATGTGACACTTTGTAGAAGATTGCGATGTGTCCTAAATGGGCATGGTATTATCTGAGTCGAGGTATCCGAGCCTCAGGACTCGTTACCTCGACTCAGGACTCGAGTAACCGACCATTAGGAACTTCAACTGGGAGGTCCTGTCGACTGTCGCTCTGGCCGAACGACCTCCCGTGTCTGAACCTTGATATTTCGGCCCACTACATGACTTAGGTGTCCGGGCCAGCTTACGTGCGCCAACTTGCGGGGAGTCCAATTAAAACTAGAGCAAAACTTTGTATGGGTAGGGCCCCAAAGGAGTTGATAGCACTTGAAAGGTTTCGAACCCGAGACTTTAGGAGGGAACAAACTAGCACATGAAAGGTTTCAAACTTGAGACTTTAGGAGAGAACAAATCCCTAAGTCTCAAGTCTTAACCGCTAGGCCAACCCCTTGGGGTTGATAACCGAATCGAAGTCATTATTCAAATATAGCATAACTGAACTCCACTCAGGCCCAGCCAGGGGGTAAGGCCTACAAGTCAGCGGGCTTGGGCAACCTTCGGCATGGGGCAACCAAAAGATAAAAGAAAATACGTAAATAAAAAAAATTATAAATCTAACAAAGAAAAAAATTAGGAGTATATGTATGTATAGTTTTCATTCAAAAAAAATTAGAAAGTTTCTTGGAATACAAATAACATGGTCATATATATGGGGATGATTTATTCCAAAACTTGACATTTGAAACCAATATTGTCGAGAGAAGTAACAAAATCGATTTCTAGCAAGCTAGCTTTGGACACCCTGCGTTACAAAAAAAAAAAAAAAAAAATCAATTTCCAGGCTTGATTTTATAAGGTCTAATTAAAAATATGGTGGTTTCCAAATGGTATGGGTTGTTTATCGAATTTTGTTGTCTATAGCAATTACACTTGCTTCGGCGGAGAGGAATTTTTCGAAATTGAAGTAGATAAAAACTTACCTTAGGATTACCATGTCACAAGAGAGATTATGTTAATTGGTAATGAGCTCAATTGAAAATGCGTACGTAAATAAGTTTAAAAAAGATGATTTAATTGAAGAATTTGCTTCAAAAAATGCAAGAAGAAAGTATTTTCTTTGAATCAGATCGTGCTAATTATATAGCAGTATAACCGGGGTTGCATTTTGATTTTGATTTTAATTTTTTGATGTAATTCAAGCTAAAAACACTATTTAATTTTTAATGACTTAATAGTAAGTGGCAATCAAACTTGAGCTCGGGCTTGGGCAACCCAAATGTCGGGGCCGGCACTGACTTGGACTTCTTTGTCAGGAAATGACCGACCAAAAACCGAGCTGGAAAACGGAAGTCACTTTTTCAATATAGAAGAAACTGAACGACCCGAAAGGTGGATTCTTTTAAACTTGACTTATTTCTTCGTTTTGTGTGTTTTATTCGTCTTTTTGAATTTTTGTTAGATTTGCATGATATTTTTTGAATTAATCATTTGTCTCGACGAGAGCAATCTAAAAAGTACAAAATTATGACCAAAAACAAAAAAAAAATCACTAAAGACGAAAAAAATATCAAACAGTTGTTTTATTTGTCTAAAGTGCCATCTTATTTGATTTTTTTCAACACCTAACCATATTTTTATACTTTTTGATTCGTCTCGTCAAGATGAACGATTAACAACCCCCAAAATTACGACGAATAGCTAAATAAAAAGTTACAAAAAGTAAAAAAATACCAAAATAAATTTCAGAATTATAAGTCTACAAGAACGCAGCCAAAATGAAGGCCTCATTCTATTCCCAAAATCGATAATCCGAAACTGGGATCGGTTTTCAACCCATCAAAACAGAGGACCAACAAGAAAGCCACTTGATTTTAATGAGTGTGGTGCTGAGCTTTCTCCGATCGAACCCTGGATGGTAAGGTGGCTAGGTTGGTGTATCTTAAGCGTGGGTGAGACTTGCACGAGAAGCACCCGCGTTAGTGCCCAAACCCCGGATCGTGGGAGTCTGAGACAGGCACTCTGACGGTCTAGTAAGTAAGAGGGAAGAGGAGCTTTGGAACTGAGTTTAACGTTTCAGAGGGCAGAGTTCAATACCTTCTTCCTGAGGGGGATTACTCCTTTTATAGGCAAAGGTAGCGTGGAGATCAACCCACGCGTATACATCACGCACTCGGTGATGGATAGGCTTCCCCATCTTGTTGGATTTGTTACAACTCCCACGATTCGCTTCTATAATAGGGGGAACAGGGAGCAGGGGTGTCCACTCCTGCCTGACTCTTCCTGACTTCCTTTTCAAGTCAGGGAGCAGGGGTGGCTCGGCGGTTGTCGCTTCTGCCGATCGAATTAGTTCGGCTATACTCGAGCTTTTGTAGAATTGCTTACTGGTTCGGCGGGACGCCGCCGAACTGAAAGTCATGACCCGTATCCAGTTCCACCATTCTTCCACGGGTGAATGAACCTGGTTCGGCACGTCAGGTCTGGCAGAAGTCCGTCGAACGTTGCACCGCCGACCCATCCGACCCACGAGTCGATGGGTCCGGCTCATAGGCGTGACGTGGCCACCGCCTTGGTCCCTTCACCGAGCCGTGCCCGCCACAATAGCCCCTCAACTTCTTTTAGCCTTGGGCAAAATATGGGAGGAGTTGACCAGTTGTTCCTCTAGTATTCTCCTGGGGGAGCACCCCGTGATAAGCACGCCGAGCAATATTCACCGAGCCATCAAGAGGAAACGAGGAGGCGTTTTGAATCTGGAGTAATGATGTATTTGCTGCAGAGGGGGATGATGGGACTGTTGGGGCTCAGAAATCGGACGGTTGGGTTTGAACCTGAGGCGACGTAGGGTGACACGCGGCACAAAAGGGAACGCTGTGAGTACGGAACGATGCAGGCTTTCCACATGGCGCAGCGAGAGTGGACGGGATCACGTCGCTTTGGTTCCAGTGCGTGACCCCTAGGGTTCCTCCCCCTCCCACTTCGTCCATTATATAAGAGGAGAGGGGACGAGACAGAATCACTTTCTGCTCTCCTTTTGCTCTCGCTCTCGCTCTTTAACTGCTCTTGCCTCCATCGCCTTCTAGAGTCCGTGTAGAGACTCGCAAATTGGTTTTAATTTCGAAAATCGTTTATTCCGTTAAGTAATTGTATTGCTGGTAAAATCGCTCGTATGTTGTGGGAGTGTACGGAGATACGTATCCAGGTGTGTATCGGACTTTCGGAAAATAGTATAATGTTAGTTTTGAGGTTATATTGATGTTTGGTAGTGTTGGTACCAAGTCGGGTTTGTTTCGGGGTCCGTGGAATAAAATTCCTTTTTCGGTCCTGCATGAACCGGTACAGCTTTTCCCCGTACCGGTACATGGTGTCCAGAAGTTATGTCTTCTGACAGTTTGAAGGTTCATGAACCGGTACAGCTTTTACCCGTACCGGTACATGGTCTGTTTTCTGCACTTTTTCAGCACGCTTTTTGGACCTCTATAAAAACCCCTTTATGTCATTTCTCACACCCTTGGGCCACGAAATTAGATCTCAAAACTCTCTCTCAACTCCCCCTCAACTTCTATCTTCGATCTCAACACCTTAGAGCGTGATTCCGGACGAAGTCCAAGAATTAAAGTTGCTATACGGAGAACGGGCTTTCCGAATATCCAAGAAAAATCATGATCGGACCGCGTGGGAGCTCGGTTGACTTGGTCAAAGGTTCGGGTTTTGCTCAAAACCCATGAGGTAGGGATTTCTTACTCTTGTTATGCGTTTGTGTGATGTTTATGTACCTAGATCGTGCCTTGTTTCGTCGTTTGAGATTGTTTCTTCCATTCCCGAATTTCTGCAGAACAGGTCCCTGTTTATGGGGCATTTTCGTCATCCTAAACTTAGAAATAAATTTTGGGTTCCTTCATATGAAGTAGAGTAGACTTAGAACCCGTTCTAATGCCGCTTGAATCACCCAAAACCGTTGAGAATTGAATAAATGGTGGATTTTAGAAATCAGGTCTCGGATCTGTCTCGTTTTCTAGGCTTCAGCCAACTTCGGACGACCATAACTTTTTTGTTTGGCGTCCGTTTTATGCAAATTTTGTGTCAATTCGAAGGTCTTGAAGTTAGCTTTCGTTTGCCGCCGGAATCACCTTATAACTCTTAGTACACTGAAAGTTTTGGCCATTCGAGTAGAGGTGTGTCAGTCTACCAATGTCTGTCGGCTATTCTAAGTTGTTTTCGTTCCATGCTATGACTCCCTACATGATTAGAATATGTTTAAGTCACTCTTGAGTATATATGCTTGTGACCTATTGGCTCGTTGTTCGATCGTGTCTTTTAGCACTCGTTTAAGTACGATATTAGGGTCGTTGGTTGGAGAACATACCACGGGGTTGATAGGAGTACCAAGGATAACAAGGGGTAAAGCGGTGATGTATCGTGGAGTCATGTGGGTCCGGTACGTGGCATAGGGCGTCGTGACAGACCTAGAGGGATAACGTGAACTTAAGCTATGTGTCTATGTACTATGGAGTATGTTTTATTAGCTTGAAATCATTTGAATGTTAATAATTGATAGCATGTGAGAATTGGGAGACGTTGTCTTTTGAATATGGATTGGTATTACACGTGTGCATGTGAGTTGTAAATTTTGAATTGAGGGTCCTGCAACGCAAGGTGTGGTAATGCGGAGACTCTAGAGGGCCCGCAACGCAAGGGGTGGAAGTGCGGAAACCCAGGTGCAGAGAATTCAATGTGAAGCGAGGGGAGGTAGCACAGTTGAATGTCTCTCCTGATGAAAGAAGTTATGATTGATTATGGAAGTTCATGTTGTTGTTTGGGTTGTGATGTGCCTGAGATTGTAACTGTTGAAAAGGGAATAAACGATTGATTTCTTCAAAGTTTTGAAAAGGAATGAATTTGGTTTTGGAAAAGGATTTTTATGAAAATCCTCCGGCTATTATTGAGCGAATCAACGGTTTCCGGTATTTGGGCACAAATCAACGGACTCCGGCTATTCAAGCTCGAATCAACGGAGCTTGACCCGTGAAGGTCGAGAGTTTTCTCGAAATTGTTTTGGTAATAAAAAAAAAAGGGGAATGTTTTTCCCTCATAAAAAGGGGCTCAATATCGAATGGTAAGACATGAGGAAGTTGGTTGCGAAGTTCATTGAGGAGTCTTTATATGGCTTGAGAAATTGTCGTATGTTATTTAGATTGATGTGGGTTTATTGTTGTTTCTAGTTTGATGTACAAGTGGTTAGGGACTTCTTTAAGACGTGAAAGTTCCGTTGTCATAGTTTGTCGGTCATTGTGGTCCCCTTTGTATCCCTTATCCGTTTATTGAAACTCACTCATTCTAGTTGCATACCTCAGCACATTTTCATATAACATGAGTATAGAATTTTCTACTGGGCTAGTGTAGCTCAGCAAAATCCTTCTTTTCAGGTTCAAAAGCTGGGCAGTTGCTTCCATTGCATCGGGTGCTCAAAGTGAATGACCTTTTTTGGAAGCCAACTTCGTTTGTTAGTTAATCATCATTGTGACGAATTTTCTTGACCAAACCGTTTGTAATTCAATAACTTGTTCGTATTTGTACTTAAGTTTAATTTTAGGGCCGGAGTGCCAAATTGTATTTGTTTTAATCTTGGGGACTTGTTTGTAATTAATCAGGCAGAAGACTCTTTTGGGTATTATCTATTGTATGCGAGAGACTTTTATTTAAAATAGATTATTGTTTATGTTAAAAATCGAGGGCGTGACAGTCCGTCGTTGTTCCGCTACTCATCGTCGACCAACACTAGGACTTCCAGGTAACTCTGATTCCCTTTCTGGTTTGTTTTTTGCTTCTCTCAAAGCACACCACGCCTTATGGCCTTTTTTTTGCACAAAAAACCTTGTTCTTGTATAGTACCACTTGAGTTCCCATGGCCGCCTTTGGCCGTGGTTCACCGCCTAGACCCCCAACGATGGCGGTCCTCCTTCGTAGCCAGGCGGTGGACCTTCAATCTTAGGAAACCCTTCTCGACGAGGCCTTTCGCTTTCCGCCGAGGAGGATCTTGCTGGATCTTCCCCGACAGGGGCCAGGTGCACATGGGCAACCGTGCTGAAGTAGGAATTCTCACTTCGCTTTTTTCTTGTTTAGGTTTTCAGCATGGTGGACTCAAGCATCAACTCACCGAGCATAGATCCCGATGCCTACCCATCCCTTCTGGAAACCATTCAGAGCCTCGGCAAGAGCTATCGGAGCTTCGACGAACGCTTCAGCAACCTCCCTTACCCCATCGGGCTGCCTGTCATCCCTGGTATCCACGTCCCCCTTCAAGTGGTTAACAGTGCCTCTAGGGATGTCCTCTACGGCCGGGGTGATTCTCCCGATGAAGCCGCCAAGCTGGACTCTGAACAAGAATAGGGTCGCGCCGAATGGGCGGCAGCTGGGGCTCAAGCCAGCACTTTTACATCGGCCAACGGGGCGTCGAATGCGTCCGATGCAAGAAGGGCAAGTGCCCTGCCGAGGGATGTCGACCTCATTCCCCCGTTGCCAACCGGCCTTGGACCCATGCCGTACAACAATCTCTACGGAGACAGAACAGGGGGCTTCACCAACAAATTCCGGGAGAAGTACGCGATCTCGGACGACGTCCTAGTGGAGAGGGTGACCGCCGACAGAATCCCCTTCGGCGAAGACTTCATTGTCCTTCCCCTCTTCGTCATCATTGAGGGAGGGGTTAGATTCCCAATGAGCCCCTTCCTCCGTTATTTCCTGGAGTCGTACAACCTTGCACCGATCCAGGTTGGGTTGAACACTTGGCATATCATGTGCTCGGCAATGAGGCTTACCGAGATAAACCATCTTTGCCTCACCTTGGGGGACTTGATGCTGATGTACGTGGTATCAAGGAACCCCAAGCACGACAAGTACTTCCTCACCACTCAGTAGTACTTCGACCACTTGGTGGACCAGCTCTATGACACCGAGAAGTGGGGAAACGTGTTGGTGAAGGTGTCTGGGAACTTCGAGTGGGGCCCAATCAACCCCCTCCTCGACTTTCCTTTCCCAACCAGGACAGGCGCGAAGGTAGCGAGGCCCTATAGGATCCCCCGAGTGCGAGGGTTCCCTGGCCATGGGGACAAACCTGGTACTCATGCTTTCTTTTTCCCAAACATTACACCGTACTGACACCTATTTCATATGCATTAAGCTGACTTTTCCTTCATATGCACCGTACTGACTTTTCCTTTATATGCAAACTGTTCCGCACCGAACAAGGGACATCTCATCACTGGTAGGTGGCCGAACCTGATTGCTCTCCTTCAGTGCGCCAATCGTGACACCCCCAGGCTACTTGGTTACGAACCAACTTACGCAGGCTTCGCTCACCAAAAGGATAAAAGCAAGATGGTGAGAAAAACCCTGGATTTAACCACCGTCGCCGAGCAGGCGTTCCATCTCCAGTACACGGCTCAAGACCTTTCTACCTCCCACTTGTCTGCCAGACCGGAGCAGCCGGAGCCAGTTTCGAACAAGCAGCTGGGGCAGTAAGATCAAGCCCCTGCTCCCGTTGGCACCCAGCCGCCCAACTCCGGCCGCCGAAGATCTCACCGCTCGGCAGGTGAAGAGGGGGATCAGAGGTCCAAGAAGAGGGCCAAGGTTGCTGAGGACGATGTGGAGGTCCTCGGAGCTGGCCACGCCGAGGATGATTCCGCTAACCCAAATGAATCCTCGGCGCTCTTTGTGCCGGACTTCAAGTGCTCTGACGGGCACGTGATAACTGTTGCCGACAATCTGGCGAAGAGCCCTCTCCTGGCCATGACCCTTCCTTGGGGTTGGCCCTTCCTAAGGATATGGAGAGCCTGCCTGCCGGGAAGGCCAACAATATGGCCGAGCTATGCCTTTTCCTCGCCAAGGTATACTTCCACTTTGTTTAGAAATTCCCTCCAAAAAATTCTCCTTTCTATATGCTAACCCTCTTTCTTGTTGCAGGCCGGGCAGTGTGCCAGTTGGGCCTTCGACGACATGGATGCTCTCTTTGAGACCAGGTTGTCTCTCAGGGGGGATCTGCAGGTGAAGAGGAACGAGGCAATGGTGGCCGCCGACTAGATCAAAGCGCTGGAGGCGAAGGTTGCTGAAGCCGCGGCCGGGCTGGAAGAGAGAGACTGGCTGCTGATCGAGGTTAAGGACGTCAAGGCCGAGCGTGATTGACTGAAGGAGGAGAAGCAACATATGGAGGAAGATCTACCGAGGAAGCTGGAGGAGGCCAGTGACGCTCGTTACAACGAGGCTGGCGAATATTACAAGCAGCAAGTGGAAGGCCTGGTTAAAAAGGCTTTCAAGGATAGAGAGCTGAAGGGAATTAAGGACACCCACAATTCCTCCTTCCTCCGTGGATACCAAGTCGGCCTTGACTACACCAAGGTCCCTGAGGCTGATCACCGAAGGGAGCCTCTAGTGGTGCCACCTGTGGAACTGCTGGAGCACCTACTTCCAGCCAAGCAGCCTAATCCTACTGCCAACACGCAACCAGATCCCACCTCTAACATCGCCGAAGCTACTTCCAGCCCAGCAGCTTAGGATTTCTTTTGTATTTTCCTCTTTTGTACTTGGGGCCGGCAAAGAACAGTTTGCTAGTGCCGAGCCCCAATTTTTGTAAGGATTTTAAGTTAAATGAAATAATTTTCATCTTCAATACTTGTTCCATAGTATTGCACTTCATGCACATGGTCCATGTATCGCACTTCATGCACATGGTTCAGCCGTTTCAGCCCCAGCTTGTCGTACCCAGCCCCTGATTCGGCAGCAACTTACAGTGGGGTAAGGAGCTGCCGGAGCAAAGCACAGGCAAAGTGTCACGACCCAAAGTCTAATGACCGGCCAGTGAGTCTACGTCACCCTAGGCCTATCCTAATAAGTCAGTTTAGGGAATTCATAAAATCCTCTCATCAAAAAGGATTACCTTAAGAAATTCAGTAAGCTGCGAAAGTACAATTTCAATAATTCCAACTTTTCCAGAGTTCTACGTGCGAAAATAAATATAACTGCTTAACAATACCTGCAAATAACCATAGCATAACCTGATCGGAACAAGTCGGTTATCAAAATTTGAAAGTCTTCAAGACAAGGCCTCACAGCTCTATACTCACATCAGAACAGTACTACTATATATACATAAGAACTGATCGCCAAAAAGACTTCGGCTTGAGAGCAAAGCCAAGTCCATCTAATGCTGCTAACCTGAAAAGTATGGTTTTTGAAAAACTCCATAAGCTAAAGCTCGTATGAAACATGACATGTCCAGTAAACATGTTAAATCATGGATACAACTAACATCTTATAAAAAGTGTTGTCATACTTCTCAGTATCGAACATGTAAAATGTACTTCTTTCAAAGGTAATCAAATCTCAAGTCCATAATAAAATGAATTCAAGTCTTTCAATAGGCTTATGCTAAAAGCAATAATTCTCAGTCATCAGTTCATTCATAGAATGAAATCCAACTTTTCAGGATAAAGCATAAAACCATCATGATATTAAAATTATCACATTTCATAATACTCGTCGATTTCGCACATCTTTCACGAACAAGTTTCAACCAGAATCTAGAGGAGCGACCTCTATATCATAAAAGGGAATAACGTCAAACCATCAGGATACCTGGTTAATATCCCCCAACCTTATAACTCCAAATCCACTTTGTCTGTTTAAAGTCCTCAAGCACGGACACTTGTTCAGATGTATCAACATGAAAAATATACATTTCATCAAGTCATTTAGCAAGTTAATAAATATCCATGATTCCATTTAGAAAACATTTCAACAATGAAATATTTAAAACAACACATGTAAACAAGATATGCATGTTTCACCTTGCTCCTGAAGACGCAGCTAATCTCTACTCGAGTCTTCGCGTATTTCACACTAACGATCACACAGACCTAATGAGAATATTATAAACGTCCAAGTATGAGTACAATTAATGTACTAAGTCCGAATAATCCAATTCTAGTCATCTAAGTCGTGGCTTAGAGCCAATCTGTTACTAGGGGTAAAATGGTCATTTTACGTTCCAGAATCAATCTATCCAAGCGCTATGAACTAAGATCTCTCATCTTATCAAATCTGGTCCAAAAATCATAATTCATTCAGAACTCAAGTATAAAACTCAGTTTTAAAACATTTATGACTAAAAAGGTCATTTTAGCACACATCAAATCCCAAGGGCAAAATAGTCATTTTAAATCTCTAAGTACGAAGTGTAAAATTTAAGTATCCTAATTATTCAAAAATTACAATCCTGTAATTTTTACAAAAATCAATAAAATTATATACAAAGTCTATTTTTGGCGTAGAAACGCAACACAATGGATCGAAGGTTCAATAGCCTCTATTGGTAAAATGGTAAACACAATTCCACCTTAAGATCACATGAAATTTTCTGGGTAAAAACTTAGTTTTGTCAAAAACTCTCGAAAACCTATGCATGCAAGGTATTTTAAGAAATAAAAACAATACTTTTCTCATTTACTAAAATCTGTCACCCTTTCTTTGAAAAATCATAACTTATTCATATAAGGTCCAAAAATACTCAAACCAGCGCCCAAACTTGCGTAACATCCATGTGTATCTACTATAAAAATTGAAAGATTATTTATCAACCAAATATTTTGCAGATTTCAAAAGACCAAGCTGTTCTACAGAAAAACAGGGCAGCCAAACATGTTTTAGTAGAAAAACCATAACTAATTCATTTCAACTCCAAAAATATTGAAACCAGCGCTCAAAGTTTTGTAACGTAAATTATTATTCTCAGTAAAAATCTCAGATTCAAAAGTAAAAAGGATTTTCCTCGGCAAACAAAAGAAACAGATTGATCACAGTTTATGTCCCTGTCAGACAACTCTACTTTAAAAATTCACCAAATATTGTATATTTATCCAAATGATTTGATTCCAAAGCCAAAATGTTTCCAACTTAAAGTTTTAATTCCTGAAAAAAAACCATAGCCATGCAAGTAGTGAAAGTTTCCACTTTCAAATTCGGACACACAGGTGACAGCCAGTATTCAAAAATTCATAACTAATTCTGTGTTGATCGGTTTTGCATGTTCTTGGTGTCAAAATATTCGTATTTAAACGTAATTTAAAAGTTATGAAGACTTCAAAAATTGAATCATAGCAGAAGGGTTCTCAAAATACGAATTTCCAAAAGGACAGTAATCTGTCTCCAAAAATTGGTGTTGTTTTGCCTAATCTTTTTGAGGTAATCAACTTCTAACACCTTAAAACCCTCACTACACATGGAGAAGGTGATATTAGATGTCCAGAATCAGGAGTTTAGATATCCCTAATCCAAATTATTCACATAAAAATGGCTAGAGAAAATAGTTACCTAATTGATCTTGAAAGAGAAATTTGGTATCTAAGAACATGGAGGTTCCTAGCTTCTTCTTCTTCTTCTTCTTCTTCTTCTTCTTCTTCTTCTTCTTCTTCTTCTTCTTCTTCTTCTTCTTCTTCTTCTTCTTCTTCTTCTTCTTCTTCTTCTTCTCTCTCTCTCTCTCTCTCTCTCTCTCTCTCTCTCTCTCTCTCTCTCTCTCTCTCTCTCTCTCTCTCTCTCTCTCTCTCCGTCCCACCTCCTCCCTTTCTTTTCCTTTTGCTTCCTTTTTTTTTCTTGCAAAATACAATAGTAATAATATATTATATGAATAATTATATGCTAGTGTACACTTGGCACCTAACTAAACTAATGGGGTTGCCAAGTGTTGACTTGGTCTTGACACCTAGCCATGCACGCATGGCTAGTTCCGGAGCGCGACTCGCGTGCGGCTCGAAAAACCGTACGGGTTCCGGACTCAGAAAAATATGAAATTCGCACAGTACCCTAAATAAATTATTCTAAGAATAACCCCATTCGCGGAATTTCAAGGAAAAATCCAGAACACATAGATTTGAAATGCCTGGCCGATTGACTTGTAAAATGTGTCCGTGACCAATAATTAAAGGTAGTGACGAATTATCATGTACTAATACTATTTTTAATGTGAGGGCTCTCACACAAAGCTAGGCATGTCCCCTTCAGGATATGGCATACCCCTTCTTGCCGAGCAAGAACCGAAAAAGCATGCCTCGGTGCCCTTCAAGACTTAACGAGAACTTAATAAACAACAATCTCACCGAGGGTAACATGCCAATTGTACACAACAATAAATTGCCAATCATGATTTGTATTAAAACGAAAAAATTATTGTGGGCGGTACACAAGTAGCCGAGACAAAGTAAAGGTTAAGCATAAAACTTCCTATGCAACTGCGCATTCCAGTGATTTGGTATCGCCGTGCCGTCCATCTCCAAGAGCTCGTATGACCCATAGTCGACCTTCTTAACAACTCGGAATGGGCCCTCCCATTTGAGCATAAATTTCTTCAACTCTTTCTTCTGGACCACCTGCCGAAGGACAAGATCGTCCACGTTGAACGGCCAGGTATGTATGGTCTTGTTATAGCTCCGAGCCAACTGCTGTTGATAGGCCGCATACTTAACATGGGCGTCATCTCGAAGCTCGTCAATATGATTTGCCTCGGCGGCTAGCATGGCATCATTCGCCGAAACGTTGAAATTAACAGTTCGAGCCGTGGGGCGAGTAACTGCCACTGGGAGTACGGCTTCAACGTCGAAAGCCATAGAATAAGGGTCCGGCCAGTGCCGTGCCATGGAGTGGTGCGATAGCCCCACAACACATTGGGCATCTCGGCCGCCCACTTGCCGCGCTTATTGGTGAGTCGGCGATTTAATTCGGTGGAGATGGCCTTATTGGCAGCTTCAGCTTGTCCGTTCCCCTGAGGATATGAGACGGAGGCCGTCTTCATTTGAATACTACAGTTCTTATACAGGGCCTTGATAGCATCGACTACAAACTGGGTACCATTGTCAGACACAATGGCATACGGTACGCCGAACCTGGTGAAGATTTGCTTCCAGAGGAAGTGCTCCACGTCGGCGACCGTGTTTGTGATGAGCGCCTTGGCCTCCACCCACTTGGTATAGTAATATGTGGCAGTAATGATGTGCGTGAAACCGCCAGTGGCTTTGGGTAGCTTCCCGATGATGTCGACCCCCCATTAGGCAAAGGGCCAAGGGCTGGAAACTGGTTGTAAGGGGAGGGTCGGCTAGTGGATTAATGGAGAGTGCTTTTGGCACGACTCGCACTGCTTGGCAAACTTAGAAGCAGAATGTACCATATTCTTTCACCAATATCCCTGAGAAAGGGCATGGTTGGCCAAGGAACGACCGCCGGTGTGGCAACCAGCGCTCCCCCCGTGGAGTTCTTAAAGGATGCCTGGCACTTCCTGTTCGTGGACCACACGAAGGTCGGGGCCAGTGTAAGACCGGCGGTATAGGACACCGGTGGGATCGAGGAAGTAGGAGGTGGATTGGCAGTGAATCTTATGAGCCTTTTTTCGATCGAAGGGGAGGGTGGCATGCTTCAAGTAGGTAACAAGAGGGTTCATCCAGCTTGGAGCCAGATGAATGTCCATAATCTCCCGTAGTTCAGGCTCGAAGCTCGGCGACGGGACCTCGCCAAGAACTATTGTTCGACTACCGCCATGCTCAGCACAAACGGCTCCGAGACCAGCCAGAGTGTCGGCATGAGAGTTGAGATCACGACCAACGTGATCAAAGAACACATTCTTAAACGAGCCGGTCAAAGCAATGACCTGGCTCATGTACTTGTTTATGCGCGCATCCTTGGCTTCATAATCATCGTTGAGTTGATTTATAACGAGCTGAGAGTCGGTGTAAACCTGAACTTCCTCGGCGTCCATATGCCGGGCCAACTTAAGCCCGACGATGAGGGCTTCATACTCTGCCTCATTATTGGTGGCGGGGAAACCAATGCTGAGTGCATGCTCATGCATTGTTTCGTTCGATGAGACTAAATCTATCCTGGCGCCGGCCCCTTGATTGTTAGATGCACCATCCACGTGAAGACGCCAGGCGTGCCCGGTGAAAATCTTTGCTCGGTGAGGAGGAATGGGATGCTTAGTGATGAACTCAGCATGCGTTGGGTGGCTCGACCGGGGGTCGGGAGCTGGCACGGCTGAGTCATCAACTGAAACTGGTTCATCTCCCTCTTCGTTCAGGACTACACCAGGAGAGAACTCGGCGACAAAGTCTGCCAACACTTGCCCTTTGATCGCCGTTCGGGGCTAATATCGAATGTTGAAATTAGCCAACTCCAAGGACCATTTGCACAGTCGGTTTGACAAGTCCGCCTTCCGGAGGACGGTCTTCAGTGGATACTCAATAATAACCATAATGGTGAAGCTCTGGAAATACGACAAGAGCTTCCTCTTCGCCGTGACCAACGCGAGTGCCAATTTCTCTATAGGTAGGTAGCGCATCTTGGCGGGCAGTAGCGTTTTGCAGATGTAATAGATTGGCTGTTGGTTGGTGCCAATGGTATTCTCGATGACCTCTTGCCGAACCAAAACCGCACTCGTGGCATGTTCGGATACGGCAAGATAAAGGTAGAGCTCATCCTCTTCCTTCGGCACGACAAGTAAGGGGGCTCGGGACAGGCACACCTTCAACTCGGCAAGAGTGCGATCGCACTCTGCTGTCCACTGAAAGCTTCTCCGGCTATTTCCCTTTATCGATTGAAAAAATGGCCGGCAGACATCCGAGGACTTCCTGATGAAACGATTAAGGGCAGCAGCCATGCCAACGAGACGCTGGACCTCTTTCACCGTGGCTGGGGCCCTGAGTTCCTGGATGGCTTTGATCTGACTTAGGTCGGCTTCAATTCCTCGACGGGTGACCAAGTGTCCAAGGAACTTGCCAGATCCAACGCCGAATGCACACTTCTCGGCATTAAACTTCAAGCCGAACCTTTTCAACATGTTGAATATCTCGCCGATGTGGAAAAGATGATCGGCTGCTTCCATGCTCTTTGTAACCATGTCGTCTATATAAGCTTCCATTATCCGGCCGAGCAATCCCTTGAACAGCAAGGCTATCATACGTTGAAACGTAGCCTCGGCGTTCTTCAAGCCAAAAGGCATTACCAAGTAGCAATATGTGCCGTTGGGGGTCATGAAGGTTGTCTTCTCCTGGTCTTTCTCGTCCATGGCAATCTGATGATACCCTCGGTATGCTTCCATGAAGCTCAATCGTGCGTACCTGGCGGTGGCATCCATTAACAGGTTGATCCATAGGCAGGGGAAACAATCCTTGGGGCATGTATCGTTTAGGTCGGTAAAGTCGATGCACACCCGCCATTTACCATTTTTCTTGCGGACTACCACCGGATTGGACAGCCAAGTTGGGTATTAAACTTCACGAATTGCTCCAGCGTCAATGAGGCGTTCAACCTCCTCATTCACAGCATCCGCATGCGTCCTGGATCAACGTTCAATGAGTGCTTAATCACATCAGGGTTCACGCCTAGCATCTTGTATGGAGTCCAGGCAAAGACCTCCATGTTATCTTTGAGGAACTGGACTAGTTGATCGCACTCGGCTTCATCAAGCTCCGAGACCAAAAAAAAGCGGGTCCCATCCTCATCAATCGGTATCCGAACCAAATCTTCCACGGCTCTATCACAAGCCGGTTTGCCGACCTCATCTGGTCCCTGTAATGCTTCCTTCACTGTTTCTCCGGGCATGCTCACCTCCGGCAACTCAGGGACCTCAATCCACTGAACCTCCTTTGCACTAGGGGCAATATGGACAATTGAGCCATTAATCCTTATCAAGCGGTATTCAAAACAAATATAGAATACATGGGATTGACATTGTCCATTGTTGGATCCCATGCACAAACAAACATGGGATATGAGGGACTATACTCCCAAATAGTCCCCTACTAATAATCCCCTCACTAATGATCCCTTTGCCACAATCCCATCTAATTCAATCCCTCTTATTAAACAGGGCCAATATGTTATACACTTCTCTTCTGAAAATTCTAATATAATTATACAAATTCTGATTATAATTCAACAATTCATACAGTATTTCATAATCTATATCCACCCACTTGCACACACAATCATGATCATGTGTGAGGCCCATAGACCAGGGTTGTAGATACTGTCCCGTACCGGCTGGTACATTCCGTTTTAGCACAAATTAATCCGATAACCTTGACCTCCATTTCCGTCTCGTCCAACTTTCCTGCTGTTCTCGGATGATTCAGGCGTACCGGGAAAATATCAGTCGAGATGTATTACCGAAAATTTCGGCCGGTACCGTTCAGAACCAGATCAGATCGCGATCAAATGCATCCCGGTCAGAATTAGATCGCGATCAAAGAGAGGAGGAGAGAGAGAGAGAGAGAGAGAGAGAGAGAGAGAGAGACACATCCCGGTCAGTAACAGATCGCGATCAGAGAGAGAGAGAGCTATACCTGTGCTGTTTTGCCATGGCTGGTTGGAGAGAGAGAGAGGGGCTCGATGGCAGGTCACGCAGGAGTAGAACGAAAGCTGCCGGTGGAGGGATAAAAATTTGGAAACCCTAAATGAGACAAGGCCCAATTACCATTTTATCCTTATTTTTAAAGGGTTATTACATGTGTGATGTGTATGTAGGTAGTACGTATTTGTTCAAAAGAAAAAAAGGAAAAAGACTGGCCTGGGCCTTATTTGGGAGAGGAGTTGACTGGAGAATGATTTTTATTTATTTATATTTCGTGAACTTAAAATTATGTGAGTTTTTATCTTTTTCTTTTTTTAATTAGAAGAGGTTTATACAATGAGAGTGTAATTTTTTGTTGTCTAGTAAAAGTTTATTTTATGATGAATTGCAAGGCATGGGAAAAAAATCGATTTATAACTATATGTAATAGCAATAGCGCTAAATCCGAAATGGTACCCGGTATTTGTCTGGTACTGGTACGTACCGTTCCAATAAGAAAACCGATTCCCTAACCGATACGGTATTCAGAACCTTGCCATAGACACATTCGTGATGCAGTGTTTGTATGGGATTCACACATGATTGTGTATGTAGGTAACGCGTATATGTATTATTTGTAGAAATGTTGCTAATTAGAATCACCCGAAAACAATGGCTCAAAGCAAAAGTTACTTTTTGATTAAAAAATAAAAAATAATTGAACAAAATGAAAGTACTTCAAATTTAGCAAAGAGAGATGTTACATACGCTACACCAAATCACTATACCATTCATTATATTTTTTTTATGGAGCCCACTCAGGATTCCACAAAAATACAAAAAAAAAATGCCCATAAATTTTAAAATAACTAGTGTTTGCCCGTGCCTACGGCACTACCCACCCCGGCCCGTGCTTACGGCACTACTCACCCCAATTGGAATTGAAATACCCTTTCAATCTTGATAGTGGCTCAAAACATTATTTCAATTTTTAAGTAGCCACAAATTGCTGGAAATTAACCTCTCTTTTTTTGAACGGCGAAGATTTTTTTTATTGATTTGAAGTAAGTGAATACGCAAACAGTGTAGTGAAGAAATTACCTCTCCAGATTTTGGAGAAAGTGTATGCAAAATGGAAGAGAACATTTTAACAAACACATGGTGGGCAACAAAAAATACCTCTCTCGATTTGATTTCTCCCGAGGGGTTTGACTGTCGAGGAGGAGTGCATGGTGGACGGTCCCAGTGCTCGATAGTCAAAAGGGGAAGGGGGGGGGGGGGGGAACCCCTTCTCCGAAGACAGTCAACCCATAGGGGAGGAAAGGTCTCGTTGAAAGGAAGCAAGGAGAATTGCTTTCCCCCTTCTTTGTTTACACATAGAGAGAGACAAAGAGCTGTGAAATTTGAATTCAGATTCTTTTTTCCTCTTAGACAACAGATGGCATTTATGTAATATGATGGGCAAATGTGAATACTTTCATAAAATGTGAAAAAATGCATCTCAACCATTGGATCAAACAAATATGAGCCATTGCAACAACTTGTCCCCACACCCTTCTGTTTTATAATAGAGATATTTTATGGGGCCCACTCCGATATAGTGTAGTGGGCCCCACAAAAAAATATAATGAATGGTGTAGTAGACCTAGACTTATTGTTTAGCAAAACCAAACTCCACCTTCTAATGACCCACCAAAACCCGAGCCGGAAACTAGAAATCACGTTTTATCGAGTGCAATTTTTTAAGAAGGGTGAACATTACCTTCATTTTTATTGGTTGAAATGGTGTAGGTCTCATCCATGCAATACACTTTTTTGTAAACATGACATCACTTTGTAGTGGAATCCACATCATTTCAACCAATAAGAAGGAATGTAATGTTCACCCTCTTAAGTGGAGGGTGAACAAAACTCAACTCCGTTTTCTCTCTCTAATATAAAAGAAACAGAACAACCCGAAATTGAATCCACTATTTAATCCAAAATAACCCAACAACCCGAAACCGGGCTTGGTTTTCAACCTTTCAAATCAGCGGACCGAAACCAAAACCCCTTCTTTTAATATAAGAGAAAAAAACCGAGGTACCCGAACCCAACTTCCGGTCTTGAACTCATTTAAAAGGTGCACCAAACAATTTAGGGGTGCTTGATTTTGTTGTTGTTGAAAAATTATTGATTGTTTTCACTAACCAATAAGTTGTTAAAAAATATTTTAAGTTATTTTCATTAACCAATAAGTTGTAGGTGGATATGTGTATGAAAAATTGTTGAAAGATGTCAAGTTATTTCCACTAATCACTAAGTTTTTATCAAATATCAAGTTATTTCCACCAACCAATAAATTGTTGATTTTTGTTAACAGCTTGGTAAAATGCCATAAGTTATTGCCGAAAATTGTTAGTGAAAACACAACCTTATTACTCCATCCGTCCCTTTTTTAGAGTCCAGTATTCCATTTTGGGCTGTCCCTTAATAAGTGTCCATATTGTAAAGTTAGTGGGTAAAAATTGGTGAATTTTCCATTTTGCCCCTAAAAGTAGATTCCATTTTGAAAAGTTAGTGAGTAAAAATGTAATGATAATGTTTCCATAGAGGGTAAGGAGAGAAAGTAGAGGTAAAAGTTGATGTGAAAGGTGTAATGATGATGTTTTTTTAATAAGTTGAAATTACGAAACAGAACACTTAAAAAGGTACGGAGAGAATAGTTTGGTTTTTGATTCATTAAACATAAGAAAAGAGCACCAGCAGTAATTTAGAAGAATTAGGTTTCAGTCTCGAACTCACTATAACGACGACCAAGGGATTGAGACTTTTTAATAGTCCCTCCTCCGTCTCATATACAGATTGCTCATTTTATTTTCTAGTTACTAGATATATCAACAAGTTGTTATATATGAAAAAGGTTAGGATTTTTGTGATCGTGACACGCTATTTTTAAATTTTTATTTGGCGAATCTATCTTCTTTTTTTTTTTTTTTACGGATGGAGCATAGATAAAAAAAACATAGATAATTTTAGGGAAGGCATGAGTAGTGAACGTCAACATTGTTTATAGGATGCAGGCTGGATTTGGATTGAAAAGTTAAGGAACTTTTTTATTTTTGTCTGTATTTGGATTCTTTTTGCATTTATTTGTTTTGCGTCAAACTTTTGTGACTTATTGCTTCGTCTCGTCGAGAGGAATCGGAAAAAGTAAAAATTTTTGATCGAAACTCATAATTGTTTTAAAAAAGACCAAAAAAAAAGTTTGACGCAAAATTAACAAATGCAATTTTTTTTGACTAAAGACAAAAAATAAATTACTATTTGACTTTTAAAGCCAAATCCACCCGCAGCATAAAACAACCGAACAACCCGCGATGCCAACAAAACTGAACCCTCAAAACCGAACCCAACAATCGGTCTTGAACACATTAAAAAGGTGCACCGAACAATTTACCCCTGTTTGGCCGCTTCAGTTCTAAATTTTCACTTATTCATTCAGACAAATAAACTACTCCAGATAATGCAGAACAAAAAAATTGCATCCAGATGAGTTTTTGAGTTCCCTATATAAGTTGGAAGACCGAATCCATTTTTTCCTAGGGTGTTTCAGAGTTATAATTACGTTACTTTTCCTAGTTATGAAATATGAATTGTAGACTACAGATTTTCGACTTTTCAAAATCTGTAAAGAAAAAGAAAAGAATGATAATATGCAGAATGTTTGGATTCCTCTTTTTTGCATTTTCATTTTTAGCTTTTCTCCTTTTGGCTGTTTGGAAGGAGTCACCCATAATGATTTATGGCAAAACTCATTCTTGGTTTCTTGCTTTATAGGAGTACTAGTGCTAGCCCGTGCCTACGGCATTACGCATCCCGGTTGAAAGGGGATGACAGTTGTGTAATTTAGGTGAAAACCATGGGCACTTAACCGGAAGTGGGAGGATGCACTACAGCCTTTAGATCAAATGAATCTAAGCCGTTCCAACAACTTGTCCCCACACCCTTCTGTTTTATAATAGAAATAGATGGGAAGACAAAAAAGAGGGGGATAGGAGCTTTTCCCATTCTCATTTTCTACTTCACATTTTCAATTTTTTAGCTTTTTGACTTTTTGAATTATGGTCAAAATATATTTTGAATTTGGTAGAGTGTTTGAATGATATGTGCAGAATGTATTTTGCAACATGATTAGTGTTTGGGAGATATGTGCAAAATGCATTTTGTAGGTCTTTTTGTTAACCGTAATGAAAAAAGTAGAAAATAAGAAGTCAAAAAGCTCCTCTTACCCTCTTTTTCACTTCTCTTCTTTAAACAACAATTTGAAGAAATCATTTTGGGAAATGAGTTTTGGGTGGCCCTTGCCAAACACCCAAAACCTGAAAATGCAATAATGAAAATGCAAAAAGGAGGTTGCCAAACAGGCACAATTATCTGGAGTAGTTTATTTGTCTGAATGAATAAGTGAAAATTCAGAACTGAAGCGGCCAAACAGGGGTAAATTGTTCGGTGCACCTTTTTAATGTGTTCAAGACCGATTGTTGGGTTCGGTTTTGAGAGTTCAGTTTTGTTGGCATCGCGGGTTGTTCGGTTGTTTTATGCTGCGGGTGGATTTGGCTTTAAAAATCAAATAGTAATTTACTTTTTGCCTTTATTTAAAAAAAATTGCATTTGTTAATTTTGCGTCAAACTTTTTTTTTTAAAACAATTATGAGTTTCGATCAAAATTTTTTACTTTTCCGATTCATCTCGACGAGACGAAGCAATAAGTTACAAAAGTTTGACGCAAAACAAACAAATGCAAAAAGAATTCAAATAAAAAATTATAATAATAAGTTACTTAACTTTTCAATCCAAATCCAGTCTGCATCCTATAAACAATGTTGACGTTCACTATTCATGCCTTCCCTAAAATTATCTATGTTTTTTTATCTATGCTCCATTTGTAAAAAAAAAAGAGATAGATCTGCCAAATAAAAATTTAAAAATAACGTGTCACGATCACAAAAATCCTAACATTTTTTCATATACAACAACTCGTTGATATAACTAGTAACTTGAAAATAAAATGAGCAATCTGTATATGAGACGGAGGAGGGTCTATTAAAAAGTCTCAATCCCTTGGTCGTCGTTATAGTGAGTTCGAGACAGAAACCCAATTCTTCTAAATTATTGTTGGTGCTCTTTTCTTATGTTTAATGAATTGAAAACCAAACTATTTCCTCTGTCCCTTTTTAAGTGTCTTGCTTCGTAATTCTAACTTATTAAAAAGACATTATCATTACATTTTTACTCACTAACTTTTCAAAATGGAATCTACTTTTAGGGGCAAAATGGAAAATTCACCAACTTTTACCCACTAACTTTACAATATGGACACTTATTAAGGGACAACCCAAAATGGAATACTGGACTCTAAAAAATGGACGGATGGAGTAATAAGGTTGTGTTTTCACCAACAATTTTCGGTAATAACTTATGGCATTTTACCAAGTTGTTAACACTAATCAACAATTTATTGGTTGGTGGAAATAACTTGATATTTGATAAAAACTTATTGATTAGTGGAAATAACTTCACATCTTTCAACAATTTTTCATACACATATCCACCTACAACTTATTAGTTAATGAAAATAACTTAAAATATTTTTTAACAACCTATTGGTTAGTGAAAACAACCAATAATTTTTCAACAACAAAATCAAACACCCCTAAATTATTTGGTGTACCTTTTAAATGAGTTCAAGACCAGAAGTTGGGTTCGGGTACCTCGGTTTTTTTCTCTTATATTAAAAGAAGGGGTTTTGGTTTCGGTCCCCTGATTTGAAGGGTTGAAAACCAAGCCCAGTTTCAGGTTGTTGGGTTATTTTGGATTAAAATAGTGGATTCCATTTTGGGTTGTTCTGTTTCTTTTATATTAGAGAGAGAAAACGGAGTTGAGTTTTGTTCACCCTCACCCTCCATTTAAGAGGGTGAACATTACCTTCCTTTCTATTAGTTGAAATGATGTGGATTCTACTACAAAGTGATGTCATGCTTACCAAAAAGTGTATTGCATGGATGAGACTTACACCATTTCAACCAATAAAAAGGAGGGTAATGTTCACCCTTCTTAAAAAATTGCACTCGATAAAACGTGATTTCTGGTTTCCGGCTCGGGTTTTGGTGGGTCATTAGAAGGTGGAGTTTGGTTTTGCTAAACAATAAGTCTAGGTCCGCTACACCATTCATTATATTTTTTGTGGGGCCCACTACATTATATCGGAGTGGGCACCATAAAATATTATTTTGAAATTTATGGGCATTTTGTTTTTTGTATTTTTTGGGATCCTGAGAAGGCCCCATAAAAAAAATATAGTGAATGGTATAGTGGTTTAGTGTAGCGTATGTAACATCTCTCTTTGCTAAATTTGAAGTACTTTCATTTTGTTCAATTATTTTTTATTTTTTAATCAAAAAGTAACTTTTGCCTTGAGCCATTGTTTTCGGGTGATTCTTATTAGCAACATTTCTACAAATAATACATATACGCTTTACATACATACACAATCATGTGTGAATCCCATACAAACACTGCATCACGAATGTGTCTGTGGGCCTCACACATGATCATGATTGTGTGTGTAAGTGGGTGGATATAGATTATGAAATACTGTATGAATTGTTGAATTATAATCAGAATTTCTATAATTATATTAGAATTTTCAGAAGAGAAGTGTATAACGTATTGGCCTTGTTTAATAGGAGGGATTGAATTAGATGGGATTGTGGCAAAAGAATCATTAGTGAGGGGACTATTTGGGAGTACAGTCCCTCATATCCCATGTTTGTTTGTGCATGAGATCCAACAATGGACAATGTCAATCTCATGTATCCTACGTTTGTTTTGAATACCGCTTGACAAGGATTAATGGCTCAATTGTCCATATTGCCCTAGTGCAATTTATAGATGAGTGATTCTATAGGAATCCAAAAAATTATCTCTAACCCCAACTACTCTTTACAACAACCTCAATTAATTTGATCCGGAAAAAAAAAACTTGATTTTCAATTGATTATGTTGCTTATTGAAATTCATTCTCTCTGTTTAGAGTTCTGTCCTTTTTAGGCACAACATGGCACAGTGAATCATCGGCACGGCACAAAGCACGGTATGAGCACGTATAGGGGCACAACACAAACGTAATTTTTTATTTTTCAGAAAAAAAATACTAGTAAGAAACATCCCCAAAAAATAATTCATGCCAATTGTGAATCGTATACCTACATGCCTCGTATGCCTAAAGAATTGGAAAGATGCACTTCTTGGACTAAAAACTCAAAAGTGGATGATATTAGTGCACTATTAAAATCTAGATATAGATAGTGACATGAACTCTCCGCTAACCCTCCATTCAAGTATACAATATTGACAAAAACAAAAACAATGGTATGTAAATACACACAAGATGATAAATTTTCAAAACTCAGTTTTTTCAGTTCCTAAAATTGAAGAGCACGTTTTCCCCTCTCAAAAGTCACAACGCCGACGGTAAACAATGGTCTTATACATCAGTGGGGGTTATTACGTTAACAACAAAGGGAGTTTGATGTCTCTCCATAGACTTGAACAACACTGTTGATCACTCTTTTTTAATTGAAAGACATGTCAGATTACTCTTCAAGTATGATAAAACCGAACCCCACCTTCTTGATGTACAAATATGAACTACCAAAAACCTAACCAAAATGAAAGCCAATTTTTAAATAAAAAAGAAACCGAATAGTAGCCACTATTTTAATCCAAGAAACCGAATAACCGAAACTAAGGCACTATTTTAATAAAAAAGAAACCGAAACAAACCGAATGCAACCCACTATTTTAATCCACAAAACCGAACAAACCGAAACTAAGCCAACTTTTAATTAAAAGCAACCCGACCAAACCGAATGGAAACCACTATTTTAATCTAAGAAACCGAATAAACCGAAACTATGCCACCTTTTAATTAAAAGCAACCCGACCAAACCGAATGGAAACCACTATTTTAATCCCATACAACCCCCCAACCCGAAACTAAGCCACTATTTTAATATAAAAGAAACCGGAACAAACCGAATGGCAGCTCCTATTTTAATCCAAGAAACCGAATAACCCGAAACTAGGCCACTATTTAAATACTCCGTAAAAAACAAACCGAAACACCTCTTAAGGCCTCATTCTTAATTTCTTATAAACTTAATTTTTTTTTCGTTTTTTGTATTTTATTCGTCTTTTATGAATTTTTGTTAGATTCAAATAATATTTTTTGGATTAATCATCCGTCTCGACGAAAAGAGTTTAAAAAGTACAAAATTATACTGAAAAACGAAAAAAAAATTACTAAAGACGAAAAAGGTACATCAAACAGTTGTCTTAGTTGTTTCTTATTTATTTAAAGTATAGTCTTATTTAAATTTTTTCAACATCAATCTATATTTTTATACTTTTCTGATTCATCTTGTCGAGACAAACGATTAACCCCAAAAATCACGACAAAATCTAAACAAAAAGTAAAAAATACCGAAATAAGTTTCAACTTAATAAGTTTACAAAAACGCGGCCTAATTAAAAGCAACCAACCAAACCGACTCGGCCCCATTCGCGTAAGTGATTAATATATGCACTACAACTTTTTAGTTTTGTCCTTATTCAAAAAAAATCGCGTTTGTTAGTTTTACGCTAAACTTTTATGTGATATGGGTTCGTCTCGACGAAAAGAACCGGACAAGTAAAAAATGATGACTTTTACACAAGTATTTTGAAAAATATCCAAGAAAAAGTTCAAAAATACGTAGAATTTTTGAGCTTTTCTTTAGATATTTTCCAAAATACTTGTGTAAAAGTCATCATTTTTTAGTTGAGGCAAACCTATAGCACATAAAAGCTTGCCGTACAACTAACAAACGTAAAAAAAAAATTAAATAAAGACAAACCCAAAAAATTATGCTGCATAAGTTAATCACTAGTGCAAAAAACCTACTAACCGAATGCAACCCACTATTTTAATCCAAAACCCGAACAAACCGACTGAAAACAACTATTTTAATCCAAGAAAACCCGACCAACCCGAACGAAGCCACTATTTTAATATATAGAAAATTAGAGACCGATCCTTCTTTCTAGGTTCGGTTTGATCCCAACCCTGAATTTTATTTCCGAACCTATACAGGATCGGTAATGGTACGTGCTGACATTTCTACCCCAAAGCCAAATGGAAACCCCCTCCTAAAATGTCTGTCATCTCTTGCCACCCACCCCCTGAGCGAAACCCCCACTGCAAATGCCCAACGCCAGATCGACATCGCCGTCGACCTCTCCGGCGAGTCCGCCTTCGCCGTCCACCACTGCCTCCGCACCACCGACGTTGTCATGCTCAGACATCTCTTGCCACCCACCCCCTGAGCGAAACCCCCACTGCCAATGCCCAACGCCAGATCGACATCGCCGTCGACCTCTCCGGCGAGTCCGCCTTCGCCGTCCACCACTGCCTCCGCACCACCGACGTTGTCATGCTCCTTCAAGTCCGCACTACCTCCGTCCTCTACGGCGCCGACTGGGGCGCCGCCGACCTCTCCATCTCCAACGACCAAGAATCCCAACAGAAACTCAAGGATGAGTTCGACAGCTCTCCATCATAGATTGATTCGATTTTAGTGTGGTTGATTTTTTCCATTCTCCTTCAATCATTTCTCGTACATGTAATTGAACAGATCTGAATTTGATTCTAAAGTAAGATCATGTTGAAGATCTGAATTCAAATATGAATTTGATTCTTGTTGGAATGCAGCTTTGAGTTCATGACTTCGAAGCTCCTCTACGGAGGATTGACTGCAGCCATTGCCCGTTGAAGCTCCTCTTCGTACAGTAGATATGTATATAGATGTGTATATGTGGAGGAAGTAATTTGTGTGGTTATATGGAGTGGGTTTTGTGATCAAAATCTGTCGTAATCATTACTTAATTTTGAAAATTTGTAATTATTTTTTTATGTGAACTGTGTATTTTAGTGTATTTGGGCTATGTGAATTGTGTGGTGGGTTATGTGAATTGTGTGTGTTGAGTCTATGTGAACTGTATGTTTGGGTCTATGTGAATTATGAGTAGGGGCTATGTGAACTGTGTATTTTTAGTGTGTGGTAAGGCTATGTGAACTGTGTATTTTCGATTATGTGAATTGTTATGAGAACTGTGTATTTTCTATGAGAATTGTGTATTTTCTGCGAGAACTGTCTATGAGAACTGTGTATTTTATATGAGAACATTGTATTTTTCTATGAGAACTGTGTATTTTCTATGGGAATATTGTATTTTTCTATGAGAACTGTGTATTTTCTATGGGAATATTGTATTTTTCTATTAGAATGGTGTATTTTTCTATGTATTTTTTATGAGAACTATATTGTCCATGAACTGCATTACGAGCTGTTTATTTTAGTGTGTAGTTAAGCTATGTGAACTGTTTATTTTAGTGTGTGCGGATTGATGATGGATTACGACCAATTGAAGGCGATTGTGATCAATTGACGCAACGGTGGTGATCTATGTCGCTCAAAGAGAGGCTGTCGGTTGAACACAAAACAATTTTCATTTGCACTTCACAATTTGTTGATAGATATTGAACATTCAGATCTGTAAGTTGTAAATCAGATAGGAGAAACAATTTGGTGTCGAACTAGAGAAGGCGAAATTTCATAAGTAAGACAAAAAAAAAACTCAAATTTGAATATTTATAACTATATTTGATTTTGATTACTTTTTTTTGTTTTTGTTCAAATTTTTTTCGTGTGTGTATTTTTTATGAGAACTGTGTATTTTTCTATGAGAACTATGTATTTTTCATGAGTGCGGTCTATGAGAATTGTGTATTTTCTATGAGAACTGTGTACTTTAATGTGCAGTGAAACTATGTGAACTGTGTATTTCCTATAAGAATTGTGCCCAATTCTCATAGACACAGTTCTCACACAATTCTCATAAAGAGAGTTCTCATAACTACAGTTTTCATAGACAGTTCTCATAGCCAACCTCATCGACAGTTTTCAGAGAGACAATTCTCATAGAAACAGTTCTTATAAAGATAGTTCTCATAAAGACAGTTCTCATAGGAACAATTCTCATAGAGTCTATAAGAACTATGTATTTTCTATGAAAACTGTATGTTTTGTATGAGAATTATATATTTTCTGTGAGAATTATCTATGAGAACTGTGTATTTTATATTAGAACATTATATTTTTCTATGAGAATTGTCTATGAGAACAGTGTATTTTTCTATGAGAACAATCTATAAAAATTGTGTATTTTTCTAAGACAACTGTGTATTTTTTATGAGAATTGTGTATTGTCCATGACAACTATCTATGAGAACTGTGTATTTTCTATGACAACTACGTATTTTTTATGAAAACTGTTTATTTTAGTGTGTAGTGAGACTATTTGAACTATATATTTTTTAGTTCACAACCATTTCACATAATTCTCATAGAACTGACTATGAGAATTGACAATTCTCATAACCAGTTCACATAGCCAAGGGTATTTTTGTCTGAAACAGTTCTTATAGAGACAGTTCTCATAGAAATAGTTCTCATAGACAGTTCTCATAGAAACAATTCTCATAGAAACAGTTTTCATAGAGTTCTCATAGCAAAGGGCATTTTTTTAATTTTACATAATTTCATATTCAATATGGATCTTGTTTAGTAGATATCGTCGAGTAAGTTCCAAAAATATAATTTTTTTAAAAAATGAATATCTACAACAAAAGTTATGGCTTTTTGAAATTTAAACAATGTTTTAATGGTGCACCAATGCTCATGGAGCATTGGATAATTTTTCTATACTAGATGCTCTCCAGTTCTGTGCGCTGATGCGCGTGAAGGGGCATGGTTGGAATAAAAAGTACAAATAATTGTGCAGGACTAAATCAAGTCCAAACCTAATTTTTAGGACCGGCCTAAAAATTCCCCTTTAATATATAGATGCTACATACACTACCACCATCCACTACATTTTTTGTGAGGCTCACCCCGGATCCCAAAAAAATACAGAAAAATGTCCATAAATTTTAGAATAATATATTATGTGGCCCTGTATAAAATCAGCTCCAACGGATATCGATAAGTATTATTTCTTGATTTGTAGAGGCGAAACTGCTCAACTGTACAGTTTCGCCCCTACGAATCAAGAAATAATACTTACTGATATTTGTTGGAGCTGATTTTTTACAAGACCTCATAAAATATTATTTTAAAATTTATGAACATTTTTCTGTATTTTTTTGGGACCCGGAGTAGGCCCTATAAAACATGTAGTGGATGGTGTAGTGGTTGGATGTAGTGTACCTAAACTTATTGTTTAATATAAAGGAAACCAAAACAACCCGACTGCAACCCACTACTATTTTAATCAAAAGCCCGAACAAACCGACTGGAAACCACTTTTTTAATCAAAAAACCCGAACAAACCGACTGAAAACCACTATTTTAATATTAAAGAAATCGAAACAAACCGAATGCAACCCACCTACTTTAATCCCAAGCCCGAAACAAACCGAATGCAACCCACTACTTCAATCCCAAAAA
Organism: Rhododendron griersonianum; assembly: GCA_018127125.1. Lineage (NCBI taxonomy): Eukaryota > Viridiplantae > Streptophyta > Magnoliopsida > Ericales > Ericaceae > Rhododendron > Rhododendron griersonianum. The sequence continues at coordinate 32,324,346 of CM030792.1, read as the reverse complement.
CCAAACAAACCGAAGCTGGGAACGAAACAACACTTTTTAATATGAGAGAGAACCGAATGGAAACCACAATTTTAATCCAGCCCGAAACTAAGCCACTTTTTCATATAAAAGAAACCGAACAACCCGAATATATGAAACCGAAACAAAGGGACCCAGAACAACAACCAATTAGTGGCCAACACCAATTCTTTAATCATTAATAGCTTGTGTTGGAGTAGTACTTTGCTAGTCATTTACCCTTCCTAAGTACCCCTTTGAAGGGTTTTCACTCTTCTGATATCTACACAAGTCCACCATTGAGTATCTAATACCCAATGCCTTTTTTCCTTCCCTTTCTTTTTTCCTTTTCTATCGGTGAAAAAGAGCAAAGGAGGGAAAGAATGGTTTTGCAACATCCCTAGGCGTGATCATAGGAAGTTCACATTCGCAGACCGCAGCAAATTCCATAATAAGATAGTGATCCATAGGGGTATTCTACCACCGCTAAACCACAATCAAATCAAAACCTCTCTTACACTTGCATCTGGTTCACAAGGCTACTAAGCAAGCGGGTTCGACCAGCAACCATGTGAAAAAGAGTGGCCACTTAAATCCAGATTCCCAGCCAACTCGTGACACTCGTCTACCACCTTGGTTGGTCATTACGCCGAGTCTAGACCCTCCCCCCATATATCTCATAGAGATCTCACATTCATAAACCGGCCCCAGTTTTTACTGGTATATCCCAAAATCTAGGTGTTTCTTATTATACCATATTTGTTACTTCAACCCGAAATCTCTTTTCCACTGAACAAATTATTTGCCATCATAGACACATGTTCTTTACACATGATATTTACATGAACAAATTATTTGCCATCATAGACACATGATATTTACACAAATCTTCAACGAGATCTTGTAATTATAGTTGTATTGTCATTTCAGATGATAATAGGAGAATAGAATCTAATTCAGTGGTACTTGAAATACAGATGTAGCAAGATGGGTCAAACAGAGGTGAGCAACATAGATCCAACTCAGTCTTATTAGTTGAAGTCGGCTACAGGTTTCAGTTTCCTCTTGCTTGCACTGTCAACGCTCTAATACCAAGCAAATGGACTCCCGAATGTGCAAAAAGGTTCAAGTAAAGACACAAGCATGACAAGCCCTACTGATAATATTATTCAAATGTAATGGAGGAACAAAGAGAACTCACTTCAGCCACTCAGAAATCATGGTACCAGCTCCATATTCACTTGGAAGTTGGAACAAAGAACATATGAGCTCCTTTCTCTACAGCTACCCGTATCTCATACTGCAAAAATAACGTACAAAAGTTAATCAGAAGCAGATGACATCGAAACGAATGGTTTGTTCATGCAAGTGACAGAAAATAAGGGTGAGAGGAGGAAATAGCAGACCTATACCCAATCAATAAATGGAAGAGGAGGATATCCACCCTCTGGTGGTGGCTTAAGTGATGGAGGTAGGTTACCCAGCGAAATTCCCATACTATCCCTAACCGTACCACCTGGTACCAAACGAAGAGAATTGGCAGTAAGTGCAAAAACATGATACCAAAAGGAAAACAACCAAAGCCATAGCTATCCCCGTATCTTGTCACAGGCGATACAAAGCCATAGTTATCTCATCACAGGCAACAAAACAGTAAAACATTACGGGAAAAGAAGGGGTGTCGTGTTTGTTTATAGCATATGTTCATGCTGTGTGATAGTCTGATAGACAGGTATTGCACTAAATGGCCAAACCCAAGAACCAACCTGTTTTATTGTTACAACACCAATTAAAAAGCAGGTTGTGTTTGTTTGACAATAGAATGGTAACCCTTTCAAGATTATACATCTAAGTATCTAACAAATCCAACTTATGCAGTTATACCACATAGCAATTTTAACTTGTTTATCATCAGATTTGTTAGCAAGTAACAAAAAAAATACACCAAATTAGCAAAATCTAACAATCTTCATTCAAGTTTGAAATTAGCATGCAACGCTTCGCCATTGCATTAGTGAGTAGTGAATTGTATGGCAGAGAATGACAAAATGTAGTAAGATTAGAGACCCAAACCAACAGAAAAAATATTGCGTGCCTGGAAAAGGTCCTCCTCCGACTAGTTGACTCTCGGCAATACTTTTTTTTTGATCAGCACTCTCGGCAATACTTGGTGAATGAATATTATCTGCTAATTTCCATAGCAAGTCAAGTAAATACCCCATTTCTATCTACTCAAATACGTATTCACAAGTTATTTGCCCCTACTTAAACATACAAGCATCAAGTGGTATTGGACCACAAGGTTAATGAAAAGTAGTAGGAGCATATAACTTCTTGCCAAAAAAGAATAAAAGAGATTCGAAGAGATAATCAACAAAAGATACCCGGTATGACTTGAGGATTTAAACTCTGGAAGTTTTGCTTGGGGTGATAATATTTACACGAATCACCATATTGGCATGATCCCTTTCCAGTATGAGAAGAAAACAGCTCAAATAAGTAAACTTATTCAATCCAATCCAGCTAAAATAAGTAAACCTAATAATCCAATCCAGCTCAAATGAGTTTAAGGTGAATTTTAGTCGACTTTCTACAAATACATTCATATTTCGCACCTTACAGGAATCACTATATCCTGATTCACTTTTGGGCAAATGGCTTAATTAAATGGGTATTTTTGTTAACTTTGCCTAGTAAAGACCAAAAAAGAGTGTACATGAAGAAAAGTGAAGTTCACCAGCATTAACTTTTACAACATCAAACCTTTTCAAAATCATAAAAAATTGACTAGACCATGACTCAACATGCACCAAAAGTATGGCACCTCTAATATAAGGACGGAGTAAATTAAGATAAAAGTGCAAGATCTCTCTATTTGTTGTAAATTTGCACGCACAACTATTATAGAAAATAGTACTCCCTCCGTCCCTGTTTGTCCTTTTTGATGTTCATGTCAGTTTTCAATCGCTTAAATCTTTCAATATGAATCTCCAAAAATATGCTATATGGATCTTGTTTGATAGTTCTCGATTAGGTCTATAAGACAATGTTTTCAAAATTATGAAAAACTTTACAGATGGGACATATAAGCGTTTAAAGAACGGCACGAATAAAAAAAATGGACAAACAAAATGGGATGGAGGGAGTAATTCAGTAACTGGTTAAATCTACGAGGACAACCATTCCCGATGAACAAATTTACACTTCTTCTTCCCCCTCTTCTTTTTCCTTTTACAGAATTGCCAAAGGAGAATGCATATTGTTCCTAACTGTCATCCACCTATTTCCAACCAACATAGTATTTGGAGTAGGCTGATAAGGAAGAGTACATTTTGAAAGTCATTAAAAATAATCTTGAGGATGCATCAATCTAGAGAAAGACTGATGAAGAAGATGAACATGAACAAGAAAACAAGGGAAAACATCATGTGGTTTAGTATTTGGAGAGGCCGATGAGGCTATTTTGAGGAAGCACCATAGTAGCACGAAGCGGGGGCAGGTGCGGAGAAGCTCCGAAGGTTGGTAGCGCCTTAGTAGCCTATATAGATAATAAAAAATATATGTATATAAAATATTTTAAAATACTTAACCATTAAAGGAAAAGCGATAATTTACTGAAAAAATTATCCGATCTTAAAGTGTAATTATTTGAAGTTATATATTCTCAATTTGTAAAACTTCTTGACTGATATGATTCTCATATTCTTATTTTCACAATGGTACAACTCCCTTAAAAGTAAGAGAATAACTGCCTTAACAGCCCGATAAGCTCCCATTTTAGTTAGGAGCGAGCTTCCATATTGAGGGGAGTGGGCTCCCATCTTGGGAGCGCCAATTCAAACTCTCGTCTAGGGAGTGCACCCATTTTAGAAGGATCCTGCTACTAAGGGAAACACTATTGAAGAACTAAACCTGTTTCAAAAACTTGCAAGAGACAAGAAAACTACAACACTCCACTCCTGCATTGATAATGGATATGTGCAGCCACCCCAATTGATTAAGAACCAAGGCTTGGTTTGGTTTGGTGAGCACATCTTTAAAAGGTAGTCAGCCAAGTTTCGTCTGGTTTAGTAGCTACGAGCAATCTTAGAATCTGACATCCAAACTGGTTGGTCTAGAGAAGTAAATGACCTTAACAAACTAGTGATAAGATGAGCTTGAGCTATTTCCTAGTTTCCTAGTACAAAATTCAGACCCATCAACAAGAGGTTCACATAATTACCAAGGAAAAACAGAAGGCACCCAATATCCTTTGTAAAGCAATGAAAAAACCCATCAAAGGGATTTTACCCCCTTATTTCTTATGGATAGACATCCAATATAAGGTTTTCTCAATAACCATAAGGTTGCCAACTTGCCAAATACAATTTGCATAATGGCTATGTTTGATATACGAACCTGGACACTTACTTTGCTCGTCCAAATTCTATCCAACATGTTCATCAATGCCTCAAAAAATTGATAATCACCATAGCCTAAGAAGCACGGATATGGATACTGGACACGGATACGATACGATACAAATACACTGATACGTGATTTTCCCAAAAAGAAGGATATGATACGTTGAATATAAAAGTAAATAAAAAATATTTATATATATGATTTTAATTCCTAAAATTCTATTAATGATTAAAGTTTTCCATTACACAAGGTTCATCATTTCACATGCCGAGAGATATATATTTACATAAAGTTATACTCCCTCCGTCCCACTTTGTTGTGCATGTTTCCTTTTTCAGACTTCTCAAAAAATTGTTTATATCTCTTAATTTATAATACTTTATATATTCAATAGAGATCTTGTTTGATAGATCTCAATTAATTATTATAAACAAAATTTTTGAAATCATAAAAAATATTATAGATTGTGAGATATAGACAATTTTGTGTGAGGTATCAAAAATGAAACAAGCACAACAAAGTGGGACGAAAGGAGTATATAAGTGTATCTATATATTTATACACATATATATACACAGAGAGAGAGATGAGAGGAGAGAGAGAGGGGGGGGAGGGGGAGAGAGACAAGAAACTTACAAGGTCATCGAGAGAGATGAGAGACAAAAGAGGATATCGTCGATGTGTTTCTGCCTTTCTAGTGTCGATTGGTGGGGAAAAAAGAAAAATAGTCCTAATTCAAATTTTAACCCATACATTTTATTTAATAACACATTTACCCTCACACGTATCCAAAACGTATCCGAGCTTATCCAACACGTATCCGAGCGTATCCGAAACATATCGAGATACTAAAAAATAATTCTAAAAGCAGGATACTTTAAAAAATAGATTGGAAACGTATCCGAGAGTATCGGAATCCAATACGGATACGATACGTGATACGGAGGCCAAAACAGAGTATCCATACTTCATAGACCTCAGCAAATCCCCCAGTCTAGACAATGAGCCCCAGGTTGATATGAAAATTAGACCGGCAACCGAGGCATTCTACCGATCCTGAAAATTAGACCGGCAACCGAGGCATTCTGCCGATCCAACCAAGTACTCAATTCTGATATGAACATTTGTGATATTTGAAAAAGCTAGATCCTTTTGAACTATTGCCTTTAAAGTCAATTTTGACCTACCCCTCCATTTAGTGTTACCCTCTACTACAGCCATATCACTACTCCTAACTACTGCGTCAACCCATCCACAATAGACATGTCCAAACTACTTTAATCCGTTTTCTCTCATCTTATCATATACCATGAGAAGATGATAGAAGTTAAGATGGAAAAAAAATCCTAATGCAATCATCATAATCATAGAATTGTAAGCATTGATCAAACAATCAAGGCATTCCTCCCTACCAAACACTTACAGAACTATGACATGTTGAAGTTGAAATTCAGATCACAAAAATGTAATTTAGCTCATAATCGCTTTAAAAGAAAGAATGAAAAATAAAATTTAGTTCATAATGGTTCGTGTCGTTTATTGATGTTGTTACATATGATGTAGTGATATATCAATGGTCCTACACACACCCAAGCAAATACCCACGCGGCTACGCCTTAAGGGTTGTAGATTCTATTGTGTCTTCAAATCCTGGTCCTCACTTAACATGAATCCAGTAGGTCCCTTTTTTTTTCTTTTTCTGATCAAAATCCAGTAGGCCATTCAATCCCCCACTTTGAGCTCCAACCATTTGAGCACATGCATCCATATAGCATGCTTTTTGACTTTCTACGCAAACTAATTTGTTTGATATAACGGCAAAATAGAGGCAAAAATACAAGGCAACAACAAAAGGACGCATTGCTCTTAAAATAGTATACGATGGGTGATGAAAAAAGGTACATAATTTGAACATCTTGAACATAAGCGCGAGCCTCTCAGTCGAAGCAAGATTGCCTAAATCATCAACCTAGTGTACTTTTAGATTCTACTTTTTCACACTCATTCAAGAAAGCTGCAAGAAGCAATAAGCTGACCCGGACACCTGAGTTGTCAAAAAAAGAGAATATGAAACACCAACAAAAAAAAAATTCCCTCAAGAAAAACCCACTCGATCGCATTATACCGAATAAGAAGCATTATACACGCATGTATGCTCAGAAAGGAAATTAGAGTCTAGAGAGAGAGGTAGTAGTTGTTACTGTTCTGAGGAATCGATTGCAGACTCCTTTCCCGAAGGACTCAGGATGCATCTGGTGATTGGCATCTGCTCACAAACAACATGAATGAGCAGAATAATACGATGATTAGTGTGGGCAGGCGTTTCGTGCAAATATGATCAATTTCGAGATACATATGTGGATGTATGTGTGTAGATTTGGAAATTAGGGTTTGGAGTTGGAAGTTAACCTAACCTGGTAAGAAGGAGGAGGAGGAGGAGTTTTGGTAGTAGAGAGCTTTGGCACGCTGGTGCTGGACACCTTGGAGATGTCGCTTCCTAGCGGCTGGTGTGTCCTGGAATTGCTTCTCACAGTAATCGCAGTAATACTTCAACAACGGCATTTCTTCATTTTCCTTCCACCCAAACTGTCACGCCCCGCCCCGTCCCGCAAATGGCACCCAAAGTGGGCCCGAGTCGGCTTGGCCACGTGGCATTCCACACAAAAGACCAAATCACACCTCACAACCTGTCAGAAATAAACACCCAGCGGAAGATTATCACCTTAACATAAAAAAAATGAGTCAACGTGTTGACTAACCAACCATGACCTCGCACAACTACGCAACAACATCTGTAATTCAGTACTTTAAAAATTCTATACTTTAACACATCCACCAACAACTTTATTAACAACTTGAATAAATCAACCACCTACAATAAGCTCAACCGTCCATAATGTCTAAGACTAACTTCAAATAGAACACCAGTGATCGACCAAACTTATTTACAACCTATACAATTTAAAAGTTTTAACTATCCTTAGCTACAACTCCTTACAGTTAAGTTCTGCACCAGCTAAGGCACTCCACAACAACGTAACCAAATCCCACTTGACGCTAGCAAAACACCTCAACACGATGACCGGTAGTGGACCCACTCTAAGCAACCTGCTACCTGGCAGACCAAAAAGGAAAGCCAGAGTGTGTGAGATATAGAAATGCTCAATATAATACCACAATACCCGAAGGAATATCAACAAGAACACATCACTAGTGTAACTGAAATACTTGAATGTATACAACAGTTATAACCAACCAGTCCACATGCACAACAACATGAATATAATCTCATCACATCACATCACATGCAGTGACACGTCTGCCACTTCGCATGTACCCAAGACGAGGTGTCCCACATACCATGCTCCCATCCACCGACAATTAGCTGGCATGGCATACGACATGGTATGCCTCACACGCTAACCTTCGGCGGTTCAAACAACACCCATCAGCATGTATATTCATCTAACACACATATAATAACCAAACCTCGTGTCCCACACACCACCCTCCCAACCATCGTCCATTGAACGATGTGGCTTACGACATAGTGTGCCTCACACGCACACACAACATATCAAAGCTAAATCACAATAGCATGATATACAACTCACCACTACAGCAATATCTCATTAAAGATAATCATATCGAAAGCTAATCACGACTAGCAAGATATAAATCCACCACCACAACAATATTATATGGAGAAGAACCATATCAAACACACTCACCTTTGTATCGACCGAGGTACGCCAGACTTACGGTTTCGGCACCTCTCAATTGACCGGCTTGCCACCTAGCCACAAGCTAACCATATAAGTTTATTGAACACTTAAACGTCAAAACTAACTCCTAACAACAATCTATAACACCAACAATAGATTAAAGATGCTTAACGCATACTAGCATGTCCATCTCAAAGGTTTAAAAGTGTCCCTAAACAATCGTAGCACTCAAACATCACATAACCCCTACATTTGGTTTGAAATCTACGACCAGTCTGTCGTATTCTGCCTATAACTTCTTATAGGGTTAAAACCAGATTATGAAACCACCACCATTAGAAAGTACACCTCCGGTACATGAATTTTGATATAAAATTTGCCCAACATAGAGTCCGGACGACAAAGTTATGCTCGTTCGAAACTACACAAGCAACTGCCCAAAATTGCAGATTCTGCACGTTTATCAACTTCAAATCAAAAACTGATTTAACCTAGTACAAAATAAGCCACAACCCCTACATATTCCGAAAGGTATACAAGTCTAGTTTCAGAATAAAAAACCCGAGCGCAAACCCGATCCCCGAGCTAAGAGATATGACCATTTTTCCAAAATGTGTCAATGCAGCAAATACAAAACTCAGCAGGGACACACCAACTTGTAAAATCCGTCAAACTTATACCATACAACAAAATGACCTGAAATTTGGTAGAGATCATAACAACATCTCAAAGTTTATCCCTGATTTTTCTCAGATTTTTCACGATAAAGGAACCTAGTCAAAATCACCCCCAAACTCAGAAATTCTGTGCAGCGAAGCACAATTTTCAGCAGAACAGTCTGTGTTCGAAAATTCATTAAAAATCGAATACTCAATACTTTTTAGTGATTCCAACGCCAAAACATCACCAACTTATCAATCTATCAGACCCATAAGGACCCAAAAGCAGGAGGCTCGTTTAACTAAAAAAAACGTGATGCATAACACAGCTCTGAAAGCTGTTTGCACCAAACCAGCAATCCGACCACAGTTTGGTTTATGATTTTTATCTTTTTCTATACTTCTCAGAAAATTCTGGAAATTTAACACGACACAATAGACACACTAATGAACCTTCAGTAAAAATACCAGAAATTAACAAGCTTTCTAGGTACCTTGAATAATTTCGCGAAGAGCAGCTCTGCACCTATTTTCTTCTTCTTCTTTCTCTTCTCCTCTTCTCATCCGTCTCTCTCTCTCTCTCTCTCTCTCTAGTGTCGGCAGAACAATGAAGAGAAAGGGAAAAATATCAGTACAAATAACCCTCAAGAGAAATCATAAGGTGTAGCCACCTCCCCACTTATGCAACCGATCCAAAACACACACAAGGCCCTCAAACTTCTAATGCATGCAATCTAACCCGAATCATATAATTCAAATAAAAAGTGAATTAAATATTCTAAATATCCGGAACGGGTATTACACAAACTCTCTCTCCGAGGTTTTTGTAGGTGGGCAAATGGGTGACTATTCGCAATCCTTTATTTTCTTCATTAGAGCATCTCCAACCTTAACCCATTTTAAGACCCAAATTTAAAATTTGGGCAAAACCCACAAAAATCTCTCTCCAATCTTTGACCCAAACCCTTTCCTATTTTGAGTTTTACCCATTTCTTTCCCCAAATTTGAGACAACCAAGTCTCTACCCATTTTTTTCCCCAATATTCCAACAACTCTTTTATCTTTTCAACTACTCCCTCCATGCCATTCTGAGAGCATGGCGTCTACGACGCCATGACTTTCCCAAGCTTGGATACCCCCCCGAATGTCTGAATGCTGAAGTTTCGACGATCTCTCCCTATTCTCTCTGGAAGAATCCTAAAGCTGGTTGCGGAAAAAGAACCGCGTTGCTGAGGAGAGATGTGTGCTACCCTTTTGGCCGAAATCGTTGGAAGAAACAAAAATGGAGGGAAATAGTCTTGAAAGCATAAAAAAACAATATATTTGGATAAGGGATCATTTTGCCATTGGAGTGAGCCTGACCCAAAATAGGTTTTTACACAAAATTTGACCCAAATTTGGGTAAAAATTTGGGTCAATGTTGGAGATGCTCTTAGCCCACTTCTTTCACTTAACTCATTTCTAATATTTTAAAATAAAAATTTTCTTCATATAACCCATTAAAGTAAATACACCTAATCTTCCCATCATACCCTTCTATTCTCCTCTGCCATATGCCCGACGTTCCCAAAAAACAAAACCCTTCTCCTCTCTTCCTCCATAGCCACCACCCCAAATCCTCCATATCCAGCGACCGCTGCACCACCACTGCCACACCACCGCCCCTCTGTCCACGCCTCCACCATCACCAATTCCCCAGGAGAGACCCCACACTTCTGGCCGGGGGAAGGGATTTGTACAAAGCCAGGAATATGTTGGGCATCTCCGTTTTCCATAGCGAATGCGATATTTCCACTAAAAAGTAGGTAACTGGAAATAAAGATCCCAAGGAAATGGAAGAAGATATGGAAACGACCCGGCACCCACAGCCCGCCATAGCCACCACCACCAAATCCAGAACTCCGTCGCACCACCGCCACTCCTTCTTGTCCTCTACTAAACAATATATGAAAAGTCCTATGTATATACATTTCGCTAATTAGTTGTTGAAAACAAGTATCAATTTCGATAACTAGATGTCGAAATTGTATACACAATTCGGTAACTAACTAATGAACTCTAGTAAACGAAAAGTCCTTTTGAAAACAAGTATGAATTTCGGTAACTAGATGTCGAAAATGCATACAAAATTCAGTAATTAACTGCCGAATTAGAGTATAACAAAACTAATATACATATTTTTGGTACTTTGACTGCCGAAATTATATATATATTACGGTAACTAACTATCGAGTACGGTAATGTTTTACGGTAGTTAACTACCGAAATTACTCAACTTTTTCAGACCTGAAACACCGAAAAACTGGGGAAAAACTTTGTAAATTCTGAGCGAAGTTGGCTTCTCTCACGCGAATTAAGTTGGCTTCTTTTTCTTCACAGCATTTTTGTTCTCCTCGCCCATCATACCGTTGCCGATAGAATTTGATTCCATTTCAATTTCAAAATCGAAACCAAGAAGTGGGTCATCTTTTTTTTTTTTAATGGAAGGAGTGAAACTTTCCATTGATACAATATTTGGCTCTTGCTCCTTCATTGAGATTGAAATGATGAACAAGTTTGAGAGAGAGGATGCATAATTGCAGATGAAGAAGAAAGAGGGATGGGTTTTGGTTGTATGAAGGAACCAGTCGACTAGTTCTTCAATTGAATTTTTTTTTTTTTTAAAAACATGGCTCGTGAATTTGAGGGGGAAGGGGAGGAAGATGATGTTGGGGCAAGTAGGTCATTTTGCATTTGGGGGTCATGTTGTAATTAATTGGAAAATTTTAACAGGTTATTGGAGAAAATAGAGGGTTGCGAATAGCAGCCCCCAAATCTATAGGCGGCCGAGTTGATCGAAACCACTTTTACGTTTAATGCGTTTATTGTGGTCTAGTCCGATTTAGACCCCTAACTTTTGTGGGTTTTAGTATTTTGGAGATTTTGTTATTCTTCAAAATATATATATATCTATATAATATTACAGGGAAGTGTTTGAATCCAAAAGACAATCAACGGTCCAGAATTGTCTCATACATAAATCTACACCCTACATTCTAAATGGCATGCCCGTAAATACTTAGTCCATCCAATGGCTATCATAAATGGCATTTTTGTAAGAAATCCTAGCCGCACCATTATTCGTTTATTCCCATCCCTCACTCACGCTCTCTCTCTCTCAGACCCACTCTCTCTCTCTCTCTCTCTGTCTTTCTTCGACCGACCCACTACCACAGCACCATGGCATCCCTCTCTCCCCTCACCACCGCAAGCCCTCGGAAATTGAATCCCAGTCGCTCCTCTCTGTCGAGCCCAATGGGATACCACTGGCACCACTGACCGACGCGACGAGTCACCACTGGAACCACCGCTGTTCGAGGCTCTCAGGGATCGACGACATGTAGTTCTTCTTCACCCCAAAAGGTTTGTAGTTCTTCACATCTTTCACTAAAAAACTACGGGTCTAGGGTTTATTCATTCCCATGGCATAGACCGACAGAACACCGATTATATACGTGATTCATATCGTCGTAGGTACTTCTCAGGTTATGTTTTTTTCTCTCTAAGGGATTTCATCTATTTTCGAGCACCGCCAAATGTGGCCGATCGAACATTGCGCACACCCAAGTAGCAGGAACAGCCGAGGTCAAAGGTAACCACTCTTCTCCATCGCTGGTAAACGAATGGGTATCATGTCGATTTTGTTTTTCATTATCGCTTTCCATTTGCGCAAAGATTTGATTTTTTGAGGCTTTTTTTTCTGCTTCTTTATCCTTAAAATAAGACCAACTAGAATTTGTTTTAAGTTGTTCTAGCACTGATATACATCCAGTCACACGCAGAAAACACAAAACTCACTCGCATTTTGTGTGTGAGAGGCTGAGTGCAGTTCCGTTCTTTTAAACGCATTCCATGGGTTTGATTAAATGTTTACTAGAAAACAAAAAACTCACTCACATTTTGTGTGTGAGTGAAACTGGGTGTGGTTTCTTTCTTTTAAACGCATTCCAGGTGTTCGATTAAATGTTTGATTTGGCCTGTGTGCTTTTCTTGCTCAGGCTTGGAGGAAGGTTTGTGAATGAAATCAACTGGCATGTTTGTGTGTCAATTGTGTCCTGTGGTTGAATCGATTGTTGAATTTTTTCCTTCCAAGTCTACGAGAGATATATGATAATAGTCATCAACTAGGTTGAATCGTTTTTGCATAGGCTATTGAGGTTATGAGTTCTCCAAATAAAAATAGTTGGTATCGTTTTTACATGGAACTAAGCGATTGCCTAAGTTAGTTGTCGGTTGAAATTTGTTAAAATTGAGATGGATTTGAATGTCGTCTGTTTAGTTTGTATATTTGATCATTTGTATAACAACTTGGCTGTGGTTTAATTGAATTAGTAGTTTTGCTTGCCACATGATGCCTATAATTTTGCTCTTGGATTGTCAAGGAAAAAACTCAAATCAAGCAAGAGAAATTATGAAAAAAATGTTCAAGCTTTTTTTGTTACAGGACTCTTCTGTTGCAATCTTGACGCCCGACGTCGTCTGAAAGGGTTTAATTGCGTTGGGTTTGTCGTTCGCGGACAGGTTAGGGTTTCTAATTTTGTTTGTGACTACTTTTGGGCTCGATTTTTTCTTTATGACTGATTGAAATGGGGGCTTTGGATCTCAGTCCCTCTGCATCACCTCCCCCAAACGCAACAACAAATCCACCAAAAGCCTCCTCCTCCTCAACGACCTCACCCCGTTGTCTCCAAAGGTATACCTCCTAATTACTTACTGTCTTAAAGGATTGACTTCTCCGTGACTGCAATGGGGTAGGACCATTTTGTTTCTATTATTAACTTCATAATAGCCCCTGGTCTCAAGGTGATATATCACCCACGAAGATATGTAGCATTACTTATAACATTGGTTGTTGAAGATGTAAAAGTGAGTAGCAAAAATGTTTTGTATAGTACTTTGAACCTGCTGATTGTCCACTATTGGATTAAATGTCATCTATGCTTGCGCAATGTCACAACATGTTCTCTGTACCCTTACCTAATACAATTTAAGAAAGGGACCAGATGGCCTTCTTCATCTTTCTTAAAACAAATTGGTCGATTGGATCTCTCTTGCATTGGGTGGTAGCAGCGTTGACATGGTGTACTAATTGGCCACGAGTAGGTGAGATTGTGGTTGATCCATTATAGGGTTTCACCGATGGAGAAATTTTTCGGTGCCAGGTGAGTATATCCCACATGGTACCCGCTCAGCACATTCGGGTTGTCCAATACACTTTTGAGCGGCTCAGATTGAAACCCTCTCTCTCCTCTAACCCAACACTTTCTCTCTCTTTTTTCTCTCTCCAAATCCGAGCCGTCCAAAAACGAAATGGACGGCTCGAATGCACCGAGCGGGCACCATGTGATACTCACCCGACACTTGAAAATTTTCCTCACCGATGAGTTAATTATCTTGGTTTTCCTCAGCTCCATTTAGCCTTATGGGATTCTAACTATATCTTTCATTTTTCAAGGTACGAGTACGACTGAGGTATCATTCATTCTCTGTCCCGAGTATATCTTTCATTTTTTGCTGGTATGATTACCACTGAAGTATCATTCATTCTCTGTTACGAGGTGTTTTAGTACATATAAGCTTGAGTTGGTATTTTAATTTTCCTTCTTGCACGTAGAATTGGTTGCAGAAGCTATAGATATTCTAATTTGTTTTCTAGCATTGGGGAAGATATTACTTTTACTTAAAGGATACTCCATTAGTATTAGTATATGGTATAAACAAGAGTGTTGTCCTAGGATTAATAAAGTCGAAATTTGCATTACCTTATATTTTGCCGAAACAGAGAGGAAATAGAACATGATTAATTAGCCAATGCTTTGTTTTACGGGTTTTCATTGGCCAAATTGCTTTTCGCAAAGAAATCCAAATATTGGATGATAGCTTTATATATTAGTCTTAAATATGCGGGCTTGCTTCTTTGTGGGAAAAACCTGTACAAGTATGTGGAAATTGAAAACCTTTCAGGTTTTTTTTTCTTCAGAACAATGAGGAAAGGATCTGCATGGTGGATGTTCTAACCAGACCCAAAAATGGTCCTCTCAATGCTAATGAGTGGATAGGTAACTTCTATCTCTTACTCCTGTATTGCTTTGTGTGTGTGGATAAATATAACTTGGACGGAAAATGAAACTATGATGAGAACTCATATAAAAACCCATAGAGAGGTGCCTATCTAAAAAAAAATAGAGAGTGAGGTGACACATTATGTGCAAGATAACAAACAAGCATCTTAAGTTGTGCAATGCTCTAGAGATATCTACAAAGTCTTCACAGTGGTGTACACAGTGTCGTAGGACCTATCACTGAATCTTATGCGTCTTAGTTTAGTATCAATGTTGATTTCTCGCGTTATGTTCTTTGCTCTAACCTAAACAACATTTGGTTTATGTTGGTATTGATGGCTTCGAGCCAAATAAGTGATTAGATATAACAAAGTTCTCTCTCTTTTTCCCCCTCTTCTCTTGAAATCTCCCAATTTAAGTTTCTGAGAGAAACAAGTTTTTGAGTTTTCCTCTTTTGTTTTGCAGGGTATGCAACCCTGGCCTTAAATGTTAGCGAAAGGGTACTCATGTTCTCTTTGTTGCTCTCTTCTTTTCCTTTTGTTTGTTTGTTGCAACTTAGATTGTGGAGTTGTGTAAGTGCGTTGAATGAATGGGGCTTCTAACATGCCTTTTTGTCATTTGTGATTGCTCTTTTTTTCGAAATACCACAGTAGTTGCAATTTTTTTTGTGAAGCAATCTGTGTTGGTTGATGGTGATAATATTTCAAGTGGGTTAGCCAATCATGGTTGTGGTTGTTTGTTAATCAGCAAATTGGTAAAGAAGCACAAGTACAATGTGATTGGTTTAGATTTATATCAGTTACGAATGTGAAGTGTCTTCAGGCACGAGCACATACGCTATCAAAATATACTGCGCCGTGCCTTCAGGCACGGGCATTCGCTAGTATATATATATAGTCCGCTTCTATTGCGGGCGCCCGCAACTAACTAAAATGCGGACTTCGTTCTCTGGCCGTTGGATGAGATCCAACGGCTGAGATTTTAAAGAGGAACTCGCGGGTTTAGAGGAGCCTGGGTCGGGTAAAATTGGTACCGGGTCATTACCCAACACACACACGCGGATCCTTTTCTTTTCCCAGCTTCCAGTGGAAGCTTTGCTTCTGCTGTCAAACGGAGGGAGAGCGATTGGGCGATTTGAACGACGAAGAAGACGACGATCGACGAAGCTAAGAACAAATCGACTGCAAACGAAGGTATCTCTCCCTCTCTCCCTCTCCCTCTCTCTCTCTCTCAATCCTCGTTCGTTCGAAATCTGATTAGGGTTTTGTCCGATTTGGGTTTTTTCAATTAACACGAACAGATCGATCGAAGAAGAAGAGGAACGACTAGAGGGTAACTTCTCTTCTCTTCTCCTCTCTCTCGATCTCTGTATTTTATTTTTTTTCAGAAAATGTAACTGGAAAAAAAAAAAAAAAGAACAGACAGAGAGAGAGAGTCTGCTCGCCATGGGTATTTTAGAAGCTCTCTCGGTTTGGATCTTTTAAAATTTTTTT
The DNA here is from genome assembly GCA_018127125.1 of Rhododendron griersonianum. NCBI lineage: Eukaryota > Viridiplantae > Streptophyta > Magnoliopsida > Ericales > Ericaceae > Rhododendron > Rhododendron griersonianum. The sequence continues at coordinate 32,307,967 of CM030792.1, read as the reverse complement.
CCAGAAAATGTAACTCGAAAAAAAAAAATGTTGGTCGAATTTTTTTTTTTTTGTTCTGATTCCTATTTCAAGTTAGGGTTTATACTCAAACTCTTTGAAAGAAAAATAAGAGGTGATTGAGTTTGTAATTTTTGTAATTAGGGTTTATTCAAATTGCTTAGATCAAATTCTTGTGATATATGTTTCATTTTCTTCTCGTTGCACCTAGTTCGGATATAGGGATAGTTGCAAATTGCTTAGATCAAATTCTTGCCAATTAGCATGGAAAAGAGTGTCTGGGGGATGCACAAAGAGTGTCTGGTTGTTGCATTATGTTTATTGTTTGATGCAAAAATGGAAAAGATATGGGAATGATTTGCATTAGAATGTGAAGTTTTGACTTTCTATGTTTCTAGAATTTTAAGTTTTGATTTTAAACTTCAAGCAGGTGCGTTTGGCACTATATCTTGAATGGCCTTCCATCTTGGAGTTGGCATTTTAAAAGGAGGGGTCAAGACATGGAGGTAGCTTGGCAAGTGGGGGAATTCCAAGCTAGTTTTGCAGCATTGGTGGCAGTTAAGAGCTAGCATATTGGCTTTGCAATGGGCCAACAAGAAAGAAGTGATGAAGGTTTGCCTCTGCACAGACAGCATGGAGTTTGTCAAGGGGCTTATAAATCCAGTAGCAGCTCCCACTTTGCTCCAGTCTGCTCTTTTGAGTTTCTGTTATTTGTGTACTAAATTTAAAGTTGTAAAAGTTATTAAAGTTTCTAGGTCTGAAGTTGCAATGGGCCAACAACAGAGAAGTTGTGCTTGAATATTTTGTATTCTGGAACGTTAGTGGAAAGTTCAATTATTTGTGGAAAGTTTTGCATCGCACTCTATCTATTACGAATGAAATGGACAGGCATTCAATTGTTCTACCTTGTTTTTGCACCTAGTTTGGTCAAAGTGCAAGACAAGTGCATAGTCATTAGAAATTAGAGTATATTGGGTCAAGTAATATTCACTAGTTTTGCTTCTGCCAAATGAAATGTCCAGGCATGGGTGAATGCTTTCTTCTCCCATGTATGTCAGTTAAGGAGTGGCTAGTTAACTGGTTCACTGCCTTTCCTTTGTGAAAGGATTGCATGCCCTGTTCACTGTAAAACAGGCTCTGGTGGAAAACATGGAAGGAGAGAAGGTAGAATCTGGAAAATAGGCTCTGTATAATATCAAAATGCACTACTACAATAATGAAGAAAGATCACGGTTTTTACCCACGCGGTGCATTTCTCATTCTACATTGCCATTCACAAGCTACAATCAAAATGCACTACTTGAGTTTGTTTTTTTTAATCTATAACAATACCACTTGAGTGGGGCAATAGAAACCATTGCCAGTTGACTGCCATTAATCAAAGCCTACACTTGAGTCTCAGTTGACATCTTTTCTGCCATCTCCCAAACTGTTCCCATCTTCTTTTTTGGAACGGCAGTAACAAGAACCAACAAATGGTATAAGAACCAACACAAGAGAACTAGATTGCTCTCCAATAAAAAGAACTAGATTGCTCTCCAATTAAAAAAAAAAACGTAATGTTTTACAAAATAGGCATGAGCCGAACATCACCATCATTGTCTACCCTATAAGCAACATTACAAGCAAAATGAAAAAGAAAAATCCTAAATGTCACTAGCATCTCTTCTTGGCTGGACACTCCATACACCAAGGGGAACAAAAGAGGCATGAGCAGTTTTGATGATTTGGATGCAAAAAGATCTTTCTCTTGCATAGCTTTGTGCTCTCCCTCCTGCGTAGCACCATTCTGCAAAATGAAATTTAAAATTAACAGCAACTAATTGCACAAATTTGGAACTTGAGCAAGTGTATTGCTTTAAGAGTATGGTAAACTGGATGTTATCTTGGTAGTATATGCAGCACCCTTTGTTTTTTGTGCTCCTCTTTTAATCTTGTCAAGGTCATGGAGGTTTCGACAAATCCCGGCACTTCGCATAAAAAAAAACTTATTTTGGACAGTCGAAAACTCATGAGGCAAATCAATCCCTCCTTATTCTTTTCCCCGTCTCACGAACACCCCTATCCATCTCCCTCTCTCGCCAGCAGCTACAATCAATCCACGCCGGGCAAGCTGGGATCCCGTTGGAAACTCTTATTTGGAGCTTTGCTGCCTTGAACATGGCATTCAGGCAATATCCAATTTTGAAAATTCATGCAGTTCACTATGGCTGCCGTGCTGTTCTATCTCTCTCCCTCTCTCCCTTGCACCCTCTCTGTGTTTCATTCATTGATTTCTCTATACTTTGCATATAAACTGGTATAATAAGTATTCCTTGCATTCAAGGTGTTTGAGAAAATGCATCATCAAACTGAGTTTTTTTATGTTCTTCACAAATCAAGACAAGTCAAACTCCAAAAACACATGGTCCTTTGAGAAAATACTCAAATCCAGACAAGTCAAACTCCAAAAAAACAACAGACCTTTCAAGTAATTAGATTTTCTGCTACAGATATTCAATCAAAAGTCAAGTTAAGCATCAAACAAATGTTGCAGCTCTACTTTTGTCTAAAGAATCTAATAATAAGAAGTTACTGATGAAAAAAATCCAGATTTTAAATTCCAGAAGACAAAAAAAAAAAACCAGATTCGGAGAGAGAGACCTTCGAATCGAGCAGTAATAAAGCCCTAATCTTCTGTAATCGAGCCCTAATCTTCTATAATCGAGCCCTAACAATGCAGAAAATGTCGTACCATGTCAGTTGCAAAACCCTAACTCGAAAAATACAGATTCGAAGCCAGAGAGGGAGAGGGAGTGAGAAATACCTTCAATCGTTCTCTTCGTCGTCGTCGTCGTCGTCCTTTTCTTCGGAGTGAGAAATACCAATTCGATTTCTTAGTCGATTTGAAGGAAAAAAAAAACCCCAGAGCGAGAGAGAGGGAAAGAGAGAGAGAAACCTTGTTCGTGTTTGTTTTTCTTCTTCTCCAATCGATTCGTCGTTTTCGTCTTCGTCGATTCCTTCTCGAGATACAGCGAGAGAGAGAGAGACAGAGGGGGAGAGAGACAGAGAACGAGAGAGAGACCTTGTGGTCGTGGGTCGTCCTCTTCTCCAGTCGATCCCTTGTGGTCGTCCTCTTCTCCAGTCGATCGATCGTCGTCGCCCTCAATCTCTCTCTCTCCTTCGAACTCTGAAGCAAAGCTTCCTCTGGAAGCTGGTCTGAGAGGATCCGCGTGTGTGGGTAATGACCCGGGTAATGACCAGATACCAATATTACCCGACCCATACCTCCTTTTAACCCGCGAGTTCCTATTTAAAACCCCAGCCGTTGGATCTCAATCCAACGGCTCAAAACAGAAGTCCGCATTTTAGTTAGTTGCGGGCGTCCGCAATAGAAGCGAACTGTATTTGCGTCGTTTAATTTTGTACCAAATTTTTGTGGATTATTGATTCGTCTCCACGAGAAGAATCGGAAAAGAAAAAAAATTACTTTTACCCAAAGATTTTTGAAAATATCCAATTTTAAATCAAAAAAGCCAACTTTTTTGACTTTTTTTTGCTGAAGGGTGGTTATAAAAAGTCATAATTTTTTTACTTTTCTAATTTGTTTTGATGCGACAAATCGGAAAACCTAAAAAGTGAGGCGCAAAACTAACAATCGCGAAAAAATTTTGAATAGACAAAATTCCAAAAAGTCCAAAAAATTCTTAGTGGAACAACACCTTAGTTTGGTCGTTCATGTTGTAGAGCTTGTCGAGCATGGAGAAGCAAGCATGCCATTCAGGTAAATAATTGTACATTGATCGAACATCGATTTGTTCATAAACGAAAAATATTTGTACAAGGAAAATTGGATCACGTGAAAATATAAGAAACTTAAATTGCTCATTTTTTGGTGTACAAATATGTTTCAAATCATATTTGTTAGGGACTTTATTATTTATTTTTGTGCAGTGATTGATTGAAAAAAAAAATGACACACATTGTATGGTGCCGGTCATTTATTTGCGAAAAGTACTACATAACAATGTCACATGATACTCCGGAGGTACCCAATAATTGACGGTCCCAGAGCCACTTGACTTATGGGTCGATAAATATACCAACAGAGCTCAACAATTTGTTTCTAACGGTTTAAATTTGGTTTAAAACATAATGGGTTTTATAATATATATCTTAGTTTGGTGTGTTTATGAGACAACCCAATCTAAAAACGAACTTTAATTGAGCCGATCACTAATGGATTTTAAGTATCTCAAATTTTTTAAATATTATTTGTCCAACAAATCAAGCACTATTTTATTCGAGCTTGGTTTAAAACTTAACGAGCATAAAAAATATTCTTGCTTGATTTGTTTCTGCAGCAAATTGATCTCAAACAAATTTTTAATGAGCGAACACAAACTCAAACTTTTACTCAAACAATTTGGTTTGTTTATGAGCCCTAACTCCAATAGAAGGCCAAGGCCAATGGTGCTTCTACTGTTCGTGTTATTTTTTGAAGTGCTGATAAGTTTCATAGAGTTTATATTTGCGTTTTCAAAAATTCACAGTAAGCGTTTTCCATTTTAGCCTAACCAAAAACAAAACAATGGGTCCTTTGGATAAATTAAAAAAACAAAACTTGGGTTTTCTTTTTCCATTTCAATGAACTAGTTATGAGGAGAGTAATCTGTTTGGAACTGAATGAAAGTGAACGAAAATAAAACAAAATGAGGGGAAAATGGGAGTAAAATTTCACTATTTACAAAACTTGGATTTGTAATTTTCTCTCTCATTTCTCTCCAAACTAAGGGTGCAAATTGAATCCAAACCGATTAATCAACCCAAACCCACCCACTAATAGATAGACCCAACCCAACTCATTTGTTAGCTGGGTTGGAATGGGTCCAATAGGCCTAGACATTACCCATCACAGGAAATGAAAAAAATCACCACGGAAAAACTTCATCTCCCGACTGTCCTCTCTCTCCCTCCTTAATTATTGGATCGATCAAAACTTTTTTTTAATCTATTTGTATTTCGTACGGAGTATATCAGATTGATTCCTCTTACAAAAGAATCGATAAAATTCGTTACTAGAATTCAATTTGTAATGCGCTTTACCAACTGTAATTGTGTTCTCCTAATTGTAGCATAGGGCTCAACATTCTTAAATTTTTTTTTTCGTTGTGTGTATTTTGTTCGTCTTCTCTAAATTTTTGTTTGATTTGCCTGAGAATTTTTGGATTAATCATCCGTCATGACAAAAGGAGTTTAAGAAGTACAAAATTATAGCCAAAAGCAAAAAAAAATTCAATAAAGACGAAAAAATATATCAAACAGCAATCTTTTTTTGTTTAAAGTGACGTCTTACATGAATATTTTCAACATTAGTCCATAATTTTATACTTTTCCGATTCCTTTCGTCTAGACAAATAATTAATCCTAAAAAAAAAGCTAAACAAACAATTATGAAAAATAAAAATTACCGGAAAAAGTTATGGACAAAAAAATTCACAACAATGCAACCTGAGTTGGCACTAAGGGTGGGTTTTGTGTAAACTTTTTTTTTCATTTTGTTTGCTTTGTTCGTATTTTTTGAATTTTAGTTAGATTGATGTTGTTATATTTTTTGGATTAATCATTCGTTTCGACGAGAAGAGTCTAAAAAGTAAAAAATTATGACAAAAGCAAAAAAAAAAAACCTAAAGACAAAAAAGTAAACAACTGTCTTTTTTTTTGTCTGAAGTGTCGTCTTACTTGCTCCTCGAGCACATGAGTCCTCAATAAGCACTCGTTCGGACGGATTGTGTTTGGATCTAGAACTTGTTAAGAGATGTGACAATTGAAAAAAAAAAAAACATTTAATTTGGTCATTTTAGTAAATATGGATAATATTGTAATTTTAGTATACATGGGGGGTATTTTAGTCATTTAGATTTATAGGGGTAATATGGTTATTTTAGTGTACATGGATATTTTAGTCATTTTAAGATTTTAATATATATGTAATTGGGTTAATGGGCGGGTCGGGTTGGGTATGAGTGATTGGACTCATAACTAATGGGTTCTAAATGGGTCAATGACCCATTAAAGACCCAACCCACATACAACTTGCTCAATTTGGCTCAAACCCGCCCAAACCAAACAATAAGAGAGAGAAAATTTTAATTTTTCTTTCTTTTCTCTCACTTCCCCTAAGTTCCCAGACAAAACTCCGGAAAAGGATAATAATATGAAAACCAAATAGTACGGTCAAGAATTTCATGGCCCAATTTTATTAAAACTTCGGAAAATTTCTAGTCGGTCTCATATTTTGTTTGGGCTTCCGTACGGACCCTTTTTAAATGGCCTCCAACGTTGGCCCGTGGTTTGGTGCCAAAAAAAGGTGTAAACACTAGGCCAACTCCATCTCCTCACTACACAGTTTGAATAGGCTAGTGATTTTGCCACACCCTTTTTTGTTATTGCCACACCCTGCAAGTATATTTTTTGGTACAAAAATACACTTGCAGGGTCTAGCAATAACAAAAAAGGGTGTGACAATATCATTTCCCTTTGAATATGTGCGAAATTATGTTTAGCCAACCAAGAACATGTACAACCTAGCTCCCTTCTTAAATTTTGTCTCCCAATTATTCAAACTTGAAAACCCATTTTCACTCCTCCACTATCTTCTTTCAACATGTGTCCAATTACATGGTCACTACGACCACGTTCGTTTTGGGGTTTCAGATTTTAGATTTTAATCATTATCTTATTTCTCTCCATTCATTTCTTTAATTTTTCTCTCTATCTCTCTCTAACCATTACCCCAATTTCAAATCATTACTCTATTTCTCTCTACACTTATTACCTACAAATTCAAATTCAAAATTTCAAAACAAACGGGGTCTAGATCTCTACTATCATGTTCAATTCTTCATTACCTAGAAGACACAAATTCAAATACAACCAATTATGAAATTATATGGAATAAACTACACTAACAAAGCACATGAAAGAATAACAACTTGGATAACTTATTCATGCTTATCAAGAAGAGGCTTGGGGCACCGAGTAACTTGGATCACTTATTTCATGGTTATCAAGAGGGGGTTTGGGGCGCACCCAATAACTTGGCTAACTTATTTCATGCTTAACATAAAAAAGGTCTGGAGCACCGCACAGTGCCACAAGCATAGATCACAGGCACACCACAAATGATAAAAATAAATAAAAATGCAGATCATACCAACGTAAATCACAAGCACGCACAAATCAAATACTCGTAATTAGAAATTTACCTAAACATCCTATTTGGGAGTATTTATAGTCCAAAAAAATCTGCTATTAAGAGCACCCACAATGGATTTGGTATCTAGGTTCTGTTTGTTTTGATGTAAAAATATTTTACAATGTAAAATATTTTTTCAGAGAACAAATTTTAAACTTTTATTTTTTCGGTATTTGATTGGCACTTGAAAATATTTCCGGAAATCGACAAAATAGTGTAGAGGGAGAGGGAGGGCTAAACGGTGGAGAGATTTGAGAATATTGGAATTGAACATAGGTCAGGACTGACGATCAAGGAAACTGAGCAGTGAGCATTGCAATAGAAGGCAGCGAATTCATTTCGGAAAATAACATACGGAAGATTTAAGGGTAAGTCATTTTCATCCAATTAATAGAAAATATTTTACATGTAAAATGTTTTCCTTATTTTTTACACAACCAAACACCCAAAAATAGGTAAAACATTTTACCGGAAAACATTTTACGCCCAAACAAATGGAGCCCTACTAGTGTTTTAATTGTATTAAGAACTAGCAATAAAAATATATGTTGGTGCCACAATGCTTGTATTAGTTTGTGTGTTAGAGTTTGCTAATTTTGGAGTGTGCTAGCATGTGTGTCAAGTTTGGCCATGGAGCTACCAAACAATAAGTGCGCCCCATCTTTATAAATTCAAATTCCAACTAGAAAACATAAATGTCCAATTCCACCACTGAATCTGTAACGCCCCTAATTTTGGAAACGTTAAATAGACATTTTCATTGAAAACCTAAATAAAGTTTGGCTCATTATTATAGCATAATTCTCACAAGAGTACATTTATTCCACAAAGGGAGGGAAACTAGGGTTCCTATCTATTGCTCTGCCTGCTCCTTCATCCTAACCAGCTCCTCGGCTCTGAAAGCCTCCAAGGTGTAGAGTTCACCCTGCTCATCTACAAGATCTGACACATTATACCAGCGTCGCCCCCAGTATAATATGTCAGGGTCACCAAAGGTAACACCGTGAGCTACAAGAGCTCAGAAGAATAATCTCATACTCGCTAACCCATAAATTACAAACAACAGGTCATAGAAGTAGTATACTAACTCATGTAAATTCAACGATTTCTAATTAGCAAACGCATATTCAACAAGCAGTCAACATTGACACATCCACATTCACTATTCAACTAACGTTGGTGTCCGTGATATTTGAGTTTCTCCTACGCGATATTTCATAGACGGTGTCATATTTTCACTTTTCATTTACCAAATCAACATTTCGAAAAGCATTTTTACACACCCAACCTCGGTTCCGCCGTTCCGGTCTCCCGAGTATCCTCACAATGGTTCCGCCGTCCCAGGTTCCCATTGGCACACAAAATTTTGCATTGGCTCCTTTTCGCGGATAACCAAGCCACAATTCAAACTTCGGTTCCGCCATTCCAGGTTCCCGAGTATCCTCACAATGGTTCCGCCGTCCCGGGTTCCCATTGGCACACACACATACACACACACACCACACAATGGGCTATTAGGTCTGGCCACATTGTGGTTTCAAAACATTTCATTTTTCACAACACGTCTTTTCATCATCAACACCCTAGGTGTCATGTTTCTAACTTTCTCGATTTTTGTGTCTCGTTTTCATGCAATATGACTTTGCGGCTGGACTCTTTGTACGGTGTCACATAAACATGCATCATTGATTGAAATCTAGAATAATTAAACAGCAAGATCATCCAACTTTATATTACTTTATCATGCTTATATTATTCCTAAGTTCACGAAATCATATTCAAACATTTATCACACAACATAAAGCATAGTGTCACATGGACGGACACCTTTGGAGTGGAAACCACTTATGCTTTATCACACATCAAGACAAGTAATCCTAATAACCATGTATACATGCTCATAACCATCCCATAAATCAAGGTAGTTATACTATCGGTCAAACTATCATTTCTTATATTTCAAAATCCGTTCTTTCTCCCTTTTTGGGAAGTTCAAAACAACATATGTTTTTCCAGAATAAAAGTCGAGTTATTCAACATGAACATATTTCTTTTCGAGATTTTAGTAAAACAAGTTTACTAGCTATTTTTCTTTCATGCATTTCAAACATACAAGTAATATACAATTTTTCTTTTATAATTAGAGATAGTGAGTAGAGTATTCTACAATATGTAACTAATATTTTTACTAGCGAAAATTAGTAGAGATATTTTTCTTAGTCATATTTTATTTTAAAATTTAAGGTTTCTAGCTATTCTTTCACACATTTCAAACATACAAAGTAACATACAATTTTTTTTTTTTATATTTAGAGATCGTGCGTAAGGATATTCTACCGTTCTTCTTGGCGATTGGTATGGCTACGGAAAAAGTAAGTACGTCGGCTATCGAACGGAGTGATCTCCTACGGTAAGCTTACGGTAGCTTCAAAAGAGAAAAGATAAGACTTTCTTTTTCTCTCGAAACTAATTCTTGACTAAACTACTAAACTTTTTGGATCGAAAGGGTGGTCGAGTGGTGGTTTAGTGGCTGCCTTGGATGAGTTTCTTGAAGAAACTCAAGAACACCAAGAACAAGAAGGAACAAAGAACAAACACAAGATTTCTAGAGAGAGAAGTTGAAGGGTTTGAAGGTGTGAGTTCAAGGCAAGAGTGGGGTGCTATTTATAGCAAAAACTTGGGCTATCTCTCTCTCCCTATGGTCGGCCTCTATCTCTCTCTCTCTCTCTCTTTCCCTCATTTTTTTGGTCCATTGTTTTGTCAAATCACATCTTTAAGCATGCCAAAGCCTTGTCAATCCATCCTAGGTGTAAGACTATGTGATCATGAAGATTTTCTAAGGCTTTTAAGTAAATCCTAGGTGATTATAACCTAGGTTGCAAGTCTTACAAGTCTAAAGATCAAGATAGCTAGGCTAAAAGTGTAGTCTTCCATGTTTAGTCAATCCTAGGTCTAGATTGTATGTATAATCTAGGATGATTAAGAGCTAGATTTTATGTTTAAAGTGGCCTAAAGAAGGGTTGTAAAGTGGTGCTAGGTTTGAGTGTGAGGAGTGTAAGTATGGTAGCTTGTTAGGGTGTACAAAACACATGCACACACTCATTCTCTTTCTTTCTCTCTCTCTCTCTCTCTCTCTAGTACTAGGAGTGTATATATATATATATATACACGTAACTTTGTATACTTAGGTCTAAGTAGTCTTACTAAGTCTAGGAAAAGGGTAATGATGAGTGGTAAGGCTTTCAAGTGATATCACATTGACCAATGGTTAAGACTTTCCTAGAAAGTCTATGTGTATATATATATATGTAGGTATGATTAAGGTTGGCTATTATGTATATATACCTAGAAAAATCTAGGAAAGGCTAATTGTAAGTCAGTATTAGGTTCAAGGCTATTACTTTTAGGCTTGCATGCATGGCAAGTCTAAGTATGCTACTTTTGGAAGCATAATAATTACTTCCTAGGTCTAAAAGGTTCAATTAGGGTTTGGAAAGGTTCATAAGGTTCAAAGAGGGTTGCAAAGGTTTATCTAGGGTTAGGAGAATGTAACTAGGTTGAAATGGTAATTTGGTTTCTCTAACTAATTGGTTAGAAGCTAATTATACTTGCCAAGTAGGATTTCTAGCCAAGAATGTAAATTTAAGATTTTATTTCATTCACTAGGAAAATATACAAGTGCTTCTACAAGCATACTTGTCTTTAGAAAAGGACTAGATCGTTCGGTGCGAAGAGATTTAATTTTGTAAGTCTTAAATCTAATTATGACGGATTATTAAAGTTAAAAAGAAATTTATAAAGCAATCTGAGAATAAATAAAGAATTTTCAAATATTTAAATGAGATTTTTATTTACTAAAAATCGGAGTTGTTACAAACTATCCTCCTTAAACAATTTCGTCCTCGAAATTAGGTGCATGCTCGGTTTCGAATAGGTGAGGGTAATTTGCTCTCATGGTTTTCTCTCTCTCCCACGTGGTCTCTTCAGATCCACGGTGCTTCCATAGGACTCGTACTAGTTTGATCGTCTTGTTTCAGATTATCTTCTCACTTCGGTCCTGAATCTCTATTGGTTCTTCTTCGTATGTCGCGTCTTCGTCGATGGTGATGTCTTCCCTGTCGAGGACATGTGTGGGTAATGCGAGATACTTGCGGAGCATTGAAACGTGGAACATGTTATGTACTCTCTGCGGTGGCAGCGCTAGACGATACGTAACCTTCCCGATTCTCTCTACAATGTCGAAGGGTCCGATGTAGCGTGGGGACAATTTTCCCTTTTCCCCAAATCTATAACTCCTTTCTTTGGCCTAATCTTTAGGAACACATGGTCTCCCACTACAAAGGATAGTGGTCGGTTCCTTTTATCCACATAGCTCTTTTGTCGGCTTTGTGCGGTCTGGATCCTTTGTCTAATGGTTTTGACCTTCTCCGTGGTATCTCATACTATGACGGGTCCTATTAATCCAGTTTCTCCAGCATCTGTCCAGCAGACGGGAGATCGACAAGGTCGACCATATAGGGCTTCGTACGGTGCCATCTCGATACTTGATTGGTAGTTGTTGTTGTAGGCGAATTCTACCAATGGTAAGTGCTGCTCCCAGTTTCCAGAAAAGTCCAAGGCACAGGCTCTTAGCATGTCTTCCAGTGTCTGTATTGTCTTTTCCGTTTGTCCATCTGACTATGGGTGGAAGGCCGTACTTAGCCTTACGTCTATTCCCAATGCCTTATGTAATCCCTTCCAAAATTGTGACACGAAACGTGGGTCTCTGTCAGACACTATTGAGATAGGTACTCCATGTAGGCGTACAATCTCTTGGATATACAGCAGGCTCAGATGTTCTACGTTTTCTGTCATCTTAACAGGCAGAAAATGCACAGATTTGGTGAGTCGGTCCACAATCACCCAAATAGCAGTGTTGGACTTGGCGGACCTTGGTAGTCCAGTCACAAAATCCATCGAGATATGCTCCCATTTCCAGGTCGGAATTGGTAAGGGTTGAAGATCTCCTCCAGGTCTCTGGTGTTCAGCCTTGACTTGCTGACACACTAGGCAGGTAGACACAAATCGGGCCACTTCCTTCTTCATTCCCTCCCACCAGTATGTCCTTTGCAGATCATGATACATCTTTGTACCGCCAGGGTGGACTGCGAAGTTCGAATGGTGAGCTTCTCGGAGTACGGCTTCTCAAAGGGTTCCAATGTTAGGCACGAACACTTTTCCCTTGAATCTCAGGCTGTTATCCTTCTCGATTGTCCATCTAGGTAGTGCCTTTCCCTCTCGAATTTGAGATCGAATAAACTCGCAATCCTGCTCAAAGGTCTGAGCTAGTAGGATTTCTCGGTGAAGTGTTGGTTCTGCAACGAGAGCATACAAACGTGCGTTCCCATCCTCTTTGATGATGGTTACAGGTTGAACTCATTGAGAGTGTCCACCATTTCCCACTCCTTGATGGCCATTTTGACTTTCTGTGCCCTGTCCTTTCGGCTCAGAACATCAGCCACTACGTTGGCCTTGCCGGGGTGGTACTGTAGTGTAAACTTGTAGTCCTCCAAGTATTCCATCCATCGACGCTGCCTCAGGTTCAACTCCTTCTGGGTGAAAAGATACTTGAGGCTCTTATGGTCAGTAAAAACCTTGAATTGTTCTCCCCACAGATAGTAACGCCAGGACTTGAGAGCAAATACTACTGCAGCCAATTCTAAGTCGTGAGTGGGTTAATTCTTCTGTGTGGTCGAAGTTGTCGAGATCCGTAGGCTACAACTTTTCCATTCTGCATTAGCACGCTGTGGGCTCCCCGTCCGGCGCACGCTCGAAGAGTCGCCACTCGGATTTTTGAGATGGATGATTCAAGAAACCAAGAGTTTGTTTGAGAGAAAAAGGCTTTTGGTCTAGCGAAAACGTCGAGATTTTGGGTTCGGGAGTCACGTTACGAATGGGAAAGGTTTTTCTTTAAAAAGCACCCCACTCGCCCGGCAAAGCCGGTCTCTACTAAGCATTCTCAAAAGGGGAAATTTTAATATCCTTTGGAAAATCGAGTTCTTTAATAAAGCAAGTAATGGGGGAAGGGACATGGGGAATATGCCACATTAACGTGCACGTGGTGCGCATTGTACAGAGATGATAAAGATGATGCAACGAAGAAAAGAGTGATAAAACTTTCCAGCAAGCTGTCTGGACAACAGTCATCCTTCACGCGGCATACTATAACAGAGCGCACGGCCTTATGGTATGCCGTGCGTGGTTCCTTTCTTATCATCGGGCTATTATCAGTATCCAGAACATTGCTCGCCATATTGAATGTAACGTGCGACATTTTTCAAAATATCAGAAAACCCGCAGCCATTAGATCGCCATAGAACAGTACCATTCCTTCAAGCCGTGAACATAAAACCACTTTCAATATGTTTGATCACTTGACGTGATCACGAAAATCTTATTTTTGGAATAAAACATAGCTTGTAGATGTGGTCTTATTCTAGGGATACTGACAACAGACATCTCAACAACAGAAGCAAACCCGATGACGAGTAACCATGATCCAGACAACTTGAACAAGAAACAACAATTAATGAAAACGCCGCTTGTGTGAAGCAGCTACGCCGTGCGACACATCAAAGTGCCGCGCGGCGTGGCTTGTCCAGCATAAGGGCTGTTTTGTTTTGTGAAAATGACTTTTTTGGCCAGATCCTAACCAAAAGGGGTTAAGCCTGACAACAGAAGAGTCCCCTCAGGGCCAGGACAGAGCTTGGCCCGAGGAAACTTGGTTTTTACCTTTGATCTTGGGCTTGAATGAGGATGGATGATGGAGGAGGGGCGTAGACAAGATCGAATGAGGAAAGATGAATGTAGGTGTGAGTAGTTGTTGGGTGTTTTGGTGGGTGAGGTCTCAAAGTTAGCAAGAGACTAACTTTGATGGTAAGGAGTAAAGTACCTAAAGAATGTCTTTTGGAAATGGCATTTTCAAGGCTTGGAAGTAGATGAAAGCAAAAGGAGGGAGAAAGGTTGGGAATAATGATCAAGGGCCTTTTTCTCTTTGAGTGGAGGGGTGTATTTATAGGCAAGAGCCAAGGATTTTGAAATTCAAATGATGGAGGTATTTTCTGGGCGGGCTAGAAGTGCTTTTTCGGCTGAGCCGTTTTGCAGTTGTGGCTCAAATGGGCGTGGCCGACAGCTTCCTGAGCCAGTCAGAACTTTTCCTAAAATGCCATGCGGTTAACCTCATGATTGCGTGTGGTGTAATGAATTTCGATATGCTGCGCGATGTAGAAGTGTTCCGCGCGGTATTCCAGGTCCAGTCCAGGGCTTTTGGGCTTCCTTTGGGCTTTTGGGCTTTTAGTTTATTTGGGTTGAGGGGATCCTTCATTCAAGCTCGCAAAGGTACCGTTTCCTTTATTTCATCATCGGGGCGTACAAAGAACCTCCGAGGTTCGGATTGGAGTATCTACAGTAGTCCCTCTTTAATGTAACTCAGGTACCATTGGTTGGTACGAGTGACGCTTAAAGAATAGGCATCCCAATCCGTTGCTCTAAAGTCTTTGAACGGAGACAAAACGCATGAAAATTGAAACACAAATAAATGATAAGGGTGGTCGCGCTCGTGGAGCTGCCTACGTACCCCGTTTTCAGGGATCAGACCAACGTAGTTCAATCGGGACAATGCAAGTAAAACGAGTCCCGGAGGACAACTAGTAAAACCATGCAGTAAACTTGAGAGGATTGAGTGCCAGTGGTGTAGGGTGTCGTGGCAAATGCAAATAACGTGACAAATTCAAGACAAGCCTTCGGGAAGTGAAAAAAAATTCGAGACGAGCCTTCGGGAGGCGAAAAATTCGAGACGAGCCTTCGGGAGGCAAAAAAATTCGAGACGAGCCTTTGGGAGGCGAAAATTTGTGAGACGAGCCTTCGGGAGGCGAAAATTTGCGAGACGAGATTGGAAAAATATTTGGGGAAAAGATGACGACGAGTCACGGAGGACGAATGCTGCGAAAAGCTCGAATACGACGAGTCCTCGGGGGACGAAAGATTCCACAAGTCTCGGGGAACAAGAATTAAGAAATCTTTTAATCAAAGCACGACATTCAAAGAGATTTTGGTTTAAAAACGACTGGGATATTTGATTTCCAAGAAGATTTTGGTGGCTGAGGTGATCAATTCCCGAGAAAATTGGATGTAATCCTCTGGAGACAAAATGTCGTGCGGTTAACCATAGCACCGCGCGGTATTTCTCTTTCCCATGCAACTCTTCGATTTTCGAGAACAGTTGGCTGGTTTAAGGGTGCCCATTAATATAGGCGTGCCCTCTTGACGGCTGAAACCTCTTTTTAAAGGATGGTGGTGCTCCATTCCATGCACCATTAAGAAAATTCCCTCAAGTCTCTCTACATTCTTACTTCACAAAATAGGTTGTTTTCAAGACTTCGGCCATAACGGACAGCGACTTGGCGACGTGAGTGGCTTCTCTAGAAGTCGAGATGGGTTTTTATTGTGGAGAGATCGAGCAACTGAACCGTCAAATCGCGAGGCTTATTTCTACCATCCGCACCCTTCGTCGCGCGGTGTCCAACCTTCAGGATTTCGCCTTCGACCAAATGGATGACAAGCATGACCCGGAGTACGCACCGGGACATGAGTCGGACGAGACCGCGGAAGACTCGGAGGGGAATCCGAATGGTTCTAATGACCGCTCAAACGAAGGGAATGATGCTTTCGGCGGGGGAAGCGACTAAGGCGCAAGACGATGAAGAAGGAAGAAGAAGAAGGGGCAGTAGGATTTTTTTTTTTCTTTTGTTTTCTTTCTTTTTTTCTCTTTTTTTTGGAATGAATGTAATGGAAATCCCGGGGGTTACCCCGATTTTGATGAATGGAAGTCCCTCCTTCCTTACTTTTGTCTGTCTGCTTATTGCTTGCGAACCAACTCAAATGAATACGCACGTCATAGCCTTGAACGTTCAGAAATCGTTCTGTGAATCCAAATTGTCGAAACAACCCAGAGCGCCGTGCGTGGCATGCGAAAGGACGTATGTCAAAGAATGTGCTCAAATCGTTATGCCGCGCGCGTTAGCCAAAATGCCGTGCGGCGCTCCTGACTTTGAATCCGGCCCAGATTTAATTCCAAATGAACCGGTTCGTGGGGGAGTATATACGGGTGAGGCGTATACGATACGCCCCACCGTTTCGAATTTCCCTCTCTCTCTGCTCTCTCGCGCTCTCTCTGCTCTCTCTCGACATCCCCATCTCTCTCGTCTGCTCTCTCTCTCTCTCATTGATCATGGATCAAAGCGACATACCTGGTGGTGATCAACCACTTCGAGTCAAGGCTACATCGTCCTTAGCCCTTCCGGAGAGTAGCACGGCGTTCGGGGGTGTTCTGGAGACCGCGGGGGTCTCGGACCAGGCAGCCATGGCCTCGGTTGCCAAGGTGATCGGCAGCGGTGGTGGTGACGGTGGCAGCGAGGTGGTGGCCGGCTATGGCCAGGGTACAGAGAGTTCAGGTGCAATAGCACGAGGGGGTGAGGAGGAGGCCACGGGCCGAGTGGAGGGCGTGACTGGTTTGGAGGAGATGGCCGCGGAGGTTCACGGTGGCGGTGTATTGGATAGAGTGGAGGAGGAGACGGAGGCCTCTCCAGTGAGAGAGCCTCGGGCTGACTTGGGGAAGGACCCCATTGTCGAGGAGGAGCCGGTGGAGGAGCGGGAGACACCAGCTATGTTTGTAGGTAGTGGTGAGGGTGCAGGGTCGTCACGCCATGTAGGTTTGGGTGACTACCTGGAGACGGTGTCCCTCGATGACCTGGTCGAGACCTTACGGGGTGTGCCTGGGCTGGCTGCGACCTTACTTGAGGCTCGAGAGAGGGAGCTTCAGGCTGAGCTCGGGGCAGAGGCCACTGGTGGGCCACAGGGTGCAGAGGAGGCTAGGGGTGAGGCAGTCCCTCGGAGGAGCATGGTAGACGAGGCGACGGAGGCCTTACAGGGGTGAGGAGCTTACGACGAGGCGACCTACGTGCCTTTTCAGCACGTAGTGGTGCCTTCTCTTTTGGACGCCTACAGGCCGGAGAGGCCCACATACGACGAGTCCCTAGTTCTGAGGGATCCACAACAGCACCTTTCTGTGTGACGAGATGATGTATACTTTAAACACTTGTATTTCAATTTCAACGCATGATGCCTTCAATCCATTGCTTTGAATATTATACCTGCCTTGAATATTGTGCCTGTTTATTGAATATTGTTAATTCATTGCAACAGGAAATTACGATCTCGTGTTATGGCGGTGCGGCTGACGTGCCATAGTTCTGGGAGAGGCTCCCTGAGGCAGCGAGGGAGATGGTGAGGCTGGCAGGCTTTGGAGAGTTTGTCAGTGTGTTGACAAGGGCGATCGCCAGGTAGTGAGGGCACTTGCCGAAAGGTGGTGGGACACAACAAACTCGTTCCACTTCTCTTTCGGTGAGATGACAGTGACACCTTTGGACTTTTCGGCGATCACTGGCCTGAGGGTCGGAGGTGACCCTATTCCTTACGACGCCACGACGGGGAGGAGTGCTGAGTTTCAGCGGCAGATGTTGGGGTGTGTGCTGAGGGCAGAGACGGAGGATGCCCAGTACGCCCAGCTGTTGGGGTTTTGGACGGAGTCTCCGGTTGGTAGGATCCAGGAGGAGCAAATGGCGAGGTGCTTTCTGTTGTACATGCTCGGTGTGTCCCTGTTTCCTAACAGGCGCAATCGAGCACATCTCTCCTTCCTACCGGCGCTGAGGAATATCTAGGAGATTGCCCGTTTTGACTGGGGTGGTGCAGCTCTGGGGGCGTGCTATGCCTTCATGGGGTCTCTCTCTCGAGGAGCAGGGAAGAGCCTCGGCGGCTACTGGAGGGTCTAGGAGGTATATTTCAAACTTCTCTTATGCTTAGTTGACTTTTCTTTTTATTTCATGTATATCCTGCGCTAACTCTTGACACTTCGTTCTGCAGCTATGGACGTACGAAGTGCTTGACATGTACCCTCCCGAGACCTCCTGTCCCAGTAGCGTGATACTCCCTCGAGCTTTGCTTTGGTCAAAGGAGTTCCGAGGGGTGAAGAAGGGAAATGGCGATTTGAATGCCTATCGCCTCTACCTGGACGAGCTGCGTCTTGACAGGGTATGATTGCACTTTACAAGCTTTCAACTTTTAATTATTGAGTCTATTTCTGTTTGAATATTATGCTGATGTTGCATTCCCTTGACTGTAGGTTCACTGGCGTGTATGGGACCGCTTCGAATTCCCTTGCATTGCCCGAAGTAGGGAGGTGGCAAGGGGGAGAGTGCTTCTCGAGTCCCCTTACGGCTGGCAGTGGTACCTGGGTGACCGGGTATCACGTCAGTCGCTGAGGTTGGACGCCTTTCGAGTCCCTAGGCCACATCCTCCTTTTATGTAGTGGACGAGCCTGTACACTAGAGAGAAGGTTGAGCGGTTTGTGTGGCCAGACCCTGAGCTGGATTCGCTCTTTCAGGCGGGCGCCGACTATGCTGAGTACTAGGCCCGGTACTTGATGCAGAGCTTTGGAATACGGGCTGCTTAGAAGGCGACTCAGCAGGTGCGAGGTGGTAGAGGAGGAAGTGGAGGAAGAGGAAGTGGAGGCTGTGATGACGGTGCGAGCTCGAGCAGGGCCAGTCTGCCCATGCTTTCCTGGACAGTAGACGTGGTGACTGCCCATGGGGCTCTTGGTGTAGTGGTGGTGCCACGTCCCACAGCCACAGCTCCGAAGTTCCTTGCTCAGGTATGACATGTCCCTATTCCTTTTTGTACGCTTGCCACTATCATTGCATGTCCTAATTGATCTCTCCTATTATGCAGGCAACTCCGGAGTATGTAAAGGAGATGACAGAGGCCATGATGGGACTGGAGCAGCTGGTGCGGCAGTATGCCATGGGCCATCCTCCGGATGTGCTTCTTCGCACTGGTGGAATAATGGTAACCTCCCAAATTTTGGCTTTTTACTTTATTCCTATCGCCTTTTTCTATAGTATGATGCGAATGTTGTATGAATGTCATGCTATTGCAGGCTAGAGGAGGGGCTTCACGGGGGTTGCGCAGGAAGTCTGTCCGCATGGCAGCGCAACAGGCTTCTTCTGCTGGCTCTCGGGAGGAGCCTCCGTCGAAGAGGGCGCGACACTTGGCGGGGACCGAGGATGAGCCTATCGCCGTCTCCGATGAGACTGAGGAGCCTACGGACGTCGATTTGGAGGACACCTCAGGGAGCATTGTGCCTAGGGCAACAGGTATTCAGGAGGTGGCTAGCTCCCAGGCGGAGGAGGAAGTCTCTGAGGAGGACGCGGAGGAGGAGGAGGACAGTGGAGAGGATGAGAACTGAGTCTCTTTCTTTTGCTTTTTGCCTTTTTTGTTTTGTTTTGGTGGAGCCTACGTGCTTCTTTTTGTAGGGTGCCTGTTTACCCTCAGTAGATAGGATTTTGAGCATCGGGCTTGCATGCCTTATTTTGTACTTCGACTCATGGATACTTCCGAGATTATGTAGAGAACTGTTATTTCAATGCTTTATATCGTTCAATTTCTTTTATTGTTGTGATATAAAGAAGATTGAGTAATATAAACACCAACCAGAATGCACAGTCAGCCATAAACCACTGAATCGGACGTAAGAGACTCAACAGGTAACACTCTGAGAGAGAGAGAGATGTATTAGCAAAGAAATAGAAATCAAAGAAGTAACTGGATAAATTTTGAGAATTGACACTATATAGAGTAATTTACATGAATACCCTTGCTGTTGGGTCAAACACGACCATGTACGACAATGGTGACCTTCAAAACATGATGTGTATCTCGAGGATTTAACCTCATGCTTGAAAAAAATACTCGAAAAAGTAAGGAAATATTGACGTTAAAGGGTGACATTCTCAAATTTCGACTTTGGACTCGAACCAGAACTTGGACTAAGTCACTTTTGACCATTATAACCTGTGTGACTCGACAAAGTGACTTGAAATGGTTTGAAACGGATTTTGATGCCCCAACACGGCTTAAGAAGTGGATTTTATCGGCCTTTTGTGCCACGACCTCGAATTTTGGGAGTTGGCCTGAAACGAAACATCCCTGAAGTCCCAAATACTTGTTGAAGTGTGTTCTGGGGGTTGATGATGCCCCAAAGTGCCTCAAACTCATTTCAAACCTCTGCTGTCAAAATCTGCAGAAATGCAGACTTAATATGCCGTGCGCAGCTTCATAATGCCGCGCGTGGTTTCATGCGATTCTGCGGCGTATCAATGTTATGCCGTGGTGTTTTCTCAGATTTAATATGCCGCACGACACTACACTATGCCGTGTGGGACTATTTTCCTGACAGTCTGCAGTTTGTTGCTTCCTAAGACAGATTGCACGATGGTTGAAGTTTGACCCCTGCAATGGTATTTCTGAACCAATGCATGTCTGCACTGAGTTTTTAGGGTATGACCAAGCTTTTTCTCATGCAAGACTCATGGAAAATTTGCATTTTTGGACACCCAAGACTCTTTGAAAGTTGAATTTGTATCCTCCATTCAAGCATTGAACCTCAAACTTTCCTAATCCCTCTTAAACTTTCATCTTTCTTAAACTCTTCCTTCCTCCCAATGGCTCTTTCTCTCACCGGTTCTCTCCGCCCGTGGTTAGTTTCCATGGAAGGCATCGATTAGCTCAACTTTCGGGCTCATGGCCTCTATTCCATGAGGTACCTTCGTAACATTCGCCTCCGTCCCGATTTTTTGAGGGCCGCCGTAAGTTTTTGGGATCCGGAGGTGCACGTATTCCACTTTGGCGAACAAGAGCTTTGTCCTACCATAGAAGAGTTCCGTGCCTATCTTGGCGGTTTCGGCTCTGGAGAAGTCATCATTCCTCCTGTGCGTGAGAGCATTTCCAAGGTCCTGGCAGCATCCCTCGGATTGAATGGCGGTACTGCTCGCTACTTGGTTAGCAACGGTCATCTCAATGTAATGCGCCTCATTGAGATGTTCTCTCCTCTTGGCGATCTGGCGGACATGACCTATCAAACTCGGCGCATGACTACCCTTTGCATGTGCTTACTTGCTGCCTACCTCTTGGTTCCTTCCACCGGTCATGCTAGCTCGGCATTGGTCAGCATTGCTGTGCAGGTCGAGGCTCGGAAGGATACGATTCCGATGGTCTTGGCTGAGACATTGATGGGTTTGGACAAGGTTTGCTCTAGAGAGACCAAGACTTTTGGGGGTAGTCCTCTCCTCCTATTGGTTGGCTCCTCCCTCACTCAGCTCTCCTTTTTCAGGTTTTTCTCACGTTCTCGTTTTACCTCAACGCTCGACTCGGCTTTCTACGGTTTCTTACTTGTTTTATCTCTTCTTGGAGATTTGGCTTGGTGATAAGGTAAATGTGCTGACCCTTCCTCCTGGCAATATGGTGTATGAGGCTAGGCTGCTGTCTTCACGGTGCTTTGAGTTTGCAGACATGCGATCTTCTGAGTGGGTCAATTTCTTCAAGCGGCAGCGGGCTGAGACTATTTCCTGGAGGTGCTCGTGGCTTGACCTTCCGCCTATGACAGTGCACTACATGGGTTCTCAGTGGGTTGTTCTTGCTGGCTTGGAAGCTTTTACCTTCTACATCCCCTATCGGATTCAGCGTTAGCTCGGTTTGAGACAGGAGGTTCCTGTGGAGGTCCTAGTGGACGTGGTTCTGTCTCTCTTTCACCACTCAGTTCTCTGCAACTACCAGCGATTTTGGAGGACTCGTGAAGTGACTGATGCACACCCCTACCCATCTATGGCAATACGCGGGAGTCACCGGAAGTGGCTTATGAGGGACATTGCTGCAAGAGCTGGGGCTCAAGGAAACTGACTCAATCCTACTACCCTGACCATTAAATAAATTACGGACCCGCTTTTGTTATGTTACACTTTCATTTTCAAAAGTCATGCTCAGCCCTATGTATTAGAAGCAGTTGTTTTAATAAAATGAGTTACGGAGGGTTTCCCCCTCTCTGATTCCGCATCTTGGGTTCTCTTAACCTGGATTTTTGTTTTGATTACTCGTGACCGGGCCTCAGAGTGAGGCTGCCTACGTATCCTTTTGGCGAAGGAATCAGGTCATAACGTAGTTCATTTTTGTGCTCTAACTTTTTCCTAGCACCGCCCTTTCGGGTTTTCGGCCTAGCGAGCTCATTTATTGTATGCCTTAACTTTTGCCTAAGATGCCCTTGCGGGTTTTCAACCTAGCAGGCTTTTGCTCTAACTTTTGCCTGGGACTGCCCGCCCTTGCGGTTTTCAGCCCAGCGAGCTTCTCTTAGGGGTAGTAACGCTTGAGTTGGTCCAGGTTGACCAAGGTTGAGAATTCATTTCCGTCCAAGTCAATGAGTTGCGTAGCTCCTCCGGATAGGATGGTCTTGATGATGTAGGGCCCAGACCACTTTGGCCGGAACTTTCCCCGTGGATCATACACTGGCGCTCGGATTTCCTTCAAAACCATGTCACCTTCTGCCAAATCCCTTGGCTTCACCTTTCTGTTAAACGCACATGCGATTCTCCTCTGGTACCCTTGAATATGATAAAGAGTCCTCAACCGGCGTTCATCGAACAGCATAAGTTCTTCGAATCGATTACTTAACCATTCCACCTCTTGGACATCACATTCAATCATGGTTCGGAGAGATGGAACCTCTAGCTAGATGGGAAGTACAGCTTCCATACCGTAAACCAAAGAGTATGGAGTTGCCCCTATTGGTGTTCGTACGGATGTACGATACCCCAATAGTGCCAACGGCAGCTGTTCGTGCCAATTTCTCGCAGATTGAATGGTCTTTTCCAGAATGGCCTTGATTGTTTTGTTAGCTGCTTCCACGGCCCCATTGGTCTGTGGCCGGTAGGTTGTTGACTTATGTACTTGGATTTGGAACTCATCCAAGACTTCCCTAGCTTGCCCCTTGAAATGAACCCCATTATCGGACACGAACACCTGAGGGACTCCGTACCGATAGATGATGTTTTGCTTGATGAAGTGCGCGACTTGAACTGCAGTCAGGGTAGCATATGAGGCGGCTTCCACCCATTTTGTGAAATAATCCACAACCACTAGGATGAATTTATGGCCATTGGAAGCTGCCGGCACAATTCTTCCAATGACGTCAATTCCCCATGTTGAGAAAGGCCATGGTGAGGTCATTTGCTGTAGTTCATGCGCTGGAACATGCGTGAGGTTGGCGTGAATCTGGCATTTATGACATCGTCGTACGTACGTACTCCACGCATTCTGTCTCCAAGGTGGACCAAAAGTATCCCTGCCTCAAAATCTTCTTGGCGAGCATCATGCCGTTCATGTGAGGACCGCACATGCCTTCGTGAATTTCCTCCATTACCCTTTTCGCTTCCGCACCATGGATACATAACTTGTGCATACCACAGTGTGACCTTCGATACAGATTTCCTCCGCAGATGATATACTGAGCTGCCATCCTCTGAAGAGCGATTCTATCTTTCTTGTTGGCCTCGACAGGGTATTCCCCCCTTTCCACGAATCTCCAGGTGTAAAGTTAAAACCAAGGGTGACCATTATCGGGCACGTCAACGACCATGACATGCTGATATACTGGTGTATCTCTTTGCTTGATGATAATTGGTCTTAACTTTACACCGACAGGGATTTCTACCATGGATGCCAGCGTTGCCAGAGCATCTGCAAATTGATTCCTGAGCCTCGGGATATGAGAAAACGTTACCTTGCTGAAATGAGGGATAAGGTCTTCGAGGTCCTGGTGATATGGCTTCAAGTTCTCCTCTTTGACCCTCCAGTCACCATTTGCTTGGGACACAACCAAGTTCGAATCTCCTTCAACCTCCAGCTTGTCTATGCCAATCTCGATGGCCGCTTCCATACCTACAATACAGGCCTCATACTCTACCTGGTTGTTGGTGACTTCAAAGTTAAGCTTGAATGCAAGCGAGATGTGCGATCCATCAGGTGAAATTAACAGCACACCAATCCCATACCCTTTTTGGTTAGCTGCTCCGTCGAAGTACAACTGCCAAACATCTTCGGCCGCAGTCATTATGTCTTCATTAAGGAATTTGAATTCAGCATCTTCCCCTCCCTTGACCGGGCAATCAGCCAAGAATTCAGCAATAGCTCTTCCCTTTACTGACTTTTTGTTGACATACTTTAATTCGAACTCTGCCAGCATTAGCAGCCATTCTTCCCGTGAGGGCTGGTTTCTCAAACAGGTACCTTAGGGGATCTATTCGAGATATCAACCTCACTGGGTAGGCTAGCATATAATGTCTCAACTTTCTGGAAGCCCAAACGAGTGCCCAACATGTCTTTTCTAGTGGAGTATAGCGTTCTTCGGATCCAACCATCTTTTTGCTGAGGTAGTAAACAGCCCTTTCAACCCCATCGTCTCCTTCCTGTGCCAACATACACCCCATCGAAGACGGAGTGACTGACAGGTATAGGATCAAAGGTTTTCCTGCTATGGGCGGCATTAATACTGGCGGATTCTGCAGATAGGCTTTGATAGCTTCAAAAGCTTATTGGCATCTGTCGTCCCATACGAATGGCACTCCTTTCTTGAGTAGGCGGAATATGGGTTCACATGTTGACGTCAATTTTGCAATGAATCTACTGATGAACTGTACCTTGCCAAGAAAACTCCTTACATCTTTTTCTGACCGCGGTGGTTCCATTTCCAAGATGGCCTTGATTTTTAATGGATCGACCTCGATGCCGCGAGTGGTAATAATGAACCCAAGCATCTTGCCCGCAGTGACCCCAAACGTGCATTTAGCCGAATTAAGGCACATCCTGTATTTCCTGATTCTCTCGAAAAACTTCCTGAGTGCGGGTAAATGCCCTTCTCGCTCTTTTGCCTTAACGATCATATCATCAACGTAGACCTCTACTTCCTTGTGAATCATGTCATGCAACAAGGTCGTAGCGGCTCGCTGGTAAGTGGAGCCGACATTCTTCAACCCGAAAGACATGACCCGGTAGCAGTAAGTTCCCCATTCGGTGATGAACGTGGTTTTCTCTCTATCTTCTGGGGCCATAAGGATCTGGTTGTAGCCTGAAAAACCATCCATGAAAGAAAGCAAGGCGTGCCTGGTGGTATTTCGACCAGTACATCAATATGCGGTAGCGGTAAGTCATCCTTTGGACTGGCTTTGTTTAAATCCCTGAAATCGACACAGACCCTAATTTTGCCGTCCTTTTTCGGGACAGGAACAATATTTGCGACCCACTGGG
The DNA here is from genome assembly GCA_018127125.1 of Rhododendron griersonianum. Lineage (NCBI taxonomy): Eukaryota > Viridiplantae > Streptophyta > Magnoliopsida > Ericales > Ericaceae > Rhododendron > Rhododendron griersonianum. The sequence continues at coordinate 32,282,508 of CM030792.1, read as the reverse complement.
GGTACTCAGTTACTACTAGGAATCCTGCATTAATTTGTTTGGCGACCTCTTCTTTTATTTTAAGCACCCAATCGGGTCTCATGCGCCTCAATTTCTATTTTACTGGTTTTGCGTCAGGATAGAGGGGAATCCGGTGTTCCACGATTTCAAGATCGATTCCGGGCATATCAGCATGCGACCATGCAAAAACGTCTTCGAATTCTTTTAACAAACTCACAAGAGCTTAGTGCTCTTCTTCCGATAGCGCGGAACAGATTTGAGTTATTCGGGGATCCCCTTCATGTCTCAAATTTATTAAAACAACTTCTTCCTTTACAGGCTGATCATGCCTCTCGTCTTCCCTTTCGATTAGGGATCGAATTTCTTTAGGGATTTCCCCGTCGAAATCTGTCTTTTCATCATCGGGGTTGACACAATTTATTTCAAAGTCAGGGAAGTAAGCAGAACCAGATTTGTTTATTTCATCATTAGCAGGGGCCTCGGCGGCACCATACACATGGGTGGACTCGAATTCAAAGTACAGACTTTGAGGAGCTAGGCCGAGAGGCACCAACTCAGACTCGACAGACTTAGAAGACTCAGAGGACTCAGACTCGGACTCGAATTCATGACAGGTTGCGCTTGGTATGAAAGTTCAGTTCTTGTAATCCCCAACAGCATCCATGATGAGTGAAGTCGGGTCTTCAGGGGCCTCCTGCCCTAGCATCTGCACTTCTGCTTCCGTGGCTATACCCATTGATTCGTCCTCCTTAAATAAGGTCGCTAGACTGCCCATGACAAAGACTTCAACCCAGTCAGCCAGCTTCTCTTATTTGACCACAACTTCAGATTCCCCATCACTCTCCGGCCAGACATCATTGGCAAATATCTCAAATCCCGGCAGAAAAGTATTGGTTTCCTTGTCCCAGAATGGTTCTGGCTACCCCTGGTAAACTTGCTTTGCTTTCTCCTTGACGAAGTAGTCCTCCAATCTGTCCCCCTTCTTTACTTTCCTATCTTCGGAGGGTAGATAACCCAGGCTAGTTATACGGGTCAAAGTTCCTTGTTCTTCAAACTTTGCAGGCCCCTGGAGATTCTTTCCCAATCCCAAGCCTGGCATATAGGACATTCTCTTCATTATTTTTATGGCAACATTGCTAATAACAAAGTCATCATCAATCTTAACGGTGAAGACTGAGTTGGAAGTGTCAAGCGAGAAGCCACCTAGAGCGATGTCCTCCTCCCCATGCTGAATTTCCAAGAGTGGGGCATTATCTTCAACAGGAGCACGAATTCTGGAGTCGCCATGGATGGTAAGCATCCCGGTCTCAAGTCCCAGTCGGACTTTCTAATAACAGGTTGAAGGAAGCGGGAATGTCCACCACATGAAATTCCACCTCCGTTTGATATGGTCCGAAAGTCATAGGAAGCATGAGGGTTCCAATTACGTCCCGACGGGTATTGTCATATGCTCGGACTTTGACTTCTGATGGGGAGAAGTCGTTATTTTTGTACCCAAGCAATAGGCAGCACGAAGTGGGCAAACGTTGATTGCTGAACCGTTATCAATTAGGATTACTGGGACCCATTTTCCGTGACATTTCAGAGTGACATGGAGTGGCCGATTATGATCAGTTCGTTCAGCGGGCAGGTCTCGGTCGGTAAAGGTTATGGCATGTTTGACGGGTATAGTCTTGATGCGTGCTACGAGTTCATCAGGGGTTATGGTGGAAGGGACTTTCAGATGAGAGAGGGCTTGAATGAGTCCTTCACGATGACGAGTGGAGTGAACGAGCACATCCCAAACAGACATCTTGGCTTGAGTCTGCTCAAGTTGGCACTTAATCATTCCTTCGGGGTTTTTCTCAGGACGAGAAGGCTCTTTGGCTGGTGGGGCAAAGGGTTGGAAAGTATCTTTCGTCGGGGTAACAAAGGGGTCAGAAGGTTCTTTGGCTAGTGGAGCTGGAGGGTTAGAGGGCTCTCCGACTTGGAGATTAGAAGGTTGATAGATTCGACCACTCCTGGTCAGCTGACCAATCTGACGGTACTTTGATTCCTCACTCCATAAATCAGCCAGGGCCTTGCGCTTGCTTTCAATGGTGGCATCTTGAAGATTGGCGGCCAAGTCAGCGATAACCAAATCATCCCACAGGTCCTCAGGCTTCCATTGCTCAGCTTCTACTACCGTCTTGTTTACGGTCCATTCCTCATTCCCTACCTTTATGTTAATGATTTTCGTGTTCGCCCACGAGTCTGTTTTGGCTCCCGATTCATCTTCCCATAGATTCATCATAGCGACATCAGCATCCTTCGGGAAGGTGACCGACGACTCGGATTTAGCTTCATCTACGAGGTAGTCCATCGGGTCAGGCTCATTACTGGCCTCCTCTTCTTCAGGTTCTAGTGGTCCTGGATACGGGGTAAGGCCTACATTGCTGTATAGATCATTAATGACAAAGTCGTTGAAATGGGAGAAGTCTGGTCGAAATGGAGCAAGTTCAGGCCAGTCGTAGGCCGCCATCTTGGGTTGGTATTCTTCAGCAAACATTGCGGGTAGAGAGAAGGTATCCAAAGGGTCATCCCAAGCTAAAAGTTGGTACTCATCCGGAGTTGGGTCCCATCCCCATTCAGCATCTCTTGAGGAACTTGAAAGTTCCCGTTTTGGTTTTCGAACATCATGTACAAAGAAAGTCCATCAAGAGGGTCAGCGTGAATGTTTTGCCAGTCAACTTCCCATCCAAGCTCAAACAACGGTTTCGCATTCCTTTGAAAGTTGGCAGCCTCGAATTCCCCCCAATCAGCGATCAAATCTCCCCATGTGTTCTCCCATTCCCAAAGGAAGCAGAGAGCAGTCTCTTCGGGAATTTCCACAACAGGCTTTGGTTCGGTATCAGGGATAATGAAAAGGGTTGGATCGAAGTCTTGGACGGTTTGGCTTTTGGTTTGGGCAATTTGGTTAATGTGGAAGGGGGTGTTATGTTGCGGTAAAGGATTTGACATGGTGTTTGGCTTATCTGGAGGAGGGGTATCAATGACTTTGTTGTCAATGAGGTTTTGGATCTCATGACGAAGGCGGATGCAATTGTCGGTGGTGTGACTGGGCATTTGGTGGAAATCACAGTAGACGCTTTGGTTTAGGTTTGGTGGGATAGTTTGTGGTGGTGAGAGAGGCTTCAACACTCCTACTTCTGTAAGCTTCTTAAGTAAAGCGGACCTAGGAGTGCTGAACAGAGTAAAGACTCGGTTCTGGGATTTTGGTTTTTCGAAAATTTGGTTTTACTTCTGCCGGTTTGGCGGATGAAGTCTCAGCCTGATTGGCATTCCTGAAGAGGACATTGCTGTTTCCCAAGTATACCCTTTTGGACTTTTATCCTGACTCCTTCTTCTCCAATGTGCCATCTCGTAAGGCTTCTTCCACAGCCAAACCGAGTCATAGAAAGTTTCAAAATTCGGGGTAGCTTGAGAGAGAACCATGTATGATTCAAAAGAGCTCGGCAGGTTCTTAGTTATGATTTGTATTTGCTCCTTCAGATCTGGTTTATTCTGCATTTGAGCGGCCTTGGCCCTCCAACGCTTCACGAAATCAGCAAAACTTTCTTTTTCACCCATCTTGGTACTTTCTAATTCCTTCATGGTCATCTTCAGGTCAACATTGAAATCATATTGAGCCACGAATGCTGTCCCAATAACTTCCCAGATTCTTTTCTTCAAGGGTTCAAGAGTGAGGAACCATTGCAAGGCTGGCCCAGATAAAGACTCATGGAATAGTTGGGCCATGGCTTCCTTTTCAATTCCTCTCATGGTGAGAGAACCAACATACCCCTGGAGGTGGGCCTTTGGATCTCCGGTACCATCGAACTTTGCAAAGTCCACACCCTTGGATTTTTCCGGCAACTTGGCATTGGGGAATAAGCATAACTTGTTCATGTCAATTTCTCCTTTTCCTAGCGCTTGGTTTCTTGGACAGACTCCTCCAACTTACAAATTTTAGCCATGAGGGCAGCTAAATTGGGATCCGTCGCTGGTGTTTCGTAAAGGTTGGTCAGGTTTAGTTAGGAGCTTGTCATGTTCATGTTCATGGTCTCCATCATCATGTTCATGTCATTTTTCATGGACGCGACCGAGGTCTTGAGTTGCACATCTACACCAGCAAGGGATTATCTGAATTGGGTATCCATGGCGGCCATGTTTTGCCTAAGCTCCTCTACTCCATTTCCTTGGTCAGCCATTGGCAAGGAATTTTCGGGTGATGCTTCTGCTAGAGGTTCTTCTTCTATGGGTACCTGTCTTACTGGCCTTGGTGAAACTTCTAACGACGGCTGCCTTTCCTGTTCTATTTGAACTTCGAACAGTTGGGTTCGTTCTAGGGTGTCTATGCAAACTAATCTTTGGAACGGACGAAACCAATTAGGTATAGCCTCTTCTCTTCGCAGACGATCATTGTTTCTATGCTGGCAACAAGGCAAAAGGGAGTAACTCATAACCCATCCTGAGGAACCGTCCTTCCTTCTACGCGCCTCCTGAACCCTTAGACCTACCGTGACCTAGGTCTCACTTGAGGCATTTGTACAAAAGATTTCAGATAGTCCGGGTAGGTACTGTCAGGTAGGTTAAATTCCGATCGTTTCGGAATCAGAGCCAATCTCCTTACCTTGACCATCCGAGGCAAAGCAATGTGACCATCAGAATCCAGATACACACGTCCTCAAGGTTAGACCCAAATCAAGGGAGCCGTATGGGCATGGCAAACACCAGAGGTATCGCAAGCTCCATGGATTTAAGGTCTCCTAGACCGACCGGAGTAAGCTAAGGAATTCTAGGGGAGCCCTATCCTCTAGCCCGCAATATGCAATAATGTATGAATGATATGTATGTGCAGAAGAGAAATGCACATAAGCAGAATATAACACACAAGTCCTAGCCTTCGGGTTCCTGTCCTAGTTGGGAAGGTTCTATGGCAAAGTACAAGTTTAGAAGGCCGGTTTTGGTCTCAAAAGGGTTCCCCGGACTAGAGCCAAGATGTACTACCCCATGTCAAGTGTATTGCAAGACAATGGTCGAATAGCACGATGCCCCATCATAGTCGAGGGTTGCTAGGCTTCCAGAAGAGCTTGTCACCGATAAACCGGGCAAGATAGCCGAAACACACTAGCGAGGCTTGTGCGGTGCAGAGTTTACAAGATAAAATAAAGAACTTTATTTTCCAAAGAATAGAGAAAATCCCCTTTTTGAAAATACCTTTTCAAGCTTGACTCTCTTAATTATTCGGTTTTTTTTTTTTGAAAAATAAAAAAAAGTGAGTCCCAAAGTTCCGAATAATAAAAATCCCCAGCAGAGTCGCCACTGTGGGCTCCCCGCCCGACGCACGCTTGAAGAGTCGCCACTCGGATTTTTGAGATGGATGATCCGAGAAACCAAGAGTTTGTTTGAGAGAAAAAGGCTTTTGGTCTAGCGAAAACGTCGAGATTTTGGGTTCAGGAGCCACGTTACGAATGGGGAAGGTTTTTCTTTAAAAAGCACCCCACTCGCCCGGCAAAGCCGGTCTCTACTAAGCATTCTCAAAAGGGAAATTTTTTAATATCCTTTGGAAAATCGAGTTCTTTAATAAAGCAAGTAATGGGGGAAGGGACATGGGGAATATACCACATTAACGTGCACGTGGTGCGCATTGTATAGAGATGATAAAGATGATGCAGCGAAGAAAAAAGTGATAAAACTTTCCAGCAAGCTGTCTGGACGACAGTCATCCTTCACACGGCATACCATAACAGAGCGCACGGCCTTATGGTATGCCGTGCGTGGTTCCTTTCTTATCATCGGGCTGTTATCAGTATCCAGAACATCGCCCGGCATATTGAACGTAACGTGCGACATTTTTCAAAATATCAGAAAACCCGCAGCCATTAGATCGCCATAGAACAGTACCATTCCTTCAAGCCGTGAACATAAAACCACTTTCAATACGTTTGATCACTTGACGTAAACATAGCTTGTAGATGTGGTCTTATTCTAGGGATACTAACAACAGACATCTCAACAACAGAAGCAAACCCGATGACGAGTAACCATGATCCAGACAACTTGAACAAGAAACAACAGTTAATGAAAACGCCGCACGTGTGAAGCAGCTACGCCGTGTGACACATCAAAGTGCCGTGCGGCGTGGCTAGTCCAGCACATGGGCTGTTTTGTTTTGTGAAAATGACTTTTTTGGCCAGATCCTAACCAAAAGGGGTTAAGCCTGACAACAGAAGAGTCCCCTCAGGGCCAGGACAAAGCTTGGCCCGAGGAAACTTGGTTTTTACCTTTGATCTTGGGCTTGAATGAGGATGGATGATGGAGGAGGGGCGTAGACAAGATCGGATGAGGAAAGATGAATGTAGGTGTGAGTAGTTGTTGGGTGTTTTGGTGGGTGGGGTCTCAAAGTTAGCAAGAGACTAACTTTGATGGTGAGGAGTAAAGTACCTAAAGAATGTCTTTTGGAAATGGCATTCTCAAGGCTTGGAAGTAGATGAAAGCAAAAGGAGGGAGAAAGGTTGGGAATAATGATCAAGGGCCTTTTTCTCTTTGAGTGGAGGGGTGTATTTATAGGCAAGAGCCAAGGATTTTGAAATTCAAATGGTGGAGGTATTTTCTGGGCGGGCCAGAAGTGCTTTTTCGGCTGAGCCGTTTTGCAGCTGTGGCTCAAATGGGTGTGGCCGACACCTTCCTGAGCCAGCCAGAACTTTTCCTAAAATGCCGTGCGGCTAACCTCATGATCGCTTGCGGTGTAATGAATTTCGATATGCCGCGCGATGTAGAAGTGTTCCGTGCAGTATTCCAGGTCCAGTCCAGGGCTTTTGGGCTTTCTCTGGGCTTTTGGCTTCTTCTGGGCTTTTGGGCTTTTAGTTTATTTGGGTTGAGGGGATCCTTCATTCAAGCTCGCAAAGGTACCGTTTCCTTTATTTCATCATCGGGGCGTACAAAGAACCTCTGAGGTTCGGATTGGGGTGTCTACACACGCATCCCAAGCCGTCTTTTGACGTGTCGCAGTAGACTGTATAATCGACACCCCGCTCCGGAATGATGAGTATCGACGCACTGGTTAGTCTCTTTTTCAATTCCTTAAAAGATTTCTCACAGGGTTCATTCTAATCCAGCTTCACTCCTTTCTGAGTCAGCCTAGCCATTGGCTTGGTTAGGATTGAGAAGTCTTGTATGAATCTGCGGTAATACCCAGCCAATCCTAGAAAACTCTTTCTTTCAAAGACTGAGGTCGGCTGTTTCCAATTCAGCACTGCTTCGACCTTACTTTCGTCCATCGTGATTCCGTCCTTGGATACCACGTGTCCCAAGAACTTAACCACTTCCAGCCAAAACTCGCATTTACTTGCTTTGGCATAGAGTTGGCTATCTCGGAGTACTTGTAGTACTATCCGAAGGTGTCCTTTGTGCTCCTCCTTATTGGCGGAGTATATTAAGATGTCATCAATGAACACCACTATAAATTTGTCTAAGTATGGCTGAAAGATCTTGTTCATGAGACACATAAATACTGCCGGAGTGTTTAAACGGATCAGAAAAATAAAACCTTTCCACTGGTTCAAACGGATTCAAATTTGAAACACTTAATTTTTTAACCATATTTTTTAGTATATAAACTGTATAAAGAGGTTGAAATCACGTATTTTTTTTAAATAAATTTTATATATTTGAAATCTACTCAACGAAACCTATCAAACAAGTCTAATATTGAATATGAAATAACTACACGCGAACTCTTCGACTTTCTTAAGGTTAATCAACGAGAGCCCTATAGTCAAAAGTTAATTATGACCATTTAGGAAATTCATGATCAGAAAATTAAAATCTTTTCACCGATTCAAACGGATTGAAATTTGGAACAATTAATTTTTCAACCTCTTTAGACAGTTTAAGCTACCACAAAAATATAATTTTTCCGTTTTACGTTATTTCACTATTAATATTAGGCTCGTTTGATAGGTTTCGTTCAGAAAATTTCAAAAATATAAAATTTATTAAAAAAAATACGTGAAAAAAAAGTTATTAATATTTAAAATTTTATAAAAAAAAATTAAATAAGAGAGAGAGAGAGACTCTGTTGGGGGAGAGAGAGAGAGAGCACGTTGGGGTTGGGGTTGGGGGGGGGGGGGGGTGGGGGGTAAAATGGGGAAGTCATCAGGGGGGGCATGACAGGAGGGGGGCGATTAGTATTTTGCATCAAACAAACTCTCTCTCTCTCTCTCTCTCTGTGCAGCTGTTTGGAATCAAACAAACTCTCTCTCTATCTCTCTCTTAGATATCTACACCCTTTCCATCGCTGTTAAGCGGCAAGCAAAAAAGATTTTTTTCTTTCAAGGTAAGACGATACAACGTGTTTTTTTAATTGGCACGATACAACGTGTTAATATTCGTTTTCAATTCCAACTTCTAATTTAATGATGATTTTTAATTTCAACTTCTAATTCTGAACTATAAGGACCATTGCAGACATCCTCGAGACACCGATAGCGAGGTAATCTTCTGCTGAATGTTGTGCTAAATGTTTGAATTGGATGTGTATTCTCTCAACCTATACAAGTATGTGAAAACTTTAGTTTTTCTTTTGTACAGAGCAATGAGCAATGAGAAAGGCAAGTTAGAAAAAAATCACCTCAACTTCGAGAGGATCTCATTCTCCTAAGATCGAAGTTTTTCATTATTTTATGTCAATACTTTGAATTAGTGCCTTCAGGTCCAGACACAATTACACTCCTCGGATTTCAAACTTTCGAAGTTGGACCATTTTCAGAATTTGAATACACACTACACGCAATAATTCTTTTTAGTCGTGTTAAAAAACGTGTTGCGCCGTGCCTTCAGGCACGGGTAATTTCTAGTCTATATAATATGGGAGAGCGGTACATATTTTTCACCATTGGATTGGTACATATTTTTCAACCGTTGGATTGGAAATACAATTCTGACCAAAATACATACCTTATTTTACACACATGTGGATTTCTCATCTTTTACCATCTTTCATGGAAATCTCTTTCAATACATATCTTTTTTTAATTGACTAATTATGGTAATCAACCAAATTTTGAAATTCATCCTAATCTCTCTCTCTCTCTCTAAAATTTAGGAAACAAAACATGCCTGACTAATTTTCCGGAAATTAGAGACTAATTATGGTAATCAGCCAAATTTTGAAATTCATCCTAATCTTCCTCTTCTCTCTCCCTCTCTAACTCTCTCTACGAAAATTTTCTTTATACAAGCCAGTAATTTTCCAAAATTTTTTTGAATGCTTTCTTTTATTGAAACAAATTTACCGAAAGAATCCTACGTTCTTCTCATTACGTTCCCTACCTTTGCTCTGGACTACATGCAGTTTGAGGTGAGTTTAATTTACTTTATACGAACACTGATTTTTTAATGTTACTATCTCCATACAGTTGCTATTCTTTTTCTTCCTGTGACTATAATTTCACACTCTAAATTTTTGGTCGAAAAAATAAAATTTCTTTTAGAGGAAGACCGAGCAATCTTCCAATTCCAGTGTAAGCCTTGATTTACTTTTTTTACTTTTATGTGTTGGCTAATTATTTTTCCCCCTTACACGTTGTACACGAATAACATGCAAAGCAAAAGAATTGAAGCGGCATACAATTTAGCAAAAGAATTGAAGCAAAAGACCGATCAATCATCCAGTTTAGTAGTTATTGAAACGGCTAATCATTATTATGTGTTGGCTAATCATTTTTATAGCCATTAAATCTTTTTTGTACCCAGCCCATGACAATTGAAGCGGCAATAAGATGCAGAGTTATAGATTAAACATGCAAAGCAAAAGAATGAACAACAAATCCCTAGGAAAAAAAAAGTTCGGTGACTTATGAAAAATAGGTAACCGATTTGGACTCGAGTGGTTTAAACAAACTGTTTAATGCAAATCAATAACTGTAAAGAGCAATTTTTTCCAAAAAACTAACGCCAACAGAGAACAAATTTTTTGGTTGAAAACTAAACGTGGATTTGTCTTAAACCAGTATTAAAGTCAAATTTAAAACTAGGGTCAGCATCCCAAGTGTTCGATGAAATGTATCAACCATCTGGGTACCCTTCGGCTTAAAAGTTTCTGAAATTGAAGTTTAGTAAGGTTTTTGTCCAATTAAAATATTGAAATGTTTGAATGAATTTTTTGGGTATCATTTTTCATTCCCGTAACCATCCGGGACCCTTCGATTGTGATTTTTTCGTGGTTTGGTCCTTACCCTTGCATTATGCATCTTTCAATCTTGGTATTAGAAAAACTTAAAAGACAATGACTAGGAAAGGGAAGACAACACATGTGGGCAATGGAGAAGAAGATTCACAGCTATCACCCTTTTGGCATATCTTCTGTCTTTCTTTTGAAAAAATAATTGGTAGTCAACTAACTCAACTTAAGTTTGATAGTGTTTTAATTTTGTTAGGAGTATTGGAATTACAATAATAATTCATAAGAATTACTCCTGCACATACTTTAGGCATAAATTGGTAAATAGCTTTCAAAAGCAACACTTGCACAACGTGCATGACGACAGCGAGAGCAAATTTTAAAGCAAAGCATTGCTCGACAATCAGAACAACAGTTGCAAGGAGATACAAGTGTAAGACTCTTATCAATTAAAATCATGGTCGACTATCTACATCTTCTAACCATGTTTTTATACGTAAAGATTCAACCTCTCCGAGATAGCAACATTGCCGCCCATGCTCACGAGGTAAGTCTCCATACAAATACGAATTTTTCTGCAAACCCTATTTATCACCCCTAATACATTGTACGTAAAAAATAGTGCTACTTTTTAAAAATTGTTTGTCTTATATGCATAGACAAAACATTGTGTATACTGTTACTTTTTTAAAATTTGTTATTACTATCCATTTTTTTAATAATTTTAATTTTCCAATTGGATTTATACGTAAAGGTTCAACCTCTCCAAGACAGCAACATTGTCGTCAACGTTCATGAGGTAAGTCTCCATACAAATACGGATTTTGTTGGCAAACCCTATTTAGTACCCTAATGCATTTTGCATAACTTTTAACATGAAATACAAAGAATAGAAGCGATGGCTAGGAAAGGACCGGAAGATAGTGTACATAGGCAGTAGAAAGGAAAACTCACAGGTATCACATGTTGACACATATCTTCTTTCATTTGGAAAACAAATTTGGGGGTCAGACTAACTATTCTATAGCTTTTGTCTTATACCCAACGACAAAATATATTGCTAATGTGCTACTTTTTTAAAGAGTTCTGGAAATATTACCATGACATAATGTGTCTTAGGAGTGCTTATGAGTTCTGTCTTTGTCTCTCTTTTTTTACTCTAAAATTTACTACAAAAGTTCTTAGGAGGGCTTATGTTAATACTGTTACTTTCAAATAATATAATCGAACACTTATGAATTTATCGGAATTTACTTTATTTCTGTCTATTTTGTTGTGAAATTCTATGACTTTCAGTTAGTCGCCATCATTGAAATTGTGCATAACATGGGTATTATGAGGTTGATAAACGGGATAGATATTCAAAAATAAAGTAAATACTTTATTTCTAATGGGTGGGAAGGTTGGTACATATTTTTTCCACGGTTAAGATTAGTGCTACAAAGATTTTAGATTATATATGGGAAGCACGGAAATCAAACCAAATTTCATGCCTTTTTTATTGGCAAAAAAAATTTCCATTCATCATGAGGACAACAAAAAAGAAATCAATACCACATAACTCTTATCGCTACTCACAAATTATATACCTATCTCCCAATCTCTTGAACAATTTTTAGTAGAAAAAATAAAAAAAAACAGTTTTATCAAAGAGCTAACTACACGAAAAAAATACTTGAGCCACAACCAAAAAAAATCCGGACAACAATCCTACAACTACCCTTTGCCGCTGCCTCACTTGAATACCACAAACAGACTCTTCCCATCGCTGCTAAAGTGTTGCAACCAAGGGTACCAAAGTTCATGTCTTTTTTTATTGACAGGCAAAAAGTTTGGCAAATTGGCCTTCATACCAAGAATATATTTATCACTGTCATCTTCAGATTTTCCTTTTCATATGACAAGGTGTCAATTTTCAATTCGCTTGCCATATGCTATGACTATTAACAAATCACAAGGACAATCAGTAAAATTTGTTGGGGTCGATTTGCACACAACTATGTTTAGTCATGGGCAATTATATGTGGCATTATCAAGGTACATAGTATTATAATTTAGTTTTCCTCTTTTATCGTATATCATCCCTTAAACAAAAATGACTTGGCGTATTAACTGGGCTTCTGTTGACATATCATTTTTTTAGGATTGGTATCGAGATGCTTTGAAGATCAAAAAGGATCAATAGTCTTTAAGATTTTTAGTGTTAACATGTTTCATGTTTTCCTTTTAGATGTCTCTTCAAGACATGCATTTTCATTGGTGTTTTCGATGGTATTTTCAACTCAAGTTTTATGCGTTTGAGTTTGTTCTATGCTTTTGAGTTGGTTGAATTTGTTGTTCATTATTTATTTGTGTGTGCTGAATGTTCGAACCGTGCCTTCAGGCACGGACATGCGCTAATATTATTTAAATGAGAGCAAATGAAGACAGGGAAAGAGGTCAGAGGGAGGCATTCACATGCATTACCCCGTTTTACCCCAAAACGCCGTCGTTATGGCAGGCTGCAATTTGCAACATTTTTTAGTCACTGCAGGGACTCCGCTCCCGGAGAGGAGATAGGGGGAGACGTGTGAGAATGGAGAGAGAGAGAGAGAGAGGAGGGGTGCCACGTACTTTTTGCTTCTTCTTTTTTATTTCAAAATTCAGAAAATTAAAAATGGACATTTGAAGGTCTCTCACGCCACACTACATTCCTATAGGATATTGATATTGATTGATGATTGATAGATAGATAGATTTGCACCTCTAACCTTTAGCCATCCATTTTTTCTTCTTTTCTTGGTTTACGGTAGAGTACCGGCCCCGTTTCATAAACTCAAATAAGTACTTATTTTTTAAAAAGGCGATTTCAAGCTCAAAAATCATATGTTTATGCAAATAATTTCCTAGCACTATGGATCTTGTTTGATAGATCTCATTGAGATCTCTTAAACGGTGCAAAAAAAAATCAAAAATTTATTTTTTCATTTATATTATTTTTTGAGTTTCAAAATGTAAAATAAACTGCTTATTTTTTAAGAAGGTTTCTAGAACGGGGCTTGTGGATTGGAAAATAAAGGTAACGGAACCAAAAGCGGGGAATTGGAGAGTAAAAGGGCATTGTGGTCTTCGTAGAACAAGTTTTTCTTCTCATTAACTTCTTACACTATTTTCTAGGGTAGTCTGTCTTTTTCAAAAAGAATATAATTTCATAATGAAAATGGAAAATAATTTTTTGAATTTTTTTGCACTATTTAAAAGATCTCAATGAAATCTATCAAACAAGATCCATATTGGTAGAAAAATTATTTGCATAAACACATGATTTTTGAGCTTGAAATTACCTTCATTTTCAAGAAGTAGTTTTAACACTAAACTAGAACGGGGCCTTAGTTGTTCTCATTTAATGATCTTTAACATTTGCCCCCAATGCACACATTAACAGAAGCCTTAAAAAATAAGCACTTTTTTTTGATTAAGTCACATTAAAATAGAACAAAAGTTTAGTACATGTCTCTAAGCAAAACAGAAACTAGCTCGGGTGGAATACAACCCGTTTGGAATAAAAGCTTTCTCTCCATACATTTTGATGCAATCCAATGGGCAGCTCTATTAGAAGATCGAGCACACCAGGCAAAAGTCCATCTTCGATTCTGGGCCCATTCCGTAATGTCCTTCACCATCGCAGCAATTTCCCAAGGCCACTGCTTCTTCTGATCGTTGAGGCAGCACTTATTTGAAAAGTAATCACTTATTTCCCATAACAAAACGGAATGAATCGTAATCTCTTGAATGTGTACCAATTAACAGTCCAAATACACTTGTTCCTTGATACGAGGCACAATTTTGGTGATTCGTTAAGTTAATGAGATTGACTGTTGCCTAGTTGTAGAATCATCATAGATTGACTGTTGCCTAGTTGTAGAATCATCATATCTTCAATTCAAACATTTATACCTACCTATTGCCGAACTCTTCCCTAATTACTCACCAGACAACAAACTGTCAAGGTTTTTTTTTTTTTAATTTTTTTTTATGAGATTCACATTCATTGTCATTATCATTAAAAGTAAATTCAAAGGATCATACTGTATCACATAGATCAGGGAATCAAGAACAGCGGAAACAAACTCCCAATACCAAACACTAAAATCTTCAGAAAATTACCTTGGACTACTGTGAGTAGAAAAAACACAAGAAACGGCAAAAGTGGCTAGCCTACAGATACGAATGAATGACATCCACGAGCCATAAAGTTGAAATTGAGGAATTCTCAAAGTGTCCCACTGCTGAAAAAAATTTCTATGTTGGTTGAATTGAAAAATTGTTGGTTTTCCAATAAACTTATTTTCTTAGAGTGGTCGTAGTTCTCATTATAATGGAAATTACACAAAACTTTAACTCATATTATCCGAAATTGAGAAAATCTGAATATATTTAGAAAAGGGGGTTCCATAAATAATTTGTAAAAGTCATACGTAGGGATTCAAAAGGTTATAACTGTAAAAATCCCAATGTTTCACGCACAAAAGATAAACTCTCAATTCTTATGGGCTAGTGATTTTGCCACACTCTTTTTTGTTATTGACACACCCCTGCAAGTGTATTTTTTGGGGCAAAAATACACTTGCAGGAGTGTGGCAATAACAAAAAAGGGTGTGGCAATATCATTTCCCTTCTTATGTTGGGAACTTCACAATTGAGAACAAGAGAGGTACGAAAATGTGAACCTCTTATAAAACGCAAAGTGAATATCTCAACTTGAGTTCGAGCCATGGCTCGGCCTCATGCCTGCAGACAGGAACGGATCCAGAAATATAGCCTAGTAGGGGCACCTGTTAATTATATTGGCGAAAATTCATTTTTTTTTAGTCATCCATAGTAAGATCGTACAAAATTAAGGTATGCATTACTAACTACAAAAGTTTATAACGCGTACTTTAAGTTAAATTAGGTAAAAATGAACACAAAATCTCAATCAAAATTTTTAAAATATGTTTTAAATGAACATTGACAAGTTTTAGAATAATTGAGTTAGTTTTGTTAATGACTTTATTTTAAAATATTTCTCCTAGACGGTTAAAAATAAAGAGAATCAAGAAAGAATAGCTCCAAATAGACAAACAACTCGTAAAACAACAAATATAAATGCACCATATGATGAAATTCAGGCATAAAACTAATTTTATATGTGTATTTTCAAGATATATGCAAGTATGTATGTTTATATATTAGCGCACACTTTCGTAATTATGCTAAGTTATACAAAATATATATTTTAATTTCGAGTGGGGGCATGCGTTCGAGTGGGGGCACGTGCCCGCGCATGCCCCTTTGGATCCGTCCCTGCCTGCAGATGAGTCCTTTCTTTTAATAATGTTTCAAAGTTCAATGGAAAACGGTCTTATTCCGTAGGACACTTTGAGATTTTGTAAGACTGAATCGCCAGGCCTATTATTGTTGGGAACTTTTAATGAAATGCCAAGATTATCCTACTCCTATTCTATCTACTTGATTTACGCGTTGTGGCAAGAGGCATGATTACGCGGAGAGAACATCTTCTTGGTTCCTCCATCTTTTAGTTATCAATCCAGACTTAACGGTTATCAAATAGAGATAATGTTAAGTCACGAGTGGTCAGAACATGACCCGCGTAATCCAGACTTAGCGGTTATCATTTAGAGATAATGTTAAGTCACGAGTGGTCAGAACATGACCCGCGTAATCCAGACTTAGCGGTTATCATTTAGAGATAATGTTAAGTCACGAGTGGTCAGAACATGACCCGCGTAATCCAGACTTAACGGTTATCAAATAGAGATAATGTTAAGTCAAGGATGGCCAGAACATGGCCCGTGGGTTGAGAGCCAGCAATTGCCAAAATAATCCAGGTTGAAAGTGACCAAGGTGCGGTCCGCAGCTGGAAAGCAAACAAGAAGGAAAATAGAAGAGAAAATTCAACTACAGATGCGAGCAATGATGCATTTGACAACGTTATTTCTAAAGCCCCCCTTTTATTCAAATAAAAATGGAATAATGATACATGTGGTAAAAAAAACAACAACAAAAGAAGAGGAAGCCTAAGACAACCACTCCTCAAAAACCAGCTCGTTAGGGTCCGGGTCCTCAAGATTCAGCGCCGCGGCAGTCAGCTCTGTGTCGTATTGCGTGACTTGAACAAGCCTGGCCTCCAGATCCACCAAGTGTTGTCTTGCGGACTCCACTTGGGCAGAAAGGCTCTGGATTTCAGGCTGCAGAGCTGCCCTCTCCCCCGCGGCCCTAAGTGCGGAACTTCTCGCGCTCAGCCAGCCCAGGTTAAACCCCAAGATCACCATGTCCTGCGCGACCTCCTGCAGGGCAGCCTCCGTAGCGGGGGTGAAGTCGCCAAAACGCAGCTGTGCCCAAGATGCGAGCACTTCGTGGAGGTCCCTAAGGAGGAGCAACCCGAGCCGAGATGACCGCGGGTTGAAGTGAGCAAAGGTCTCGGGATGGGCCCGAGCTATGGCATTGAGGAGCGGGTGATAGGCTTCATCAACGGAGAAGGCTGCGGGGAAAAGGCGGACGGGTTCCATCCCACCATCGTTCGCGGGCTCCTTCCCACGATCCACGACAGGGCTCCACTGGGGGGGAGTTCGCTCCCTTAACTCCATTTCATCCCTATTCTGCTCGCCCATCTCCAGATCAGCTGCAAAATCTCCAAGTGCAGCACTTCCCTATCCTCCCAAAACATCATCAGTCTGAGTGAAACCCATGTTTTCAAATAAGGAGTTCAGATCTGAGTCAGTAATGGAGGTGGGGCCCACAGGGGGCTCTTCATTTACCTCCAGGTGTCGATTCCCAGCAGGGATGGAAGGCTGGGCAGGTGGAGTGGCCGTGCACTTCGCAGAGGGATGGAGAGAGTGAGTTTGAGAGGTAGAGCACGCCGGAGAAGGGGGGTTGGTTGCATTCGTGGCCGCGTCCCTCCCAGCGGTTGTCCCGTGGCCTTGTAGGAAGGAGGCGTTGGAGATGCCCGGGGAACCGCCAGCAACCCGACCCAAGAAACTCTCAGTGGAGCGGATCCGAGCGCTGGCAGAAGAATGCTGGTGGGAGCCCGAAGGGGTAGAGGTTGAGCCGGTCCCGGCTGGCCCGCGGCGAGACCCCCCGCAGTTAAGCGAGGAAGTTCTTCAACATCATCCTCTTCTTCTTCCCGCAAGTGCTGAGCGGCCGTCGCGGTGACTGGCTCCCCGGCAACGTCATCCTGTCCAATGGACTCGCGAGAATCCATCGGCGAGGGAGGCTTGCGGGCTTCAGAGGTTGCTGCACGATAAGGGGAGGGATCTTTGTCAAGGGAATAAGGAATGACGTTTTCAGATTCCTTAGAGGAGGAGGATGACTCGGAGGAGACAATGTTGGAATCCCCTCAGAGGTCCACATTGGAAGGTTCATCAGACGTGAACATACCTCCCACCACCGCAGAGGTCTCCGGTTCTAGCCGCGGATAAGGGACTGGCCCCGTGCGAGGTTGAACCAACTCCACCTCCCTTTGTTCTCCCGGAGAGTCGAAGATGTCAACCACGGCGACGTCTTCCGCGGCAAGGCCCCCCGCGGGAGGGGGAAGTTGGGCACCCATGGTTTGTAAGCGGACGTTGAGTGGGATGTTGTCCATATCATCATCGTCGTCATCATCACCATCGCTGACCGCGCCAGCATTATCCTCCTCCTCCTCCTCCTCAGAATCTTCTGAAATCATGGTTGCTCAAGAAGTTTCGACAAGGCAAAAATTAGAAGCTAGAAAAGAAGACGACAGAAGTGACGGCGCAGTAAATAAGACTTACCCTCGAGGCGGCGACGTTTGGTCGAAACGGCCGCAGCGCTCTCCTCTGCTTCCTCGACCTCGGCTTGTTCTTCAGTTTCTTCCGCCGCCGCCGCCGCCACTGGCTCAAACGCCACAAAAGTACTGGTGTCCCGCTCTCGCTGCTAGAAGAGAGAATTAAAACAATGAAAACGAATGCCAGGGCAGTAAAGGATGAAACAAGATTAATAAAGAAAAGACAAGGGAATGCATACTGTGCAAATACATTTGCGACGTCGGCTATCTCCTGCCGCGGGTGCTTGGGAGGAAGATGGTTGTGATGGCCCCGCTGGGGCCGGAGGCTATGTCCTTCCCCTGGCCCCCTGTGCGATTACGCGCCTTGCAGCAACCTGAGGCGCGGGAGGAGGCACTAGTAGAAGGCCCACATTCAATGGAGCGGCGTCGACTACGGCCCACTGGCTGTGAGGCCCGCACCAGTCAGCCCCCCGGGCTTCAGTGATAGCCTGTAGCGAAGTGTCCCGCGTCCTGATTTCAGATACCGTAGGGATGCTGGCCTCCCCATGGACGAATGTCAGGAAGGAGTCCAGGTTCCTTCGCCAAAATAGGTGGAACTCCAGAGTGTAACGCCCGATGTTGTCCCTGGCGGGGATGGGCAAGTCCCCAAGCCATACCAAGATGTCCGTAAACCGTGTCACCACAAAGCGAAGTTGAGATTCGACGAAAGAAGGCATCGGTGAGGCGGCCCCGGGGACACCTTGGTCAAAGCTCAGTTGCCTCGTGAAATGGTTTGGGCGATAGACGGTCGCGCCGCTGGCCTCGTTGCTGAGGAATGGAAGCAATCCCGGGAGAGCAATGAGGGCGGAGTTGATGACCGCCCGTGCCATGGAGTCGCCTCCGCTCGCGGCTTGAGAGAGGAGCTGGCCGGGAGAAGGCATTGGCCAATGCCAACCACCCCCGGGGAAGTAGAGCTATAAGGACGCGGGGTGAAGTTGGCCGCGACATCGCACGCCTCGTACCAAGAGACGTCACTGCTGGTACCATACTACCACTCTGCGCGGGACCGCTGTGCAGATTCTTGGAAAGTTCGCGGAGCTGGGGTAACGATGGGGAACTGCACAAAGAAGTACGCAAGCAAAAAACAAGTGTGAACCATGGAAAGCTGGTCACACCTTTCGAGGGACCTGGCGAGGTCAGCATGCACCAAATCAAGCTGGCGGTAGAGCGACCCCAAGAACAAAAGGGCCAAAGCGACGAGCTAGCCGCGGGCCAGAAGAACGGCGAGTGGAAAAACCATCGGAGAAGGGCTGTCTGTTGGGTAGTCAAGCATGACAAAGTAGGAGAGAAAAAAGGCGAAGAACCTGGCCATATAAAGCCGCTGCTGGTATTGGGGACCCACGATGAAATCCCGCGCTGCTCCCGAAATCACTGTCTTCGCGGGCTGGAAGTCCTTAAAGAAAAAGCGGATCCAACTCGTGAAAGAGGTCTTCTTGGCATTCGCCGCTGTGCCCTTGCGGACACCTTGAGTGGTGAAGATGGGACCAAACTGGGCCAGCTTACCCAGCCTCTTTAGCTCCGAGGCGTTCTCTCGATCTTCACGGGAGAGGTGGGCCAAATCTAGAATGCTGGCACCGTAGAGAGAGAGACGGGTAAGAATAACCACGTCCTCCAATGAGAGCCCGCTTTCGCCCCACGCCCATGCAATGGAGTGGGTATCGATGCTCCAGGTTCTTAGCAACCGCCCCTTGCCGTGGGATGCTCAAGTGCCACGATAGCATGACGACGTCGTAGGTGCCGCTGCCCATGAGTATCTACTTTCGAGGAACGTCGCGGACGATCTCGTCAACCCATTCCGCCCAATCAGTGGGTGGAGAAGCTTGAGCCCCGAAGCGGCACTCAGCATAAGAAAAGTCTCCGCGTTCGATGCAAAGACGAAGAACAGAGGATGGGTTAACCAGCTCCGCTTGCCCTAAGTCAGCGGGAGCTGTGAAGAACGTGGGGTTGGCCACCAGTGCACCCTCAGTCGGGTAGGCCTCTATAAGGGCCCAGAACGAGTCCCCAACCGTCTGAAGGTATGAGGCCCTTTTCCATTGGTCCGCGGAGGGGACGGGCACTTCAACGATCGTATTACATGTTGCCATCTGATCCTTGGCGTGAAGAGAGAAGAAGTTTCTGAAAAACGGAGAAGCAGAAAGCTGTTGCTTGCAGAGAGAGAGAGAGAGGAAAGCGACAGAGCTTTGACTAGGGTTTGAACGGTAGGTGAGAAGGAATGAAGAATGGGAGCCTTATATAGTAAGTTGGTAAATGAAGCATTAATGGCAATCGTACAACTCAAGAGTCACAACAGTACACGAATAGACACCGCCAACGGTCAAGGAACCCGTCGTTTCGCGAAACGGTTCGTGATTAGCCACGAAAGGTGCAAAAGAATAAAATACGCACGCAGATGACATACACCCCCTGTACGGGCGCGGGGGGCATATGTAGGTGCGGTCAAAATTATCAATCCCAGACCAGAGGAGACTGTTTAACCCCCCAATTGGCAGCGGACACGTGGCGATGGGGTTTGCGCGGAGGGGAAGTCTTGGTCAAAACTCGATTTAAAGAAGAACAGTTGACTATCCAGCAAAAAGTGAACACATGTACAAAGACAAAGGAATACGCCCGCGGAAAATACCCGCGGAAGGGGAGACTACCGCGGAACCTCCGCAAGTCCCGCGGGAAGCCAAAATGTATCCCCGAGGTGGTTTCAGCAGAGGAAGATCATAAGTAAGGCTCCGCGAGTTATTAAGCTCTTGCAATTACAAAGAAACTATACTAAAGGGCTCCCGGGGTTCCATCCTGACCTAGAGGCAGGGTCCGGAATGGACTCCGCGGAAGAAACACGATCGCCGCAAGTCACGACCTTGCTCCAACGGGAATTGAGGAATTTCTTGTAGCTTGGTGGCTTGGGATGGAGGACGCACTGCGGAGATTTAAGCTCTCCCGCGGAAAAGTTTCCGCGAGAGGACGAGTTTCTCCAATGCCTGGAGGTACAGTAGGGACACGTTTCAGGGTTTCATAGGAGCGCCGTCCTGGGCCTGACCTAGGCCCAGGTGCCCTATAAATACCTCTGACATTCTTAATGATTTGACAGTGCTAACTTTTCTAGAGAGAGAGAGTGTCTGAGCACTGAATTTGAGAAAGGAGAACATTCTTCCTCAGAGAAAAGGTGACCTCACCCGTTCTATCCACAAAAAGTCGGACGTAACCCCCACGGAGGAAACAAGGGACACGCTGCCTTTGTCTCTCATGTACCTCTTGCTCCTCCCTTCACCTCACAAGATTGCTTCCCCTTTTCTCCTTGCTAACTATCGACCAATCGTACCTCTCCAGCTCATACGAATTCACACGTAAGCGACCCCCGCGGAACCCCCAACCTACACTCACAAATTGGGGGGTCCTGTCCCCTAGTGGCTAGCAAATCTTGCTTTGGTTGATAATATCTTCTCTTTTTCCGTGAAAAAAAACCCAGAGAAATAGTATGAAGTTTGGATCTACTTTTTTGTGAAAATCACAAAATTCAGTGTTCTCATTCACATATGAGTGCTCGATTTGGATCTCTAGATTCAACCACTCTCTCCGTGCACAATTTTTAACTAATTTTTTGTTCAATTATTACACATTCTCTCTCCAAAAAACCTCTTTGTAGCACTTACACTCGTTCGCGATACTTAACAGGAGCATTTGCTTTGGAGAAATTATTCAAGCCCCATTCATGCTAGTGATTAACTAATGCACCACAAGTTTTTGGTTTTGTCTTTATTCAAATTTCTTTCGCATTTGTTAGTTTTACATCAAATTTTTATGTGATATGGATTCCGCTCGACGAGAAAAATTGAAAAAGTAAAGAATTATGACTCTTACGCAAGTATTTTAAGAACAATATCCAAAAAAAGTCCAAAAACTGCATTTTTGAGTTTTTCTTTGGATAAAAGTACTTTTCCAAAAACTACTTTTCCTATTCCTCTCATCGAGAACCCATATCACATTAAAGTTTGGCATAAAATTAACAAATGCAAAAAAAAATTTGAATAAGGACAGATTCAAAAAATTATGCTGTATAAGTTAATTACTAGCGTAAACACCCCCGATCAATGTCCATGGGGCAAGCTTAAACACGAATTTGGATAACAAATTGATGGGTTTTATACACTTGAGGTGGACTCCACACCAATATGTACTCGAGATTCGCGTTCAACTTTGTCTTGAGATTTTTGAATATCTTCTTGTTTGCTCAAAGGTGTTTGATTAGGAGACAAGAGAATGACTTATTCACGAAATAGTTGTGAATAAGTTTTACAGAACTTAATCTCGCGTGTTCAAAAGTGTTTTTGATGATTTGGATTAAAAATAAATTATTATCAGTCAGAGATAATTATTACCAGTCAAAGTTTAAAAATATATCTTGTATATCAACCATTAATTGCCAAGACAGACAGATAAAATTACGTGCTCCGTGAATAAAGTTATTCTCGAAAAGTCAAACACTTAACTGAAGTGTACCCTTTCGGGTCGCGAAAAATCTCCCATTAATAAAAAACAATAAAATGTATTTTCTGTTCCCGTCGTTCTCACCCACCGACTCCAAATAATCTCCACCGTCCGACTTCCTTCCATCCATCCCATCCCACGGCTCAGAATCCAGATCAACACACAGCTACTCCAACCCCATACATCCGGACCCCACCCACCAAACTTCACCTACCCGCAAAATCCATCCACATTCATCCTCGTAATCTCCACCCACGGCCACGGAGGATAATACTATGCCAATATTTCCAAACAAGTTTGAATATTAGTATATATTCCATTGGGCGGAGAATAATATATCAATAATTTTGAATAAGTTTGAATATGAATACATATTTTGTAAAAATTAATGCATTTTTAAAAATATCAATACACTTCTGTTAAATATTACATTTTCAAAAATATCAATATACTTTTGTTGAATATTAATGCACATTTTATCAATTATGTTTCGCCCTTCAGAACGGATGGGTATAACATTTTCATTCATACAACTCCGCATACTCTTCTCTTCTATCCCTTATATATAACGACCCGAAGTCCAAGGCCCGATGTCGCAACCATCTCTCTCTCTCTCTCTCTCTCTCTGCGGCTGTCGCTTTATTTTCGGGTAAATTTCAAAAACCCTCTCTCGCTCTAATTAATTTTGCAAAATTATATTGACGAATTTGACTCTATTCGGAATCAGATCTGTCGATTTGTACTAGATGTCGATTGTGTTGTTTGTAAGATTTTTGAAGAAATGTTTCGGATCTGAATAGCCCTGGTGGGTTTATGTTCATACCAAAGTTATTTTTAGTGATTTTTTTCTCTCATTGAATCTGGATCTATCATCTCTACATCCATCAAAATCAATTGGCAATGAATTGGAGAGGACCCGAATGTTATTTAGTGATCTCTCATTTTATACCCAAGCAACATGGGACAGCTACTCTGAACTGCACTTGCTATGGTTTCTTTCTTGGATTTGGTTGGTTTGGTATAGTTGAGATTTATACAAACGAAGATGCTTTGGGCACAGAACCAACAATCATAAATAATCCCTTTCTCCTTTACAGTTTGTGGGCTCCTGCGCCCGTTGGTGCGATTTATGACAGAGTCGCCACCCGAATTTTTGAGATGGATGATCCGAGGAACCGAGGGGTCTTGTTTGAAAAAAAAAAGGCTTTTTTGATCTAGCGAAACTGTTTGAGATTTTGGATCCGGGAGCCAGGTTACGAACGGGGAAGGTTTTGTTGAAAAGCACCCCGCTCGCCCGGTGAAAACCGGTCTCTACTAAGCATTTTAAATGGGGGGATTAATACAACTCGGAAAACCTTAAAAACACATAAAGGGAAAGGGAAACAAGATAAATCACAACACGTTGCCGTGCTAGTGGTGCTTGCTGTACAGAGATGATAAAGATGGCATGGCGATGATATAAACAAGAAAGATATTCAAACGGACTGTTTGGATCACTGCCCTCCGTTAGATGGCATATCGGCTTATAGCGCGCGGCATACCAATATGCCGTGCGTGGTTCCGATCCCGATACCAAACTTTTGTAGTTTTGTAAAGCTTCGCACGGTGTACCATTACATCGCACGGTTTGATTTTAAAACTTCAGACAACTCACAGCCGTCAGATCATCTCAGATCTGCACCATTCTTTCAAACCATGAAGGGAAAACCATTTTTGATACGTTTGCTTGTTTTGAAAAGATCTATGGAGTTTAAAACATGGCTTGTAGAAATGGTCTCATTCTGAGACAGCTTTTGGTATACAGAAAAGACCCAACAACGGACGATCGCGATCCAGACAGTTTGATCAAGAAAACAGTATTCTTTCGAAATGCCGTGCGTATTAGTATACTACGCCGTGCGACGCTCTAAAGAGCCGCGCGGCGTAGCACACCTTCATACAGAACTCTGGTTTTGTTTTGTAAAAGAGGTTTTGGGTCAGATCTCAACCAAAAGGGTCAAGCCTGAAAACAGAAAGGTCCCCTCAGGGCCAGGACAGAGCCTAGCCCAAGGAAACTGGGTTTTTACCTTGGATCTGGAGCTTGAATGAGCTTTGATGAAGGAGGATGGACGTCGGAAGGTGGAAAAAGAAAGTAGAAGTGTGGATGTGTGTAATAGATGGGTATATTGGGTAGTTGGGACCTCAAAGTTAGTAAGGGACTAACTTCAATGGTGAGGAGAAAAATGGAGTAAAAGGCCTATAGAATGTCTTTTAAGAACAACATTCTCAAGGCTTGGAAATGGGAAAGTGGGTGTGAAAGCAAGAAGAGAGAGAAAGGGTATAATGGTGATCAAGGGCCCTTTTCCCTTGAGTGGAGGGGTGTATTTATAGGCAAGAGCCTTGGATTTTGAATTTCAAAAGTTGGAGGTATTTTCTGGGCGGGTGAGGGCAGTGCCCCCCCAAGAAAACCCTAGAAGAGGCGTGGCCGACAGCTTTCTGAGCCAGTCAGAACTTTATCCAAAAATGCTGTGCGGTTAACCTCATGACTGCGTGCGGCGTATTAAATTTAGATACGCCGTGCGGTGTAGAAGTGTCGCGCACGGTACTTTAGGTTCGGTCCATGGTTTTTTTGGGTTTTCTCTGGGCTTTTGGGCTTTTGGGCTTTTCTGGGCTGATGGTTGGTTTGGGCTGCGGATGCTGGAGGAACACTTCATTCAAGCTCACAAAAGGCTTTGTTTCCTTTATTTCATCATCGGGGTGGTCAAAGACCCTTCGAGGTCCGGATTGGGGTGTCTACACAGTGTCTCGATTCTAAGCAAATTATATTGCTAATATATACTATATGGATTTAGAGTTTCCCAAGTTCTGTTTTGGGTTGATTACCATTTCGGTAGACTCATTTCAAGTAGACCAGACATTGAGATTTGCTTTTCGTTGAAATGCCTGTAGATTAGCCGATGACTGTAAAGAGTTTGAAACTTACGAGTTAAGACCATCTAGACCTGCCTACTTGCAGATCCAATCTCTCAGTTCTGTATCTTAGGATTCTCAGGTGTTGGTCGTAAAAATTTTCACCTCCTTTCTCTCCCACCATCACATATTTTCTCTCTGTTGAAAATGAATTACAAGTAACGCTAAATTTATTTATTTAGTTAGTTCTGTATCATTCGTCTTTGCCTTCTTAAAGCCCTCCACAAATCCATGATCCAAACCAGGCCTAAAGTGAACCTAATTTGCTGTGCTTATTAATTGTTGGGGCACGCCCAAGACCTCACCAACGAAGCACAAACACACAATCAAGCCATGGATGAGCAAGAAACACACACAAGATTTTTAGGGAAAATTTCACTATATTAATCACTCAATATAGTTACAAAAAACCCTCTTCACCTCTCAAACCTCACACAAAACACTCTCATCCATTAACTAACCCTCTTCTCACCACAAAATGTATATATGAAAGCCCTAGGGTACACAAAAATATCACACGGACAAAAATGCCCTTACTAACAAAACTAATCACACATCCACCACTAGGGTGGATCCCAACAATCACCCCCTCCACCTAGTCGGTGGAAGGTCGTCTCCTCACTCCTCGATCGGAGCGTCCGCGATCCCAAACCTCGATAACTCGCACCCCCTTAACGGATGCCCCGCACCCCCTCACTTGGTAGCCTCCTACCTCTTCATCGAACGCAAACACGAACACATCGGAAACCAAATCTTGTGCGAAAGAAACCCTTTTCTTTGTGCACAATTCTTCTTCACCAACTCCACTAACCGATGCTTCATTCAAACTCAACAAACAATGCGCTTCACACAAAGGCTCTTCAACTTGCGTTTTCACACGCCACACTTTTCTTCCAACTAAACGTCTATAGCTCATATCATCCCTCACAACGGAACCCTCAAGACGATATAATCCATGAACCAAACTACCTTCAAGCATCACACGTTCCTCTTGCCGAACCCGAAGAATACCCTCACTAGCCAAGAATGAATACCCTTTACCATCAAGTACTCCAAGCGAAATCAAATTCCTCTTCACCCCTAGCACATGACGAACATCCGATAACATCACAAATCTCCCATTCGGCAAGCGAAACTTCACCATCCCTATTCCAACTACACGGTTCCTCGAACCATTCGCCATTCGAACAAAACCACCATCAAAGGCCTCATAGCTACAAAACTCTCTCCTATCTCCACAAACATGGAATGAGCACCCGGTGTCAAGTACCCAATCCGTTTGCCTCGCAACATTAGGCTTTTCCTCAACCAATAAAAGCTCCGCATCTTGAACCACCGCCGCTTCCTTCGATTGACCCTTCATCTTGGGACAATCTCGAATCATATGTCCCTCTTCCTTACAATGAAAGCAAGTCCGACCAACTAACTTAGGGCAATCTCGAATCATATGACCTTCCTTCTTGCAATAAAAGCAAGCCATACTCCCTTTTCCACAACGATCCCTCGAACACGAACCCGAACGTGAATTGCCTCCTCTCTTTTGATTTCTCCTTCTCGTTCCTTCTGAAACCAAAGCTTCCGACTCATCAACATGCATCTTGGCCATTCCCTTTCTTCTCGCCTCCTCACTAAACAAAGCATCTTGCACTAAACTCATACTTAATTTTCCATCCGGCGCAGAATTGCTCAAGGAAACCACCAAGACCTCCCAATCATCCGGAAGCGAACTAAGTAACAAGAGAGCTTGCAATTCATCATCAAAATCCAAACCAACACTAGATAATTGATTCACCAAACTTTGAAACTCACTCGAATGCACGGCAACCGAATCCCCACTTCGAAGCTTCAAATTCACAAGTTGCCTCATCAAAAGCGCTTTGTTTCGAGATGATTTCGATTGATACATCTCCACCAACTTCCCCCACAAAACATAAGCATCCATCTCCTGCGCTACATGGTGAAACACCTCCTGCCCAATAAACTGTCGAATCATTGCTACGGCTTTCCTATTCGATTTATTCCAATCCTCAACCTTAATCGAATCCGGTCTCTTTCCTTTATACTCAATAGGGTCATATAACTCTTTTAACGACAACATATCCTCCATTCGTGGTTTCCAAACCGCATAATTTGTCGCCGACAATATAACCATAGTATTCACACTAACACCAACATCCGTCATCTTGTTTTATCAACCCAAAACAAGATAATCACTTAAATCCGACCCTTAATACTCCCGAACAACTCAACCAATGCCCAAAAAAAAAATTTCAAAGCTGAAAAAAAACGTACTGGTAATTTCCGAGTCGATTCACTCCAAACCGAGGCCGCAAACAGATCCGAAATGAAAAATCCTGTCAGGAACTGGTCTGAACCGGCCACGAACCGGTCGGTATCGGACCGAACCGGACGAAAAACCAACGAACCGGCCGAAACACTCCAAGTCGACACCGGTGTAAACCAGCTGACTCAGCACCTGCTGACCCCGCGTTGATCGGACCCTTTGACCGCCGGTCTGTCCCTTCTGAACCGGATCTAGGACCTTCTGAACTTGCGACTGGTCCAGATTCATGTCAGCCACGCGCCGCCTTCAACCGGCGCGTGTGGGCCACTCCCTCAACTTCCGACGACGAGCTTTACAGATCCGAGATCGTCTCCTCGAGACGAACAAACCCCTGTGCTCAAATCTCGATTCCAGTCAACCCTCCGACGATCGACTGGTAAGCCGCCACTCGCCTCCGCCCGCCGCCTTTCGAACGTGTTTTCCGGGCGATTCCAAACTCCACCGGCGACGTTCTACACACCCCCGTGCTCGCCTTGACAAGACAAACAAAACCCTGTGCTTAAAACCTCGAACCAGACACTCGAACTTCGAACCCACTAAAAAACGTACGAAACCATGTTTTCCGACCAAACTTTTCTTCTCCGGTGACCTATGCTCTGATACCACTGTTGGGGCACGCCCAAGACCTCACCAACGAAGCACAAACACACAATCAAGCCATGGATGAGCAAGAAACACACACAAGATTTTTAGGGAAAATTTCACTATATTAATCACTCAATATAATTACAAAAAACCCTCTTCACCTCTCAAACCTCACACAAAACACTCTCATCCATTTACTAACCCTCTTCTCACCACAAAATGTATATATGAAAGCCCTAGGGTACACAAAAATATCACACGGACAAAAATGCCCTTACTAACAAAACTAATCACACATCCACCACTAGGGTGGATCCCAACATTAATCGACTTTATCCCCTTTATTATTTGCTCTTGTCTAATACATTGCGCTATGCATGTTCTCCTTGTAATAAATTTATTGCTAGGGCATTTACATAATTGATTTAGTTTGGGTGATATCTCTGTTTTGCAGCTGTGGAGAATGGACACCTTCTTATTCACCTCCGAATCCGTGAACGAGGGGCACCCGGATAAGCTATGTGATCAGATATCCGATGCAGTCCTTGATGCCTGCCTCGAACAAGACCCAGACAGCAAAGTTGCCTGCGAGACTTGCACCAAGACCAACATGGTCATGGTTTTTGGCGAGATCACAACCAAAGCCAAGGTAGACTACGAGAAGATCGTGCGTGATACCTTCCGCGAGATTGGATTCGTTTCAGACGATGTTGGTCTCGACGTGGATAACTGCAAGGTCCTAGTTTACATTGAGCAACAGAGTCCTGATATCGCGCAGGGTGTCCATGGCCACCTCACCAAGCGCCCTGAGGAGATTGGTGCCGGTGACCAGGGTCACATGTTTGGCTATGCCACCGATGAAACTCTTGAGCTGATGCCCCTCAGCCACGTCCTTACAACTAAACTCGGAGCCCGCCTCACCGAAGTTCGCAAGAACGGGACTTGCCCGTGGTTGAGACCCGATGGGAAAACCCAGGTCACAGTTGAGTATTACAATGAAAATGGAGCCAGGGTTCCTATCCGGGTCCATACGGTTCTTATCTCGACTCAGCACAATGAAATCGTCACCAATGATGAGATTGCTGCTGACCTCAAGGAGCATGTGATCAAGCCCATTGTAGCAGGCCGAACATAGATGATTCGCAGTGAGACGGACCATGACCCGCCTAGTGCCGAGCGTGAGCCTCTTGCACGGTTCCCGATGGTGTGTTCAAACGACGCCCCACTCGCCACGGGTTCGGCAGTAGATAAGACCGTGCTCGGCCTCTGCCCTCGGCAAAGTCCTTTCTTTTGGCTTAACAGTAAAAAATGGAGCAAGTATTTTTGTCTTTAGCAAAAACTAAGTTTCCATAGCATAACGCGCGGTTGAGCTGTCCAGGTCGTGTTTAAAACCCATAGACTTATCCTTCCAGTTTCTCCTGTCCGGACAGTGGCCTCGACCATCCGAATGGAAGTTCTTGCGACTGAGATTTTGACCTCTTGTGTTTCCCGTCCAGCGGATGTCTCGACTGTCCCAGCGGAACTTACTGTAACTGGCACTGGACTCTGTTTCTTGCTTGTTATGATTGGTTTGACCTTCGCGACTCGTGCGGGACATTTTGGATGAACTTTCACGTTACGTTAAGCATGGGACTTATGTATCCGTGTACAATAAGGATCAAGCATGAAATTTTGAAATGGATTCAAGAATTTTATATTGCATGATTGATTGCCCTTGATCGTCAGTTATGATTAGTTATCACTAATTACCCAAGCATGTTTCGATGTATGTTATTGTTGTCAATAACAGGTTGGTTAAATCATGGGAAAAAGGAATGTCTTGAGACGTGTCATGCCCTAGCTAGATTATGACTCTATGAGTTAGGCGTGGTGTATGGGAACAAATTGCTCTTCCCTGTCTTTCATTCTTCCCCCCACCCTCCACCACGAAACACCTCCATTGTTGTTGAAATTTCTGAAAAGAAAGGGAACAGAGCTTTTAAAACAGAACTTCAAAAACGTAAATGCCCAAATGGAGGTGTTTCGTGGTGCAACAATGCTACTCACACAACGATCCAAACACAATAACTTACACAACCTCTCACATACATGTAGGGTCCACACATAGTAATGTGTGTGGAGCCCACATGGATGTGAGAGGTTGTGTTTGTTGTTGTATTTGGATTGTTGTGTGAGTATCATTTTTGAAATTTCAATTATGTAATCGTACTTTCTGGAACTAAGTATTTCACTTAGGATGTATCTGACAAATTTTCCGCTGCTAATTAGGATAAATGTAAGTGTTTGATCCAATCTCACAACTTTTCATTTAGAATTCCAGATGAATGAAAAGTTGTAAAATTAGATCAAGTACTTACATGTATCCTACTGACCTGATTTTTTAAGGGAATTCCTCAAAAAAAATATTTTTAAATTAATGAACGGATCGGATCATTTGTGTGGGCCCCACGGAAAATTTGTGCACTATTATCTTTGTCGGCAGTGTTTCTGCTATTTTATGAATGAGAAAGAGGAGATGAATTGGAACTATCAAGGGGTTCATTGGGTGGTTATGATGTGTTACTTACTATAAGTTTGTCCCGTTCAAGATTTCAAGTTAAAATCCTCAAATAATTCTTGTGGGCCAGTCTATAAGGTTTTTTGGTCTGATATTAAAAGGGCACTGCTAGAAAACAGTGAGATTGATTTCCACGAATTCTTTTCAAAAAAAAAAAAAATTCCACGAATTAGTGAAATTACGTGTAAGCTGATCTGAATATCTTGATTTATCAAAAGAATAGAATGGGCCCTAATGCTTGAAAGAACCATTGAAACCTTAGGTACCCATACCAGCTTTTATTTCACAAAGCAAGAAAGTAACCAAAACAGAAAGTAAAATCAGGGAAATCACATGTGGCCATGTCCGTATGTTTTAAATACTAGTAGTAGTTTTCTATCCCTCGCCTTAGAAGCAGACGGACTTCTGCTTCAATTCTGCATTCTTTTTTCTTTATGGGTTTGATGGTCAGCAATGTCCGCGCGCCGGGCAACTTAGATGCGCTCCACTCTCTCTTCAGTCTGATCAAAGGCAGAGTCTCATTAGGATAAGAGAATTTATAAAAAATAATTTTCTTGCGACTTGATCCCAATAATCGAACCCTACTCAATTTTGTAGAGGCAAACCCACTAACCAACCGGACTAACTATTGCCAAAAGATAAAGGGGTTCATGAATGTTTTTTCTGGGTTGGCTTCGATGTTTACTGCTTGGGGTGAAGGTGGTATATATATGTTGTGGGGGTAGTTGTGCTCGTTGGTTTTCAAGGAGAGAGCTAATACGATCCCTCCATCGCAGTTTCGAGACGAGCAAGCCTTTCGTTAGAACTTAGAAGTTGTGTCTGGCGTTGATTAAGCTGTAAATTACAAGCTTGAACTACCAAAAAGTTCAGGATATACACAAATTAACCTACT
Source organism: Rhododendron griersonianum (assembly GCA_018127125.1). Taxonomy (NCBI): domain Eukaryota; kingdom Viridiplantae; phylum Streptophyta; class Magnoliopsida; order Ericales; family Ericaceae; genus Rhododendron; species Rhododendron griersonianum. The sequence goes on along the minus strand of CM030792.1, from coordinate 32,250,697 downwards.
CTTCATATATGCAGGAAAAGATTTGCACGCACACTTGCAGATATATACATTATTTACCCATCCTTAGTAGGACTACATGCACAACTGCATGTATACCATCTCAGTGCCCATTCTCTAGTACGCCCCCCTGCGCTCCGTGGTGACACCGACGGGCCGATATGAACACGCTCGGTGGTCCTTGGCTCAGGAATGACCCAAGCCTGCCCCATTTTTGGGGCCACTACAATAATATTAGTTGGTTCCCCTTTATTAAAAATTGTTCGCATAATTATTCATAATTTTAGACATATTTATGACATCACGGTTCGATTCTTGATCAATTGTGGTTGAACCGGTGACCCGTTAGTCCGATCCCTTTTCCGGTTCGCTCAACAGTCCGGATTTCAAAACATTGATTAATATAAATAAATAACTAACTAAGGGATACGTGTCCATAAGTTTTAAGTGAGCGCTTATGTCAAAAGAGAAGACATTTGATTTTATTTATCTATCACATTGAGTACAAGTCAAGAAAAAAAAACCTACATATTCCAAAATTCAAGGCATTCTTCGACAATACTGTATTACTTTTTTTTGAACGAACAAATAATTTCATTGCTCACAAAAAATTGCCCGTAGGCGCTACAGAATCCCAACATCTAGCGCCTGTCGTTGGGTAGAAAGACCTCAACTTCTGGGTTATCCAAAGACGAACCCACAAGGGTTGAGTAGACATTTACCAAGTACAGTCAAGAAAGTTCCACCCAGGGAGAGAACGCAAACGGAGCTAATGAAGACGACAAAAGTAATTTGACCAGTCTCTCCGTCCTCCCCCAAGCAACGGAAAAACCCATAGAGGGTACAAAACGTTCCACGAAAGGAACGAGCCTCTCCGAAACCGGAGGGTAACAAGAAAAAACAGAAAATAAACACAAGAAAATAAACCTCGGGTCTATATTGCTACACTCGATAATTAGTAGCTACGATCTATATGCTCCATTTAAAATTTGTGGCTTTATGACTCAAACCGCCCTGTGCCGGCCATGCCAATACATTGCTTTGCCCTACCAGTACTACTCCCTCAGCTACATCGATCATGCAAATCTTCATGCATCAGCTAAACTCAATTACGGATTATATGATAAAAAGTAAGAAAGAAAGAGCTACACTCGATTTTTTTAAGATGAAAAATAATGTATATCCATGGGCATGTGCGTTCCCACTTTCCAAAAGATTTGCTTTACACGCGATTTCTCTCTAATTGTCTCTCTGGTCTTAAAAGGAAAAGGAATTGGAAAAAGCATGGATCGATGATTCTTTTTTTCTTTTTTGCCGAGTAAACCAGAGGAAGATCCCACCTTCAAAAACTTCATCTTCATGTCAAAATAGAGAACCCCACCTTTCATCATCATCACTTACTACAACATATCCATATTCTTTTAACTTTTTCCCCCTCTTTCTTCTCGATCATCCACCTTTATACTATTCTTTTTTGGTAGCTTCATATCTGGGCTAGCTTATGCGAGTCAACACTAATCTTTGGGCCAATTTTATTATCAATTAGCTGGAAGCCCAATTAAAGCTGTAGCAAGGATCGCCCCAAATGAGTTTGTAGCACTTGAAAGGTTTCGAGACAACAAACCGATGTCCCAAGTTTTGATCACAAGGCCAACACTCTGAGTTTCCTCCACCTTTATGGAGTATTAAACAATATTCTCCCTCTTTCTCTCTCAAATCCTGGGTCCTTTCTCAATTTCCATATGCATAATCATTCAAATCAGCCATTCTATAATTTGCATTAAAGATCCATTTGGGCGTCTTCCCTATGACCCAGAACCAACTCTAGTCTAGTCTAGATATAATGGCTGAAGGAGCTTCAAAGTACCTCTTCTTTTGTCTCTTGATTCTTCTCACATTCTTCTCTTCAGGTACACTAATTCGATATACTGAATATTCATATGTTTCAAGTATTTAACGTATTGGACGTTTTCACTGCATATGCGAAGTGTTTGTGTTTTCGAAAACAGTTTTTGCTTCGGAGTACTTGTGTAAAGTGGTAGTTTAGTAGCTTGATCAACCTCCAGGCTTTATTTGTCCAAAATTTGGATTGGTGTGTCATTATTCGTTTCACGAAATAACTTGTTCCGTTAGGAATTTTGAAGATTATTTTTGAGGAATTTTTTTTGGAGAAAATCAGTTGCAAGTAATCACCCAACAAAAATGTTTCCAATAATGTGCTTGTGTTTTCAAAAGTAATTGTTTCTAGTTACACAGGTTTGTGGGAACAAATTCTCCCAAAAGTGTATCCGAAACCATCTGAAGCACGCACTCCCCTTGTTATTTGTGCGGTCCACGTAGTTTCCTATTTGGTGTGGATGTTTGAGCATTGAGAGGACCAAGAAGGACACATCTGATGTACCAATTATCGTGCATGATTTTTTGGTTTTTTTCCCTTTTTTTTTTTTTCTTTTCTTTTTCTAATTCTTACAGTTCCGAATACCACTGTGGATCTCTGCATAGAGTGGAGGGTGTTGCTGCACAGCCCCGTGCTGCGCAGCGTGATGTGCACGACAAATTGCCGTCGCCGCTTTTGTCTCGCTTCAATGATCAAAATTGTTCATTTTGTAGAGCTTGTTGAGTAGAATAAGTGTACCAAAAATTAACTCGATTGGATATAATTAAGTGGCTCATCTGAACATTATTATTTTGAAATGAATGGATCCGAAACACTAAATAAAATCCACTATTTTTTGGTACACTTAATAATTTCAAGATAATAATGTTCGGATGAGTCACTTAATGGTATCCGATCGAGTTAATTTTTGAAACACCTGTTCTACTCGACGAGCTCTACGAAGTGAATGATTCCAATTATTGAAGTGAGACCAGAGCGGCAGTAATTTACTGTGCACGCTGTGCAGCACCGCTCCCTGTATATAAAATAACGAGGGATGTGTATAGAAGGACGCGTAAGTGTACCTAGCATCCCACTATTCAAAATTTGATTCTGAAGCCGCAATTCAATCCAATTCACGGCGTCCCATTTTTTCCCTAACAGGAACATCTAACTGGGTTTTTGTTTGCAGAAGTGCTCCCAAGAAAAGAAATTGAGCAGAAAGATCTTAAAACAGAAGCAAACCGGGTGTTCGATAAAATTCCCTACAGAGAACTCATCGACCATTTCCACCATAAAACAACTCTACATGACACAATCTACCCACCAAATTTCCCCACCTTCACTCCAACAGTCGTCACCATTCCCTCCACCGTTCCCGTCACCGTCACCGTAACCCCCAACCCTACTTCCACTTCCACTCCCGTACCCATCCCCTCCTCCACTACAGTTCCAATCACAAATCCCGTTACGACACCTAGCACAGTCCAGCCGATAACTAACCCGGTAACCTCTTACCCGGCTCCAACAACCGGAGTTCCAGTCACGACGCCAGTGACAGTAGGAACTCCGGCTGTCTCAGGGCAGAGCTGGTGTGTGGTGAAGAGTGGAGCAACGGAGAGTGCACTTCAGGCGGCGCTTGATTATGCTTGTGGGCTTGGAGGCGCAGATTGTTCGGTGATACAGGAGGATGGGGGATGTTATAATCCGAATAGTTTGGAAAGCCATGCCTCGTTTGCCTTCAACAGTTATTATCAGAAGAACCCGGTGCAAACGAGCTGTGACTTTGGAGGAACTGCCGTGATAACCTACGTGAATCCAAGTAAGTGAAGAAATTTCTTTTTGTTTTGGCAGAATATGATTTTAGATCGATTTTTTGGTGTTTGGTGCGGTAGAAAACGAACGAATGTTAATGTGGGACGTTGTTCATTGCCAACAAAAATTGAGCTGGCCCAGGCGTTAAGCATTCTCTACTTTTTAAAGGTATAATAGCCAAAAACCTTTTCTAAACTGAAGGACTCATGCGACCGGCACTTTAATTCGCCAATGCCCACTTTAACCATCAAATTCATATTGAGAAAGCAAGTTTTTATTTGTGCAATTATTTCGAATCAACAAAGGGATTCAATGCCACTGCAACCATCATATTCATGTTGAGAAAGCCGGTTTTTAGTAGTGCAATTATTTCGAATCAACAAAGGAATAACCAACTCGCAATGAATAGGAAAGGTATAGTATTGCTATATATGAGTGATCCAGTGTCGAGTACTATTTAGTGGAGTACTGTTTTTTCTTGCAAGGTGAATGTTGAGAAATGGTTTCCGGCTCATTCTCAAGGTCACTATGAAATATAGGAAGTCATATATCCAAAACATTTGTTCAGGAAAATGTTTTCAGCTGATATGGTATAGCATCTAATCTATCAGCTGCTTCAATAGATCAAATATACTCCTCATATCCAACTGAAACGTCTGCAGGCACTGGAACATGCATCTACCAATCATCGTTGGCTTCTTCTTCATCGCCGACGACAGAAACGACTCCATCACCAACAACTACATCATCACCAGGATCAATAGTGCCTGGGTATAGTCTTCCACTCTATGGCTACATATGGAAACTTTTTCCTACTTGTTTTCCTTTTAGGGAATGGAGAAATAAACTCTTGTCTGGGTTTTTTTTCAACTTTCCTTTCCAGCTCCGATTCTCTTCCCTCGGTGTTAAATGCAAGCAACCCAGCTTCGGGTAGCACATCAGTTTTCGGCGATGGTCCTCCTAGTTATCCTAGTTACAACACTTCCACATCCATGGCAATCAATTTGCAACCCTTCGTTCGTTGTATCATTCCAGTAGCATCGTATATCATTGGGAAAGTCATTTTCGACGTGTAGATGAGAAGCTCATAGCTTCAGAACTACAGCGTTTAGGCTAGCGTACAAATTGATGATCCTCAAAGGAAGGACGCAAGTGGTGATTTCTTCAGGACACTAAATTTCTAACAACCATGTTGTGCTCGGATTCTCATTAGTCTGCATGATCGAGCTCAGCTGAGAATTGCCCTGAAGGTAAATTTTTGTAATATAACGCTACAAAACATATGCATTTCATGTCTTGGATGAATTTTGTAGTACTTCGTGAAGAAATGATTGCACTTTGTACGAACAATCAACTGATCTTAATTAGGGAAAAGATTGCCCTAGGAAGTTAGGGGCAGGGACTGAATCAAAATTGCGTGACAAGGGCACAGGGGTGTCTACCAATCAGAATCAACAGTTGCTGCATACAATAAGCAATCAAAATTTGCTGCATTCAGTCTGCCAATAAGCCAGGCAATAACTTTCAGGTAGTCCAAGTATGCCAAGTAAAATCAACACCACCATGTTTCAATCTCTTGTACGAACTGTTTGGGTTTCACGCAGTGGAAGAGCAATGTTCTAAAAGTCGCTAGGTGCTAGTCGCGCACCGCCTAGTGCCTCAGTGCCAAGTGATAAGTCAGTTTAGTCGGTTTTTTCTTTTTTTCTTTTTAAAATATATTCCTCCCCCTCCCCAAGTTTTGAGTTAGTACGTAGAACATAAGTAGAGCAAAATACTTGGAGTATTAAATAACATCCAAACAGAGAAAATAGAGTTTTTTTTTTTTTTTGGAAGACCAATGTTCTATTAGAGATCCAAAATTAGAGATCCAAAGAAAATAGAGTCTACATACACATAGGCCCCGTTTGATAACCCTCCAAGGGGTTGGGATTGAATTGGTAGAGTGGGGGTATTATCAATATGTTGTTTGTTTTCTCAAAAATGGTCCGGACTATCAATCCGTTGGGATTGCTAAGACCCCAACTTGGGGGTATTGCTAATACCCTATTGGAGATGGTATTGGTAATCCCATCCCAACCTCCCCTCATTATCAATCCCTTCTCATTACCAATTTCTTCTATCAATTCAATCCCATCATTTAATTTCATCTCAAATAAACATAATATTAATAATCTCATCAACGAATCCCATCCCTAACCAATATACTCATTATCAATCTTTTCTCATTACCAATCCAAATCCTAATCTCATCTCCTTACGAATCTCATCCATCTATCACTGTTATCAAACAGGGCCATAATTTCATAATAAACTGAGCCTACATACATAATTTTACTTTATTTCACAACAAATAGATGAAAAAAAACAGGGAAAGATTACAATACACACCCCTTATTTGGGTGTGTATCATATGCACCCCCAAAATGTTATGAGTTGTAGAGAAAATGTTACAAACCGTATTGCTAAAAAGTTACGAATCGTATAAAGGTTACGAGATATACCAAAATGTTATGAATCATAATGAAAATGTTACAAATCGTACTGCTGAAAGGTTATGAATTCTAAAACAAAAGTTACGAAACACACTAAAATGTTATGAATGAACCATAAAAATAGGTGCATATGGTACACCCTTTTAAGGGGTGTGTATTGTAGACTTTCCCAAAAAAACAGGGACTATATACAAACAGAGAATCGAGCACAATGGACCGCTTATAGCGACGAACAGAGAAGACGTTTTTATATTTAAATTGTTTATACTCTGTAGTGGTAATGCGGTATGTATGATAGTAAAACTACACTAAAACCTTAACGGCCCGTTTGGATGCAGCCATAGCCCCCTCCATAGCTTGTAACTATTAAGTTACCAATTCTATTGTTAGGAGATGGGCCCAACAATGTATATCAAACAATCAAACACCCTTCCTCATGTGCAACCTCGTCTTGCACGAGTAGATGCAAATTTTCATCGACAGAAGAAACAGAATACGAAGGGGAGAAGCAGAATGCAACCGGGGAATAAATGCAGATGGAGAGACTTGAATCCAAGACCTCTTGCAACCTGAGGTATAATACCATGTTAAGTTACCAACTCTCCCAAAAGCTTAAGCTGTTAAGAGATGAGCCCAACAATGTATATCAAGCAATCTAACAGCAACGCCCCAAAAATTGGGTATGCTAAGAAATAAAAATTTTATTTTTATTAGAATAAAATGACAACTTCATTACTCCTAATAATTAAGAAAATTAAGTAAATTAACTCCCTTATTACATTGAAATTTGTCCAAATACGATATTGTCTGAAAATTTGAAATTTAACAAGAGTCTAACTTTAATCAAAATAAAATAGAGCCATCTAGCGACGATCTACTGGTAAAGTCATGGCTTCGGCAGCTCATTCCTACTCTGCTGCTCCGTCGCCTCGTAATCTTCAAGTGGTTCCTCGTATCCTCCGTTGCTCTCAATACCTGGCGTAATATGTCAGGGCCACAAAAAGAAGCACCATGAGCAATGATCACTCAATTGGGCACCCAAAGCCACCCCTTTACCAATATTTACTCATGCATCAATTAACCACATTTATAACACAAGAATACGATAAGTAAAATTTAACAATAGTTTCAGCTCGATAATTCTATCTCTTACCACATTTATAACACAAGTATACGATAAGTAAATTTTAACAATAACTTCAACACGATAATTCCATCTCTTAAACTATTATTCAATAGATTTAGTGGATTCACCAATCTCATTCTCACAGTTTTCAAGGGTTAACAACCCACTACCAATTCCATGGATTCAACACCCGTATCAAATTTACAATGTCACTTTTCACACTTTACAATTTTTTTCAATCCCAACCAGCACGCTATCCGGAATAAGTTTCATCCACAAAAGAAATAATATCAATCCATTAGGCTCCTGTTCACCATGCCTAATTCCTAGGACCATGGCCGGCTTCATGACCTCAGGGATTATATCCATTACAATAAATATATGGGTACATATGAGCTTGTACATACCATGTACATAAGGGTTTTGTGGGGCCCACCTCGGGTCCTACAAAGATGATTCAAACCGTCTATTATTTTTAAAATATTTTTTTATGGAGCCCTGCAAAAAATCAGCTCAACCCGATATCGGTAAGGATTTTTCTGAATTTGTGGGGGCAAAACTACTTAACTGCTCAGTTTCGCCCCTACAAATTCAGAAAAAATCCTTACCAATATCGGATTGAGCTGATTTTTTACAGGGATCCATAAAAAAATGTTTCAAAAATAATGAGCGGTTTGAATCATCATTGTGGGACCCGAGGTGGGTCCCACAAAACTCATATGTACATGGTATACATGGCATATGTACCGTCCACCGTGCCTAACTACTAGGCCCATGGCCGACTTCATGACCTCTGGGATTATATCCATTAGGCTCCCGTCCACCATGCCTAACTCCTAGGCCCATGGCCGACTTCATGACCTCTAGGATTATGTCCACAACCCAAACTCAAAACCCATGCTGGATAGGAACGTCCCAAACCAAGTGATCACAATTTACTCATTTCCTTAATCAATTAATCATAATGTCATTTACGCCAAAAGGTCTGAATCTCATTTATTGATTAGTTCATTCTAAAGGTCTCGATGTGTTTATCGTCCTGTGAAATATTCAAGTTGATTGGTCATTGACATCCGCCTGTACAAAGTGTATTTGTAACAAAGACTACAAAAGTAATGCGCGGCCAAACTCAAATCGTTCATTTCTCTTCGAGTCTTGAACAACGTGTGATCATCCTAATTTTTGGCATGAACAGTAAACACAACGAGGCCTATAAAATAAACGGCTAAGATCTTCGAATAAAATTATGACGAGTCTCATTTTGTATCACATGTGGGACTACAAAAGTCACCACACGAGATGAGATGATCCTTTCTCGTCCCGGATGTGTCTGTGTCTTCCATTTTTCAGAAATCAGCCTGGATGTGTCTGTCTTCCATTTTTCAGAAATTTGCATGCATGAGTATCCGTCTTCGGGTGGTGTTGCATGTCCATGTTACTTGGCTACCTAATAATTTTTCTTAGGGAATGGAGCAACTTCAAGTCTTCAAGTTCAAGTTCAAGACCAAGAACTGTATTTAAGAAACAAGTTCAATCAGCAGATGGACAGAATGTGCTTCATCCAACAACTTGGACACTGTTTTGCTCAGAATTGAGCAACTCTTTCATGATCCAACAGTAGTTCAAGCTGATAGTCCACTGCACAAAAAACCAGTCAGAAATTTCTTTACTTAATTCGCGTTCTTTCCAACATTTTGTATACCAGATTGAGGCTGCTTCCTCATGGTCACAACTCGCAAGTAATAGCAAATCGAGAACATATAAATCGAAATTTATCTCGGTTCTAACTCGTACATTTTGGTGTAAATATAGCCCGATAGCATCAGTTGTTTCTTGGGAGAATTTTCCATAAGTTCACTATAGCACTTTTCAAACCCATCTAGTCCACTTCTAAATTCTATAACCTCCTAAGTCCACTAACCTATTAGTAAGGATATAATAACCCTGATTAGTCTAATATACCCCTGCTGCTTTCAAAAAAAATTATGCCCCGTTTTTTCCTCCATTTCCGTTTTTTCCTCCGTTTTTTCTCCATTTCCGTTTCATCCCTTTCCCACACCCCCCCCCAGATGAACAAGACTTTTTCAGAGGAAACCATAGACGATTTGCTCCTCCACCTCAAACCCGTCGTCGGCCTTCTTCGTCGCCAGTGTTCTTCGTCGTTGTCGGTCTTCTTCGTCGTCGTTGGCCCTTCTTCGTCATAGTCGTCGGCCTTGTTCAGTCGCGATCATTCACGTCGGCCCTTCTTCGTCGTAGTCGTCGGTCTTATTCAGTCGCGATCGTTCATAAACGGTACCAACGGTCGAACCAGTTCACCCACGTTCGTCTCCGTCGCCTAGTCCCCTTTGATTCGCCCTTGCTTCAGTCTGACGCCGTCGCCGTTCTTCGCCTTCGTTTCTCCATCGCCTTCGTCAGAAAACTAAAAGTGAACTTTGGGAATATATGGTTATATATATTTGCTTATGAATGGTTTATGTTTATGTGTATGTTTATGTTTGAGCAGTCCAGTTTATATGGTTATATAACTGGTTTGCCTAAGTTAATGGTTTGGCTAAGTTAATGGTAATGGTTAATGGTTACATGTTTATGAATGGTATATGTTTATGTTTATGTTTGAGCAGTCCAGTTTCCACCTTATGTTTTTCTCTTCATATATATGGTTATATAACTGGTTTGGCTAAGTTAAGTTAGGATTTTGATTGCGAGTATATATGGTTATATCAATCTCTGAGCAATCCAGTTTATGTTTCTATTCGTATATATGATTATATAATTGGTTTGGCCAAGTTAAGTTAGGGTTTTGATTGCGAGTATATATGGTTATATCAATGTTGGCTATATATTCGGATCAATTAGGCCGCTGCGCGGACCATTTCAATAATCTAATTTAATTGATTTTACAGATATAACCAAATTTAACGAATATATGGTTTTCCCTCTGTATATGAGATAACTATCAGATCATTCTTTCTACGAGGTGGGGTTCACATTTTTTTCTGGAGCAAGCTTTGCACCCGTTGATAACTATCAGATCTGTGTCGGTTCTACAATTGTTGCTCCTGCCTTCTCATCAACAAGCTGCTGTTCGGCATCTGGTTGGCATGATACCAGCAAAGACCGTACTGTATTGAAGATAATTCAAATCCTTCCTTCTGCTGTTCCAAGTAGTCAAGATCAATGTAGCCATTGGCTTAGATCAATGTAGCCACTTGGCAGTCATCAATTTTCTCAATCTTTGTCCCTTTTTTTTTTCTTACCTCCTGGGGTATGCCCCTTGTAGGCTGTACATTCGCTTAGCCTCCTTTTATATTTTAAGCTAATGAGTATATAATGTTATATATGATCTTCTGTCATGTGTGAATGACTATATAACGTTAAGTTTGAGCTGGTGAATGAGTATATAACGTTAAATGTGCGCTGGTGAATGAGTATATAACGTAAAATGTAAGTACCTAACGTTATATGTGACCTGATGAACAAGTATATAACGTTATATTTGATCTTCTGTCATGTGTGAATAAGTATAAAACGTTAAATGTGAGCTGATGTATGAGTATATAACGTAATGTAAATATCTAACGTTAAATGTGAACTGATGAACAAGTATATAACGTAATATGTGATCTCTTTCTCCCTCTTTCTCTCTGGCGCAAAATTCCAACGTAACTGCCGTGATTGGCGTGATTTCAAAAGTAGAAGGGATAATGGGGGGATAATGGGCTAAACGGATGGGATTTGAATGGAAGGGTAATTCTGTCAGGCACTATTTTCCTTTTTAAATGTAATAGACTTTAGGCCTTACCAAGTACATATTAGTGGACTTAGTGGGTTAGAAACTTAATCAGTGGACCTAGTGGGTTACAAACATGCTATAGTGGACCTCCCACCAATTTTTTATTGTTTTTTTACATGAAAGAGAGGGAAACAAAAAAGGGCCAAAGATAAAATAGCCACGTAAACGGTCTTTGTACCATTTTTAACTACCAGCGAAATCAAGACCCCATATTGGCAAATCAGACAGTGTCGTTGTTCCAATGGGACGAAGAGCGTCAGTGATAATTAAAACAATTTCAACATACAGAATCCAAGTTTTCGCATCCAGCACTTTTTTCGGGCAGAATAGGCAAATAACGAACTGTCAACAGCATTTTTTCCACAACAAAATACCCATGATGCCACTTGCTTTTCTAACATGGGGATTACCACGGTCAATCTTGTAATTAGTATAAAATGCCTAAAGATCTACATGAGCAGCACTTCTTTTTCAAGAATAATAGAAAGAAGATCCCCAGCCTCAAATCAATATCCATATCTTGGCCATTATCTCTCTTCCACCAGCAATATCATATACAATTGAAACACAACCTCTCAAAAACGTCAATGAAAAGCCAATTGTCCAGTTTGCTGCTTCATCCCGTTCCATCTATCTGATCACAAATAACCAAACCCCGCAATTAAGATTGTTTGCCAGATCTTATGCCTTAGATCTCCTAAACTCAAACCAAATCTCATAATATGATTAAAGAGTAAACTATCATGCATGTGTGCACTTCGCAAGATATTCAAGCCCCAAATTATTCAATCTCTTTTGTGCACTCATCTCCTCCTAAGCGTGAACAGAATTTAATGTTATGCGACACAAAGATTCGACCTTCGAAAGGTTTCAATTTGTTCACTAAGCTCTCTAGTCCGGTCCAAACAAGCTTATCAGGCATATGCAGGAAAACGGCACTCGCGTATGTCAAATCATACATTCCAGACCCAAACTTACGGAAATCCATGTCTTCACCTTTCACAATCAAAGGGCGTTTATGCAGTATTCCTTGGGATGGAAGCTCATAACTAAATGCAGCCATTAAAGAAAGTTCATCTCTCTCTAGACAATGGAATTGCCCTGGATTCAGGTACCGGATGAAATGCAAGCCTACTCGAAGGGTGCCACATCCAATCTTAAGAACAAGAATGGAGAGAGGTGGACAGAATCTGCAAGGAACTCAAAGACGTCTCGTCCTCCAGCCCAGGGCTCCCCATAATTGCTGTGATGCTCCTCTACAAGGAGCTCACCTGGGCATGGTAAAGCCGTGTGATTGCTTGATTCCTCTCCTTCGTAATGAGATATGCCCTTGAATCTGAAAATTATAGGAGATCAAATCACATTTCTGAATGAAGTACTCGAAGACCAAAATTGGACATAAAGCCTTAAAACTGAACAAGGGACACACAAAGACATAAAGGGGTATAGATATGTAGGTAAATAGAAAAGTATCTACATGTACAAGTGTGAGAGATGCGTGGATATTAATCTAAATACAATAGTGGCAGACAGACGCGCAAACACACAAAAGATATCTGGTATGCAACATTTTGGGCTATTACAAAATTTTAACGCTGAAAGCTAATATATATAGAAAAATAGGCATAGATGAACAAATGTATATAGAGTAGATTTCCTCATTCACCCAAAAGATATAGACATGTAGAGTAATTATCGAAAGATTTAGAATGGTAATCACATCCACATATACACCAAATTATTATGATGGCAAGAAACTGAGGTCGCATATATATATATACTTAACGTAAAACCACCAAGTAAGAGACTGGATGCGTGACTGAATTAGTTAGCAAGTTCACTGAAATATATTCAGCCCTTAGATTCAAGAAAAAATAACTAGACACAGAAAGTACAAAAAATTTCAACATTTTTTGACTTCTGAATCCATATCTCCCCAAAAAAAACAAGATATGCATGCTTGACCTTAACAGGAAATATTCTAAGAAAACTGGTTCAATTCACTGAATGTTTAACCTCTATAGATTAGTAACAGGACGGATCTAGAGGTTGCTATACTGGCCGGACAAGGTGTGGATCGGAATTATTTTGTAAATTTCTATCTGTTTCCTTTCTCGAATCAATAGCTAGAAGCATCGATCTGTTGGGGATTCAAGCGCGCAAACCCACGATCAACACACACAATCGAAGAACAAACCAAGAACAGAAAACAATCTAAAGCAAGAAAAGAACAAGACACAGAGATTACGTGGTTCCGACTTAAGCTGATTGCTTAATCGTACGTCCACGGGGTGCTGGGGTGTTTCACTATGATGTAAAATATGTCAGAGTTACAAAAGGAGGCAGCCCTAACTTTGCTTTTATATCATAAGCATACAATGGACCGAAACCCTAAAAAGGCTGACCCGCACGCATCTCGGTTCGCGCTCAGCTTAAATAGATTTCATCCCAACAATTCTCCCACTTGAAAACTGTTTACAGCAGCACCTCCAAATATACATCAACGATCATCTTTAGACACCACCAATCATAAACACCACCAGCACCCAGTCTCCCACTCAAGCTTGGAGACCCACGGAAGCTGAACAAGCCTTCAGCTTCCCCACAGTAACCACCTTCGTGAACATGTCTGCCGGATTTTCACTTGTGTGAATCTTCTCCAAAGTGAACTGTCCTTCTTCCAACAGAGAGCGAATAAAGTGATACTTTATATCGATATGTTTGGTCCTCGAATGAAAGGCTGCATTCTTCGCTAGATGTATAGCACTCTGACTGTCGCTGAACAGTTTGCATTTGTCTTGCTCTTTACCCAACTCTTTCATGAAGCTCCTCAACCATACCATCTCTTTGCACGCCTCTGTGGCTGCAACATACTCTGCCTCTGTCGTGGAAATAGTCACTATGCTCTGTAGCCGTGAGACCCAACTGACTGCTGCACTCCCCAAAGTAAACACATACCCAGTAGTGCTCTTCCTGCTGTCAATGTCCCCTGCCAAATCTGAATCCACAAAACCTTGCAGACAAATATCAGAACCCCCATAACACAAAGCCAAATCCGTAGTACCTTTCAGATGACGCAGAATCCACTTGACTGCTTCCCAATGCTCCTTGTCCGGATTTGCCATGAACCTGCTGACAACTCCCACTGCATGAGCAATGTCTGGCCTTGTATTAACCATGGCATACATCAAACTGCCTACTGCTGAGGCATATGGAACACTCGCCATGTAGCTCTGTTCTTCATCAGTTACTGCATTCCTTTCACTCGAAAGCTTGAAGTGACTTGCCAAAGGTGTGCTAACTGGCTTAGCATTCTCCATGTTAAAACATTTCAGCACCTTTTTAACATACTCTTCCTGCGACAACTTCAACTTTCCCCTTGCTCTGTCCCTACTAATTCGCATCCCAAGGATTTTCTTCGCAGAACCCAAATCCTTCATTGCAAATTCTTTGGACAGTTGTGCCTTGAGATTCACAATCTCATCCATGCTTGAACCTTCAACAAGCATATCATCTACATACAACAAAAGTATGAGATACGACGTACCAAGCTTTTTAAAGTAACAACAGTGATCCCCATGACACCTACTGAAACCCGTATTAGTCATAAAAGTATCAAACTTTTTATACCACTGTCTCGGAGCCTGTTTCAACCCATATAGGCTCTTCTTAAGCTTGCACACTTGATTCTCCTTTCCTTCCACAACATAACCTTCTGGCTGATGCATATAGATGTCCTCCTCCAAGTCCCCATGAAGGAAAGCAGTTTTGACATCTAACTGCTCTAAGTGCAAGTTCTCAACAGCCACAATATTAAGAACACATCTGATAGTACAAATCTTCACAACAGGTGAAAAAATTTCAGTGAAGTCGATACCTGGTTTCTGCTCAAAACCCTTCACTACCAACCTTGCCTTGAACCGTTTGCTACCATCAGATTCTTCCTTAATCCTGTAAACCCACTTGTTGTGCAAAGCTCTCTTCCCCTTGGGCAACTGAACCAATTTCCAAGTTTGGTTTGATGAGAGAGAATCCATCTCATCATCCATGGCGTGCTCCCACTCCTCCCTGGTCTCAACCTGCAATGCTTCTTTAAAACATTCTGGTTCACCACTATCTGTTAGCAACAAATAATGTAAAGATGGAGAATAGCGTATTGGAGGTTTAGCAACACGTGTAGATCTCCTGGGAGGGGGAGTCTGTGGATTTTCCTGTGGAATGGATTCGGTATCAATATCCTGAGGCTGCAGGACTTTGCTGTCTGGGATCCCTTCAAACTCTACCAAGTCTGAATTTTCCTCAGCCTCCTCGGGTTGACTGTTCCTGTTTCTATACAGAGCAGATTCGTTAAATACCACATCCACACTCCTGCGTGTTTTCTGATTTTCAAAATCATACAGCCTATAACCATAGCTATCAGTACCATAGCCTATGAACACGCACTTACGAGACTTAGCATCAAGTTTACCCCTTTCTGCAAGTTCTATATGCATATAAGCAATGCAACCAAAAACTCGTAAATGAGATAAATTTACCTCTTTACCTGTCCAAGCCTCTTCTGGTAATCCACAATTCAAAGGAACTGAAGGTCCCCTGTTGATCAAGTACACGGACGTATCTACTGCATGAGCCCAGAACTGCTTAGGCAACCCAGCATGTAACCTCATGCTCCTCGCACGCTCTAGGATCGTCCTATTCATGCGTTCAGCAACTCCGTTCTGCCTTGGCTTTCTTGGGACCGTTTTTATCCTACGAATCCCTTCCGCAGCGCAATGAGCCTCAAACTCATCGCTACAATACTCACCACCGTTATCTGATTTCAGACACTTCAATTTCTTTCCTGTTTCATTCTCTACTAGTGCTCTCCAATTCTTAAAGACACTAAACACATCAGACTTATGTTTAAGAAAATAAACCCATAATTTTCTAGTAGCGTCATCAATGAAAGTAACAAAATAATTAGCACCACCACGAGAGGTTACCTTAGAAGGGCCCCACACATCGGTGTGCACAAGCTCCAGCTTCTCTGTTTTCAGGGTCCTAGCCACCTTCGTAAAGCTGACTTTCTTCTGTTTCCCGAGAACACAGTCCTCACAGAACTCCAAATCCAGCGACTTACAACCCGGTAACTTTCCCTTCGACAACATTACTTTCATCCCCTTTTCGCTCATGTGACCCAGTCTACGACGCCACGTAGTGCAATCAATCCCTTTTGCTGCCACCGCGATGCTACTATATGTACCTGTAGATACATAGAGGGTTCCATCTTTCTTACCACGAGCAAGAGTCAAGGCTCCCTTGCTCATCTTCCATGCGTCTGAAGTAAATGATGTAACAACTCCACCCTCTGACAACTGACCCACTGAAATAAGATTCCGTGTTAGACTAGGCACATGTCTAACATTCTTTAATTTCAGAACTGTCCCGTCTGTCTGAGTAATCTGTACATCTCCTTTCCCAACTATGCTGCAAGCTTCATCATCGCCCAAATACACTTTGCCGAAATTTCCTTGCACATAATTTTGAAACACATCCATGCGTGGAGTAGCATGGAATGAGGCTCCAGAGTCTACAATCCAAGACTCACTGCGAGAATCCAGCGAACAAATCAAGCAATCATTATCAGACTCATCAGATACATAGGCAGTGTTCTTACCCCCTTGATTTTTCCCATTCTGCTGCTTTGCCGGTGCCTTACAATCTCGCCTCCAATGCCCCCTCTGACCACAGTTAAAGCACTCCTCAGTCTTCGTATCTCCTCCTCGAGATTTATTACGGCCCCTGTTATTTGAAGCCGCTCTGCCCTTGTTTTTGTTCTTGTTGTTTCCCCTATTCGCAGACCTGCCCCTATCCTCTGTACTCAACGCTGAACCCGAAGCAGTATCCTCACCCGATACCCTCCTCCGAGCCTCTTCGCCTAATATCAAACCAGCAACATCCTCCTGTTTTATCTTTTCAGACCCAGAAGAATTGCTTACTGCCACGACAAGTCCGTTCCAACTTTCTGGCAAACTTGATAGTAAAACAAGAGCTCTAATTTCATCATCGAAATTAATACCCACAGATTCTAGCTGATTCGTGACCGTATTAAATTCGTTGAGATGTTCAGCAACATTAGAATTTTCAGGCATCTTTAGGTTAAACAACTTTTTCATAAGATATACCTAGCTTATTCACCGCTGAAGGCTTTTCGTACATCTTTTCTAGGGCTTTGAACAAATCTGCTGTAGTCTTTTCTTTGGCAATAGTTGACGCAACCGACGGCGCGAGGGTTAATCGCACAGTCCCTAAAGCTTTGCGATCCAAAATATCCCAATCTGCTTATTTTATGCTTTCTGGCTTAACGCCGCTGATCGGATGATATAGATCCTTCTGATACAGAATATCCTCCATCTGCATCTTCCAGAAAGCATAGTTCGTACCATTGAACTTCTCGATCTTGACTTTGTCTTCTGCCATTGCGTGAAACCCTAGATCTCCTAACCCGGAGCTCTGATACCAGTTGTTGGGGATTCAAGCGCGCAAACCCACGATCAACACACACAATCGAAGAACAAACCAAGAACAGAAAACAATCTAAAGCAAGAAAAGAACAAGACACAGAGATTACGTGGTTCCGACTTAAGCTGATTGCTTAATCGTACGTCCACGGGGTGCTGGGGTGTTTCACTATGATGTAAAATATGTCAGAGTTACAAAAGGAGGCAGCCCTAACTTTGCTTTTATATCATAAGCATACAATGGACCGAAACCCTAAAAAGGCTGACCCACACGCATCTCGGTTCGCGCTCAGCTTAAATAGATTTCATCCCAACACGATCTCCTCCTAATAACAGAGCGAGCGATTGCTCCGGTCTTTCCCACTCCAATTACTGCCTGCAATTCTCATTGCAGTTCTTAATTAATTCCTCTTCATTTCCACTTGGGTACGTACGTACGTTCTCATCAATTTTTTACTAATGAATCAAGAAATTATCTAGCTTGTTCCTTTTTCAATGTTCGATCACGTTTTTTGGGACTGAAGAAAAACTTTAATGTTGGAAATCTTCGTTCCTTTTCTAATCTTATTATTAATTACTCGTTCCTTTTCTAATGCCTATGTTTTTCTATTGTGAAATTCTCCACAATCTCTCTCAATCCCACGTATTAAATATAAATCAATAGTACATCCAATTAGACAATCTTTAGTCTTTTGGGACTGAATAAAATCTAGAATGTGGAAATTATTGGCGTTCATGTTCCGACCTTAGCCACACAATGCTCAAGAGGGAAAGTGACTTTGTATAACATCCAAAACTACTAAAATTCACTAGAGCAAGATTGAGAGAGGGAGCGAAGGGCCCCCACCTATCCAATGCAAAATCCTGGTTCCACTTCTACCCTACTGGCAGAGGTTCAAAACTACATACTTCTACCAACAAAACAAACATAAATTATATACGCAATAGCCATTTATAATCAGAGAGAGAAAGATAACCTGAAGGGCTTGGCGTAGGGATTTGCTCCCTCCTAAGATCTAAAAACCTCTCAGGTGTTATCAACTTCTTTGGCCAGTCCATACAGAGCTTTGGTCTAGCTTTAATTGGGACCCCACAAGTGAGCGGTGAGATTTGTCTCCAAAATTGGTCGAAGTGTACGAAAACTGGACCAGACAACTGAGGGGAGAGAGAGAGAGAGAGAGAGAGAGAGAGAGAGAGAGAGAGAGAGAGGTGTTACGAACTGAACAAGATCTTGGAGCACATTAAACGATGTCACATGAGTACAAAATCTTTTTTTTTTTTTTTTTGTATTGTCCATTCAATGGTTAACAACGTATATAGTTTTTCCTTGTTGAAATCAATTTAGAATCTATACTATATTTTAAAGAATCTAAACCTAAAATAAAATGAAGCTCCCTTCTTATCTCTCTCTCCTATATGAAATTTTCTCATTTTTCATCTTTTTATTTATTATATTCTACACTTGTTACAAATTGTAAACTACATAATCTCTATTATAAAACAGAAGGGTGTGGGGACAAGTTGTTGGAACGGTTTGGATTCATTTGATCCAAAGGCTATAGTGCATCCTCCCACTTCCCGGTTAAGTGCCCATGATTTTCACCTAAATCACACAACTGCCATCCCCTTCCAACCGGGATGCTTAGTGCCGTAGGCACGAGTTAGCACTAGTACTTTATATTACTTGAAAAAGTAACCATATCTTCTTTTTGATGTTTTTTTCTTTCTCTATGCATCCAATTTACTATATTTTCTCTATGTTTTTTTTTTGTTTTTTTTCAAGGATAACAGAATGGGAATTGATTTCACACTTCCCTTTTACAATTCACACACTTTTTTTTGTCTTTATTCACTTAAATTTACTATATTACCATTTATTCAATACATTTTTCTAGGGGTGAGCAAATAATCCGTTAAACCGTGAATCCAATCCAAACCAAATTATTTTGTTTGGTTTTTAAGTAGTGTGGTTTGGTCTTGGTTTTAAAAAAATCAAAACCGAATTATATGGTTTGGTTTGTGAATGTAACGGTTGCAGTTCCAAACTGATCCGGACCGTATATATACATTTATATATTTTTTAGTTTAATATAGATACACTACAACACGAAAGGGCTATAGCGAGGATTTAGTTTCCTCGCAAAAGCACCTGATTTCCTCGCAAAATGTATTAGCGAGGAAAATTTTCGTCGCCAGTTTTCGTCGCTAAAACCTTGTCGCAAAAAGTATTAGCAAGGAAAAAAAATTCCTCGCCTATTTTGACGTGTTGCGAGGAATTTTTTCCTCGCTAAATGTTTTCCTCGCAAATACCATTTGTCGTCAATTAGGCTATGAATTTATTACTACAAACAATAGGCGAGGAAATTTTTTCCTCGCTAAACAAAAAGAATCCCAAAACAGAATTCTCTCCGCGTTTTTTGCATCTCCTGGTAATCGAACCTTGGACCTCTCCCATAAGATGCGAAGCAACTACCAACCACACTACAATGTACTTTCTGTGAAATTGGTGAAACTTTATTTATATATTATCTCTTTCACCACTCCAAATTAATTTTTTCGACATTAATTTTGGCCTTTCTACTTTTTGTAGTCTTATAGTGTCTGAACTTTATTTGAACAAGTTAATTTTTTGCTAGCACAACAATTTTATCTAACTAACAACTTTTGAAGGACTAATAATATGTGTTATTATTCTCATTTTTTGATGGGATAATCCTAGCTTTTATGGAATGAGATTTTTTTCGTCATAAACTTGAGATATATTTCAACGAAAAAGTTAGGGACAAAGAAAATTTACCTCAGAGTGCCCCGAAAAGAGCAACTTGTGGTTGAGATTCAGTTTGATGTGTGGGACCCTATATATCAAAGTGAATCTCAATCACTAATTGTTTTTTTCGGGGTAAGTTTTCTTTGTACCTAGTACTAATATTTTAATATCAGATTATAAATAACAAGAGGCATCACCCCCATTTTCTAATTTTAAAAGTGAGTTTGACCTTCTTTTTTGCCAAATACAAATGGTAATATAGACTTGTAGTTTTTTTCATCATCGTTATAATAATATGAACAAAATTTATAAATATTCATATAAAATCATCCTAAAAGCACTAAAGACAATACTTTTTTAATTTTTTAATCCTTAACAAATTTTTTAAAATTTTAATTTGCCCCCCCCCCCCCCCCCCCTCTCTCACACACACACACACACAATATGTATATGTATAAATAAAAGTATCCATGATACTTACAAAATTGCATTTGAAATTAAATACTTAACATATTTATCTGGTTATAAAGGAATGCCATTAGAATCACCCAAGTTGGTTTAAATAAAAATCAACAAACTGTTTACAGAAAAAAAAAAAATACAGCATGAATGCACAATACATATGAAATAGTGTATTTTTTGTGAAATAGTGCATTTTTATGTAGATGTTATGAAAATAGAATTGTGATGATCCAATTTTGAGATATTTTAAATACGACATTAGTACTTTAAGATGTTTTTAACTTTATCTTCTGTTGAGTTTTTCACTATTATGGAAAAAATTATCGATACCGACACTTCAAGATATCTTTCATTGCTAATTATCATAAGAAAAGTGACAAATATGAGGTTTTTTCACCAATTCAATGCGATTGGTGATGAAAACTATTTGTTCCCTTTTAACACTTTTTTATTTTAATAAATTTCATAATAGTATAGTGTATTATGTCATACCATCGTGATACTACAAAATACATAGGAATATAATTAATAATAACTTATGTACTCCGTATAAAAAAAGAATGAATCCTAAAAAAGGTAACGAAATATTTTCTCATCAAAAAGTTACATTTGGCGAGGAAAAAGATTTCCTCGCAAAAAGGTTACATTTGGCGAGGAAAACAAATTTTCCTCGCTAGAAAAGGCGACGAAATTTAATTTCCTCGCAAATAGTATACTTTTAGCAAGGAAATTCATTTTCCTCGCCATATTTCCTCGCTATAGACCTTTCGTGTTGTAGTGATACACCAATAAAAATAGGCTATGCCATAGTGAATTAACTTCCTAATTTAGTATTCCACTTTACCGCTACATTCCTTTACTGCGAATAGTAATTGCCTTAAATTTCTATTAGTTTACGAGTTTTGGTGATGGTTGATTTTAATGGGTTTTGGTGATTTCAATAGAATTTTAAGTTTAAATATAACTTTTGGTTTTATTTAACTTTGTCATTTTGAGTACTTTAAATCATGTATAAAATTGATGTTTTAACTTCAAGCAAACCATGGTTCAAAACCGAAACCGATCCGTATCTTAAACGTTTGGATTGGTTAGGTTTTATGAATTTTATAGATTGGTTTGGTTCTCAAAATTCATAATCCGTAGGTATTGATTTGGTTCTTAGTTTACTACAAAATCGAACCAATCCGAATCATGCCCACTCCTAATTTTTTCACACATCCAGAAACAATATTGTAAATTATTGTGGATAGAAACAAAAAGAGGGAAGGAAGCGTGGATGATTAAAAGGCGAGTGTTAAAAATCATTTTTTCCTAAAAGAATACTCTGGCCTTTTTCTCTTTCTTTCCCGTAAACCAGAGACTATAAAACGGCCTTCTCTGGTCCGTTTTATTTCCGGGTCAACACAGAGCAATGGAAGCAGCAACAACCGATCCACCACCACGCCGCCGCCACAAACGCCCCAAGGAAACACAAGACCACACAACCACAACCACGATTTCAAACCTACCATCTGACATAACCATAGTTTTAAATCTCGGTATCGGTCGCCGTCGCAGTATCGGTCGCGGTATATCGGTATCGGGACGTATCGGTGATACGTCGTGGGAATCGGGTGTCGCGGTCGTGAATTTTTAAAAATCATCAGTAACATGTATAAAACTTGAAAAATATACTTTTGCCCCTAACACTGGCTTAAATTATCACATTTTAATTAATTTAAGACATGTAATAGCCCATTCTCTTCATGTGAAATATCCGATAATTTATCAAAACCCGCAAGTCAATATAAGATTTTACAAATATGAGAAAAATGCAATTTGGAAAATGGGCAAGTTACAAAACATGGTGTTTTTCTCTAGTCCCACATTGGCAAGTTAGAAAACTTCTATCCACTTTAAATGGCTTTGCACAATAATGGGTCTGTGAATGAGAACCCAAGGAGAGGTCTCGCGCGCTCAGAAAAATGGGCGGCAATTTGGAAAACTGATTCGGAAACCAGTTAACTGGGTGCGCGTCATGAGTTATTCGCGCAGGGGGGTGCAAATCCGGGATTTGAGCCTCGCGCAGTGAAGGCCCACGTTTTGCTAAAATTCTGGAACATTTTTTTCCCCCTGAAACGTTTTCCCCCCGAACCACCCATATCCGAATCGGCGCCCTCAAATCCCGGTACGAACCGGCCGATACGGTTCATGCCGGCCGATTTTTAAAACTATGGACATAACATGCGACATTGTATCTCGACTCCCTCTCAACTCCATCTTCACCTGCAAACGCGTCTGCTCCTCCTTCCGGAACCTAACCCTAGAACCCTTTTTCCCTCGCCTGCACCTCCCAAGGTCTCCTCTCTGCCTCATCCTCCACCGCCGCTCCGACCGCCTCCACCCAATCACCTTCGGGTTTCTCCCACTGGACGATTCCCTAGTCGATCTGCGCCGCCGCGGAGCCACCATGAAGTTCCGAACTGAAATAGAAAACCCCGCCGGTAGTCATCTCCGTATCGTTAATTCTTGCAATGGCTTAATTTGTTTGGCAGATTACACTCATCCAAATAATGTTTATATATGTAACTCTATTACAAGACAGCATTTTTTTGTTCCCGACTGTAAGACGGAGCCAAGTACTATGATGGATGTGATGAAACGACCTCGGTTTTATTGGTATTGATACGGCTTTGGGTATAGTCGGTCAACCTACCTTCACAAGGTCGTTAGATTTACTGTGAATTTCGAAAAAAGAACTGTATAGATTGAACTGTACCATTTATACACTTGGGGTTGATGATGAATGGAGGACCCATGGAAACTCTGGACAACCACTACCTTTTTTTGAATGGCCTGGACAACCACTAGATGATATTCATCGTTTCGTGTTTTGTAATGGAAAGGCTGGGAAGATTTTATGTTATTGCTATGCTATTTTGACATGGAGAAAGAGCAGTGTGGAAACCTGCCCTTGCCTAAATTCACCCTGCCTTCTCATTTGGTTGAGAATCGTTTCCATCTTGGAGTTGTAGTCTTGTAGATAACTGTTTATACATTCGTGATTGCCAACCATCTCCATTTCCTGTTCCTGTCAACATATGGGTGATGAAAGATTATGGAGATGTTGGGTGGTGGACTTTGTAGGAAAAACTGATGCTGCAAATTCTGAACCGTTGGCGAAACCTCCACAAATACTGAAATGAATGCTAAGATATATAGAAAGAGATGTGGGAGAAATCCGGCATATGTATGTGTGAGTCTCCAGAATTTGTCAAGTAGTGGTCTATTTATAGGCTACTACGCACCCATTGTGAATGGGTACGCACCCGATTTAGTCTGACCATTGGATTAGATCCTACGGTCTTGGTCGACTAGTCACACCCAGTCACACCGAATTGGTGTACTGTTTCATTCACACCCAATCAGATTTGATCCAATCCGTTGGATTGTGCCCATTCGCGGCTGACGGCTGCGATCACAACTCCACGAACCAACGCACCTGTAGGCTTGAGTTGCACCCAATCGGAACTGCTCTGTGTGACACGCAGCATCCACGTCAGCGCCACCTTACTACCAACTTGCAATAAGAAAAGACACCTACAAGGCGCCTAGCGTGCTAAGTGCAAAGTGCACCGCTAAAGCGCCACAATGCACCACGGCCCACGCCACATAGCCCAAACCGCGCGCGTGTGTGCGTGTGGGTGTGTACTGGTGCGAAGAACCAGCTCCACCGGTATGGCGCGAAACACCATAGGGCTACATCACACTAGATCATTATTTAATCATATTAGGAATGTTCTCTAATATATACCACTTCAACATCTCTCAACTAACCAATGGGGGACAAAGCTCATAAAGAGGAAAATAAGCATTCTAAGGATACAAGAAAATTTACAAAACCAAAACGATGACTCTTTTATTTTGAAAATCTAACAATCCCCCACCATTTTTGAAATACAGATGAAATATTCTCAGTTCTTATTACAAGGTTTTTGCATACATAAATAGTGTCTTGCGACTTCAACTATTCACTTAGTGAAAACATATCAAAGTTGGTCAGGGCAACATAGTAGACGTGTCTTTGAACTAGTTGTCCTCTGTCGACCAACCGGACGTGTCTCACACATAATCCTTCAAATAATGTAGATATCTCAATCGGTTGACCCGTGAACTGGCCTTGGGTCTTTTATCTTGATTTCATGAACGCTCTTAGGTCTAGCCCCTGTGACCTATAGGAAGCGGCACCACCACCACACTCACATAGGTAGATCGCTATATGTGCTCCTAAAACATTAGCACAAAACAATCTATTAAGAACTAAGTAGTTCAACCTCCTTTGTATTCACATTATAGGTACAAAACACTTTACCTTGGAATGTGTAAAATAACTTTAAAGTGTTTCCAATCACGACATGTGGTGTAATTTCTCAGTGAACTCAAGAGATTGAGAGTATCAACCGGTTGAGTTGAGTTTCCACCAGGAGTGATTAAACTAATTGGGCAAAAGTCCCATTCCTCTTGATGTTTTCAACACCAGGTCCCTTGTTAAGGCCTTTCGTAAAAAGATCCGCCAAGTTTTGACTTGACTTAACAAAATCAATGGTTATCACCCCATCAACAATCAATTGTCTCACATAGCTATGTCTAAGTCCTATATGCCTGGACTTTTCATTATACACTTGGTTATACGCTGGTGACAACATAGCTCACAATGCAGCGATACAGGTGGCATAGGGCTTAGGCCACACTGGAATTTCCAACAATAGATTTCTTAGCCATTCTGCCTCCTTACTACCAGAAGCTAACGCTACAAACTCGGCTGCCACGGTTGAGTCTGTTATCAATGTTTGCTTCTTAGATCCCGAGGAGATTGACCCTCCACCAAGTGTAAACACCCAACCACTCATTGAAGAGTGATCATTCAACTTAGTAATCCAACTAGCGTTAATGTATCCTTCTAGAATCGAAGGATACCCACTATAGACTATTCCATAATCTATAGTACCTTTGAGGTATCGTAGTACTCTATGTACTGCATGCCAATGCATATGCCCAGGATTAGTAGTATACCTACTAAGCCTCCTCACCGCATATGCAATGTCCGGTCTTGTACTTGTCATGGCATACATTAGACTGCCAATCACTCTAGAATACTCTAGTTGTGACACCGCTCTCCCCTCATTATGATCTAATGGCGATTAAGAGTCATACGGAGTAGACACTAGTTTGCTTTCAAAGTGATTAAACTTCTTTAAAATCTTCTTAATGTAATGTTCCTGGGATAGAATTAAATAACCACCACTTCTTTTAATTCGATCTTATACCCAATATTACATCAGTAACACCCATATCTTTCATACTAAAGTTAGCAGAAAGAAAATCTTTTGTACTCTGAATGCTCTCTTGGTCTGTACCAAAAATTAGCATATTGTCTATGTACAAACAGATAATGACTCATCGTTTGTCATTAAATTTACAATACACACATTTATCAGATTGGTGTATTGTAAAATCATTTGACACAATCACTTTGTCAAACT
Organism: Rhododendron griersonianum; assembly: GCA_018127125.1. Lineage (NCBI taxonomy): Eukaryota > Viridiplantae > Streptophyta > Magnoliopsida > Ericales > Ericaceae > Rhododendron > Rhododendron griersonianum. The sequence goes on along the minus strand of CM030792.1, from coordinate 32,224,347 downwards.
TCTCGTGCCATTGCTTAGGCGCTTGCTTGAGTCCGTAAAGAGACTTTACAAGCTTGCAAACTTTGTGCTCATAACCTTGCACAACGAACCCCTCTGGTTGCTTCATATAGATTTTCTCATCTAACTCACCATTAAGGAATGCAGTCTTGACATCCATTTGGTGTATCTCAAACTTGTATATAGAAGCAAGAGCAATTAAAGCTCTAATTGTTGAGATTCTAGCAACTGGGGTATAGGTATCAAAGTAATCAATACCCTCTTTCTGGGTAAAACCTTTGGCTACAAGTCTGGCCTTAAACTTATCAATAGTTCCATCAATTTTCATTTTCTTCTTGAAAATCCATTTACAAGCAATTGGTTTAGAACCAGGTGGTAAATCTGCCAAGACCCATGTATTATTACCCATAATAGAGTCCATCTCATCTTGGATAGCCTCTTTCCAGAAAGCCACGTCTTGCGATTTCATTGCTTCCTCAAACGTCTAAGGATCATTTTCCACATGAAGTGAAAATACATTTTGAGCACATAAAGTCTCTCTAGTGCCTTCAACTAGATAAACTATGAAATTAGGACCAAAAGTTCTCTCCCTCCGAACTCGTTTGCTATAGACACCTCCCAAACGGGGTATCGCCATACAGATTGATCACACTTGTTTGCTCGATTGGTTGTTTGCTTCATAAACCAAAATCATGGACATTCCCATGGCTAGGAACATCGCCACATGATAGCGGTTATCATCAAAACAGAGTCGCCACCCAGTTTATTAAAACTAGGAAAACAGATAGAGATTCTGGGTACGGGAGCCAAGAGTACAGTAAGGGGAAGGTGTTAGGCACCCCTCTCTGCCCAGCCGTGAGACTGGCCCATAGTTATTCAACATAAGACATGTAGATACTTTGTTTAATTCTAACACGTAGTCTGTTTATTTAAGCCTTTAACAGTGAATAAGGTGAGTCAGGACTGTAATTGAAAGCATGCATTAGAAATCATAACAAAACAGAGCTGTCCCAGGAAAATGGATCTCTCGGCCGGTGAATGGATTTCACGGCCGAGGGATCCCACTGGATTGATATATCGGCCGAAGGATTGATCCCCCAACCGATGTTCTTCCTCACACCAGAACAGATATTTAACAGATAATCAAAACTCTATGATTAATGCATAAAAACGTAAAAGAGATCAAACCATAGGCCCCTGGCCTCACCACCTTGATCCCTCAGTAGCTTGATTGCTTCGGATTAGAAGGGATTGACTGATTTGCTTCTCGAAAACCCTAGGGTTAGGGTTTGTACTTCGGGGTTTGATCGTTCGGGATGTGGCTGCCTTTGGAAGGTTAGGGCTTCTATAGAGGGAGTATGTGAGATGATTTCTGCAGAGTTTGGAGGTATGAGATGGAGGAATTGAATGTTAATTTCGGAACCCTAAGGCCTCTTTATATAGGCATAGGGATGACTCACTCCGGCCAATCAAATGGCGTGAATCAAAAAGGAATTCTAGGGTTCAAAGATCTCTAAATGCGATCTATTTCGTAGCCCGAACGCATCGGAAAAAGGCTGCTAGGGTTTTGGTGCGTCGATCAAACGACTGACAGAACATTCCAGAATTCTGGAAAAAGACGATCTGGCGGCCGAGGAATCGATCTTACGGCCGAGGAATAGATTTGACGATCTGGCAGCCGAGGAATGGATCTGGCGGCCGAGGAAGCGATCTTGCGGCCGAGGGATTGATCTCTCAGGGAGATTTTCTAGCAACAAGTTGCTCGGGTGAGGAAACAATGTTAAGGCCGTGAGATCGATGTTACGGCCGACAGATGGATTCTCCTAGGCTTCTGTATTTCTGTCTGAAAGGCTGTATGGCTCTTAATTGGGTCCTCTAAGTGGCTCAAAGTTCTTACCGAAAGTCCTAAGGTTCTTAAGAAGGCAATCAGCAATCACTGTATCCATTTCATCATCGGGATGGTCCCAAGGTGGGACTTGAAATAATCGTTAGGCCAAATTGGGGTGTCTACATTTGCTCCTTCTCAATTCGACTTGTTCCTTAGGTTCATTTCCTTCAACTGGAACCTCTAAAGGCTTATTGTCCTCTTTGGACATCAAAGGAAACTCTTCCGAATCTTTATAAGATTCCAAATCCTTACTAGACTTTAACCTTGGAATTTTGTCAAATCTGTTTTCATAAAACACTGCATCTCAAGATTCAATGATGGTGTTGATGGACACAACATCATTAGGCTCAACCACTAGAAACCTATATGCTTTACAGTGCAAAGCATATCCAAGCTAGGAATACACACTTGATTCCTTTTGGACCTAGTTTCTTCCTTTTAGGTCCAGGCAGCCTCACAATCGCCCTACACCCCCAAGTCTTAAAATAACTCAGGTTTGGTTTCCTTTTTTACCAGAGCTCATATGGAGTAATGTTAGACTTTTTGAGAGGTACTCTATTCAGGATATAAGCAACGGTAAGTATGGCTTCGCCTCACAAACCTTTACTTAATCCTGTATTGCTTAGCATAGCAACCACCATCTCAGATAAAGTTCTATTCTTCCTTTCAGCCACTCCATTCTGTTGTGGTGTATAAGGTGCAGTTACTTCATGAATTATCCCTACCGATTCACAATAATCAAGGAAGTGATATTCACTACCCCTGTCAGATTCAACTTCAGTCTTCTATGCAACAAATTTATCAAGCACTTCATCTTTGGAATGAAGCAAATAAACATAGCAAAATTTTGAATAATCATCTATGAATGTTGACATATAACGTTTACCGCCTCTAGTCGGAGTGCTATGAAAATCACATACATCACTATGAATCAATTCAAGTAATGAAGAAGTCCGCTCAATATTAGGATTTAGGAAATGGCAATCTGATTATCTTTGATTCCAAGCAAATCTTGTAGTTATCAATCATATCATTAACAGATTTAGGAATTAGTCCTGATTTAACCATGCAATCCATTTTCCTTGTACTGATATGTCCTAAACGAGTATGTCATAAAGAAATAGAGTCAAGCATATAAGCAGAAACAACTGTGTTATTAATATTAAGCTTAAACATCCCCTCGGTTACATAGCCTTTGCCAACAAACACACCACTCTTGGACACAATAATTTTGCCCGACTCAAACGTTACCTTAAAGCCATAATTATTAAGTAGACTTGCAGACACGGGATTCTTCCTAACTTCCAGTACATGATACACATCAGTAAGAGTCAGCGTCTTGTCAGAAGTGAACTTCAAATCCACTTTGCCTTTACCCGTAACTGGTGCAGTTGATGCATTTCCCATGAACAGAACGGTGCCATCTGCAACTGGATTATACTCAGTGAAGAACCTCTTGTCATTGCAGACATGCTTTATCGCACCAGAATCAATCCACCAATCTCCAGCATCTTCGAGGATATTCACCTCGAAAACAACAGCAACGAATTTAGAATTCTTTGCCCCAGATGCTCCTGGATTTCCACCAGAATTCTTCCATTTCAGGGATTGGCAATCTTTCTTAAGATGCCCAGGTTTGCCGCAATGCCAGCAACCAGTGTCGGTAGGATCCAGTTTCTACATCTTCCATTTACCAAAAGACTTATCACCACCTTTTTTTTTGCGTTTTGTTGGAACTTTCTTCCACCACATGAACTTTGGAAGTAGTATTATCCTTACCCTCTTAACGCCTTGTCTCTTCCTCCACCCGAAGGTGTTGGGCCAACTGATCAAGGGTAAATTCCTCAGTCTTATGTTTGAGTTCCTTTTTGTAGTCTTTTCAAGATGTAGACAGTTTGTCAATAACAGAGGAGACAACAATAGATTCATCCATATGCATATTCTTTACCTTAAACTGACTGAGGATATACTAAATCTCATGCAAATGATCAATGATGGCTTTGTATCTACCATGCGATAATTCATAAACTGACTAACAAGAATTTCTTACTTGTAGCGTCATCAGAAAGATACTTATCATTGAGTGCATCCCAAAGTTCCTTTGCCATCATTGAATTCTGATAGACGTCGAATAATGCATCTGACAGCACATTGAGGATGTGTCCTCTATAGATGTAGTCATCATTCTCCCATTTGCCCCTTTCACGAGCCTGCTCCATAGTTTCATCATCTGGCTCCTCCGGTATCACCGGACTCGGAGTAGTCAGAACATATACCACTTTCAGGGTGGTTAGCAAGAAGTGCATCTTCTTCTGCCAACACCTGAAATTCCCACCTTCGAATCGCTCCAATTTCAGAAAGTCTTGCGTCATCTTTTGTAGAGACATCGCTATCGCTGAATACTGTCTTTAGATTGTTGGAAAAACTGCTGCTGCAAATTCTGAACTGTTGGCGAAACCTTCACAAATACTGAAATACACTTCGAGTCACGACTATGTCGCTTTCCTAATGATAGTATTTGCCCCCACTAAATGGTATGCAAAGGGTTACAGCAAATCTGCCTTCAAGATAAATCAAAACGGGAACTCGAAGTTCTTCCGTTTGCGTTTGCACTAACGAAACGGATAGAATACCTGCTGGACAAATATAAGAACCGAGAACCACTGAATTCTGTTTTCTGCAGCAAAACAGAATGCAGAATGAATGCTAGGAAATATAGAGAGAGATGTGGGAGAAATTCGGCATATGTATGTGTAGTCTCCAGAATTTGTCAAGTAGTGGTCTATTTATAGGCCACTGTGCACCCATTGTGAATGGATACGCACCCGATCTAGTCTGACTGTTGGATTAGATCCTACGGTCTTGATCGACCAGTCACACCCAGTCACACTAACCACCGACCGGTGTACTGTTTCATTCACACCCAATCGGATTTGATCAAATCCGTTGGATCGTGCCCATTTGCGGCCGACGGCTGCAATCACAACTCCACGAACCAACGCACCTATAGGCTTGAGTTGCGCCCGATCAAAACCGCTCCGTGTGACTCACATGCCCCTAAAGAGCCACAATGCACCACAGCTCACGCCACACAGCCCACGCCGCGCACGCGTGCGCGTGTGTACTGTAGCTGCTCCGCCGGTATGGTGTGAAGCACCATAGGGCTGCACCACACTAGATCATTATTTAATCATATTAGGAATGTTCCCTAATATATACCACTCCAACATCTCTCAACTAACCAATGTGGGTGTAGACACCCCAATTTGGACCTATTAACTATCCTTAATTTGCACCCTCGAGGCTCCCCGATGATGAAAAGGAATCAAAATAAGACTCGGCTAAAGCTTGAACGACGTCTCTTGGATTTTACAAACCAAAACCATCGTTTTTCCTGACGCCCTGAGGGTAAAATTGTTACACATTTCATTTTATTAAATATGTTTGAATGAAACCAATTGGGTTAGAAAGAGGGTTTAACAAGCTTTCCAACGCTTCGAAAAACACCCAAAACCGAGTTCGGAAATATCCGTGGCACCCTTCTGAAGTTGGGCAGCCACTCCCAAGCGCTCGGGACCACTACCAAGCGCTTGGGACCACTCTAGAGCGCTCGGGAGTACTGTCAGAGCCAATGCATGTTGAGCTTTATCTTTGACCATGACTTTTTCAAATTTTCAAACCTTCCATTCAACCTGAACGTGCCAGGGGTCCGCCTGAACAAGCAGGACATCTCATGATGCCATTTCTCCCCCCAAAACATTTTCTTTCATTTTTTATTTAATTTTCAAACCAAAATCCTAATTTTTGCTTGCTTATAAATACCCCACATCTTATACCTTCTAGAGGAGACGAAAAAAACAGCCTCTTCTTCCCTCTTTTGCTACCAAAAATCAGTCTCTCAATCTCTCTCTCAAACCCTTTCTAAAAATCCATCATTTTCTCAATAATTTTTCTAAGAAAATTACAAGAAAATTTCAAACATATTGTTAGTCTTTGACACATCAAAGGCTCTATTTCACACTGTTTTTCCATCTATTTTCAAGCCTTCAATTCAATACAAGAAACAAAGTTCAAGTCAAGCAAAGGTATAAACACCTTCAAGTCTACTGTTTTTCTATTTCTGAGGGGAATCAGAGGGCCCATACCAGTTCCTCATGCTGGTTATGAGCTTATTTGATTTTAGTTTAAGCAATAAAAGCAAGAGCAACACAAAGAAATAAAACCATTTTCTGGGTACTGTATTCAGTCCCGAGCGCTCGGGACCACTCCTAAGCGCTCGGGAGTGCTGCTGTCACTAAAATCCTATTTTGTCGTCAAACATGGCATCTCCTGTGTTTTAGTAAATACTGAGTGTGCATGAGCCCTTCCATAGCTCAATTAATTTTATTTTCAGTTGCAAGGAAGCAAGGTTTGGATGGTTAGGACTAGTTCTTAACTGTTTAAACCCTTTGCTGAGCTCTGGTGTATATTAATAGCCTTATATTCCTGTTTGAAGTATCAGAATATGTTTGCTCTAACCAAAGCTTTGCAGGGTTGCCCAGCAGCATTCTCGAGCGCTCAGGACCACTCCCGAGAGCTCGGGAGTGATTCCGGTCACTGTTCATTTCTCTTGTTATTTTTTCTCATATTACCCTATTATTATACTATGTACACTAGCACATGCATGCACCTCTTTACTTGTTATACTTATGAATGCGTGCTAACTGTTTAATGAAACAAAATACTTTTTTATAAAATCCCACAAATATTGAGTAGAGACCGACATCGCGTCGGGCGAGAGGGGTGCCGTAAAACCCTTTCTCTCTCGTAACATGGCTTCCAAACCCAAAACAATCTCTGGTTTTCAATTTCAATCTATCGATTTTCGAATAAAACGGTTTCTCGGGTGGCGAACCATAAATTCGGGTGGCGACTCTTCAATCTTTCAAATCAAAACATATTTTTCGGGCAGGTAGCCCACAGTGGCGACTCCGCTGGGGACTGTTTAATTAATACTTAGAGTTTATATACATTTGTGAACAATCATTGCAAAGCCTGTAAAAAACAACGACGCTTTATGCTTGTTGAAGGAAGGAAATGGCGATTCTAACTGGATTTCTATCTGGCCGTTCCGACCTGGGGCTTTTTGATTGGTTATTTGTGTATTTTTCTCTAAATATTAATTAATCAAGTGAGCCAAGCTTGAATAATGTTTGTGGGGTTTTCAAAATATTTTGTTTCATTGTCTATCTTTTGTATACATATTATGTTCAACCTCGCTGTTGTGTTTTGGCAATCCTGCTCGGCTTGCCGGTGACAGGAAATCCCAGAATACTCGGCAACCCTTGACCATGATGAGTCATACCTACCGTTTGTACCGTTATCGGGTGTACGCTCGATAATCGGGAGGCATACCTTGACTCTAGTCCGGGGAACCCATTTAAACCAAAACCGACCTTCATACGTGTGTAGAAAGCAATAGAACCTTCCAAATTAGGACGTGAACCCACAAGGTAGGATTATGTGATATATCCTGCTTATTTGTTATCACTTTCTGCATCGCATCTTGCATATTATCCATGTCATGCTGCCCATTTAAAGTCATGTTTTCTTGGGCTCGCTTGCGCAGTCTATTGAAGGTTGTCGAGACCTGATAAAGAGTCATGTACTTATACGTGTCGCTTTAATCATATGAGTCCTTTGAACTATGAAACTCGGAGAAATCAAAATTTTATTAAGTCTTTGACTAACGTTTAATCAAAGTCTTAACTAAAAGGAGGAATGGCAAAGAAGCAAGCGTCGTGACACCAACACCATCTAGGTTATAGTGCCACGCCACTTACACCATTTCGGCTAATGGCACCATGCCACTGACGCCACTTCGGTTATGGTGTCATACCACTCCAAGTTATTCCAAATTAAGGTTAAGGTTTCGATAAAGCATTAGTCGAATACTTAGTTTATTTTGGCATCTTTTGGAATCAATGGTTCTAAACAAGGGATACGTCATTAAAGAGAAATCCGAACAATGAGATTTTGGGAAATCAAAACATACTAAGTCCTTGACTAGCGCCTAATCGAAGTTTCAACGGAGAATAAAGAATAACAAGGAAACGATTCCGTGACACAAACACCATCCAGGTCATAGTGCCACGTCACTTACACCACTTCGGCTAATGGCGCCATGCCACTGACGCCACTCTGGTTATAGTATCACGTCGTCTATACTAAGCTATTCCAAGTTCAAAATTGAAACTTCGAATGATGACTAGTTGAATACTTAGTTCATTTTGACATCTCTCAGAATCTGTCGTTCTAAATAAAGGATATATCTTAAAAGAAACTCCGAGGTTCAAGGCAACCTTCGAGAAGCTATAACCGTTAATTCGAGAGTTTAGACGATGACTTTGGCGACGGGGCATTTCTTTCGTTATGAACATTTTTCATAAAACAAGAACAAGAAAACACGTCTGAGTACAACTTCTTGCTTTGCTGTCAGCCCAAAAGCATTTGAGCCAAGAAAGAAAACCATACCCATATAGACTTGACTTGGGCTTAGGCGCGGAGCGCAACCATCTCAATTCCAATCTACCACAGAAGCTCAGAATTTGCGGGAAAACATGGAACAGCCCGTGGAAAATTTCAACGGAGAACAGCCATCAGGGAATCCGAATGAGTGGGATCAAATCCGAACCTCTATCCAACAAATGGGGGAACGGATTGACAATCAGATGGCCCAGTTGATGCTCATCATAACTGGGATTGCCAGGCTACTTCCACTTCCACAAAACCCAGAAACACCCTTCAAAAATAACCATGAACCACCCCCTGAACCAAACCCTCAAAGCTCAAAACGGCAATCATCAATGCTAACAAAAGGCCAAGAAGAGGGCTTTAAAGGGGCAATGGCAACAAAGGACCGTGTTTGCAATGAAGTCAATCCGTGAATGGAATCTCTCAGGAGTTGGGGAAATTTCTGAGTCGAGTCTTCATCTTTCAATTTCGAGTCAGTTTGTACCTCGAGTCTTTTCTGCTTTCGCGTTTGTATGTTTTTAGATTCAAGTCTGTAATGTCTTGTAAAAACAAAAAATGAAAAAGAAGTCAGTTTTGTTGTCCTGAACTACGTTATGACCTGATTCCTTTGCAAGAAGGATACGTAGGCAGCCTCATCCTGAGGCCCGGTCATGATCATTCGAGTTAATCCCAAAATTCAGTCACAATCTTTCGAGTCGATCCTTCATCGATACGTCCTGTCTTTCAAAATCAACGTCAAGCTGAAATTGTGATAATAAACTTGCAGTTTGTGATAATAAACGGCTAAGCAACTGTCCCCCACATTAGGGTGAAATGAGGGAAGACAAAAATGCCAAATTCATCGGCGCATTAGAATTCAAAGCATGAAGGTACCAAATGCATAGGCGCAACGAAAAGCGAAACTTCGAAGAAAAATCAGAGAAAGCTCGAAAACAATGAAAGTGCTAAACACATTGACACAAAAAAATAGGCGCCCACCAAAAGCATAAAGGGGACAAAAATGTTTTAGATGGCTGCTAGCTTTCGAAACCCAAAATTCTTTTATGGATTGGAAAACGCAACTTGATAATAAGAATCCTAGGCACTAGGAGAAAACGAGGAGGAACGGCAAGGCATCCTGCAAACCCAAGCTGGGGCATTTTCAAAATCCGTGGGATGTCGTCAGCAACCTAGGGCACAGTTCGTGGTAAAAATCCTCGTGTTTTGACAAAACAAGATCAAAGAAAATCCTAAGTGAGCATCACTTGATGGAGTTAAAATAATTTCAAAGCCCCGAATGGAAAAACCATTGAACTTGATTTTACCATCAATTGTGGGGGCATGCTTGCCATTTTTCTAACCTTCAAGTAATCAAGCTCTTCATCCAGTCCAAATCAAACCCCTCGTCCAGTCAAGGTCATCATTAGGAGTTAGTCTTTTGATAAAGGGTCTTTCTTGTCTTTTGAGTCATCTAGGCCTTGTCCAAATTCACACAAGGTCATCCGTCTAGTCCCAACTCATGGAAGAAGCTCCAATACATGGAAGAGCTCACGCTTGTGCTCATGATAAAACTGGTTGCCGAAACTATTTATGGAATCAAGGAAAAGAATCAGAACTGAGATCTGTCATTCGCTGGGGCACATCAGACCAACGTCATCAACCATAACAAGCATACAACCAACATCAAGACTGGGGCATGAATACTCAAAACTCAAGCCCTGATCAAAGTCAAACTCAAACCAACTCCAGCTCAAGCCCTGACTCCATCTCAAACCCATTTTCCATCCAAAGACAAACTCCAGCCCAAATCCAAAAGACTTGACGATACCGGTCCACCGGCCAAAAGACAGTAAAGCAAAAAGGATACCTAGGCGTGTCTCTTGTTTTTCAAAAAATAAAATAAAAATAAAATGTTATCGTCATCATTGTCAAATAGGGCATGGTTATCTCCATCTTTCGCATATATGTCATTTCAAATTCTCTCAATCGCATTTCATCCCTTCAAGACAAATTAACTTGTCTCGGGATTCAATCGCATTTCATCCCTTCAAGACAAATTAACTTGTCTCGGGATTCAATCGCATTCTATCCTTTCAAGACAAACTAACTTGTCTTGTTGGTATATTACATCTTTTGCCTCCAGAGCATGGCGTCGATTACGAACCTGTTTACCCACTGAGACAGAGCAATCGGTGGGTGCTCTTCAATCAATCTATCTTGTCAATTATCGGCGTGCATGTTTGCATTTGCCCCGTGGAACTACGCTGGTCTGATCCCTACAAACAGGGTACGTAGGCAGCTCGAAAGAGCACGACCTCATGCTTCAAATGCTTGTACATCTTTTCTTGCATTCAATTTTGAATTGAGGATTTAGTAGGGCTCAAATTGGGTCGTCTCAATCTTTGGACGTCACTCGCATCCAGACATGATGCTGAGCACCGTCCAAAGAGGGGCAACTGTAGACACCCCAATTTGGACCTATTAACTATCCTTAATTTGCGCCCTCGAGGCTCCCCGATGATGAAAATGAATCAAAATAAGACTCGGCTAAAACTTGAACGACGTCTCTTGGATTTTACAAACCAAAACCATCGTTTTTCCTGACGCCCTGAGGGTAAAATTGTCACACATTTCAGTTTATAAAATATGTTTGAATGAAACCAATTGGGTTAGAAATAGGGTTTAACAAGCTTTCCAACGCTTCGAAAAATACCCAAAACCGAGTTCGGGAGTATCCGTGGCGCCCTTCTGAAGTTGGACAGCCACTCCCAAGCGCTCGGGAACACTACCAAGCGCTTGGGACCACTCTAGAGCGCTCGGGAGTAACACTCTAGAGCGCTCGGGAGTACTGTTAGAGCCAATGCATGTTGAGCTTGATCTTTGACCATGGCTTTTTCAGATTTTCAAACCTTCCATTCAACCTGAACGTGCCAGGGGTCTGCCTGAACCAGCAGGGCATCTCATGATGCCATTTCTCCCCCCAAAACATTTTCTTTCATTTTTTATTTAATTTTCAAACCAAAATCCTAATTTTTGCTTGCCTATAAATACCCCCCATCTTCTACCTTCTAGAGGAGACGAAAAAAACAGCCTCTTCTTCCCTCTTTTGCTACCAAAAATCAGTCTCTCAAGCTCTCTCTCAAACCCTTTCTAAAAATCCATCATTTTCTCAATTATTTTTCTAAGAAAATTTCAAACATATTGTTAGTCTTTGACACATCAAAGGCTCTATTTCACACTGTTTTTCCATCTATTTTCAAGCCTTCAGTTCAATCCAAAAAACAAAGTTCAAGTCAAGCAAAGGTATAAACACCTTCAAATCTACTGTTTTTCTATTTCTGAGGGGAATCAAAGGGCCCATACCAGTTCCTCATGCTGGTTATGAGCTTATTTGATTTTAGTTTAAGCAATAAAAGCAAGAGCAACACAAAGAAATAAAACCATTTTCTGGGCACTGTATTCAGTCCCGAGCGCTCGGGACCACTCCTAAGCGCTCGGGAGTGCTGCTGTCACTAAAATCCTATTTTGTCGTCACACATGGCATCTCCTGTGTTTTAGTAAATACTGAGCGTGCATGAGCCCTTCCATAACTCAATTAATTTTATTTTCAGTTGCAAGGAAGCAAGGTTTGGATGGTTAGGACTAGTTTTTAACTGGTTAAACCTTTTGCTGAGCTCTGGTGTATATTAATAGCCTTATATTCCTGTTTGAAGTATCAGAATATGTTTGCTCTAACCAAAGCTTTGCAGGGTTGCCCAGCAGCATTCTCGAGCGCTCAGGACCACTCCCGAGCGCTCGGGAGTGATTCCGGTCACTGTTCATTTCTCTTGTTATTTTTTTTCATATTACCCTATTATTATACTATGTACACTAGCACATGCATGCACTTCTTTACTTGTTATACTTATGAATGCGTGCTAACTGTTTAATGAAACAAAATACTTTTTTATAAAATCCCACAAATATTGAGTAGAGACCAACATCGCGTCGGGCGAGAGGGGTGCCGTAAAACCCTTCCTCTCTCGTAACATGGCTTCCAAACCCAAAACAATCTCTGGTTTTCAATTTCAATCTATCGATTTTCGAATAAAACGGTTTCTCGGGTGGCGAACCATAAATTCGGGTGGCGACTCTTCAATCTTTCAAATCAAAACATATTTTTCGGGCGGGTAGCCCACAGTGGGACAAAGCGGAAAACAAGCATTCTAAGGAAATAAGGAAATTTAGAAAACCAAAACATCTAACTCTTTCCCCCCTCGGTTTCTTTCTTTCCGGTTTGCATTTTTTTCGCCTCTTTATTTCCTTTTCTTTCTTTCTAGTTTGAATCATTTTTTTTCTTTTTTTAATTTTCAATTATTTGTTTCTTTTCCCATTTACCTCCCTTCTTTTTTTTTTGGTTAACTCAAATTATATTTTCAATTAAAATTGACTTTATACTTAATAAATTTATATTATTTTAATTAGTTAATTAATTTGTCTTAACAATGAATGATAAAAATAACTTCTAATGAACAATAATAAATTTAAACAAAATTTCATTTTATTATAATTGAGTACATATTGTCAAAACATGAAAATACATAAAAAATACAAATTATAATCAATATTTCCTCCAAATGCTGCTCCCGGCGCACTTATGTCCATTACTTCGTACCACAATTGCAAACATGTTCCATAACTAGCAGCCCATTGTATTGGGAAGGGTGGTACAGGGTAATGAGGTTCTAAGAAAACTTACATGAAGTGATTGTCAACACGGGCAATAGCAATTTCTCGGCGGTTTTCGACTGGAACTGGAGGGGACCTCAATGGCAAATGAACAACCGTAAACATTCTCATCCAATGTATGCAGTACAAGGTTGTACCTTGTTGCGATGACAACTCCCAAAGTCATAGCCTCCATCCAATGTTCCTTTGGTGCCGTAGGCTCGAACCAGTTCAATAAGATTAGTAGATGCTTTGCCCAATCATTTACTGGATAAATCACACTGTATAGATCATAATTTTGTCGAATCTCTTCAATAAGCTCCTCTCGTACTCGATTCCAGTCATTTTCACTATACCCGATTTGTGCAGCTATCGCCCTGAATCCACAATGACCATCATCAATCACGTCAACAGTGTGGGAAATATAACGCTGATAAGCTTGAGGTAATCGCTGAATGTAGCGATTAGGGATGGGTGGAACTGTAAATTGAGTGTTGCGAACCCCCGAACCCCTCCCACGTCTCCCTATCCCTCTCACTTGCGATGTTGCAGTCCTTGATCCTGAAGTGGATGCTTCTGAGAAAGAAGGTATGCGACGTGTACTTTGCTCATCTCTACCTGCAGGTCGACCTCTATGTTCTGTGTTGTACGATGGAGGTCGAACTGTGCTATGAGATCGATCTGCCATATCGATAATCTTGTCTATGATATGCTCTCGCATATGTGGATCCATCCCATCTAATATCTCAACGACCTAAGATGTCCTGTCAGGTCGTATTCCCTCCTCATTAAACTCGGTTGCGTGCATAGACAACCTAGTCCAATGAGCGTGGATACTCCGTAACGGAATTGGAGTTGAAATGGAACGATAATATGCAAGATCATGCATGCATGGCAATCCGTGTGTGATTTTGTTCGTACAGTTGCAAGAGCCGACAATGTGGGGGGATACTTCTAAAGCGCTTTCTAGCTGATCATGTATGAACTCCATTGCCTCTAATGAAATGCGACACCTTACCTGATCAAAAATGTCGTCACGTAATTGTTTGTGGCGTGGAGTGTTCAATGATTTCTCGAACGAGTTCTTAATATCCCCGAACTGATTTTTCAACATCTTTTCTATTTTATCAAAAAATGTTTGTAGCGATGACATGGTATCCCTTAAATATAGCTTTAGCCTTGCATGTGCAGACTCTGCCCTGTAATAGAATAATGCACTGTGTTTAAATAGGAAAGTATCAAAAAGTATTCCTTAGTGTAGTAGAGAAATGCACAAAATTTTAATAGTAAAGTTAAAAAGCGATTATACCTTTGACTTGAATTGCTTCCGAGGTGCATACATGTATCTGTCCATACTGAAACAAACCGCTCTTTGTACGACCTTAACCATGTTTGCCACAGGTAAGTTATGACAGTCGGGAATTGGCGAAAATCGTCACACATGGCTTGCCACTTCTGTTCGAAAGACGAAGGTGTAGATGAATTGATAAGCGAGTGCCATGACATGACAAAGCGCTTCCATTCCGGACCAAGCACACGGCTGCAGTTCTTCATGACGCACTGATTTATGTGCCAAATAGACAAGATTTGAGGTGCCGTGGGGAAACATGCTTCAATGGTGTTCATAAGCGCTAAATCCCGATCTAAAACAAACACCAATAGCAACGATGCCCCTTTTTGAAGCATCTAGTTTTTTAAGTTATCCAATGCCCATGTCAGTGTCTATTCTCTCTCATTACTAAGATATGCGAATATAAGCGAGTAAGTTCGCCATGTGGATGTGATACCCACAACCTCCAATAGTGGTTTTCAATACTCATTGGTCTTATAAGTGGCGTCAATGATCAGTACGGATGGAAAGTTGACAGATAGCTCTAGGCTCATAGGATGAACCCAAATAATATCTGTGATTTCGTTGGTATCTGGATTTGTAAGAAATTAATGGAGGTAATCTTTCTTAAGTAATTGACTTATGACATACTGAATAGGAGTTAGACCGTCCAGTTTGGCTGTTTTGTTTGAAAAAAGGGCGTTGTAAACGCTCTTGATTCCTGTAGTGTTTGACAGGTCTTTTTGCTTCAAAATATTAAGAATTTCACGAGACGCGGTGTTGTTGGCCATGTCGACCACAAATTATTTCTCTATTGGTTTTAGCCTTGATGGGTACTCGTGGCCCTCAATATGTTTTGCTATTTCATGATTATGGACACCACTAATAACATTTAAACCCCACCTGATACCGTATGGATGTTCTGGTATACCTCGCAGTTCAAATGGGCAATCGCAGTTTTTAGTCCCAGTGTTTCTTTGCAAGGATTGCCCTTCAACCAAATACCGTGGCGGTTCGTACTTTCCTCCGCTTTCACAACCAAGAATGCACTTCGGCAGCTTGCCGCCTTTTAACTTAGTAGACTTTAAAATAACCACCACAATACCATGTTTTAGACCAACGTTCCGTGCCCAAGCTAACATATCTTCTCTACTTTCAAAAATCTATATTAAAAAAACCGAATATGTATAAGTACAACAATAACCAGTCTACTTTTAAAATAAATAACGAATATGGAAAACAATAACAGTAATAACTAACCTGGTCAGTGGTAAATTCGGGTCTATAATCACGACTATTGTGGGAGATGCTCTCCCCACTACGAACATCATTCTCAAATGACCAACTATCTGAAATTGAAAAGTTGTAGTCATCCATTGTTCCGCCCCGAACTGTTGTGAGGGTGGATTGTAGATACTAGAGGATGGAAGGAATGAATGAAAGCAAGAATTTAGAATGAAGGAGGGCAGAATATTTTAGTGTGTGTGAGTTTTCGGATGGGCAAGGGAGGGTGTGTGTGTATATATGCAAATATGTATAGTGAGTGTGTGTGTTTTATACTGGAAAGAGGATGATGTTCGAAGGCACACAAATCAAGTATTGCAGTGAGTGATTTCTCTGCAGAAGGCAGAGGTTAATTATAGGTATTGCAGAAGGCACAAAAATCAACATTTCACTTCTTTGTAAATAAATTGGTTATGTCTTGGCCAAGCCAATGGAACTTGCAACGTGTACTGCTGAAGTAAAAAGGGAATTGGGTCGAGCCCCAATTGGGTAGAAATTAGTTGCCCAGTTATTGAAGGAATTGAATGGGCCCAAGTTAAAAAATTAGAAAATTAAGAAAATATAGTTAGAAAATATATTAGTTGCCCAGTTATGTCTTGACTGTTTTTTTTTCTTTTTTTCCTTTATATATTAGAAAATATAGTTAAAAAATTAAGTGTTCCAAATTTCAATCCGTTTGAACCAGTGAAAAGATTTTTGTTTTCTAATCATTTTATCCTAAATGGTCATAATTAAAATTTGACTCTAGGGCCCTCGTTGATTAGTCCTAAGAAAGTCGTACAATCAAATATCTCTTAGTGCTAATCAACAAGAGCCATAGAGTCAAAATTTAATTATGATCATTTAGAATAAAATGATCAGAAAACTAAAATCTTTCCACCGGTTCAAACGGATTGAAATTTGGAACACTTAATTTTTTAACCATATTTTTTAATATATAAACTGTTTAAAAATGTTGAAAAATAAGTGTTCTAAATTTTAATCCGTTTAAACCGGTGGAAATATTTTAGTTTTTTTTATTCATTTTATCCTAAATGGTCAGAATTAAATTTTGACTCTAAAACCCTCGTTGATTAACCCTAAAAAAGTCGTCATAGGGGATTAAAGAAAGAAATTAAATAAATAAAATAAAAGCAATTAAATAAAGAATAAAGAACGAGGAGGGGGTAATCCGGGAATGGGCTGTGGGGTCGGGGGTGGTGTGATGTCTGGGGAAAGCAATTTATGCTTGGTTAGTATTTGGGAAAATTTTACAAATGGTCCCTCTAGTTTGCATGAATTCTCATTTTCGTCCCTCTCGCTTACGGCGTTAATGAAACAAACGGAATTGGAAGACAAAATTGACATTTCCCTCACAGAGGGACTAAATTGAGATTTCGTGCAAACTAGAGGGACTATTTCTACAATTTTATTTTTTACTTTTGTTTTTGTAAATAAATTTAAAATACATCATATGTAATATATTATATATATCACAAAAAGATGAGAAAATTCGAAAAGCAACTCCTATGTTAAATGTCTTGGTATTGTATTTTTTTTTGGAATTGAATTTTCACTTTCGTTATTTTCTTTGTCACATGATTAAAAAGAAATTTTTTTTCAGTAGTATTTAGAAATCTTGTAATTGTGTTTAATTAAGCAATGAAACACTATTGAATATTAAGAGATCAAATACATTAAAATATGGGTATAAGTGTATTTATTTTGGAACTTACTCATAAGATCACTCATATAACAAATAAATACGGATTTTGAACATTTTTTTATCGGGTGAAAAATAAGGAGATTATAAGAACATGATACAAAGACATTAGCTAACGGGTTGATTTGTGCATTTTCTAATATTTTTGTAATTTGCAATGAAATATAAATTTTTTCAATATAGTTTGATTACCCAATAAACAATAATTCAGTTGTCCCTCTAGTTTATTGGGTAATCAAACTATATTGAAAAAATTGGGTAATCAAACTATATAGTTTGAATTATTATTTATTGGGTAATCAAACTTTATTGAAAAAATTTATATTTCATTACAAATTACAAAAATATTAGAAAATGCACAAATCAACCCCTTAGCTAATGTCTTTGTATCATGTTATTATAATCTCCTTATCTTTCACCCGATAAAAAAATGTTCAAAATCCGTATTTATTTGTTATATGAGTGATCTTGTGAGTAAGTCCCAAAATAAATACACTTATACCCATATTTTAATGTATTTGATCTCTTAATATTCAATAGTATTTCATTGCTTAATTAAACACAATTACAAGATTTCTAAATACTACTGAATTTTTTTTTCTTTTTAATCATGTGACAAAGAAAATAACGAAAGTGAAAATTCAATTCCAAAAAAAAATACAATACCAAGACATTTAACATAGGGGTTGCTTTTCGAATTTTCTCATTTTTTGTGATATATATAATATATTACATATGATGTATTTTAAATTTATTTACAAAAACAAAAGTAAAAAATAAAATTGTAGAAATAGTCCCTCTAGTTTGCACGAAATCTCAATTTAGTCCCTCTGTGAGGGAAATGTCAATTTTGTCTTCCAATTCCGTTTGTTTCATTAACGCCGTAAGCGAGAGGGACGAAATTGAGACAGTATGCAAATTATAGGGCTAAAAGTAACACAATTGATACTAGAGGGACGAAAATGAGAATTCATGCAAACTAGAGGGACCATATGTAAAATTTTCCCTTTGTATTTTGAAAATAAATTTAAAAAGTAATAGGGGTAATAAGTTGAGAGAGATGGAGAAAAAAAATGTACGAAAGAGGGAAAAAATTTTGAAAAATTCTTTTTGAGAAGGGGGAGGAGAAGGCATTAAAAACCCCTAACGGACTTTAGAATGGATTATCCAACAACCACTTCCTTCTGGGCTAGATTGGGACCTCAAAGCGATAAAGACTTTGGAAGATGGGACGGTGTTGATGATTGTCGGAGAGAAAACCCTCGAGTCTTATAATCCGGTAGCAACAGCCATTCAAAGAATAAGTTACTCCTATCATGGAGTTAAATTTTGGAAAGATTCATTCACTGATGTAGCGAGCTTCCTTTCTCTTCCATGACCACTATGAATGAACATGCTAAAATCTTCAACTCAAGGTACTAACATCATGACTCTTATTACGTTATTACTAGATCACATGATTATTTAGTTTCTAGATTTCGTTACGTATATCTTAGCCTAATTGTACTAATTTAGATCTAGATTTCAAGAATGGATTTGAGAGCTTTACATCGCCAGTCGAAATAGTGTTGGGTACCTGTTTGTTTGACATCCTTCTTTGAAAGGTTTTAGGTGCTAAGGACCTAAGGTTCTTTCACCGCAAGGTTATCGGTCCTTGGCGAAAAAAGTTAAGAAACTTTCCGGAAGGGGAAATATATTCCCTTTGGGAAGGGTCATGGAGAAGCATTGGGACAGTCCCTGGCAATTTTCAAAACATCTCGTTTAATGCGTTCCTCAATGATGTTATTCATCGGCTTGCTTTTGGCTTTGGTTGCCCGAACTTGATTCGTTGTTTCGACTTGGGGATTGACAATTTCGGGGTGTACCTGAACCTTCTGGGTTTAGTTCAGTTGAAAATTTTTGGTCAGGTCACATGCGATTCGGACTGCTACGTGGTTGTCCCTTGTTGTGTGATTATTTTTGACAGCGAATATGCTGGAATATGGGTGATAAATGATTATGGGGTCAAGGAATCCTGGAGTAAAGACTTTGTCATTATGCGGTCAACTAATTATTACGAGCTGATAATGGTTTTTGAGAATGGAAAAATCTTGATGGCATTCACTGGAGATGCTTTTTTTCTTTATGATCCTAAGTCGGAACATTACGGGGATGTTCAGATTTATGGAATCATGAGCCAAAGATATGATCAATGTCCATTCGCTTGGAGGAGTGTTAGCGTATGTGTCTCAATTATGTCTCATGTATACTAATTGTACTTGAGTTGTACTCTTTGATTTGTTCATTAGTTGCGTATTGGCAAGGCTGGGGTATGCATGTTGTACATAACCGCAGCCATCTTCTACCAATACTGAAGTTGGGATTCATGAAAGGTATTCTCTTTATCATCCCAATTCTCTATTGGAACAGATAGAGCCCAAGGTTGGGTATTAGGAATAGCCTATGAGGGGGTTTTCGATGTTCATTGGGATAGCTCATGTTTCTAGTTTGGTTCACTTAGAGATGTTGCAAAATGAGAAAATGTGAAGGTACTCATTTCCAATCCGAGATAATTGTGTCTTTTGAGTAAAAATCACATGCAAATTGCAATAAAACTTGTGTGTGTCAGAGCTGTCTGCAATTTCCTCCATGGCAACTTTGTCCCACCTGTGCTGTTGTTGCTAAGCTTGTTCATTTGTTATACTCTTGTGTTCAACAAAGTGATTTGGTTCTTTTACTTTCTTAGGTTATGTATATTCTCCACCTGCATATTTCAAACTATGAAAATAGTCTGTTTATATTTGTTGGAGAGGTGGTGCACAAGCTCACAGTTAGCAGGATTTTCTGGCAAAAATGAATCTTGTTTCTATGTGTCTCTTTCCAGTCTCTAGGTTTGGACTCTTTATTTATCACTGTCTCAAAGAAAATGCTCTATTAACTTATGCTCCTCCGTTTGGCAATGGACTAACATAACTTTGGTATGTTAAGCCTCTCTTTCCTAGGGCGGTTACGCCCTTCCATATATGCCGAAATAAAGACGAAACAAACCTGAGTGGGATTGTAAAGCTTGGGAGGTTAGGTTTGGTGTCCAAGAGTGGTGCAGTTTGAAAATCAACGAAGTTAAATGACTCTATGCATTTGTTACTTGAAAATTACAAGCAGATTACTTGCAGCGTGTTGCATCCATGTTCGGATATGGCTGTTATGTGCACATAGACCTATTTGACCCACTCCTAGCGTGGAGTGTTTTTGATATACAATTTGCGGTTACCCTTTGACCTTTGGACTTGCTTTGGCAATATTGCCCTTAAAGTGACTAGGCGTGGAATAAATTTGATAGGAGTTTCTAAGTGCTATTCATGTTTAGGATCTCAAGTTAGGTTCAGACGATCCTCAAAAGCCACAAGGAAGCAAGCACTCATGGCATCGTGCCCCTGGTTTTATGTTTTACATGTTTAGTATTTTGGTGGATATTTTGTATTCATCAATCATTGCCATGCAAACGTGAAGAAACACATAGTATATATCCATGATGCTGTACTACTTCCATTTTGATTCATCTATCTAACATTTTCATTTTCTTATCATATCATATCATACTTTTTTTTCTTCTGAAAAGCTTGGGTTCCTGGTTTTGTTCTTGTTTAATTAGAGGGGTTTTTTTTTTAATAGTGGTCATAAGAAGTTAATGGTGAATGTTACTTGTGTCTATCCACTCATCATACACAAATGTGTCCACGTATCTATTTATGAACCGGTGCGCCATAAGTTTGCCTATTATTTTGTACCATGTTTGAGGATACCTTTCAAACCTGCTTAAGTTGTTCAAATATGTACAGAAGCAACTCCTTTTAGCAGCACGACTAGGAAATTTGAGCTAGAGACAAACCTGGCATGACTCAACTATGGAGACGATTTGACTGATCTACTTGTTTGCATTTTTGCAAGTTGTATGGTTGGGGCTATGCATAATAAAACAGCTAATTTTTGGAATTGTTACCTTTATGAAAACGCCGTTCTTGAAAGAATTACAACAAGGAGTGTCGTTCTGTCTGTGATAGGCATGAGTAAATCTCGGGGACATGCATGTAACTGATGACCTATTAGGTGTGTCATAACTGAGCTTTCTGAAAGACAAATACTTATTATCTCTCCGTTCTAGCTATCCTAATAAATAGTCTTATACTCTCTGACATTTGAATTTTACGCAAACTTCAGATGTGCCGATCCTGAAATGTGGGAATGTTTTTTGACGGAAGAACAAATATGAAGATCTTGTTCAATGTTGCTTCAGGAAGCAAAAGTCGCTTTTTTGGGACATGTCCGAAAATGTTGAAGTAAAGCTTGATTCACTGCATTGGCTATTTAAAGTTATTTTGCTTGTTTACCATTCTAGATTGAACTTAAGTAGTTTCGGGGCTGTTCAATTGCAAATAGATTTCAACTGTTGCTAGTTAAGCTATGGTGAATTTTGCTCTTTGGTTCTAGTTCTATGCCATGTAACCTGAAGCCAAATATATGGGGACCTTGAATCTACTGGTTTTTGTGTAGGTAATAGTAGTAGGTGTTGCAAATTGAGGCGTTCCCGGTTCCACGGGCTAACTAAAAAGTTGAAAGAAGAGTTCATTTGTAAATGGTAAAGAAAATCTATCCTGATATGAACAATGAAAGACTAGTGTTGGATTTGTGAACCCGATATAGTCTTGGTTTGCCTTCAAGTCAAGGTTTGAATTGACCGGCCAAGTCACCGGAGTCTATGGGCAACGCCCACAGATATAGCATGTCAAGTGCAGCCGACATAACTTTTACATTCTTCAACGTGAATGTATCCAATTAGTCCATTGGGGAATCACGAAAAATCTCGGTGTCAGCCTTTTCTGTTTGCGTGTTTTGTAAGATTCATTCTTTGCAAGCAAACAAACATAACAAACCTCCAATCATGTTTGGTTGTGGTATGAAATGATCGGGATTAGGCAAGAACAAGATTCTTAGCCCCACGACATCGAATTGGTTTCGGAACAAATTGTTGTTTGAATGCTGTGGGGGGGTGAATTCCACTTTGAGTCTTTTCCGTCTTTTTCCGAGGAATGAGGGGATGAACAAAGCGCTCCTGCGTACCTGCAAATCGAAGGGGGATATTCCTCCGGGTAGAAGCTCCGACGACCTAGTCAGTAGGTGGAGGAGAAGTAAAGGAGAAAGCTTTTTAGAAAAACGTATTGAGAGAGGGTGTAAGTCAGAGAGCCCTCACCTGGTTGGGGGTAGCCCTCTATTTATAGGCAATTCTGAAGTGCAAAGTAAGTTAAACCGCCTCCACGTGTCGTGTCGTTCGATGTCGCGCTGTTCGGCTGACGTCACATGTCAGAGATATTTATGGTATCACCGTCCCACGTGGATGACGAAATCAATGTTAGAGCCGTCACATCGGGTAAGGACATCACTTTTGTTCTGACACCTTTTATCCCTAGGATAAGCCGAAGGTAGGCACTGATCGCTGCCGAACGATATCATTGCCGAAGAGGGAATCCTCGGGGAACCATTCCTGTCAGACACAACGATCTTACCGAAGAGAATATATTTCCCGAGCGTGAAGTCTTCCGAACAAACCAATGATTTTTCTTCACGCGAAGTATGAAGGTTAACCTTTTTTGATGAACTGGGTATCCTCGTCAGCCGAACGTAATGCTCAAAGTTCCCCACTATTTTAGATTCGCAAGCCTATGTCCTTATATCGTTTTGACCCTTTTGCCCTTCTGGTAATTTCGGCCCACTACAATAGCCCCTCAACTTCTTCTTCATGTACTCGGATGTGAAGGAGGAGTTGATAACAGTGGCCGAACAGAACGAGTAAGCCAAAGTGGATCGCGTTCTGCCGAATAAATCTCGGTTTCCGAATATGTCTTTCGAGTAGAAGTATGTACAATCTCTCGGTAACCGAAAGACCAATATGCATTAAATGCCCCTGTAACCGCCGATCTCAAATCTGCCACGTGTCCAAATGTGATTGCTCGCTAACACGGCGCGTCGAATCAATATCCAGGTGTCGATCATCGCACGGTCCTGAGATCTCCCGCTCAAATCCAACGGCCAAGGTTTCGCGTCGCTTCGAACTTCGCTCCTATCTCTCTGTTCTCGATCGTCCCAGTCGCCCAAACGCCGTTCTCAGTGCAAACCGCCTCAAAACTAAAGATTTCTGGAGTTTTCGTTGCAAAGTCCATTTGATTTTCAGGTATCTCTCATTCCTCTATACTTCTATCTGCATTTTGATAGTTTTGAAGCGTTTTCTGGGCGAAAACGGATGATTTTTTCGAATTTTTGGTCTGGTATGAACAGTGTCGTACTGTAGATGTTCATATGTTCTTCCGAGCGTATGAACATCTTCAATGGTGTTCTTCCGAACGAATGAACATCTTCAATGGTGTTCTTCCGAACGAATGAACATCTTCAATGGTGTTCTTCCGAACGAATGAACATCTTCAATGGTGTTCTTCCGAACGGATAGGTAAAATAACGGTTTCTATAGGCCGGATACCTCATCCGAACGGTCTATAAATTTGGACACGTTTTCCCGAAGCGCACTAGTGTTATTTGTTCACTCGAATAATTTGTTCGCCCATTCGCTCTGTCTGTGGAAACGACTTTTTAAGTAGATTAGTACACCGAACGTAGGCACTTTAAGAACTTTTGACCATGCATATAGCTAACGGTCTTTCCCCCTTGCACTTTTCGCTAGGTCTGGCGTCGTCCGGTTCTTCGTCAAGAGAGGTGGTTGCTCGCTCGGAGTCGGCAACAGAGTCGGACAGCTTGGACTCACAGACCGCCTCCCTCCTTCGGTGTTTTGGTCGAGCATATTGAATCGGAGGTATGTCGAATCCCGATACCTTCGATCCTACCGACGAGAGTTGGCTCGAGGTGCCGCTCGTTATTTCTCCTCTTCAAGCGGTCGATCCCACAGAGATTGTTGAAATTGAGGATGACTCCGGCTCAAGCGAGTCGGACCAACGAGGGGGGCATAAGGACATTCCCGCCGAGGATGAAGAAGAAGAAGAAAGAGAAGAAGAAGAGGAAGAAGAGGGAGAAGAGGAGGAAGAGGAAGAAGAAGAAGAAGAAAATCATACCGAAGAAGGGGGAGAAAACGTTGTCGAAGAGGGAGCTGTAGGTGCTTCTTCTAGTATCGTGCCGAGCGAACAAGGCGCTGAAGCCTCGTCTCAGCCGAAGAAGAAGAAACGAAAGATACAACCCGTCGACCCCGACGTAATCCCTGATAGGACGGGAAAAGAACCATGCCCGTACTGGGATTGCTTTAAGAGTGAGAAGGCTTTTAGCCTCTTCCGAGACGTATATGAAATCCCAAACGACGTGGTGGTGACCCGAGTTACAGGTCCTCGTATTATGTTCGGCGAAGGACACATAACGGTGCCTCTGATGGCGATTACCGAGGGTGGACTTCGCTTCCCGATTCACAGGGTGACGAGGGAACTTCTTTACAATTTTGACCTTACCCGCTGCCAACTTAGCGTAAACTCGTTTCGCTTGATCCACTCGGTGATCGAGCTTGCTCGGGTGAAAATGTTTCCTCTCGAGGCACATCATTTTTTCGAAAATTATTTGATGTCCCGAAACCTGAAATACTCACGCTACTATTTATGTAGTAAGAAACATAAGTCAAAGTTAATCGTCGGGGGGATGTATGATTCGGAAAAGTGGGCCTCGGATTACGTCGAAATCCGAGGGAACTTTATGTATCCGCCGGGTGAGTATGGTAAATTCCCGGTGCCGAAGCACAGGGATACTCCGAGTAAGCATACTTTTCTCTACTTTCTTCGTCTGGGATTTTGTTTCTACTCGTCCTAGTATCTGTATAGTTTGACTAATGTTTATTTTGTTGATGCTTCAGCAGATACATCAAAGGTAAACAAATTTTTCCTGAAGCTGTGCAAGGGTAAGCCGAGCTTAGAAGAGGTGATCTTGTCTTTTCCCGAGGAAGAAAGAGACGCCCCAACTATTTTAAAGTACAAGCCGACTTACCAAGGTTTTATCAGACAGAAAGGGAAAAAACCCGCCGACGAGAACAAACCTGCTAAAAAGGCAAAAGTAGCCAAGCAGACGTGGCAAGAGAAGAAGTTGGAAGAAGTCCCAGAAGACTCCTTCGGTCCACTGCCCGAGTGTCTGCTTTCAAGCTCTTACCGTCCTCTTCGAGGACAAATCAGGGAAGCAAGAGACGAGACGACTGACGAGGAAGGAGAAGAAATAGAGATGTCGCCAAGGAACATCATTGCTGACCTAGAGGAGAGGAAGAAGAAGAAGGATGCAGCGAGGGCCAAGACAAAGGCCGGTTCTTCGGCCGGCGGACCGACGGTTAGTTCTGCCAAAGCAAAGAGCTCATCAATCCAAATCCCCGACTCTCCTGCGGGAAAAAGGCCACTCTCCTCCACGAGCCAAGGAAAAGACTTGCCGAAGGACGCTCATCTCGAGAAGAAGCAAAGGGTCGATACCGGCTTGGGAGGAGAGGGTGAAACGACAAAGGGGAAGGGGGCGTCCGGCTCGGCAGTGCCATGGAGTCCACTCTTCGTTACGCCGGCGCCAGAAAAGCGTCAGATAACGAACGAGGACAGCCTTGCTGCCGACCCATCCATCGCCAGGGTTCTCTTCCACGGCTTGGCCCTTCCGAAGGATATCATAAAGTCGGCCTCGCTCAAGTCGGTAATTGATGATCACTACTTCCACGCCGGACGAGTATGTTCTTTTTAATTGTTTCCAAATTCCACAAGTCTTTCTACACGGTGAAAAAGGCATAATTGTTCTATTTTAACTGACTTGCAGGCTATGCAGTCCATGATGCAAGCACAATTGCACATTGTGGACATCGATAGGCGAACGAAGGCGCAGCAGCTGATGGTCGAGCGATATAAGAAACAACTGGACGATTCGGAAACGGAGCGTGGGAAACTTGCTGAGCAGGTGACCAATTTGAATGAGATGGTCAAACAGCTGACGGCATCAACCGAGGAGGCTCGTGCCGAGGGAAAGAAAGAGATGGAGAAAGAGATGAAAGAGGAGATGGAGAAAGAGAAGCAGAAAGTTTTTGACGATGGGTACTCGAAGGGCTACAACAAGGCTGGAGACGAGCTTGTAGACCAGGTGGAGCAAGCCGAAGAGTTCTTCAAGCAGCAGCAACACGTTGAAAGCTACACCCTAGGTTTTTGCAAAGCCTTGGATGATGCTGGTGTGGCTGCTGATGACCCGAGGAGGACCACCGTTACTGTGCCTTCTTTAGCAGAACTGGATGCCGAAGAAGAGAATCAAGAGGAGGTAGCAGACGAAAATCTTGCTCCTGGTGATGCTACCGAAAGTGTGGACGAAGGTTCCACTGCGGAAGCAAACGCGGCTGCTACCGAAGCGACCGTTACTCCCGAAGCATAGATACTTAAATTTAGAAATATTTCGTTTTTGGTGTTTTTTTTTTGTTTTAACATTGTAATCGAAATGGGGGTAGCGACGAACGATTTACCATTGCTATGCCCCTAGATTTGTAACTTCATATTTGAGGGTGGTACCGAACAGTATACCATTTGCCTTGCCTCGGTGATGTGTTTTTGGAATGAATTTGTGTTTTACCAGTCTATTACTCGTCTTTTGATGCGTATATTAAATTTGTAATTTTTCACAAGTTAAATCGCTCGCTTTGATACCTTTGTAAATTGGCTCGGTAATTTTCGCAAATCATGGCGGATTGTGTGTACTCATCTCATCTACTATTGCCCCCTACCTCGGTGAATGCTGGCCGCTAAGGGCAAGAGGCGCCGAGGTAGAAGAAAAGATGAGTAGAAATGCAGGGTGGGGTCGAAGTGAGAAGTTTACGAGGAATGCTTCCAAACGAGCGAAAATGCCGAGGGAACGAGGAGAATACCGAGGGCTAAGAAATGTTCACCCTTAGACGAATAGAATACCGAGGGCGACGAAGTATACACCCTTAAACGAGGAACGTTCCGAGGGCTACGAAGTATTTACCCGTGAGGAACATTCCGAGGGCTACGAAGTATACACCCTTAAACGAGGAACGTTCCGAGGGCTACGAAGTATTTACCCGTGAGGAACATTCCGAGGGCTACGAAGTATACACCCTTAAACGAGGAACGTTCCGAGGGCTACGAAGTATTTACCCGTGAGGAACATTCCGAGGGCTACGAAGTATACACCCTTAAACGAGGAACGTTCCGAGGGCTACGAAGTATTTACCCGTGAGGAACATTCCGAGGGCTACGAAGTATACACCCTTAAACGAGGAAGACATTCGATAAAGCGGTGCAGAGAGAACGAAAAATTCAGGTATAATTAAAAGAAACAAAAAGTGGTCGCTTCGGCCCGGAGGCTTACAGCTGGTAATTACATGAAACGAAGAGAAAAAAGGCCGAAACGGCCGAAAGGGAACAACCGAGGGCTAGCCATGGAATTTCCTCAATTTTTGGGCGTTCCAAGGGTTAGCAATCGGGGTCCCATCCATTTCTTCCAACTTGTAAACTCCATGCCCAATCTTTTGGGCCACTTGGTAAGGGCCTTCATAGGGATCTTTTAGCTTTGTAAGCTTGTCGGCTTCAGTAACCATCCGAAGAACGAGATCGCTGACGTTAAAAGGTCGAAGACGAACATTTTTATTGTAACTCCGAGCGACTTCCTGCTGATAGGCTGCGTGCTTCAAATTGGCATTGTCTCGTAATTCCTCGGCGAAAGCGAGTTCGGCACCGATGTGCGCACTGTTTTCCTCGAAATCGAAATCTTCAGACCGAGGAGTGGGGAGCAGCGTTTCAAGCGGAAGAACAGCCTTCATACCGTATGTCATGGAGAATGGGGTACGTCCGGTGGACCGACAAGGGGTTGTGCGATACGCCCAAAGAACGTGAAGAAGCTCCTCGGCCCACTTACCAAGCTTCTCGTCCAGCCGACGCTTCAGCCCCCGGGTAATAGTTTTGTTGGACACTTCGGCCTGACCATTCCCTTGTGGATAAGCGACCGAGGAGTTTTGAATAACGATGCCATGCCGTTGATAAAATTCCTTTATAGCCGCGGCAACAAACTGAGAGCCGTTATCCGAGATGATAGCATAGGGAACACCAAACCGAGAGATTATATTCTTCCAAATGAAGCTCTGTACATCACTCGCCTTAGTATGAACCAACGGGACAGCCTCAACCCACTTGGTGTACAAATCTGTAGCAGTGAGCATATACTCGAATCCTCCTGGTGCCTTCGGCATCTTGCCAACGATATCAAACGCCCAAACGGCAAAAGGCCACGGACTAGAAATCATCTTAAGTGGAAAAGCGGGTTTGTGAATGAGGGCAGCTTGCTTCTGACACCGTACGCACTGCTTAACATAGTCCTCGGACTGTTTCACCATCTTCGGCCACCAATATCCTTGAGTCAAGGCTCGTTGAGCGAGTGACCGTCCACCCGAGTGTGCACCGCAACTACCAGAATGGAGTTCGTCTAAGATACTTACAACTTGTCCCTCGTGAACAACCCGCAGGTCAGGTCCAGTAAACGTTCGGCGGTACAGCACGTCGTGTGTGCCGAGGTAGTAGTTAGCAGCTTGACAACGGATCCTATACGCATCCTTCTTGCCGAGGGGAAGAACCTGGGTTTTGAGATAAGTAATAACGGGGTCCAACTTGCTCGGGCCTAGAGAAATGGTCAAAACCAGGTGTCCTTCGGAAGGTTCAACGTTCGGCGAATCAATACTGTCAAAGATGATGGTCTTGCTGCCGGAGGTCTTGTAAACCGAAGCAAGGCCAGCCAAGGCATCCGCATGTGCGTTATGTTCCCGAGGGACCCACTCGACCTTGACACGGCCTAAACGAGCGAAGAGGGAAAGGACATAACTCACATAGGCGTTCATTCGACTGTCTCTGGCCTGGTAATCATCGGTGAGGTGGCCGACCACTAATTGAGAATCGCAAAGGACGTGGACAGAGTCAGCCCCGAGACGAAGAGAAAGTGTCAAGCCAGCAATAAGAGCTTCATACTCGGCCTCATTGTTGGTGGCGCCGAAACCGATAGATACGATACTCTCGTGGACAGTCCCGCTCGGAGAAACAAGAACAATTCCAGCCCCAGCACCATGCATGTTCGCAACCCCGTCCACATTCAACCGCC
Organism: Rhododendron griersonianum; assembly: GCA_018127125.1. Taxonomy (NCBI): domain Eukaryota; kingdom Viridiplantae; phylum Streptophyta; class Magnoliopsida; order Ericales; family Ericaceae; genus Rhododendron; species Rhododendron griersonianum. Next base: position 32,194,818 of record CM030792.1, on the reverse strand, counting down.
AGGCATCCCCAGAGAACAATTTCCACTCTCGGCGTGGACGTTTATTACCCATAGTGAACCGAGCATACGACGCGTCTAACTGCGGCTCGGCGATGTCGTTAGTAACTTCGGCCTCAGCTGTTTTTCGTTTCTCCTCGGCAAGCAATAGGAGATTCGCCTCGTCTTGGAGCCCCGGGGTAAGTTCGGCAAAGAGATCAGCCAAAGCCTGTCCCTTAACGGATGTCCGCGGCTCAAACTGGATGTCGTAATTGGCCAAGTCCTGGGAAAATTTCATTATCCGACTAGAAGAATCTGTTTTTCGAAGAACAGCCTTCAGAGGATACTCGGTGAGGACGATGATTCGGTGGGTTTGAAAATAGGGAAGGAGACTTGTTTTGGCGGAGATAAGTGCAAGGGCAAGTTTCTCCATCGGTAGGTACCTCGTTTGAGACCCCGTCATTGTTTTGCTGGAGTAGAATATAGGCTGGTGCACGGCTCCTTCCTTTCGTACGAGTACCGAGCTGGTTGCATGGTCGGAGACGGCCAAGTATAGATAAAGATCTTCATCCCCAACAGGAGTGACAAGGAGTGGAGCCCGAGATAGATAAGCTTTCAGATTTTGAAGGGAGGTCTCACAATCCGCCGTCCAAACGAAGCTCCGTCTGCTCGTTTTCATGGCTTGAAAGAAAGGTCGGCAAAGGTCCCCCGAACGTCGAATAAATCGATTCAGAGCAGCAACCATCCCGGTAAGCCGTTGGACTTCTTTGATACTAGTCGGTGGCCGAAGGTTCTGCACAGCCGTCAACTGCTTCGGATCTGCTTCAATCCCTCGGCGACTGACGATATACCCGAGGAACTTGCCGGAGCTGACTCCGAACGCACATTTCTCGGCATTCAGACGGAGCCTATATTTCAGCAAAACTTCAAAGGCCTGGCCGAGGTTATCCAAATGCTCCGAGTTGAGTTTGCTTTTTACAACCATGTCATCGATGTAGGCCTCCATCGTTTTGCCAATTTGTTTGCCGAACAGCTTGTTGACCGTCCGCTGGTAGGTAGCCCCTGCATTTTTCAATCCGAAAGGAACGACCTTATAACAAAAAACCCCCCGAGGAGTAATGAAAGCGGTCTTCTCCTGGTCGTCGGGATGCATTGCTATCTGGTGATAACCACGGTACGCGTCCAAGAAACTCAGCCGTTCGTAACCAGTAGTCGCGTCAACCATCTGCTCAATCCGAGGTAAGGGAAATCGATCCATCGGGCAAGCATCATTCAAGTTCGTATAGTCTACGCAGACTCTTAATTTCCCATTTTTCTTTGGTACGACGACAGTGTTGGCGAGCCAGGTTGGGTACAGAACCTCCCTGATAGCCCCTGCATCCAATAATTGGTCTACCTCGTGCATAACCGCCTCTACGTGCAAAGGGGATGACCGCCGTACCTTCTGGATCACCGGCTTCCGAGTCGAATCGACGTTGAGAGAATGTGAAGCGAAAGAAGGATCGATCCCAGGCATTTCGCTCGGACACCAGGCAAATACCTCGATGTTCTTCATCAGGAAATCAAACATCTCAGTTTGTTCCGAAGAGTCCAAAGAGCTTCCGACCAAAAAATATCGACTGCCGTCCTTGTTGATTGGTAATTTCACAAGTTCTTCGGCAGACCTCTCCTCGGCAGGTATACCGACATCCTCTAAGACCGGAGGAACAACTGAATCGATACATTGTACCTCCAAGTTCTCCGAGCTCTGGACCACGGTACTTACGTAACATTTTTTGGACTGAAGTTGATCTCCTCGGAGACTTTCCTGTCGTCCATTCCATCCTACGAATTTCACAACCTGATGGAGAGTGGACGCCACTGCTTTCATGTTATGGAGCCATGCCCTGCCGAGGATGACGTTATAAGGGCTCGGCGAACTGACGACCACAAACTCGACGTCAACCACACGCGAGCCCGCCCGAACGGGCAAATTGATTAACCCGAGGGGCCACACTGGAGCTCCGGTGAAGCTGACGAGCGGTGAGGTAGCCGGCCGTAGCTGATACGCCTCCAATCCTAAACTTTTGTAAGTCGAATAAAACATAACCTCGGCCGAACTGCCCTGATCGATCAATACGCGTTGCACCGAAGACTTGTCGATCAAAACAGTTACGACTAGGGCATCGGTATGGGGCGAATGTATGCCGACGAAATCCTCCTTAGTGAACGTCAGGACCCAATCGTCTTCGGGGTCTTAAAATTTTCGTTTAGCCGACATGGAAACCGAACATACCGCCCTCTCGGTTATGGCCTTGTTAACCTCGGCCCGAAGCTCTTCGGCCCGAGCTCCCGAGACAACCCCATGTATGACACTAACGAGCCGTTCCCTCTCCTGCGGCGGGGGTGGGAGCGGGGTATGACGAGTGTCAATCCATTGATTTAAATGCCCCGCGGCAGCAAGCTCCTCCAGGTAACGTTTGAACGGGCCACACCTCGTCGTGTAGTGCCCATGCTCGTTATGGTAGGTACAATGGCCAGAGCGTGTGTTTGCCGTACCCAGTAATTCCGTCGGCCAACGGAAGAAGGGGAGGCGGCCTATAACACCCAGTAATTGATAGATTGGCACGACAAACACGGTTGTCTCGGCCGTATACTCATCTGGTCTCGGTTCCCGACGCGTACGATCCCGAAACTGTTGTTGCTGCGTTGGAAGAGACTGGGGCTGTGGCTTGCTCGGTCCCGGTTTCTGTATCACGTGCCCCTGTGCCACGCTTTTCACGTTTGCCACCTGCTTTTTCGCCAAGGAAGGCCCTACCGAAGGTTTCAAAAAGTCTCCTGTCTTCGGATTACCATGCTCGGCAACAGCCTCTTCGTACATACAATCCTTCTCGATGATTGCCATGAGCTCACTCATATTCCTCGGAGGGTTTCTGGAAAGATCACGGAACATTGGAGAGGAAGTATCCAGCCCATTCATAAAGGACTCCGCTGCCACGGCTTGGTTACAATCGGGAATCAGGTTGTATACTTCCCAATATCGCTCGGTGTATAGACGCAATGTCTCCCCTGATCGTCGACGCATGTTGACCAGCATAGAAAGTGTTTTAGGTTGAATGCTGCTCGTCACGAATCGTTTGGTAAACTCAAGCTCCAGCTCGTCGAAACACGTGATAGATCGTGGTTTCAATTGATTATACCACATCATGATTGGTTGTGTTAGGGCGAGGGGGAAGATTTTGCACATAATCGCGTCGGAGAAATTGTGCAAAGACATTATCTGTCGGAAGCGCGTGACGAACAACACGGCATCCTCCTTCGCTTCGTAAGGTTTGATCTTCGGCATGGTGAATCGGGTAGGGGGATGTTCGTTCAGTATAGCCTCGGTGAAAGGCGAAGCTTTTGCCCTTCCGAGCTTGGTGTCATCTGCTGGGATAACGGCCGTGCCCAGTGGTAACCCAGTACCTCGTCTCTCGGGATCGACGGCATTCGTCTGGTGATAATGAATTGGTTCGTGACGCTCCTGAAGACGCGCGCTTCCACCTCTAGACTGCTCGGGACGATCATCATTGCCCCGTGGTCGTGCCAAACCGCTATCTACAGGACGGTAGGTGATGGGTTCGCCCGTGAGTGGATCGAACAGAACGACACTGTTATCTCTTTCCCGACGAAAATCCCTACTGTCAGCTCTGCGGTATCCCAATGTTTCCTCGCCGGAAGGCTGGAAATGGGAACGAGCGTGCCTCTCCCGAAGAGGAGGGTAATTCATGTCGAAATCCAACCGAGTCCTAGCCCCTGGCCGTTCTGGTCGGCGAAGACCCAGGGTCAAGGAGGGCCCGGAAATGTCGGACCTTCGGCTTCGTGCCGTAGATCCTGATGAATAGGTAGAGCTTTCTTCGTGACCGAAACCCTCCAAGTGCCGTCTTTGGGGCGTAATTGGATGATTTTTGATCCGGCTGAGATTGGGACGGCGCCTCGTTCTGGTGTTATCCTCAGTCCGAGCAAGGACGCGCTTCCCATGTCGTTGTGTATCTATGTGTTTACTCGTGCCTGCGTCGTTGTTCCCAGGGGATGGTGTTATTGGAATATGGCCGTCCCGGCCTTCGAGTCGTTGCTGAAGAAGGGCTATCACGGCAGCCTGCCGTTTCTGTTCGTTAAGGGCGATATCCAACTCGGTTGGGTTCGCGTTCGGCTGACGGGCGTTAGGTGCGACGGTTCGGGCATGATGCGGCTGGGGGGTGTTGCTATAACCGAACCCAGAAAGTCCGAGAGTAAAATCTTCCGGCCTTGGTGGCGGCGTGCGCTTCGACATAGATGAAAGAGGAAAGAATGAGCCGAGTGAAAGATGGTCCCCAGCAGAGTCGCCAATTGTGGGGGGGTGAATTCCACTTTGAGTCTTTTCCGTCTTTTTCCGAGGAATGAGGGGATGAACAAAGCGCTCCTGCGTACCTGCAAACCGAAGGGGGATATTCCTCCGGGTAGAAGCTCCGACGACCTAGTCAGTAGGTGGAGGAGAAGTAAAGGAGAAAGCTTTTTAGAAAAACGTATTGAGAGAGGGTGTAAGTCAGAGAGCCCTCACCTGGTTGGGGGTAGCCCTCTATTTATAGGCAATTCTGAAGTGCAAAGTAAGTTAAACCGCCTCCACGTGTCGTGTCGTTCGATGTCGCGCTGTTCGGCTGACGTCACATGTCAGAGATATTTATGGTATCACCGTCCCACGTGGATGACGAAATCAATGTCAGAGCCGTCACATCGGGTAAGGACATCACTTTTGTTCTGACACCTTTTATCCCTAGGATAAGCCGAAGGTAGGCACTGATCGCTGCCGAACGATATCATTGCCGAAGAGGGAATCCTCGGGGAACCATTCCTGTCAGACACAACGATCTTACCGAAGAGAATATATTTCCCGAGCGTGAAGTCTTCCGAACAAACCAATGATTTTTCTTCACGCGAAGTATGAAGGTTAACCTTTTTTGATGAACTGGGTATCCTCGTCAGCCGAACGTAATGCTCAAAGGTCCCCACTATTTTAGATTCGCAAGCCTATGTCCTTATATCGTTTTGACCCTTTTGCCCTTCTGGTAATTTCGGCCCACTACAAATGCTGAGAGTAAGACTATTATATGTAAGATTGATTTGCAGTAAACATATACATGCTTTCTCTATACATAATTGGGTCTTCCCTTAAATTGGCATTCCCTTTCTAATTTAGTTTGCTGCTATTCAGTCTAACTACTCTCCTGTCCCAAACCACCTCCCTATTGATGTTTGGACTCAGAACTTGATACACACCCCCAACCTCCCCCAATTAAGGCTAACAGTTTTTTTTTTTTTTTTCAAAACAATAACAAGGATGGTTATCACAGTTGGCTAGGGCCATCGGATTCAGAATGGGAAACGTCGTACTATAGTGCACTCCGTGTAGTGCGGAGTTCAAAAGTGTTTTCGACGGTTCAGATTAAAAACAAACTCTTTCAGGGAAGAGTTAATTAGTTGATGAGATCGATGGCGCACTACAACACCTCCGGAGCGATTACACTTCTTAGTTCTTACTTCTTATCGTTAGTAGATCCTTCAATTTTTAACACCAAAAGTATGCTTTGCTACATTCATATACCACAATTTGAAGGGTGACTTTTTATAGTGTACTCAAATAGATCATTCAAACATGACCCTTCAAACACTTTGTTTCAATAAAAATTGATAGCCACTAAACAATGGAGTATAAAGAGTTAAAGCACAAACGATAAGAAAAGTGAAAATTTTCTTCAACAAATAATGCTCTACTATACTAGTTTGGCATTTAGATTTTAGAGGGTGGGTGATAGTAGTCTTCAAATTTGAAATGTGACGAGTTAATTTCGAAGGGTGAGATGGTGCTTGAGGGGTTTGCTGGAGCACGTACAAAGTACTAAAATCTTCAAATTGGTTAATATTTGAAGTTTGAGATGTTTCATTTAGGGGTGAGCAAAATAACCGTCAAACCGTGAATCCAGTCCAAATCAATCTAAATCGACTGATTTGATTCGGTTTTTTAGTGATATGATTTGGTTCTGGTTTTAAAAATCTAGAAACCGTGTTAACTGGTTTGGTCTGTGGATTTATATTAACGGTTTGGTTCCAAACCGATCCGAACCGTATACCACACACATATATTATATTTGCATTAAATAAAATTAATTTTTCTAATCTAATTCTCTATTCCACCACCCTGTTCTTTTACTTCCAAGATTAATTCTATAAACTTCTATATGTGATAACTTATTCATATAATTTCAATACACTAAACATATACACCTTGGACTTAGTCAATTGATTTATCACTCTTTTCGCTTTGTAACTAATTTTCTAATCTAATACTCTATTTCATGGCTCTATTCCTTCTCTAATTACTTGTATTCTACTTTATTTAGTTGGTTGATGTTAGTGAGTTTTGATGATTTTAATATAACTAGCTAGTTTTGATATGCAATTTTAAGTACTTCAAATAGTTTATGGGGATGATATCTTAATTTTAAGCGAACCATGGTTTAAAACTGAAATTGAACCGCCTTTTAGTGGTTTGGATTAGTTTGGTTCTATAAATTTTATGGGTTGATTTGGTTCTCCTATTTCTTAATCCGTGTGTAGTGGTTTGGTTCTTGGTTTACTATAAAACTAGACCAATCCGGTTCATGCTCACCCCTAAAAACACAGTTACATACTTCTACACATATTTCATGATATCGATATGTTTTTTCACAATTATCGCCTCCCTAAGGACAATCAATCACTAATAATTTTCTAGAGTAATACCTATTCGATTTTTTATTAGGACATAATAATTATGTTCCTAATATTGACTCCCTACCAGAGATTCTTGGCTCCGCCCTTATTAAAGAGGAGAATCATTTTGCTGCATCTTGGAGGCTCTGCCTGTTTGATGCCAGGTTTCATTTCGAGGGGATTGGTAATAAAGTGGGATTAGGATTGGGATTGGTAAGAAGAATGGATTGGTAATGATGTGGGATTCGTAATTTGCATATTTGTTTTGCACAGAATTACACGATTGGATTCTTATCTACTATGTTTGTTTTAAATGGGATAAGATTGGATTGAAAATGTCTATTTCTATTTTTACCTTTGTGCAAAACTAATATAAAAATGGTAAATGAAAATGAAGCAAACATTAAAAAATATGGTTACAAAATTACTCCTATTTTTTTTAGACTTTTTATGTATTAAAAATATGGTTAAAAAAAATTAAGTACCCTAATTTTCAATCCGTTTGAACCGGTGCAAAGATCTTATTTTTTCTGATCATTTGTCATAATTAATTTTTGTCTTTAAGATTCTCATAATTAAATATCTTCTTTATTTGGGACTCGGTAGAGCAAATATTTCATTTTGGTCATCACCAATCCCATGGGAGAGGAATGGTAATAACACCCCCCTTGGGTTGGCTAATCCCATCAGTCGAGGGATTACCCATCCCATGGGACACCTAATCCACCCCAACAAAATCAAACCAAACACATTATTTTTGGACTAGACCACTTTCGTTATCCCATCCCCCATGGCCCAAGCGGGCTATCAAACAGGGCCTAGCTAGGACTGTATTGGATGCAGGGTCAACGGAAGCTTGAGTCGACCTAAACTTTGCTCGAGGTCCAATCCAATTCTACAACAAAATCTTCTACATTAGCAGCTAGAATCTCGAGAGTTTTGCTGAGGTTGAGGCATCTATGAAAAAAGGAAAACGCTAATAACACTGCATATACTATCAATAAGCTAGGCAACAAAAAGACAACACAAAATACAGTTATTTACGTGTTAAAGTGCCTTCAAAATTTCAAAAGGTGTATTGGAAATTATGTTTTTTTAATTTTAAATTCTTCTTGCCTTTATAACAATTCAATAGGCTGTCAATAGCATATAACCAGTAGAAAAAATGCTTGGCATTTTTAAGCGCCCAATCTGAGACCCAATCTCACCGTACATTAGCAAGGAGCCAATTAAAATCAGGGCAAGCACCCATAAATCCCGTTCATTGCCAGTCCAACCTCTTGTGGATAACTAAAGTTTAAATTTGCGCATATTATTCAAACACTTTTACAAGTTCTTATTAAAATAAAATAAAAATTGTACTCTACCATTTACAATTTAGAATATAAAAAGTGCTCTTAAGGGAGCATTTGGGAGTAGTCTTTTTTTCTTTTTCTTTTTTGTACTATGGATTGTGAATCTTTTTGGATTGTGGTTATGAGTAGGGGTGTAAACGAACCGAGCCGAGCTTCGGCGAGCTTGAGCTCGGCTCGTTTACTTAACGAGCCAAAAACTCGAGCTTGAGCTCGGCTCGAGCCTTAACGAGCCGAGTTTAGTCATTTACTAAACAAGCCTCTTTAATCGAGTCGAGCCTCCCTTAACGAGCCGAGCTTTTGTCTCGTTCAGTAAACGAGCCGAATACTCGAGCTCGGCTCGTTTATTAAACGAGCCAAGTCGAGCCGAACCTTAACGAACCGAGCCGAGCCGAGCTCGCGAGTAGCTCGGCTCACTTACAGCCCTAATTATGAGTAATTAATTATGAATCTGTATTTGGGAGATACTATATGTATAATAAATTTTGCAACAAATTAATTTTTTATCATGTTGTCATTGGTTATTTAACATGATATTATAATGTGTGAAATTTCCTTAAAAGATCAGGGTAATTTAGTCTTCTCGTCGATAGAAAAATATGATAGTACTAACAAGATAATCAGAATTCAAAAGCTATTGATGCATTCTCTATTTTGTGTGGTTCAAATAATAATGCATTTTTTTTATCTTGGGCTTCCAGAATTTGAAAATTCAAAATGCACAATCCCACCATTTACCTCCCAACAGGCCTCATTACTGGTTACTCATGTGTGTAAGTGACAAGGCTGCAAACGAGCCGAATGAAGCTCAAACTCGACTCGTTTACTAAATAAGCAAAAATTTTGAGCTAGAGTTTGGCTCAAGCCTTAACGAGCCGAGCCCTTAACGAACCGAGCTTAGTCATTTACTAAACGAGTCTGTTTAATTTAGCCCAGCCTCCCTTAACGAGCCGATCTTTTGTCGAACGAGCCGAGAACTCGAGCTTGACACGTTTACTAAACGAGCTGAGCTCGCGAGCTGCTTGCAGCTCGTTTGGTTTGAGGGTGTTCAGGAGAAAAGAAAAGAAACTGAGAGAGAGAGAGAGAGAGAGAGAGAGAGAGAGAGTGAGAAAGAGAGAGAGAGGGGACTCTCTTACACGTTTGGATGACCAAAAGGTGGGAGAGGGTGAGAAATCGTGGGAGAGCTGAACCCCTTAAAACCCCAATTTTGTTTCTCATCATTTTTGGTGAGATTTCGTGAGAAAGAGAGAAGATCTCGAGTTTACCCCTCCTCTGCCTCCCCTCGCCGCCGCTGCACCACCACTTCCTGTCCTCAGGCCGCCATCACCGCTGCAACCCAATCCCTCAAATCGTCGATTCAAGCGAGTATGCAAGGTCTGGTGAAACATCATTTGGGAACCCTACTTCGCCAACTTGCATCTCTAAGGTCTCCTCTCAGTCTCATCTTTTATCGCAACAATAATAGTAATAACATTAATAATAATGATAATGATGTTGGAAAATGGAATTTTATCAAAGAGAATTTGGTGGGACCCACACCGCGTGAGGTGGGCCCAACAACAGTGAACAAATTCCATTAAGATATGAATGAAAAATTGTCTCATTATGGGAATTGGAAAAGCCAAATAACGTGCGTGCGCGCCGTCACCAAACACCTAAATTAGACCGGGGCTAGGGCCGGAGCTCAGGATTCGTGGGCCCGCGACCTGTGGTTCGAGGTCTGTGGTCTATGGTCTAATCTAGATTTGTTTGGAATTGATTGTGCTTTATTGGGTTTGTACCATTTGCGTTTAGATGGTCCAGTTACAGAATCAATTGTGCGCGACTGATTAACGTTGGGTTGAATGCCCAGAATAAAATCCACGATTTGATTATGGAATCAATTACTGGATTAATGGCTGTAGCAGTTTTCTCCAGAAATTGAAAAACCCATATTCAATTCCCTATATTCAATATGAATATTGAATTGACCCTATTGAATGGGTAGCTCCCCCTATTGAATTCTCGTATTCAATTAGAAGGCTCCTGTAGACACCCCAATTTGGGCCTCTGAATAATCTTTAAGTTTCCCCGATAATGAAATAAGGAAAAATATACCTTCAAGGCTTGGATTGTTGCTCATTTCTTACTCCTTCCCTAACCTCAAGAAAATCCCTTCCCAAACATATAGGGTGGCTCTCGGTTCAATTGTAAAAGAGAAAGATGCGTTTGCTTTGTCAAAAATAACTTTTTCCATGACACACTGAGGGTAAAATGGGCACACATTTCAATGTATGGAATACCTTTGAGTGAAACCAATTGGGTTAGAAAGAGGACTCAACAAGCTTTCCAACGCTTCGAACCGTGCCTAAATCCGAGTTCGGGAGTGTCCAGGGCGCCCCCGCGAAGTTTGGTGTGCTGTGCTGTCTCGGAATACCGCGCGGCATTCCAGAAACGCCACGCGACATTTCAAAACGCTGCACGGCATTTCAGAAAAATTCAAGAAAATCACTCCGCCGCACGGTATTTCAATATGCAGCACGGCATTTCGGGAAAAAGTTCTGACAGGTGCAGAAAGTTGTCGGCCACGCCTGCAGGAGGAGCGTCTTGGCCATAAAATAAGTTTTATTCGGCCCAAAAGCCACCTCCTCTCTTTGTAGTGCTCATCCTTGGCTCTCTTGCCTATAAATACACCCTCCCCTCTAGTTGAGAAGGACCCCTTCAACTCAAGTAAAGTTAATCTGCCATTTTTTAAACTCTCACTCTTTCTCTCTAAAAATACCCCCTCTTGATTCTCTCTCTATAACTCCTTACACCTATCACCACTACATACACCTCTTTCTCTCTCTACATCAACCCACTTGATCTCTCTCTTTCTACACCCATTTGCTCACAAGTTTCTCAAACTCAATCCAAATCAACCTTCACTCTCCATCTTCAAGCACATCTAAGCTTCAATCAAAAGGTATAAATCAAGTTTCCTTGAGCTAAACCACATTTAGCTTTGAGGGGAGCCGATCGAGGCCCTTCTCGGTCTTTCTATACCGAGTTTGGGTCTCAAACGAGCTTTATATTCAAAAAGCAAAAAAAACAGTTTTCGCACTGGATACGCTACATCGTGCGGCGTTTTACGACACCGCGCGGCGTAGCGTATTACTCCGCGCGTTATTTCATTTCTTGAACATATTCCTTCTTGTGTTGTTCTGTTTAGTCTGCTTGTTGCTTTTTTATGTGGGTACATTCCAGAATCAAGTTTCATGTTAAAAGTCATTTTTTTTACTTTATTAAATCTTTTAATATTTCAAAAAGCTTTTAACATTGTTTTACATGATAAGATGAACAATAGGATCTCGTAAATCACTTTTCAGAGATTCAGAAAATATAAAAAACTATTTTGCGGATCTATGGTTTGTTTTGTCATGTAAGAGCAAACTGATTCTGGAATGCGTAGACGAGTACACCGCACGGTGTTTTAGTTACACCGTGCGATGTATCCGGTCTGTCGTGCGGTGTTTCACATGATCTTGGCAGTCTGTTGTAATGCTGTTATTTCATTTTCTGTACATTGCTCATCCATTTAATACTGTACAGTTTGCACCACAAGCACGCTAATGTGTTATATTAGATCCCATATCCCTTTCCCGTACATGTTTTAAAGTTAAGTTTTTCAAATGATATTAAATCCCCCATTTAAAATGCTTAGTAGAGACCGGTCTTTACCGGGCGAGCGGGGTGCTTTTTCAACAAAACCTTCCCCGCTCGTAACGTGGCTCCCGAATCCAAAATCTCAACGTTTTCGCTAGATCAAAAGTCTTTTTCTCTCAAACAAACTCTCGGTTTCTCGGATCATCCATCTCAAAAATTCGGGTGGCGACTCTTCGAGCGCGCGCCGGGCGCGGGAGCCCACAGTGGCGACTCTACTGGGGTCTTTTATTCAATACTTTGCTTGTGCTTTTTTTTTTTAAAAAAAAAAATGAATATAAAGTATTGAATAATCAAGAGGGCCAAGCTTGAAAGGCATTTTTTTTTTGGGGATTTGAAATCATTTGAAAATCTTAACTTTTTTTTTTTACACTTTGCACCGCACAAGCCTCGCTAGTGTGTTTCGGCTATCTTGCCCGGTTTGCCGGTGACAAGCTCTCCCGGGACGCCTAGCAACCCTCGACTATGATGGGCCATCGTGCTGTTCGACCATTGTCTTGCAATACACTTGACATGGGGTAGTACATCTTGGCCCTAGTCCGGGGAACCCTTTCGAGACCAAAACCGGCCTTCTGCACTTGTACTTAACCATAGAACCTTCCCAATTAGGACAGGAACCCGTGGTCAGGACTTATGTGTTATATCCTGTTTATGTGCATTTTCTTTTCTGTACATGCATACATCATTGCATTTTGCAGGCTAGAGGTCAGGCCCCCAAAAACCGGTAGGCTAATCTGCCTTTTAGAATAATTCTAGGTTCCACGGTCTTTAGAAGGTTGCTAACACCCGATGAAGAATCGTGCCCCATGGGACGCACGTTGCTTAATACTAATTAGTCCTTAAAATGACGCTTTTAAGGGAAATCAATTCTTACTAAGTATTCGATGCATTTTTCAATCAAAGGTTCAAAACACAACAAAAAAAAAATTGAAGGAATGACTAAAGTATTAATGCTGTGATATTTACACCGTCTAAGCTAATAGCGCCACGTCGCTCATGCCACCTGGTCAAAATACCGTGTCATTTTTACCACGTCATTTCAAAAACATAAATTGAACCTTTGAAAAAAAAAATGAAGACTTAGTTTATTTTGACATCTATTAAGCTTCGTTGTTTATAAAGGATACATTGTCAAAAGAAACTCTGAGAATCAAGGCAACTTTTTGAAACCGTTTTATGTGAGTCTAGTAGACTTAAAATCTGTGGAGTTTGAGATACCTCCGGTGTTCGCCGTGCCCGAACAGCCCCTCTGGTCTGGATCTAACCTTTGGAGGTGCTTGTATCTAGGTTTCAGCAACCTCATTGCTTTGTCTCGGATGGTCAAGATAAGGAGATTGGCTCTGATTCCGAAGCATTCGAAATTTAACCTACCTGACACGACTTACCCGTGGTTGCTGAAACCCTTGGTACAATCATATCCTAAGTGAGATTTGAAGCTGAGGTAGGTCTTAGGATGTAGACGACACCGACGACATTGCATGGGCATGGTTCTCGGGCAGAATTTGAGCCACCTTTTTGCTTTACTGTCAGTTCTGAAACATTTGTCGAAGGACTTCACCCAATTGGAACCGTCCGTAAAGAGAAGTTCAGTCACCGGTGGTGATATCTGAAATGGTGGGTCAAATGAATGAAATAGGGGAAATCAAGCAGGCTATGGTTGACCTAGAAGATCAACTCAGGCAGTCAATTACGGACATAGATGGTCAGCTCAAGTCAGTTGTCGCTGATGTCCAAAGGAACATGACCATGATGTTCGAATCAATGCAAGAAATCAGTGACCGCTTACCAGCCAAATCCACTCCGAATCCAGAATCATCACTCACCAGGGATACGCCCATTGCTGATCCCCAAGTGGCAGAATTGATTGCCAAAATCAACAAACTCGAGGAATCTATCCTCGAAACAGAAAGGATGAGGAGGGGTAAAATAGACATGGATCGTTTAAGTCTATTTCCCAATGCAAAACTGCCTGAGAAGTTCAAAGGGATGGACTTTGCCAAATTCGATGGGACTACTGATCCAAAGGCCCACCTGCTAGGATATGTTGGGTCCCTTTCCATGCGAGGGGTCGGAAAAGACGCCATGGCTCAACTGTTCCACGAGTCACTTACTGGCCCGGCTCTACAATGGTTCCTTTCCTTGGCACCCTCGAAGAAAAAGACGTGGTAGGACATTGGAATGGCTTTTGTGTCCCAATACGACTTCAACGTTGAGCTGAAAATGACCACCCGAGAACTTGAGAACACCAAAATGGGTGAAAATGAGAGTTTCGCTGACTATGTAAAAAGGTGGAGAGCCAAGGCTGCCCAAATGCACAATAAGCCAGACCTAAAAGAGCAGATGCGTATCATCACTAAAAACCTGCCCAGTGCCTTTACCCCCTACATGGCTTTGTCGCAATCGTCTCCCGATTTTGAGACTTTCTACAATTCTGGATTAGCTGTTGAAGAAGCCCTTAGGGATGGTACCCTCGAGAAGAAAGAACCCGCCTTAAAAGGCGAGGGACTCCATCCCGACAATGGCGAAGTCCTTTTTGGAAACAGCAATACCTTCCACATCGGGAACTGCTCAAATGCCAAACCCCTGGAAATAAACCAGATAGCTGATAAACTAACCCGCACCTTCACCAAATTCAGCACACCCCTATCCATACTCTATGAACAACTCCTCAAAGCCGGTCTCATCAAGCCACTCCTTCCAACTCCTCTACCCCAAAAGCTTCCAGCCTACCACGACCCCAATGCCTTCTGCGCCTTTCACCAAATGCCTGGCCATGTTACCAATAAGTGTCACCGTCTCCGTCACAAAATTCAAGACCTTATCGATAGCGAAACCATCCTTCCGCCACCAAAGGAATCAAGCACTTTGTCAAACCACCACATCAACACTAGCTCCACTATATTTGACCCCACTCACTATATCATCCCTGCTCACTTGCCCAAACCAATTGTACCCATTCCCGATGAATCCAGTATTTCAGTATTGGAATTTGAACCAACGACGAAGCAAACGAAACTTAAAGAGTTGAGGAAGGCTGTAGAGGAAATGAGCCAGAAAATGAATATGCAGATGATCCAAATAGGGGCTTTAACACAAAAGATGGATAGTCTCCTCGCCTTCATAGTCTCGGATCCAAATCTAAAGCAAAATGTTAGGAAGACATGGATGAAGGGTATTTACCCCCAAAGATGAAGCTCTCCAAAATGTTCAAAGGGCTAGTTGAAGCAAGTAAGGCCTACAATACTAGCAAAGATTCTGGTACCACAATGAACCCTCAACTCAGTCGCAGAACCAAACCAAGGGCCTTCTCCCATTTCTCTGAACCTCAATCTCTGGTTTATGAAAAGCTCCTCAAAATTGGCCTCATCAAGCCACTCCCTCCAGCTCCTCTACCTCAAAAGCTCTCAGTATCCCATAACCCCAGTACCTTCTGCATCTTCCATCAAATGCCCGGCCATAACACAAACGACTGCATCCGCCTTCACCATGCTATCCAAGACCTCATTGACAACAAGGTCATTAAGGTACCTCCTCAACCAAAGCCAAACCCCGTGTCCAAGCGCAATCCTTGCATCAACGCCGCCTTCTTCACCGGAGAAGGGTAAACCATCAAGAGCCATGCAACGGTCCGACCTTCCACGAATCTGGGAGTTTTCAAGCTCTGAGTCCTTGTCCTCTAAATAACTATCTTTGTGTTTGAGTCAGTTTGTACCTCGAGTCTTTCACTGTTGTGTCTGTGTGTTCTCAATTTTAAGTCTGTAAGAGTCAAAAAAAAAAGTGTCAGTTTCGTGGGCCTGAACTACGTTGTGACCTGATTCCTTCACAGGATACGTAGGCAGCCTCATCTTGAGGCCCGGTCATGTGCATTCAAGTCAATCCCAAGGTTCGGTCATGGTCTTTTGAGTCAAACCCTAGTGGTCGGTCGCTATCTTTTGAACGTCGCATCTCTGTAATAAACTCAGAGTTTCGAAATTGTTTTTCACCATCAGTTGAAAATCATGATAATCACTTCAAAACACGAGATGATTTTTGATTGAACCCTCACCTCAGGAAAGAAGAAGAATTTCAAGGGAGCACTTCCCGATGTCATATCCATTCTAAGAAGCAATGTCGTGACTCTGAAAAGGCTCGCTAGGTCAAAAATTCAAAATCTGACCTAGGCAAAAGTAAGAGCATGCAAACAAAAGCCTCTCAATAGAGCATCTAGGATTCAGTTTTTAGGTTGCGCAATCCAAAATGAAGAAAGGCCATCGTTTCTTTCATTCTACGCATAAAGATATAACTTTTGATAACCCCTTTTGAGCCTCAATCAAATTCTTTGAACCCCAGCTAGCCAACTATCTCCCGCATCAGGGTGAAATGAAAAATAAAAGTGTCAGAAGAAACATTGAAATTCAAAAGAGTGAAAGTGTCAGACACATCGAGATTCAAAGTATCAACAGGATGAAAGTGTCAAACACACTGAAAGGCATTGAAGGCATGAGAAATCAAGAGAAAACGCCCACCAAAGCAAAGGGGCATAAAAAAGTTCAAAAATAGCTGCTAGCTTTGAAAACCCAAAAGAAAGTGAAATTTTTGAGCCAATTGTCCTTTCTTTGTTAAGCCCAAACCATGGCCCACATTACAACCCAAAAAGTCCTTTCAGATTGGAAAGCGCAACTTGATAGCAAGAACCCTAGGCGTTAAGAGGCATGACCGAAAATCAATACATGGAGAAAAGTCAAAGTATTGCCCAAAGATCGAAACTGGGACATTTTTGATCCACGGGCCATCATCAGCAATCCGGGGCACAGTTTATGATAAGACCTCTCTTGTTTTGACAAAATGAAATCGATATATTTGAATGAAAATCAATTGATGGAATGAAATAATTTTGAAATTCCAAAAGGAGAATTCCAAGAACTTGGGCATGTCTGCCATTTCAAAATAGTCAAACTCTTCGCCCAATCAGGGGCACCATTCGAAAGTCGCTTCGTCTTTCTCTCCCTCATTTGCGTCAACGTAGTCTTATCAAAATCCACCCCTTTTGCCAAAAGTCAAAAGAGTCATCTCGGTTTGGTCAATTCTCGACTCGTGGAAGTCATTTCAACGCATGGAAGAATACCACCCCTGAGAGAAGCTCGTTAGGCTGTAATCATAGCTTGGACTGCGCTTGGTCAACTACTTGTCAAAACCACCAGGACTGGGGGTCGTTACTCACTGGGGTACATCGGCTCAATGCCGTTTACCGAGAAAAGCAAATCCAAGACTCAAACCCTAGCCAAAGGCAAATACCAGCTCAAGTCCGGCACGGAATCCAACCCAAATTCAAAGCTCCTGAGAATACCGGTCCGCTGGCTAAAGGCAGTAAAGCAAATATGGTGCTCAGACACGTCCCCTGTTTTTCAAAGACTATCACCATCGTTGTCGTTCGGTGTCATAGGCAAATCTCGAATGATTGTTCAAGAGTCAATTCCAAGATCAATCCACGGTCTTTTAAGCCTGTAGTTTCTCTCAAGCTATGGTATAACCGACCTAGAAGCCTTTTAGTCTCTCGAGCAGTGGTTTGTCCTCTGGGACTCCATTCTGTCTAGCACTTCGTCCTTCGGGACTCGCACTCTATCTGCACTTTGTCCTCTGGGACTTCACTTTGTCTAGCTCTTTGTCCTCCGGGACTTACTTTTGTCATACTTGCATTGATTTTGCATGCTTACGTGACATTCCATGACATATCAACTTGCATCACCAAGTTCAAGCCACTTTCAAAAATTCAAGCTCTTCAATTTCAGGTGTCTTCAAAAATTCAAGCTCTTCAAAATTCAAATTATTCAATTTCAGATCTCTTCAAGAATTCAAGCTTCTTTCAAAATTCAAGTTTTTCAAATTCAAGTTTCTTTCAAAATTCAAGCCCATTTCAAAATTCAAGCTTTTCAAATTCAAGTCTCTTTCAAAATTCAAAATTCAAATTCAAGCTTCTTTCAAAATTCAAGTCTCTTCAAAATTCAAGCCATTCAAATTCAAGTCTCTTTTCAAGCTATTCCAATTCAAGTCTCTTTCAAAATTCAAGTTATTCAAATTCAAGCTTCTCAAATTCAAGTCTCTTTCAAAAATTCAAGCTTTTCAAAATTCAAAATCTCTAAAATTCAAGCTTCTTTCAAAATTCAAGTCTCTTTCAAAATTCAAGCTATTCAAAATTCAAGCTTCTTTTCAAAATTCAAGTCTCTTTCAAAATTCAAGCTATTCAAACTCAAGTCTCTTTCCAAATTCAAGCTATTCAAATTCAACCTTCTTTCAAAATTCAAGTCTCTTTCAAAATCAAGCTATTCAAATTCAAGTCTCTTACAAAATTCAAGTCTCTTCAAAATTCAAGCTATTCAAATTCAAGTCTCTTACAAAATTCAAGCTATTCAAACTCAAGTCTCTTTCAAAATTCAAGCTATTCAAACTCAAGTCTCTATTCAAATTCAAGCTATCCAAATTCAAGTCCCTTTCAAAATTCAAGCTCAAGTCTCCTTCAAAATTCAAACTTTTCAAAATTCAAGTCTCTTTCAAAATTCAAGCTATTCAAACTCAAGTCTCTATTCAAATTCAAGCTATCCAAATTCAAGTCCCTTTCAAAATTCAAGCTCAAGTCTCCTTCAAAATTCAAACTATTCAAATTCAAGTCTCTTTCAAAATTCAAGCTATTCAAACTCAAAGTCTCTTTCAAAATTCAAGCTATTCAAACTCAAGTCTTTTTCAAAATTCAAGCTTCTTTCAAAATTCAAGCTTTTCAAGCTCAAGTCTCTATTCAAATTCAAGCTATCCAAATTCAAGCCCCCTTTCAAAATTCAAGTCTCCCTTTCAAAATTCAAGCTCAAGTCTCCTTCAAAATTCAAACTTTTCAAAATTCAAGTCTCTTTCAAAATTCAAGCTATTCAAACTCAAGTCTCTATTCAAATTCAAGCTATCCAAATTCAAGTCCCTTTCAAAATTCAAGCTCAAGTCTCTTTCAAAATTCAAACTATTCAAATTCAAGTCTCTTTCAAAATTCAAGCTATTCAAACTCAAAGTCTCTTTCAAATTCAAGCTATTCAAACTCAAGTCTTTTTCAAAATTCAAGCTTCTTTCAAAATTCAAGCTTTTCAAGCTCAAGTCTCTATTCAAATTCAAGCTATCCAAATTCAAGCCCCCTTTCAAAATTCAAGTCTCTTTCAACATTCAAGCAATTCAAATTCAAGCTAAGCTATTTTCAAAATTCAAAACTCAAGAAAATTAAAGCTTTTCAGAAAATCAAGTCTCTTCGTCATCCAAGCATATCGCCCTCGGGTTTGACATATTGCGGCCGTTTAAGCATTGAATCTTTAAAACACCGTGCCTTGATTAAAAAGCTCATTTTAGTCCTTCGGGACTCGTCGCATTTTAGTCCTCCGTGACCCGTCTCGATTTAGTCCCCCGGGACTCGCCGAATTCGTGTTACTCGTCATGATCTTGTCTCAAATCGAATTTTGCCTGCCGAAGGCTCGTCTCAAATCAAATTTTGCCTCCCAAAGGCTCGTCTCAAATCAAATTTTGCCCCCCGAAGGCTCGCCTCAAATCAAATTTCACCTCTTGAAGGCTCGACTCGAACTTGTCACGTTATTTGCATTTGCTTCATGACACTCTACACCACTGGCACTCAAGTTTACTGCATGGTTTTGCTAGTCGTCCTCCGGGACTCGTTTTGCTCTCATTGTCCCAATCGAACTACGCTGGTCTGATCCCTACAACAGGGTACGTAGGCAGCTCCATGAGCGAGACCACCTTTATTGCATTTTTGCATTTAGCTTAAAGACTTTGGAGCGATGAATTTGGGATGTCTAATCTTTAACGTCACTTATACCAAGCAATGGTACCTAAGTTCCGTTCAAGAGGGACTACTGTAGACACCCCAATTTGGGCCTCTGAATAATCTTTAAGTTTCCCCGATGATGAAATAAGGAAAAATATACCTTCAAGGCTTGGATTGTTGCTCCTTTCTTACTCCTTCCCTAACCTCAAGAAAATCCCTTCCCAAACATATAGGGTGGCTCTCGGTTCAATTGTAAAAGAGAAAGATGCGTTTGCTTTGTCAAAAATAACTTTTTCCATGACACACTGAGGGTAAAATGGGCACACATTTCAATGTATGAAATACCTTTGAGTGAAACCAATTGGGTTAGAAAGAGGACTCGACAAGCTTTCCAACGCTTCGAATCGTGCCTAAATCCGAGTTCGGGAGTGTCCGGGGCGCCCCCGCGAAGTTTGGTGTGCTGTGCTGTCTCGGAATACCGCGCGGCATTCCAGAAACGCCACGCGGCATTTCAAAACGCTGCACGGCATTTCAGAAAAATTCAAGAAAATCACTCCGCTGCACGGTATTTCAATATGCAGCACGGCATTTCGGGAAAAAGTTCTGACAGGTGCAGAAAGTTGTCGGCCACGCCTGCAGGAGGAGCGTCTTGGCCATAAAATAAGTTTTATTCGGCCCAAAAGCCACCTCCCCTCTTTGTAGTGCTCATCCTTGGCTCTCTTGCCTATAAATACACCCCCCTCTAGTTGAGAAGGACCCCTTCAACTCAAGTAAAGTTAATCTGCCATTTTCTAAACTCTCACTCTCTCTCTCTAAAAATACCCCCTCTTGATTCTCTCTCTACAACTCCTTACACCTATCACCACTACATACACTTCTTTCTCTCTCTACATCAACCCACTTGATCTCTCTCTCTCTCTACACCCATTTGCTCACAAGTTTCTCAAACTCAATCCAAATCAACCTTCACTCTCCATCTTCAAGCACATCCAAGCTTCAATCAAAAGGTATAAATCAAGTTTCCTTGAGCTAAACCACATTTAGCTTTGAGGGGAGCCGATCGAGGCCCTTCTCGGTCTTTCTATACCGAGTTTGGGTCTCAAACGAGCTTTATATTCAAAAAGCAAAAAAAACAGTTTTCGCACTGGAAACGCTACATCGTGCGGCGTTTTACGACACCGCGCGGCGTAGCGTATTACTCCGCGCGTTATTTCATTTCTTGAACATATTCCTCTTTGTGTTGTTCTGTTTAGTCTGCTTGTTTCTTTTTTGTGTGGGTACATTCCAGAATCAAGTTTCATGTTAAAAGTCATTTTTTTTACTTTATTAAATCTTTTAACATTTCAAAAATCTTTTAACATTCTCGTAAATCACTTTTCAGAGATTCAGAAAATATAAAAAACTATTTTGCGGATCTATGGTTTGTTTTGTCATGTAAGAGCAAACTGATTCTGGAATGCGTAGACGAGTACACCGCACGGTGTTTTAGTTACAC
Source organism: Rhododendron griersonianum (assembly GCA_018127125.1). NCBI lineage: Eukaryota > Viridiplantae > Streptophyta > Magnoliopsida > Ericales > Ericaceae > Rhododendron > Rhododendron griersonianum. The sequence goes on along the minus strand of CM030792.1, from coordinate 32,173,778 downwards.
CGTGCGATGTATCCAGTCTGTCGTGCGGTGTTTCACATGATCTTAGCAGTCTGCTGTAATGCTGTTATTTAATTTTATGTACATTGCTCATCCATTTTATATTGTACAGTTTGCACCACAAGCCCGCTAATGCGTTATATTAGATCCCATATCCCTTTCCCGTACATGTTTTAAAGTTAAGTTTTTCAAATGATATTAAATCCCCCATTTAAAATGCATAGTAGAGACCGGTCTTTACCGGGCGAGCGGGGTGCTTTTTCAACAAAACCTTCCCCGCTCGTAACGTGGCTCCCGGATCCAAAATCTCAACGTTTTCGCTAGATCAAAAGCCTTTTTCTCTCAAACAAACTCTCGATTTCTCGGATCATCCATCTCAAAAATCCTGGTGGCGACTCTTTGAACGCGCGCCGGGCGCGGGAGCCCACAGCTCCTCATCGATTATATAAAGGAGTTCGACTCTTTTGTTTCAAGTCACCAAAAATTGAGAGGTATTCATCTGCAATATTGTTCTTCCTTCCGAGAGAGAAAGTACAGACACAAGTTCATTCGACGGGCAGTCTACGGCGGTGCTCCGGCGGCTGAGTGGGAACCAAGTCAACCCTGGGAGACAAACACCGACACAACCTCCAGCACCGGTGAGGCGGCGAATTTGTCTTAAGGGCACCGTTGAATAAAACGGGTCTCAGTAGCTCTATACCTTGCTTACAGTTTATGTTTATATTTTATATCCTGTAATTCTGTTTCATGTAATTTTCTGTTTGTTGGGGATATTACAAGAGTTTACACCAAAAATAAATATTACAATGGACAAATTAACAGGCTGAGTCGCGGAAATCTCGTTCTCTTTAAGGAGATTCAAGCCCTCTACGGTAACAAACCGGTGTAGTAGAAAATCTCTGACTTGTCCCCTCCAGGATATAACAGCCCGATAATTTATCGTATGGTTCGGACCTACTCTGCACAAGTAGGAGAACCCAAAGCTCCACAAAAGAATACCCTTACACTTTGCCCAAGACTCTCACACTCATTAAATTTACAGGTTATTTTTAGAGAATAAAGATGGACAAAGCTGGAGGAAAATACTAAGTGTTAAGGAGAAGTTGGCTTAAGGCTCTATTGTTGGGATTGCCTCTTGTGAATGCAAAGCCACTCAAGCAAGCCTTATGTAGGCAAGAAAGAATCCAAATCATATCTCTTACATTAATGACTAAATCTCATAGGATAGATATGAATCCAAATTATATCTTTTCATTTATGACTAAATCTCATAGGATAGCTATGAAAGATATGCTCCCGATTCTTTCTAGATTTGCTAGATTTTTCTAGATTTACTAGAGTTTCTCCTTGATCCTTCTAGATTCGCCTAGAAACACCCAATTAAATGATGTGATCTCAAAATTAGATATGATCTTGCAAGTGGATATCCAAATAAACGCTAAGATAAGAGCCTCTCACACAGATATACATGTGACTTGTAAAAATCTAGCACCAAAAGATGTACAGAAATTTAATATTAAAATAATAAATTTCCAACACTGTTCGATTGTAAATTTCCAGAAATTAGTAAAATCGATTACTGTTTTCCGCACTATATTTTCCTACAAATGATAATGATAACTCCTCCTCCTCTCACTTCAAAATCTTTCAACTTCACGATCCCCCTATTTCAGGTTACCGCATCGCCTGAATGAAATTCAGTACTAAAATCTACTTCCCTCATATGGATATCCAACTGGTAACCTCAAGTAATGGATTAGTTTTGTTGTCAAATTACCTGTCTAAAGACCTTATTATTGTGTGTAACCCACTTAGGGCACAACGTTTTATTCTTCCTAAACCTCCGAGATTCTGCTCTTGTTACTACAGCATGCACAAATTCATCCCACCACAAGCGACCAAACAGCCTGAATTATTTATCTGGTATGTTACAAAACATGGAAAACTAACATAATATCCTCAGAATCTGTGAATTCAAATACACATAATTGGTTGATGTCCCACGGACAATTGATAGAGCATAATCCGGCACCTGTTTTTGTTCATTCAAGATTATTCTCAAAAGAATTATGAGAAATGTAAAAAATGAAAGAGATTTTTGCAGCCAACATTGCAAAGCAATACCAAAGGTTTTCCAGAACTGACTGTCGGTCTTTCAATTGATGGGTCCAATTCCTCCTTGTTGTTAAGGCCCACCCGAACACCAAGCAAGTCCATATACTTAGCTCCCTGTGAAAACACATCAAGAGCAATAACCACAAATTTTACATAACCATAGCTAATCTTTAGGAAGCTTCTAAATTAGCACAACAAAGGATGAAAGAGCTATTCTTTCTTTTTGGTATAAGGCAAACTCTCTCATAATCATCTTTATTCAATAGATAAGGTATATGCTCATACAACATATCCTTTTGCCATGCACTATTTTCACCATTCAAAGACAGAAATAGATCTGCATAGCACAAAATGAACCTATATCAGAGACTCCAGTTTTAAAGGATATTATCACCCCTCAAGTGCATCAAGTTCATACAAAAACAAGTGTAGAAACGGGTGTATAAGCAGACACCTTGTAAGATGTGATTGACAGTACCCCCTTGTTTGTGTTGGAATGTGTCCCACATCGCCTGGACATGCCCTGTTTGTGCTGGTTATAAGGTCCCAGTTTCCCTCTTCTCAACACCTGGGTTTTAAGGAGTAGTGTCGGCTAGGCTTTTCAACTTGGTATCAGAGCTTGATTGGGGCTTTGTTTGGTGGACCGTTGTCTGGTTGCCATGTGTTGTGGTCCAGGAGGGTGTGTTGGAATGTGTCCCACATCGCCTGGGCATGCCCCGTTTGCGCTAGTTATAAGGTCCCAGTTTTCCTCTTCTTAACACCTGGGTTTTAAGGAGTAGTGTGGGCTGGGCTTTTCAACTGTTTGTCTAAATGAATTTCATGTATATGGCATGGGTAATTTCACGGTAGTTGTGTGGCCCGTGATCCTTTGGTCCTCGATCCTTCGTTGGTGACTCGATGATGGGTAAGCTTTCTCCTCCTAGCCTGCACAGGGAATGCACGACTAAGGCCTGGCCGGGGTTTGTCCCGGCAAGGCCCTCCGGCGAGAGGATGAGTATAGCGCAGAGAGGAAGCAGAAAGCTTTTGAGAGAGTAATTGTGAGTATTGAGTAGCGTGTACCTGTTAGGGTTACCATCACTAGGTATTTATAGTGCCTTCTGTCTTGCTCTCCAAGTGCGATCGCGTGCCTTCCACGGGCCAAGTGACGTCATAATGATGTCGAGGAATGGATCTGATAACCGTTTTCAGGGCTGAGCTGGCACACCCATGTGCGCCCGTGATCATCTTCTGTTATAACCGCTTCTGCACGTGGCAGGGCGCGTGGCTTTTCAGCCAGTCACCGTCGGCTGCACGCCGTGCTCTGAAGGTATCCGAACGCGGGCAATGCCGAGCATGGCCATGCGTTTAACGAGGGAGTAACATCGCTGGAGGCCCTGCCGACGGCACAATCCGAGCGTGGGTTTGTCCGCTGCCGAGCCTGAGGCAAACCGAATACACATGATGGATCACCGTCGGCACGCCGTGCACGAAGCCTCTGATTGGTTCATGACAGGTCAGGTCCGCACCATGCGAATCATCTGTGTTCGGTCCGCTACAATAGCCCCTCAATTTCTGCCGATGCCGTACGCATGGTAGAGATTGAAGTTGAGCCTTAGGCCGAACATATCGAATTGCCGAGCATATATTTGTTTGATAAAAATGGATTCCAGCCGAGCCTGAATTGTTTCATTCTCAGGAGAGTCCCGACCGTCGATGAAGCACTCCATTGGTTGGGCGCCAGATGTCACCTTGTGGATGGGTACGGCGGACGAGGGGAAGGCTGGCAAGCCCTGCAAACCGTCCTTTCAGTGACACGTGTCATGTGCTGAGTGGCCATTGGTTCGGCGGTGTAATGATGGGCGGGAAACTCAAAACCCAAACCCTAGTCCTATAAAAGGGGCGAGGCGAGGAGAGAGAAGCTCCTTCGTTCTCTCTCTCTCTAAAACTCCATTCTCCAGAGCTCAAGAGCAACCGTTCGTCTTCCATCTTCGATCTCCAGCAGATTCTGCCACTAGATCTCGCCACAAATCCAGGTATGAGATCGTTTCTTGCTTCTCTCTGATTTTCTGCAGCTTTCAGTCCATTCATCTTTGATTTTCTGGGTTTTTGGGGCATTTTTTGTTCTGAATGAACAGTGCACCCATGGAGATGAACGGACTGTTCATCTCCCTCTTCAACCTGTTCTTCCGAGCATGGAGCCTCCAAGGGGTTCTGGGCTTGGCCGTTGATGGAAAAGGCCGAGCCCCAGTCTCTGTTGTTCGGGAGGTTCCGACCGAACATGGTTTGGCCGAGCCTTGAGAATGATGATGGGGTGGGCCATTTAGGGCACCGAGCGTAGTGAGACTCCTGTTTTCTGGCCGACGACGAGGTCTCATGTTTTATTTTTGACTTTGTTAGGTCTGGCTCCCCCAATCATCGTCATCTCATCCGACTCTGAAAGTTCAGGGGACGATTCTGCGAACCTTGTGATCCGAGAGTACTTGGAGATACACAGAAGCCGACGTCAAACCTCTTCCATTGCCTCGAATATGTCAGACTCTGGTGATTCCAATGCCGAGCTTGACCACGAGTACGGTGGTTTCAACACCGACCCAGAGATAACCTTCTCTACTAGCACAGAATCCGAAGCCGAGCACGAACTTGGACCGGAGGCCGAGTCTAGGATTCGTTCCCAGGCCGGAGCCACGACCTCTTCACTCTCTGCTCCTGCTAAAACTTCGTCTGGGGACTGAGAGTTTACCGACCTCTTTGAGCGAGGGCAGGTTTGTCCCCACGCCCATTACTTCAGTGGGCGTCCCAATGAGTATGCGGCCTTCTGCCGAGCGTACGACATACCGGATGATGTGGTCGTCCACCAAGTGGCTAGCAACAGGATTAGGGACAAGAGGCAAGATCGTCCCGAACACATAATGGTCCCTCTAATGGCCATCTGTGAGGTTGGGCTTCGCTTCCCCCTTCATCCATATCTGAGGGAACTGTTAGCTAGGTTCGGCATAGTACCTCACTTCTTCTCGATCAATAGCTTTAGGATTGTGATGCCCGTAGTTAAGTTAAAGGAGCTTCACAACCTCGATTTCACCATTGCCGACCTCTTCCATACATACATTATGTCTAGGCACGGTAAGACTAACCGTAGATATTTGTCCACACGTAGCGGTAAGGAGCCATTGATAAATGGACTTCCCAACACTGATAAGTGGGCTAATCTGTACGTCGAAGTCAGTGGGAACTACGAGTTCGGCGATCAGACTGTGCGGCTGCATTCTGTGCCGAAGATAACGGATTTCTGAGGTTTTCCCTTTGTTTCTGTAATCTGCCGAACATGATCCATTCTTTTAATGTATTTGTTGATGTTTAGCTTACATCTTCTTTCCTTTGCAGATCACCGATCAATAACCAAGACTCAGAACTCTTTGGCTGTAGACAGTCACGTGGAGATACTAAGGGCTTGTATCTGCCGCGATGCGCCGACGCTGCTGGGTTATGACCCTTCGTACAAGGGGAGGTTGACGAAGAGGAAGAAGAAGGATAAGGAGGCAGGGCCGAGCACGAAGGCCAAGGGTAAGAAATCAGCTACTGAGGTAGGTGTTGGCGACGAAGTTCCAAAACCGAGCAAGAAGGTGAAGGAGCCGAGGGTAAAGTTTCCCACTTTCCAAAAGTCAGCCGACTTCTGGTTCCAGGAAAGTCTGCCAACTGACCTCCAAGGTATCCACATCCCTCCAATCCGAACTTTAATTCCTCATTTTGCCGACGACATGGGGAGGAGAAATGTGGTGAGGATGAACCTTAAGGAAGCAGCTGCTGCCAGCAAGAAAGTAGCTGCTCCTTCTCCCACCGAGAGTCCTGCAAAGAGGCAGAAGGTACATGACTTCTTTCCTGCCAGGCCGCCAACGCCACTTCCAAAGGAGAAGGACCAAACCGAGTCTTCGGCAGCGGGAGGTTCAAAGGCTGTGGAGAGGGCAGCAGGTTCCGGTGGGTGAGTGATCGTCTCAGAGTTTGCACCATCGTTCGCGATGGCCGACGGCAGAGTGGTTACGGTGGAGGACAGCGTCAAGGAGGAGCCTGGCCTTGCTGTGACCATGCTGCATGGGCTTGCTCTTCCAAAGGGTATGGACAGGGTTCCAGGGGAGCTCCAGCCGAGCCTAGTCCACACCAGTGCATATCTCGTTCAGGTACGTTTTGACTTGGTTTTTTAATTTATATTGACATATTGCCGATGCTGATAACTTAATCTTGTGTAGGCTGGGCAAGCTTTGCTGCGTGCTTCTCGGCAAGCCGAACTCCTGGCCGTTGAGAGGACACGTTACCGCGATGACGCGAAAGCCGAGCGTGAGAAGGCAAAGGCTGCGAAGAACGGCTTGAGGTTTGCCAAGTCAAGGGTTGTCGAGCTTGAGAAAGAGAGGGATGAGGCCCTTGAAAATGCAAAGACGGCCGAACGCGAGCTCGGGCAGGTTGTCCGCAGGGAGAAGAGGAAGATGAAGGAAGTGGATGAGAAGGCATTCCAGGCTAGGTACGACAGAGCCGGCGCCAGGTACGTGAGGGAGGCTCGGTCGATGGTCAACGAGGAACTAGCGAAGAAGCTGCCGATCGCGTACCGAACTGGGTACAAGGATGGGGTGAAAGCTGCGTGTGGGGTCATGCAGCTGGAGCCGGACATGAACCTGATGAAGTCGATCCCCGTAGCTGAAGTGCCCGAGCTTGTGCTGCCGTACACGGAGGAGGAATGTGCCCCACTTACTCCGGAGGAGTTTCCCGAGAGTGAGGACGATGTCGAAGATATGACTATCGCCGACGCTGAAGGTGGAGAGGATGGTTCAACTGGGGAGAAGAAGGACGAGGCTGTCAACGCCGAGCAAGACACCGAGCCAGTTCAGAAAAATGATGAAGTGGCTGTTGAAGCCGAGGGCGATGCTGCTCGTCTTACTGAAGCTGCAGCCGAGGGTGATCCGCATTAACCTAAGAGTTATAGTTTTCTTTGAATTTCTTGAATTTTTGTTGGACTGGACGGCTCCGAATCTTGGGAGTTTGCCGTGCCAGAAGTAATAGTTTAAGGGGGGTCGGCACCGAACGATTTACTACGCCGTACCTCCTAGCTTAGGATCTTTCAAACACTTGTCTTTATTTCGAAGTTTTAGATGAATGCATGGCTTCCTTTTGCAACGTCTCTACTATTGCCGAGCTTGTTTGATTGCCTTCATGTCTTCACATAATTTTGTTAGTCTTGCATGTTTGTATGTAGTTGTCCGTAGCCCCCACTTTTGGTTTGGGTTCGGCTGAATAGTTGAAAGTATTTCATGATCGAAATGGTTAAGTAGAGATATTGCAGCTGAGCCCTGACCAAAGTAGTATGGCCGTAGTTGCTATAGGTCGCCGAACATGGATGTATTGTTAGCTGACATGATCCAACCTTTGACGTAGTTTGAGAGTGTGAAGTGCCCCTTTGCCAGTGGATGGGGCTCGGCCAAAGTTTCAGCCCCTGGCCATGGTAGAGGAACGTTTGAGAGTGGTGATTGGTTATGGGTGGTTTGCTCGCCAAATTGCGAGTGTAACCTTTTGGTGGCCGACCATAGTGTCTTGCCAATCCGAGCCGAAGCCTAAGTTCCAAAAGTGTATTTCAAGCTCGGCGGACCATATGTCCAGTGATTGCTTCTTTGGGCGGTGAAGTTGGCCGAAGCAAAGGGCTTTTTAAGGAGCCGTTTGGTGGGTGTGACCGAAGTCATCGTTTGTGTGTGGCATTCTTAGCCGAGAGTGGAATGAATGCATGAAATGTTTGTTGAAGACTTTGAAATGAAAAAGATTGTCATTTCATTGATATTTCTTCGAAGTACAGGGAAAGTAATAAAAACAGTAACAGTGGGTCGAGGCCCTTCTTTGAAATGCAAGAAAAATAAAAAGTAAAAGAGTTTATGCCGAAGCCGAAGAAAACAGAAACTCTGAATGCACGATGTGTTGGCCAAAGGTAGTTGTCTGATTGAAGCGTCACATGTAAGCCTTCCTGAGGTTCTGTGCGTTCCACGGGTTGGTGAGTACCTTGCCGTGCATGTCTTCGAGGGTGTAAGCCCCTTCACCGGCAACCTTCACAATACGAAATGGCCCTTCCCAATTAGGCATGAACTTTTTCTTTTTGCTTGCTTGGACGACCTTACGCCAAACCAAGTCGTCGGGCTTGAACTTCTTGATTCTAACACTTCTGTTGTAGCCCTTGGCGACAGTCTGTTGATACTCGGCAAGCTTTAGCCGAGCGTCATCTCGTTTTTCCTCAGCCAAAATCAGTTCTTGCTCGACGGCTTCGTCATTGGACTGTGGGTTGAAGTTTTCCGTTCGGAGGGTTGGGAACCTTGATTCTAGGGGGATGACGGCCTCCATGCCGAACGCCATTGAGAATGGTGTCTGGCCTGTTGAACGGCGGGGAGTGGAGCGGTAAGCCCATAAAACCCTGGGGAGTTCCTCTGCCCATTTTCCCCTCTTTGAATTCAATCTTCGTTTTATCCCTGCACAGACCGTCTTGTTTGAGGGTTCGGCCTGGCCATTTCCCTGAGGGTAGGCTGGTGTTGAGTTGAAGAATCGTATGCTGAACTCCTCACAGAGACTTGTGAGGCCGTCCCCGACAAATTGGGTGCCGTTGTCGGAGACGATGGCGTAGGGTACGCCGAACCTTGTCACGATGTTCCTCCATACGAATCGTCGGACGTCTGCTTCTGTAATGGTGACAAGGGCCTCGGCCTCTACCTACTTGGAGAAGTAATCCGTTGCTGTGATCAAGAATTTGAAGCCCCCAGGTGCTGTTGGGAGCTTCCCGACGATGTCGAGCCCCCATTGCGCGAATGGCCATGGACTTGTGATGGGGGAGAGATTCTGAGCCGGCTGCCTGGGGATTGGGGAGAAAAGTTGGCATGGTCGGCACCTTCGAACAATTTCCTCGCAGTCTTTCTTCATGTTTTTCCAAAAGTATCCTTGACTCATTGCGCGTTGGCATAACGAACGTCCACCAGAGTGGCAGCCGCAACTTCCGGAGTGCAATTCGTCAAGGACTTCGGCAACCTGATTTGGGTGAACGACAAGAAGATAGGGCCCGGAAATGGATTTTCTATAGAGTTGGCCGTTCTCAGAGAGCCAATAGTACGCGGCCTTGTTTCTAATACGGAAGGCTTCCTTCTTGTCGTCGGGTAGAGTATCGGTTCTGAGGAAGGCAACGATTTCATCCATCCAGCTCGGACCAAGCTCGATGTTGAGCACTTCTGGAGTTGTGTTGAAACTCGGGTGGTCAATGTTCCCAAAATTTATGGTTCGGAACTCTGATGCCTTTGAAGCCGAGGCTAGACCAGCAAGAGCGTCGGCGTGAGCATTGTGCTCGCGGTTGATCTGCATGATGTTGAAGTTGTTGAAGTGAGTGATGAGTTCCGCCGCCGTTGCCTGATACTTCATCATTCTTGGGTCCCGAGCTTCGTAGTCACCCAGCACCTGATTGACTATAAGTTGAGAGTCGCAATACACGGCCAAATCGTCAACCTTCATTGCGATTGCCGAGCGTAAGCCAGCAAGCAGTGCTTCATATTCGGCCTCATTATTTGTTGCAAGAAAATCGATGGTGATAGCACTCTCGTGAAGTGTTCCGCATGGTGAGACCAAAACGACTCCGGCACCTGCTCCGTTGTTGTTGGAGGCGCCGTCTACCTGCAATCGCCATGTGTCTCCCTGAAAGAGGAGCCACTTGTCCTTTTTCTGTTCACCTTCGGCCGAAGGTTGAGTAGTTGGGGGAGTGTTTAGGATCTCGAAGTCTTCAGGTGTTAGCTCAGCAATAAAGTCGGCGAGGACCTGACCCTTTATTGCTGTCCTCGGTTCAAAGCGGATATCAAAGTTCGCAAGCTCGACCGCCCATTTCGAAACTCGGTTTGAGAGGTCAGCTTTTCGAAAAAGCGCTTTGAGAGGATGCTCGGTCAACACTGTTATTGTGTGCGCCTGAAAGTATGGCAGGAGCTTCCTCGCCGCAGATACCAAAGCGAGGTACCGAGTCTGGGCGGGTAGGAGTGTCTTACTGGTGAAATATACCGGCATGTCGTCGGCCCCTTCTCGCCGAACAAGTGCTGAGCTAATGGCATGGCTCGAGACTGCAAGGTAAAGGTAGAGATTTTCGTATTCTTTGGGCTTTACCATCAGCGGTGAAGAACCCAGGTAATCTTTGAGCTCGGCCAACGCTCTGTCGCAGTCCGGCGTCCATTCGAAACTTCGTCGGCTTTTCCCTTTGAGAGCGTGAAAGAAGGAGTGGCACTTATCGGACGATTTGCTGATGAAGCGGTTGAGAGCCGCTGCCATCCCAGTTAGTTTTTGTACCTCTCTGATTGATCTTGGTGGCCGAAGGTCGGCCACTGCCCTGATTTTGTTGGGGTCGGCTTCGATGCCACGTCGTGTGACCAGGTGGCCAAGAAATTTGTCAGCACTTACGCCGAACGCGCATTTCTCCGGGTTTAAACGGAGTTTGTGGAATTTAAGGATCTCGAAGACCTCGGCCAGCTCCTTCAAATGGTTGTGCTCCTTTTGACTTTTGACGACGAGGTCGTCAATGTATGCTTCCAGGATGTTGCCTATTTGTGCATAGAGCATCTTGAAGATCGCTCTGTTGAATGTGGCTCCGGAGTTCTTTAGACCGAACGGCATCACCCTGTAGCAAAAAATTCCATGTGGAGTAATGAATGCTGTCTTCTCCATGTCAGCCGGGTCCATAGCAATCTGGTGATAGCCGCGGTAGGCATCCAGAAAACTTAGCCGAGCATGGCCGGCTGTTGCATCTACGAGCTGGTCGATCTTTGGTAGTGGGAACCAGTCCTTGGGACAGGCGTCGTTAAGATTTGTGTAATCGACGCAGACTCGCCACTTTCCATTCTTTTTCTTGACGACCACCGTGTTGGATAGCCAGGTTGGGTATTGCACTTCCTGAATGGCGTTCGTGTCGAGGAGTCGGTTGACTTCTTCGATCACGGCGTCGGTGTGCTCTGGTGCGGAACGTCGAGCCCGTTGAACGACTGGTTTGGCATCCTTTTTTATGTTGAGGGAGTGGCAGATAAAGTTGGGATCCACCCCTGGCATTTCCTCCGGGGTCCATGCAAAGACTTCAAGATTGTTTTTGAGGAACAGGAACATCTCTTCTCGCTCGGCGTCAGATAGTGAGGAGCCAAGCAAGAAGAAGCGTGATCCGTCCTCGTTGATGGGCATTTTCACCAGGTCCTCCTCAGCTTTGTCCTCGGCCTTTTGGCCGACGTCTTCGATTATGGCCAAGTCTGGAACTTCAACCCACTGCACTTGTTTTGCTTTGGGAGAACTGTGTACGGCGGAGACGTAGCACTTTTTGGAGGCGATTTGGTCACCTCGCAAGTCTTCTTGTCTCCCAGTGGTGCCGATGAAGCGGACGAGTTGGTGGTACGTGGAGGCAATGGCCTGCATTCCGTGAAGCCAATTTCGTCCCAGGATGGCGTTGTATGGGCTCGGCACGTTGACGACGATAAATTCAACCGAGAGTGTTTTTGTGCCGATGACGACAGGGAGGAAGATTCGGCCAACCGGCCAAACGGGTGCTCCACTAAAGCCGATGAGGGGTACTTCGGTTGGTAGTAGTGCCGATTCTGGGAGTTCCAGTTTTTTGAATAGATCGTAGTACATAACCTCGGCCGAGCTCCCTTGATCAATGAGGACGCGTTTGATGTCGTGAATGCCGATCTGGACGGTGACGACGAGGGCGTCTGAATGCGGTGTTTGAACGTGGTCAAGGTCACGTTCTGTGAAGCTGATCGTCCACTTTGGCACGTCTTGTGGTCGTTGACGCTTGGATCCGCATCCGACGGAGAGTATTTCCTTTGAAGTCGAGGCGTGATTGATGTCGGCTTTGAGGGCAGTCTCAGACGCCTTGGTTACTGGGCCGTGGATGACATGGATCAGCGGGCGTTGTTCATTGGGGTTGGGATTTGTCTGCCGGGCGGGCGTCTTTGAACGATCAATGTATTGATCGAGATGACCTTGAGCCGCAAGCTTCTCAAGGAGAGCCTTGTATGGTGCGCAGGCAGTCGTGTAGTGGCCGAGCTCGTTGTGGTAAGTGCATTTTTTCCTTGGATTTTGATCCGGTTGGCCGGTGTCGGTTCCGAGCTTGCCCGTCGGCCATTCAAACCACGGTTGTCTCATTATTTCCTTCAGAAAAGACCAAATCGGTTCCTTGAAGTGAGTGGTTTCGGCCACATAGTCGTGCTCCTTCGGCGGACGCTCCTTCCCCTTTTTGATGTTGTGCACTTGCTTCTTTGGCTGCGTTGGTTGGGTTGCCACTTGTGCTGGCAGCTGGTGCACGGTCGAGGAGAATGGATTGGTTGAGCTCGGGATTCCCTGGGCCGCTCTGTCTGCATAAAGTTCCTCGAGAGCATAAAATCTTTCCACGACGCGCATCAGTTCACCCATGCCGTGTGGTGGGCGGATGGCGAGTTCGTCTAAGATCTTGCTGCCAGTTTCCAGGCCGTTTTTGAAAGTGCGCGCAGCCCAATATTCATCGATTCCTGGAATTTCGTTGAATAGCTGCCAGTAACGCTCGGCATATTGCCTGAGGGTTTCCGACGATAGTTTTCTCATTTGAGACAATGATTCAGGCTCTTTAGCCGTTTTGTTGCTTGTGATGAAGCGTGTGTTGAAGGCGCGTTCAAGGTCGGCCAGGTTCCTTACGGATCCAGCGGGCAATTTGTTGAACCACTGGAGTCCCAGGGAGTCGAGGCTGGACGGGAACGCCTTGCATTTTACCTCATCTTTCAGCGTGCAGAGCTCAATGGTTTGTCTGAAGTGGATGAGGTGAGTGTAGGCCTCACACGTCGACGGATCGAACTTCGTGAATTTGGGCAGGTGGAAAGTGGGCTCTGGCGGCGTGTTGATTATGTGGGAGGTGAAAGGGGAAACGCCGAGATCTTTTAGTTGTCGTTCGAACCCTGGGCGCGGTGGTTTGCCTTGTTCGTCCGTTTTTGATCTCTTTGAATTCCTTTCCTTGTGTTCTTTTGCCGCCGTCTTCTCGGCTTCCCTCCGCCGAAGCTTGTCTCGCAGGTCCGTCGCTGTTCGGCGTGGGCCGTCGACGGTTTTATCCTTGTTGCGACGGGATTTGTTCTTATCGTTCGCGCCCTCAATATGTACGCCTTTCCCGTTGCGCCGAGCGTGGTGCTCGTCGTCCTTGTTTTCGATCGGGGTGTTCCCTAGGCGTTCGGAAACATGGGGTCTGGTCCGTGTAGAGTCTCGGCTACGGTGCGAGGCCGTCGTGCGAGAGAACTCTGCGCGACCAGTCGAGTACGTGCTTGTAAACGACTCGGTATCCCTTGTCCTAGTTCCGTCGTGATGGCTTCTAGAACGATGTGTTCCAGATGCGGTGGGCTGCTTGTAGAGGATGATTTCTCTGGCGTCGCCTGGTGCTGGAGTGAAGCCTAGGCGGTCTTTCACGGATCCGCGTTGGCCTCCTTCGTTCTGACGCCCTTGCGGTGGTGGAGGTGGAGGCGGAGTTTGGCCTCCTCTACCCCTGTCTCCGCCAGATCTTGATGCGGCAGGGGTGGCGTCCTGCTGCATGTGTTGCTTCATTTGGGCCACCTCTTCCCTTAGAGAGGCCAGTTCATTGTCGCGTTCATCGTCGCGACGCTGCAACAGGCGGACGTACGCCGAAGTTACGTCGTCTGAGACGGGCGAGGGAGAGGGACATGTGCCTTTCGAGGGTTGGCGTGGAATTGACGTTTCCACCTGCGTCTTTGGCCCCCGAAACGGTTGCGTTTGCTAGATCTCCGCCCATGGTAGGTGATTTGGTGGTTGTTTTACGAAGGAGTGAGGGGGGTATGGAGGATGAGAGAGCCGTTTAGATCAGAAGTGTTTCACGTCGGGTTCACCAATTGTGTGGCCCGTGATCCTTTGGTCCTCGATCCTTCGTTGGTGACTCGATGATGGGTAAGCTTTCTCCTCCTAGCCTGCACAAGGAAGGCACGACTAAGGCCTGGCCGGGGTTTGTCCCGGCAAGGCCCTCCGGCGAGAGGATGAGTATAGCGCAGAGAGGAAGCAGAAAGCTTTTGAGAGAGTAATTGTGAGTATTGAGTAGCGTGTACCTGTTAGGGTTACCATCACTAGGTATTTATAGTGCCTTCTGTCTTGCTCTCCAAGTGCGATCGCGTGCCTTCCACGGGCCAAGTGACGTCATAATTATGTCGAGGAATGGATCTGATAACCGTTTTCAGGGCTGAGCTGGCACACCCATGTGCGCCCGTGATCATCTTCTGTTATAACCGCTTCTGCACGTGGCAGGGCGCGTGGCTTTTCAGCCAGTCACCGTCGGCTGCACGCCGTGCTCTGAAGGTATCCGAACGCGGGCAATGCCGAGCATGGCCATGCGTTTAACGAGGGAGTAACATCGCTGGAGGCCCTGCCGACGGCACAATCCGAGCGTGGGTTTGTCCACTGCCGAGCCTGAGGCAAACCGAATACACATGATGGATCACCGTCGGCACGCCGTGCACGAAGGCTCTGATTGGTTCATGACAGGTCAGGTCCGCACCATGCGAATCATCTGTGTTCGGTTCGCTACAGTAGTTAACTTGGTAGCATAGATGATCATGAATGCATAAGTAGTAACATTCAATTGATGTTGGCGGTGGTTTAAAGCTTCATCAATCTTGGCTTTATGGAGATAGAGAAAAGGATCATGCATTTTATTTGTCGTAATTATAGATGATTTCCATCTAGGTTGAGTTGAATAGGGCTTTTTACAACATTTCATCGTGGGTCATTTGATTTTGACTATGTGCTAGATTACGGTTTGCAGTTTATAATACCTATACTTTGCATCCATCTAGGTTGAGTTGAATAGGGCTTTTTACAACATTTCATCATGGGTCGTTTGATTTTGACTATGTGCTAGATTACGGTTTGCAGTTTATAATACCTATACTTTGCACCCAAGGTAGATTACCCTTTTGTAAATTATATTTCCCCAAAAGTAGACCAATCGTTTGAACCCGTATCACCTTTCTTTCAACATAGGCCATTTTTTTCCTCAAAATTATTCCAACCAAAACCTGGAAATTTTTTTGTTCAATCCCGATGCTTCCACCACACTAGTTCTTATGCGGGATTTGTTCAAAAAAACAAAAAACAAATCCCACATAAGAACAGGCCCAAATGGGGTAATACATCAAGAGAGATCGTCACTACAAAGCAAAAGCCCAGCCTATAGTTACAAAAGGCATCCTCAAGCCTCAACCCTTCATCAAGATTGACATCATCATTGTCAATCAAAAAAAAATTGATTGAAATCGTCATTTGAAACTCCAAATACGTAGCCAAAGCATCTAAGAACAGCAGCAATAGCCCATGAGAATCATATCAGCAGCATCAAGTTATTGTAGATATGTGATGACATTGCACCCTAAACAAGCTTATGTGAAATGGCAGCAAATGCATGTGCAGCAAAGTTCACCATGTCAATATAAATTGTTTCCCCGTCAGTAGTTAAAACTGCATCAACATTCAACAGAGATATCATTCCTTCAAAAACACCAACATACCAACATATATATTGAATATTGCTTACGAGAGATATGCAGCCAAAACACAAATAAACTAACTAAGTAGACAAACACAAGATATGGACACCCCCTGACTTTGACAAACCAACACAAGATATGGACACCCATGACATTACCAACCCCCCACCCCCATAGGAACAAAAAACACACTCCCTCCCCCAGTGATATAGACATCGCTAACAAAAAACCACTCTTCGACTCTCTTAATTCTTTGAGCAGACAGACTCATAACCCACAAAGACTTGTGAGACAGGACACCACACACCCACACCCACAGACAGAGTGGTAGCAGCCCTAACTTATCCCACAAAGCTTCTCAGTCTGTGCACAAAATCATCCGGAGAGTAATCATTCATCCCACATTTTGTTCATACCCAAAAGCCAACCCTTATTTTTATCTGGATTGACATTTTCAAACACATTTGCATTCCTCATATTCCAAGAAGTCCAC
Organism: Rhododendron griersonianum; assembly: GCA_018127125.1. Lineage (NCBI taxonomy): Eukaryota > Viridiplantae > Streptophyta > Magnoliopsida > Ericales > Ericaceae > Rhododendron > Rhododendron griersonianum. The sequence goes on along the minus strand of CM030792.1, from coordinate 32,157,662 downwards.
AGAAATGCAAATGGAGTACATTCCCAAATAATTTTCTGTATTGGCTTCATGATAAGCCTTGGATATTGTATTTTGATAGGCTTATCTTCCTCCGTTTTGTCACACTTGCAAGCATATTCGCCCGTTTTTGTTTGACATTGCACGCAAGGTGTGTTTTTGTTGTTAGTCAGGTAATCGGTGTAAATATGGTCGTTCCCAAGGTTTCCAAGAGTCCCCGGAGGAGTCCGGATGTGCTTGATGTACGTGAGGGGCCTCGAGAGGTCATCCCAAGTCCTAAACGAAGTGTCCGAAGCAATGGCAGAAGACTCGGAGCAGCCGAAGACCGAAGGCAGCAGCAAAAGCATGGCTGCAGCATCCAGTGGCCACCGGGATCGATCCCCCCTTCACTAGGGATCGATCCCCCAATCCAACAGTGAAATCCAGAGGCACCAGGGATCGATCCCCCTCTGACCAGGGATCGATCCCTCACTCCTGCGCGGGCATTTCGGTGGCATTTTTGTAAATCTTTTGTGAAGGGGGTATATATACCAGCCCTTACCCGAAAAGTAGGGCACTTTACTTTTAGCACTCTCTCTCTCTCTACCTCCATTAAAGGAGCTCCAACCTCTCTCCTCATTCATGTCTTAAAGAGTGATTTTAGGTACGATCTGTTTTGATTCAAAGCTTTTCGCCTTCATTAATGTTGTAAGGAATCTCATTCTCTTCGAGGATCTTGTTTTTATTTCGTATTTAATCCATGTTTAGCATTTCCCTTATCTTTACCCTTGCTCATTTCATGTTTTCTTTCAATATGAGTGAGTAGTGTAGTAAGGTTGGGTTGTGTGATGATTAACATCCCGTAACCAAGGGTGTGGCTCGTTCTTCTCTTGTAAATCCCGTTTTCTAGCTTAAACATGGGTTAGGGTTAATTTTATGTATCAAAACTAAGAGGTGTTAACCTCTTTGATCGAATGTAGGCAAGGGTTAAGCTTCTTGCCACATTTGATACTTAGAGCTATGTCCCCCTTTGTGTTTGTCGAAATGTACCAAAAGAACTCGAGCCATGTTTAACACCTTTGTTTAAAAAGACAAGAATCGAGCTTACCCTTGCGTTATGGGTGTTGGTTATCCCTAAACCTAGCCTTTAGTTCAGTCTCCAGTCAAAAGCCGTAGTTAGGTTAAGTAGCTATTTTCCCAAATTGCTCAGTTGGCCGTCTCAACGCCAAAATTGGTTGGCGGCCCTAATGCTAAAACTCTCTACACTCGCTAATCTTTGAAACAAAGTTATGGATGCGGTCCCTGTGGAATCGACCCCGGACTTCCGGGTTTTATTATGCTTTCAACTGACCTAGCCCTACGATTGGGGTATTCTTATTGCAACACACATTAAGGTCGCAAGCATTTTTGGCGCCGTTGCCGGGGAGCGCTTTCTTTTATAGCTTATATTGGAGGTTCGTCGAACCACTGTAAGTATCTCGCTTAATTTTACTTTTGCGTAGTTTATACTTAATCTAGTGGATACCCCTAACCTGAGCTTGTCTCTTACTTGAGGTGTAACGAAGCTAGCATAAGTATAAACTACCATTTTATTTATTGTTCTTACTTATCGAGGTGGCGGCATAGCCCCTCGTAGTTGTTGTGAGGAGGTGGCGGCCTAGCCCCTCTCCTCTTTTTATTTGCTCTGTTGACCGTTGTTTCTCGAGAAAGGATTTTAAGTGTATGCGTGGTGGTCATCGTGGAGCCTTTCGGAGTCCGAATTCTAAAAGGCTTCATCGATCTTTTTCTCCTCCTCGACCCAAAACTCCTCGTCGGGTTAGGGCAAGGACACCACCACCAGTAAGAACTCCTTTTTTCATAAGATCCCCGCCTCGAGAAATAATGGCTGGCAACGGTGGTGGAAATAACCCGGCTGCAGCCGAAAGGACTATGAGCGATTATTTGAATCCGGCCCGTACTACTCTGCGCCCTACCATAGTCCTTCCGGCCGCAACCGAGGCGAACAATTTCACGGTGAAAATGCATCACCTGAACATAATGCCTTCATTTTATGGAAGGGACAAGGAATGCCCGTACACTCATATGCGGGCATTCGAGGAAATGGCTTCCACAATAGTGTCCACGCCGGCACAACTTGAATCTGCAAAGCTTAAACTCTTCCCATTTTCTGTGAAAGATAAAGCCAAAATTTTGTTAAACAACATGAGACCCCAATCGTTGGCAAATTGGGCGGATTTGTCAAAGGCTTTTTACATGAAATTCTTTCCCCCTCATCTCACAAAGGAACTCATAAATCAAATTCAAACTTTCAAGCAAAAAGAGGGGGAATCATTTTACCAATATTGGGAGAGATATAAGGATTTGCTAAACTCCATCCCACACCATGGCTTTGTAAATTTTCAAAAGGTTGAGATTTTGTTAAAGGGATGCTTCCCAAGCACTCGACTTCTTATGGACAGCATGTGTGAAGGTGGAGTTATGGCTAAAACTCCCGATCCGGCGTGGGACTATTTTGAGGAGTTAGCGGAAAAAACCCAATCCTGGGATTGCTCGGAACCCTCCGAAAGGAACATGCTCAATCCGGGTCCGAGCAATTCTGGGAAATTTCAACTAAATTAACAAAATGAGCTAGCCCACAAGGTCGCCCAGCTGTCCCGCCAAATTGAAACTTTACAACTCAACAAAGTTGCGGGGGTGGCCTCTGTGGGCAAGGCGGAAGATTTTTGTGTCATTTGTGAAGTTGCAGGTCATGCTACGGGAGATTGCCAAATGCTCCCCGCCGTTAAGGATATTCTTCAAGGAACCGGTCCATCGGAGGTCAATGCCGTTAATCAACGGTTTGACCCTTATTCTCCAACGTACAATGCGGCGTGGAGGTTACACCCTAATTTCCGGTGGAGCGACCCACAACCTCCCGGACCTCCACAAGTTCCACCACCTCAACAACATCAAGCATTCCGGCCTTCTCAATCTCAAGGAGCACCGAGGTTTTCTGAAAATCAACAACCTCCAGGGTTTGCACCACCAGGACCTTCCCATGGGCCGAATCAATTCCAACCTCCAAAGCGGTCATGGGAGGATATTATGTCTTCCTTCGTGCAAAGTCAAACGACTCTCAACGACCAAACCACTCAAACACTAGGGGAAATCAAGAATCAAATGGCAAAGTTGACCAATGCGGTGGGTATTCTTCAACAAGAAAAGGTGAAGCTTCCGACTCAATCCCAAGTGAATCCGCAAGGAACCCATTATGTGGCGAGCTCTTCGGTGCCTAGTCCCGAGCAAGCCAAGTCTATTATAACATTGCAGAGCGGGAAGGAAGTTGATACGGCCGTTGCTCCCAAGCCTATCAAGCCACGGGTCACACCAATACTTGTGCAAGTTCCGGATCATTCTAATGACTCACCAACCTCGGAGCAATCTCCCATTAGTGAGCAACCGGCAAAGTCTCAAGAGGAAGAGCCGAAGGCCCCTGTGTCCCAAATTCTGGCTCCTTTTCCCCATCGATTGAGAGCTCCGGCCCATGCCAATACAAACTCTGAGATTTATGAGCTTTTCAAGCAAGTGCGGATCAATATCCCGTTGGTGGATGCGGTCAAGCAAATTCCCACCTATGCCAAATTTCTCAAGGACTTATGCACCCAAAAGCGTAAGTTGAACGTTCACAAGAGGGTATTGTTGACGGAGCAAGTGAGTTCAATCATTCAAACCAATGTGGCTCCAAAGTATAAAGATCCGGGGTGTCCAACCATTTCCATCACTATCGGGGGTACGAAAATTGAGAAAGCTCTACTTGACTTAGGGGCTAGTGTGAATTTACTTCCATACTCTGTTTATGAGCAGCTTGGTTTGGGGGAAATGAGGCCAACGGCGGTTACCCTTCAATTGGCCGATAGAAGTATTCGTGTTTCGAAAGGGATGGTGGAGGATGTACTTGTGCAAGTGGACAATTTTATTTATCCCGTGGACTTCGTAGTTTTGGATACTTGTCCGGTACCTTCATCTCAAGCATCAACGTCAACTCCGGTCATTCTTGGGCGTCCATTCTTGGCCACTTCCGATGCCGTTATCCATTGCCGAAGCGGTTTGCTCAACCTTACTTTTGGGAACATGAAGATGGAAGTGAATGTGTTTAATATCGGAAGCCAAATGGGCGATGACGAGTGTGTTCATGAGGTCAACCTTATCGATTCTTTGGTCCAAGAGCACGTCAATACTTTCTTATACAAGGATCCGTTAGAAGTATGCCTTACCGTCGAAGAGGCGACATTTCTAGACTCACCGGAGGTGGAGTACTTGTATTCTTTGCTGGACGTGGAGGATGTGTGTGGGACGGATGTTTGGTCTCCAAAATTTGAAGAGTTGCCGCCTTTATCAAGCAAGACTCTCCCTTCAAGCGAGCAATTTCCGAAACTAGAGTTGAAAGTCTTACCCGATACTCTCAAGTATGCTTTTCTTGGGCCCGATGAAACATTCCCCGTTGTGATTTCTTCCTCTTTGGATGAGCATCAAGAATCTCAACTTTTGGAGTTATTGAAGCAGCATACAAAGGCTATTGGGTGGTCGATTGCCGATATTCAAGGAATTGATCCTTCGTTATGCACTCACCATATCTATCTCGAGGATGATGTCAAACCTTCCCGCCAACCCTAGCGCCGTTTGAATCCGATTATGAAAGAGGTGGTCAAAGCCGAGGTCTTGAAGTTGTTGGATGTAGGAATCATCTATCCTATCGCCGATAGCAAATGGGTTAGCCCGATACAGGTTGTTCCGAAGAAGTCCAGAATCACGGTGGTGGCTAATGCTGATAATGAACTTGTTCCAACTCGAGTCACCACCGGTTGGCGTGTCTGCATTGACTACCGGAAACTCAACTCATGCACTCGCAAGGATCATTTTCCCCTCCCGTTCATTGATCAAATCCTAGAGCGCGTTGCCGGTCATGCTTTCTATTGCTTCCTCGATGGCTATTCGGGGTACAATCAAATCGCGGTTTCTTTGGATGATCAAGAGAAGACTACTTTCACTTGCCCCTACGGGACGTTTGCTTATAGAAGGATGCCATTTGGGTTATGCAATGCTCCGGGAACTTCTCACGATGCGTGTTGGGTATATTCAGTGATATGGTGGAGCGCATTGTCGAGGTATTCATGGACGATTTTTCGGTCTTCGGGGACTCATTTGAGGATTGCTTATCGAATTTGGGGAAAGTGTTGGAGAGATGCGAGGAGAAGAATCTTGTGCTGAATTGGGAGAAGTGCCATTTCATGGTTACACATGGCATTGTCTTGGGGCATATCGTATCAAAGAAGGGGATCGAGGTGGACAAAGTGAAAATCGACTTGATTGCTAAGCTTTCGACGCCTAAGTGTGTGAAGGACATCCGTTCCTTTTTAGGCCATGCTGGATTTTACCGACGGTTCATCAAGGATTTCAGCGCCATCTCGCGGCCTTTGTGTCATCGCCTCTCTAAAGATGCTCCTTTTGAATGGACCGATGCTTGCGAGGAAGCTTTTCAGAAATTGAAGTCTAGCCTTACTTCTCCTCCCATCGTGCGAACTCCGGATTGGGACCTCCCGTTTGAATTGATGTGCGATGCAAGTGATTATGTCGTGGGGGCCGTTCTCAGACAAAGAAAGGATAAGCATCCTTATGTCATTTCTTATGCGAGCAAAACACTGAATGAAGCGCAGATGAACTATTAGACTACTGAAAAGGAGTTGCTCGCTGTCGTCTTCGCTTTGGACAAATTTCGATCATACTTGGTGGGAACTCCTATCACGGTCTTTACCGATCATGCGGCCCTCAAGTATCTTTTTGCAAAGCAAGATGCAAAGGCTCGGCTAATCCGTTGGATTTTGTTGCTTCAAGAATTCAACCTCACTATCAAAGATAAGAAAGGAGTTGAGAACGTGGTAGCTGATCACTTGTCCCGGCATGAATTTGATGACCGAACAGCCAATCTCCCAATAGCCGACACATTTCCCGATGAGCAACTGTTTGCTATCTCTTCGAGCCCTTGGTATGCTGATATTGTCAATTACCTTGTAACGGGGCAACTACCGGGCCATTGGAGTGCACAGGATAGGAGGCGGTTTCTTGTTGAGGTGAAAAGATTCGTCTTTGATGATCCTTATCTGTTTAAATTTTGCGAAGACCTTATTATCCGACTATGTGTTCCGGAAGACGATCAACAAGGGATTTTGAAATTTTGCCATTCCAAGGAGTGCGGCGGCCATTTTTCCCATACCAAGACCATTGCCAAGGTGTTACAATGCGGCTTTTATTGGCCAACCCCTCAGAAGGATGCGTATGCATTTTGCCGAACATGTGAAGCTTGCCAGAAATTGGGTCCGGTGACTCGGAGGAATATGATGCCCCTCACCAATATCCTTATTGTTGAAGTGTTTGACTGCTAGGGGATTGATTTCATGGGGCCGTTCCCGGTGTTGTATGGATTTCTCTACATTCTCCTCGCTGTGGATTATGTTTCCAAATGGGTGGAGGCCATCCCGACCAAGACAAGCGATCACAAGGTGGTGTTGGAATTTCTTAAGGAGAACATCTTGTCAAGGTTTGGAACACCGAAGGCCATTATTAGTGATCAAGGCTCTCATTTCTGTAATCGGCCTTTTGAAGCGCTCATGAAGAAATATGGAATCACGCACAAGGTGTCCACCGCATACCACCCTCAGTCCAATGGCCAAGCCGAGCTTGCAAACCGTGAGGTAAAACACATTTTAGAAAAAACCGTTAATCCAAATCGCAAGGATTGGTCACTCCGTTTAATCGATGCCTTGTGGGCGTATCGTACCGCGTAAAAGACTGTCTTAGGCGCTTCGCCTTATCGGCTTGTATACGGTAAGGCATGCCATCTTCCTGTTGAGTTGGAGTACAAGGCCTATTGGGCCATCAAAGCTTTAAATTTTTGATTGCCCGCCGCCGGCGCACATCGCAAGCTCCAACTCAATGAATTGGAAGAGATATGGCGGGATGCATATGATAATACGGACATTTATAAATCTAAAGTGAAGGATTTCCATGACAAGAACATCCAACAGAAAAATTTTGAAGCCGGTCAAAAAGTTCTTCTTTACAATTCCAAGCTTCACATTTTTCCGGGAAAGTTGCGGTTTCGTTGGGTTGGACCTTACATTGTGCAAACTGTTTTCCCTCATGGGGCAATCGAAGTGGTGAACCCTTCAAATGGAAATATTTTTAAGGTGAACGGCCAACGGCTTAAGCCGTTTTTGGAAAATTTTGAAAGCAATGAGAAAACGGAGGATTTGGTGGCTCCAGTGTATGTGGATGATCGGTTGTTTTGAAAAAAGTTCTAAAAATGTTTTCACGGGGAGCTTTTGCGTACTTCTGGACTTAATTGTTTGGAAGGCCCGGCCTCTTCGGAGGTACCCATCATTGACTTGGGTTTATAGCTTCGCACGCCGCTATTCAAATAAGTCGTGTACCCAGCTCCGGTTCGTAAGGGCAAATCTTTTGTGGTCCGGTATAGCCACCTGTGTTTCGCCTAGGGTGTTGTCTATTTTGCTTTGCGACACCTTAAGCGAAACATGGGGAGAAAAGTAGTACCCGTTTAATCACGTGACGATTCGGTGGTTTATTAACTTGTACATAATAATATTTTTTTTGCCGGGCTATCACGAGCCGGCGGTACTAATGTCTTTTGTCTCCCGGTACGTGGTTGGTTCTTAAGCCTGTTGCAAGAATGAGCTTTGGAAGCTTTGCTAAGGACAGACGGTGACAATGACTCAAATCCTCCAACTTGGTCGAGGTATTGGGTGGTTGACATTCCACCCTGTCGGTACATTTTTGCCTCCCTCTCCTTATTTTCTGTCTTCTTGCATCGAGGGCGTTGCTCATTTCAAGTTGGGGGGAGAGTTATACTTTACGTTTTCGATTTCGGCTTTGCGTAGAAATTTAAAAAAAAAATTGTGTGCAATCTTCCCATGATTGAAGTGAATTGCTCGTGAAGCTACATTGCATATGCTCGTTTTGAAGTCGAAAGTGGCAAAAGCACCGGATTGAATGAACCAAATTTTTTGTTTTTGGAAATAACCAACTCATTTCATAAGCATGTGGATCGAATTGTGGGAAGGGCATTTGAGTCGGTTAACCGCGTTGAGTGGAGGTTAAATTTTTGTTATATCCCATGTTTTTGAACTTCGTACCCGTAGTTTAGCAAATAATTTCTCTTCGACATACTTGAGTACCTTTGATTTCGGTTATGCATTTCAATGGAGTCCTAGGCGTACTTGGAATATGATACAAGGCATTCTTTTCGTGATTTAACCGCATATTTTCACCGTTGCCCCATTTTTGTATACCAAGTCCGAGTCTTCCCTCTTTTTGTTTAGCCTAAGAATCCGGATGTTGGAGGGTTGTTTGGAGTGGTGGATCGGGGCATAGTCTTTTGGGAATCATTTTGAGAGGTTTGGAACATGTTCGGAGAAGTGTAATCAAGGTCGGGCCAGTCGAACAAAGGAAGCAGAATCTCAGGTCCAGAGGCAGCCGGGATTGATCCCCCATCAGTCCAGTTGAATCCAGAGGCAGCTGGGATCGATCCCCCGACGGTTTTTCTGAAAAATTCTGCAGATTTCTGGACCCACTATATACACCCCTTGCCCATTCTCTCTCTCTTCCCACGCCACTTTCCAGCCAAAAAAAACCCTAACTCCATAGCCATATCTCTCACTCTTTCTCTCATATCTCTCTCAAAACTCCACCAAATTCAAAAATTCTTCCACCAATCTTCAAGAAATCCTCAAAGCTTCAAGATCCACCCATCTATTGCAAGGTTTTCTTCCCAAATCAAGGTAACCCACTTTTCTCTCCCTCTCTAGTCCGAAAATCCCCTCTTTTCCCCCTCACCCACGTTTTCTCCCTCTCTCTTCGTACAAACCCACCAAAAACAACCCCAAACCTTTCAAACGGGAAGAATTTCCGTCAAACTCAACCCCTCCACCCCCAATCCGAAAATTTCAGCCTTCCTTGCATGGGTGCTCATGTTGTTAATGGGTGTGGGGTAAATTTCAATGGTCATTGTTGGAATGGCCGGTTGGAAGAAAAAGGTCACCGCCAAAAGGACTCGTGGTGGTGGTTCGAACCGGGCTGTGGAAATAGAAGAAGAAGAGGAGGAGTTGGATGTGGAATGGAAGAGCCCGAGGGGTCTCAGCAAGTCCCTCGACAAAATTGAAAGAATGGAATGGCCGGAAGGGGGTTTAAGTGCGAGCGCCAAGTCGACATCAAAAGCTTGGGCACCGAGCTTCATGGCATCCCACACATCGCCAATAGAGGTTTGAGTTTTTGGTTTAAGCAATTAAAAGGTTATAATAAGGCGTGTGTGGTTGAGTTTTATCAAAATATGGTCTCGATAGTGGATGTGCCTGTGAATGAAATGCGGATTGAGTCAATGCTTGACAACGTGCGGGTAGTTTTGACCCCCACTATCATTGCTAAGTACCTGGGATACGCCCGGCCCCCGTTTTCAACTGTGAACTACCCCCTCCCCGGTGGAGCACACATTGACCCGGCCATGGTTAACAATGCTTTGTACCCCGACATTAGATTGTATGATGGTCACCACAAACCGGGCCATTTTAGGGAAGAATTTCGCCTCTTGAATAAGGTTATCCATGCGAATTTATTCCCGAGAGGCTCCGAGCACCATCCGCGACAGAGGGGAGCAGAGTTATTGTTTATGTTTGCTAGTGGGGAGTATGTGTTTGATGCCGCAGTGTGGAAATTCTACCAGGTTCACAATTTCCAGGTTGAGTCCCAAAGTTCGGCCCGTATGCCCTTCCCGTGCATGATAAGCAAGATTTGCAAGAATCAAAAGGTGAGGGGACCGCGGTTTGCTCATCTTGAACCACTTAAACCCGGGCCTCTTGATGCTTCATTTGTAACCAAGAGCAAATCCCAATCCCATGACCCACCTAGCCCGAAAAGGAAGGGAAAGTTGGCTGAATTGACCGAGATGCCCGGGCCCAAAGAAAAACAGGACCCGTGGATCAAGAGAATGTTTCGCATGGTGGTTCACTTGGTGAAGGAAAACCGGGAATTGAAAAGGGAAAGGAAGCTGGACCGAAAGATGCTGTCGAGGCAGGCTCACAAGGTGGATTGGTTAGTTGAACAACACCCTGCGGCGGCGGAGTACGTGGCCCCTCCGGAAGTTGAAACGGAGGATAGCGATGAGGAGGGGGATGAGGATGACGAGGAGTTGAATCCGGGAATTTTCCGAGGTGAGGGTACATAGATAGTTTTTGGCCCTGGCACGAGTGGTGGGCAAGGTGATGAGTAGTGGTAGTTGGTGGTAGTAGTAGTAGGTGTATTTTGTTTCCTTGTGTCTTGTGGAGTCGGTGGTCGTGTCAGTTGTGTCTTTGCGTTGTTTTTCATTTAGTAGTGTCGTTGTTGGTTGATCGCCTGATGAGTAGGGTAGTTGTAGGTTATGGTTACCGGTCGTGGGGGTAGTTGTTCCCAAGCTAGCATAGACCGGCAACCGTTTTGTCTAACCTATTCTTTGTAACCCATTCTCATTAAAAGCTGAAGCAAGTCCTCAGTTGATTTCGAGTACGCTTATGTTTTCCATGTTATGCATTCCCGAAAGCTTGTGGTACTTAGTTGTGCATTGTCATTTTCCTTTTCGTATCTTGTGCATAATAAGCTCTTACTCCGTTGCAAGCGAATTCATTGAATGATGTGCATAACTTTTTGTTTCGGTTAATGCATAAACCTTTCTTGCTTGATCATGGGATACATGTTGCTTCGTTTGAGTGTTTCTTTTGTTGAGAGATTACCCCGGTGAGGATTGGAACCGAGGCTCTTTATGTTTAGCTTCCTCAAATGCTTCCGTAATAAAGTTTGTGAACCATGTGCATGGCATGCTTGTTGAATGGGTTGTGTTTGGGAAACTTTTTAGACTTTTGCCGCTCCGGAATATGGTGAGCATATGCCTTGTATCTTACGTTTAGTTGGGAAGATTGCATAGTACATACTTAGTTTTCGTTTGCTTGCTCGGGACGAGCTTAGTCCAAGTTGGGGGGAGTGATAAGCCTTGGATATTGTATTTTGATAGGCTTATCTTCCTCCGTTTTGTCACACTTGCACGCATATTCGCCCGTTTTTGTTTGACATTGCACGCAAGGTGTGTTTTTGTTGTTAGTCAGGTAATCGGTGTAAATATGGTCGTTCCCAAGGTTTCCAAGAGTCCCCGGAGGAGTCCGGATGTGCTTGATGTACGTGAGGGGCCTCGAGAGGTCATCCCGAGTCCTAAACGAAGTGTTCGAAGCAATGGCGGAAGACTCGGAGCAGCCGAAGACCGAAGGCGACAGCAGCAAAAGCATGGCTGCAGCATCCAGTGGCCACCGGGATCGATCCCCCCCTTCACTAGGGATCGATCCCCCAATCCAACAGTGAAATCCAGAGGCACCAGGGATCGATCCCTCACTCCTGCGCGGGCATTTCGGTGGCATTTTTGTAAATCTTTTGTGAAAGGGGTATATATACCAACCCTTACCCGAAAAGTAGGGCACTTTACTTTTAGCACTCTCTCTCTCTCTACCTCCATTAAAGGAGCTCCAACCTCTCTCCTCATTCATGTCTTAAAGAGTGATTTTAGGTACGATCCGTTTTGATTCAAAGCTTTTCGCCTTCATTAATGTTGTAAGGAATCTCATTCTCTTCGAGGATCTTGTTTTTATTTCGTATTTAATCCATGTTTAGCATTTCCCTTATCTTTACCCTTGCTCATTTCATGTTTTCTTTCAATATGAGTGAGTAGTGTAGTAAGGTTGGGTTGTGGGATGATTAACATCCCGTAACCAAGGGTGTGGCTCGTTCTTCTCTTGTAAATCCCGTTTTCTAGCTTAAACATGGGTTAGGGTTAATTTTATGTATCAAAACTAAGAGGTGTTAACCTCTTTGATCGAATGTAGGCAAGGGTTAAGCTTCTTGCCACATTTGATACTTAGAGCTATGTCCCCCTTTGTGTTTGTCGAAATGTACCAAAAGAACCCGAGCCATGTTTAACACCTTTGTTTAAAAAGAGAAGAATCGAGCTTACCCTTGCGTTATGGGTGTTGGTTATCCCTAAACCTAGCCTTTAGTTCAGTCTCCAATCAAAAGCCGTAGTTAGGTTAAGTAGTTATTTTCCCAAATCGCTCAGTTGGCCGTCTCAACGCCGAAATTGGTTGGCGGCCCTATGTAGACACCTCCCAAACGGGGCATCGCCATACAGATTGATCACGTTTGTTGCTCGATTGGTTGCTTGCTTCATAAACCAAGATCGTGGACATTCCCATGGCTAGGAACATCGCCACACGATAGCGGTTATCATCAAAATAGAGTCGCCACCCAGTTTATTAAAACTGGGAAAATAGATAGAGATTCTGGGTACGGGAGCCAAGAGTACAATAAGGGGAAGGTGTTAGGCACCCCTCTCTGCCCAGCCATGAGACTGGCCCATAGTTATTCAACATAAGACATGTAGATGCTTTATTTTATTCTAACACGTAATCTGTTTTTAGCCTTTAAGCAGTAAGTAAAGTGAGCCAGTGCGATAAGCATGCATCAGAAAGCAGAAAAGCAAACAAAGCTGTTCCAGGGTAATGGATCCCGCGGCCGGTGAATGGATGTCACGGCCGAGGGATCCTCCTGGTTTGATGTATCGGCCGAGGGATCGAAGCCTCGGTCGATGTTCTTTCTCACACCAGACAGAAAAATTAGCAGATGACTAAATGCTACGATTAATTGTAAATACGTTAAGTAAAACAAACCAGAGGCCGTTGGGCCTCACCACCTTGATCCCTCAGTTGCTTGATTGCTTTGGATTTGATTGCGATGGACTGATTGCTTCTTGAAAACCCTAGGGTTAGGGTTTGAACTTCGGGGCTTGACCGCTGGATTGATGGCTGCCTTCAGGAGGTTAGGGCTTTTGAAGAGAGGGTTTGAGAGAGTATTTTGACAGAGTATCGGAGCTTGGGTGAGTAATTTCACTTATGAATTTCGTGGTCTAAGGGCCTCTTTATATAGGCAATTGATGACTCATTCCGGCCAATCAAATGGCACGATTGCAATTGCAATGCAATTCAAACTCTTCGTCGCAATCTCTGAACGTGGCCCGAACGCAACGGGAAGGTAGTGTAGTTGGATCAAACAATCGACAGAACATTCCAGAGTCTGGGAAAAGGACGATCTGGCGGCCGAGTAATGGATATCACAGCCGAGGAATGGATGTCTCAGTCGAAGGATAGATCTTGCGGCCGAGGGATTGATCTCTCTCAGGGAGATTTTCTAGCAACAGGTTGCTCGGGTGAGGAAATGATGTTAAGGCCGTGAGATCGATGTTATGGCCGACAGATGGATTCTCCTAGGCTTCTGTATTTTCTAGCAACAGGTTGCTCGGGTGAGGAAATGATGTTAAGGCCGTGAGATCGATGTTACGGTCGACAGATGGATTCTCCTAGGCTTCTATATTTTCTGTCCTTCGGCCGAGACATCCATTCCTCGGCCGTGATATCCATTACTCGGCCGCCAGATCGTCCTTTTCCCAGACTCTGGAACGTTCTGTCGATTGTTTGATCCAACTACACTACCTTCCCGTTGCGTTCGGGCCACGTTCAGAGATTGCGACGAAGAGTTTGAATTGCATTGCAATTGCAATCGTGCCATTTGATTGGCCGGAATGAGTCATCAATTGCCTATATAAAGAGGCCCTTAGACCACGAAATTCATAAGTGAAATTACTCACCCAAGCTCCGATACTCTGTCAAAATACTCTCTCAAACCCTCTCTTCAAAAGCCCTAACCTCCTGAAGGCAGCCATCAATCCAGCGGTCAAACCCCGAAGTTCAAACCCTAACCCTAGGGTTTTCAAGAAGCAATCAGTCCATCGCAATCAAATCCAAAGCAATCAAGCAACTGAGGGATCAAGGTGGTGAGGCCCAACGGCCTCTGGTTTGTTTTACTTAACGTATTTACAATTAATCGTAGCATTTAGTCATCTGCTAATTTTTCTGTCTGGTGTGAGAAAGAACATCGACCGAGGCTTCGATCCCTCGGCCGATACATCAAACCAGGAGGATCCCTCGGCCGTGACATCCATTCACCGGCCGCGGGATCCATTACCCTGGAACAGCTTTGTTTGCTTTTCTGCTTTCTGATGCATGCTTATCGCACTGGCTCACTTTACTTACTGCTTAAAGGCTAAAAACAGATTACGTGTTAGAATAAAATAAAGCATCTACATGTCTTATGTTGAATAACTGTGGGCCAGTCTCATGGCTGGGCAGAGAGGGGTGCCTAACACCTTCCCCTTATTGTACTCTTGGCTCCCGTACCCAGAATCTCTATCTATTTTCCCAGTTTTAATAAACTGGGTGGCGACTCTATTTTGATGATAACCGCTATCGTGTGGCGATGTTCCTAGCCATGGGAATGTCCACAATCTTGGTTTATGAAGCAAGCAACCAATCGAGCAACAAACGTGATCAATCTGTATGGCGATGCCCCGTTTGGGAGGTGTCTACATAGGGCCGCCAACCAATTTCGGCGTTGAGACGGCCAACTGAGCGATTTGGGAAAATAGCTACTTAACCTAACTACGGCTTTTGATTGGAGACTGAACTAAAGGCTAGGTTTAAGGATAACCAACACCCATAACGCAAGGGTAAGCTCGATTCTTCTCTTTTTAAACAAAGGTGTTAAACATGGCTCGGGTTCTTTTGGTACATTTCGACAAACACAAAGGGGGACATAGCTCTAAGTATCAAATGTGGCAAGAAGCTTAACCCTTGCCTACATTCGATCAAAGAGGTTAACACCTCTTAGTTTTGATACATAAAATTAACCCTAACCCATGTTTAAGCTAGAAAACGGGATTTACAAGAGAAGAACGAGCCACACCCTTGGTTACGGGATGTTAATCATCCCACAACCCAACCTTACTACACTACTCACTCATATTGAAAGAAAACATGAAATGAGCAAGGGTAAAGATAAGGGAAATGCTAAACATGGATTAAATACGAAATAAAAACAAGATCCTTGAAGAGAATGAGATTCCTTACAACATTAATGAAGGCGAAAAGCTTTGAATCAAAACGGATCGTACCTAAAATCACTCTTTAAGACATGAATGAGGAGAGAGGTTGGAGCTCCTTTAATGGAGGTAGAGAGAGAGAGTGCTAAAAGTAAAGTGCCCTACTTTTCGGGTAAGGGTTGGTATATATACCCCCTTCACAAAAGATTTACAAAAATGCCACCGAAATGCCCGCGCAGGAGTGAGGGATCGATCCCTGGTGCCTCTGGATTTCACTGCTGGATTGGGGGATCGATCCCTAGTGAAGGGGGGATCGATCCCAGTGGCCACTGGATGCTGCAGCCATGCTTTTGCTGCTGCCGCCTTCGGTCTTCGGCTGCTCCGAGTCTTCCGCCATTGCTTCGGACACTTCGTTTAGGACTCGGGATGACCTCTCGAGGCCCCTCACGTACATCAAGCACATCCGGACTCCTCCGGGGACTCTTGGAAACCTTGGGAACGACCATATTTACACCGATTACCTGACTAACAACAAAAACACACCTTGCGTGCAATGTCAAACAAAAACGGGCGAATATGCGTGCAAGTGTGACAAAACGGAGGAAGATAAGCCTATCAAAATACAATATCCAAGGCTTATCACACCCCCCAACTTGGACTAAGCTCGTCCCGAGCAAGCAAACGAAAACTAAGTATGTACTATGCAATCTTCCCAACTAAACGTAAGATACAAGGCATATGCTCACCATATTCCGGAGCGGCAAAAGTCTAAAAAGTTTCCCAAACACAACCCATTCAACAAGCATGCCATGCACATGGTTCACAAACTTTATTACGGAAGCATTTGAGGAAGCTAAACATAAAGAGCCTCGGTTCCAATCCTCACCGGGGTAATCTCTCAACAAAAGAAACACTCAAACGAAGCAACATGTATCCCATGATCAAGCAAGAAAGGTTTATGCATTAACCGAAACAAAAAGTTATGCACATCATTCAATGAATTCGCTTGCAACGGAATAAGAGCTTATTATGCACAAGATACGAAAAGGAAAATGACAATGCACAACTAAGTACCACAAGCTTTCGGGAATGCACAACATGGAAAACATAAGCGTACTCGAAATCAACTGAGGACTTGCTTCAGCTTTTAATGAGAATGGGTTACAAAGAATAGGTTAGACAAAACGGTTGCCGGTCTATGCTAGCTTGGGAACAACTACCCCCACGACCGGTAACCATAACCTACAACTACCCTACTCATCAGGTGATCAACCAACAACGACACTACTAAATGAAAAACAACGCAAAGACACAACTGACACGACCACCGACTCCACAAGACACAAGGAAACAAAATACACCTACTACTACTACCACCAACTACCACTACTCATCACCTTGCCCACCACTCGTGCCAGGTCCAAAAACTATCTATGTACCCTCACCTCGGAAAATTCCCGGATTCAACTCCTCGTCATCCTCATCCCCCTCCTCATCGCTATCCTCCGTTTCAACTTCCGGAGGGGCCACGTACTCCGCTGCCGCAGGGTGTTGTTCAACTAACCAATCCACCTTGTGAACCTGCCTCGACAGCATCTTTCGGTCCAGCTTCCTTTCCCTTTTCAATTCCCGGTTTTCCTTCACCAAGTGAACCACCATGCGAAACATTCTCTTAATCCACGAGTCCTGTTTTTCTTTGGGCCCGGGCATCTCGGTCAATTCAGCCAACTTTCCCTTCCTTTTCGGGCTAGGTGGGTCATGGGATTGGGATTTGCTCTTGGTTACAAATGAAGCATCAAGAGACCCGGGTTTAAGTGGTTCAAGATGAGCAAACCGCGGTCCCCTCACCTTTTGATTCTTGCAAATCTTGCTTATCATGCACGGGAAGGGCATACGGGCCGAACTTTGGGACTCAGCCTGGAAATTGTGAACCTGGTAGAATATCCACACTGCGGCATCAAACACACTTCAAGTTCCAATCCTTTCACCACATAAATAGTGTTTTGGAGATATCTACAGAATACATTCTACATTCTGCACATCTTTTTATTAACCAAAATAGAGAAAGTCAAAAAGGACCTCCAGGCCTCTTTCTTACTTCTTCCCTAGAATTGCAAAATCGGTGAACTCATTCCCATAGAATGGATTCTAGAATGAACTACCCAAACACTCAAAATGCAAAATTGGGTTAATAAGAATGTGAAAAACGGCTAACAAAACAGGCATCCTCCTCTCTCCACTTGCCTTTTGCATGTTCAATTACCATACGGAATTGGCCTTCTTGTTATTTTTCCTCTTATACTTTTTCTTAAATATATGTGTAATCGCATGCAACTGGGCTGTTTTGGTGTGTGCCATTTTGTGGGTACCGGTCATCACGTCATGGAATTCTTTCTCCTTAAGGTAAATGTCTACGCAAGTATTGAATGTTTCAATTTGGAGACTTCATTCAAGAATCAATAATACGAGACAAGTATATGAAGTGACGAGTTGTGGATGGAGTATAAACTACTATGGTAAACATAAATTTTTGTCTCATTAGATTCATTACCGACATGATTTCTATTCCAGTTTCTTTTGGGTATTCCAATTTCAATTGAAAATTGTGTCATTTTTTGGTTTTTTTAATGTTGCATTGAATTGATATGAGGTGGGACAAAAAAATATTTGTTTTTATGATATTCATAGTTTTGTTAATTTGATTTTATTAGGTTTATATGAAGCAGGGGTTGGTGTTGCGGATGATAGAAACTTGGTGTTGCGGATGCTAGAAACTGCATGGGAGAGTTATGGGAAAATATGGCAATTGAGGTGGGCAGGTGCATGAGGATCACATGCAATGGGGTTCAGTCCTCCTTGCTAGAGGGAGATGAGAATAGAGGATTTGATTTTGGTAATAAGTGGATAGGTATACGAATGGGTTGAAGTGGGTTAGAATGTGTGAGAATCTGAAGGAGGATTCGATGTTATTCATGATGAATTGAGGTTTGAAATGTTTACGGTTGACTGTGTTTTTATAAGTTAGTGGACAAAGATGGGTTGCTCACTGGTACGGAGTTTGATTTTGTAATTTCTATTGTATATGATTTGTTGGACATGCAATCACATTAAGTTTAGACCAAGATGACATCGTTTATAGTTTATTTTGTTTCAAGTGTGACTGACTCTCGATGGAGCTGTTGAATTATAGATTAGTCAATGTGGTCCCCACTAATTAGAAATTGGTTTGCGTTGGGATCAAGTTGTGTGGGTGTGTGTCCTTAGGCATGGGCAGTTGCCCTGTTGTAATTAACTGCTGTAAAACAAGAACGGATTACCTCGAGATGATGCTATTGAAATACGGAATACCAGATTGTTAGAACTACTACTGGGTTGAGTCGCGGACTAGGTCGCTCTCTTTAAGACGTTTCGCGGCTCTGCCCAGATTGTGCAAGCAGTTC
Organism: Rhododendron griersonianum; assembly: GCA_018127125.1. Lineage (NCBI taxonomy): Eukaryota > Viridiplantae > Streptophyta > Magnoliopsida > Ericales > Ericaceae > Rhododendron > Rhododendron griersonianum. The sequence goes on along the minus strand of CM030792.1, from coordinate 32,139,194 downwards.
GTGAATGCCTCGCAGCCCAGAATTCTGTACCTCTGCTCGGTTTTCTCTACACGGAAGAAAAACCGAAAACAAGAACACAATCGACCTACTGCTCGAACTCAGAAAACGTTTTTAGGGGAGGAAGAGAGAGTTGGTTTTTGGTGTGTTAAAACTGATTCCGAAGTGCTCAATTTATAGGTGCGGACTGGGCTGATTTCGGAAACGTAAATCAAATCAAAGCATTGATTTAGCACATGTTTTATAATCAATCCGAAATCATCCCTTAATCAGCAGCTAATCAAATCCCGCTGATTATGCACATGTTTTAAAAACGTTTTTCCTTTAATCAGCTGAAATCAAATCAAATCTCGTTCCTTTGATTTAGCACACGTTTTAATCACGTTCTTGACCAGCAAGAATTTCCATTTCGAAAAGATTTGATTGACTGAAAAAAAAACGTTTCAGAAATTTGGCAAAACGTGGGTTTAACAGTGTGTGTGCGCGAGGCTCAAATCCCGGATTTGCACCCCCTGCGCGAATAACTCGTGACGCACACCCGGTTAACTGGTTTCCGAATCAGTTTTCCAAATTGCCGCCCATTTTCCTGAGCGCGCGAGACTTCTCCTTGAGTCCTCTTTTACAAACTCATTAGTGTGCAACATCATTTAAAGTAGAAAGAAGTTTTGTAACTTCCCAATGTGGGACTAGAGAAAATACACTTAAGTTCCAACAATCCCCCACTTGTATTTTTAAAAACAAAATATTCGAGCAAAGGTATAAAGCTGTGCATAAGTAAAGGTGTCTTTCGACTTGAACCATTACATAGTAATAATGCTTCAGATAGTAACTAGAGTGACTTGTGATCTTGAACTCTAAGTCTGAGAGCACTACACACACAACTCTACTAATGTGTAATGTTTAAAGCCAGCACTTTATGGCCATGTGCTTATATCCCGATTTCATGAATGACCTAGAGAATTTGCCCAAATTCTCCCAAGAAGCGGCCACACTTCAACATTCATATAGGTGAGTCTATCAAGAGTACTCCTGTAGTCTAGGTACTCCACTCCACATAGAGCTATAGAACTCATTAAGTGTTAAACACAACCTCTTTCGCTACAGGATGTCATGCTTCTTAGGGATGGACTTGGAGTGTAACTCCTTATAGCATGATTCTTACCATATCACCATGTAACTTGTTTTTCCCTTTGAACCTATTTCTTGGGATCTCCAGTCTATAGGTTGGGTATCCATCACAAGTGACTCATTTCTCAATGGGCTTTAGCCCCATCCCTTTCGAGGTGTCCCACACCTTCTCCCGAGCTAATCCTTTCGTCAAAGGATCAGCCAGGTTCTCAGCTGACCGTACATAATCCACTCTAACAGCCCCTTTTGTTAGCAAATCTCTAACTGTGCTGTGCTTACGACGTATTTGTCGTTTCTTATCGTTGTAAAAACGATTCTGAACTTTTGCAATAGCCGCGGTACTATCGCAATGGATTAGTATGGCCGGTATCGGTTTTTCCCATAAGGGAATCTCTGACAGGAGGTTTCTCAACCAAGCTGCCTCCTCACTAGCCACAACTAGCGCTATCATCTCAGACTCCATAGTGGATTGTGCCAAAATTGTTTGTTTCTTGGACTTCCAAGAGATTGCACCTCCTGCTATGTTGAACACATACCCACTGGTTGCTTTGGAGTCATCCGAAAGGGTGTTCCAATCGGCATCACCGTATCCCTCTAAAACAGCGGGAAACTTCTGATAGTGTAATCCAAGGTTCATGGTTCTTTTCAGATACCGCATGAGCCTCTCAATAGCAAACCAATGCTCCATTCTTGGCCTGCTAGTAAACCTGCATAATACCCCCACTGCATAAGCAATATCTGGTCTCGTGCAATCACAAGCATAACGAAGACTACCAATTATACTAGCATACTCAGATTGTCTAACACTGTCTCCAGTGTTCTTAAACAATTTAATACTAGGATCAAAAGGAGTGCAAGCAGGTTTACAGTCAAAGTAATTATATTTCTTCAAGATCTTTTCAATATAATGTGATTGATCAAGAGAAATTTCATTTGCAGATTTAGTAACTTTAACTCCGAGGATTACACTAGCCTCACCCAAATCCTTCATGTCAAAATTTTGGTTAAGCAATAATTTGGTTTCATTCACAACAAATAAGCTTGAGCCAAATATCAGAAGGTCATCCACATACAAACAGATAATAGTGCATGCATGATTATCAGACTTGTAGTATATGCATTTATCACTCTCATTGACTTTGAAACCATTTGAAACAACTAGACTGTCAAACTTTTCATGCCACCGCTTTGGAGCTTGTTTAAGGCCATAAAGAGATTTAATTAATCTACACACTTTGTGTTCTTGACCATGGACAACAAATCCCTCGGGTTGATCCATATAAATCTCTTCTTCTAAGTCTCCATTTAAAAAGCAGTTTTAACGTCCATTTGATGTACAACTAAGTTATGAACAGCAGCTATGGCAATCAAGACTCGGATAGAAGTAATCCTTGTCACAGGAGAGTAGGTATCGAAAAAATCTATGTTCTCCCTTTGTCTATATCCCTTAGCTACGAGTCTAGCTTTATATTTATCCACAGAACCATCAGGTTTCAATTTCTTTTTAAGCACCCATTTGCAACCTATAGCTTTGCAGCCTTGTGGTAGGTCTACTAATTCCCAAGTTCTATTAGTATCCAATGAGTCCATTTCGTCATTTATGGCTTCTTGCCAAAAATCAGCATCTGGGGAAGTCAAAGCCTCATTAACAGTAGTGGGGTCCTCTTCTATAGAGAATGCAAAGTCAGGACCAAAGTCCTTAGCGATTCGAGCTCTCTTGCTCCTCCTTGGTTCAATCTCAGTGTCGCTAGAGTTCTCGTTTCTAGGTTCTTCTAATCTAGGCACGCTACTACTAGATTCAGCGCCCCACTATTTCTAGATTTAAAGGGGAATTTTTCTTCGTAAAAATCAGCATCTATAGATTCTACGATCACCCTATTGTTAATATCGAAGAATTTATATGCTTTACTGTTCACAGCATAACCAATAAAGGCGCATTCATAAGCTCTACTTGCAAGTTTTGACCTTTTCAGGTCATAACTACGAACATATGCTAAACAGCCCCAAACTTTAAAATATGACACATTGGGCTTCTTGTTTTTCCACAATTCATAAGGTGAAATTAAAGATTTAGAATTAGGAATTCTATTCAGCACATAACATACAGTCAACAGAATTTCACCCCACCAATGTGAAGCTGCACCCGAACTTAGCATAATCGCAACTACAAGTTCACATAAGGTTCGATTCTTGCGTTCTGCTTTTCCATTCATTTCGGGTGAGTATGGAGCAGTTTTCTCATGTATTATACCAGTAGAGTTATAAAATGCAATGAACTCATTCGAATCATACTCAGTGCCTCTATCACTATGGAGTCTCTTAATCTTTCTATTAAACTGGTTCTCAACCTCATTAAGAAAGATTTTAAACATGTCAAATGCTTCACTCTTATGTTTCATCAAATAAACTGAGGTATAATTTGAATGATCATCAATAAATGTGATAAAATATCGATGTGCATTTCTAGTGAGAACTCCATCTAACTCACACATATCGGTATGAATCAACTCTAGCAATTCGGTTTCCTTAAGAATTGATTTATGAGGTTTCTTTGTAATCTTAGCCTTGCTACATGATTCACATTTATCAAAATCATTTAAGGAAATATTAGGGATAAAACCTAAGTTGCTCATATTCTTAATCAGTTTCTTGTTAACATGACAAAGTCTAGCATGCCACATATTAACAGAACAAACAATGTAAGAAGAAGATGCAGTTTTATTCATATCAATAGTAAGTTTAAACATGCCATCAGATGCATAACCCTTTCCAACAAACATGCCATTTTTAGTAAGAGTATACTGATCTGCTCCTATAGTCTGGGCAAATCCGGCCTTGTTGAGGAGGTAGCCGGATACAAGATTCTTCCTCATTTCTGGAGTGTGCAGGACTTCCTTCAGAGTGACAGTCCTTCCAGAAGTGAATTTGAGATCCACCTCACCAGTACCAAGAACCTTAGTGGTGTGGGAGTCTCCCAACAACACTTTCTTATCATCAGCCTCAGAATACTTCTTGAACAAGGAGCGATCATAACAGACATGGCGAGAGGCGCCAGTGTCTATCCACCACCCTTCTGAACCACTTATCAGATTGATTTCTGATATCATAGCCACTAGTGGTTCTCCATCCACCAGGTTCGCCTGTGGAGCGCGACGCCTGGGGTTCTTGCAATTTCTTGCCATATGGCCAGGCTTGTTACAATTGTAACACACAAATTGGACAGAGTCCGTGTTTCGAGCCTGGCCTCCAGAAGGGGGTAACTTCTTGTTCTGATTCAGTCTTCTGTTCTGGTTCTGGTTCTGATTTGGCTTCGCAATCCCTCCTCTCGGCTTGAGCACCGCCGAGCTATGGTTCCTTTTGTTTGCAACAAAGAGAACCTCATCCTTCTGATCCTGTTTCCGAGCCTCCTCCTCAACACGGAGCCTAACAATCAAACTTTCCATAGAAAAATCTTTTGACTTGTGACGGAGATCCTTTTAAAATCTTTCCAAGTAGGAGGCAATTTATCAATAAGAACAACAACCTGAAATTGTTCACAAATAGACATGCCCTCAGAAACTATTTCATGTGCAATTTTCTGTAAATCGTGAGCCTGGGAAACCACGGATTTTTCATCAATCATAGAAAACTTCAAGTAACGACTAACAGCATATTTCTTAGTCCCAGCCTCTTCGGTATCATACTTTTTCTGGAGTGCATCCCAAAGTCCTTTAGCAGTATCAAAAGTGGAATAGTAATCGTAAAGCTCATCAGTCAAAGCATTCATAATGTAGTTCTTGCACAAAAAATCCTCGTTGGTCCATTTTGAAATCTCTTTAGTGTTTTCAGCAGTAGGGGGATTCGCAGCAACAGGTTTAGTTGAATCACAATATGCAGCAAGTTTTTGGGTCGTAAGAAAGAAAAACATCTTAGCCTTCCAACGTTTAAAGTGTAGCCCCTCAAAGCGAAAAGGTTTGTTGATATCAGTGGTGGTAACCGAAATCTTGTTTTGAGAATCCATGGCAGATTGTAACGTCTTAAAATTGTTGTAATTAACCAGTAAAACAAGAACGGATTACCTCGAGATGATGCTATTGAAATACGGAATACCAGATTGTTAGAACTACTGCTGGGTTGAGTCGCGGACTAGGTCGCTCTCTTTAAGACGTTTCGCGGCTCTGCCCAGATTGTGCAAGCAGTTCGTGAATGCCTCGCCGTCTCCAGGATAAATCAGCCCAGAAACCTCTGCTCGGTTTTCTCTGCACGGAAGAAAAACCGAAAACAAGAACACAATCGACCTACTGCTCGAACTCAGAAAACGTTTTTAGGGGAGGAAGAGAGAGTTGGTTTTTGGTGTCTTAAAACTGATTCCGAAGTGCTCAATTTATAGGTGCGGACTGGGCTGATTTCGGAAACGTAAATCAAATCAAAGCATTGATTTAGCACATGTTTTATAATCAATCCGAAATCATCCCTTAATCAGCAGCTAATCAAATCCCGCTGATTATGCACATGTTTTAAAAACGTTTTTCCCTTAATCAGCTGAAATCAAATCAAATCTCGTTCCTTTGATTTAGCACACGTTTTAATCACGTTCTTGACCAGCAAGAATTTCCATTTCGAAAAGATTTGATTGACTGAAAAAAAAAAAAGTTCAGAAATTTGGCAAAACGTGGGTTTAACCGTGTGTGTGCGCGAGGCTCAAATCCCGGATTTGCACCCCCCCTGCGCGAATAACTCGTGACGCACACCCGGTTAACTGGTTTCCGAATCAGTTTTCCAAATTGCCGCCCATTTTCCTGAGCGCGCGAGACTTCTCCTTGAGTCCTCTTTTACAAACTCATTAGTGTGCAACATCATTTAAAGTAGAAAGAAGTTTTGTAACTTCCCAATGTGGGACTAGAGAAAATACACTTAAGTTCCAACATGCCCACACCTTGCTAAAGAGTAAAGACGCTCAAAGCCGGTTATAATGCCACATTCTTTTAGCGGCATGGGCATGCGCTAATACATACATATAATGGGAGGTTTTCCTCCATGGCCACCACAAAGCCCCAATCCTACCCGATCCTCGGCAACCTCATATCCTTCCTCCACAACCGCCACCGCTTCCACCCACCCATCCATCACCATCCAAGTCAACGGCGTCCTTGGCCTTTCCCACGACGTCTGCACCGCTGACCCCACCATTGTCGACCACCTCCTCCACTCCAACTTCTCCAACATACAAAGCACCATCTATATGTCAGAGAGAAGTCAACAGCAAAGAATTCTGGTACCAATTTGGGCATCCATATAGTCGTCGCCATCCCCTCATTGAACTCTGGCAGCAAATCGATGGTCGTTGAAGCGTTCGAGGCTTCTAAGAATTCTAAGCAAAGCAAATCGAAGCCTGATTTGTTAACATTCGGAATCATCGACGAGAGTTGTGTTCATAAAAATCCTTTTCCATCCCCGGACTTGTACGGACATCTTCTTCCCTTCCGATTCGTTGCCCCCTCTGTCTCCTTAAAAATTCGAGGTATTACAGAGTTTGTCAGAGAAAATGATTGAGAGAAAGAGTTGGAATTAAGAAGATGAGTATGAGAAAGAGAGAGAGAGAGAGAGAGCAAACTTTGAGTGTTTGGACAGGTGTTGTTTCATTGATAGGAGAGCAATATTGTACTTTGGTTTCAAATTTGACGGCAAGTGGGAATTATCCATCCCAAACCGTAACGGATGGCAAATGAAAGGTCTTAGATCAAAGTCAAATAATAGTTCAAGGAGGTCAAGGCCTCGTTTAATAGTAGTGATAGATGGATAGAATTCATAAAGAGATGGGATTAGGATTGGGATTGATAATGAGAAGGGATTAATAATGAGGAGGAATTGATAATAAGTATGTTTATTTGAGATGAGATTAGATTATGGAGATTATTAATATCGTGTTTGTTTCGCATGGGATATGATTGGGTAAAGGAAAAAATGGAAATTTGTACTATCAATCCAATCATATCTCATGTGAAACAAACACGATATTAATAATATCATCTCAAACCAACATACTCATTATCAATTCCTCCTCATTATCAATTTCTTCTCATTATCAATCTCAATCTCATCTCCTTATGAATCTCGTCTATCTATCACTATTATCAAACGAGGCCTAAGTGTTGAAATTTAAAGTTAAAGGGGACAAAGTGCCACCGGGTGATAGTTCAAGGGGGTTTAACATAATTTCCCCTAAGTTGATAAAAAGGATGCAGCCACATTGTTACCTTGCCTGGTTTTGAGGCAGAAATAAATGTTTTGTTGGAATTCTTCGAGGGTTGAAATTATAGGTTACATAGCATCTACTCCCTTCGTCTCTTTTTAAGTGTCCCGCTTCGTAACTCTAACTTATTAAGAAAATATCATCATTACACCTTTCACATCAACTTTTACCTCCACTTTCCCTATTTACCCTCTATGGAGACATCATCATTACACTTTTACTCACTACCTTTTCAAAATGAAATCTATTTTTAAGGACAAAATAGAAAATGTACCAACTTTTATCCACTAACTTTACAAAATGAACATTTATTAAGGGACAGCTTAAAATGGAATACTGGACTAAAAAAAGGAGACGGAGGGAGTATATTATACTCCCTCCGTCCCTTTATTACAGTCCAGTATTCCATTTTGGGCTGTCCCTTAATAAGTGTCCATTTTGTAAAGTTAGTGGATAAAAGTTGATGAATTGTCTATTTTGTCCCTAAAAGTATATTCCATTTTGAAAAGTTAGTGAGTAAAAGTGTAATGATGATGGGTAAGTAGGGAAAGTGAAGGAAAAAGTTGATGTGAAAGGTATAATGATGAGGTCTTTTTAATAAGTTGGAGTTACGAAGCAGGACATTTAAAAAGGGACGGAGGGAGTCTTAGTCAACTTTGGATGGCTTAGGTGAACGATATTAGAAAATTTTAACACTTCCATTCACTCGCAACCGGATGCAAGTGGAGGTATGAATTGATGAGGTGAGGCAGTTGATTCGGGTAGAGAGTTTTGACCACGTGAGTTAAAGTTATCCAAGACCTAGCTCTGATGTTATGTCAGATTTTTGGAGAACCTCAACCTAAAATCAATTCACAGAAACTTCCTGCAAAGAAGTACGAAGTATTAAGAGAGACCCCTCTCAATTCAACTTATGATGCCAAGTATATCCCAGTGTTTTCAGTTTGAACCTGGCCTAAGATCTGCCATAAGTGATCAATACAATTGATAGAAATAATAGATTCCATTACAACCAGATACTTCACGAATAATGCTCATAATCTTGTGGTTCAACCATTATTAAAACACGGGATTGGGGGGCAGGCCCACCCACATGCAAGAAAAGATAATTTAATGAAGTTTTTTCCACAAGGAAATAAGTAGTGACAAATCATGACATAAAATTGTGAAAGGGCAGGTCATTATCATGCTTTGCAGGTAATGTTACCACAAACAAAAGATACGATAAAAATAAAAAAATAAAAAAAGACATTGATTTACTAAACTATTATCCTTGTGATTACTAATGAAATTGTTGCGCGGATTAAAAAAAATGAAATTGTTGTCACTCAATGACAACCAAAGAGTATCCAAGAACAGCTGTGATATATATATTAACAAGGAAAAGACCCTCAGACTAATATTTCTAAGAACCAAAAAACATCTACAGCTCTCTCCTAAATCTCCTGCATTGACTACATCCAAAGCATCGCTTCTTACCGCTTTGAAAACAAGACCAAGATGAGCATCGACATTGAAACCACAACTTTAAAACCAGAGCTTTCCCAGATATTCTGTTTCTCGCTACCCCAATCTCCGCCATGTTGCTTTGTTGCTAGCTGATCCCTGAGTTCTTTCAGAGCTTTGTCACGCCGCTCACCCATCTGTTTCATAGGATAAAACGAGACAGGAAACATGAGCGAAACACATGATGCAATGTATTGAGATCTCAGTCTCTTACGCAGTGAATATACATACTAAATATTGCTCAAGTTTCACTCTCTGGGTTATCTGGGTTATGCATAATCAAGCAGATCATCTTCATTGGGCTAGAACCTTTGAACATCATTCACTTAAAACAATATTCCATTCCCCTTTTTGGGGGGTTTTGGCAGTTTGTTTTGCTCTTCAAAACACTCAGATCATTGACCTTTTCGCTTGATGGGGAACCAAAATTTTCACAGAAATGAGCTAATTGCACAATTTAACGCTACGGAGGACAACTTGTTAAAGAGTTTCTTGCCATGTACAATTTGAATGTTTTCGGTGCTAGTGCAAAATTGCATTGGGCCAACCCCAACGGAAAACGAATAAATGCATCTGAAGCATCTAACATCTTGCATAAATCTCAGATAAAACATCAAAAAAAAAAAAAAAAATTACACTATGTATGATGAGAGAGATTACCCTTTGGAGCTTTCTTGTCTGAGCACGAGCTTCCTGGAGGCAAAACTCCAACTTTAAAACCCTCTTTTTTAACTCCTGATCTGCTCTCTTATGCTTCTCCAGCTTTTAAGACACGAAAAAACATATCAAAATCTCCTAATAAACCAGAACAATGTTTATTAAGGACAAAATGAACCCAGAACTTGGTCTCGACCCTTGAGAGAACCAAGAGGAGAAACTAAGCAACAAAAACCAGAATATACCTGTGATTCCAATTCCTTAGTTTTGATCTTCCAATGAGCAGACATAATCCTGAGTTCATCTCTCAATTTGGCTATTTCTTCATCCTTTACAGTCAGAAGCTTATTGATATTTTCAAAGTTTTTTGGAGAAATCTCATCTAGTATTTTCCTTAGTTCACAATCTTTGCTTGTTCCAGCTTTGGTTATTGCTTGCATGATATCATGTTCAATTCTTAAGACATCATCTTTTAGTTGCTTTTGTGAGAATTCCCTTACTTGAAGATCTTTTTGCAGAAGATCTAATTGCTCTCCCAGTCTATTCACGCGAACCTCATGCTCTTTTAGAGAAGTGTTTTTTTCATCTAATTCCTTCAACAACGCTAAACACTGAAGTTGGGCTGATTGAGCTGATGCAGCACTTGCATCTGCAGTTGCTTTAGTGGCTGAAAGCTGTGATCTCATATCATCCAGCTCCTTGAGATGCTGCATTAAATTAATTAAATTACATTCAGGATCAACAATATGGAGAATCTATTATTAACCAAGTCTTACACTTGTTAAAAATTACATGCACATTAATAATATAAACCCAACCAAAAACACATACAGTTCCCGTGATGTTTGTTTGCTCGTTGGTCCTACCATCAAACAGATCAACAAAGAGGTCGTTTTATTGAACAATTAATCATGTGATCCCAATCCACTCTTTTGATTGAGTTAAAAGAATTTCAAAAGGTATTACAAGAAAACACATTATTTGTTAATTCGATCAAAGGCATGACTATTGAAGACAGACAAACAAAACTGGACAGCGGGAGCATACAACAAATATAGGTCTGAGATCCATCAGCTCGTAAGCCCAAGCAACAGGCGATTTCAAACTCTGAATAACTCAAACCATGTTATTACTGTGTATCTCTATAAGCCATATTCTGATGTTGAAAGGAGTACATTCAAATAAGATGAATTCTATCGATGTTCTTTGTTCAATCCAGAAGGGGACAACGAAGATTGCATTACCAAATGAAATTTACAAACCATAACTGATGTTTAGGATTCCTGGGGATTCACTTGTAGAAGAAATTTTATGGTTACAAAGGGACAAAATGTATTCTAGAGTTCAGAAACGTGCAGATAGTATCCATTTTATCCACGGCCCTGATTGATAATGCAACAGAAATGTGAAGAAGTTGGAAGACGGTACGGCTCCTTATGTTTTTTTTATTGGCAAAAGAAAACCGTAGGGCTCCTAATGTTTTGGAAACTAAGAACTGCAACCTTCAGAAATGTTAGAAGTACACCACTCAATTAATGGATTCCGTAAAACACATTTCCTTATTAATCGACAAATTATCATGCTCATTAGATTACCAATAACATCCCAAAAGGTTAAATTATTGAAAAGTCCACATAAAGTTATTTCATTTGGTCTTCCTTTGAGTTCACTATACACGATCCTTTAGATTCTCCATATTTGTTAAGAGATTACACTCCACTCTTTCAGTGTTCAATTGATATGCAATCAATGTGAAAGTCAAGTTCAGAAGTGATTTGAACTTCACTGAAGCATGAAGCAACTGTGTTATGTTGCCCTTCACACCACCATTTGAAGGGTGTCAAGGTGTAAATGGCAGTAATTGGTTACAGTTTGGGGATAAAAATACAGCCTTCTTTCATGCCACACTCTTACAAAGAAGACAGAGGAATCAGATGAGCACCATCAGAAATGAGCAAGGAACGTGGCTAAAGGAGGAGAGTGAAATCAAAGGTCATGTGGGAAGCTTCTTCTCTTCTCTCTTCTCTCTTCAATGCCTCTGGAGAAAGAGATTACAGGCAAGCTTTAGAGGGGGTGGATAGTATAATCTCTGAGAGAATGAACCAACAGCTGACAAGACCAATCTCTACTGAGGAGATAAAGCAAGCGAAAGATGAACTGGGAGCACTGAAGTCACCTGGCCCTGACGGATTTCCTGGGCTGTTCTATCAGAAATTCTGGGGGATTATTGAAAAGGAGGTGTGTGTGGCTGTGAAAAGTTTTTTCGATTCGGGATATCTGCTGAAAGAGTTTAACTACACCCATTTGGTGCTCATTCCTTAAGTTCAAGCCCCGGAGTACCTAAAACAGTATAGACCCATCAGCCTTTGCAACTTTATTCTTAAAATCATCACGAAAATCCTGGCAAACCGACTAAAGGTATGTCTAGGAGGCATTATTTCTCCAAACCAGTCAGCGTTCTTTCCACGAAGGCTAATCCAAGATAACATCATAGTAGCCCACGAAGCTTTCCATCATCTCAGAAGGAAAAAGAATGGATTTGGAGGCTATATGGCTATAAAGCTGGACTTTAACAAGGCCTACGACAGAGTTGAGTGGGACTTCCTTAGAGCAGTGCTTGTAAAGATGGGGTTTAATTCTAAATGGATCCAATGGGTTATGGAAAGTGTTTCGTCAGTGAGCTTTGGTATTTGTGTGAATGGGGAGGTTAAAGCAAAGGTCAAACCTGGTCGGGGGCTTCACCAAGGTGACCCTCTCTCACCTTACCTCTTTCTCCTTGTTAAAGAAGTGCTCTCCAACCTTCTAAATCGAGCAGTTTATGTAGGCTCCCTATCTGGCTTCCAATTCAATCACCATTGCCCTAATTTATCCCACATCTTTTTCGCAGATGATGCACTTTTGTTCTCAAAGGCTGAGTTAAATGAATAGATATTCTGAAAATTTATGGTGAGGCTTCTGGGCAAGCGGTGAATCTGGATAAACCAGGGGTTTTCTTCTCCTCAAATCTCAACCCAATTGATAAGCATCTTATCTGTTCCTTTCTGGACATCCCTCCTTTGAAAGATGATGCCAAGTACTTGGGACTACCATCTCTTTGGGGACGATCAAAAGCGGACTCCTTGTCCTTCCTGGTTGAGAAGACCTTGAAAAAGCTTCAGGGGTGGAAACAGAAGAACATGTCTCAAGGAGGGAAGGAAATCTTGATTAAAGACGTGGCCCAAGCTATTCCCTCCTACGCGATGGCGTGCTTCCTCTTCCCAAACAAAGTAGTGGACAAGTTGAACTCAGTGATTCGAAATTTCTGGTGGAAAGGTGAACCTGAGAACAGATGTATTTGCTAGATGGCTTGGGATAACCTGACTGGACCGAAGGATGAAGGTGGAATGGGGTTTAGGGACTTCAAAGCTTTCAATGAAGCTCTTCTCGCCAAACAGGGATGGCGCCTTCTTATGAATCCCAATTCATACTGGGCAAGGATCATGAAGGGTATCTACTTTCCCAACTCCTCTTTCCTCTTGGCAACTAGGGGAAACAAGGCTTCTTGGGCATGGGCAAGTATTCTAAACGGCAGAGAGATTCTCAAACAAGGACTAAGATGGCAAGTGAATGATGGCACTAGTGTCAAGTTCTGGGAAGACAAATGGATACACTCTCTGCCCAATTTTCAGATTTCCTCTCCTAAGCCTCTGGGTTGCGAGATTAACAAGGTGTCTGATGTGATCAAGCAGAGAACGGGATCTTGGGATATGCAGAAGCTCAGGGAAATAATTTCGGAGGAAGAGACCATGGCCATTGCTCAAATTCCCATCCCGTCCTTTCCAAAACCTGACAGACTTATTTGGCACCACACTCCCCAAGGTAATTACACTGTTAAATCTGGTTATAGAGTCGTTCGTTCGAAAGCTGGTGAATCCCTGGATAATCCTGAATCCTCCTTCAAACCCAACAAACACTTGTGGAAAGTCATCTGGAAGTTGAAAGTTCCCCCTAAAGTGCGAAATTTCTGGTGGAGGGCTTGCAAGAACATTCTCGCGACCAAGGAAAATCTATTCAAAAGAAAGTGCTCCCAACCCCCCTCCTGCTCGATCTGTTTGGGTGAAGTTGAGTCTGTGGAGCACATCCTTACTCAATGCCCATGGACGAGACCCATTTGGTTTGGCAGAGATCTCCACTCTTTGATTAATCCGGATAACAGCCCCTCTATGTTGAGATGGACCTCAAATATCATCGACATCAGCCCAAGTCTAAAAGAAGCAGCAAAGGTTATTGGAAAAGTGGCTTTTCAGGCCTGGTTTATTTGGAAAGGCAGGAATGGTTTGGTGTTCAACCATAAGCAGGTGGATCCATCTTCCACAATTATTAGAGCTACTAAGGCTCAAAGTGAATATGAATCGATATGTGCTGTTCAGAGACAGGTTTTGGATCATAGTGATGACCCCCCTCTTGCCATTTCGGCCTGGAGAAAACCTTCCCCTGGCAGCTTCAAGATTAACTGTGATGTAGCAATGAATCGAGAAGGACAAAGGGCTATTGCAGCAGTTGTGGTTCGCAATGACAGGGGAGAATTGGCCGATGGCTCCACACACTCTTTCAAGTGCTCTTCTGTCCTTCAAGGTGAACTGGAAGCTATAAGGAAGGCTTGTTTGATGGCTAGAGATATGTGTGCAGTCCCTGTGACCATTGAATCAGATAACAAGACAGCAATTTCGCTTAGTGTATCTGAGTTGGTACCTCCTTGGGACCTTGGGAGGTCTACCCTTTGATTTTGGATATTCGGGTGGTTAGAAGGCAGCGAAATCTCGAGTTTATCTGGGTCAAGAGATCGGCTAACAAAGTCGCGCATCAGGTGGCCTCTCTAGCAGAAAAGGGGAAGCTTTCGCTGGACTGGGTAGCTAATCCCCCAGCTTCTTTAATTAGCTTTTTACTTCATGATGTAATTTATGTTCCTTTGTAAGTCTTCGGGCAGTTTTTCCCAGTCAAAAAAAAAAGGTGTAAATGGCAGTAATAGATTTCTGTGCAGCATGCTAATTGGTATAAAATGTTCCAGAAAAAGTATTTCTAAAAACTCTGATTTGAGTTTCAGACTGTTAACAATCTTCAGTAAATAGGTTTTCGAAGATAACATTTGCTAAGGAGTAGGCATAAATTAAGAGGTTCACTATCCCCTTAAAATTTCTTCTTTGGGATTTATCATCCTTTCACCATTATGTAATAATGACAGTTGGTGGGTAACCAAGACAGACAACGAAGTACAATATTTATCAGTTCCTGTAGCAAAAATTTTGTACGCAAAAGATACTCCATTGGTTATTTTGTCCGCAAAGTCCACTTTGACCCCCTGTGGTTTGAGCCATGTGCGGATCCCCCGTATGTTTCAAAAGTGGGCACATAACCTACCTGTGGTTTGTAAAAGGGGGTTCAGTGCTTATGCCGTTAATGGAAACGACGAAATGTCTAATACGCCCTTGTATAGTTGTATATAATTTTACGCACTTCGGGTTTTGGCCTCTTCTTTCTCCTCAATTCTCTCCCTCCTCTCACCACCACCACCCGAGTTCAACAAATCTATGGGAACAATCCTCAAAAACGCCCTCTCTTGATCGATCAGTGAGTCAGCCTTCCGGCAACTGGTGGCATCTTTCCGATGGCCTTTCTGTGCTGTTTCGGGCAAGTCCGCCGTGGTAAGTTGAGGATCTTGGGACTGGGTGGCGGCGGTGGTGTTGGGTGCCATTTGGATATGTGGTGATGCTAAAGGTTCGTCGGAGACTATGGAGTTCACCGGAAAAAATGGTGGAAACATGTGGTGGTCTCGGTGGGTCAAGGTTTTTTGGAGTTTAATGGCCACACATAGAGATGGAAGGGAGCACGGTTGAAGTATGGACGGAGGAGATTGTCGGTTTCAATGGAGGAGGATGGTGCGGCGGAAGAAATGGCGAGAGAAATGGAGAAGAGATGAGAGAGTGGGTTTTTTAGACATCTGGGGGCAAAATCGTCCTAAATCTATACATCCCAATGCCTCACACGTTTGTAATGCATGTGTTTCACACTTGGCGTTAAAATGGACAGAAATGGGTCAATGAATCTGCTCATTTTTACAAACCACAGGTAGGTTATGTACCCACTTTTGAACCACCGGGGCATGGCCCAAACCACAGGAGGTCAAAATGGACTTTGTCCCAATTTGATAATACTGTAAAAATTTAACTAAATTGCCATATTCATAAGAACCTTTAATTGAAAACAGAAAAACTAAGGCTAGGCACTAATTGCCGAAAACTCTGAAAGACATTCACCTTAGTGCCAGACACCCTTCTACTTGTTAATAAGGCAAAACCAAACAGTAATAAGTTTGCGGAGAATTCATCATCTAGTAACCTCATTTGATCAAGCAACCATCAGATTCCTACAAGCCCAGCCGATTTTTCTCTTATCTAATTCATATTTAACCAAGGAATATTCCTTTATATGTGTATTCACCAAACTAGTTCTCATACAGTGCTAGGACAAATTTTCTTTACCCCACCTTTTTTCATCTTTGAAAAGAATTAAAATCACCCCAAACTATCTCTTCAATATGATAACAACTTTTTACATTACAAGAAGTTCCAACCAAAGGGGAAAAAATGCATGTACCGAAAGAAAAGATATAAATTTACAACACAAATATTGCATATTATAACTATCATTAACGGGTATATAGTTACAGGGAAAAAAAAAGTTCATGTGTAAACACAGAATCATAGAATTTTTGTATTTTAAAAGAAGAAATATACTTCACAGAGTAAACCGCATAAAAATAAAAATAAAAAGCTGGAATACAGCTGCAGATAGATTGGCTTTGGTTTTGTTAATTTCTATGTTCTCTCTCTTCTGACTATAACCAAAAATAAAGAACAGTTTTTGAACCATTCAAATCAGAAAGAGAAACAATAATAAGCTTCATCATACTTGGGTAGTTGGATACTATATTCTCACTAGGCCAGTAAACAAATAAGAAAAGCCAAAAATCAAAAGGAGCCCAAAAGTTGAGGAACAGACGTGCTCAATAAACTATAGACACTAAAGCCTTAAAACGGAAAATCGTTGTAACACAAAGCTCAACAAGATCAACAAATGCAAAGAGACCCTGAAACTTTAATTACGGAACTAATCAAACAGATTCATCAGATCAAACCAGAATTTCATAAACATCAATTGGTGTATTCCACGGACTAAAATAAGTACTTATTTGATTTTTGAAATAAGTACTTATTTTTTGAAATTAAAGGTGATATTAAAGGTGATGTATTGTGAGAGAATGACATGTCTCGTACAACAGGAAATAAGTACTTAAAAAATAAGAACCTTAGCGGAAGGGGACCTAAAGAAGCGAAGGCTTCCGTTTGGATACATGTAGATTTCAAACAAAGGGATACATCATTACTATTCATGATGAGAATGGCTTAAATTTATATCAGATGTCTGTCATGTCTTACATATAGATTTTAAAATTGAGTTTGGGAGCTTTATGGATTTCAAATAACTATCTCTTAGACTTTAATTTGAAATCTTTCATGCTATAAGGATTGTAGTTATTCAAGGATCCTAACAAAATAGAATCTTTTAGTAACACAAACCACCTGTAGCTAAATATAAGATCCTTGAACCTGCCCTTTCAATTGAAGTAGACACCTATATCCAAACCCTTTCAATTGAAATACACATATCAAAACAGGGGAAAACTAGGAAAATAGGTACCTTCTCAGCTGTAGATGCTGATGCTTGAACCTGCCCATTTCTCTCCTCTAAGCTCTTGTGTAATCTAGATATCTCCTCCTCCATGTTCTTAGCCTTAGCTTCTGCTTCCTGTCAAGAAAAAAAAACCCCAATAATAATTAGATGGTCCCACAAACAGCACTACCTTTTAGACAAGAACAAAAAGTGGAAATGATTTCTTTTCCCAATTACACACACATACAAACAAAAACACATGCTTATCAACAAAAACAAAACAATTCCAAACGGAGTTCAATTCTTTGTACCTCTGTACTGATGCATTTCCGGCCTTTGGATCGCATAAAAATTTTAAAACACAAAAAGATTTTCACACAATCTAACGACGCAAAATACACCAGTTCCGAGGTACACCAATTTCTCAGTATAGAGGATTTGAGGGGCTTCAAACATGCCTGTCTAGTTAGGGTTTCGCGAGCAAAAGTCTGCCCCTGGGAGGCGAGGCGGCCGCGGACGTCCTTGAGCTCCGCCGCCAGCGACACAACGTTCCGCCGGAAGTTCTGCTTCTTCTCGCTCAGATCCTTCAGCAACGGATCGACCTCTCTCGGCCTCTCCGAACTCGTGGACATCACTTCTCTGTAATCAAAGTAATCACTTTTCGAAGCAGTCGAGATAGATCAAAGTTTCTTCTGACTTGCCGTGGTGGGCTTGATGCACCGTATCAGGCCCTAAACCGAGTCGTCGCCACTGTTCTTGTAGCGAAAGCTAAGCCCACATCCCTCTGCAAGCACGTGGAGATCATAATATTCAAGAAAGTTAGAAGAAGGAAATTTGAAAGGCTGTAACTAGTATTTTATTAAGGTTTTGACGATTCTTCAGTGAAATTCAAATTTCAAACACAGGAGAGAGGGAGAGAGGGGGGGGGGGGGGGGGTCAATATATTTTCGCCGGTATACTCTCAACTTAAACTTGGAGAGAACCCAAAAGGGTTTGTTAATAGACTTGTCTCGGTGAGGCTTGCTATCTCAAGATCGAAAGATCAAGCGATTTGTCCATGGAACACCTCACCTCACGAAAAGGCGTGAAAAAGGCTGTGGAATGAGCTAGAGATTACTCCGGTTTATGGGGACATTTTTTATTTCAAACAAACAAACAAAAAAAACTTGTACTTGAAGAGGGTTTAGAAGAAAGTTCAAATCTAGTAGTAGTACCATTTCTCTCACCCTCAAACTTGGAGAGAGAGAGAGAACCCAAGCCTAGTTGCAACATCAGTGCCGGTAAATCACAAGAAAAACATGCGTAAGAGATCCTCTATATTTAGAGAGTAGAGAAAATATAGAGGATCATCTTTAAAATACTATTCATCTTTTTAAAAGATATTTTTGTCCTTATTTGCTTTTCTTACTAAATTTTTATACCAACCATATTCTCATGAGAGTATAAAAAAAAGGTTTTTTTCGGTAAAGTGATTTTAGATACAAAAATAGAGTGTTTGTGGTTGGTGTAAACATAAATAGTAATTTCCTCTATAATCACTTTATGAGTAAAAAATATTATTTTAATACTCTCAAATGAAATATTGAATTGGAGATGCTCTAAGCATATGTAGTTCTAGAGAGAGAGAGAGAGAGAGAGAGAGAGAGGGGAAAATGACATACTCTGAGCGTGTTTTGAATTCACGGCCACTGTAGCACACTGTACAGAACTGCAATCGACGCTAGAAGGTTCACAAACCAAGGTAGAGGTACATTAAAAAGAATCGAAGTCGAACGGCGGCCGTCGGATTCACCTACGAAGACGCATCACTTCTCTCCGTTTCGCGTAATCGGACGGATGAGAAACGAAGGGGGGCAGAGATACGGTGGGGGTGAGGACAGGGGATTAGCAGTATACGCAAGATGTCTGAGCGAGAAACAGGGGGTAGGTTCGGATGAGGAGAGAGAGAGAGAGAGAGAGTGTGTGTGTTTATTAATGATGTGGGGGCCGCTGGTTCGGGTCGGGAGTTTTGACAAATTCCGAAGCTATGAGGAAATGGTTTGACTTGAGCGCGGCAAATCCAAATTTTGGATTGGGGTATTTTGGATTGGGGTAGATTGGTTTCGTACAGGTGGCTCGATTCTGATCGTTGGATGCATGCGAATACAGCAAAGTTGGCCAGTGAGTGACTAATGGCATGTGGCCCATGTGTTGGAATAATTTACTACTGTACTAGAGTATTTTTAGGTGGTGTTTCAGTAAAAGTTATTTTTGTAAAAGCTTTTTTTTTTCAAATTTTATAATAAAAATGAAAAATAATTTTTTAATTTTTTGTGCACCGTATAAAAGATCTCAACGAGATCTATCAAACAAGATATATATTGATAAGAAAATTATTTACGTAAACACATGATTTTTGGGCTTGAAATTACCTCCGTTTGAAAAAAAAGTACTTTTTCTAAAAGTGGAACACCACCTTACTACTCTATTTCGAGCAAGTACACTAGATGAGAAAAATATATTTTTTGCTATTTTACCTAAGAGAAACATAAAAAATAGTCTACACCAAATGAGCTAAAAGAGGAGCTAAAATGTATTTGTGAATAGTTGTTCTCTATTTTTACCTATGCACTATTCATACTCCTTTCTTTTTTTATTATTTCTTTATCTCTCTCCTCCCTCCTTTTTCCTCTATTTAAACAATAAAGATAATAAAAAAATGAGTGAAAAATATATATTTTAATTGGAGTTAGGTAAAATAGATAATATTGGTGTAGTGTTGAGAGAGATGTGAGTAGGTAAAATGAAAAAAGTGCACTGTTGATCAGCATTTTTACATTTTCATTGGTGTACATGCTCTTCCGGAGTGGATTCGAATCTCCCTTCCACTCAAATAAGTACTTAAAAAATAATACTTATTTTCAAACTTAAAAATAATGAGCTTATGAAAATAATTTTTCAAACTTTTTTGCAGGGTTTGATAGATCTTATCGATATACATCAAACAAGATTAATATTGCATATTTTTTTATTTTAGTAAACCTATTATTTTTAAGGTTTAAAATTGTAAATAAGTATTTATTTTTTAAGGGGCCTTACTGGAACACCATAAGCTAAGACCCGTTCGTTTAAGGGTTTTGGATTTTGAATTCTAATTATTATTCTATTTTCATTTTTTTCTCTATCTTTTTTTTAATCATTATCTATATTTTCAATCATTATTCTATTTTTCTCTACACTCATTACCTACAAATCTAAATCCAAAATCCCAAAAACAAACGGGGTCTAAGTGGCTTTTTTTTTTTGTTCTTATTCAAAGTTGGAGAGAACAAAAATAGACGGTAAAATATTAGCTTTTTTTTTTATTCAAAAAAATTAAGTTTCAATCGTAATTTTTTACTTTTGTAGATACCTCTTGTATGACGAAGCCATAATTCACAAAAAAAAAAAATGCTTTTTAGATATCTCTTGTATGATGAAACAATAATTCACAAAAAATTAGCGAAAAACTAATAAATGCGAAAAAAAGATTTAAATAAAGACAAAAAAAAAACCACTTGATTTTCGAACAACCCCTGCACTCCAATTTATTTTCAATAACTATTCAACCACACACACACACTCACACAAACACTTTACACATACATTCACATCTTTTGGTAGGGCCCACACACACTAGAGGTATAGTTTGTGTGGACCACAATGTGAATGAGTTTGTGTAAGTGTAAATGTTTGTGATTGTAGAATAACGTCTCGTTCCACTTTTTCAAATAAGTACTTAAAACATAATAACATATTTTCAAGTTTAAAAATAATGGACTTATGAAAATAATTTTTTAATTTTTCTTGAAATGATGAGATCTATCAAATAAGATTCATATTTTTTTGTTTCAATAAATCTATTATTTTTAACTTCAAAATTACAAATAAATACTTATTTTTTAAGAAGAAAAACTGGAATAGCCCTTATTGATTTCTTTCTTTCCACTCCGAGAAAAGTAGTACGACAAGGTCTCAATATTTACTTCACTATTTACGAAGCATATCCACTCAACACAAAGTTTCCGTTTGACAAAAATAAAATATCCACTCTAAACTACTTGTTCGTAAGGGTTTTGGATTTTAAATTCTAATCATTATTTTATTGTCTTTCAATCATTATTCTTATTTTTCTTTTTATTTCTCTCTAATTATTACTCTTATTTTTAATTATTATTTTATTTCTCTCTACACTCATTACCTACAAATTCAAATCCAAAATCCCAAAACGAAGAGGTCTATGTCCGTTTGACCCCAAAAAAATATCCATTCAACAATCCATTTATGACAAGGTCCCAATATCTACCCCACACATCGGATTTTTTCGACTTTTCGTCGGTGAGCATGGTCCACTTCAGTTTCCATTTTGGAGCATGAAAATACAAAATTTTCAGTTTAGTTTTGGGTAACTGAGAAATTCTCTCAGACAGAGAACCAAACCGAAAATATTGAACTAATGAAAAGGGGGATAGAACTGAACTACTAAACCACATGAACCCTAAACCACTATCAGATCATCACTACCGACGAATCATCACTACCAACAAATCTCATATAAATCATCTCTATATATGTGTCGAGCTCACTTGTAGTTAATTAAACTCACACATCCCCTCTCTCTGCCTCTATTTCTAACTTTCTGTTTCACCGTAGGGCCAACTATCTGAGAAAAAATATTCGGTGGTCTTGGGGCACGGGGCACCACCAAGCTAGTGGTTCTCCAATATCTTTAACCACCACACATTTTGTGGGACCCAATACTAAGCATATCGACTTCACAAAAATATATGGTGGTGTAATTCCCACTTTTCCGCCGCGTAGGCGTCAGCGAATAATCAATGGCGTGTGCGGTATGAGCACGGGCATGCCAGGAGTTGTCGTCGTCCAACGTATGAAAGGCGTGAGCGCCTCGATCTGACTTCGTATGTAGTGCGACTGCATGTGATCCAAAGGGTGAGGCCACAAAGAGGTTTGTAGGTTGCCACAACGAAGTAGACTTAGAATTTCCCAATTGTGTGAAGAAAAAAAAGTAGAGAAAACAAATAAAAAATAAGAACTTTATTATATCGGAATAATAAAGTTGGTGCGAAAAAGATAAAAATCCAGTTTACTTGATGAAGTAAACGGATTGAGACAACTGAAAAAGTAAAGATAAAACAAACTTGCTGGAAGTTTGAATTTGAAAGAAGCGCTGAGCTTTTTGGTGTTAGAACCCCTTCTAAGTCTTGTGAACTTGTATTTATAAGCAAAGCTTTATGCTGTGTTTAGATTACTTTTTGAAAAATAGTAGGGGTAATAAGTAGAAAGAGATAGAAAGAGAAGTGTTGGAAGTAGGGAGAATTTTTTGAAAAATTCTTTTTGAGAAGTAACGAAAACACAGCATAATAATCTGTGAAGCCCCGGAATTGTATTTCATGCCAATCCACAGTACTGCCATGTGTCCCATATCCACAGATCCACTTTCTATCATGGGAGTTATAGCATGTACACCAAGGAAAATGTATTTTAGCTACCCAACAATCCATTTTTTTTTATTTTACCTACTCAAATATTTCTCAACTCCACATCAATCCTCTCTATTATCATCTTTATCTTTATAAAATACTATTCAATTGCAGTACTATTTTTTTTTCCTCTTTCTCCACAGTTCTCTGTCCAAAATCAAAAGACTCAAACCCACCCACAAATTGACTACCATAAATCAATTACAGAGTAACCCAAAATTTGAACTGTACAAAATTATTCCTTGACAAGGTGGGGTTAGGAAGGGGGAGGTGGAAGTGCTGTCGAAGTCAAAGTTTACCGGGGGGTGAGGGTATCCTTATGAAGTGAAGGAATTAATGGGGAAGTTGGAAATTCTGGGGATGGAGATTTGTGGAGAGAGAGAGAGAACTACCGAAGAAGAACGGGAGAGAGAGAAGGGTAAATTGAGTAGGAGGACATAGTTTAAGGGTTTATGCCATAATTAGTCCAACTACTTTTTTCCTTATAGTCTCCAGGACAATTGGCAATCAGTTTCTCAAAAATACCCTCAGAAGTCAACTGGACGTTGACCGCCGTATCTGTTTATTTTTTGTGTATCTGTTAACTTTTTAATATTTTTTTTATTTTGACCATTGACTGGCGTTGACTGGTGTATCTGTTCATTTTTGGTATATCTGTTGATTGTTGATTTTTTATTTTTTATTTTTACCTCCATCACTCAACCACAACTTCTACCACCACCACCACGACGCCACCACCACCGCCATCATGCCGCCACAACCTCCACCTCCACTACTACTCCATCACCAACACGCCACCACCTCCACCTCCACCACCACCACCACCACCACTCAACCACCACTTCCACCACCACCACCACCATGCTACCACAACCTTCACTTCCACCACCACCTCTACCACCGCTCCATCACCACCACGCCACCACCTCCACCTCCACCACTCAACCACCACTTCCATCACCACCACCACCACGCCGCCACCACCACCGCCACCATGCCGTCACAACCTTCACTTCCACCACCTCCACCTCCACCACCACCACTCAACCTTCACTTCTACCACCACCACCACCACCATGCCACCACAACCTCCACTTCCACCACCACTCCATCACCACCACGCCACCATGTCCACCACTACCACCACGCCGCCACCATCACCGCCACCATGCCACCACAACCTCCACTTCCATCACCATAACGCCACCGCCTCCACCTCTACCACCACCATGCCACCACAACCTCCACTTCCACCACCACCACCACCTCTACCACCACTCCATCACCACCACGCCACCACCTCTACCACCACTCCATCACCACCACGCCACCACCTCCACCACTTCTACCATTACCACTACGACGCCACCACCACCACCATGCCACCACAACCTCCACTTCCACCACCACCATGCCACCACTCCATCACCACCACGCTACCACCACCACCTTCACCATTCAACCACCACTTCTGCCACCACAACCTCCACTTCCACCACTACCTCTACCACCACTCCACCACCACCACTACCATGCCACCAATCCCTCTACTTCCACCACCACGTAACTACCTCCACCTCCACCACTTCCACCACCACCACTATGACGCCGCCGCCGCCACCACCTCTACTTCCACCACTACCATGCCACCACTCTATCACCACCATGCCACTACCTCCACCACCACCTTCACCACAACGCCACCACCATGCCACCACAACCTCCACTTCCACCACCTCTACCACCACTCCACCACCACCACCTCCACCACCCCCATTAGCACTTCCATAACCATTCCACCATCTCTTAGTTCCACCACCACCACTCCAGTTCCACAATCACCACCGCTACCGCCACCACCACCACCACAATACAAAACAGATACAGATATACCATATACAAATACACCAAAACAGATACAATAGATATACCACAACAGATACACCAACACAAAACAGATACAGATATATCAACAGCAGATGTACCAAAACAGATACAAATATACCAACAATATCTGCTGGAGTTTGCTCCGACTTCTCTCTTGCAAAATTGAAGAGAGAAATAAGTTTTCTGTTTATTTTTGGACAAAGGTTGACAGTAGGAGTTTAATTGATGAGTGTTTTTAATACTTCAAGTGTTTATATGATATTTCGATAAGGTCAGGTGTTTGTGTGATTTGCGTGAAAAGTCAGGTGCTAATATGAAATTTTTTCATACAAATATATCAATAGCAGATGTACCAAAATAGATACAAATATATCAACAATAAATACACCAAAATAGATATAGATATACTAAAACAGATACACCAACAAAAAAAAGATACAGATATACCAAGATATATAGACCAACACAAAACACTTACAGATATACTCGCAACAGTTACACCAACGCAAAACAGATACACTTATATCAACAGCAGATGTACCAAAAAATATACAAATATACCAACAATAGATACACAAAAATAGATATAAATATACCTAAACACATACACCAACACAACACAAAACAAATACAAATATACCAATACACCAAAACAGATACACCAACACAAAACAGATACAGATATATCAACAACAGATATACCAAAACAAATCCACAACCTCTACTTCCACCACCACCTACACCACCACTCCATCACCACCATGCCACCACCTCTACATCCACCACCACCTCCACCACTCAACCACCACTTTCACCACCACCACCACCACGACGCCACCACCATGCCATCACAACCTCCACTACTACCACCACCTATACCACCACTCCACCACCACCTCCATCACCACTACCACTCCACAGCCACAACCACAACAAAGTCTTTTTTGTTAGCCAAACAGATACACAAAAAATGAACAGATACACCGGTCGACGTCAACACCGGTCAATGATCAAAAAAATAAAAAAATTAACAGATACACCAAAAATGAATAGATACGTCGGTCAACGCTAGTCAACGCCGGTCAACGGTCAAAAAAATAAAAAAAATCAACAGATATAGCAAAAATGAATAGATACACCAGTCAACGCTGGTAACACCGGTCAAAATAAAAAAAAATAAAAAAAGGACATTTTTATGTTAGCCAAACAAGGCCCTTATCTCATTAAAGTCAATTTAAATGAAAAAAGATATTTTTTGTGTTAGCCAAACAAGGCCCTTGTCTCATTAAAGGCAATTTGGTCTTTTCAAGGACCTTAAACTCTAAAATATTTTCATTAATGGACTTTACACATCATTGAAACTTAAGCTGGACTAAATCTGCTTTGTGACCTCTTCTTTTGGACTTTAGACCAATTTGTTGGAGAGAGAAAGAGGAGGAGAGAGAAACAATAATTGTTTAAGGAATTACTCATGAAAAGTGACTTGGTCATAATACGAATCTTTCCATCTAATCTAGGCTA
The DNA here is from genome assembly GCA_018127125.1 of Rhododendron griersonianum. Classification (NCBI taxonomy): domain Eukaryota; kingdom Viridiplantae; phylum Streptophyta; class Magnoliopsida; order Ericales; family Ericaceae; genus Rhododendron; species Rhododendron griersonianum. The sequence goes on along the minus strand of CM030792.1, from coordinate 32,113,034 downwards.
GTGATTTTGCCACACCCTTATTTGTTAATGCCACACCCTGCAAGTGTATTTTTTGGTGCAAAAATACACTTGTAGGGTGTGGCATTAACAAATAAGGGTGTGGCAAAATCATTTCCCCTAATCTATTATACCTTTGTCTTTTGCTACTCTGATATAGCTTGCTTTTGTGACTTTCATTCTCTATTTTAGCTAATATAGCCCATGTACCTACACTGATGTACATGCTCTTACTAGTGGTTACTCCCCTATTTTTTAGCAAAAAATCAGTTAATTAAGTCTCCACTCCCTTGTGCCGTGGAACTAGCAGATAATAGGCTTCAAAAACTTACAATGAAACACCAAGATGCCGAGTGTCCTGACCATCTCCTTTTCTGAAGGCATAACCCACCAATTTCCCATATTGTTCGGCCAACTCCACCTTATCCGAACAAGTTAATTTCAATGGAAAGATTATTTGGTGCATCTCACTCCACTTGAACGGCTTTGATTAATCAGGCCTGCTTCAAATCATAGAATGAATGTGGCCCATTAATTTTTAGCCCGAGAAACTCATAAAAAATCGGCCCGATTTAATTAAAAATTAATTAAATGACCCTCTAACGCTGGCCCAATATTTGATGCAAAAAACGGGTGTAAACAGGTGGATAAGGGTGTTGGGACACGTCCCAAGACTACTCAATAATGTATTAGTCACAATCTAGAGGTCTTCGATCTTCACCTCGCCAAGCTGAAAATCGATCACGAGAGGGTTCAATCGGCCTCATATCGGGGTTCATCTTCTTGGGTATACCTTTTAAGATTAAGTGTTGTGGTCGAAAGGGGGTCCATGGTCAGACAGGTTAGGTCACTATAATTGGTATGAGAGCTCCACCCCGGTCCAAGTGGTGGGTAGGATGCGTTTTACCACCATGGACACCAAGAGATAGGGTTGTTCAAGAAAAATCGAGAACCGTGAAATCAGTCCAGACCGAACCGATCCGTGCCTTTTGGATTTTGTCCGTGGATTAATGGTCTAGACACGGATTCGAAAATTAAAAACCGTGAAATACGGATTAGGATTGGATTTTCATTTCAAAACCGTGGATTAACCAAACTGGACCATGAGATATTTAAAAAAATAAAAATAAAATAATATACATGTGTATGTGTAATATTTATAAATAATTTTAACTTTACTAATTGTTATGAATTTTTTAAACAATTTTACATTAATGTGATGATATATAAAACTTTAGGGATAATAAGAGTAATGTTATGGAATGTCATAACTAATAAGGGCTTGTTTGGTTAGGGATTGAGATTTTGGACTCAAAATTATTATCCTACTCCAACATCCACTCATTACTCCTATCTCCAACCACTACTTTCATTTTTATCTTTATCTCTCTCCAATCATTACCTCAATCATTACGTTATTTCTCTACCCTAATAATTACAAATTCAAATCTAAAATCCAAATCCAAAAACTTTCAACCGAACAAGCCCTTAGCACTTTGCATTTTTAATTGGCAGTAGCATCATTTTATTTTTATGGAAGAAAATCCTTAGATAAAACCGGGACCGAACCGTAACTCATGGTTTGGATTGAAACCAAACCGTGAGACTTTTGGATTAGGATTGGATTGCATTTTCTAAAAACCGTGAGATACGTATTAGGATCGGATTCATAGAAATCCGATCCAATTCGGACCGTGGACAGCCCTACCAAGAGAGGTTGTTGAAATTATGTAACGAGGACGTTGCATTCCTAATGGGGAAAGATTGTAACACCCTAGATTTGGAGAGAAGCAAGTCCCTTTTTTTTAATGGCAAAAGAAAGTTTTATTAATTTTTGAATAGTAATCTCTTTCCTCACACCATTAATGTTACTCTCTCTCTCTCTCTCTCTCTCCCCTCATTCACTTGCATTCCCACAGCCTTGATTGCATAATCAAAAGAATTACTTTTTCCGTCCGAATTTAATTGTCCATAGTTCTATTCTAACCGGCTAAAAAATGGGTTATATCTTTGAATTCGTAATGAATTTCATATCGAATATGGATCTTGTTTGATAGATCTCGATTAGTTCTATAATATAATGTTTTCAAAATCATGTAAAACATTATAAATTAGAAGATATAATCGATTGAAAAATGACACAAACTCCAAAAAAGGACTATTAATTCCGGACGGAAAGAAGTATTTGATGGCTATTGGGGCTAGGGATGGCAAAGTGAACCGAACCGATGGGTACCCGAACCGTAACCGAAAAAAATCCCCGAACCATAACCGAAAAATTCCCCGTGGGTATGGGTATGATTGAGGCATTGGATAACCGAACGGGTATCGGTGCGGGTATGGTTTAGCAGATCCCCGAACCGATCCCCGAACCGAAATCATATATATGTGCATAAATATATATAATAAAAGAGATTAGGGGTCGAAGTGCAAAGTTACAAAAATTTTAGGGACCAGCTTGTTGCATGTGTTAAGATCTAAGTACATGGGGTGTGATAACCCTATATATTTAAAAGGGCCACTAGGGTTTAAATCAGAAATATCGGCTGAATCTGAGAATCTCTCGCCTCTCCCACACAGAAAATTCTCAGTACATCATCGCTGATATCGCTCCGCCGTTCATCGTTGGTCTCCCTATCTTCGAGCGTAAGTCTCTGATCTCTCTCTCTCTCTTCGCCTCCCTCTATCTCTCACTCTCATCGTTTCTAACAGGCGGGACAGCCTCACCCCTCCGCCGTTTGAAGATCATCACCCCTCTGCCGTTCGTCGATCATCACCCTACACAGTTGATCATCACGGCCCTCCTCCGTACATCGTCAATCTCGCTCTCCCTGGGCGCAGGTCTCTCTCTCCCTCTAGTACCGCTGGAATCGAAGATGTTTGCTCATCTGTTGAGAATGAAATGACTGAATATTGATTTTTTCCCTCTTTTTGTGATCTGGTTCGGTTACCCATTCGGTTCGGGGATTACCCGAAAACCGAATGGCTCGGTTATGGTTTTCTTCTTCCCTCCCCGTTCGGTTATCGGGGCGGATACGGGTGGTACTTCGGTTTCGGGGATCGGAGACGGAAAACCCAATATCCGCCCCGAATACCCCGAATGCCATCCCTAATTGGGGCAGATGTAATGAAGAATTGGTTGATGGGTGGATATGTGAGCATTTACTTTGGTATGGGTGCTGTTTCCCATCTTTCTCTTTGGCTGCATTCTCTTGAACTTAACTTAAATTTAACTTAAATTTGTGAGTTTTGTTCTTATTTGAATTTTTTTCACATTTGTTAGTTTTGTGCTAAAACTTTAGTGGGTTATTGATTCGTCTCGACGAGAGGAATCGGAAAAATAATATTTTTTATTTTTATCCAGGTATTTTGAGAAATAACCACTTTTTAGAAGATTTTTTTTGGTGCTAAAAAGTGATTATTTCTCAAAATAATTGGGTAAAAATATATTTTTTTTAATTTTCCGATTCCTCTCGCCGAGACGAATCAATAGCCCACAAAAGTTTGGCGCAAAACTGACAAATGCAAAAAAAATTTAAATAAGGGAAAAAATTTCAGATTTAAGTTAAGTTCAAGAGAACGCAGCCATATAAACTTTTGGGTGGGTTGAGGTGCTATCCAGTTTGCTATCCTCCAGTTCGGTTCAGTTTGGACCATTTGTGAGCCCTTTTCAGGCCCACAAAAACGATCAGAATCATTCATTTTTTAGAGTTCATCGAAAATATTAATCATGCCAAAAATCACGTTGATCGGGTATCGTTTGATATGATTTCTAAATGCATTAAGTTTGTAAGAAATTAAATGTTGCACACTGAATTTCAACCCATTTAACACAATTATATGAAGATAAAATGTATTTCAATATCATATCAAACGATGTCCAATTAACCTCATTTTTAGAGTGGTCAATGTTATCGACATGTTCTAAAAAGTGAACGGTTCCGATCATCGTTGTTGGCCAAGGAATAGCCCACAAATGGTCTAAACTGGACCGGACTAGAGGATAGCCAAACCAGACAAGACCTCGACCCCTCAATTGGCATAATTATGTGTAATCTATATAATATGGAAGAGCGGTACATATTTTTCACCGTTGGATTGGTACATATTTTTTAACCGTTCGATTGGAAATATACATGCCTTTGAATCCTCTTACATGACTTTGAATCAATAATGCCTAAATTTCGGAAATTAGTGACTAATTATGGTAATCTATAACTAATGAAGTTATCCTAATCCTAATGCTATAATCCGCCAAAATTGTATAATCCTAATCCTAATGCTATAATCCGCCAAAATTGTATAATCCTAATCCTAATACTATATTCCGGAAATTAAATCAATCATGCCTTTCTTTTATTGACTAATCCTAATCCTAATCTTAACTCTTTCTTTTATTGGCTAATAATATTCTGGAAATTAGTGACTAATCCTAATGCTCTAATCAGCCAAAATTTGAAATAAAAATAATGAAAATCTATATAATATGGGAGGGTGGTATTCAAATCCCTTATATTTTCTCCTATATTTTGGATCATACAATTAGTACATATTTTTTCAACGGCTGAGATCTACGGGTAGAAGGGCTAACGATATATTTAGAAAGGATGGTACAAATATTTATGGTCCTTTTAATTACCCGAAATCACAGGAGGATTGAAATGGTATATTTGGAAAGTATATTTGAAATGGACAAAAGCCTTTTTTAGTTCTCATGCAAGGGATTCAAATATCGAAAGATTTTTTCAGTTCTCATGCAAGTTTAATTTTTTTCTTGAACGATTTTTACTCATATTGGGTTTCTTTTGCCGAAAATTGGGAGTTTCTTGAACGATTTTTTTTAGTTCTCATGCAAGGGATTCAAACATCGAAGGATTTTTTTCCAGTTCTCATGCAAGTTCGATTTTTTCCTTGAACGATTTTTACTCATATTGGGTTTCTTTTGCCGAAAATTGGGAGAAAAAATTTGAGTGTGAGAGAATAGTTTTTTTTTTAAACAACCTTTGGGTCTTTTACGTCAATACTAACTTTGTAGTTTTCTTCTACCTTCTTCTTACTTTCTAAAATTTTACTGCAAGAAAGATCAACAAAAATATATTTAGAGAAATTCTGCGTCGATCTTAAATTTGAGGTACTACTATTTTTTTTTCTTTTGATTGGAGGAATTTCTTTTTAATTTTTGTTTTGGTACGTCAGTTTTCTTCGCAATCGTGGCACAACATATATCCACTTTATACTCCATCTGAACCATCCCCATATCATATAGAAGTTCTGTGTTTTTTCTGATTTTCTCTACCTTATATTTCCACCAAAAAAATTCATTATGAGTTGGTTATTTCTACTTATTTTGTTTGATTCCAGGTAGTTGTTGTTTGAGCTACTGTTATTCATGGCTATTTTGAGAATGCATTCCCTAACCCCACCCCCCAATTCTGCTTTGAAAAGGAAGTTTTTTCCTTAGTCTGTTATGAATCCGACTGGTTTTTCGAAAAATGATTGAGCTGACCGAACCAAACCATTCCACGCACACACTGAACTGAACATTCACTTTCACAGAACGGTCGATGCAGGTGCATGAGTTTCAAAAACCGACTTGAACGATTTGGTGCGAAAAGTGGGGGAAAAACCCGACCTGTTCCGCACCTATTTTTTCGCAAGTCGTAAGACATGGGTTTTGTTGGGCTTGCGAAGACATAGTTTTGGACATAGATCGTTTACCCAAATAATTTCCACACAGATATGTATGGGGATTGAAAATCTTTCATTTTTCATTGTCTATCTATATTATAAAATAGAGCGATCTTTTGTCTATCCATACAAACATGAGCATCCTTCCGACCATTGGATCGCAATTTCCAATAGGTTACGGCTGTTGGATTGAATCATTGATTCCAACCTATTTCCCATGCCTGTCTACCCAGCAGTTTTCCTCTTCTCCATCGTGTCTCCTACTCTTCTCCATCGTGTTTCCTCTCTTCTCTCCTCTCTTCCTCCATAGTTACTCTCTCTCTCTCTCCCCGCAGAATCTACTCCTCGGCGCTCCGAAAAAAAAAAAACAACGCCCACAAAGCTCCTCCACCAATCAGTCGTCCCGCAAACCCACCAATCAGCCATCCACGAAATCGATTTCGTTCTCCCTTTCCGGTACGACTCCAATCATCCTTGGGGTCTTCTTGCAGAAAAAAAAATGTGGCCTAAATTGCTGTTTAGGATGAGAATTTTTTTTGATGGGAGTTTTACGGGGAAAAAAATTGTTGTTTAGGATGAGAATTTTTTTGCTGTTTAGAAAAAGAAAATCGATTTTGTTGTTTAGGATATGAATTTTTTGAAAAGGTAATGTTAAAATGACTCTCCATACAAATCGGCATTTGCAAGTATTGGATCGAAGAGGATTCTAAAAGACTAAAAATGTTGTCCACTTATCTTAAATTATGCTCCTAATTAGGAAATGTTTTGAATCAAGCAATGTGTTGGTAGTTGTCAAGAACTCCATTCGCGAGTGATTTTTGCCCCCTTAATTTCTGCTCAATATGATAATATCACCAACCCTCTCATATTCTCTTTTCTATAATACTCAAAAATAAAAACTTCAAATTATATTCTTCATTTAGACATGGACATTTAAAAACCGTCATTAATGAGGAAAGAAGGATGCTAAGTTGAGTTTTTTCTGCCTTTGTGTTAAAGAGGTTAGAGGGATGAAAATGAATAATTTTTCGACCATCAATTCGAAGCCGTGTCTTTAGGCACGGGCATCCGCTATCTATATAATATGGAAGGGTGGTTTATATTTTCCACCGTTGGATTGGTACATATTTTTCACCGTTGGATTGGAGAGACAATTCTGACCGAAATCAAAATACATACCATCTTTTAATACATGCCTTTTACGGAAATACAATTCTCACCTTTGATTTGGAAATACATACCATCTTTCTAATCATATTTTCCACCGTTGGATTGGTATATATTTTTCACCGTTGGTTGGAGATACAATTCTGACCGAAATCAAAATACATACCATCTTTTAATACATACCTTTTACGGAAATACAATTCTCACCTTTGATTTGGAAATACATACCATCTTTCTAATCACGGAAATCTCTTTCAATACATACCCACTCTAATTTTCCGAATATTAATGACTAATTATGGTAATCTATAATTAAGGAAGTTAGCCTAAATCCTAATGCTACAATACACGTGATGGTTATGGTAATCTGCTCGATTACCTCCTCCTCTCCCTCTTTCTTTAAAAATAGTCTCCGTGCTTCCAAGACATTCCTTCCATCTGCAATCTCTCTCCTCGCAGAATCGCCAATTTCGGTAAGCCATCTACGTCTGTAACACCCCGAGTTTTTGGAGAAATATAAAATAATTTCTTAAGAAAATTTTGCTAAATGAATATAATTTTTCAAAATAAAGGTTTAGCTATTACAATCTCAAGATAAATTTACTGATTCAAAATACATTAACTTCAGAGCCGACTCTAGGCTTGATACGAATTCCAAGCATACTCGATCTTCATTCCTGATATTCTTTCTGTGTCGAACTGCACCATCATTGAATCTCCTCCATTGAATCCTGCGCCCTCTGGCAAATTGATTACCGAAGCAATCGATTTACCAGAATACAGACGTATCCGTGAGTGATAAATCACCCAATAGAATAATCCAACCCAACTACCCCTCTTACTTTACAACTAGCAAGCAGCAGGATAAATATGGTACAAAGAAGTAAAACAGAGATTTTTCACATAAATCAGTTTATTACTATCCATTACCTTATGTGAAATCTAAGATCTCATCCACGAGATCTTTCCTCCCCAACCGCTAACCATGCTCGGTCCCATGAGAACACTTTCTTTTGTTGTCGCAGATTGCACCCAAGTTATGTACCAGCGTGTATCCCTCTCATTACAACAAAAGGAAGCTTATCATGCCCGAATCATAACTAGGGTTCGCCTATCTTATGCACCACTTCACAATCATCACTGGACTCCTGCCAGTTTCAATTCATCACTTGGCTTACTTTGCCAGTTTCAAATCATAATCATCATTCATCACTGGGCTTACTTTGCCAGTTTCAAATCATCACATCCAACTCATCACATCTCAAAATCACGCATGTAGGCAATCTAAAACCAAAACTTTCCAATTCATCCATTACCTAACATCGTCTAGGTGATTTTTATTTCGCATACCACCCCATGTCTCTAGGGTCCAATCTATCATTCCAATCAAATATCGGTGCAATATACAATTAATCAAATAATGATTAAAACAAATGATAGGCAAAGCAATCACGCAACTTTTTATGAATGGGTCATTGCCTTTAGTCTTGTATGGCCAAAAAGTAAATTTTTTTTATTAGTGAAAATCCTTATTAATAATTTGTACAAAAAAAATAGGTCTATTATTATTTACCTACAAATATTGTACTTAATACGGGTAACACTGTCATAACATGTTTATCATTTATAATTACTAGTGTAAAAACCCATGTTCAATAATCAAATAAAAATCTTCATTGGGCCTAACTATAAACTTCAATGACTTTAGGACTTAACTGCAATAAGATAACCGCTTATAATTAATATCTGGGCTGAAACATTACATTCAAAATAAGCAGGGGAATAAGTGTAATTGTCATGCTATTTTTAAACTTCCAGCGGGTATGAATAGTGGAAAAACGTGAACAGTGTTCACGACTAAGAACAGTGAACAGTGGGTTTCGGAAAACAGGGGAAATCGTCCGGTTTGATTACGCAACTTCGGAATCGATTCCTCTCTTTCCGGAACTTAACAATCTACACCTAATCACTCAATATACTTAGGAGAGGGTAGGGAATGGATTATTCTACCTCGGTTTCGGCCGGAAAAGCGGGTAATGGTTTAGACGATTTCGGAGAAATTGGAGAAGACGACGGAGCACGGGACGCCGGGCTGACTTCGGGTGATTGGGACTGGGCTCTGTGAAGCTCGGGTACGTGCTACAATGTGGGGCGGCTCGATTGGTGATTGACTATGGTGGAACCGAAACCCACCTAAGTTTCTCTTCTCTAATCCTCCATTAATGGTGTGTGCCCCCCCCCCCCCCCGGGTGGTATTTATAAGGTGAGAGGAGGAGTGGTGACCAAGTAAGGAAGAGAGAGGGAGAAGTCGGTTTGGAAAAAGGAGAGGAGGTGCAATGGTAGCATTAATGCCGGAGGATAAGAGGATAAGATGGCTGGTTTGGTTGGAAACTTGGAGTGGGGAGAAAGAAAGTTGTGGAGAGAGAGATAGATATATACGGTTGGGGGAGATGAGAGAGAGCCGACATTTTTTTTTTGATAAAGAGGGGGGAAAAAATACTATGGTGTATGTGGCACACCACACACCTATAAGGAATTTTGATAATTCAATTTAAACTAATATTAACTAACTTTATAAAGAAATAATTTTTGTATAAAATTATAATTTAACTTATTAAAATTTTTGTATCATTATAACATATGATTTAAAAAAAATTATTGATAGATACTAGTCAGTTTAATTATAAAATTTTAATCGGAAGAAAGAAAAAAGGGCAAAAAATTAGGGTTGAAAATCCGGATCGTTACAACGTCTCTCGCCTCTCTTATGTATTTTTTTGATCGGCGCCTCTCCTATGTCTTTCCGTCTCCATGCTATGATCTAGGGTTTTTTTCTGTCGGTTTATGCCTATCTTCGCAGATGGCTATCGCCGATCGCCGGTGGCCACTAGATGGCTTCTACCTATTTGTTTTGATGACGCGTTTCACTTACAGCAGGAGGTCGAAATGGCTTTGGTTTTAGTTTGGTCCCATTTTTGAAACCCACTTTGAAAACTTTCACATAGTGTAAGTTCTCTTCTATCCATTACGGATCTTTTTGCATTGGTATATTTTTCCTCATTTCTTGAATTGGAATCCCTCTGTTTCTATTTCTTTTTTTGTTTTTGGGTATGTACTCCGTATCTGTTTATTTTTTGTCATTTGCTTCATTTTGTTATCACAGTTTTTTCCCTCTTTAGTTGTTTCCTATAGAACAGTGCCAATTGATGGGATTTATTCCTTTTTTTTTAATTTTTGGGTGCAAGTCTGGGACAACTTAAGAGAGGGACAACATGTAGTATTTTAAGACGTGTTATTATCTCTGTTACCGGAATTGCAACTTGGAGTTTTTCCATGTTTTGCATCAATGCTTCCTCTATTTTGATAAAATTAGAGGAAAAAACAAATAAGGAAAGTGTAAATTGTAAATTAATAAGGAAAATGGACAAGAAAAGTGTAAATGTTCACTTAGTTTTTTGTCGTATCCTTCCATTCTCCTCTCTCTCCCCGGCGGGTGGGGGAAAATCCACCAGCGTGGTGGGATAAAGAATGTGAAGTGGTTGATTCAGTTATATCTCCTCTTTCCAAAAATGAAACCTGTACATTCGGTTAACCTTTTTTATTTTCAAGCTAATTTACCCAAAAAAAAAAAACAACTATTTTGAAGCAGAAGCTAAGAAATTCCCATGAAACCCGTTCGTTTGAACTTTGGGTATATTCTTTCAAATTCCCCAAGTAATATTTTACTTTCGTTTTGAATGGTGCTCTGTTTTAGGTTGAAATTACAAGATTTTTGGTTATTTACGCTTATCATCCTATGCACACTAGATGTTTGATATTATACCTGCTAACATAATTTCACTTCTTTGTTGGCATTTCATTTCCAACATAAAGGTATGAAGTAAGGAACTAAATACCACCTCGCTATTTCATCTCATGGACTTGATTTCATGGTTATTCACTGGCCATGGAGAAAAGTCAGTTCTAGGTTGCAAAGATATTACAAGCAGCAATGTTTTTCTCCATTTATTCCTTTAACCAATTTTTTTTTCCTTTGATAGGCTGAACATCCCCTGCAGTGCTTCAGTCAGTAAGATCTCTCGCTACATGCAGCTCTCTTCCGAACCAAAAAACCTATTTATTATGTGAATATGAGTGTCTACATTGTGTTTTATTTGTTTACTAACAAGGGTTCTTTTGATCAAAAGCATAAGTTTTAGCTAGGGAAAAGCAAATGGATGAAACGGAGTAGAATCTGTGCATTTATTTTTAGCTTCCAAGAGTTTTTTTTTTTTTGGTTTTTGGTAAGTACTCTTCCAAGAGTTATCTTGATCATTAGGATTAAACTTTGTTATTTTTTTTAATTGCTGCATCCAGTGAAGTTAACAACATTTGACGTGCTGTCTTTCTTTGATTCACATTTTAATTACATGTTGTCTTTCTTTGATTCGCATTTTAATTGAAGGGTCTCTCTCTCTCTCTCTCTCTCAATTGTATGGCTTTGAGCTTATTATATTTTTTCTTCCTAGGTTAACGGGTCTTTATGAAAAACATAAATTTTGAACAAGGAAGGAATTTATTGGTGGATTGAAGGAGGAGGTAATATTGTTGTTGGCTTAATAGGTAGTCTGTTCAAAATTTATGAACATGCCATTATCAAAAATTATGAACATGACATTGTTTGATTTTGAGAAGCAAAACATAGTGGTTCTCTCCTAATTTTTGAATTTGGTTATTCTATTTTCCATTTTAATTTGATCATTGTTATGAACATTGAACACATATTTCATCTATCTATTCTATCCCTAAAAGGAGAGCCCTTTTGGTATGGAAGTGACAAACACAGAAAGACATCGAAGTATGGCTGATTTTAAGCAAACAAACTGATAGGACATGTTGCAACAATTGATTTCTTGAAGCATATATGTGATGGTAACGACTAAAAACCCTCATCGACATATACGTGTTTCATCTATCTATTCTTATCCTGATTGATGTTTAATTGAGTTCAAAATACTCAATTGTTTGTGAGCATTTTATTGACTATCAAGTGTTTCTATAAATGTCGTTCCCAATTCCTTTAGGGCCCGTTTGGATGTAGGTAAAAAATCGGGGGTAAAAAATATGAAGGGGTGATAAGATAGTAGGAGGTATTAATTTTGATGGGTTGGCCCACATTGATTTGATGTTTATGGAGGGGGGATAAAATATTACGTGGTTTGGATGGGATATTAAAAAGGGGGATAAAATTTAACTTCGTTTGAATGGTTTATAGAATGGGGGGATAATAATGGGTGGATGATGGGAAAACTGTCAAATTACTATTTTGCCCATGTGCAGAGTTATATTTGATTATGTATTAAAATAAGTATATAAATTTAAAAATCAATATATTTAAGCAATTTTGGACAATTGGAAGTATTAGAAAATGGATTTATTAAAAAAGTATATTCTATAAAATTTATATTAAAAAACATTTTTTAAAGTAATTGTTCCTATTTATTTATCAATTTTTTTTTTTGGAAATTGTTTTTTTTTTTTTTAAAGAAAAGACAAATTAGGGTAGATTTGAATGGAAAGTATGATTTTGGATTGAATGGAGAGTAAAAGTTGATTGAATGGTGGATATGTAGTTGAATAGTTGTTGAATTTTTGCTTATAAATAGCAAGCAAACTTTTTTCAAACTCATTCAATAATTTCAATTAGAAGGGGTGGATGGTGGGAAAAGCTATCAAATGACTATTTTGTCCATGTAAAGTGTTAAATTTGATTATGTATTAAAATAAGTATATAAATTCAAAAATTAATATTAAAAAATGTCTATTCTAAAAATTTTATATTAAAAAACGTTTTTACACCATTTATATATTAAAAAATATAGTTAAAAAATTAAGTGTTTCGATTTTCAATCCGTTTGAACTGGTGCGAAGATCTTATTTTTCTGATAATTTTATCTTAAATGGTCATAATGGATTTTTGGCTCTAAGGCCTTTCAATGAGAGCTCTGAAACTAAATAAGGAGTCTTTGGGTGCTTGTTAAAAGGTTTTAGAGCCAAAAATTCGTTATGACCATTTAAGATAAAATGATTAGAAAAATATGATCTTTGCACTGGTTCAAACAGATTGAAAATTATAACACTTAATTTTTTAACTATATTTTTTAATATATAAATGGTGTAAAAAAAAATAAGTGTTCCAATTTTCAATCTGTTTGAACCAGTGCGAAGATCTTATTTTTCTGATCATTTTATCTTAAATGGTCATAATGGATTTTTGGTTCTAAAGCCTTTCAATGAGCACCCTAAGAGAGCCCTGAAACTAAATAAGGAGTCTTTCGGGTTGGAGAAAGGGGATAAGCAGGGGTGATTTTGTCCAAATTCCTCCCCTCTACAGCCGGATTAAATTTGGGGAGGCCAAGAGGTGCCCAAAAATTCTCTTGGAGAATCCCTCAAATTGGTGAAAAGGAAGAAGGGGTGAAAACTAAGACCCCTCCAAATTTGGTTCCCAAACAAGGGCAAAACAGTGAGCCCCACCCCATTTACCCCCTCTTATTTTTCCCCCCTTATTTTTACTCCATCCAAACAGGCCCTTAACTGAAAGATTATGTCTTCCTATGGGTTGAGTTTAAAATTGAGTTCAAAAGACTCAATTGCTGTGACCATTTTATTGACTATCAGGTGTTTGTATAAATGTCATTCCCAATTCATCAAACTGAAAGATTACCGTTCTTTGTCATCATTTTCTTCCAGGTTGTATGCATTGCGAAAATAAGTTCCAAAGAAGTTGGGTTGCCCGTTGCCCGAAGAAGTTCCAAAGATTAACGTTTCCGATAATTATGATGAGAATGTTTGGAGACGTTCGACGTTAGTTGTGTTTGTGGACAACTTTTCTAGGGATACGGTGTTCTCTTTTAATTATTTAGCTCTTTTTTGTGAATGACATGTTTTCCTGTAATCTTTTTAGATATCTCCTCGAGGTATGCATTTTCGTTGATTTGTATTATTTTTAATTTTCTTGGTATTTAAGATGGTTTTATTTTAATTTATCAAGTTTTATTTGTGAGTTTGTGTATGTAAAAGTTAGGGATTGAAAAATTAATAGTTCTTTGTAGGCGCGGTCAAGATTATTGACATGTCACCAAGAAGACTTTTTGACTAGCCAATTGGTCGCGGACACGTGGTAGCTAGGACCCCGCAGAAAGTCAGTATTAATTCTAAGAAGATGTTTGACTGACCAATAGAAGGGAAGCACGTGTGGCCCATAAGATCGATGCCCGCGAAAATGACCTGCGGAAGGGAAGACCCCGCGGGCCCCACGGGGGAGAACTAAAAGCGTACCGGGATGGGTACAAAGGATCACAGGAAGACCCCGGGGCCCTATTCGGGCCTAAAAGGTAGGGCCCGGAAGGGACCCCGCAGGAGGTAAACGATCGCCGCAGGTCGCGACCTTGCTCTTGCGGGAATTGGGGAAGCTCTTGTAGCTTGGTGGCATGGGATGGAGGTAGCGTCGCGGAAGCGCGAGTCCCCCCCCGCGGAAAGTCCTCCGCGGTAGGACGAGTCTTCCCCGACCTGGAGGTACGGGAGGGGCACGTGTTGGGGTCTTATAGGAGCGCCGTCCTGGGCCTGACCTAGGCCCATGTGCCCTATAAATACCCCTGACATTCCCAATAATTGCCAGAGGCTGACTTTTCTGGAAAAGGAGAGTGAGAGCACTGATTCTGAAGAAGGAGAACATTCTTCCCCGGAGAGAAGGTGACCTCATTCGTTTGATTCCAGAGAAGACAGACGTTATCCCCCCCGCGGAGAACAAAGGAGACACGTTGCCTTTGTCCTTTTCCGTACCTCTTGCTCCATTCCCCACCCCACGAGATCATTCATCTTTTCCCCTCAATACTAATTGTGTGGCCCATGATCCTTGATCCTCGTCCTTCCGCTGGTGGTTCGATGGTGGTTGAGCCTTCTTCTCCTAGCTTGCACAGGGAACGCACGACTAAGACCTGGCCGGGGTTTGTCCCGGCAAGGCCCTCCGGCGAGAGGATGAGTATAGTGCAGAGAGAGGAAGCCGAAAGCTAGAGAGAGTCAGTGTGAGTATTGAGTAGCGTGTACCTGTTAGGGTTATCATCACTAGATATTTATAGGGCCTCCTGGCTTGCTCTCCAAGTACGATCGCGTGCCTTACACGAGCCGAGTGACGTCATAGTGACATCAAGGAATAGATCTGGTAACCGTTTTCAGGGCTGAGCTGGCGCACCCATGTGCGCCCATGATCGTCTTCTGTTATAACCGCCTCCGCACGTGGCGGGTCGCGTGGCTCAACAGATAGCCGTCGTAGACGGCCAGTTGTGTTTTGCGGATGGCCGAACACGGATAATGCCGAGCCTGGCCATGCGTTCAATGAGGGAGGTAACGTTGTCGTAGACTCTGCCGACGGCATAATCCGAGAACAGGCTTGTCTCCTGCCGAGCCTGTGGCAAGCCGAATATCAATGACAAATCATCGACGGCAGCCGTGCACGAAGCCGACGTTTGGTTCATAGTAGGTTAGGTCCGCACCATTGCGAACATCTATGTTCGGCCCGCTACAATAGCCCCTCAATCTCTGCCGATGCCGTACGCATGGTAGGGATTGAAGTCAAGCCTTAGGCCGAACTCGTCGAATCGCCGAGCGTGGTCTTGTTTGAAGAAGGTGGACTCCAGCCGAGCCTGTATCATCTCTTTCTTAGGAGCAAGCTCGGTCGTCGATGAAGTACTCCAGTGGAGGAGTGCCAGATGTCACCTTGTGGCTGGGTACGGAAGATGAGAGGAAGGCTGGCAAACCCTACAAACTGTCCTTTCAGTGACACGTGTCATGCGCTGAGTGGTCAGTGGTTCGGCGGTGCAATGATGGGCAGGAGTTTCGAACTCCCAACCCTAGCTCTATAAAAGGAGCGGGGTGAGGAGAGAGAAACGTCTTGATCTCTCTCTCTCTCCAGACTTCCATTGCAAGAGCTTCCAACAGCAACCGTTCATCTTCTGGTTCTGGTTCCCAGCGATTCTGCCACCAGATCTCGCCACAAATCCAGGTATGTGATCGACTCTTGTTCCTCTTCATTTTTTTGCAGTTTTCCTAGCATTTTCTTGTACGTTTTCTGGATTTTTGGGGCATTTTTGTTCTGAGTGAACAGTGCACCCTGGAGATGAACGAACTGTTCATCTCATTCTTCAACCTATTCTTCCGAGCATGGAACCTTCAAGGGGTTCTGGGCTTGGCCGTTGATGGAGTAGGCCGAGCCCCAGTCTCTGATGTTTGGTAGGCTCAGACCGAACATGATTTGGCCGGGCCTTGAGAACGACGATGGGGTGGGCCATTTAGGATACCGAGCATAGTGAGATCCCTGTTTTCTAGCCGACGACGAGGTCTCATGTTTTGATTTTTGCCTTTTGTTAGGTCTGGCTCACCCAGTCATCGTCATCTCATCCGACTCTGAGAATTCAGGGGACGATTCTGCAGATCTTGTAATTCGACAATACGTGGAGAGGCACAGGAGCCGACGCCAAGATTCTTTGATCGACTCGAACATGACGGGTTCTAGTGATTCCAACGCCGAGCGTGACCACGAGTACGACGGCGGGTTCAATACCGAGCCTGAGATATCCTTTACTACCAGTACTGAGTCCGAAGCCGAACACGAGCTTGGGCCCGAGGCTGAGTCTAGGCATCGTTCTCAGGCCGGAGCCACGACTTCTTCCCGTTCCGCTCCCGCCGAGACTTCTTCCGATAACAGGGAGTTTGCCGACCTATTTGAGAAGGGGCAGGTCTGTCCCATGCCCATTACTTCAGTGGGCGTCCCGATGAGTACGAAAACTTCTGCCGTACGTACCACATCCCGGGCGACGTTGTTGTCCACCAGGTAGCTAGCAATAGGATTAGGGATAAGAGGGAAGATCATCCCGAGCATATAACGGTCCCTCTGATGGCCATCTGCGAGGCCGGGCTCCGTTTCCCCCTTCATCCATTTTTGAGGGAACTGCTGGCTAGGTTCGGCATAGTCCCTCATTATTTTGCCATCAATAGTTACAGGATAGTGATGTCCATAATTAAGTTGAAGGAGCTGCACGACATCGAGTTCACCGTGGCCGACCTCTTTCATACGTATATCATGTCCAGGCACGGCGGTACCGAGCGCAGGTACTTGTCAACATGTGGTGGTAAGGAGCCCCTGATAAATGGGCTTCCTGATACTGACAAGTGGGCTAACCTCTACGTTGAAGTTAGTGGGAATTATGAGTTCGGGAGTCAGTCAGTGCGGCTACACTCTGTGCCGAAGATAAAAGACTTCCGAGGTTTAATTTCGTTTCTTTGATCCGCCGAGTACGATTTACCTTTCCATTGTATTTCTGATGTCTTGACAACACAACACTTTTTCACTTTGCAGATCACCGATCAATAACCAAGACACAGCAGTCTTTATCCGTTGCGGCTAACGTCGAGACGTTGAAGGCCTAGATTTGCCGTGACGCGCCGACGTTGCTCGACTACACCCCTTCCTACAAGGGGAAGTTGAGGAGGAAGAAGAAAGAGGCGGGGCCGAGCACGAAGGCTAAGAAAGCAGCTGCTAAAGAGCAAGGGGTTGGTGACAAGTTTCAAAAGCCGAGCAAGAAGGTGAAGGAACCCAGGCTGAAATTTCCATCTTTCAAGAAGTCAGCCGACTTCTGGTTCCAAAACAGTCAACCAGCCGACTTCTAAGGTATTAATACTCCTCCCATCCGAACTCTGATCCCTGAATTTGCTGACGAGATGGGCAGAAGGAACGTCATGAAGTTGAACTTTAGAGACGGCGCCGCAACCCGCCAGAAGGAAGCTGCACTGGCCGAGAATCCTGCGAAGAAGCAAAAGGTCACACACGACTTCTTCCCCACAAGGCCGCCGACGCCACTCCCGAGGGAGAAGGAGCAAACTGAATCATCAGCGGCAGTTGGGTCGAAGGCCCTGGAGGCGGCGGCGGGCTCTGGCGGTCGGCCGATTGTGCAAGAGTTCGCGCCATCCTTCGCAATGGCCGACGGCAGGATCGTCACTGTTGAAGACAGTGTGAAGGTCGAGCCTGGGTTGGCCGTTACCATGCTTCACGGCCTCGCTTTGCCGAGGGATATGGACAGAGTTCCAGGGGAGCTGCAGCCGAGCATCGCGCATTTGAGCGCCTACCTTGTTCAGGTATTTGACTTGACTTTTGAATTTTCCCTTTTTGAGTTAACTTCTTTCCTCTTAAGTCGAGCTTGACCATCTTACCCTCTTACAGGCTGGGCAAGCTGCGCTGCGAGTGTCCGGCCAGGCCGATCTGATGGCGGCCGAGAGAACCCGATACCGTGACGACGCCAAAGCCGAGCGTGAAAAAACGAAGGCTGCCAAGATTACACTGAAGCTGGCCAAGGCAAGGGTAGCCGAGCTTGAGAAGGAGAGGGACGAGGCGCTGGAGAAGGCCAAGGAGTCTGACCGCGAGCTCGGTCAAGTTGTGAGGAGGGAGAAGAGGAAGATGAAAGAGGTGGACGAGAAGGCCTACCAGGCGGGGTATGATCGAGC
Organism: Rhododendron griersonianum; assembly: GCA_018127125.1. Taxonomy (NCBI): domain Eukaryota; kingdom Viridiplantae; phylum Streptophyta; class Magnoliopsida; order Ericales; family Ericaceae; genus Rhododendron; species Rhododendron griersonianum. Next base: position 32,094,647 of record CM030792.1, on the reverse strand, counting down.
CAGAGTAGAGTACATGAGAGATGCTCGGTCGATGGTGAATGAGGAGGTCCAGAAGAGGGTTCCTATTGCGTATTGGAAAGGGTACAAGGCTGGGGTGCAGGCTGCTTGTGGGGTTATGCAGCTGGAGCCTGATATGAACTTGATGAAGACCATCCCTACAGCCGTAGTGCCCGAGCTCGTGCTGCCGTACACGGAGGAGGAATGTGCCCCACTTCCTCCGGAGGAGTTTTCTGAGAGCGAGGAAGACGTTGATGATCTGACTGGGGCCGACGCTGAAGGTGGAGGGAATGGTTCAAGTGGGAGGAAGAAGGCCGAGGCTGAAAACGCCGAGCAAGGCACCGAGCAGGCTGAGAAGAATGGTGAAGTGGCTGTTGTTGCCGAGGACGGTGCTGCTCGTGCTGCTGAAGTTGCAGCAGAGGGTGATCCTCCCCAAATTTCGAGTTTCTAGTTTCTTAGAGTTGTGTTTTTTTTCCCTTGAACTTTTGAAGTTTTTTGTTGGACTGGACGGCTCCGAACTTGGGAGTTTACCGTGCCAGGTGTAATAGTTAACTTGGTGGTCGGCACCGAACGGTTTACTACGCTGAACTTCCCAGCTTAGGATCTTTGGCAACACTTGTCTTTCCTTTTGAAGTTTGAATGCATGGCTCTTTTTGCAACGTCTCTATTTATTCCGAGCTTGATTGATTGCTTTCATTTCCACAAAAATTTCGAAGTCTTGCATGTTCTGAATGTGTAGTTGTCCGTTGCCCCCACTTTGGTTTGGGTTCGGCAGAATAATTGAGAATCTTGCATGATTGAAATGGTTAAGTATAGATATTTCAGCCAAACCTTAACCAAAGTAGTGTAGCTTTGATGATAGGTCGCCGAACGTGAATATGCTGTAGTCTCGATTGATTCAGCCGTTTGTTGATATGAAGGGTGTTAATTGCCCCATTGCCATTGGTTTGGGCTCGGCCGAAGTGCCAGCCCCTAACCATGGTAGAGGAACGTTGAGAGTAGATGATTTGTTTGTGGGTGGTTTGCTCGTCTAAATGCGAGTGTAACCTTTCGGTGGCCGACCATAGTGTCTTGCCAATCCGAGCCGAAGACTAAGTTCCATTAGAAATGTGTATTTTAGGCTCGGCGGACCGTACGTCCATTGATTGCTTCTTTGGGTGGAAATAGTGGCCGAAGCAAGAAAGGGCTTTTTAAGGAGCCGTTTGTGGTGTGACCGAAGTCAACGTTTGTGTTCGGCGTCGTAGCCGAAGGTCGAATGATGCTTGAAATGCTTTTTTGAAAACTTTTGACCAAAAAGATTGTCATTTCATTGATAGTTCTCGAAGTACAGGTAAAATATTGAAGATAAAAACGGTAACAGTGGGTCGAAGCCCTTCTTTGAAACGTAAAAAGAAAAACATAAAAGGTTAAGGCCGAAGCTGAAGAAAACTGAAACTCTTTTTGCAAGAAGTGTTGGCCGAATGTAGTGTTCAGCCTGGTGTGTTGTGGAGGAAGCGTCACATGTATGCCCTTCTTAGGTTCTGTGCATTCCATGGGTTGGTGAGCATCTTCCCTTTCATGTCTTCGAGGGTGTAAGCCCCTTCACCAGCAACTTTGACGATGCGAAAAGGCCCGTCCCAATTAGGCATGAATTTTTTCTTCTTGCTTGCTTGTACGACCTTTCGCCAAACCAAATCGTCAGGCTTGAACTTCTTGATTCGAACACTCCTGTTGTATCCTTTGGCAACTTGCTGTTGGTATTCGGCAAGCTTCAGCCGAGCGTCATTGCGTTTTTCTTCAGCCAGAATTAGCTCTTGCTCCACGGCTTCATCATTTGTCTGTGGGTTGAAGGTTTCTGTTCGGAGGGTTGGGAACCTTGACTCCAGTGGGATGACGGCCTCCTTGCCGAATGCCATCGAGAAATGGGTTTGACCTGTGGAGCGACGTGGTGTGGAGCGGTAAGCCCATAATACTCTGGGGAGTTCTTCTGCCCATTTTCCTCTCTTCGAGTTCAATCTGCGTTTTATCCCTGCACAGACTGTTTTGTTTGAGGCCTCGGCTTGGCCATTTCCTTGGGGGTAGGCTGGGGTTGAGTTGAAGAAACGTATGCCGAACTCCTCGCAGAGGCTTGTGAGGCCGTCCCCGACAAATTGGGTGCCGTTGTCGGAGACGATGGCATAGGGTACGCCGAACCTTGTCACATTGTTTCTCCATACGAATTGTCGGACGTCTGCTTCTGTGATGGTGACGAGGGCCTCGGCTTCTACCCACTTTGAGAAATAATCCATTGCAGTGATCAAGAATTTGAAGCCTCCGGGTGCTATCGGGAGTTTCCCGACGATGTCGAGCCCCCATTGCACGAATGGCCAGGGACTTGTGATGGGGGAGAGATTCTGAGCCGGCTGCCTGGGGATTGGGGAAAATAGTTGGCATGGTCGGCACCTCCGACCGATTTCTTCGCAGTCTTTTTTCATATTTTTCCAAAAGTATCCTTGACTCATTGCGCGTTGGCATAGCGAACGACCACCGGAGTGACAGCCACAGCTTCCGGAGTGCAGTTCATTAAGGATCTCGGGAACTTGGTTTGGGTGGACGACAAGAAGATAGGGCCCGAAAATGGATTTTCTATAGAGTTGACCGCTCTAAGAGAGCCAATAGTAAGCGGCCTTGTTCCTGATTCGAAAAGCTTCCTTTTTGTCGTCGGGTAAGGTGTCATTCTTCAGGAAAGCGACGATTTCATCCATCTAGCTTGGACCAAGTTCAATGTTGAGCACCTCTGGAGTTGTGTCAAAACTTGGGTGGTCGATGTTGCCAAAGTTTATAGTTCGGAACTAAGATGCTTTTGAAGCCGAGGCGAGGCCAGCAAGTGCGTCTGCGTGTGCGTTGTGCTCACGGTTGATCTGCTCGATGTTGAAATTTTTGAAGCGAGTGATGAGTTTTGCTGCCGTGGCCTGGTACTTCATCATCCTTGGGTCCCGAGCTTCGTAGTCCCCCAGAACCTGATTGACTATAAGTTGAGAGTCGCAAAACACGGCCAAGTCGTCAACTTTCATTGCGATTGCCGAGCGTAATCCAGCAAGCAGTGCTTCATATTCGGCCTCATTATTCGTGGCAGGAAAATCAATGGTAATAGCACTCTCGTGAAGAGTTCCGCAAGGTGAGACCAAAACGACTCCGGATCCTGCTCCGTTGTTGTTGGAAGCGCCGTCAACTTGCAATCGCCAAGTGTCTCCCTGAAAGAGGAGCCCGTTTCCCTTTTGGTTCGTGTTCGGCAGAGGGTTGGGTGGTTGGAGGAGTGTTTAGGATCTCGGAGTCTTCTGCGGGCTCGGTGAGGACTTGCCCTTTGATTGCCGTCCTTGGTTCAAAGCGGATGTCAAAATTTGCCAACTCGACGCCCATTTGGATACTCTGTTTGAGAGGTCGGCTTTTCGAAAAAGCGCTTTGAGAGGATATTCGGTTAAGACCGTGATTGTATGTGCCTGAAAGTACGACAGAAGTTTTCTCGCCGCAGATACGAGGGCGAGTGCCAACTTCTCCAGCGGAAGGTATCGAGTCTGGGCAGGTAGGAGCGTCTTGCTTGTGAAATAGACAGGCATGTCGTCGGCCCCTTCTCGCCGAACAAGAGCTGAGCTGATGGCGTGGGTTGAGACCGCTAGGTAAAGGTAATGGGTTTCGAATTCCTTAGGCTTTACCATTAGGGGTGAAGTACTGAGATAGTCTTTGAGCTCGGCCAACGCTTTGTCGCAGTCTGGCGTCCATTCGAAGCTTCGTCGGCTTTTCCCCTTAAGAGCGTGAAAAAAGGAGTGGCATTTGTCAGACGACTTGTTGATGAAGCGGTTGAGGGCTGCCGCCATCCCCGTGAGTTTTTGTACCTCTCTGATTGTTCGTGGTGGCCGTAGGTCTGCCACCGCCTTGATTTGATTGGGGTCGGCCTCGATGCCGCGTCGTGTGACTAAGTGGCCGAGGAATTTTCCAGCACTGACGCCGAACGCACATTTCTCCGGATTTAGACGGAGTTTGTGGAATTTGAGGATCTCGAAGACCTCGGCCAGTTCCTTCAGATGATTGTGCTCCTTTTGACTCTTGACGACGAGGTCGTCGATGTACGCTTCCAGGATGTTGCCGATCTGTGCATATAGCATTTTGAAGATTGCTCTGTTGAATGTTGCACCTGAGTTTTTAAGGTCGAATGGCATGACCCTATAGCAAAAAATGGAGTGATGAATGCAACTCTCCATGTCGTCCGGGTCCATGGCTATCTGGTGATAGCCACGGTAGGCATCCAAGAAACTCAACTGAGCATGGCCTGCTGTTGCGTCTACTAGCTGGTCGATCTTTGGCAGCGGAAACCAGTCCTTTGGACAGGCGTCATTGAGGTTCGTGTAGTCGACGCAAACTCTCCATTTCCCATTCTTCTTCTTTACGACCACAGTATTCGAGAGCCAAGTTGGGTATTGTACTTCTTGTATTGCGTTGGTGTTGAGAAGTCTGTTGACCTCTTCGATGACGGCGTCGGCGTGCTCAGGTGCCGAACGTCGAGCTCTTTGTACCACCGGTTTGGAGTCCTTTTTTATGTTGAGGGAGTGGCAGATGAAGTTGGGATCCACCCCCGGCATCTCCTCTGGGGTCCAAGCAAAGACTTCCAGATTGTCTTTGAGGAACTGGAACATCTCTTCTCGCTCGGCGTCGGTTAGTGAAGAGCCAAGTAAGAAAAATCGTGATCCGTCCTCGTTGATGGGCATTTTCACGAGGTCTTCCTCTGCTTTGTCCTCGGCCTTTTGGCCGACGTCTTCGATTACGGCCATGTCTGGGACTTCAACCCATTGCACTTGTTTTGCTTTGGAAGAACTGTGTACGGCGGAGACGTAGCACTTTTTGGAGGCGATTTGGTCACCTCGTAAATCTTCCTGTCTTCCTGTGGCGCCGATGAAGCGGACGATCTGGTGGTATGTGGAAGCAATGGCTTGCATCCTGTGAAGCCAATTTCGTCCCAGTATGGCGTTATATGGGCTCGGCACGTTGACGACAATGAATTCAACAGACAGGGTTTTTGAGCCGACGACGACAGGGAGGAAGATTCGGCCAACCGGCCAGACAGGTGCTCCGCTGAAGCCGATGAGGGGTACTTCGGTTGGTAGTAGTGCCGACTCTGGTAGTTCCAACTTTTTGAATAGGTCGTAGTACATAACCTCGGCTGAACTTCCTTGATCAATGAGGACGCGCTTGACGTCGTGAACGCCGATTTGGACGGTAACGACGAGGGCGTCAGAATGCGGAGTTTGAACGTGTTCAAGGTCACGTTCGGTGAAGCTTATCGTCCACTTGGGCACTTCTTGTGGTCGTTGATGCTTGGATCCGCAGCCGACTGAGAATATCTCCTTGGAAGTTGAGGCGTGATCGATGTCGGCTTTGAGGGCAGTCTCGGACGCCTTTGTTACTGGACCGTGGATGACGTGGATCAGCGGGCGTTGTTCGTTGGGGTTGGGATTTGTCTGCCGGCCGGGTGTCTATGATCGATCAATGTATTGATCGAGGTGACCTTGAGCCGCAAGCTTCTCGAGGAGAGCCTTGTATGGTGCGCAGGCAGTCGTGTAGTGGCTGAGCTCGTTGTGGTAGGAGCATTTTTTCCTTGGATTTTGATCCGGTTGGCCGGTGTCGGTTCCTAGCTTGCCCGTCGGCCACTCAAACCATGGTTGTCTCATTATTTCCTTCAGAAAAGACCAAATTGGTTCCTTGAAGTGTGTGGTCTCGGCCACGTAGTCATGTTCCTTCGGCTGACGCTTCTTCCCGTCTTTGATGTTGTGCACTTGCTTCTTGGGCTGCGACTGTTGGGTTGCCGCTTGTGCCGGCAGCTGGTGTACGGTCGAGGAGAATGGATTGGTTGAGCTTGGGATTCCCTGGGCCGCCCTGTCTGCATAGAGTTCCTCGAGAGCACAAAATCTTTCCACGACGCGCATCAGTTCACCCATGCCGTGTGGTGGGCGGATGGCGAGTTCGTCTAAGATTTTGCTGCCGGTTTCCAGACCATTTTTGAAAGTGCGCGCAGCCCAATATTCATCGATTCCTGGAATTTCGTTGAATAGCTACCAGTAACGCTCGGCATATTGCCTGAGAGTTTCGGACGAGAGTTTTCTCATCTGAGACAGGGACTCAGGCTCTTTAGCCGTTTTGTTGCTTGTGATGAAGCGTGTGTTGAAGGCGCGTTCAAGGTCGGCCAGGTTCCTTACGGATCCAGCGGGCAACTTGTTGAACCATTGGAGTCCTAGGGAGCCGAGGCTGGACGGGAACGCCTTGCATTTTACTTCATCCTTTAGTGTGCAGAGCTCAATGGTCTGTCTGAAGTGGATGAGGTGAGTGTAGGCCTCGCAGGTCGCCGGATCGAACTTCGTGAATTTGGGTAGATGAAAAGTGGGTTCCGGCGGCGTGTTGATGATGTGGGAGGTGAATGGGGAGACGCTGAGATCCTTCAATTGCCTTTCAAACCCTGGGCGCGGCGGTTTGCCGTGCTCGTCCGTTTTTGATCTCTTGGAATCCCTTTCCTTGTTCTCCTTTGCGGATGCCTTCTCGGTGTCCCTGCGCCGAAGCTTGTCTCGCAGGTCTGTCGTTGTCCTGTGCGGGCCGTCGACGGTTTTGTCCTTGTTGCGACGGATCTTGTTCTTGTCGTTCGCGCCCTCGGTGCGTACGTCCTTCCCGTTACGCCGAGCGTGGTGCTCGTCGTCTATGTTTTCGATCGGGATGTTCCCTATGCGTTCAGAGACATGCGGTCTGGTTCGTGCAGAATCTCGGCTACGGTGCGAGACCGTTGTGCGAGAGAACTCTGCATGACCAGTTGAGTACGTACTTGTAAACGACTCGGTATCCCTTGTCCTGGTTACATCGTGATGGCTTCTAGAACGATGTGTTCCAGATACGGTGGGTTGCTTGTAGAGGATGATTTCTCTGGCATCGCCTGGTGCTGGAGTGAAGCCTAGGCGGTCTTTCACGGATCCGCGTTGGCCTCCCTCGTTCTGACGCCCTTGTGGTGGTGGTGGTGGAGGGGGTGGAGTTTGCCTGCCTCTTCCCCCGCCTCCGCCAGATCTTGATGCGGCAGGGGTGCGGTCCTGCTGCATGCGTTGCTTCATTTGGGCCACCTCCGCCCTTAGCGCGGCCAGTTCATTGTCGCATTCGTCGTCGCGACGCTGCAGTAGGCGGATGTAGGCCGAAGTTACGTCGTCTGAGAAGGGTGAGAGTCCGGATCCAGGAGCGAGGGAGATGGACATGTGCCTTTCGGGGAGTGTTGTGGGGATGACGTTTCCGCTAGGGTCTTTGGCCCCCGAAGTGGCCGCGTCTGCTAGATCTCCGCCCATGGTAGGTGGTTTGGTGGTTGTTTTACGAAGGAGTGAGGGGGTTTGGAGGATGTGAGAGCCGTTTGAATCAGAAGTAGTTTCACGTCAGGTTCACCAATTGTGTGGCCCGTGATCCTTGATCCTCGTCCCTCCGCTGGTGGTTCGATGGTGGTTGAGCCTTCTTCTCCTAGCCTGCACAGGGAACGCACGACTAAGACCTGGCCGGGGTTTGTCCCGGCAAGGCCCTCCGGCGAGAGGATGAGTATAGTGCAGAGAGAGGAAGCCGAAAGCTAGAGAGAGTCAGTGTGAGTATTGAGTAGCGTGTACCTGTTAGGGTTATCATCACTAGATATTTATAGGGCCTCCTGGCTTGCTCTCCAAGTACGATCGCGTGCCTTACACGAGCCGAGTGACGTCATAGTGACATCAAGGAATAGATCTGGTAACCGTTTTCAGGGCTGAGCTGGCGCACCCATGTGCGCCCATGATCATCTTCTATTATAACCGCCTCCGCACGTGGCGGGACATGTGGCTCAACAGATAGCCGTCGGCGGCGGCCAGCTGTGTTCTGCGGATGGCCGAACACGGATAATGCCGAGCCTGGCCATGCGTTCAATGAGGGAGGTAACGTTGTCGTAGACTCTGCCGACGGCATAATCCGAGAACAGGCTTGTCTCCTGCCGAGCCTGTGGCAAGCCGAATATCAATGACAAATCATTGACGGCAGCCGTGCACGAAGCCGACGTTTGGTTCGTAGTAGGTTAGGTCCGCACCATTGCGAACATCTATGTTCGGCCCGCTACACTAATCATCAGCCAATCGCACCTCTCCAGCTCGCATTTCTACACGTAAGCATCTCCAAAGGAACCCGCATCACCCACATTTAGGCGACTCTGCTGGGGAGGTGTCTTTTGGTTTATGGTTAGTACCCGTTCCACAGAATACATCGAACGGCCACTATCACGCCGTAGAGCAATGACGGCACCACACGACGGCGCGCCAGTTATCGAGGAAGTCGAAGAAACCAACAGCGCGGGCACGGCAGCGCAGACGCTGCGGGCCCTCCAGGACGGCCAGCGGCAGTTCCTCGAGACGCAACGACAGCTACTCGCAGCCTTTACTGGTCTCACTGAGCTCATCTCAGCGGCGCTCCCAAAGGCCGCGGTCGGCCAAAGTGACGAACCACCACAGAACCAGGCAGGGGGCAACACTAGCCAGACAGTGCAGCCCCAGGTCCCCCCGACGGTGCCTCCCCATTTGCGCCTTGTGCTTGTAGGAGGCATCGTGGGAAATCATGCTGGAAACCGCCAGAAGGAGTTGGCCGCTGATGGTGCCAGCACGCCCTCTGCGGGACCCTACATCACCATGGCGGAAGTCCAGGCCCTGCTAGCGCAGCAAAAGGCAAGTGAGGCAAGCAGAAAGGAGCCAGCCGTTACTGAAGTTGGGGCCCCGTCCGCTGGACAGTTCATTACCCTGGCAGACGTACAGGCCCTCCTTACTAAGGAGAAGGCGAAGACAATTTTACCCTCCCTCCCTAGCCCGGATATCCGCCCGCTCTATCCTATGACGATCCTATCACTACCCTACCCGGAAGGGTACACCCCACCAAAATTCGTGAAATTTGATGGGAAAGAGGGCAGTGCCCAAGAACATGTGGTCCATTTTATAGAATCTCTTGGGGCCCACGTGTCCGATCATAACTTGCGTCTCCGCGAGTTCTCGAAATCCCTCACCTCCCGCGCATACATATGGTATGTCAACTTGGAGCCTTACTCGATCACCACGTGGGAGGAGATGGTGAATAGCTTCTACGCTAAATTCTTCCAGGTCCGTGAAAAGGTAACGGTGATCAGCCTGACAAAGGAAACACAAGCTAGCGGGGAAGACGCGGTGGATTACATCAGGAGGTTCCAAGATCGTGCAGTCGACTGCACTGAGTCCGCGAAAGAGGTTCAACTGGTGGAAATCTGTATTGGCGGAATGATGGACGAATACAAGATGTTGCTCATCAATCTGAAGTTGGGAACATTCTCTGCCCTACTAGAATCTGCGTACAACATCCGCCATGTGGTTAAGCCAGCCAGGAAAGATGCAAGGAAAGGCAAAGCCGCAGGCGCCACTGTAGCTGTCGCAGAGGCGCCGCGGGCCCAGCAGGCTGCAGGAGGAAGAAAACGAAGAGAGCGCGAGATGGGGCCGGCACCGGATTTTCCCTGCACCATGGACGAAGTGCGAGCCTTGGTAAATGCATGGGTGCAGAACGGAGAGCTGGAACTTCCCCCTGTGGAGTATGAACCGACGCAGGAAGATCGCGAGCACCCGCGGTTGCTGCATGTACCACAGGCACACCAAGCACCCGACGAGTGATTGTTGGTCATTGAAGAGGTTGTTTAAAAGAAAGCAGAATGCGAATGAACTGAGGATAGGACGGCGCGACATCCGCATCGAGCTCTATCCAGTCCACGGAAACAACAATGGAGAAGTCAACATGGCGGAGTGTTACCCGTTCATGTACGAAGATGAAGATGATACCAACAACAACTACTACATGGAGGGAGAGGATGACGAAGCATGGGCCTACATGGTCTCGTGCTACAAAATAACAGAGGAATTCGGAGATGGTCCAGCCCCCGCAGTGACACCGGATCCCAACGCGTCGGTAAAAACATTGCAGAACAGTGCAAAGTTTCGCGCATTCTTTGACGGCTTTGGCTTCACACCGGCAGCAAGGTTGGAAATCACTAAGGCGATTGTCAACATCGCGAAAGTTCATCAAGAGTCATGTATGACCGCGGAGGGGTCCGTCCCGCGGACGATCCGCGATGAGTCCAACTCTGTCACCTTTTCGGACGCGGACCGACGGATACCCTACCCCCATAACCGCCCGCTGTACGTTACATCCCGCGTCAACGGGACGGAGCTGAAAAGAACCTTTTTAGATGGTGGAGCTTCCATAAATCTGATGCCTATGTCAACGTTCCAAAAGGTGGGGATACAGACCAACCGAATAGTAGAATCTCCGATCACCATCACGGGATTTGGAGGAGACAAGAAGCAGTCTTTGGGATATGTGGTGGTAGACCTAGAAGTGGGAGCAATCCGCTCAGCCACTAAATTTCATCTCATCAACGCGGACCCCAATTATCAGATCATCCTCGGCAGAAGCTGGATGCATAAATACGCGGTTGTGCCATCTAGCTACCACCAATCCTTGAAAGGAATCTGGGCAGGAAAGAAAGTCACAATTCGCGCATCTGAAAACTCATTTGATACTCATGAAACACACCTCTCGAACGCGGTCTATTTCTCGGAACTGGGCGAGGTATCTCAGGCGATCACCGCCAAGCCTCGCGCTGTCAGGATCCCAAGGTGGGAAGATATTAAAGATGACAAGCCAGAGACATGACAGAGAGACCCATCCGCGACAGACGCCGCAGCCCCCAGGAAGATAACCAAGACAAAGGAGGGGGGCAAAACAGTGTACTACTTATGACGGTCCACCGGGGCAGCGGCCGATCATGAAACCACTGGCCCCGGCGGAACATGTGCCGCGGTAGAAGAAGAAGTAATACAGAAGCCGGAGCCCGCTCCGGAATGCATGCAGGATCAGCCCAAGCCGCAGCAGGAAGCATTAGAAGAGGTCGATCTAAGTGGTGGAGTAGGCCCAAAGAAGCCAGTGTTTATAAGTAAAGAATTGCACGGAGAGTTCCGCGAGAGGCTAATAGCACTGCTACGTGCTAATTCAGATGTATTCGCGTGGCACTACGAGGAGATGCCTGGGTTAGACCCAGAGCTGGTAACGCACCACTTGGATACTTTCCCAAACTCTAAGCCTGCGAAACAATCCCAGCGGAAGTATCACCCCGATTTGGAGGGGCAGATCAAGGAAGAGGTCGAGAAGCTGCGGAAGGCGGGATTCATTCGCCCAATCCAGTACCCGGAATGGCTGGCAAACATTGTCCCTGTGAAGAAGAAAAATGGCCAAATCAGAGTATGCGTCGACTTCCGCGACCTCAACAAAGCGTGTCCAAAGGACGAGTTCCCGTTGCCACACATTGATACGTTGGTGGATGCCACCTCGGGCCACCAGATGTTCTCCTTCATGGATGGTTTCAGCGGGTACAACCAGATCAAAATGGCTCCGGAGGACGCGGAGAAAACGGCATTTCGAACACCATTGGGAAATTTCTACTACATCGTAATGCCCTTTGGGCTCAAGAATGCGGGGGCAACATACCAGCGGGTCATGACAGCGATTTTCCACGATCTCATGCACAAGATAATAGAAGATTATGTGGATGACCTGGTGGTGAAATCCAAGGAGCGGAAGGACCATCTTGCAGATTTAGCCACTGTCTTTGCCAGATGCAGGAAGTTCAACCTTAAAATGAACCCCCTGAAGTGCCTATTCGGAGTCACCGCTGGCAAATTCTTGGGTTTCCTGGTACATCGCCATGGAATTAACGCGGATGAGGCCAAGATCAGGTCTATTACAGAAATGCCCCCGCCCCACTCCCAGAAGACACTCAAGCAATTCTTAGGAAAAGTATCCTACCTCCGCCGTTTTATTCCCGCGATGGCGGAAATCGCGGCACCGTTCGCGGACCTGTTGAAGGGAAACGCAGAATTTGAATGGAAAGAAGAGCATCAGCAAGCGTTGCAGCGGATTAAAGCGGCGTTGACTTCTCCCCAGACAATGGTGGCACCAGTTGCGGGGAAACCGCTGATTCTCTATTTGACCTTTACCCCGAGATCCATTGAGGCCCTGCTGGTGCAAGAGGTAGATGGGACAGAGCGCCCAGTCTACTACATCAGTAGGAAGGTACAGGGAGCGGAGGAAAGGTATACCGCCATCGAGAGACACTACTTAGCCCTCGTCTTTACCGCACAGAAGCTCCGGCACTATTTCCTGTCATTTCCCATCCAGATAATCACTAAGTGTGACCCAGTGAGATATCTTCTGTCGCGCCCCGCCCTCACAGGACGGGTCGCTCGCTGGTTGCTAACACTCGCGAAATTTAACATCTCATGCGCAACTCCAAAAGCAATCAAATGTCAAGCCCTAGCGGACCTACTGGCTCAATTCCCAAGCGGACAGTGCGAACCGCTTGAAGAATGTCTACCCGGAGATGGTTTCGAAGCTCTTGTGGCCAGCACAGATGAACAGCACTGGACGCTCAGCTTCGATGGGGCCGCGGGTAGTGGATCAGGAGGCGCGGGAATAGTATTACAAACTGAAGAGGGAGACAGAGTCCATTTGGCGTACAAACTGAATTTCCCATGCTCCAACAACGAAGTGGAATACGAAGCATTAATCTTGGGTCTGATAGCGGCGAAGGAGAGAGGAGTCAAGCACCTGAAGATAGCGGGAGACTCAAAACTGGTAGTCCTACAAACGGAAGGGATTTATGCGCTGAAAGAACCAACTCTGGCATCGTACCGAACGACGGTGCAGAAACTGACGAAATTCTTCAAGAGCGTCAATATCGTCCACAAGCCTAGATCAGAGAATCGTTTCCCGGATGCTCTCGCGACGCTGGGGGCAAAGACGGAATTTGAAGAAGAGAGAGCCTGCATTGAGATTGTGAAGATGTTTGAGCCATCCGCGGTGGAAGACTTTTCAGAGCCAACGGAGGATTGGCGCGGATCTATCGAGATTCAGTTAGTCACTGGCCTAGGGCACCTGTCCACCACGGAGCTTTCATATTTCATAGTTTTACGCGGAGAATTGTATTATCGCGGCCCGCAGGGATGGCTCGCGCGATGTGTTGATTCGAAGGAAGTAGAAGAAGTTTTGGACCGGATTCACAAAGACAATTGCGTGGACAATGAGATAGCCTTGTACAGAAGAATTCAGAGACAGGGCTACTATTGGCCTAGCATGAAGAAGGACGCTGATCGGATCGCGAAGAATTGCACTTGGTGTTCCCTGTACATGGCCAAACCAGAATGCCTGATGGCAGGCGCTGACAACTAGGAGACAGACTGGAGACAAGCCTACATCGACTACTTACGAGAAGGATCCCTGCCCGTAGAGTGAACTGAGTCCGCGAGGGTTGTCTGTGGAGCACGACGCTTTTTCTTGGAAAAGGGACTCCTGTTCAGAAGGACCCTTGACGGAATGCCTCAAGTATGCGTGGACTGAGGTTCTAGCCAAGACTCACGGGACTGAGCACCAGGGGTGGAGGAAGCTTTACGAGTAGATGGTTCATCTGGGATATTTTTGGCCCACCATGGAAAAGGATTCGAAGCGGCACGTGCAAAGATGCCAAGCCTGCCAGAAATTCGGAAACTTGGTCCACGCTCCTTCTGTGGAGTTGCATTCCATCCGCGCCCCTTATCCCTTCCACACTTGGGTCATGGATCTAGTCGGACCGATTAGGCCAGCGTCGCGGAAAAACAGATGGATTTTGGCGGCCACAGAAGTTTACACTAAGTGGGTCGAGGCTGTTCCGCTGAAGAAGGCCACGGGAGATGCGGTGGCAGCATTCATCAAGGAAAATATCATTTGCAGGTTCGGCATACCCAAGGTGATCCTTTCTGATAATGGGACTCCGTTCATCAATCACCACGTAGGAAGCCTCCTCGATGAATACGCGGTTGATCACCGTACCTCCAGCGCATACTACACGCAGGGAAACGGGCAAGCGGAAGCAACAAACAAGACCCTGATCAGAATATTGAGCAAGCTATTGGACGAGCGCGGGGGTACTTGGGCTGATCATCTTCCGATAGCCCTTTGGGCTTATCGCACTTCAAAGAGGAAGTCCACCCGCGCCAGCCCCTTCAGCCTGGTATACGGAGCAGAAACGGTCTTGCCTGCAGAACTGAGTGTCCCCTCCGCGCGAATGATCCTAGCAACGGAGAATTCCGCAGAAGGAAGAAAAGCAGATCTGGAAGCCCTCGAAGAGAGAAGGACGACGGCGGCTCTTGCCCACGACAAATACTGGGAATCCGTGGCACGCTACTACAACAAGGGCGTGGTGCCGCGGGAATTCGAAGTCGGGGAGTTAGTTTGGAAGGCCACCACGGCAGTGATGAGGGATATGAAGACGCCAAAATTCACGCCCAGATGGGAAGGACCCTATGAAGTAATCAGTGCTTCCGCTAGCGGGTACTACCACCTGGCGCGCGTCGAAGATGGTTTCAAGACAGGGGCAGTGAATGCCAGATACGTCAAGAAGTTCTACCCGTAAGAGAAGACACTGGGAGCTCGCGAGCCTTTGTCCTGCCCTGCCAGTTCCCTCCCCTTCCGTTCTGATTGTTCTTTTCTTCCTTCTTGTAATTTTATTTCAAGTACAACGAAGAGTGACATCACACCGCGAATTACCCTAAAAAGCTTGTAACTGTTGGTTTGATCTTCTATTAATGAATGATGGCACTTGTTCCTAATTCATACTGTTGCTTTAATTTTTTTTACGTTGAAGCGAAGCGATACGGTCACGCGGAGAGAACATTTCCGCGGAACCGTCGGCTCTTTTTTATGATTCATTCCTTCAAACTTAACGATTGTCAAAAGAGATGATACTAAGTCGCGAGGAGTCAGAACATGGCCCGCGAAATCCATACTTAGTGATTGTCAAAAGGAGATGATGTTGAGTCTTAAGTGGCCAGAACATGGCCCCCGATTCATTTCAAACTTAACGATTATCGAAAAGAGATGTAACTAAGTCGCGAGAGATCAGAACATGACCCGCGAGATTCATACTTAATTGATTGTCAAAAAGAGATAATGTTAAGTCTTAAGTGGCCAGAACATGGCCCCCAAGTGACGGACTTAGTATTCATCAAACAGAGGTGAAACAGAGGCGATGACGAGTCACAAGGAGTCAGAACATGACCCGCGCCTCCCAGGCTTGGCGGTCATCAACTGAAGATTACGTTAAGTCTCAAACGGCCAGAGCATGGCCCGCGGACTCAAGCAAAAATACATATGTTCAGACGATATCATTGACACAAAAAAAAAACGATCTTATTCCAATAATGCCGAATTTTATTCAAAATAAGAAAGAAGGGAAATAGTACATGTGTTGCAAAAAAAAAAAACAGCAACAAAGCAAAGAAGAAAAAGCCCTAAATCTGCCAGTCCGCGAAGACAAGCCCCTCGGGGTCAGGATCATCAAGGTTCAGCGAGGTGGCAGCCAGTTCCGCGTCACGCTGCATCACTTGGGCAAACCTGGCCTCCAGGTTAGCCAGGTGCTGTCGAGCGGACTCCATCTGGGCAGGCAGGTCCTGAATCTCAGGCCTCAGAGCAGCCCTCTCCCCCGCGGCCCTCAGAGCAGAGCTCCGCGCGCATAGCCAGGCCAGGTCAAACCCGAAGACCTGCATATCCTGGGCAACCTCCAGTAGAGCGGCTTCCGTCTCGGGATTGAGGTCTATGAAGCGTAGCTGCCCCCAAGGGGAAAGCACATCATGGAAGCTGGTGAGGTAGATCACCCCAAGCCGGACGGACCGCGGATTGAAGGAGCCGAAGGTCTCCGGGTGAGACCGGGCTATAGCGTTTAGCAGCGGGTAGCGTTCCACGGTTACAGGATAGCCTGCGGGGAAGAGGCGGATTGGCTCCGCGACCTCAGTATCCATGGGGCCCTTCCCCAGATCTAGAACAGGCTGGCTTGGCCTGGGCGGAGACTGCTCCCTGGACTCAACCTCCTTTCTTTGTTCGCCCATGTCCAAGTTCAGGTCAAGCTCGAAGTCTCCAAGACCTTGGCTTCCCTGTCCCCCCAAAACATCGTCAGATGGCAAGAAGGGCATATCTTTAAATAAAGAATTCAGATCTGAGTCAGTAATGGAGGTGGGCCCCCCAAGAAGCTCTTCGTTTACCTCCAGCTGTCGGTCGGAAGGATGGGCGGTCGGCTCAGCGCGTGGAGTCGGCGTACGTCTCGCGGATTGATGAGGAGATTGAGTCTGCGAGGTGGAACACGCTGGGGAATCGGGACTGGTAGCGTCCACAGCCGTGTCCTGCCCTACGTGCGAGCCAGGGCCTTGGAGGAATGAGGCATTGGAGACTCCTGGAGAGCCGCCGGCGACCCGGCCCAGAAAGCTCTCTGTGGAACGGATGTGGGCACTGGTGGACTGCTGATGAGAGCCAGAAGGAGTAGAGGTTGAGCCTGCCCCAGGTTGGCCCGCGGTGGGACCCCCCATGGCGGCGTGAGGAAGCCCTTCGACGTCATCTTCTTCTCCTTCTCTCAAGAGTTGGGCGGCCGCCGCGTTGATAGGTTCCGCGGCAATGTCGACCTGGCCCACAGATTCGCGGGTATCCGTTGACGGCGGGGCCTCGCGGGCCTCAGAAGCTGCTGCATTGGATGGAGAAGGTTCTCGATCAGCAGAATATACTATTACATTTTCGGACTCCTCTGAGGGAGAATACGACTCAGAGGAAACTGTGTTGGGATCTCCCCCGAGGTCAACAATGGAAGGCTTGTCGGGTAACGTACCTCCAATAACCGCGGAGGATTCCGGCTCCGTGTGAGGAAAAGGAATTGGCTCCGCCCGAGGCTGAATCACCTCTGTTGCCCTTTGTTCCTCTGGGGAGTCGGAGATGTCCACTATGACGACATCTTCCGCGACGAGACCCCCCGCGGGCATGGACGCCCGGGATTGCATAGTCGCCAAGTGGGCGCTAAGGGGAAGTTCGTCATCGTCATCATCGTCGCCGTCACCATCATTACCAGCCCCCGCGTCCTCATTTTCCTCGTCGTCGGACTCCGCCACAACTGTTTGGGAAATTATGGCGAAATAAAAAGTCAGAGACTAAGGATGCAAAACAACAGAGACAACATTCTAGTGAAGCAAGGCTTACCATCAAGGCGGCATCTTTTGGGCTGAGCATCTGGGGCATCCTCTTCCGCCTCACCCGGTGCTTGTTCCGCTGCCTCCGTTACCGCGGCCGCCTCTGGCTCGAAAGCCACAAAGGTGCTAGCATCCCGCTCCCGCTGCTGAAGAAAAGAAAGAACAAAAACCAAGGGAATAAGCCCCAGGGAATGAAGATATGAAGCATTGAAATGAGAGGATTCAACACAGGGAAGACACTTACATTTCGAATGCGTTTGGGGCGACGGGTCTCCCCCGCCGCGGGCGCCTGAGAGGAGGACGGTTGAGATGGTCCCGTTGGAGGCGGTGGCAGGGGCTGCGTCCTCGCGTGGGATCCCCGCGCACGGGTGCGCCCCGGGGCAGCTTGAGGAGGTGCAGGGACCTCCCTAGGAAACACCCTATTCACGGGCTCGGCATGGATCACGGCCCATTGACTGCGGGGTCCGCGCCAGTCGGTTGCCCGAACTGCAGTAATGGCTCGCAGAGAAGTATCCCGAGTGCGGATTGTAGACGCCTCGGGGACCACGGCCTGCCCGCGGACGAACGTTAAGAAGGAGTCAAGGTTCCTCTTCCAGAACGCGCGGAACTCCAGTGTGTAATCCGAAACCCTGTCCCTAGCAGGGATGGGTAAATTACCAAGTTGTGTTAAGATCGGGGAAAGCTGGCCCGCCATGAAGCGGAGCTGGGACTCCACAAAAGAAGGCATCGCAGGGGCGGGCCCAGGCACTCCTTGGTCGAAGCCCAACTGCCTCGCAAAGCGGTTCGGGCGGTACACCGCTACCCCAGTTGTCTCGCTGCATAGGGTCGGGAGCCACCCAGGAAGAGCAATGAGCGCGAAATTGATCACTGTCCGCGCCACAGGGTCGCCACCATTTGCGGCACCAAGGGAAGAAGCAACTGGGCGAAGGCATTGGCCCACGCCCATGATGCCCGGGGAAGGAATGTTGTAGGGACGTTGAGTGAAGTTGGTCTCAACGTCGCATACCTCGTGCCATGAGGCTTCACTGCTGGTACCGTGCCACTGTTCCGTGCGGGATCGTACCCCTGACGCTGGGAAGACCAGCGGAACCAGGGCAACGGTACGAAAATGCTCGAAGAAGTATGCGAGCAGGAAGGTGGAGTGAGCCATCGAAAGATGGTCGCATCTACCAAGAGACCTGGCGTAATCAGCCTGAACCAGGTCCAGTTGGCGGTAGAGCGACCCCAAGAACATCGGCGCTAGGGCAACAGGTTGGCCGCGGGCTAGGAGGACGGCCAGCGGGAAGACCGCCTGAGAAATGCCATCGACGGGATAATTGGGCAAGACGTAGTAAGAAAGGAAGTAAGAGAAGAAGCCCGCCATGTAGAGCCGTTGCTGGTATTGGGGGCCCGCGACGAAGTCCCGCGTGGCCCCAGGAGCGACAGTCCTCGCGGGCTTAAGGTCCTTAAAGAAGTAGCGAAGCCAGCTCCCAAGAGAAGTTTTCTTGGCATTCGCTGGGGTGGCTTTGCGGACGCCCTGGGCGGTGAAGATGGGCCCGTTCTGGGCTTGCTTGTGTAATGCCTTCAGAGCCTCGACATCCTCTCGGTCCGCAAGCGAGAGTTTAGCCGGGTCCACGATGTTGCCCCCGCGAAGAGACAAGCGGGTGAGAATGAAGACATCCTCCAGCGAGAGTCCGCTCTCCCCCCATGCCCATGCAAAGGAATGGGTATTGATACTCCAGCGAGAGCACGCGAACTCCAGATTCTTGTTGGCTGCACCCTGGCGAGGGACGCTCAGACGCCGTGACAGCTGGATGGCGTTGAGAGTACTGTTGCCCAAGAACAACTGCCTGTAGCGGAGATCATTGGCGACATCATCCACCCAGTCAGACCAGTCCGTGGGTAGGGAAGCTTGGGCCCCAAAGCGGCATTCCACAAAAGGGAAATCCTCGCGCTCAAGGCGAAAGCGAAGCACCGAGGAAGGGTTGATGAGTTCTGCATTCTCCGGGGCGGCAGGAGCCGTGAAGAAAGTGGGGTTAGCCACGGGAGCACCCACAACAGGATACGCCCCAGCGAGGGCCCAGAATGGGTCCCCAACTGTCCGCAAGTACGGGGCCCTCTGCCACTGGTCCGCAGAGGGGACTGGGACCTCGACGATCGGGCCACGCGCAGTCATTTGTGGGTAATATGAAAGAGAAAGGGAAGTTGTAACCGCGAAGGATGGAAAGAGACAAGAAAGAAGACGATCGCTCGCTGAGAGTCAGAGGAGAAAATGACAGCACTTCGACGAAAATTTGGAGTTTGGTGAAAAAGGAAATAATGGACAAAGGGTTTATATAGTGGTCAACCGGTGGGGACATTTATGACGTCTGCACACGAAGGGTCATGACGGTACACGAAGAGACATAACGGCACACGAAGAGGCGTTAGCAGTTATCATACCCGTTGCTCCGCGGAACGAGTCCGGGGCAACCGCGGAAACTCACAAAAGGGATAGTACGCACGGGGACGACGTGCACTTATCGTACGCGCGCGGGGGCATATGTAGGCGCGGTCAAGATTATTGACATGTCACCGAGAAGACTTTTTGACTAGCCAATTGGTCGCGGACACGTGGTAGCTAGGACCCCGCGGAAAGTCAGTCTTAATTCTAAGAAGATGTTTGACTGACCAATAGAAGGGAAGCACGTGTGGCCCATAAGATTGATGCCCGCGGAAATGACCTGCGGAAGGGAAGACCCCGCGGGCCCCGCGGGGGAGAACTAAAAGCGTACTGGGATGGGTACAGAGGATCACAGGAAGACCCCGGGGCCCTATTCGGGCCTAAAAGGCAGGGCCCGGAAAGGACCCCGCGGGAGGTAAACGATCGCCGCAGGTCGCGACCTTGCTCTTGCGGGAATTGGGGAAGCTCTTGTGGCTTGGTGGCTTGGGATGGAGGTAGCGTCGCGGAAGCGCGAGTCCCCCCCCCCCCCCCGCGGAAAGTCCTCCGCGGGAGGACGAGTCTTCCGCGATCTGGAGGTACGGGAGGGGCACGTGTTGGGGTCTTATAGGAGCGCCGTCCTGGGCTTGACCTAGGCCCAGGTGCCCTATAAATACCCCTGACATTCCCAATGGTTGCCAGAGGCTTACTTTTCTGAAAAAGGAGAGTGAGAGCACTGATTCTGAGGAAGGAGAACATTCTTCCCCGGAGAGAAGGTGACCTCATTCGTTTGATTCCAGAGAAGGCAGATGTTATCCCCCCCGCGGAGAACAAAGGAGACACGTTGCCTTTGTCCTTTTCCGTACCTCTTGCTCCATTCCTCACCCCACGAGATCATTCATCTTTTCCCCTCAATACTAATCATCAGCCAATCGCACCTCTCCAGCTCACATTTCTACACGTAAGCATCTCCAAAGGAACCCGCATCACCCACATTCTTTATTTTCTGATTTAAATTAACCATGTCAATGTATATGTTAGGTTGTTGCTTTTAGAGTAGTTGAATTTGTTGGACAGGGGTTGATATATTGAACGCGAGTTCAGTATTTATTTGCGTGTGCTGATTGTTCGAATTGTATATTGCACGCGATTTCAGTATTTATTTGTGTGCGCTAGTCCTAAGGGCTAATAATCTCAACTCATATCGGTTACCAAACACAGTATTAGTAGTCCCATGAGTTTGGATTACCAATCCCAAATGCTAATATGGTTATCAAATGGGGCCTTAAGGTACTGGAAGTATATACTAGTACTTTCCTCATTTTAAGAATATTTCTTCTCGTTTTGTGCTCTTTCGATATCGTGTCTTTCATTGAATTCATGTCATATTTTTTGATTCCATCAAAGTTAATCGTTTGAAATTATTTGTTGAATATGAGAATGAGGCTGAATGTCACGAATTTAATTGGTTTATGTACAAGCTCATCTAGGCTCATAGACTAATTATGAACCGAGCGAGGTCATAATTAATTAGTTTATTTTTATGTAGCCAATTGGCGCGTACGAATGATTAGATCTTGTGTGGGGCTCGGCATGGTACTGAGATGATTCGGGAATGAGATCCCGTATGAATAATCCATTATGTCGTTGATTAAGCTAAGTCCTTTGTTTTGAGCCATTCTTCTTCGTAGTGTATACTTCCCGCATAAATTATGGTCTCAGGTACAAGATAGATTAGCGGGGGCCTAATTGGAGAATTAATGAAGCATTTGGATTTAGGCGATTTATTGGAAGTCTTTGTACATTTTGTTTGTATGGTTGGGTCTTTACCCTTTTCCTCTGCACACGATCCCCAATAAGTTTTCTTCATGATTATTATTTTCATTTCTCTATCTACCTCTCTCCACTAATTACCTGAAAAACCTATCTAAAAACTCAAACCAAGCAAAGTCTGACACATCAGTTGTAATATTTTGGAGCATAATTTATTTTTACAATGACGTAAAAAATTGGATCGTCACATCTCTTTTCTTAACTATTTGTATACAAACATAAATTGCATAAATAGCTCCACAGAACAATAAAAATTCGAGAAAAAATAGCATTGGTTGTTGGAATTTATTTATGTGGCTCACATGCCACATTAATCCTATTTATATATTATAGTATTTGTGTTCGTAACTAAAATATGGGTATTAGATTTAATTAAAGTATTGCCTAAATAATTGGTGACTATTCACGAAAAGGTTTGGTGATTATTCATGAATAGATATGGTGACTATCCATGAATGGGTTTAGTGATCATTCATGTATAAGGTTACAACCATTAGCGAATTGGTGCCTTATTACTTCTTTGATGGAAGGAAGTATGAAGAGTTGTGTCCATTGGGAAAGGGTCCCGATCTATCAATATAAAGGCCTGTGATTACCATCAAGTTGCATGTGTGAAGAACATTTATATAGATTAGATTAGATTGGAAATCCTACCCATTGCTTTCCGAAATCTGTTAGTGAGAGTTTGTGTCGGTGAAGTATATTGGTTCTAGTTCGAAACGATTTTCAGATTTCTCTAGACTTAAACACCATGGCAGAAGGTAAGTAATTTTTCCACTGCGTATTTATTTTGATTCTCCCACATAGGTTTATCATTTGGTATCAGAGCCAACTTTCATGTCATTCTGTTTAGTATGAATTCGTTGTTTGTTAAAACTTAATTCTGTCTAAACCCATCCACTCGTATTTCACATGTTTTAGAAGAGAAGGTTTTGATCTTGGCCAGTGCCCAGTGGGCGGGGGTTTTCCTATAAGGTAAATGGAGCATTTGTTAAATCCCGTGACTTCGACATTGTTGTCGGTTTTCCATCCTAGTCCATGATTTAGCCATTAAAAATTGTTTCCTAATTGACTACAGAGTTGTAATCTGTTGTGTTTGTCTACTATGGCCAATTGGGCATTTCTAAATTTATGAAAATCAGTGAAGTTTTTGGCTATGAAGAAAAAAAGGAATCCATTTGCCTCGCACCATTTTATATGTTTGTTTGGTACTCTGTTTTGTTTATGTGTGAGTGGTACATGTGAGACTTCATTCTTTAGTCTGAATAAAACGATTCACTTACATGTTCATTGAGTGTCATTTTGTGGTGGCTGTGGGGTGTATAGGCATGACTTTATAAAAGGTTGTGATTCCATTGCATGGATTAAATATTGAATGGCATTGGCACATCCATTAAATTTAGTGTTGGATACCATACTATACACAGTGATTAGATTATGTACATTATATGGAGAGAATTGCTTTGGATTTGTCCATCAAAATGTTTGCGGCTTCTTTGTATTCAAAAATTGGATATGTTTTTGAACGGAGAAATTCTCTTTGCCAATGTATCGACTTTAATGCGAAATAATACTATGCACTTCGGTACACTTTTTGTTGAGAGGTGTGTCTTCGATAGCACATGGTCGTATGTGGTTTCAATTATGAAAAATGGAGTCGCAAATTTTTGTCGAGAGCGGAAAAGACAATTAATGGTGGTTGTGACCATTCAATGGGTTTCTTTCATCAAGTTTGAAATGGTGTGACTCTCTAATATGTCACATTGCTCTATATGTGAAGATGTATGACCCTTGGGGTTAAATCAAATGGTTTGTCCAAACCACTAAGTTTACATCAAGAGATGTGACCCTTAGGTTCAAACTAAGGAATGTGACCATTGTGTTTACACCAAGAGGCGTGACCATTGGTGAATAAGTCACATATTCTGACCTTTCTAAGAATTCCTTGGGTCAAATTGATTGGTCTTTGAACGTGTAAAATCATGTTTTGGATTCTTTGAAATCAATATCAATAGATTGATTTACTATGTTTGATCTGACATATGAAACCATTTCACTACCATGAGACTATAGTGAACATATGATTATCCCACATGAAGTGTACTTGATGTCTTTTGAGGTGATTTGAACGTCGTAATATTTTGAGATTAGCCACAACATCATGAAAAATTATGGTCTTCCACATCAAGTTTGGTCACACACAGAATAGTCATTGGACCATGTGTTTGTGTTCTATGGCATTTAACATTATATTGAGTTTGAATTAGTAAAATTAATTATTTTTTCCCATAGGAGAATAATTAGTTCTATTAATTCGTTTGGGAAAATTTCTGCGTTCTCATGTTATGGAATTTTCATTTTGATGTTTGAAATTCGCTAGTCTTTTTGTTGCAATGAAGTAGATTCAGTGCATATTGCAGCCTTTACCCATAGGGAGGTTTGAGTTTACTTTATTTCAGGTATAAATTAGCATAAAAGTTGAAATTAAATTTAAGTTGTGTAAGATAATTATTTGAAAGTCGAGAATAAACTTTTCCTATGCCCACAGGTATGAAGAATTTGTTCTCATTGTTTAGATCATTTATCTTATTCATAAAGTATTACGTAAATTCATGTGTGATGCACCTCTACCCCAGAAAGGTTATAATTTACAAAATATTGAGAGTCTTGGTTATTGTAGCCATTCATGTTGTTTTTAAAAGTAGCTTCTTTTATTCCACTACCAGTTGTGAAAATTTTATTGATTGCCTGAGAAGTACTCTAGTCTAGGATGCATGAATCATAATTTTGCGCTATGTGGATAAAGCATCATACCACATGATTAAGTTCACGCGCTAAACAAAGTTTGAACATTAATAATGGGAGAATTAGTCCCTTAATTTTAATGTTCAAAATAAGAGTATTTGGAGTTCCATTTATGACTTTAATGCATTTATACGAAGATCCAATAAGGTTTCAGATGACATCCAAAAGAAATTTGCAAAAAGACAACCTTTTGTTTATAAGTAGAGACAAAGGTATACTCCTTAAAGTTAGTGGGAATAAAAGCATTTCTTTGGACTATATGAATATTGGCCAAGGATTTACTAGATCAATATCCAAGTAAACATGGTATACAAAGCTACAAATAAAGATTGTGAGGTACTTATAAAGAACCAAGAACTACATGTACATGCATGCTAATCAAGAGTAATTGGCTGAGGTTAAGCTATAAATCTCTTGCCACGGTGTTAACATCCAATTCAAAGTGATGTTTATTATGAATGCCAAAATTAGTGGGAGCTATGAAACTAGCCTAGCATGCAATATGAGTCTCAGTTTGTCGATGTTATGTTGAGACCATTACTAAGTTTATTCTGGCTACAGTTTTGTTCTCTAAGATAAAGATGAAAGCCAAACAAAGAATATGGACGTAAAGTACCTCATTATGGGAGAGAAAGAGTTCATAAACACAATTTGTGATTATTGAGTATAAAGTATTGAGCTAGTTATTGCCGGCAAAGTGATTATGTCATGTAGTGAATACATGACTTTTAGCTCATTTCATATTTGTTTTCTCTCATATTGATGCTCAATTAAAGTTTTTGTCACACTATAAGTGTTCTTAGAGAATAAAGACGTACATGTGCACATAAGGTATGAAGTACATATACAGTTATCCATTGGGATAAATAAAGCAGACCCTCAGTGACTATTAGTTAGTCATGATTTACAAGTGATACCACATAAAGTTTTGAGAGATTTGTCAATTGTAATATATGAAAGGAAATGCTTGCTTAAATAGCATAACCGCCATGATTCGTGCTCAATCTTTCTACTATAGACCGTTATTTGGGCAATTATTGTATAGCTATGTACAATACTTAGTATCTTTTACCCAACAGTTTTTTGGTTGATTTGTGATGTGAGCCAAGTGAGAGAATGTTGGAATTTATTTATGTGGCTCACATGTCACATTAATCCTATTTATATATTATAGTATTTATGTTCGTAACTAAAATATGGGTATTAGATTTAATTAAAGTATTGCCTAAATAATTGGTGACTATTCATGAAAAGGTTTGGTGACTATTCATGAATAGATATGGTGACTATCCATGAATGGGTTTAGTGACCATTCATGTATAAGGTTACAACCATTAGCGAGATTAGATTGGAAATCCTACCCATTGCTCTCCGAAATCTATTAGTGAGAGTTTGTGTCGGTGAAGTATATTGATTTCTAGTTCAAAACGATTTTCAGATTTCTCTAGACTTAAACACTATGGCAGAAGATAAGTAATTTTTCCACAGCGTATTTATTTTGATTCTCCCACATAGGTTTATCATTGGTATGCATGCTCCCAGTAGTTGTTGTTTCATTTTTTATCGATCTCTAATCTACTCCATTTTTTTTTTCTTCCATGTTTCTTATTTTTTGAGTCGCTAGGTAACTCGTCTCTATATGTGTGATCTTGACCCAATTTTCAATCTCTGCGTATCTGAAGGTATACTTAGGGTTTCTCATTTGGATACTAAAAATATATACCTGATGAATTCAAGCATACTGAAAACTAGAAATTGCTTTATTTGATTTTCATTATTTTTAGATGGATGATACTCATGATGACGTTATTATGAATTATGTTCCTGAGTTTGAAAAATAGAAATAATGATGAAGTGCCTGTTTTTTTTCCCCTTATAAACCTAGTCTATTAAAGCTAATGGGGATGGTGTAGTCAGTAATTTAAGAGGTGTTCTTGCTAAAAGCATTTGGGAGCTTTGGTGAAGTGGACATAGTATAGGGTTTAATTATGAAATTAGGACATGCATATTTTCCGTGCATGGGCCAAGACAAATGTTTGGCTCCCGTTTTCCAAAAACACCCCCGTTAACAAAACAAAAGGGAGGGAATTGTTACACCATGCACCTTATTAGGCTCTGGGTAATTGCTTTTGTGGTGCTTATATATGCTACTTCTTATACATCATTTGTAGAAGGAAAAGTAATTTGCAGTCCTTCTTTGAGATCAGTCAGATATAGTACTGAAGGATGTTTGGGGCCCTCTGTGTTGTTTACTACTCCTACTAATAATAATTAAGGCTTATTTCATACTTTAACATTGAAATGACTTGATCATGATCTACTGTTCTTTCTGCAATCAAGATGGTACTCTTTATACAAGCATAATTATATTAGGTATAATCTCAGAGGATGTTTGGTGCACACCTTTAAATGTTACTCAGCTCTACTAGAAGGATAATTTATCATAAATTTTCCTCACTATATATGTGGAGCTGGAGAGAGAAAATCACATCAACTATGCTTATTTTTTATTTGTGGTCCAAACTTTTTGTTGATGGCCCAAACTATTTTGGGCCCAAACCGAAGAATCCAAAAATCACTTTCTCCCACCGGATCCAACTGCTCTGAACCGATTTCAGTCCCTCGATTAGACCGGTCAAGATTGGTCTTGAGCACATCCTTCAGAACCGATCAATTTGATATGAACGAGTCCAAAAAAACCGACCGACTCGAACTGATTTCACCCCTACTTCATGATAAGCTTTTAGCTGAAAAATGTTACTTTTGCCGATCAAAAAAAAGCTTTTAGCTGAAAAATGCTAAAAGTCGGCCATATATGTTTGTCCAAAGCAGCGACAGGCTTGTCCGGACCATAGATGCTAAGGGCTAGAGGAACTGCTCAGGAGTGCTCGTCCGGACGATGGTTGTGCTCGTCAAGACCAAATCTGACCAACAATGTTGCAAGATAAAGTTTGGTTTTCTGGGTGTCTAGTCCAGACCAGAGAGGACTAAGGCAGGACCAACGATGCTACAAGCTTGGTTTTGCTCTCCGATCACTTCTTGAGTTACCCTTCGCTTCCAACAACCGCCAACTTGCATGTTTTTTCTTCCATTGGCTCCCAAGGCCTTCTAACACCAATACTAACACAAAGTGCGCCAACAACGTAAACGTATACGAAGCATGAATTAGAAGAATTAAATGAGTGTTTTTCAGCACCTATCATTGAGTCTGATGAAGTTGCTCTTGTGCTAAAGAATAGTATAATCATTGCAAGGTAAAATATACCAGAGTCAAGGGGGGTAATTGAATGAATTAAGTGAGAAATAAAAAGTCAGAAATCAATGAGGCAAGTTACAAGAACAAAAAAAAATAAAAAGAACAAATAAGAAATAAAAAGTTACAAGAACAAATAAGAAATTGAATGATAAAGTACAATTGATGTTTAGGCAACAAATCATCCAAGATGTGTGCGTACTTAAATTTTGATCACATGTGCTTACTGTATACTATGTAGTCCCATTTTGGCCATTATTTACTTATTCTAATGTGTAAACGATAGTTCTTTTAGAAACAATTTATTTGACTGACCTCAATAGATAAAGACTTTCAGTTTGATTTGATTTGGTTATAAATCCTTCTTCAAAAGTCAAAGCATAAAATTGGTGGTTTTCGAAAAAAAAATTAGCCGTTGTAAGATCATCTTCAACAGAGTCGACAAATGCTCCATTTCGCTTCTTTCCCGAGGTGAAACCCTAAAATCCCATCCCCAACAGACTGGATCCAACCTCGCCAGTTTGCTTGGGAGCTATAGTGCCTCGCTCAGTGGGCAAGGTTTTTGTGTTTGATTTTGCCAGCGTTGAGCTTGAGGTCGGGTTCAGTCGGTGTCAATTTTCGATCTTTGTTCAATAAATCGATTTTTCGGCTGAATTTTTCAGTGAATCGAAATGAAAATAAAAATTGGTAGATTTTTGCGATGGGTTTTGATGTTGCGAGGTGCGATCTGTTGTTGGATTTGTGTTGTAGCCTCAAGTTGATTTTGTGGGTGGGTTTTGATATGGGGATGTCGGTGGTCAGTGGGTAGGGTTTGGCCGTGGTTTCCTGTTGAAGGCCACGAAGAGGACAAGAGGTAGGGGACGTTCTTCAATAAAATAATGTTATTTGGATTTGAATAGCTTGTTTGCCTAGGTTGTTGGGGGAGTGGTGACTAGCTAAACTAAAAAATGGAGAAATTAGTCAAAACTATCCCAATTCTTTTTCAACCTAGGGGATTGGGAAGGATACAGAACTTTTTGGAAAATAATATTGCACTTTAAAAATTGATGCAAACACTCTAAAAAACAAAGGAAAGTGACCTGCATCAATTTTTGGAGCGCCAATATCATTTTCCAACTTTTTTTTCCCAACATAAGGACATGTCGGCATTTTTGGTTTTTAATGGAAGGACAGGTGATGCCTTTTTTTTTTCCCGCCAGACGGTGGGGCAATCCCAAATTCCAATTGCACTCTCTCTCTACAATTAGTCTTACATAGGTTGTAGGGTACCCTAGGGTTTAGACACTTTCATAGAATTTTAGGGTGCACTTTCTTATTATAGGGTTTTAGTTGTTTAGACACTTTCATAGGGTACCTTAGGATTTTAGACACTTTTCATATATAGGGTACCCTAGGATTTTAGGCACTTTCATAGGGTATACTAGAGTTTTAGACACTTTTTAAGCACTTTCATAGAGTACCTTAGGATTTTAGGCACTTTCATAAAGCACATTTGTCTTTATGTTTGATTCCAAAAGGTGTTTGTCCTTGAGCATTAAAAATGTAAATATAAAGAATTTTTGACTAAGTCTCCCTAAATAATTCCAATCAATATTTGAATGAATATTTTCAATTTTAAATGTTGTATTTGGATGAGTTTTTGAGAAGTTTTTTGGGTTATGAGTGGAGAGAGAAATAGAGTAATGAGTGGAGAGAGATTGAAAGAGAAATAAGAATAATGATTGGAGAGAGATTGAAAGAGAAATAAGAATAATGATTGGAGATAGAGATAATGAGTGGAAAATAGTAATTGAAAGTAGAGATAATGAGTATTTTTTGAATTAAAAAAAAATTTCCAAAAACCAAACTAAACAAGGAATACGTCCATTAATTGGGTACGCAAACAAGTCTGGGACCTCCCAACCAGATGCGGTCCCTGGGCTGCTGCGGGTGGGGGCCACCACTTCCCATCCTTTAACAGATTTCCCAAAACCTTACACACAAAAATAGCATTGACCTTGGAATCACAATCCCAAATTGAGTGAGAATTTGATCACTCCCTTATATTATGAGAATCTTAAGTTTCTTGTTCAAACAATAAAAAAATAAAAATGTTGACTATAATAAAATTTTAAAATAATCAATTCTTGCATAAGATTACGGAATTAATCCAAATATTGAAATAAAATTACTTCATACATTTTATTCTTAGGAATCTAACTCCTACCAATCATATTCTTATTCCTACTCAAAAAAATTCCTAAGAATTTGATTCATACTTCAAACATAACCTTATATATTTGGTTATTTACACACAAAAAAAAATAGCATTGACCTATTCAGATTCAAGTAACTGACTATTTTTAAATTGCTTTACATTCATCATCGTCAAAATCCAGATGCTCCTACTGTTTTCATTGGTTCTTGTGGGCTCTCGCGCCCGGCGCGCGCTCAAAGAGTCGCTATCCGGATTTTTGAGATGGATGATCCGAGAAACTGAGAGTTTGTTTGAGAGAAAAAAGCTTTTGATTTAGCGAAAACGTTGAAATTTTGGATCCGGGAGCCACGTTACGAGCGATGAAAGTTTTGTTGTAAAAGCACCCCGCTCGCCCGGTAAAAACCGGTCTCTACTAAGCATTTTAAATGGGGAATTTAATATCATTTGGAAAACTTAACTTTAAAACATGTACAGGAAAGGGACATGGGATTAAATATAACACATTGGCGTGCTTATGGTGCAAATTTTATAGTATGAAATGGATGAGCAATGTACAGAAAGTGAAATAACAGCATTATAGTAGACTGCCAAGACCATGTGAAACACCGCACGACAAACCGGATACATCGCACGGTGTAACTAAAACACCGTGCGGTGTACTTGTCTATGCATTCCAGAATCAGTTTGCTCTTACATGACAAAACAAACCACAGGTCCGCAAAATAGTTTTTTATATTTTTCGAATCTCTGAAAAGTGATTTACGAGACCCTTTTGTTCATCTTATCATGTAAAACAATGTTAAAAGCTTTTTGAAATGTTAAAAGATTTAATAAAGTAAAAAAAAGAAGACTTTTAACATGAAACTTGATTCTGGAATATACCCGCACAAAAAAGTAACAAGCAGACTAAACAGAACAACACAAGAAGGAATATGTACAAGAAATGAAATAATGCACGGTGTAATACGCTACGCCGTGTGGTGTCGTAAAACGCAGCATGATGTAGCGTATCTAGTGCAAAAACTGATTTTTTGTGCTTTTTGAATATAAAACTCGTTTGAGACCCTAACTCGATATAGAAAGACCGAGAAGGGCCTCGATCGGCTCCCCTCAAAGCTAAATGTGGTTTAGCCGAAGGAAACTTGATTTATACCTTTTGATTGAAGCTTGGATGTGCTTGAAGATGGAGAGTGGAAGTTGATTTGGATTGAGTTTTGAGAGACTTGTGAGTAAATGAGTGTAGAGAGAGAGAGAGAAATCAATTTGAGATTGATTTTGTAATAAACTAGCTTGTGGGTTGATGTAGAGAGAGAAAGAGGTGTGTATAGTGGTGATGGGTGTAAGGAGTTGTAGAGAGAGAATCAAGGAGGTGTCTTTTTAGAGAGAGAGAGAGCGAGAGTTTAGAAAATGGCATAGTAACTTTATTTGGAGTTGAAGGGGTACTTCTCAACTAGAGGGGGCGGGTGTATGTATAGGCAAGAGAGCCAATGATGAACACTGCAAAGAGGGGAGGTGGCTTCTGGGCCGGATTATTGCACCTGCAGGCGTGGCCGACAACTTTCTGCAACTGTCAGAACTATTCCCCGAAACGCCGTGTGACATAAAGAGAAATGTCGTGCTGTATATTGAAATCTCGTGCGGTGGAGTGATTTTTTGAAATGTTGTGCTGCGTTTCTGAAATGCCGTGCCGTGTTTTGAAACGCCTCGCTGTTTTTCGAGACAGCTCAGCACACTGAACTTCGCGGGGGCGCTCCGAACACTCCCGAACTCGGATTTGGGCGTGGTTTGAAGCGTTGGAAAGCTTGTCGAGTCCTCTTTCTAACCCAATTGGTTTCACTCAAAGGCATTTTATACATTGAAATATGTGTCCATTTTACCCTTAGTGTGTCATGGAAAAAGTTATTTTTGACAAAGTAAACGCATCTTTCTCTTTTACCATTGAACCGAGAGCCACCCTATATGTTTAAAATGAGATTTTCTTGAGGTTAGGGAAGGAGTAGCAAAGGAGCAATAATCCAAGCCTTGAAGGTATATTTTTCCTTATTTCATCATCGAGGAAACTTAAAGATTATTCGGAAACCCAGATTGGGGTGTCTACAGTTCTCCCTAGGCTCCCTAGCACAATTTTTATGCCGGCCACTGCTTTCATCCGCACGAGTGATGAGGACCAGATACGGCATGCCTCTACAGTCCACAACCTCTCTTCTTCTTTTTTTTTATCGGAAAGGCATGAAGCTTAAATATATTGCACCACCGATGTAATATCGGACAAAAGAGTACATCGGTGTACTACAAACCCCTCAAAAGGGAAAAGAAGACGTCCATATAAGAAGGAGAAAGCCACCATAAAAGGTAGACAACAAACCTCCACTATCTTTTTCAGTGACGTAGCAAGGATTTTGACCCGGGGGAGGGGGGCTTTAATATTTTTTATCGGAACGTATACTTATTATATTATTAAGTTTTTGTACCAATACATTACATTTGTCTATTGAAAAGATTCTAGCCAAATACAGTTAAAGTATACCAACCATTTTATTTTTTTCTTTAGACTACTTCAATTGTCATATGCTTACTTTTTTATTTATAAAAGAAATTAAGAAATGATAATGTAAAATAACCAATTTTTATCGGTTTCTTCTCCTGGGTTTACCAATTTTTGGCCTAACGACTAGGTGGATCTAGCGGTTCTGGGCGGCATAGTCGGCGTGGCCTCCCGCCATGTACATTGTTGTGTGTACCGGTCCTTGCCTAACAATAAAGTGAGCTTTCGCGGCAGTTTTACACATTTGTGCACCGTTTCGTATCTCCGATGGGTGGCCAAAGGCGGCATGGTGGGTTTCTGGAGGTGTTTGTTTGGTGGTGGTGGTGATTTCTGTCTGTAGTGGTAGTCGTCGATGGTTGGGCGACGGTATTTTGAAGATGCACAGATGATTAGGGTTAGATTGTAGATTTTCTTGGGTTGGGCCTAGCTAGCCCATTGGGTTATGGTTATTTTCGGGCAGTTATAGGTCCTTTGTTTATGTTTGAGCTTGTATGTGTTTGATCTGGGCATTTTGAGGCCCTTAGGTGTTCGGGTGTCATGCCCTCAGGTGTTGTAGGGCTTTGCACTCTGTTTATCCAATCTTGATTGGGTTCCCCTTCCCTCTCCTTCAAATTTGATGTAACCTTTTTCAAGTTTCCTTAATATATATTCTAATACATAAAGGGAGAGCAGCTTATGGTGTGACATGTTTTTGAAGCCCCATCACAAAAGTGTTTTCCACTTTTAATCCCAAAAGAAAATAATAATAACCTTTTTCGGAGCATTCCATGGAGTAACCGCCCAGGGTAAAATTGTAACACTCTCATTGCAAGCACTAGCGTTTGTGCCCGTTCTATGCACGAGATAAAAAAAAGTCACATTGGTATTTTTTCGGCCCTGTGTATCGGACGGACACAACGCTATGCATATGTAATGAAAAAGATAGTTTATTTTTTTTTCATGGTCCCATATTCGATGCATGGTAGCATTTTTTTCATTATATCCACAGAATAATATATAATGGTGTGCACGTTTACACGGAACAAAAAAATTCACATTGTTATTTTTTCCGCTCCCATGTAACGAATAGGCACACCGCTAATTGATAGACAAAACTTTAATGTGAACTTTTTGTTGTCTCGTACGTCAAATAGTCACAACTCTAATTAGTAAAATATATAATTTTAAAAACCATCGATATAGGTTTTGGAAAATAAAAAAAGTACAATTTTCATTTATCATTACTTTGTTGTACTACTTAAAATTCAACTCATTTTCATTAAAAAAAAAAAACCTTAACTCCTTCCCCTAAAATATCTCCTCCACGCCTCCCTATATTCTCTCTCTCCCTCCTCCCCCACGTTTTTTTCCTTCTCTCACACCCACTTCCTCCCTCTCTCTCTCTCTTTCTTTCTCTCTGGCATTTTTGTAAATTAAAAGAAAATAAAAACTCTAGAAAATTAGATATGGAGGTTTGGAGGATTAATAAGTCTGAACACATTCCTATAGAAGATAGATAGATAGATAGATAGATGCCCACGTCTCCCTCAAAAAAGAAGTAACTGCTTACCTTAGAAAAAACAACAACTCCACGTCAAAACTGATTTTTAGTTTTCCTCTCCACCCACAAATTCAAATTTGTCACTTTTCAACTCTGTGGAAAACTCTAACAACAGATGTTTCCGCCGACGATGTGTTCATCGTGTTGGCAACCATTTTGTGCGGTATGTAATGTCACCAAGCATTTTGGTGTCTTTAATGGTATAAGGCTGAGGCAAGAGAAGGAAACTACTGATCCGAATTCTCAGAGGTCTTTCACTTTTTCATCTTCACATGCTTTTTGCTTCTATTTTTTCCCTGTTCCTCCTCTTCGTGGTTTTTTTTAAACTAGAGATCGGGGCACAAGCGATACATGTGTAAGTTGAATTTTGTCAAAATATGCAAAATAGCATCTATTGTATGATCGATTTTTCACAAATTTTTACAAAATTCAATTTGCACATGCATCGCGTGTGCCTCGGTCTCTAGTAAAATATTAATTAAAAAAAAACCTCCACACAAGGAGGAAGTAATACAACCCCATTCTCAACTACACAATCACCCCGATGAGCTTCCACGACAGGTTGGTGGTATGGCGAATGGTGTCTTCTCCGATGGTGGCCAATGGTCGCGGTGGTTTGTCTGGTGAAGCACCGTTTGTGTGTGTTTGGTGGTTCTGCCAGGTGATTTGGCCCTCGGACGTGGGGCAGCAGGTTTCAGAAGAAGCACAAAAGATTAGGGTAGGTTTTGGGTATTTTTGGTCTGGGCCTAACTCACTTTGGTGGATTAGATTTTCAGGAGGTTTTGGGCTTTTATTTTTTGATCTGGGCATTTTTTAGGCATTTGTATTTGTTTTAGATGTATTGTTGTATCTAGGCTCTGAGGCTTTTAGGTGTTTGGGCGTCATGCCCTCAGGCTATTGGGCTTTGCCCTCTTATCCAACTATGGTTGCATTCTCCTCCCCTTTCCTTCGATCTTGATGTACCTTTGTCAAGTTTTATAATAAATTGTTATTTTTGCCAATTAAAAAAAACTACACAATCATCCAAATTTATGAAATTATAACCCATACATCACTCTGTGCGACGAGAAAAGAAGTTAGGCCACTATGTGACCTTTGCACCCGATAATTACAGTCTATTGTCCGCTATCTAGACTAGTCGACTGGATTAAGGCTGCGTTTGTTTGGCCTTAATTTAAACATGAAAATTTTGTCTTTATTTGAATTATTTTTGTATTTGTTAGTTTTGCGCCAAACTTTTTTGGGTTATTGATTCGTCTCGATGAGAGGAATCGGAAAAGTAAAATTTTGGCACCTTTACCTAAGTATTTTGAGAAATAACCACTTTTTAAATGCGAAAAAAATTCAAATAAAGACAAAATTTTCAAATTTAAGTTAAGTCCAAAAGAACGAAGCCTAAGAGTAGATGTAGCTCTTAGCTCTGTATGAATTTTAGGAGAGGCATGGGATTCGAGTCTATAGAGAAGAATTGAAACCCTTGTAGTTGTTAACTTCTGTGCAAGTCCTCCAGCATTTTCCACGCAATGAGCGGTGGTCCATTTTGACCCGACCCATAAACACAAGTCTTCTCCACATCTCAGGTGTCACACCCAATCAGGCAATGAACATAATGGAGTATGACACCTAAAAGAAAATGAACTGCAAACACCACGCCCCTAGTTGCGTCGTTACTTGACGTAACTCAATTCTATTGTACTAGCTTAGTTTTACATTTTTACAGATTTTGTTAGTTTTACGTCAAAAGTTTTAAATTAAATTATTTATTCTTCTTTGCAAGGGTAATCTAGAAAATTTAGCCCCGTTTGATAAGTGTGTTGGATTAGATGGGATTAGTAATACCGAGTGTAATCCCAAGTGGGTGTTTGATTGTGTAAGGATTAAATCATGGGATTGTGGTTACCAATCCCAATCCTTTGTTTGATTGGAACACCAAAGGATAGGATACAAATTACATTTTCCAATTATACCCATGGGTGAAAACCTGGTCTATGGAATTGCATGGAAGACCAGCTCACGAATTTGCAATTTTTGGACAATTTGCAATTTTTTTCCATCCAATCAATTTTGAGAAAACACAACAGATAACATCTTATTATAATAAATCTAATTATTTATTTGAGTTACATTACAAAGGCGATAAAAGTCAATAAGTAGCAATTTATTCTTTCAAACTTGTCTTCTCGGCCTACTCATCCCCAAAGCAAAAGCGCCAGTCCTCGAAATATGGAAATTGCATGTGCCTCATTTTCCTCGCTCGCGGAACAGCCTAAGTAAATGAAAAAAAAGGAGAGATATTTACCAAAAGATTGATTAAAAGTTAGTTCACGCAAAATTAAAACACATTAATTACGACTTACTTGGATATATTCATTCAACACACTACTTTCTGCCATCATTCTTTTTTCATTTTCATTCCAATAAAATCCTGGAACATGAGTCATATCCTCAAGTATCTTGTAAGTTTGTCTCCATTGCTTAATCTTTGGTTCAATATGATTTTCTTCAATATCACGACCGGGAAAACAAGCGGTCATCCGATGTTTCAGCCTTGTTAAGTACCCCCTACGAAATGTTCTTGTCTCAGCTTGCCAATACTCCGTGTCTACAAGGCTTGAAAGCCATAGGAGCAACGATTGCTCCTCCTCCTCGCTCCAATCTCGCCTTGCCATTGATATTGTCCAATCTCGTCGCTCCAACACGAACTGCAACTTCAGTCCATGAAGAAGTAAGCAGCAGGCAAGAAGAACACAAAACTGCTACTTCAGACCATCAAGAAATAGCACTTCACAAAGCAACAAATAACCATTTCAAACACCAACCATGTTCAACATTATATTCAATAAAGAGGAAACAACCATCAGCAAATAAAAGGTGTGAAATAGGAGGAGAGTGTGGACCTACAGCTACACCTTTGCAGACACCATTCTCAAAGCCAATTCCTCCAATCCATCTGATAACACTTATGCCACCAAAATGAACAAATGCAGATTACATATTCACAATGATTGTCGTGGTTGGTTTTTTCTTTTTCCCCAATGATCATGGAGAGATAAGAATCAACAACAAATTTCTATAGGTGAAGCAATACCACAGCAGAAACAACAAAGCAATACCATAGCAGTAGTATAGCATAATTGTATGAGCAAAAGTATCACCATATATATACCAACAGATTATGAGCAAAAGAGCCACAAAGCATAAAGGATCAACAGCGTACAAACCTAAAAAGTCATCATATATATATATTTATATGCATCTTACAAAAGGAGGCAATCATAACATGCCGATAGGGGATTCTACGAATTCCCTCATTGCCTTACCCTGTTACTTTTCAAAATAAGGCACATGACATGCCACAGGGATCAACTAGTCATCCTAATAGCATAGCATAATTGTACGAAGTCATACACACTTCTACGTAGTCACAGTTCTCAAGTTCATATTAGCCTATTAACATCATATTTTCCACTACCCCAAAAGCTAACACCACGCACATCCTTCTAAACCAACCCTCCCAAGAGCATGAACACCCATGCGATCTTTTCATCTTGGCTAAAGAACAAGTCCACACGTTGCGGGTTGTCCACAATCATAGATGCAGCCTTCAACCTTTCCTCAATCGAGAGTGGCAAGCTTTTCAGTGCCTCATTGACTTGCTTCCTAGCATTGGACAAGTCTTGTGAATAGCCCATCCTTTGGCTGATTTCAGTCATTGTTGTATTATTTTTCTCAAAGAAAGTGCCGAATGCTTGCGCCATTTGAATAAGCCCTTTTGTTATTCCATCACTTGCCCTTCCTCTTTTCTTTCCCACAATGTTAGAGGAAGAAGGGGCAGCAGCAGATTGAGGGGCAGCAGCAGCCGCAGCAGATTGAGGGGTATTGTGGGGCACCGAGAAGTCCATGTCACCGGCCATGTCAGCACCTAGAGAGAAATCCATAACATGAGAGTAGTACTCTAGCTCAACAGCCTCCTCTCTCTCAATTGCAGCCACGGACTCACCCGATCCCTCGGCAAGGTTGCCATTGGCCCTATCTTTTCCAAAAATAAGGAGCCAATCATCATACATGGGAAACGGCTTGTTTCTCATGTTCCTTGCATCCGAAACCCTCTACAGAATAAAGATAGGAAAATTGTCTTACTTAATCCGAAAGATAAATATGCAAACTTAATTATTTTTAATTCGAAACGGAGAAGGGTAAGAATATATACCCTCACATAGTTGTCCCATACATCGTCACTGTCCACTAGTATCATTTTTTCATTGTCATCCCACCCAAACCCACTAGCTTGTCTCATGTCTTGCACTAGATTGAATGTTTTTCTCCAGATCTTGATCTTGGACTCAATGTGAGGATAAGCCCTCAAGTCGGTTCCTGGGAAAGCAAGAATGATTTTCTTCTCACACTCTTTGTAGAATCCTCCCTTGAATTGTCCACAGTCAAGCCTTCGATAGTTGACATCATTCACCAAATCTTTCATTACATTCAAGAGAAACTCCTCCTCACGCTTATTCCAAAACCTCCTTGTGTTACCGTTTGCGTTTTTCTTACCCTTACCCATACCTATATGTTTTCAAATCAAATCAATATCAAGTTATCAAACCAACCAACTGAAAATACATAAACCAATCTGATTTGAAACCAAATTATGAAAACAAGTAATGGAAATAGCAAATGTCATAGTAGCATTTGTTACACACCAAAACACAAATACGGAAAATTAAAATACAATTGTCAATTGAACATTACAAAGTCTACAAATAAGCATAAAAACAAAGAAATGAGTACTAATTGCCGTGGCCCCTGTTTGCCTGCCAATCATTGAACATTTGAGTGGCCAAAGCGGTTCTCCATTCACTCCATTGATCTGTTGGTTCAACGACATCAATAAATTCTTCTCCCATGTCATTTGGTGGGGCTGCATTTTGGTTCGCTTCTATTTCTTGTTCTAATGGATCATTAGGCATTTCCCTTTTTATGTGATTGTGGAGAAGGCAACGTGCAGTAATTATGCGACATTGGGTCCTGATTGGGAAGAAAGAATGAGACCTCAATATTATTGCCCACCTAGCCTTAAGCATCCCAAAACATCTCTCCACCACATTACGAGCCTGAGAATGTTTCACGTTGAAGAACTCTTCAGGAGTAGTGGGGTAACGCCCATTTCTCCATGTAGACAAATGATAACGTTGACCTCTAAAGGGTGCTAGAAAACCTTCCCCATTAGTATATCCCGCATCTACAAGATAGTAATGACCTGTGGACATACATAATTCCTTTTAAACTTGTAAGAAACTGATATTTTTTTTTTGGATAAATCAGCTTGAAATTAAAAGAGGTTAACCGAATGTACAGCCTACAAGGGGCATACCCCAGGAGGAAAAGAAAACAAAACAAGAAGATTGAGAAAAATGCGTTAACCATGCACAACCCGCATGGAGAGTAGGATAATGTAGATAAAATAACAAAAGTGTCATAAGTGTAGAAATCATACCCCCGTAGTACTATCCATTTAAGTAGAAGGATAGTACTACGGGGTATGATATGAAGTGGTAAGAGTCTAAATTACATGATATGAACTGAAATTGAACTACCACCTGGCACAACCCGCCAGGCTAGGAAGTAAAGTACATAGTCACGGCCAGAGATGACCACATGATAACCAACACTGAGGAGAACGGCAGCAAAGAAACATGGCTTCAAAGCAAGCTGAACGGCTACTACAGAGGAACATGGCACCAAGAGAGGCTCAACCAGAGATGACGGCATCCGACAAGGCTACCCTGCCAAGCACCCTGCACACCACGCCCAATCCTTCCGGCCTAATACTCCCTCATCCAAACCTAAGGCTCACCCGAACCACCTGAAGTCAACCAACTACCAACTACCACCTCCACCAAAGTTGGGATAAGCAAACCAAGAACCTACTACAACCAACAGACCCAAAAAGCATGCAAAGTACCCACTCAAAGAGATCAGCTACTACAGAGGGACAAGGAACCGAGAAGAGGCTCGAACCGGAGATGTCTGCATCCGACAGGGCTACCCTGCTAAGTACCCTGCACACCACGCCCATTCCATCCAGACTACTTCCCTCAACCTGATCCCCTAGGCTCACTAACGACTAACAGCGGGACAGAAAGATGAACCACACGAAGTGGTCACACGAACCGTAGGAGAGCCTGCTGCTACTGTTGCTGTACCGGAGGGAGCTTTCTCTCTCTAAAACAACCTGCAAAGATGTCCCTTTCAATCAGTGAACGACCACCAATCTAATCATGGATAGCCCCGGCAGCTACCTCGCTCAACCAGAATCCACACCAATCTAATCAGTGGCAGCCGCAAGGCAACCCCTTTCAATCAACACAAACTCTAATCTAATCAATGATAGCTACACCCTACCATACTACGCACAACTTCCGGGCTAAGAAGCAAAGGATCTAGGAATATAACGCGACTCGACAAAGAGCCCAAACACTCGAACTCAGTCCAACAGGTGACTGCCCGTCGAGGTTCTCAGAAAATCACATTAAACTGGCCCTAATGTCCAGCAACAATTTGGTAGGAATTGGTCCATCTAAAAGTCAAGATTAACCCGATCTCAGTCCAAGCAGGTGACTGTCCATCGGGGATCTCGAAATGAACCAGTTGTGTGTCAAAATGAATCTGCAATTTGTATTAATATTGCAGCCAGTAGACTGCCCAATTCACAGATGTCTTCAATACCTGCAAACTGGGAATGTCTTCAATGTCTGGCAGCAACCTGAGGTCGTCGTCGCCGGTGGACTGAGACCGCCGGACTGAGACCAGCGGTGAAGGAGCTCCGACGCCGGAAAAGGACCACGGGTTTGAGACTCACCCACTGTTGCCGTGAAAAGGACCACGGGTCACCTTGGTTTCCACCGGCCCGATGGGATTTGAATCCTCCATTAACGGCAGCCTTGAGCTTTGAACGCCGGAGAAGAGAACCCAGCTTCGAACGCCGGCGGGTTGATTGATGGACCTGCTTTAGTGGTGGGCGGTGGAGAGAGGCTCCCTTGCCCGGTTGCCGTCCGCCTGTGATGGCCGAACCAGAGGTGGCCGGCTGCAGCTGCCGCCGGTTGTAAGGTCCACCAGATCTAGACAAGACCCCACTATTTCCGACGAGCAACTGCTCTCCGCCGTGCGATGGGATGGCTGCTAAGCCACGTTGGATCCGATCGGGTCATCAGAACCCATGAGCAGGAGCTCTGGGTCTTCTCCGTGGAGATGAAATGAAGCCCCGCTGCTCCGGGGTGGTCTTTGCGACGCCTGTCTGAAGTGAACCACGGTCCACACAGATGAAATCCAACCCAGGTGAATGGTGCAATGGGAGGACTGCCGCCTGTGAGGATTGTTAAAACCCACGGCTGGAATGGCCGGATAAAGGTTGGCCGGACCAGGAGGTCAGACTGGATATGGGTTTGGGCGGTGGAGGAGAACTTCTCTAGAGAGAGAAGTTCCCTTGCCCCTTTTGTTCCCAGAAGAAACTGATATTTTTTAAAACTGTATTACAATGGAAAAGTCATACCGTTCAGCACTCTTAAGCCATGCTGCCTAGAGACAGCATCCCTAAGTACCCTAGAGTCCGATATAGATCCTTCCCAACCCGGCAAAACATAAATGAATTGGGCATCCGGGGAACAAACCCCCAAGACATTGGTGGCAATTTCACCCTTCCTGTTTCTATATCGTGGTTTATCTATTGCTTGACAACCAAACAAAAGAGTTAGGAAGCCAATGGGATTGCTAATCCTATCCCAAGCCCTAATTCTAATCCCACACTGTTCCCGGATTACTAATACCATGGGGTACTAGGTATTAGTAATCCTGTCCCAAGCTCACTCATGTAAAATGACC
This sequence comes from Rhododendron griersonianum, assembly GCA_018127125.1. Taxonomy (NCBI): domain Eukaryota; kingdom Viridiplantae; phylum Streptophyta; class Magnoliopsida; order Ericales; family Ericaceae; genus Rhododendron; species Rhododendron griersonianum. The sequence continues at coordinate 32,053,111 of CM030792.1, read as the reverse complement.
ACCTTGCCCATGGTTTTTTAACTCAATACCAATAATACCCTCCATTACACACCTCACCTACCCACCCAAACCCTATTACACTGCTATATATACACTTCTCCCGCCAAATCCCAATACTTTGCCTTCCATAGCTGCTTCCAGAGGGAGAGAACGACCCAGCTGTTGGTGGTGCACGTTTGGCGACATTCGACGGTTCAGGTAAAAAACAGACCTTCGACCTCATTTTTCTGTGTTGTTCTCTCATTTATTTCTTCTTCTGTCTTCATTGTTTTGGAAAAGAAAACTCCGTTGGAGGCAATTTCGCCGAGATGATTAATTACTTGTTGATTTCGTCTTGTACTCGGCCATACTTCGAAGGATCTGATTCTGCTTCACAATGAATACTTGGCTGTACTTGGGCTTTACTTGTTCGTTCGTTACTCCTTTAGAAGATAATCAATTGGGGAATTTGCACTTACACCCCTTGTACGATCACTGATTTGCATATACACCCCCTGTACTCTAAATTTAGGCACTTACACCCCTTGTACTTTGGACTGAAGTGCAACTGTTAAAAATTCCGTTAAAATGGATGGAAAAGCTATTGGCGGGAGATTTCCCTCCAAAATGAGGAAAAAAATGTCCAAACTAACCCTGATAGCCATTTATAAGCTCTGTCAAACTCTCATTCCCAAAAACAGAGCATCCAAACCCCTCTCTTCCCCTAATCCACTCTCTCTAGTCTATTATTATCAACAGAAAACAGCAACATCTAGCACTATATCTCATGTCTAATCAGTCCCAAAACATCTGCAAATGTAGCAACACAAACACCTAGCAGCACAGAAAAAAATGGACTTACACTGTCCAAATCCACAACATAAATGGCCAGTAATAATAAAACAAAAAAAACTTCAAATGCAGATATTCAATACCAGGTAGTTCAAACTAAGATCTTTTCTTAAGCAAAAGTCACACAGAGTTACAAACTGACTTCAAACAGAGTTTCCAAAATAGAGTTCACAGCAGCATCAAAGGATTGTTTTGCATATTTCTTAGGTTGACTTCTGTTTGTGAACTCTGTTTTGGGAACTCTGTTTGAAGTCAATTTGTAACATAGAGACTTTTGTTTAAGAAAAGAGCTCAGTTTGGTATTGAATATATGCATTTGAAGTATTTTTTTTTTTTTTGGTCATTGCTGGCCATTTATGTTGTGGATTTGGATAGTGTAAGTCCATTTTTTTTTACTGTGCTGCTAGGTGTTTGTGTTCTACATTTGCAGATGTTTTGGGGCTGATTAGACATAAATGTTGTTTTTTCTGTTGATAATAATAGACTAGAGAGAGTGGGTTAGGGGAAGAGAGGGGTTTGGATGCTCTGTTTTTGGGAATGAGAGTTTGACAGAGCATATAAATGGCTATTAGGGTTAGTTTGGACATTTTTTTCCTCATTTTGGAGGGAAATCTCCCGCCAATAGCTTTTCCATCCATTTTAACGGAATTTTTAACAGTTGCACTTCAGTCCAAAGTACAAGGGGTGTAAGTGCCTAAATTTGGAGTACAGGGGGTGTATGTGCAAATCGGTGATAGTACAAGGGGTGTAAGTGCAAATTCCCCTCATCAATTCTCCCCTCCATTTTTGTGTTCTTTTTGTGATTCGAGATGAACTTTTTATCTTCTTTCATATATATTTTTTAATTTTCGATTAGAAAATGGGTTGTTTTGAGAGAGAAAAAAAAAGGTTGTATCCTATTTAAAATTGACAGAGGGACTGGTTTGGGATTGGTAAAAAAAATTAGTTTCGGGGAAAAAATTAAGAGAAGGAAAGTATTTATTATTATTGACTTTGAAATAGGACCCAGTTTTCTAAGAGAAGGAAAAATAAGTGCATGAAGTTAGAATATCATTGTTTGATTATTGGTGATTTCTCGATATGATATCAACTTTTTTGAAGCTGAATTTTTTTCTTGTACATTTAAGTAATTAATTTTAGCTGTTGTATAGATGGAGAATAATCACGAGGAAGATGAGAAGATGGAACACATGCATGCATTTGTAGCCTTAAAGCATCTCGTGGCCTCTATAAACTATGCATGTGCCTTATTTGTCGTGGTCATGCATGCTGTCATGGAAAACGTTGAACCTACTAGGTTGCCAGTTGTTAGGTCCCCACACCCTTTTCAAACCCAATTAGACCGTTTGAATAGATTGTTTAGGAATAATGATAACGACTGTTACGAGCAACTTAGAATGGATAGATGGGCATTCGCCCGGTTATGCACAATGACAAGGGAGGTTGGTTTAACTGATTCGAGCTATGTCATATTGGAGGAGAAGGTAGCAATGTTTTTGTGGGTCATTGCCCATCATGAAAAGAATAGGGTTGTCAAGTTTGATTTTTTGAGGAGTGGTCAAACAGTAAGTAGGTACTTCAATGACGTGCTTAAGGCTGTGTTACGCCTCCAAGGTTTTCTTCTTAAGGCACCAGAGCCTATTCCGGCCAATTACCCTGATGAGAGATGGACGTGGTTTCAGGTAATTGTGTAAAATTTACCTTTGGTATAAAGTCAAACATTAACAAAATTTAACTTCTTTAATCCTAATTTTTGCCATTTTATAGAATTGTCTTGGAGCACTCGATGGGACCTATATTGATGTCCGTGTTGCAGCTATAGATAAACCACGATATAGAAACAGGAAGGGTGAAATTGCCACCAATGTCTTGGGGGTTTGTTCCCCGGATGCCCAATTCATTTATGTTTTGCCGGGTTGGGAAGGATCTACATCGGATTCTAGGGTACTTAGGGATGCTGTCTCTAGGCAGCATGGCTTAAGAGTGCTGAACGGTATGACTTTTCCATTGTAATACAGTTTTAAAAAATATCAGTTTCTTACAAGTTTAAAAGGAATTATGAATGTCCACAGGTCATTACTATCTTGTAGATGTGGGATATACTAATGGGGAAGGTTTTCTAGCACCCTTTAGAGGTCAACGTTATCATTTGTCTACATGGAGAAATGGGCGTTACCCCACTACTCCTGAAGAGTTCTTCAACGTGAAACATTCTCAGGCTCGTAATGTGGTGGAGAGATGTTTTGGGATGCTTAAGGCTAGGTGGGCAATAATATTGAGGTCTCATTCTTTCTTCCCAATCAGGACCCAATGTCGCATAATTACTGCATGTTGCCTTCTTCACAATCACATAAAAAGGGAAATGCCTAATGATCCATTAGAACAAGAAATAGAAGCGAACCAAAATGCAGCCCCACCAAATGACATGGGAGAAGAATTTATTGATGTCGTTGAACCAACAGATCAATGGAGTGAATGGAGAACCGCTTTGGCCACTCAAATGTTCAATGATTGGCAGGCAAACAGGGGCCACGGCAATTAGTACTCATTTCTTTGTTTTTATGCTTATTTGTAGACTTTGTAATGTTCAATTGACAATTGTATTTTAATTTTCCGTATTTGTGTTTTGGTGTGTAACAAATGCTACTATAACATTTGCTATTTCCATTACTTGTTTTCATAATTTGGTTTCAAATCAGATTGGTTTATGTATTTTCAGTTGGTTGGTTTGATAACTTGATATTGATTTGATTTGAAAACATATAGGTATGGGTAAGGGTAAGAAAAACGCAAACGGTAACACAAGGAGGTTTTGGAATAAGCGTGAGGAGGAGTTTCTCTTGAATGTAATGAAAGATTTGGTGAATGATGTCAACTATCGAAGGCTTGACTGTGGACAATTCAAGGGAGGATTCTACAAAGAGTGTGAGAAGAAAATCATTCTTGCTTTCCCAGGAACCGACTTGAGGGCTTATCCTCACATTGAGTCCAAGATCAAGATCTGGAGAAAAACATTCAATCTAGTGCAAGACATGAGACAAGCTAGTGGGTTTGGGTGGGATGACACTGAAAAAATGATACTAGTGGACAGTGACGATGTATGGGACAACTATGTGAGGGTATATATTCTTACCCTTCTCCGTTTGGAATTAAAAATAATTAAGTTTGCATATTTATCTTTCGGATTAAGTAAGACAATTTTCCTATCTTTATTCTGTAGAGGGTTTCGGATGCAAGGAACATGAGAAACAAGCCGTTTCCCATGTATGATGATTGGCTCCTTATTTTTGGAAAAGATAGGGCCAATGGCAACCTTGCCGAGGGATCGGGTGAGTCCGTGGCTGCAATTGAGAGAGAGGAGGCTGTTGAGCTAGAGTACTACTCTCCTGTTATGGATTTCCCTCTAGGTGCTGACATGGCCGGTGACATGGACTTCTCGGTGCCCCACAATACCCCTCAATCTGCTGCGGCTGCTGCTGCCCCTCAATCTGCTGCTGCCCCTTCTTCCTCTAACATTGTGGGAAAGAAAAGAGGAAGGGCAAGTGATGGAATAACAAAAGGGCTTATTCAAATGGCACAAGCATTCGGCACTTTCTTTGAGAAAAATAATACAACAATGACTGAAATCAGCCAAAGGATGGGCTATTCACAAGACTTGTCCAATGCTAGGAAGCAAGTCAATGAGGCACTGAAAAGCTTGCCACTCTCGATTGAGGAAAGGTTGAAGGCTGCATCTATGATTGTGGACAACCCGCAACGTGTGGACTTGTTCTTTAGCCAAGATGAAAAGATCGCATGGGTGTTCATGCTCTTGGGAGGGTTGGTTTAGAAGGATGTGCGTGGTGTTAGCTTTTGGGGTAGTGGAAAATATGATGTTAATAGGCTAATATGAACTTGAGAACTGTGACTACGTAGAAGTGTGTATGACTTCGTACAATTATGCTATGCTATTAGGATGACTAGTTGATCCCTGTGGCATGTCATGTGCCTTATTTTGAAAAGTAACAGGGTAAGGCAATGAGGGAATTCGTAGAATCCCCTATCGGCATGTTATGATTGCCTCCTTTTGTAAGATGCATATAAATATATATATGATGACTTTTTAGGTTTGTACGCTGTTGATCCTTTATGCTTTGGGGCTCTTTTGCTCATAATCTGTTGGTATATATATGGTGATACTTTTGCTCATACAATTATGCTATACTACTGCTATGGTATTGCTTTGTTGTTTCTGCTGTGGTATTGCTTCACCTATAGAAATTTGTTGTTGATTCTTATCTCTCCATGATCATTGGGGAAAAAAAAAAACCAACCACGACAATCATTGTGAATATGTAGTCTGCATTTGTTCATTTTGGTGGCATAAGTGTTATCAGATGGATTGGAGGAATTGGCTTTGAGAATGGTGTCTGCAAAGGTGTAGCTGTAGGTCCACACTCTCCTCCTATTTCACACCTTTTATTTGCTGATGGTTGTTTCCTCTTTATTGAATATAATGTTGAACATGGTTGGTGTTTGAAATGGTTATTTGTTGCTTTGTGAAGTGCTATTTCTTGATGGTCTGAAGTAGCAGTTTTGTGTTCTTCTTGCTTGCTGCTTACTTCTTCATGGACTGAAGTTGCAGTTCGTGTTGGAGCGACGAGATTGGACAATATCAATGGCAAGGCGAGATTGGAGCGAGGAGGAGGAGCAATCGTTGCTCCTATGGCTTTCAAGCCTTGTAGACACGGAGTATTGGCAAGCTGAGACAAGAACATTTCGTAGGGGGTACTTAACAAGGCTGAAACATCGGATGACCGCTTGTTTTCCCGGTCGTGATATTGAAGAAAATCATATTGAACCAAAGATTAAGCAATGGATACAAACTTACAAGATACTTGAGGATATGACTCATGTTCCAGGATTTTATTGGAATGAAAATGAAAAAAGAATGATGGCAGAAAGTAGTGTGTGGAATGAATATATCCAAGTAAGTCGTAATTAATGTGTTTTAATTTTGCGTGAACTAACTTTTAATCAATCTTTTGGTAAATATCTCTCCTTTTTTTTTTCATTTACTTAGGCTGTTCCGCGAGCGAGGAACATGACGCACATGCAATTTCCATATTTCGAGGACTGGCGCTTTTGCTTTGGGGATGAGTAGGTCGAGAAGACAAGTTTGAAAGAATAAATTGCTACTTATTGACTTTTATCGCCTTTGTAATGTAACTCAAATAAATAATTAGATTTATTATAATAAGATGTTATCTGTTGTGTTTTCTCAAAATTGATTGGATGGAAAAAAATTGCAAATTGTCCAAAAATTGCAAATTCGTGAGCTGGTCTTCCATGCAATTCCATAGACCAGGTTTTCACCCATGGGTATAATTGGAAAATGTAATTTGTATCCTATCCTTTGGTGTTCCAATCAAACAAAGGATTGGGATTGGTAACCACAATCCCATGATTTAATCCTTACACAATCAAACACCCACTTGGGATTACACTCGGTATTACTAATCCCATCTCCTTACTAATCCCATCAATCCAACACACTTATCAAACGGGGCTAAAACAAACATGGCCTAAGAATCATAACGATATTTAAAAAAACTCTTTCGAGACAAAAATAATCCCAATAGAATTTTTTTTTGATATCTATTTTTCTTTTTCTGGATTATCTTAAAGTTTGATCATTAATTTTCTTATCTTTAATTTTTATTCCTCTCATTCAGAAGGATAAACGAAGAAAATATGCTTGACACGAAACTAATGAAAGTTCACAATATATAAAAATAACTTAAAATGAATGAGTACTCCTACGGTGATAATATAGATTTTTCTGGACGAAATAGTTCAACTCGTTGCTCATGAAGACTAGTGATTGCTGTGATATTTTGCTATTATGACCACTGTGGCGTCAGGGAAGGAGTTAGGTAGGGGCAGTTGCGCCTGCAAAGAAAAAAATTGTACTAAATAGTATTTAAAGAAACAATAATTTTCTATGAAAGTATATAGGCTCGCCTCCCTCTAGTATTTTGAAAAAAAAATCAAATAGTACTAACCTTTGAAATACAAGGATACCAACATTAAACTCTAAAGACTACAGGTTAAAATATAACAAAACATAAATTTTGAGGATTAACATTGTGAATTTGTGAGTACTCCATTAATGAACTTCCAATTTTTCTCCCACAAAAATCCTTAATCTCATAAATCGTTATGAGGGTTTCACATGTTTTCATATGCTTTGTAGAAATTGGTCTATTTCTCCTTTGTATCTCTTTAGTAGGAGTTAGTGAAGTGGTTTAGCTGCGGCTTAGTTGTTGATTTTGCCTATGGGTATACCCTGGGGTTGTTTTTGGGCTTTCTTGTGGTGGTTATAAAATTTACTTTACCCAAAAAAAAAAAAAAATACTCATTACCCTACCCATGAAATGTCCTTGTGCAACATGCATATATCATTTCATGGGATAAATTTGGTAATTTTTTTTCCTTTTTACGTTCTGTATGTCAAGATAAATGATTAATTCCAAAAATTTAACTGAATATCACAAAACTTTAAAAAAAAAAAACCAAAAAGACAACAACAACAACAACAATACACAATAATTTAGTCCAAACACACCCAAGTATAACAAAATTACGGCCCGTTTGGATGGAGAATTTGATTTTGGGTAGATATAGAAGGAGGGTGGATTTGTAATGAGGGTGGATATGTAAGAAGGGTAGATTTGTAATCAAGTGTTTGGATGATTTTTTGAGAAGGGGGATTTGAAGGGTGGATATGATAGGATAAGATGTTAGAAGACTAAATTACCCCACTTTGATTTTTTAATGCTCAAAATTGGTTTATTTTAAATTAGAATAAATTGATATTTGTCATTAATTTTAGGATAAAATAATTTCATTCTAGAATTGTAGAGACCCGTGTCTAATTTTAAATTTATTTTATTGATGTTGGTACGTGGAATTATAATTAGATAATTTTATGAATAATGGATTTCTTTATATATACGTATGTTGGTTGTGCGGGCCCGAGTCCGTGGGCCATAGGGCGAGAGTGTTGGGGGACCCATGTCGAATAGCTTTTAAAATTAGTTAAGATTTATTTTTATAGCTCATAGAGTTATAATTAGGATTGTGGTTAAGTAGAAGGACTTTTGAGAGAGTGCTAGTAAGTATAGGGGGGTTAGGGTAATATGTTTACTTATATACTTAATTGGTTCAAGAGAGAGAGAGAGCCGATCTTTTTTCTTTTTTCCTTTTCTTCTTCCTGCGTCTTCTCCTGTCTCTTTTAACTCTCCACAACCCCTCATGCTTCAACGCCAAAATAGAAGGTCAAGGCTCATGAATCTCGCAAAAAGGCAAGTAGAAAACGTGATCTACGAACAAAGGGCTATGCATCTATCCGAACAAAACTCAATCAGTCAAATTCGGGATTTCATGGCAATTTGGAAATTTCTCTCTTTGAGATAGGATATATGCTAAATGTTTACATATGGATGTGTATATGTGTTGATGTACCCTTATTTTGAGATTTTGGTAGAGTACTCATAGTCTAAACCTTGCTCTAGTTTGATGCGGTTGATAGTATTTGCTATACATGATTTAGGTTAGAAATTTGTATGGTTATTCATGATTATTGTAGGGAGTATACCTTTTTAGGCATTCTTGATCTTTAAATGTATGGGGTTTCCATTCAAAGTGAAAATTATGAAATTTAAGTGATACTTGAACAGGAGATAGTTTGTATAGTCCATGTGCTGATGAAATGCTAGTAATCTAGACAAATATTTTTCTAAACCACATATATTTTTCTTTTGGCGTTCAATAAATATGTGGAAAGCTTTTCTTGATATATGGTTTGGATACTTGTTAGTAGATTTTTATGGAGACTACATTGAATTTACCCTATATTGGCTATTTTGATGAGTTTGGGTGAGTATTTGAGGAATTTTGGTTGATTTGGGCTTAGAGCAGTATTGCGATATTGGGATTGCTATTTTCATGATTTTGAGTTGGGTCACCAGGAAACTCGGGTCAATTGTGACGCCGTCGGTGAAAGTCCGTAAACCTACTTGGGTCAATTGTGACGCCGTCGGTGAAAGTCTGTAAACCCGCGCGGGGTAGGTTGCTTCGTCCTTCAGGTTAGTAGCCCGTAAAGTGCATGTGCTAGAGACGTCTAGCACGGTTGTCGGTTAGTTGTATCGGTGAGCAACTCATATAATTTTATGATTCGGTGTTGAGTGAATTGGTATTCGAGTTGGTTGGCTATTATATTTTGGACTTTGTTATTTTCCGTATTGAATTTTATGGGTTATTTGCTCTATTCGGGATTAGATTTGATTTGGTGGCCTAATAGCATTCTTTAGATTATTAAGGGAAGAAAAAAAGGGAATGGAAACAGTTAACATTATGTATGGATTATTTTCGCTTCTTTATACTTGACATTGTATTGGGAGATTTAATAACTTCATTTACAACATCAGACGAAAGGAAGCATGGAAAACTTTTCAATACTTGTATATATAAAAAGAGTATATTTTGTATATCAAGGTTTGCATGTTCATATCTTTTCATTTAGCGTATTTCCTGCACGAGCTGTGGCTCATGTTGTCGTTAACTCAAAATTTTCAGGTTTCGAGATGGATCCGAAGGTTTAAGAATCATGGATATGTTCTAGTTCTTTTTTTTTAGAACTTAATCGGATACTAGTACATATTTGTTTGTAAGGAGGCATGAGGCATGTAAACTTTAATTTTATTTTGGGAATGTAAAATTGTAGATTGAGAGAACGGGGCCTGGATGTGTATAAAAAATAGTGTATTTTAGAGTTTATGTAATACCCGTTCCGGATACTTTGTTATTATAATGAATTTTTAATCTAATTATATGTTATGGGGTTGATTTGCATGAGACGGAAGTTTGAGGGGCTTGTGTGTGATTCATGGGTGGAGCATAAGTTTGCTCATAGTTTCAATTGCATACAATAATTTTTCTATAGGCTTCAACAAATATCCTGGAAGATATTTTGTAACACCCCGACTTTTATAAACAAAAAAAAATGACAAATAAGGAGCTAGCTTTTAGCGGGCTGCTTACCGTTAGGTTTTAAGGAGTATATCGATCGTGACTCAGGATTTATTAAAGATTAGGTTATTTTTCTATCTTGTGGCAATTTTTAAACTCTATAAATATCGCCCCAGCCCTATTAACAACAACCTGGCACAAGATTGAGGCACAGGTCTCTGCGGGGCAGAGAACCGTGGGGTTCAAACAAAAATAAGTCAGTACTATATTATTACACTATAGTATCCCTAGATTGTATGAAAGAGTATTCTAGATAAGTTAAGAATATTCTAGGCATCGAATGAGTATAATTCTAGGAATATCCTAAGCATCAAAGGCATATACTTGGAATGTTAAGATATGAATGGATAAGATTTGATTTAGATATTGGATAAGATAAGATTTGATAGGATTTGATTGGATAAGATAAGTTTGATTTAAATATTGGATTTGATAAGATTTGATTGGATAAGATAAGATTTGATTTAGATATTGGATAAGATAAGATTTGATTGGATAAGATAAGATTTGATCAAGGATAGTTCTAGACTCTTGCCATCCTACTATAAATAGGCATGCCTATTCCTTACCATACCATCTCATTCCACACACATCACACACACACGACTTCAGCAAGAAAGAAACAAAAGAGAGAAGGAAAGAGAGAAAAGGGAGAGAGGAGGAGGAAAAACTTGGTTCCGTTAACTAATCAGTGGTTATTAGTACGATAATTGTGCTTCGGGGGCAAGGTGAGTTACGAATATACTCTGGCTACATATTGTTTTTCTAAATTTTGTTTTGTGATTGTTTTATTAAATCTTATGTTGAATAAAAATAAGTTATATAAGTATAATTGTGAAAAGAAAAAGATTTTTATAAAAAGACGTGGGATTGATTTTCTTAAAAGGAAGTTTAATAGATATTGGTGTAACATCTGGGCGAAGAGCTCTGATGAGCTATGTTTGAATTGGCGCCTATGGATTGTGGAAAGGATACGGCAGGGTATCCATTGGATTGATATCAATTCCATTATTTTGCTGGGGTCGCTTCCCGGGCTACCGGATTACCGCCCAAGATGATGGTCAAGATGAAACTATGATGGTCAAGATGATGATCAAGATGATAATATGATGATGATTGATATATCTCTCTTTGTCTCACTTGTGGTGATTGCAACTTGAATATGATTGTTTTCTCTCTTACGATTTTGCAAGCTTATAGATTATTATGCTATGTTTTTATCCTACTTAATCCCATATTTATTATGTGGCCTTAGTATATCGTAACTTACTGAATTGGTTTTGTGTTTTCATGAAACCCTTTCAGGGAATCAAGAATAAAGAAGGTTTACTCGTCGCATGTGAACGATTGCAGTGGATATATATGGTTAAATAAAAGAAAGAGTGATAATAAGTGGCACTTGTGTGTGCAAGTCACATTAATGTAATTTCAAAGTTGTTAGACAAAATTTGTATTTGGTGTGCGCTAGATAGCTTTGATTGTAATATATTTTATTTTACGGACCTGGGAGTTTCTAAATTAAAAATAAATAAAATTGGTTGTGTGATATCGAGGCCTGAGGTGATTTTTAATCACTGGCCATGTCACGAGTTTTACCCTAAAATTTTGGGTCGTGACAGAGTTGGTATCAGAGCCCAGGTCGTAAAACTTTTCTAAAAACTCAGAGATATAGGTTGCGTACACTTTAGGCATACTCGATACGTGTTTATTCACTGTCCTATGGTAACACTTAAGTTTAAATTTTGAACACTTTTGGTATCCAATAACAACTTCTGTAGTATGGACCCGATCGAACTTATGGACAATTATGAAGGGTACCGAATCTTCTAGTCTTAGGGATGATCTTATATGGATGTGTATGAATTTGCATAAGAATTTGATAAAATTAACGTGTGTGATGCAAAAAAATTGGTATAATATACGCTTTTCCGATAAGGTGTTACACCTATTTTTGTTGTTTAGTTATCAGAATGGCCAATGGCGATGACTCAGGATCAACAATCTTACCAACCGAGGACAACAACGGTAGATTGACAAGGCTGGAGGGAATGATGGCCAACTTGGCTGGCGTCATTCAGAATTTGCAGCAACAAATGCTACAGACGCCTCCTGCACCTCCAGCAGGAATAGAAATCCCTCCACCAGTGATTCTAAGACAGGGAGGTGAACTAAATGTGAAAGAATTCCTCAAACTGAAGCCCCCAACCTTTACTGGAGGGATGGATGCTAGGATTGTCAAATCCTGGATCTCGGCCCTTGAAAAGATCTTCAAGGTGATGCGTTGCACCGATCAACAAAAGGTGGCATTGGCAGTCTATCAACTACAAGGCGAAGCAGAACGCTGGTGGGAGATAATTGAACCACAAAATCAAGGAATCAACTGGAGGCAATTCCTAGCTCTATTCAAGGACAAGTATCTCCCTCAATCAATCGAAGATGCCAAGTCTACAGAATTTCAACAATTAAGACAACGAGGATTTATGACCGTAACGGCCTATGAAGCCGAATTTACTAATCTAGCCGAGTATGCACCGCACATAGTTGCTGATGAAAATAAGAAGGCCCAAAAATTTGAAGATGGATTGAAGTACGAAATCAGGAAAGTTGTGCGACCAATGAGATTGCCAACATATGCCGATGTAGTGGATCGAGCTTTATTGGTGGAACAAGAGATTGAAGAATCAAGGAGATTCACTGAGAATCACAAGAGGCAAAATTCTGACGCTGGAAACAAAAACGGAGGAGGAGCAAACAAGAGACCAAACACGGGACCAATGAACAATGGTAGACAAGGCGGAGATCAGAGAGAACGAGTACCAAGGTGTCAAACATGCGGAAAAGAACATTTCGGGATCTATCGTTCAATCATTACTTGTTACGGTTGTGGTCGTCAAGGACACTACAAAAGCGAGTGTCCTAATCTTCCAAGCGGAGCAAATGTTGTGCCAATGAACAAGACCGTAGCAGTCGGGAAGCCAAACGCTCGAGTCCAGGTTAGGGCGTTCGCCTTGGTACCAGGGGACCCACGCAACATTGAGAATGTGGTGGCAGGTAATGTAGAGACCCGTATTTTCTCGAAAATGGTTTAAAGGTTTTATAAATGCTAGAATACCGAATAAATGAGAAAATTATGAGTTTATTTGATTTGGGGCTTAAATGATAGGATTGTTATTTGAGGGAGTGTGAGTGTGATTAAGTTGAATGTTAGTATAAAAGAGGGGTGTGTGTGTGGTAGGAGATAAAAGTCCCCTTATCTCTATCTCTCTCCAGCCGGCTCCCTCTCTCTCCCCTTCGGCTCTCTCTCTCTCTACTCCTCCACTCTCAAACTCACTCCCAAACTCGAAACCCACCAAGATCCTCCACCAAATCGACTTCCTCAAGTGTCCTAGGCCTCGGGTTGTGTTCGTTCAAGCTCGGAGGAGGTGCATTTCGCTTGGTTTTGAAGTCCTTGGAGTTAGGGCTTGCTCGAATTGCGTGAGCTTCGATCTTTGATCATTGAGGTAGGGATTTCGTACTCTCTCTATGTGTTTATGGGTTGATTATAAGCCTTGATCGTGTTTGGTTCGTTGTTTGTTGTTGGAATTTCGTTGAAAAGCTGAGATTCTGCAGAAAAACTCTGTGGTATTGATACCCCTTTTGAGGGTATCAATACCCCACTCGCCTCTGGACCGGATTCTGGCCAGGTATCAATACCTCCATCAAGGGTATTGATACCCCCTAGGTTTCTGGGCAGTTTTGACACACTTTGCTCGTTTCATGCTCGTTTGAACGCCGACCACTTCTAGCACTCTATCAACACATTTGAATCCCTTCTAGACTTGATTGTTGGTATCTCGAATAGTTCATTGATTTCTCAAATTCTTTGGCTCTCGTTGGAAGATAAGAACATGTTGAACTTAATGAATTTGGTGTTCGTTGATCGTTCTTGGTTTAGATTGACTTAGAGAACATATTTGGCATGTCTCAATAATCGATATAGACTTGTTAAGTGCTATAACATGATGGGATGGTTGGTGAGTTGAGAAACATACTATGGGGTAGTTATCGAATATTGTAGGCCGTAAAGTATATCGTAGGGTGCATGGTTGGTTGATAAAGGCCTGTCAAATAGTCTAAACGTTAATAGAGTAATTCGTATCCTCCTCATTCGTCTTGTCGATCTTTCAAACTTTCTTTGGTGCTCGTTCTACGAAATTTTTAGTATAGAACCTAACGGGTGGTGCGTTGTAAAGTCATTAGTGGGTTCGATGCATGACGTGGGATATCGTAATAGACTTGGAGGAGTAACGTGAGCTTATGGTATTTATTTATGTATAAGGCGATGTGTTTATGAGTTTGTTATACTTTGTGTGATGATGAATGAAAGAATGTGACCTTGGGAACGTTGTATTCTTATATGTGGATTGGTAATGCATATGTGTATGTGTAAGTTGATATATGTTGAGCCTGAGGCTATTAACGATTGATTGAGAAATGGTTAACATGAATGAGTATGAAGGAACAATACGAAGAAAGCCACGGATCCACCGGATGGTGCGATGCCGGAATGAACATGGGACACACGGGGTCCCGAATGCCCGGACATAAAGAAAGCCACGGATCCACCGGACGGTGCGATGCCGGAATGAACATGGGACGCACGGGGTCCCAAATGCCTGGACATGGACGAAAGGTTTTTAGTGGACTCACGGGGTTCCAAGTGCCCGAAATAGTATTACAAAGGAAAATGGCTAATACTTGAGAAATACAAGACATGTTGATTATGCTCTAAAAGAAAGTTTAGTGTTAGGTTAGTATTGTTCTGCATGGAGATATATTCATTGTCATTAGCTCCTTTGGGTTGTACACATTTATTGTTACTCTTATATTGCGGTTGGCGCGTGATCATCATATATACGTATAGATTGAGGCATAATGAGTATCATACGGGAATCTCAATTTGCGTAGTGTTGGACAAGTGATGGTTGAGGTGTGGTTTAATTAGAATGATTCGAATTGGTTCCTACCTCTGGTTGACGTGTGAGTTATTGAGAATTCTCTTATAAGATTTTGATTTCCTTTTTGTTGTAGAATACTCCCTCGTGGTGGAAAACTCTTATTTCTTGTGATATTCTGCAGTATTCATTCACTCTTGGTGCATGTTTCTTCGCCTTTTCATATAGTTTGAGTATAGAACTCTCTACTGGGCACGTGTTTGCTCAACTTACCATTTCAGGTTCATTGCAGGGCATGGTCATGGAGTGCTTGGAGTGCATGCTGATATTATCGAGTCAAGCTATTTGGAGAGTACTTTATTATTTTCTTGTAAAACAAACTGCTTGTTATGAAATTCCAATTTTGGAAGACTGTATTTGTAGACCAGTTTGAAGAATTGAAAACTGTATTTATTTAGGGGTAATATACGAACGATTGTGAGGATGTTGTATTTTAAATGGTATTATTAATTATGTTAAAAATTGAGGGCGTGACAGGTAACATGTTACTATGTTCTTTACCTGCTTTTGTATTGATAGACTCTGGATCCTCGCATTCCTTTATATCATTGAAATTTTCCATGAAACTCCCCACTCAACTCGAGCCCCTTGGGTTCGAACTCTTAGTCTCGCAACCTATGAGTAAGGGTACGATCTGTATGACAGTCCATAGGGACTGTGATTTACGTTTTGGCGATGTTTGTTTTTCCATGGATCTCATACCCCTAGAGATGAGCCACTTTGACGTCATTCTTGGTATGGATTGGCTATCCGCCAATCATGTCTCTATCGATTGTGCTTACAAAAGCGTTATCATCAAAAGCTCTAACCGTGAATTTTGCTTCAAGGGTATGGGAGTAACTTCACCCCGTACTTAGTATCTGTCGCTTGAGCCTGACGACTGCTTAAGAAGGGTTGTCAAGGTTTTCTCTGTAGTGTCTTATCAACACCAGCAAGAGAATTAAAACTTTCTGATATCCCCGTAGTTTTTTTTTTTTTTTGGGTAAATCAGCTTGAAATTAAAAAAGAGGCTAATCGAATATACAGCCTACAAGGGGCATACCCCAGGAGGAAAAGAAAAGAAAAGAAAAAAAAGATTGAGAAAATTGAAATCTAAGCCAAATGGCTACATTGTTATCTAGATGGAGACAAAACAAACTACAACAACTGATTTGTTTCCTACCCATCTACAAAAGGGGGAAAACACCATCGATATCCCCGTAGTTCGGGAGTTCGCGGGCGTCTTTCCTGAAGATCTACCTGGAACACCTGTGGATCAAGAGATTGAATTCACCATAGAAGTGGCCCTAGGGACCCAACCAGTTTCAAAGGCTCCATATCGTATGGCCCTAGTTGAGCTAAAGGAATTAAAAATTCAGTTGCAAGAGTTACTTGACAAGGGATTTATTAGGTCGAGTACCTCACCTTGGGGCGCCCCTGTCCTCTTTGTCAAGAAGAAGGATGGAACGATGAGACTATGCATCGATTATAGAGAACTAAATAAGTTGACAATCAAGAATATGTATCTGTTACCAAGAATCGATGATCTTTTCGACCAGTTACAAGGAGCTCAAGTATTCTCAAAAATTGATCTGCGATCTGGATATCATCAATTGAAGGTAAAGGCTGAAGACGTGGAGAAGACGGCATTTCGGACTCGCTACGGCCATTTTGAGTTCCTTGTAATGCCTTTTGGCGTTACAAATGCTCCCGCAGCATTCATGGACCTGATGAATCGCGTCTTCAAGAATTACTTGGATGAGTTTGTAATTGTCTTCATCGACGACATCCTTGTATACTCCAAAGATAAGGCTCAACATGTGGTACACTTACGGAAGGTTTTACAGACATTACAGGAGCAGAAGCTATACGCTAAATTCAAGAAGTGTGAATTCTGGCTGAACAAGGTGGTGTTTTTGGGACATGTTATCGGTAGCGAAGGTATCTCGGCGGACTCTCAGAAGGTTGAGGCTATTATGAACTGGCCGAGACCTACTACCATGACAGAAGTAAGGAGTTTCTTGTGCCTCGCGGGCTATTATCGAAGATTCGTTCAGGACTTCTCCAAGATTGCAGTACCGTTGACTGAGTTGACTCAAAAAGGTGAACCATTTGTTTGGACTGAAAAACGCGAGCAAAGTTTCCAGGAACTGAAGAGGAGACTTACCACAGCGCCGATCCTTACACTTCCCGACGGAGTGGAAGGTTTTGCCATTTACAGCGATGCGTCACGACAAGGTTTGGGATGTGTGCTAATGCAACACGGCAAAGTCATTGCTTATGCTTCACGACAATTGAAGTCACATGAGAAGAATTATCCTGTACACGATCTCAAGTTAGCGGCTGTGATCTTTGCACTGAAAATTTGGCGACACTATTTGTATGGAGTCTCTTGTGACATCTACACCGACCATAAAAGTTTGAAGTGCATTTTCACGCAAAAGAAGCTAAATATGAGGCAACGATGCTAGTTGGAGCTGATCAAGAACTACGACGTCAATATTCAATATCACCCTGGGAAGGTGAATATTGTAATGCCCCTATTTTTTGGGAACGTTAAAAGGACAATTTTATTGACAATCTAAATAGAGTCTGGCTGATTATTACATCATAAATCTCACATGAGTACTTTTATTCGACAAAAGGAGGGGAAACTAGGGTTCCTATCTACTGTTCTGCCTGTTCCTCCATCCTAGCCAGCTCCGAAAGCTTCCAAGGTGTACAGCTCACCCTGTTCATCTATAAGGTCTGACACATTATACCAGCGTCGCCACCAATATAATATGTCAGGGTCACCAAAAGGTAACACCGTGAGCTACAAAGGCTCAATAGAATAAGTTATACCCACTAACCTTCAACTTATAAACAATGAATCATACAGATAACGCTATCTACACAGTACATGCTTATCTAATAAAACAGTTAACAATGACACATCCACATTCACTATTTACCATCGTTGGTGTTCATGATTTTCTGAGTTTCTCCTACGCGATTTCTCGTAAGCCGTGTCACCGTTTTCACGTTTCATTAGCCAAGTCATTGTTTCCAAAATCTTCTTTTTACACACCCAACCTCGGTTCCGCCGTTCCGGTCTCCCGAGTATCCTCACAATGGTTCCGCCGCACCGGGTTCCCATTGGCACATAAAAACTGTGCATTGGCTCCTCTCTGCGGATAACCAAGCAACACACCCAACCTCGGTTCCGTCGTTCCGCTCTCCCGAGTATCCTCACAATGGTTCCGCCGCACCGGGTTCCATTGGCACACAATCACATACACACCCACCACATTGGGATTTCAAAGCTTTTTCTCCTTTTCAAAACATGCCTTGTCATTAACACACCCTAGGTGTCATGTTTCTAATTTTCTCGATTTCCGTGTCTCGTTTTCATGCTTAGACTCCGCGGAAGGACTTTTCACATAAGTAAACTTAAATCATTCATTTTAATCTTGAAGCTAAACTAGCAAGATCATCCAACTCTATATTATTTAGCATGCTCATTTTATCTTTAAATTCGCGTAATCATGCTCAAACATTTAGCATACAATCTAAAACATAGTGCCACATGGACGGACACCTTTGGAGTGGAAACCACTTATGCTTTAACACACATTAAACAAGTAATCCTAATAACCACGTATACATGCTCGTACAAATACCTCTAATTAAGCGATGAATTCTTATATTTCAAAATCCGTTCTTTCTTTCTTTTAGGGAAGTTCAAAACAACATATGTTTATTAGGAATAAAGTCAATTAATTCAACATGATCATACTTACCTAGCAAAATAAGTTTACTAACTAACATGCATTTGATCATTCAAGTAAAATACCATTTTTCTTTAAGTTTAACGGATAAGGAAAATACTACGTATACTTGGAGTGAGTAAGTAGAGATATTCTACCGTTCTTCTTGGCGGTGGGTAAGGTTATGGAAAAGTAAGTACGTCGGACGGAGTAACTTCCTACGACGAGCTCCCGGTAGCTTTGAAAGAGAAAGGTTTCTCTCGAAACTAAGTCTTGACTAACTTTCTAAACTTTTATGGATCGAAGGGTGGTTGAGTGGCGGTTTAGGATGAGTTTCTTGAAAAACTCAAGAAGAACTCAAGAACAAGAGAAAATCTTTCAAGAACAAAGTAAGAACACAAGAATTCTTAGAGAGAGAAGTTGAAGGCTTGAAGGTGTGAGTTGAATGCTTGGACAAGGGGCCTATTTACAGCAAAACATTGGCTCTCTCTCCCTCCCTCTCTTGGCCGAAATTCTCTCTCTCTCTCTCTCTCTCTCTCTCTCTCTCTCTCTCCTTCCCATGGATTTGCTCCATAGTCTTGTCATTTCATGCTTGAAAGCATGCCTTGCCTTGTCATCCAATTTTAGGTTCAAAGTCTAGGTTATCATGAGGGGTTTTTGGTTTAGTCATGTCCTAGATTGTCTTACTTGCAAGGAGGAAGAAAAATGATTGGCTAGGTTATGTTTAAAGTTGGCTAGAAAATGGGTTAGCAATGGTAAATAGGTTTAAGGCTAAAATGTACCTTGTTGGAGTGTACAACACACAAGACCACTCTCCCTCCCTCTCTCTCTCTCTTTCTTTTCTTTTTTTTGTTCCATTGAATTGCCCAATTAAGCCTTTCAAGCATGCCAAGACTTGTCTTTTCCATCCTTAGGCATTCATGGAGGGTTTTGGCCTTGTCTAATCTAGGACTATGGGTGTGTATATCCAAGTATGTATACTTAAGTACTAAGTAGTCTTATTAGGCCTAAGAAAAGTAATGACAAAAGCTAAGGCTTTCAAGTGTAAACAAAGTCCAAAGGTTAAAAATTTCCTAGGAAACTTTTATCCAAGTATATAGGTATATATACTTATATATATGCTTAACGAAAATCTAGGAAAGTAATTTTGTTGGGCAATTTAGGGTTAAGGCTAGTGTTCCTAGACTTGCATGCATGGCAAGGCTAAGTTTGCTTCTTTTGGAAGCAATATGATGGCTTCCTATGGTTCAAGGATACCTAAGTGACTAGTCTTATCCATCTAAGTATTTATTCGCAAGACTAATTTCTATTACCCAAGGGGTAAAATTTCCCCTAACAATTATTATTCAAGGGTTAAGGAAGAAAATGATACATATGGCTTTGAAATGACAAAACATAAATTAAAATGATTACTACTAATGGTCTAATGGTTTAATTAGGTTGGGAGGGGTTCATAAGGCTCAAAGAGGGTTAAGAAGGCTCATCTAGGGTTAGGAGGTTGTAACTAGGAGAATTGGTAGTTCGGTCCCTCCAACTAATCGGTTGAAAACTAATTTTACTAGCCAAGGGGGGGTTTTAATCAAGAAATGAATTTTAAAGGACTAAAATCTAATTATGACGGATTATAGGAATTAAAAAGAATCTTAAAAGCAATATTATGAAATTAAAAAGAAATACCGAAATTTAAATGAAATTTTTATTCGATAAAAAAATTTAGAGTCGTTACAAACTATCCCCCTTAAACAATTTCGTCCTCGAAATTAGG
Organism: Rhododendron griersonianum; assembly: GCA_018127125.1. Classification (NCBI taxonomy): domain Eukaryota; kingdom Viridiplantae; phylum Streptophyta; class Magnoliopsida; order Ericales; family Ericaceae; genus Rhododendron; species Rhododendron griersonianum. The sequence continues at coordinate 32,032,721 of CM030792.1, read as the reverse complement.
TGCACGCTCGGATTCGAACAGGTGAGGGTAATTCATCTTCATGGTTTCTTCTTTTTCCCATGTGGTTTCTTCAGAACCGCTGTGTTTCCACAAAACTCGTACCAACTTGACGGTCTTGTTCCGGATCGTCTTTTCACTTCGGTCCTGAATTTCTATTGGTTCTTCCTTGTACGTTGCATCTTCTTCGATGGTGAGGTCTTCCCAGTTGAGGACATGTGTGGGCAGTGCGAGATATTTGCGGAGCATTGAAACGTGGAATACGTTGTGTACTTTATCTAGCTGCGACGGCAGCGCTAGACGATACGCAACTTTCCCGATTTTCTCCACGATGTCGAAAGGTCCAATGTAACGTGGGGACAACTTTCCCTTTTTCCCAAATTTGATGACTCCTTTCTTCAGTCTGATCTTCAGGAACACATGATCTCCTACTGCAAAGGTCAATGGTCGGCTCCTTGTATCTGCATAGTGTAGACACCCCAATCCGGACCTCGAAGGGTCTTTGTCCACCCCGATGATGAAATAAAGGAAACGAAATCTTTGCGAGCTTGAATGAAGGATTCCCTCAGCCCCAAACAAATCCTCAGCCCAAACAAATCAAAAGCCCAGAAAAAGCCCAAAAGCCCTGGACTGAACCTGTAATGCCGCACGTGACACCTCTACACCGCACGGCGTATCAAAAGTCATTACGCCGCACGCGATCATGAGGTTAGCCGCACGGCATTTTGGGTAAAGTTCTGACTGGCTCAGAAAGCTGTCGGCCACGCCTATTTGAGCCACAGCTGCAAAACGGCTCAGCCGAAAGCACACTTCTGGCCCACCCAGAAAATACCTCCAACATTTGAAATTCAAAATTCATGGCTCTTGCCTATAAATACACCCCTTCACTCAAGTGAAAAGGGCCCTTGATCACCATTATACCCTTTCTCTCTCTTCTTGCTTTCACACCCATTTCCCATTTCCAAGTCTTGAGAATGTTACTTCCAAAAGACATTCTCTAGGCCTTTTGCTCCATTTTTCTCCTCACCATTAAAGTTAGTTCCTTACTACCTTTGAGATCCCAACCACCCAATACACCCATCTACTACACACACCCATACTTCTCTTTTCTTTACCAACCTCGCCGACGTCCATCCACCACCATCAATCTTCATCCAAGCTCAAGATCAAAGGTAAAAACCAAGTTTCCTTTTGCTAGGCTCTGCCCTGGCCTTGAGGGGACTCTTCTGTCATCAGGCTTAACTCTTTTGGTTAAGATCTGACTCAAAAATCATTTTTATAAAACAAAACTAGTCTTCTGTGCTGGGTACGCTATACCGTGCGGCGCTTTGAAGCGTCGCACGGCATAGTGGACTCACACGTGCGGCTTTTCAATTAACTGCTGTTTTCTTGCTCAAACTGTCTGGATCATGATCGTCTGTTGCCGGATCTGTTTCTGTACACCAAAAGCAGTCTCGGAATGAGACCATATCTACAAGCCATGTTTTATTACCTTGAGTAAACTCTATAAATCTTTTCAAATGAACAAATGTATCAAAAGTGGTTTTCTACTTGTGGCTTGGAGGAATGGTACAGTTCTGAGATGATCTGATGGATGTGAGCTTTCTGAAGTTTTAAAAATAACACCGTGCGTCATACTGGTTATATCGCGCGAGGCTTTGAAAACCATCGACAGCCTGAGGATAGGGTCGGAACAACGCACGGCTTATCAGATGGCCGTGCGTCGTATAGTGATACGCCGTGCGTCAGATGATGATCCAGACAGCTTGCTTAATAACATTCCTCATCTATATTTTCGTCGCATCATCTTTCATCATTTCTGTACAGTAAGCACCACTCGCACGACAACGTGATATACTTTACCTTATTCCCCTTTCCCTGTATGTGTTTTTGAGGCTTTCCAAATGGTATTAACCCCCCCATTTAAAATGCTTAGTAGAGACCGGTTTACGCCGGGCGAGCGGGGTGCTTTTTTAACAAAACCTTCCCCGTTCGTAACTTGGCCCCCGGATCCAAAATCTCAATGGTTTCGCTAGATCAAAAGCCTTTCTTTTCAAAACAAACTCTCGGTTTCTCGGATCATCCATCTCAAAAAATCCGGGTGGCGACTCTTCGAACGCGCCGGGCGCGGGAGCCCACAGTGGCGACTCTGCTGGGGACTTTTATTCAATACTTTTTTTTTAAAAAAAAAGAAAGAATAAAAGAGTGTTGAATAATCAAGAGGGCCAAACTTGAAAGGCATTTTACTTGGGGGACTTAATGCAATTTGGAAAACTTAACTTTCTTTTACACTATGCACCGCACAAGCCTCGCTAGCGTGTCTCGGCAATCTTGCTCGGTTTACCGGTGACAAGCTCTCCCGGGATGCCTAGCAACCCTCGACTATGATGGGCCATCGTGCTGTTCGACCATTGTCTTGCAATACACTTGACATGGGGTAGTACATCTTGGCTCTAGTCCGGGGAACCCTTCTGAGACCAAAACCGGCCTATGCACTCGTACATAACCATAGAACCTTCCCAATTAGGACAGGAACCCGTGGCTAGGACTTATGTGATATATCCTGTTTATGTGTATTTCTTTTCTGAACATGCATATCATTCACACATCATTGCATCTTGCAGGCTAGAGGATTAGGCTCCCTTAGAATTCTTTAGGACTTTCCGGTCGGTCTAGGAGACCGTAAATCCATGGAGGTTGCGATACCTCTGGTGTTTGCCGTGCCCGAACGGCTCCCTTGACTTGGGACTAACCTTGAAGGTATGCATATCTGGATTCTGACGGTTACATTGCTCTGTCTCGGATGGTCAAGGTAAGGAGATTGGCTCTGGTTCCGAAACGATCGGAATTTAACCTGCCTGACAGTACCTACCCGGGCCATCAGAAATCTTCTGTACAAATGCCTCAAGTGAGACTCAAGTCATGGTAGGTCTTAGGATTCAGGAGACGTGTAGAAGGTAGGACAGACACTCGGGATGGGTTCTGAGTTACTCCCTTTTGCCTTGTTGCCAGTTCAAAAACATTGGACACCTGCGAAAAGAAGAGGCTATACCCAATTGGTTTCGTCCGTCCCAAAGGTTGGTCCGCATAGACACCCTGGAAGGAACCCAACTGTTTGAGGTCCACATAGAACAGGAAGGGCAGTCGTCGTTAGCAGTTTCGCCAAGATTAGCAATACAGGAGTCTCTAGCAGAACTGTCACCAGAAAGTCCCTTGCCAATGGCTGATCAAGGAAATGGGGTATAAGAGCTTAGACAGAACATGGCTACCATGGACGCCCAGTTTAGGCAATCCCTTGCTGGCATGGATACGCAACTCAAAGCCTCGGTTGCATCCATGAAAGATGACATGAATTTGATGATGGAGTCTATGCAGGAGGTTTGTGACAAGCTCCTAGTTAAGCCTGACCTATCCAAAGGTGAGACACCGGCCAAAGATACACCAGCAGTTGATCCCAATTTAGTCGCCCTTATGGCTAAAATTGGTAAATTGGAAGAATCTGTGCAAGAAAATAAGCGATTAGGAAGAGGAGAAATTGACATGAATAAATTGTGCTTGTTCCCCAACGCTAAGTTACTAGAAAAGTTCAAGGGTGTGGATTTTGCAAAGTTTGACGGTACCAGAGATCCAAAGGCGCACCTTCAAGGGTATGTTGGTTCACTCACCATGAGGGGGATTAAGAAGGAAGCCATGACTCAGCTATTTCATGAATCTCTGTCGGGACCAGCCCTGCAATGGTTTCTTACTCTTGAACCCTCTAAGAAAAGGACTTAGGAAGATATCGGGACAGCATTTGTGGCTCAATATGATTTCAACGTTGATTTGAAAATGACCACAAGGGAGCTAGAGAGCACCAAGATGGGTGAGAAAGAAAGTTTCGCTGATTTCGTAAAACGTTGGAGGGCTAAGGCCGCTCAGATGCAAAACAAATCAGATTTGAAAGAACAGATAAGGATCATCACCAAGAACCTGCCATGCTCTTTTGCCCCATACATGGTCCTCTCCCAGGCAGCCCTAAATTTTGAAACTTTCTATGACTCGGGCTTGGCTGTGGAGGAGGCCTTACGAGATGGTACATTGGAGAAAAAGGAATCAGGATCAAAGTCCAAAAGGGTATATTCGGGAAACAGCAATGTCCTCTTCAGGAATACCAATCAGGCTGGAACTTCATCCACCAAGCCAGCAGAAGTAAACCAAATTTTCGAAAAACCAAAGTCCCAAAATAGAATCTTTACCCAGTTTAGCACTCCTAGATCCGCTTTACTCAAGAAGCTTACCGAAGTGGGAGTGCTGAACCCTCTCCCGCCACCACAAACCATTCCACCTAACCTGAACCAGAATGTCTATTGTGATTTTCACCAAATGCATGGCCATACCACTAACAACTGTATCCGCCTCCGTCATGAAATTCAAAACCTCATTGACAATAAAGTCATTGATACCCCTCCTTCAAACAAACCGAACACCATGACAAATCCCTTGCCACAACATAATACCCCATTCCATATTAACCAAATCATCCAAACCAAGAGCCAAAACTTTGATCCTACCCCTTTCATCATCCCTAATACCGAACCAAAGCCTGTTGTGGAAATTCCCGAAGAGACTGCTCTCTGTTTCCTTTGGGAATGGGGAGATTTGATTGCTGATTGGGAAGAATTCGAGGCCACCAATTTTCAAGGAGATGTGAACCCATTCTTTGAACCTGGATGGGAAATTGATTGGCAAAACATTCATGCTGACCCTCTTGATGGGTTTTCTCTATACATGATGTTCGAAAACCAAAACGAGAACTTTCCAGGGATGCCTGAATGGGAATGGAGCCCAATCCCGGATGAATACCAACTCTTGGCCTGGAATGATCCTCTGGATACCTTCTCTATACCCATGCTATTTGCAGAAGAATACCAACCTCAGACGACAGCCTACAATTGGCCCGAACCTGCTCCATTTCAACCGAATCCCTCTTACCTCCACGACCTCATCATCAATGATCCGTACAACAATGTAGGTCTCGCCCCGTATCCAGAACCACCAGGGCCAGAAGAAGATGTGGCTAGTAATGAGTTTGACCCAATGGACTACCTGGCAGATGAAACTAAATCAGAGTCATCCGTTACTTTCCCGAAGGACGCTGATGTCGCCATGATGAATCTATGGGAAGATGAACCAAGGGCTGAAACGAATCCATGGGAAAATACAGAGATCATCAACATAAAGGTGGGAAATGAGGAATGGACCGTAAACAAAGCGGTGGCAGAAGCTGAGAAATGGAAGCCTGAGGATCTGTGGGAAGATTTGGTTATCGCTGACTTGGCTACCAGTCTCCAAGACACCACTATTGGAAACAAGCGCAAGGCCTTTGCTGATTTGTGGAATGAGGAGTCTAAGTACCGACAGATTGGTCAATTGACTAGGAGTGGTTGAATCTATCAACCCCCTAACCTTCAAATCGGAGAACCCTCCAACCCTCCAGCTCCACTGACCAAAGAACTGTCTAACCCTTTCGTTACCCCAATCAAAGATACTTTCCAACCCTTTGCCCCACCAGCCAAGGAGCCTTCTCGCCCTGAGAAAAACCCTGAAGGAATGATCAAGCGCCAACTTGAGCAGACTCAAGCCAAAATGTTTGTTTGGGACGTGCTCGTTCACTTCACCCGCCATCGCGAGGGACTCATCCAAGCCCTCTCTCACCTCAAAGTTCCTTCCACCATAACCCCTGACGAACTTGTAGCACTCATCAAAACCATACCCATCAAACATGCCATTACCTTCACTGATCGAGATTTTCCTGCTAAAGGAACTGATCACAATCGGCCACTCCATGTCACTCTGAAATGCCACGGAAAATGGGTACCAGTGATCCTGATTGATAATGGGTCAGCAATCAACGTTTGTCCACTCCGTGTTGCCTATTACCTGGGATACAAAAATAATGATTTCTCTCCATCAGAAGTCAAAGTCCAGGCATATGACAACACCCGTCGGGATGTGATTGGAACCCTTATGCTTCCAATGACTTTCGGACCTTACCAAACGGAGGTGGAGTTTCATGTAGTAAACATTCCTGCTTCTTTCAATCTACTGCTGGGTAGACCTTGGATGCATCGACTTGACATCATGGCTGTTCCTTCAACACTCCATCAAAAAATTAGGCTGGGACTTGAGACTGAGATGCTCACCATTCATGGCGACTCTAGGATTCGTGCTCCCGTTGAAGACAATGCCCCACTCTTGGAGATACAACACGGGGAGGAGGACATTGCTTTAGGCGGCTTCTCTCTTGACACCTCTAATTCTATTTCATTGTCAAAATCGATAACGACTTCGTCATCAGTAATGTCGCCATAAAGATAATGAAGAAAATGTCCTACATGCCAGGTTTGGGGTTGGGAAAAAATCTCCAAGGGCCTGCGCAGTTTGAAGAACAGGGAACTTTAACCCTCATAATAGGCTTGGGATACCACCCTTCGGAGGACAGGAAAGAAAAGAAGGGGGATAGATTGGAGGATTATTTTGTCAGAGAGAGGGCAAATCAGGTTTACCAAGGACAGCCGGACCCATTCTGGGACAAAGAAACCAACACCTTCCTACCGGGGTTTGAGATATTCGCTAACGATGTTTGGCCGGAAAGTGGTGAAGAATTGGAAGCAGTGATCAAACAAGCAAAGATAGCTGACTGGGTTGAAACCTTTGCCCTGGGTAGTCTGGCGACCTTATTTGAGGAAGACGAACCATTGGGTACAGCTATGGAAGCAGAAGTGCAGATGCTGGGGCAGGAGGCCCCCGAAGACCCGACTTCACTCATCATGGATGCCGCTAGGGATTATAAGAACTGGACTTTCATACCAAGTGCAACCAGTCATGAGCCTGAGTCTGAATCTGAGTCTTTAGAGTCCTCCGAGTCTTCTGAGTCTTCTGAGTCTGTTGAGTCTGAGTCGGTGCCTCTTGGCCCAGCTCCTCAGAGTCTGTATTTTGAATTTGAGTCTACCCGTGTGTATGGTGCCCCCGAGGCCTCTGCTTATGATGAAATAAATGAATCTGGTTCCGCTTACTTCCCTGACTTTGAAATAAATTGTGTCGACCCCGATGATGAAGAGATCGATTTCGATGGGGAAATCCCTAAAGAAATTCGGTCCTTAATCGAAATGGAAGACGAAAGGCATGCTCAGCCTGTAAAAGAAGAGAATGTTTCAATAAATTTGAGGAATGAAGGGAATCCCCGAGTAGTTCAGATCGGTTCCGCGCTGTCGGAAGAAGAGCGCCAGGCTCTTGTAAATTTGCTAAAAGAATTCGAAGATATTTTTGCATGGTCGCTGATATGCCCGGAATCGATCCTAAAATCATGGAACACCGGATTCCCCTTTATCCTTACGCAAAACCAGTAAAACAAACACTGAGATGCATGAGTCCCGACTGGGTGCTTAAAATAAAGAGGAGGTAACCAAACAAATCAATGTTGGGTTCCTAATGGTAACTAAATACCCCCAGTGGGTTGAAAACATTGTTCCCGTTCCAAAGAAGGATGGCAGAATCAGGGTCTGTGTGGACTTCAGGGACCTAAACAAAGCTAGCCCCAAAGATGACTTCCATTTGCCACATATTGATGTGCTAGTTGACAACACCGCGGGACACACGTTGCTTTTTTTCATGGATGGTTTTTCAGGATATAATCAGATTCTCATGGCCCCAGAAGACCGGGAGAAAACAACGTTCGTCACCGAATGGGGAACCTATTGTTATCGGGTCATGCCTTTTGGGTTAAAGAACGCCGGTTCCACCTATCAGTGAGCTGCTACAACCTTGTTACACGACATGATTCATAAAGAGGTGGAGGTTTACGTTGACGACATGATCGTTAAGGCAAAGGAGCGAGAAGGCCACTTACCCGCGCTCAGAAAGTTCTTTAAAAGAATAAGGAAATACAGGATGCACCTCAATCCGGCTAAATGCACGTTCGGGGTCACTACAGGGAAAATGCTTGGGTTTATGATCACCACTCGTGGCATCGAAGTCGATCCATCAAAGATTAAGGCCATTCTGGAAATGGAACCACTGCGAACAGAGAAAGATGTAAGGACTTTCCTCGGCAAAGTACAGTTCATCAGCCGGTTTATTGCAAAATTGACTTCAACATGTGAGCCCATATTTCGCCTGCTCAAGAAGGGAACACCATTTGTATGGGACTGCAGATGTCAGCAAGCCTTCGAGGCCATCAAAGCCTATCTAAGGAATCCACCAGTCTTGATGCCGCCAGATTCAGGGAAACCTTTGATCCTATACTTGTCAGTCACTCTGTCTTCCATGGGGTGTATGCTGGCACAAGAAAGAGACGATGGGGTTGAGAGAGTTATCTACTACCTCAGCAAAAAGATGGTCGGATCCGAAGAACGCTATACTCCATTAGAAAAGACGTGTTGGGCGCTCGTTTGGGCTTCCAGAAAGCTGAGACATTACATGCTGGCCTACTCGGTAAGGTTGATATCCAGAATGGATCCTTTGAAGTACTTATTCGAGAAGCCGGCACTCACAGGAAGAATGGCACGATGGATATTGATGCTGGTAGAGTTCGAATTAAAGTATGTCACCAGAAAGTCGGTGAAGGGAAGAGCTGTCGCGGAGTTCTTGGCCGACTGTCCAGTCGAGGGAGGGGAAGATGCTGAATTCAAGTTCCCTGATGAAGACATAATGACCGTGGCCGAAGATGTGTGGCGGTTGTATTTTGATGAAGCGGCCAATCAGAAAGGATTTGGGATAGGTGTGCTATTGATTTCGCCGGATGGGTCGCATATCCCACTTGCATTCAAGCTTAATTTCGAGGTCACCAACAATCAGGCGGAATACGAAGCCTGTATTGTAGGCATGAAAGCAGCCATTGAAATCGGCATAGAAAAATTGGAAGTTGTGGGAGACTCAAACTTGGTTGTCTCTCAAGCGAACGGTGATTGGAAGGTCAAGGAAGAGAAGTTAAAGCCATACCATCAAGATCTCGAAGATCTCATTCCCCATTTTAGTAAAGTAACTTTCACTCATGTCCTGAGACTCAGAAATCAATTCGCCGATGCCTTGGCAACATTGGCCTCCATGGTCGAAATCCCTGTCGGTATAAAGCTAAGGCCAATTGTGATCAAGCAAAGGGATACCCCAGTATACCAACATGTCATGGTCATCAACGAGCCCGAAGATGGTCACCCTTGGTTTTACGATATCTGGATATTCATAGAAAGGGGGGAATATCCCGCCGAGGCCAATAAGAAAGAGAGAATCGCTCTTCGGAGAATGGCAGCTCAATACATCATCTGTGGAGGAAGTCTATACCGAAGATCTCACTGCGGCACTCACAAGCTGTGTATTCATGGTGCGGAAACAAAAAGAGTGATGGAGGAAATCCACGAGGGCGTATGCGGTCCTCACATGAATGGTATGATGCTTGCCAAAAAGATTTTGAGACAGGGCTACTTCTGGTCCACCATGGAGAAAGAATGTGTGGAATACGTACGACGGTGTCATAAGTGCCAGATTCACGCTAACCTCACGCATGTTCCACCGCATGAGCTGCAGCAAACGACCTCGCCATGGCCTTTCTCAACGTGGGGTATCGATGTCATCGGAAGGATTGTGCCAGCAGCCTCTAATGGCTATAAGTTCATCCTAGTGGCCATTGATTACTTCACGAAATGGGTGGAAGCGACCTCGTATGCGACCCTGACCGCAGTTCAAGTCGCGCACTTTATCAAGCAAAACATCATCTATCGGTACGAGGTCCCACAGGCGTTCGTGTCCGATAACGGAGTTCACTTCAAAGGTCGAGCCAGGGAAGTTTTGGACGAGTTCCAGATCCAAGTACATAAATCAACAACCTATCGACCGCAGACCAATGGGGCCGTGGAAGTAGCCAACAAAACAATCAAAACCATCCTGGAAAAGACCATTCAATCTGTGAGATATTGGCACGAACAACTACCGTTGGCAATATGGGGATATCGCACATCCGTACGCACACCTAGAGGGGCGACTCCGTACTCTTTGTAAATTGGTTTACAGTATGGAAGCTGTACTTCCTATAGAGTTAGAGGTTCCATCCCTCCGAACTATGATCGAATGTAATGTCCGAGAAGTAGACTGGCTGAGTAACCGATTTGAAGAACTCATGCTATTCGACGAACGCCGTTTGAGGGCACTTTACCATATTCAAGGATATCAAAGGAGAATCGCGCGCGCATTCAACAAAAAGGTAAAGTCCCGGGAATTAGCAGAAGGCGACATGGTTTTAAAAGAGATCCGGGCACTAGTCTATGATCCGCGAGGAAAGTTCTGACCAAAGTGGTCTGGGCCTTACATCATCAAGACCATCCTGTTTAGAGGAGCTACGCAACTCAGTGACTTGGACGGAAACGAATTCTCAACTCTGGTCAACCTGGATCAACTCAAGTGTTACTACCCCTGAGAGAAGCTCGCTGGGCTGAAAGCTGCAAGGGTAGCCAGTTCCAGGCAAAAGTTAGAGCAAAAGCCTGCTAGGATGAAAACCCGCAAGGGCATCTTAGGCAAAAGTTAAGGCATACAATGAACGAGCTCACTAGGCCGAAAACCTGAAAGGGCGGTATTAGGCAAAAATTAGAGCGCAAAAGGAGAGTGTCAAAACCAGAGCGAACCCTATCCTTGAACTACGTCATGACCTGATTCCTTCACCAAAAAGGATACGTAGGCAGTCTCACTATGGGACTCGGTCACAATCAATCAAAACAAAATCCAGGTTGACAGAATTCAGAAAGGCGGAATCAGAGAGGGGGAGACCCTCTGTAACACACTTTATTGAAATAACTACTTCTAACACATAGGGCTGAGCATGATTTTCGAAAGTAAAAGTGCAATACAATAAAAGAGGGTCCACGATTTATTCAACGGTCAGGGTAGTAAGATCGAGTCAGTTTCCTTGGGCTCCCGCTCTTGCAGCAATGTCTCTCCCGAGCCACTTCCTATAACTCCCGCGCACTGCCACAGATGGGTAAGGATGAGCATCAGTCACCTCGCGAGACCTCCAGAATCGTTGGTAGTTGCAAAGAGCCGAATGGCGGAAGAAAGGCAGAACCACATCCACCAGGACCTCTGCAGGAGCCTCCTGTCTCAAACCAAGCTGACGTTGAATCCGATAGGGGATGTAGAAGGTAAAAGCCTCCAAACCCGCAAGAACCACCCACTGAGGGCCCATATAGTGTACAGTCATCGACGGAAGGTCAAGCCATGAGCATCTCCAAGAAATAGTCTCAGCCCGCTGACGTTTGAAGAAGTTGACCCACTCGGAAGCTCGCCTGTCTGCAAATTCAAAGCACCGAGAGGACAATAACCTAGCCTCATATACCAAGTTGCCAGGAGGGAGAGTCAGCACATTCACCCTGTCGCAAAGCCAAATCTACCAAAGAGAGAAAACAAGTGAGAAACCATAGAAAGCCAAGCCAAACGTTGAGGAAAAATGAGAATAAGAGAAAGGCTCGAAAGAGGAAAGATGAGTGGGAAACTAACCTATAAGAGGAGAGGACTACCTCCAAAAGTCTTGGTCTCTCCAGAACGAACCTTGTCCAAGCCCAACAACGTTTCAGCCAATACCATCGGGATCACATCCTTCCGAGCTTCAATCTGCACTGCAATGCTGACCAACACCGAGCTAGCATGTCCAGTGGAAGGAACCAAGAAGTAGGCAGCAAGTAAACACATGCAAAGAGCGGTCATGCGTCGAGTGTGGTAGGTCGTGTCCGCAAGGTCACCAAGAGGAGAAAACATCTCAATGAGGCGCATCACGTTGAGGTGACCGTTGCTAACCAAGTAACGAGCAACACCGTCATTCAACCCTAGGGAGGCAGCAAGAACCTTGGACATATTCTCGCGCACAGGAGGGACAATGACCTCACCGGAGCCAAAACCGCCAAGATAGGCGCGGAACTCTTCTATTGTGGGGCAGAGTTCTTGATCACCAAAGCGAAATACGTGCACCTCCGGGTCCCAAAGACTTGTGGCAGCCCTTAAAAGCTCGGGACGAAGACGGATGTTGCGAAGGTATCTCATGGAGTAGAGACCATGTGCCCGAAAATTGAGCCAATCGACCCCCTCTATAGAAACCAACCATGGGCGTAGTGAACCGGTGAGAGAAAGAGCCATTGGGAGGAAGTGAAGGCTAAAGGAAGGTTAAAGACTAAGAGAGACATGGTGAGTTTGAGGCCCAAGGTCTGAATTTATAGGAAGGGGGGAGGAGACAACTTCAACTTTCAAAAGAGCCTCGGGTTCCAAAAGTGTAAATTTTCCATGGGTCTTGCATAGGGAAAAGCTTGGTCATGCCCTAAAAGAACAAAGCAGACATGCACTTGCTCGGAATTGCCATAGAATAGGTCAAACTCCAACCATCGTGCAATCTGTCTTGGGAAGCAGCAAATGGCAGGATGTCAGGAAAATAGTGTCGCGCAGCATATTGGATTAACGCGCGGTATAATAAATCTGAGGGAAAGACCACGGCATAACACGGATATGCCGCGGGATCAGATGAAATCCCGTGCGGCACTTTGGAGCCCGGCGCGGCATATCAAGTCTGCATTTCTGCAGACTTTGACAGCAGAAGTTTGAAATCAATTCAGGGCACTTTTGGGCATCCTCAACCCCCAGAACACACCTCAATAGGTACTTGGGACTTCGGGGAGGTTCCGCTTCGAGTCAACTCTTAAAATTCGAGGTCGTGACACCAAAAGTCGATAAAATCCTTTTCTTAAGCTGTGTCAAGGTGTCAAAATCCATTTCAAGTCGTTTCAAGATTGATCTTTCGAGTCCCATAGGTCATAATGGTCGAAAGTAACCTGGTCCAAGTTTCGTTTCGTGTTCAAAGCTAAAATTTGAGAATGTCACCTTCTAAATTAACATTTTCTAGCTTTTCAAGCGACTTTCAAACACAAGGTCAAGATTTCTAGCTAGGTGTCAAGTCCGGAAGGTTGTTATTGTCATGCGTGATCTTATGAGAGTCGGTAATAAGGGCATTCATGTAAATTCTCGTGTTTAGTGTTGATTTTTCAGAGTTATTCACCTTTTTTGATTTCCATTCCAACGTCAATGTATCTATGTCCCAACATATTGCTCATCACAAAGCTCGAGTTCACTTCAGTTTATGGCCAAAGGCTAGTTGCATGCACTGGTTAATGTTTCAGTTATTCAATTTTCTTTATACAAATGACAATAAAAGGAATTGAATGGCGTAAACATTAAAAGAACAAATTTTCCTGTATATAATCTCCAAAGCATCCATAAGTCGAAGTACAAGAAGGCGTGCAAGCCTGAAGCTTAAAAATCCTATGTACCGAGGGTAAACAGGCACCCTCCCAAAAAGAAGCACGCAGGCTCCGCTAAAAGGGCAAAAGCAAAAACAAACAAAAGGGGGAGCTCAACTCTCATCCTCATCCTCTTCCTCGTCCTCCTCATCGTCCTCCTCGCCATCCTCCTCGAAGACCTCCTCCGCCTGGGAACTGGCCGCCTCCTGAGTACCCGTCGCCTTGGGCACAGTACCCCTTGAGGTGTCCCCCAGGTCAACGTCTGTAGGCTCGTCGCTCTCGTCGGAGACGTCTATAGGCTCATCCTCTGTCTCCCCAGAAAGTCGTGGCCTCTTCGACGGAGGTTCCTCCTGAGAGCCAGCAGAGGAAGCCTATTACGCTTGCATGCGCACAGACTTCCTGCGCAGCCCACGTGAAGCCCCTCCTCCAGCCTGCAATAACATGATATTCATCATTTGCATTATAATCATAGTATAGGCAATAAGAAGTAAAAGCAAAGAGTTTGGGAGCCTTACCATCGTCCCGCCAGGGCGAAGAAGCACCTCTGGGGCATGGCCCATGGCGTACTGCCTCACCAGCTGCTCCAGGCCTATCATGGCCTCCGCCATCTCCCTCACGTACTCCAGAGTCGCCTGCGCAATGGGAAAATTGATTAGAATGTACAGTGATAATAGCAAGTGCATCCAAAAGGCAAAAGAATACGTGTCATTCCTGAGCAAGAAACTCCGGGGCTGCAGCTGTGGGACGTGGCACCACCACTACACCAGAAACCCCCTGGGCAGTCGTCACGTCCACCGTCCAGGAGAGTCGGGGCAAGCTGACCTCGCTCGGGCCCGCGCTGTCACCCCTACCTCCTCTACCTCTCCCTCCTCTCCTTCCTCTTCCACCTCTGCCACCCGCACCACCTGACGCTCGTAGCTAGGGGTGTAAACGAGCCGAGTCGAGCCGAGTTTCAGTGAGCTCGAGCTCGGCTCGTTTACTTAACGAGCCAAATACTCAAGCTCGAGCTCGGCTCGAGCCTTAACGAGCCGAGTTTAGTAATTTACTAAACGAGCCTCTCTTAATCGAGCCGAGCCTCCTTTAACGAGCCGAGTTTTTGTCAAACGAGCCGAATACTCGAGCTCGAGCTCGGCTCGTTTACTAAACGAGTCGAGCCGAGCCGAGCCTTAACGAGCCGAGCCGAGCCGAGCTCGCGAGTAGCTCGGCTCACTTACAGCCCTACTCGTAGCATCGCCTCCCAGGCAGCGGCTCGCACCTCGAAGCTCGGCATCAAGTACCGAGCCCGGTACTCAGAGTAGTCAGCATTTGCCTGGAAAAGCTGCTCCAGCTCGAGGTCCGGTCGCACAAACCGCTCCACCTCCTCCCGAGTGTACTGGCTCGTCCTCTGCACCAAAGTAGGAAGGGGACCGGGGACTCGAAAAACGTCCAGCCTCAACGACTGACGTGACACCCGGTCGCCCAGGTACCACTGCCAGCCGTAAGGGGACTCGAGAAGCACCCTCCCCCTCGTCACCTCCCTGCTTCGGACCAAGTAAGGGAGCTCGAAGCGGTCCCACACACACCAGTGAACCTGCAATCTAGGATATGCAACATCAGCATGGGGTTTGAATGAGAAGTATCAACAAATAGAAGCATGCAAGGTGTAGTCATACCCTGTCATGACGCAGCTCGTCCAGGAAGAGGCGGTAGGCGTTCAGATTGCCCTTTCCCTTCTTCACCCCCCGGAACTCCTTGGACCAACGTAGAGCCCGGGGAAGTACTGTGTCACTAGGGCAGGACGTCTCGGGAGGGTACATGTCAAGCACCTCGTACGTCCACAGCTGCAGAATTAAATATCAAGGATTAGCACATGATATGCAATAAGTGAATAGAAATGCAAATAAGATTAAGAGAAATTTGAAATGTACCTCCCAGACTCTCCAGTAACCGCCGAGGCTCTTCCCCGCTCCCCGGGAAAGAGACCCCATGAAGGCGTAACACGCCCCCAAAGCTGCGCCGCCCCAGTCGAAACGGGCGATCTCCCCGACATCCCTCAAGGCCGGTAGGAGCGAAAGGTGTACTCGGTTGCGCCTGTTGGGAAACAGGGACGCACCGAGCAAGTACAACAAGAAACACCATGCCATCTGCTCCTCCTGCACCCTGTCTGTCGGAAGCACCTCAGTCCAAAACCCCAAGAGCTGGGCGTACTGGGCATCCTCCCTCTCCGCCCTCAGCACGTACCCCAGCATCTCTCGCTGGAACTCCGCACTCCTCCCCGTAGTGGCGTCGTAGGGGATAGGGTCACCCCCGACCCTCAGACCGGTGATCGCCGCGAAGTCTAGAGGCGTCACCGTCAGCTCACCAAAAAGGAAGTGGAACGTATTCGTCGTGTCCCACCACCTCTCGGCAAGTGCCCTCACCACCTGGCGATCGTTGCTCGCCCTCGTCAACACACTGATAAACTCCCCAAAGCCGGCCTGTCTCACTATCCCCCTCACAGCCTCGGGGAGCCTCTCCCAAAATGTCAGCACTTCGGCCGCACCGCCGTAACACGAGATAGAGATCGCCTGTTGCAATAAGTGATAATGTTCAGTAAACAGGTATACTATTCAAGGCAAATACGATATTCAAATAAGGAAATGAAAGTACGATACATTGAAATTCAAAATGCAAGTGTTTAAAGTATACCTCGTCTCGATGCAAGGAAAGGTGCTGCTGCGGGTCCCTCAGAACCAGGGCCTCGTCGTACGTAGCCCACTCTGGTCTGTAGGCATCCAAAAGAGTAGGAACCACCACGTGCTGAAAGGGCACGTAAGCTCTTCGCCCTCTCAGGGCCTCCGTCGCCTCCTCCACAACACTCCTCCGAGGGACTGCCTCGTCCCTGGCCTCCTCCTCTACTCCCTGTGGCCCTCCAGCAGCCCTCGTCCCGGCCTTAGCCTGGAGCTCCCTCTCCCGAGCCTCAAGCAGAGCCGCCGCCAGCCCGGGCACTCCCTGTAGGGTCTCAACCAGGTCGTCGAGTGATGCCTCCTCTAGGTAGTCACCTAAGCCTATAGGCCGCGACGACCATGCGCCCTCACCGCTACCGACAAACATAGCCGGTGTCTCCCTCTCCTCCACCAATTCTTCATCGACGACGGGGCCCTTCCCCAAGTCAGCACGAGGCTCTCTCACAGGAAAAGCCTCTGTCTCCACCTCCGCTCCAACCAACCCGCCGCTGTCGTGAGCCTCCGCGGCCCTCTCTTCTAAGCCAAACACACCCTCCACTCGGCCCGTAGCCTCGTCCTCACCCCTAGACTCCATTGCACCCGGAGTCTCCGTCTCCTGGCCGTAGCCGGCCAGCACCCTACTACCGCCGTCACTGCCGTCCACCACGACAGCCGAGGCCGTGGTCTCCTCGGCCGAAGCCGCCTGGACCGAGACCCCCATGGTCTCCGGTGTACTCCCGACCATCGTATCGCCCTCCGGAGCAGTCGGGGGCGATGTAGCCTCAACTCTCGGTGGTCGATCACCACCGGGTATACCAATATCGTCCATATGTATGTGTGAGGAAGAGAGAGAGAGCAGAAGGCGAGAGAGATGAGAGAGAGAGAAAAAGCAGATGAGAGAGAGAGAGTCGTGAGAGAGAGAGGGTAGCGAGAGAGAGAGAGAGAATTGAGAGAGAGAGAGACGAGAGAGAGGAGGGAATTTTCGAATGGTGAGGCGTATCGTATACGCCTCACCCGTATATACTCCTCCCGAACCTGTTCGTCTGGAATTAAATTAGACCGGGTTTGAAGATAAGAGTGCCGCATGGCATAATGGGTATAGGCGCGCGGCATAATAACTTAACTACATGAAATTTTTCGAGTTGCCACGGCGCACGGCATTTTAAATACTACGCGTGGCATACTGGTTTATTTCGACAGTTTGGATTCTGAGGGCAGTTCCTGACAACGGCGTCCGTGTTCGTGTTCAAGTTTGTTCGTATATAAAAAAAAGCAGAAAGAAAATGGCAGACAAATAGTAGCGATAAAAGAAGGGGACTTGTTCATTTCATAAAGCCCGAGGCCACCCTCGGGATTTTCATTACATCCATTAAAAAAAAAGAAAGAAAAACAAAAACAAAGAAATCCTACTGCTCTTCTTCTTCTTCTTCCTCCTCTTCTTCTTCCGGACCCTCCACCTCAATCGCTTTTTCCATCGGATGCGTAGTTTGCCCCGTCCGAACGGTCGTCGGAACCGTTCGGAATCCTCGGCGGTATCACTGGACAAGCACTCCGGTGCGAACCACGCATCGCTCTTGTCATCCTATTGATCGTACGCGAAATCCTGCAGGTTGGACACCGCACGGTGGAGGGTGCGGATGGTAGAGATCAACCTTGAGATTTGAGCATTGAGTTGCTCAATCTCCCCGCGATAGAAAGCCATCTCGGTCTCTAGCGCAGCCATACGTGCAGCAAGGCTGTTGTTTGCCATATTCTAATCTGTTTCGGTGGAGAAGAAGCAAGGAGATGAAAAGACTTGAAGTGTTTTGTTGATGGTGTATAGAATGAGGCACCACAATCCCTTAAAAAGCAGTTCCAGCCGACGAAAGGGCACGCCTATATTAATGGGCACTCTTAAACCAGCCGAACTGTCCTCAGAAATCGAAGAGTTGCATGGGATTTGAAATACCGCGCGGCTTTGTGGTAAATCGCACGGCATTTTAACTCCAGAGGATTAATTCCAGTCTCTTCGGGAATTGATCACCCCAGCCACCAAAATCATTTTGAAAATCAAATACCCGAGCTGTCTCGCAGTAGAGATCTTTTAGAACGACGTGCATTAATTATGGGATTACCCGATTCTTGTTCCCCGGGACACATAGAATTTCCTGTCCCCCGAGGACTCACCGTATTCGCATTTGTTCACAGTATTCGTCCCCCGAGGACTCGCCGTATTCGCATTTGTTCGCAGTATTCGTCCCCCGGGACTTGCCGAATTCGTGTTACTTGTCATGACCGCGTATCAAATCAAATTCTGCCTCCCAAAGGCTCGTCTCAAATCAAATTTAGTCTCCCGAATGCTCATCCCAAATCAAATTTAGTCTCCCGAAGGCTCGTCCCAAATCAAATTTAGTCTCCTGAAGGCTCGTCCCGAATTCAATTTAGTCTCCCGAAGACTCGTCTCGAATTCAATTTAGTCTCCCGAAGACTCGTCTTGAATTTAATTTAGTCTCCCGAAGACTCGTCTCGAATTTTCAAAGCCTCCCAAAGGCTCGTCTCGAATTTTTAGTCTCCCAAAAACTCGTCTCGAATTTTCAAAGCCTCCCATAGGCTCGTCTCGAATTCTTGTCTCAAATTTTTAGCCTCCTGAAGGCTCGCTTTGCATTTTTCATGACACCCTACTAGCACTCAATCTTTTCAAAGTCTATTGCATGGTTTTATTTGTTGTCCTCCGGGACTTGTTTCGCTTGCACCGTCCCAATTGAACTACGTTGGTCTGATCCCTACAAACGGGGTACGTAGGCAGCTCCACGAGCGCGACCACCTCTGTTATTTACTTGCATTTTCGAGCACTTTGTCCCTGTTCAAAGACTTTAGAGCAACGGATCGGGATGCCTATTCTTTAAGCGTCACTCGTATCAAATCAATGATATCCGAGTTACGTTAAAGAGGGACTACTGTAGACACCCCAATCCGGATCTCGAAGGGTCTTTGTCAACCCCGATGATGAAATAAAGGAAACGAAACCTTTGCGAGCTTGAATGAAGGATTCCCTCAGCCCCAAACAAATCCTCAGCCCAAACAAACCCTCAGCCCCAAACAAATCAAAAGCCCAGAGAAAGCCCAAAAGCCCTGGACTGAACCTGTAATGCCGCACGTGACACCTCTACACCGCACGGCGTATCAAAAGTCATTACGCCGCACGCGATCATGAGGTTAGCCGCACGGCATTTTGGGTAAAGTTCTGACTGGCTCAGAAAGCTGTCGGCCACGCCTATTTGAGCCACAGCTGCAAAACGGCTCAGCCGAAAGCACACTTTTGGCCCGCCCAAAAAATACCTCCAACATTTGAAATTCAAAATCCATGGCTCTTGCCTATAAATACACCCCTCCACTCAAGTGAAAAAGGCCCTTGATCACCATTATACCATTTCTCTCTCTTCTTGCTTTCACACCCATTTCCAATTTCCAAGTCTTAAGAAAGTTACTTCCAAAAGACATTCTCTAGGCCTTTTGCTCCATTTTTCTCCTCACCATTAAAGTTAGTTCCTTACTAATTTTGAGAACCCAACCACCCAATACACCCGTCTACTACACACACCCATACTTCTCTTTTCTTTACCAACCTCGCCGACGTCCATCCACCACCATCAATCTTCATCCAAGCTCAAGATCAAAGGTAAAAACCAAGTTTCCTTGGGCTAGGCTCTGCCTTGGCCCTGAGGGGACTCTTCTATCATCAGGCTTAACCCTTTTGGTTAAGATCTGACTCAAAAATCATTTTTATAAAACAAAACTAGTCTTCTGTGCTGGGTACGCTATACCGTGCGGCGCTTTGAAGCGTCGCACGGCATAGTGGACTTACACCTTTGGAGTGGAAACCACTTATGCTTTATCACACATTAAACAAGTAATCCTAATAACCACGTATACATGCTCGTACAAATACCTCTAATTAAGCGATGAATTCTTATCTTTCAAAATCCGTTCTTTCTTTCTTTTAGGGAAGTTCAAAACAACATATGTTTATTAGGAATAAAGTCAATTAATTCAACATGTTCATACTTACTTAGCAAAATAAGTTTACTAACTAACATGCATTTGATCATTCAAGTAAAATACCATTTTTCTTTAAGTTTAACGGATAAGGAAAATACTACGTATACTTGGAGTGAGTAAGTAGAGATATTCTACCGTTCTTCTTGGCGGTGGGTACGGTTATGGAAAAGTAAGTACGTCGGACGGAGTAACTTCCTACGGCGAGCTCCCAGTAGCTTTGAAAGACAAAGGTTTCTCTCGAAACTAAGTCTTGACTAACTTTCTAAACTTTTATGGATCGAAGGGTGGTTGAGTGGCGGTTTAGGATGAGTTTCTTGAAAACTCAAGAAGAACTCAAGAACAAGAGAAAATCTTCCAAGAACAAAGTAAGAACACAAGAATTCTTAGAGAGAGAAGTTGAAGGCTTGAAGGTGTGAGTTGAATGCTTGGACAAGGGCCCTATTTATAGCAAAACATTGGCTCTCTCTCCCTCCCTCTCTTGGCCGAAATTCTCTCTCTCTCTCTCCTTCCAATGGATTTGCTCCATAGTCTTGTCATTTCATGCTTGAAAGCATGCCATGCCTTGTCATCCAATTTTAGGTTCAAAGTCTAGGTTATCATGAGGGGTTTTTGGTTTAGTCATGTCCTAGATTGTCTTACTTGCAAGGAGGAAGCAAAATGATTGGCTAGGTTATGTTTAAAGTTGGCTAGAAAATGGGTTAGCAATGGTAAATAGGTTTAAGGCTAAAATGTACCTTGTTGGAGTGTACAACACACAAGCACACTCTCCCTCCCTCTCAAAATTCGGCTCCCTCCCTCTCTCTCTTTTTTTTTTTTTTTTGTTCCATTGAATTGCCCAATTAAGCCTTTCAAGCATGCCAAGACTTGTCTTTTCCATCCTTAGGCATTCATGAAGGGTTTTGGCCTTGTCTAGTCTAGGACTATGGATGTGTATATCCAAGTATGTATACTTAAGTACTAAGTAGTCTTATTAGGCCTAAGAAAAGTAATGACAAAAGCTAAGGCTTTCAAGTGTAAACAAAGTCCAAAGGTTAAAAATTTCCTAGGAAACTTTTATCCAAGTATATAGGTATATATACTTATATATATGCTTAAAGAAAATCTAGGAAAGTAATTTTGTGGGGCAATTTAGGGTTAAGGCTAGTGTTCCTAGACTTGCATGCATGGCAAGGCTAAGTTTGCTTCTTTTGGAAGCAATATGATGGCTTCCTATGGTTCAAGGATACCTAAGTGACTAGTCTTATCCATCTAAGTATTTATTCGCAAGACTAATTTCTATTACCCAAGGGGTAAAATTTCCCCTAACAATTATTATTCAATTAAGGAAGAAAATGATACATATGGCTTTGAAATGACAAAACATAAATTAAAATGATTACTACTAATGGTCTAATGGTTTAATTAGGTTGGGAGGGGTTCATAAGGCTCAAAGAGGGTTAAGAAGGCTCATCTAGGGTTAGGAGGTTGTAACTAGGAGAATTGGTAGTTCGGTCCCTCCAACTAATCGGTTGAAAACTAATTTCTATTACCCAAGGGGTAAAATTTCCCCTAACAATTATTATTCAAGGGTTAAGGAAGAAAATGATACATATGGCTTTGAAATGACAAAACATAAATTAAAATGATTACTACTAATGGTTTAATTAGGGTTGGGAGGGGTTCATAAGGCTCAAAGAGGTTTAAGAAGGCTCATCTAGGGTTAGGAGGTTGTAACTAGGAGAATTGGTAGTTCGGTCCCTCCAACTAATCGGTTGAAAAGTAATTTTACTAGCCAAGGGGGGGTTTTAATCAAGAAATGAATTTTAAAGGACTAAAATCTAATTATGACGGATTATTGGAATTAAAAAGAATCTTAAAAGCAATATTATGAAATTAAAAAGGAATACCGAAATTTAAATGAAAATTTTATTTGATAAAAAAATTTAGAGTCGTTACAAATATCGTAGCGGATGCCCTTAGTAGGAAGACAGCGAGTAACTTGAATTGTTTACTCACGAAGCAACAATATCTACTTAACGAGATGGACCAGATGGAGTTGAAAGTGAAAATCCATGGGCCAAACAGTGTACTTGCAACTATTGTGGCTCTACCAGCAATCATAGAAGAGATTAAGCAGAAACAAATAGAGGATCCTAAGTTGCAGAAAATTTGTGAAGAGGTCGAAAGTACACCGCATCCAGACTTTAAGATCGTTGATGGCCTAATGAAGTTCCGAGGTTGAATTTGCGTTCCCAACGTATCAGATCTTCAACAGCGAATTTTGGATGAGTGTCACAAGTCAAAGCTTGCAGTTCATCCGGGACAGATGAAAATGTATGAGGATTTGAAGAAAGTTTATTGGTGGATGGGATTAAAGAAGAGCGTCGTTGATTATGTTAATCGATGCCTACAATGTTAGCAAATCAAGGCAGAACGACGGAAGCCAGCGGGATTGTTACAACCTCTGCCGATAGCAGAATGGAAGTGGGAACACCTCACTACAGATTTCATCGTTGGTTTGCCACGTACCCCTAAAGGAAACAACTCGATTTGGGTGATTGTTGACCGGTTGACAAAGACGGCACATTTCTTACCGATAAAGACGACGCATACTATGGATCAATTGGCGGCTCTGTATGTTCGCGTGATTGTTCGACTTCATGGAGTACCAGTGTCTATTACGTCAGATCGAGATACAAGATTTACTTCTCGTTTTTGGCAAAGCTTCCAGAAGGCGTTAGGAACACGATTGAACTTTAGCACTGCTTTCCACCCACCAACTGATGGACAATCGGAACGCACTATCCAGACCTTGGAGGATATGTTACGTGCATGTTCGTTAGATCTACAAGGGAGCTGGAAGAGCACCTGCCTCTTGTTGAGTTTGCTTATAATAACAGTTATCAAGCAAGTATCGGAATGTCGCCATTCAAAGCTTTGTATGGAAGATGTGTGGCCCGTGATCCTTGATCCTCGTTCCTCCGCTGGTGGTTCGATGGTTGTTGAGCCTTCTTCTCCTAACCTGCACAGGGAGCGCACGACTAAGACCTGGCCGGGGGTTGTCCTGGCAAGGCCCTCCGGCGAGAGGATAAGTATTGTGTAGAGAGAGGTAGCAGAAGACTGGAGTGTGTATCAGTGTGAGTATGGAGTCGCATGTACCTCTTTAGGGTTTCTATCACTGGATATTTATAGGGCCTCCTGGCTTGCTCTCCAAGTACGATCGCGTGCCTTCCACGAGCCAAGTGACGTCATAGTGACATCAAGGAATAGATCTGGTAACCGTTTTCAGGGCTGAGCTGGCACACCCATGTGCGCCCATGATCATCTTCTGTTATAACCGCCTCCGCACGTGGGGGGACGTGTGACTCAGCAGCCAGCCGTCGTCGGCTGCCAGTCGTGCTCCGCAGGTGGCCGAGCACGTGTCTTGCCGAACCAGGCATGCGGTCGTCGGGGGAGGACGTGTCTCGAGGAACCTTGCTGAGGACAATCGACCGAGCACGGACTCGACTTTCGCCGAGCCCGTGGCAAGTGTGATGGCAATGAAGAATAGCGCCAGGGGTTATGCCCGAGGCTCATATTCGGCATAGATTGGGTTCGGCCCGCACCACTGTGAATTCCTATGTTCGGCCCGCTACAATAGCCCCTCAATCTCTGCCGATGCCGTACGCGTGGTAGGGATTGAAGTCAACCACTGGCCGAACCTATCGAACGCCGAACGCGGTCTGTGCTTGTTGAAGGTGGGGTTTCGCCGATCCTGATCCGTTCTATTCTTCAGAAGCAATATCCGCCGTTGATGGAGAACCCTGGTGAAGGAGTGCCAGATGTCACTCCATGGCAGGGCACGGCTGGCGAGAGGACGGCTGGCAAGCCCTGCAGGTTGTCCTCTCCATGCCACGCGTCACGTGCTGAATGGTCAACGGTTCGGTGGAGTAATGATGAGAAGGAATTTCGAATCCCAAACCCTAGCCCTATATAAAGGGCGACGCGAGGAGAGAGAAAGGTCTCGTTCTTTTTCTCTCTCTAGAACTCCATTGCCAGAGCTTCCTCCAGCAACCGTTCGTCTTCTGATTTTGATTCCCAGAGATTTCGCCACCAAATCTTGTTGAAAATCACAGGTACGAGTTCGATTTTCATTACTCTTGTCGTTTATGCATGTTTTCTGCATTTTCCGTTTAGTTTTCTGAGTTTTGGGGCATTTTTTTGCTCTGAGTGGGCCAATTAGGATGCCGAGCGTAGTGAGATCCTTGCTTTCTAGCCGATGACGAGGTCTCATGTTCTTATTTTTTGCCTTTGTTAGGTCTGGCTCACCCAATCCTCGTCATCTCATCCGACTCTAAAAGTTCAGGGGACGATTCTGCAGATCTTATGATCCGAGAATACGTGGAGATACACAGAAGCCGACGTCAAGCTTCTTCCATTGACTCGAATATGTCAGGTTCTAGTGATTCTAACGCCGAGCGTGACCACGAGTACGACGGCGGGTTCAATACCGAGCCAGAGATAACCTTTACCACCAGAACTGAATCCGAAGCCGAGCATGAACTTGGGCCTGAGGCCGAGTGTAGACACCCTATTTTGGACTTTCCAGAATAGTTTATTTACGGTCTTTTGATTCCCCGATGATGATTAAGGTCAAGAACATCCCGAGTTTGTTAATGAATTTGAGCTTTGAACGTCCCGAACCTCATCCGAACCTTTCCGAACCCTTTGTCGAAACCTTCAAGCCAGAACCAAATGGCCTCAGCAAAACCCTACTGGAGTACGCTGGTGATGGACTAGCGTGTGCTGGAAGCACCGCCACGTGTCAGTCATCCCCGGTTACTGGCACACGCCACTTAACAAGGTGCGTACGCCAGTCAATGCCAGTCAAATCAACTTTATTTCAGCCGAACACGCGGGAGTTTTGGTGCCACCTGGCGTCTGCCAGCAGTCCTCTGGTGGCTGATGCCGTCCTCCTGTTCCCTCCACTCCTACATCACCTTTCAACCCAAGTCCCATGCATTAAATGCATGGATGGGAGGCTCCCTCCTTTCCTTAGCCACCAAACAAGCCTTAAGGGCCAACTGATTTCAGTCAGCCCCTTCTCCATAAATACCCCCCTTGCATTCATTTGCAAGGGGTTAGCATCATTAAGAGGCCAAGCCTTGGTTTTCCTTCTTCCCTCTTGTTTTTCTTGCTCTTTCTTTCATCCACTTGAGAGATAAGGCAAGGAGAACTACATTCAGTCCATAACATACCCTACACTCACCTCTCAAACCTTCAAAACCCAAGCTCAAAGCTCAAGTTCTTTCTCAAAACTCACAAGCAAAGGTATATCACCTTTTGCTTCTGATTTCTGTTCTGACCCCTGAGGGGGCTGGCAGGGTCAAGGCTGGTAATCTATACCAGTCCTGGCCCTAATGCTGGCAAGGTTTCAAAACCGTATGGGATGATCAGGTGGCGCACGCCAGTTGTTTGTACCGTACGCTAGTCATGGCTGTATGGTAAAACTGGTGTGGGGATCGCCGATCATCTTTCTTATGCTTTATCTTTACTCTGATCACCCTGATGCATGATAAAAATCAGTTTCTAGCTTTCTGTACTTAGAGCTGCTTTCTCTTCCATCTGTATTTATGTTTAGTAGGGCCTCTGGGATCATTCTGGTCATGCCTAGGTGATGCAAAGCCAAAGCATTGGGACAAAAGGCTCACTGGCGTACGGCCATACTCCACTGGCGTACGGTAGTGGTCCAAGTCCCAGTGGCTTGGCCCTTGCATGGATCTTCCATCCAGGCCTTTGATCTGCCTCCCCTCACTGCTTAAGGGGTTGTTTATCCATTTGGTGGCTTTTAAGCCCTTGATCTGTCTGTAACTATATTTTATTGTCTTTATAACTGCGTGGTTTGTCCTGGGTGTGCACTAGTCCATTCCAGAGCCCAGAGGGTTGTTTGCAAGAGCTGTGAGTGTGGGCTTACCAGCGCACGCCGGATCTGGTGTGGCACACGCAGGTCGTGACTACATGCAGCGGCTTGGCCAGTGCATATAGGCTCGATCCTGGGTGCATCACCTAGGTCAGTGTGTTCCAATTTGTTCCCAAACACTCACAGGAGCTTGTTCTCAATCTATTATACTTGCTTTAGATCAAACATCAAGCATCCATCATATTTTTGTACATAAATGCAAATGTGTTACAGTTTAAATCCCCATTAACTGTTCCCCCGCCCTAACTGGCTAAAAATGATCGAATGAGAGAGAAAGGTAAATGTTTTTACAAAATGCCTGAGTAGAGACCGATCCCCGGATTGGGCGAGAGGGGGTGCCATAAAACCCTTCCCCTCTCGTAACCTGGCTCCCGAACCTCAGATATCGAAGGTGACGACGGTCCAGTCTACATGCCTTTTTCAAATTCAAACAAGCGTAATCCAAACGTTTTCGAAAACATGGTTTCTTGGGTACTTTCTGCAAAACCCGAGTGGCGACTCTCTGATCTGCGAAGCATTTCGCCGCGTTTTCCGCGAGAAGGGCGCACCCGAAATTTTTATAGACTGAAAATGTAGGGATTTTTGGGCGTGTGCCCACACCGAGTCTAGGCTTCGTTCCCAGGCCGGAGCCACGACCTCTTCCCGCTCTGCTCCCGCCGAGACTTCGTCTGAGAACAGGGAATTCGCCGACCTCTTTGAGCGAGGGCAGGTTTGTCCCCACGCCCATTACTTCAGCGGGCGCCCCAATGAGTATGCAGACTTCTGCCGAACGTACCACATCCCAGACGATGTCGTCGTCCACCAGGTGGCTAGTAATAGGATCAGGGATAAGAGGAGAGATCATCCCGAACACATAACAGTCCCTCTGATGGCCATATGTGAGGCCGGGCTCCGCTTCCCTCTTCACCCGTTTCTGAGGGAACTGCTGGCTAGGTTCGGCATAGTGCCTCATTTCTTCGCGATCAACAATTACAGGATAGTAATGTCCGTAATTAAGTTGAAGGAGCTGCACGACCTTGATTTCACCGTCGCCGACCTCTTTCATACATACATTATGTCTAGGCACGGGAAGACTGGCTGTAGGTATCTGTCAACGCATGGCGGTAAGGAGCCTTTGATAGATGGGCTTCCTGATACCGACAAGTGGGCTAACTTCTATGTCGAAGTTAGTGGAAATTACGAGTTCGGCGATCAGTCAATGCGGCTGCATTCTGTGCCGAAGATAACGGACTTCCGAGGTTTCATTTTGTTTCTTTAATCTGCCGAACACGATTTATTCCTCCATTGTATTCCCGATATTTTGCTAACACTTTCTCCTTTTGCAGATCACCGAGCAATAACCAAGACCCAAAATTCTTTGGCCGTCGAGGGTCACGTGGAGACGTTGAAGGCCTACATTTGCCGTGACGCGCCGACGCTACTAGGTTACGAACCTTCGTACAAAGGGAAGTTGAAGAAGAAGGAAAAGGAGGCTGGGCCGAGCACGAAGGCTAAGGGCAAGAAGGCAGCTGCTAAGGAGCAAGGGGTCGGTGACAAGATTCCAAAGTCGAGCAAGAAGGTGAAGGAGCCAAGGCTGAAGTTTCCCACTTTCAAGAAGTCAGCCGACTTCTGGTTCCAAAACAGTCAACCCGCCAATTTACAAGGTATCAATATTCCTCCCCTCCGAACCCTCATCCCCGAGTTTGCCGACGATATGGGCAGAAGGAACGTCGTGAAGCTGAACCTTAGAGATGGTGCCGCGGCTCACCAGAAGGATGCTGAACTGGCCGAGCATGCTGCAAAGAAGCAAAAGGTCACCCATGACTTCTTCCCTACAAGGCCGCCGACGCCACTCCCAAAGGAAAAGGAGCAAACTGAGTCATCGGCTGCGGGTGGCTCGAAGGCTATGGAGACGGCGGCAGGCTCGGGTGGCCGATCAGTTGTGCAAGAGTTCGCGCCGTCCTTTGCAATGGCCGATGGCAGGATCGTCACTGTTGAGGACAGTGTGAAGGTCGAGCCTGGGTTGGCCGTCACTATGCTTCATGGCCTTGCTCTGCCGAGGGACATGGACAGAGTTCTTGGGGAGCTCTAGCCAAGTATTGCGCACTTGAGCGCCTATCTTGTTCAGGTATTGGCCTATTTCGTACTTTCCTATTTTAGTTGAAGTTATTTTCCTTCCTCTGTTCGCCGAGCCTGATCGGTTCATGTTCTACAGGCTGGACAAGCTGCGCTGCGAGTGTCCAGCTAGGCCGATCTGTTGGCGGCCGAGAGAACACGTTACCGCGATGACGCTAAGGCCGAGCGTGAAAAAATGAAGGCTGCAAAGACTGCACTGAAGCTGGCCAAGGCCAGGATAGCCAAGCTCGAGAAGGAGAGGGATGACGCACTGGAGAAGGCCAAGAAGTCTGACCGCGAGCTCGGCCAAGTCGTGAGGAGGGAGAAGAGAAAGATGAAGGAGGTGGATGAGAAGGCCTACCAGGCGGGATATGATCGAGCTGGAGCGGAGTATATGAGAGACGCTCGGTCGATGGTAAATGAGGAGGTTAAAAAGAGGGTCCCAATCGCGTACCGAGCAGGGTACAAGGCTGGGGTGACAGCTGCGTGTGGGGTTATGCAGCTGGAGCCCGACATGAATTTGATGAAGACGATTCCTACAGCGAATGTTCCCGAGCTCGTTCTGTCGTACACTGACGAGGAGTGTGCCCCACTTCCTCCGGAGGAATTTCCCGACAGTGAAGATGAAGTTGACGATCTTACTAATGCCGACGCCGTCGGAGGTGAGGACGGCTCAGGCGGGAAGAAGGCGGGCAATGCTGAAAATGCCGAGCAAGGCACTGAGCAGGCTGAGAAGAATGATGAGGTGGCTGTTGACACCGAGAATGAAGCTGCTCGTGCTGCTGAAGTCGCCGCAGAGGATGTTCCTCCCCAACTTTAAAGTTCTAATTTTTAGAGTTTCTGTTTTCGAACTTCTGAAATTTTTGTTAGACTAGACGGCTTCGAACTTGGGAGTTTTACCATGCCAAATGTAATAGTTAATTTGGGGGTCGGCACCGAACGGTTTACTACGCCGTGCTTCCCAGCTTAGGACCTTTTGATAACACTTGTCTTTATTTTTGAAGTTTGAATGCATGCACGGCTTCCTTTCCAACGTCTTTGTTAACGCCGAACTTGACTGATTGCTTTTATTCCTACACAAAATTTGAAGGTCTTGCTTATTTTGAATGTGTGTTTTTCCGTAGCCCCCACTTTGGTCTGGGTTCGGCAGAATAGTTAAGAACCTTGCATGATTTGAATGGTTACTTATATGTGTTTCAGCCGAGCCTTGACCAAAGTAGTATTGCCTTTCTAACTGGTCGCCAAACATGGATGTGTTGTAATCTGGCATGGTTCAGCCTTTGTCGATATTAAGAGTGTGAAGTGCCCCCTTGCCAGTGGCTGGGGCTCGGCTGATGTGTCAGCCCCTGGCCATGGTAGAGGAACGTTGAGAGTAGCTGATTGATTGTGGGTGGTTTGCTCGCCAAAGTGCGAGTGTAACCCTTCGGTGGCCGACCATAGTGTCTTGCCAATCCGAGCAGAAGCCTAAGTTCCATTAGATATGTGTATTTTAGGCTCGGCGGACCGTATGTCCAATGATTGCTTCTCTGGGCAGTGATAGTGGCCGAAGCAAAAGGCTTTTTAAGGAGCCGTTTGTGGTGTGACCGAAGTCAACGTTTGTGTTTGGCGTTGTAACCGAGAGTAGCGTGATTGTTTGAAATATTTTGAAGATTCGTTTAACTAAAAAGCTTGTCTCGTCTATTGATAATCCATGAAGTACAGGGAGTAGTAAAAGAGAAAAAAAAACTAGTAGGTCGAAGCCTTTCTTTGAAGTAAAAAGGACACAGATAAATAAGCCGAAGCCTAAACAGAACTAAGAAAAATTGTAGGCGGCAGGGGGGGGTTGAGCAGGGATGGAGCTCAACCGAGCATGTTATAGAGGAAGGGTCACATATATGCTCTCTTGAGGTTTTGAGCATTCCATGGGTTAGTAAGCACTTTCCCATTCATGTCCTCGAGCACGTAAGCACCTTCACTAGCAATCTTGACGATGCGAAAAGGTCCATCCCAGTTCGGCATGAATTTTTTCTTCTTACTTGCTTGTACCACTTTGCGCCAAACCAAGTCATCAGGCTTGAATTTCTTGATTCAGACACTCCTGTTGTATCCTTTGGCAACCTGTTGTTGATATTCTGCGAGCTTCAACCGAGCATCGTCACGTTTCTCTTCGGCTAAAATTAACTCTTGCTCCACGGCTTCTCGTTTGTTTTTGGGTCGAAGGTTTCAGTTCGGAGGGTGGGGAACTTTGATTCAAGAGGGATAACGGCCTCCATACCGAACACCATTGAGAAAGGAGTTTGGCCGGTAGAGCGACGTGGCGTGGAGCGGTAGGCCCATAACACTCTTGGGAGTTCTTCTGCCCATTTGCCTCTTTTGAAATTCAGCCGACGTTTTATTCCGGCGCAGACTGTTTTGTTCGTGGCTTCGGCTTGGCCATTGCCTTGAGGGTAAGCTGGGGTTGAGTTGAAAAAGCGTATGCCGAACTCTTCGCAAAGGCTTGTGAGGCCGTCTCCAACAAACTGGGTGCCGTTGTCGGAAACGATGGCATATGGGACGCCGAACCTGGTTACAATATTCCTCCAGACAAAACGTCGGACGTCAGCCTCGGTGATTGTGACGAGGGCTTCAGATTCCACCCATTTGGAGAAGTAATCTGTTGCAGTGATTAGGAACTTGAAGCCTCCAGGTGTTGTTGGTAGCTTTCCGACGATATCAAGCCCCATTGTGCGAAGGGCCAAGGACTTGTGATGGGGGAGAGATTTTGAGCGGGTTGCTTTGGAATTGGGGAGAACAGCTGGCACGGTCAGCATTTCCGGACGACTTCTTCGCAGTCTTTCTTCATGTTCTTCCAGAAGTACCCTTGACTCATGGCTTGTTGGCATAACGAGCGACAGCCAGAGTGGCAGCCGCAGCTTCCGGAGTGCAGTTCATTGAGAATCACGGGGACCTGGGTTGGATGGACGACGAGTAGATAAGGTCCGGAGATGGATTTTCTGTATAGTTGACCGCTTTCAGAAAGCCAGTAGTAGGCAGCCTTGTTCCTAATGCGAAAAGCCTCTTTCTTGTCCTCAGGAAGGGTGTCATTTCTGAGAAAGGCGACGATCTCGTCCATCCAGCTTGGTCCGAGCTTGACATTGAGCACCTCTGGGATGGTGTCGTAACTTGGGTGGTTAATGCTGCCGAAGTTGATGGTCCTGAACTCGGTCGCTTTGGAGGCTGCGGCCAGGCCAGCTAGTGCGTCTGCATGCGCGTTGTGTTCTCGGTTTATCTGCTCGATCTTGAAATGCTTGAAGTGCTTGATGAGTTCGGTCGTGGTAGTTTGATACTTCATCATTCTGTTGTCCCGAGCTTCGTAGTCCCCTAACACTTGGTTGACGATGAGTTGAGAATCGCATAAAACAACCAAGTCGTCGACTTGCATTGCTATTGCCGAGCGTAAGCCAGCAATGAGGGCTTCGTATTCAGCTTCATTGTTCGTGGCGGGGAAGTCAATGCTGACGACACTTTCGTGTAAAGTCCCACAAGGGGAACCAAAACGACTCCTGCTCCGGCTCCGTTGCTGTTAGATGCTCCATCTACCTGAAGCCGCCAAGTTTCACCTTGAAAGAGGAGCCAAGGTTTCTCATGTGCTTGACGTGCGGCTGCGGGTTGAGTGGGTGGAGGATTGTTTAGAGTTTGGGAGTCTTTTGGAGTTAATTCGGCAATGAAGTCGGCGAGGACCTGCCCCTTGATTGCCATCCTTGGTTCGAAGCGGATGTTAAAATTTGCCAATTCGACCGCCCATTTGGATACTCTATTTGAGAGATCGGCTTTCCGAAAGAGAGCTTTGAGGGGGTATTCGGTTAAGACCGTGATTGTATGTGCCTGAAAGTACGGCATAAGTTTTCTCGCCGTCGATACGAGGGCGAGTGCCAACTTCTCCAGCGGAAGGTATCGAGTTTGGGCGGGTAGAAGCGTCTTGCTTGTGAAGTAGACAGGCATGTTGTCGGCTCCATCTCGCCGAACAAGAGCGGAGCTTATGGCGTGGGTTGAGACTGCTAGGTAAAGGTAAAGGGTTTCGAATTCCTTAGGCTTTACCATTAGGGGTGCCGAGCTGAGATAGTCTTTGAGCTCGGCCAATGCTTTGTCACAGTCTGGCGTCCATTCGAAACTTCGCCGGCTTTTTCCTTTAAGGGCGTGAAAGAAGGTGTGGCATTTGTCAGATGATTTGCTGATGAAGCGGTTGAGGGCTGCTGCCATCCCTGTGAGTTTTTGCACTTCTCTGATTGTCCGTGGTGGCCGTAGGTCTGCCACCGCCTTGATTTGAGTAGGGTCGGCCTCGATGCCGCGCCTTGTGACCAAGTGGCCGAGAAATTTTCCCGCACTGACGCCGAACGCACACTTCTCCGGATTCAGACAGAGTTTGTGGTGTTTGAGGATCTCGAATACTTCGGCTAGTTCCGTGAGATGATTGTGCTCCTTCTGACTCTTAACGACAAGGTCGTCAATGTACGCTTCTAGGATGTGGCCGATCTGCGCATAGAGCATTTTGAAGATTGCTCTGTTGAAGGTAGCACATGAGTTTTTGAGGCCGAATGGCATGACTCTGTAGCAAAAAAATGCCATGTGGTGTGATGAAGGCTGTTTTCTCCATGTCGTCTGGGTCCATGGCTATCTGGTGATAGCCACGGTAGGCATCCAAGAAACTCAATCGAGCATGGCCTGCTGTTGCGTCGACTAGCTAGTCAATCTTCGGCAGCGGGAACCAGTCCTTTGGACAGGCGTCATTAAGGTTGGTGTAGTCGACGCAAACTCTCCATTTCCCATTCTTTTTCTTTACAACCACAGTGTTCGAGAGCCAAGTTGGGTACTGCACTTCTTGTATTGCGTTGGAGTCGAGTAGTCGGTTGACCTCTTCGATGACGGCGTCGGCGTGCTCAGGTGCCGAACGTCGAGCTTTTTGTACCACCGGTTTGGAGTCTCTTTTTATGTTGAGGGAGTGGCAAATGAAGTTGGGATCCACCCCCGGCATCTCCTCTGGGGTCCAAGCAAAGACTTCTAGATTATCTTTAAGGAACTGGAACATCTCTTCTCGCTCGGCGTCGGTTAGTGAAGAGCCGAGTAAGAAAAAGCGTGATCCGTCCTCGTTGATGGGCATTTTCACCAGGTCTTCCTCTGCTTTGTCCTCGGCCTTTTGGCCGACGTCTTCGATTACGGACATGTCTGGGACTTCAACCCATTGCACTTGTTTCGCTTTGGAAGAATTGTGGATGGCGGAGACGTAGCATTTTTTAGAGGCTATTTGGTCACCTCGCAAATCTTCCTGTCTTCCTGTGGCGCCGATGAAGCGGACGACCTGGTGGTACGTGGAAGCAATGGCTTGCATTCCGTGGAGCCAAGCTCGGCCAAGGATGGCGTTGTATGGGCTCGGCACGTTGACGACAATGAATTCGACAATCAGAGTTTTTGAGCCGACGACGACTGGGAGGAAGATTCGGCCAACCGGCCAGACAGGTGCTCCGTTGAAGCCGATTAGGGGTACTTCGGTGGGTTGTAGAGCCGACTCTGGTAGTTCCAACTTTTTGAAGAGGCCATAGTACATAACCTCGGCTGAACTTCCTTGATCAATGAGGATGCGCTTGACGTCGTGAACGCCGATTTGGACGGTGACGACGAGGGCGTCCGAATGCGGAGTTTGAACATGTTCAAGGTCACGTTCGGTGAAGCTTATTGTCCACTTGGGTACTTCTTGTGGTCGTTGACGCTTGGATCCACAGCCGACTGAGAGTATCTCTTTGGAAGTCGAGCGTGATCGATGTCGGCTTTGAGGGCAGTCTCGAATGCCTTCGTTACCAGACCGTGGATGACGTGGACCAGCGGGCGTTGTTCGTTGGGGTTGGGATTTGTCTGCCGGGCGGGCGTCTTTGATCAATCAATGTATTGATCGAGGTGACCTTGAGCTGCAAGCTTCTCGAGGAGGGCTTTGTATGGTGCGCAGGCGGTCGTGTAGTGGCCGAGCTCGTTGTGGTAAGAGCATTTTTTCCTTGGATTTTGATTCGGTTGGCCGGTGTCGGTTCCAAGCTTGCCCGTCGGCCATTCGAACCATGGTTGTCTCATGATTTCTTTCAAAAAAGACCAAATTGGTTCCTTGAAGTGTGTGGTCTCAGCCACGTAGTCATGTTCCTTCGGCTGACGCTTCTTTCCTTCTTTGATGTTGTGCACTTGCTTCTTGGGCTGCGATTGTTGGGTTACCACTGGTGCCGGCAGCTGGTGTACGGTCGAGGAGAATGGGTTGGTTGAGCTTGGGATTCCCTGGGCCGCCCTGTCCGCATAGAGTTCCTCGAGAGCACAAAATCTTTCCACGACGCGCATCAATTCATCCATGCCGTGTGGTGGGCAAATGGCGAGTTCGTCTAAGATCTTGCTGCTGGTTTCCAGACCGTTTTTGAAAGTGCGCGGAGCCCAATATTCATCGATTCCTGGAATTTTGTTGAATAGCTGCCAGTAACGCTCGGCATATTGTCTGAGAGTTTCGGACGGGAGTTTCCTCATCTGAGATAGGGACTCAGGCTCTTTAGCCGTTTTGTTGCTCGTGATGAAGCGTGTGTTGAAGGCGCGTTCAAGGTCGGCCAGGTTCCGTATGGATCCAGCGGGCAACTTGTTGAACCACTGGAGTCCTAGGGAGCCGAGGCTGGATGGGAACGCCTTACATTTTACTTCATCCTTTAGTGTGTAGAGCTCAATGGTTTGTCGGAAGTGGATTAGGTGAGTGTAAGCCTCGCAGGTCGCCGGGTCGAACTTCGTGAATTTGGGTAGATGAAAAGTGGGTTCTGGCGGTGTGTTGATGATGTGGGAGGTGAAGGGGGAGACGCCGAGATCCTTCAGTTGCCATTCAAACCCTGGGTGCGGCGGTTTGCCGTGCTCCTCCGTCTTTGATCTCTTGGAATCCCTTTCCTTGTTCTCCTTTGCGGATGCCTTCTCGGCGTCCCTGCGCCGAAGTTTGTCTCGCAGGTCCGTCGTTGTTCGGTGCGGGCCGTCGACGGTTTTGTCCTTGTTATGACGGGTTTTGTTGTCTTCGTTCGCACCCTCGGTGCGTACGCTTTTCCCGTTGCGCCGTGCATGGTGCTCGTCGTCTAGATTTTCAAGCGGAATGTTCCCTAGACGTTCAGAGACAT
Source organism: Rhododendron griersonianum (assembly GCA_018127125.1). NCBI lineage: Eukaryota > Viridiplantae > Streptophyta > Magnoliopsida > Ericales > Ericaceae > Rhododendron > Rhododendron griersonianum. Next base: position 31,997,533 of record CM030792.1, on the reverse strand, counting down.
GGGGTCTGGTCCGTGAGGAATCTCGGCTATGGTGCGAGACCGTTGTGCAAGAGAACTCCGCACGACCAGTCGAGTACATACTTGTAAACGACTCAGTATCCCTAGTCCTGGTTCGCTCGTGATGGCTTCTAGAACGATGTGTTCCTGATGCGGTTGGTTGCTTGTAGAGGATTATTTCTCTGGCATCGCCCGGTGCCGGGGTGAAGCCTAGGCGGTCTTTCACGGATCCGCGTTGGCCTCCCTCGGTCTAACGCCCTTGTGGTGGTGGTGGTGGAGGTGGTGTTTGCCTTCCCCTACCCCCGCCTCCGCCAGATCTTGATGCGGCAGGGGTAGCGTCTTGCTGCATACGTTGCTTCATTTGGGCCACCTCCGCCCTTAACGCGGTCAGCTCATTGTCGCGTTTGTCGTCGCAACGCTGTAGTAGACGGATGTAGGCCGCCGTTACGTCATCCGAAACTGGTGAGAGTCCGGACCCAGGGGCGAGGGAGATGGACATGTGCCTTTCGGGGGGTGTTGTGGAGATGACGTTTCCACTAGCATCTTTGGCTCCCGAAATGGCTGCGTCTGCTAGATCTCCGCCCATGGTTGGTAGTTTGGTCGTTGTTTTACGAAGGAGTGAGGGGGTTTGGAGGATGTGAGAGCCATTTGAATCACAAGCGATTCACGTCAGGTTCACCAATTGTGTGGCCCGTGATCCTTGATCCTCGTTCCTCCGCTGGTGGTTCGATGGTTGTTGAGCCTTCTTCTCCTAACTTGCACAGGGAGCGCACGACTAAGACCTGGCCGGGGGTTGTCCCGGCAAGGCCCTCCGGCGAGAGGATAAGTATTGTGCAGAGAGAGGTAGCAGAAGACTGGAGTGTGTATCAGTGTGAGTATGGAGTCGCATGTACCTCTTTAGGGTTTCTATCACTGGATATTTATAGGGCCTCCTGGCTTGCTCTCCAAATACGATCGCGTGCCTTCCACGAGCCAAGTGACGTCATAGTGACATCAAGGAATAGATCTGGTAACCGTTTTCAGGGCTGAGCTGGCACACCCATGTGCGCCCATGATCATCTTCTGTTATAACCGCCTCCGCACGTGGGGGGATGTGTGACTCAGCAGCCAGCCGTCGTCGGCTGCCAGTCGTGCTCCGCAGGTGGCCGAGCACGTGTCTTGCCGAACCAGGCATGCGGTCGTCGGGGGAGGACGTGTCTCGAGGAACCTTGCCGAGGACAATCGATCGAGCAAGGACTCGACTTTCGCCGAGCCCGTGGCGAGTGTGATGGCGATGAAGAATAGCACCAGGGGTTATGCCCGAGGCTCACATTCGGCACAGATTGGGTTCGGCCCGCACCACTGCGAACTCCTATGTTCGGGCCGCTACAGAAGACAATGTAGATCGCCAGCTTGTTGGACAGAAGTTGGCGTTGGTCAACTATCTGGTCCAGATTTGATTTTTGAAACCTCAGAGAAAATCAAGCTAATCTAGGGGAAGCTGAAGACTGCACAGGATCGTCAAAAGAGCTATGCAGATGCTGGAAGGAGAGAATTGGAATTCCAAGTAGGCAACTGGGTTTTTCTGAAGATATCACCAATGAAAGGAATCATTCGCTTTGGTAAAAAGGAAAAATTGAATCCTCGATATGTAGGGCCCTTTGAGATCATCGAAAGGATTGGGCCTGTTGCTTATCGTCTTGCGCTAACATCTGAACTCGCAAATGTCCATGATGTTTTTCACGTTTCCATGCTCAAACCCTATGTAGCAGACGCATCGCATGTGCTCAATCAGCCTCCAATTGAGCTATAGGAAAATCTAACGTATGAGGAGCGTCCCATTCGAATTATGGATCGGCGAGTTAAACAATTACGGAGTAAAGCCATTCCTCTAGTTAAAGTTTGGTGGGAAAACCACATAGGTGGTGAGGCCACTTGGGAAAAAGAGGATGACATGTGGCAACGTTATCCTGAATTATTTGAAGAAGGTATTACCATAATTTAAACTCTGACGTATCGTCAAGTTTGGAGGACCAAACTTTTTAAGGTGGGGAGGACCCCGACTTTTATAAACAAAAAAAAAGACAAATAAGGAGCTAACTTTTAGCGGGCTGCTTACCGTTAGGTTTTAAGGAGTATATCGATCGTGACTCAGGATTTATTAAAGATTAGGTTATTTTTCTATCTAGGTGGCAATTTTTAAACTCTATAAATATCGGCCCAGCCCTATTAACAACAACCTAGCACAAGATTGAGGCACAGGTCTCTGCGTGGCAGAGAACCGTGGGGTTCAAACAAAAATAAGTCAGTACTGTATTATTACACTATAGTATCCCTAGATTGTATGAAAGAGTATTCTAGATAAATTAAGAATATTCTAGGCATCGAATGAGTATAATTCTAGGAATATCCTAAGCATCAAAGGCATATACTTGGAATATTAAGATATGAATGGATAAGATTTGATTTAGATATTGGATAAGATAAGATTTGATTTAAATATTGGATTTGATAAGATTTGATTGGATAAGATAAGATTTGATTTAGGATAGTTCTAGACTCTTGCCATCCTACTATAAATAGGCATGCCTATTCCTTACCATACCATCTCATTCCACACACACCACAAGCACACACATCACACACACACGACTTCAACAAGAAAGAAACAAAAGAGAGAAAAGGGAGAAAGGAGGAGGAAAAACTTGGTTCCGTTAACTAATCAGTGGTTATTAGTACGATAATTGTGCTTCGGGGGCAAGGTGAGTTACGAATATACTCTGGCTACATATTGTTTTTCTAAATCTTGTTTTGTGATTGTTTTATTAAATCTTATGTTGAATAAAAATAAGTTATATAAGTATAATTGTGAAAAGAAAAAGATTTTTATAAAAAGACATGGGATTGATTTTCTTAAAAGGAAGTTTAATAGATATTGGTGTAACATCTGGGCGAAGAGCTCTGATGAGCTATGTTTGAATTGGCGCCTATGGATTGTGGAAAGGATACGGCCGGGTATTCATTGGATTGATATCAATTCCATTATTTTGCTGGGGTCGCTCCCCGGGCTACCGGATTACCGCCCAAGATGCTGGTCAAGATGAAACTATGATGGTCAAGATGATGATCAAGATGATAATATGATGATGATTGATATATCTCTCTTTGTCACACTTGTGGTGATTGCAACTTGAATATGATTGTTTTCTCTCTTACGATTTTGCAAGCTTATAGATTACTATGCTATGTTTTTATCCTACTTAATCCCATATTTATTATGTGGCCTTAGTATATCGTAACTTACTGAATTGGTTTTGTGTTTTCATGAAACCCTTTCAGGGAATCAAGAATAAAGAAGGTTTACTCGTCGCATGTGAACGATTGCAGTGGATATATATGGTTAAATAAAAGAAAGAGTGATAATAAGTGGTACTTGTGTGTGCAAGCCACATTAATGTAATTTCAAAGTTGTTAGACAAAATTTGTATTTGGTGTGCGCTAGATAGCTCTGATTGTAATATATTTTATTTTATGGACCTGGGAGTTTCTAAATTAAAAAAAAAAAAAAAATTGGTTGTGTGAGATTGAGGCCTGAGGTGATTTTTAATCATTGGCCATGTCACGAGTTTTACCCTAAAATTTTGGGTCGTGACATATTTGCTTTCCTATTCTCATTCCCTTCTAACGTAGAGAGAGAGAAGAGGAGAAGAAGAGGAGGAGTGGGTTGCTAACTTGGTAATTCTTACTTTTTATGTGTTTGAATCCATGATTTAGTTGTTAGATTTCTTGCTTTAGTCCTTGGAATCTAAAACCTAGACTTGAATCTTGTTTATTTTGTTGCTAAGAACTTAAAATCAATTCATGTTTTTGGTGGTTCTTGAGTGGCTCTTTGATTTCCTAGTGTTTGAGCATGATTTGGTGTAGTTTTGATGAGTTTTAGATGTGATTTGAGTAGAGGAAAAGGTTGGAAGTCGGAGGAGGATCGAGCTGTGTTTTTGTTGAAAAACCCAGGTTGTACCGGTACTGGGTTTTGGCTGTAACGGTACAAGGTGTCCAGAGGATGTTATTTGGGGGTTTTTGGGACCAGTACCGGTACTGGGATTTTGTAGGACTGGTACTGGGGTTAAAAATCAGCATTTCTGAAGAAACTTCAAACGGGCATAACTTTTTCATCTGGACTCCGTTTTGGGCAAATTTTATATCAAAATTGATGTACTCAGAACATACTTTCCATTGGTGGTGGTCTCATGATCTAATTCTAAGCCAATTTAAAAGTTATGGCCAAGATAAGACAGGCTGGTCATAAGCTTACAAACTTATTTTAGGAGTTTAGTCGTATTTGTACTTTATGCTTATTTTGGGACACTTCTAGGTATTGACATGGACATGTATGTATTCGTTGGACATCGTTTAGCTTCTTGTTAGCTTTATAACCTTGTGCCAAGTGTTCGTTGAATTCGTAACTAATATGTGTTAACTTGTGGCTAGGTAAAGAGCCGGTTATTCGGGAGGTGCCAAAACCTTATTTTGGCATACTTCGGTCGACACAAAGGTGAGTATGTTTGATATGATTATGTTCAATAAGGTATTACATGGTGGTGGTTGTGTATCATGCTATTTGGGATTTAGCTACTGCTATGCATGTTTGTTGGATGTTGATTATACCGCCGAAGGTTTATGTGTGAGGCACATCATGTCGTAAGCCATGCCGCCTAATTAATGGTAGTTGGGAGCATGGTGTGTGGGACACCACTCCTGGGGTATATGGGAGTGTGTGGCAGACGTGCCACCGCATGTGTTGTGATTATATGTGTGTGTTATTCATTTGAGTGCATATGCTGAGTTTGTGTGAACTACATTCAATTGAGATGTTCCTTCAGGTATTGTAGTATATTATTGAATGTATTCTATATCTCACACACTCTGGTTTTCCTTTTTGGATTGCCAGGTCACATGTGGTCATAGAGTTGGTTCACTACCGGTCGACGTTTTGGGGACACTTGGATTAGTATCGAGTGTTGGTGTATGTGGTCGAGTTGGTTGTAATGGGTCAAACTCTTACTTTTGCTAAACTCATTTTGTGACTAATGTTGTCAAATACTTTTTGACTTCAAGTTTGTAAATATGTTGGGTATCGTTTGTACAATGCAAGTTTGTAATTATCGTGGACACCTTGTCTATATTAATGTTAAGTCTTTCGCTGGGGTTTTACTCTATTTCTTGTTTGGCTGTCGTTTGGTTGTTGGTCTTTTGTGTGGAATGCCACGTGGCCGTGTCGGTTCGGGCCCACTCCGGGTGTCGTTCCGGGGCGGGGCGTGACAGTTTATTTCTAATAAAAGTTGGGTCGTGACAAGAATGTTTTTTATTAGAGATAAATATTATTTTCCGAAAAAATTAAAAAACGTAATTTAAGAGTGAAAAAATAACAAGCTGTGTATATGTAAGAAATGTATATCGGTATATGTAAATGTACAGTTCCCTATTACCCAAGAACAGTTCACCGCCACAGTTCTCCATTTCCAAAGAACCCCTCCCGCAGTCTCCGTTCGGCGACCTCTGCAACCCTCTTGTTTTCTCCGTCTGCCGCCGCCGATCATCCATCTACTGAGTTTTCCGGCCGTAAGTCCCCCCCTCTCTCTCTCTCCGTCGATCATCTTCTCCATTCGGTCTCATTTTCCACAGATCTTCTTCGGTTTGGTTTCTGTCACTACTCCACACGCGTGATGGAGTTCAAAAAGCAAGGGCAAAAATGGTCATTACACAGCCCCGCATAACCAATGATAGGGGTACCCCTGTCGTTAGCAAATCCGGCCGCGGGTAGATTACGAATCTAAAGTTCCCAAATCAAGGGGCCAATCCGGATTGGTTTTTTCACAGCTAAAGACTGGATTAGAGGAGGGGAGGGAGATGTAGTCCGGCCGCATAGCAAATTCGGGGCCAAATTCTGCATCCAAACAGGCTGTTAGATTAAAAAATTCATCGTACTACAAATTCACGAAAATATAAGATTTTAATTAAAAAAAATTAAAATACTGAAGTGGAGAACGATGACTGAACCATGATATGTGGGGAAAATGTCCACAATGAAACATTAATATAAATTGTAATAAACATCCAACAATAATTTGAAAAGTAGAAAGCCCTGCAATTGCTTGGAAGAAATAAAGTGGCACTAATTGATAGAGAGAAAAAGGAAGAATAGAGATCGTGCAGTGGAAAAATACTATTGACTCAGAGTTGGTTTGGCTTTAACTTTTTTTTAGGATTACTTTTTGCCTTTATTAAAAAAATTGCTTTTGTTAGTTTTTTGTTAAGTTTCTTTGAATTATTTGTTTATCTCGATGAGAGAAATGCAAGAAATAAAAATAATGATCAAAAGCTCAAAAAAGTTACTACTAACTAAAGACAAAAGTAATACAAAATGGAAAAATATTTTTTGAATTGTTTCTATTTTTCTTAATTTTTTTAAAGTTGACTCGTGTTTTTGTACTTTTATATCTCCTCTCACCGAGATGAATAAATAATTCAAAAAAGTATAATGAAAAACTAATCAAAACAAATAATATTGGAGTTCAAATACAAAATATTCCCATAACAAAGTTTAACCAAATTAATTAATGTGGGAATAAGAATTAAGGAGTACAAGAGAAAAGTCTTAATCTTCCCTTTTTTCAGCATAAATTATACTCCATTATTATGTAATCTCAAATTCGTAGGAAAAGTGGAGTGATGAGATTCATCCTCTAATAGGAATGTAATTTGCTTTTGAATTTGGAGATGAGAAATCTCACATTCCTATCCAATTTTTGTTTTTTTTTGCATTTTTCACATGTGTCGATCATATATCTACTAAGTCCGATGATTATAATTTTTGGCAGGATTAATGTTCTCGTCGAGCTCTACAAAATGAATTAAGCCGATTATCAAGGTGTGCTCGGGAAGTGACCTAAAAATTGAAAACGGACCGAAAAGAAATACCAAGAGCCCTCCTATACCTGAGATATAAAAAAGTTTCTCTCCTATTCCAGCTCTTCCCAATCATAGAAATCTAAATTCCGAAATTCTATTTCTTCCATTCCCCCTCCAAAAACATACCTTCTAGGGTCTGTTTTCCTTAAAATTTTAATTTCCTTCCCTTTCTTTTCCATAGATACCAAATAGGGCGTTAGGGTTTTCTTCGCTGACGCGAATCCATTTCGTGGTCATCTTTGAAGTCAAGTCAAGGCTCACCCACATCTATAGAGAAGCAAATCAATGTGCGGATCACCTCGCTAGAATGAGCGTTCAACAAAATGAAAATCTTGTTGTCCTTGATCAAGCCCCTATATCCGTTAGGGAGTTTCTGATCCGAGATTGCCTAAACATTAGGCAGATCCTTGACTAGTTGTTTTTTTCTTTTGCTGTGTTTGTGTAGTATGATCTCAAATTTACTAGCACTTCTAATGCTTGTTCTCGCTCTGGTTCAATATTTATGAATTTCCGCTTGACAGAAAAGAAAAGGAAAGAAAAGAAAAGAAAAGAAAGAAGTCAAATCGACGCGTCAATCCAATGACTCGAGGTAAACTCTCATCACCTTCCTTCAGGGACACAACCGTAATCTAACCACAAAGAGCACTTTTCCCCTTCCTTTATACTCCGTATTCTTGCCCGACTGCCCTCCTCCACTCCCTAGAGAGAGAGAGAGAGAGAAAAGAAAAAGAGAAAACCCCGCTATCGTGCGCCCTCTACTCGTACCACTCCACTCCCTTCATCACCCGAGACAGCGATGGGCGGCGACGGCGGAAGAAACGGCGAGGTCCGTCCGTACGAGATGGCGGAGGCGCAGTACCAGAAGGCCAAGATATCTGTGTGGTGGGACATCGAGAACTGCCAGGTCCCCAAGGGCTGCGAGCCCCACTCGATCGCACAGAACATCACCAACGCCCTCGCCAACATGAACTACCTCGGCCCCGTCTCCGTCTCCGCCTACGGCGACACCGGTGGTATCCCGGCCTCCGTTCAGCAAGCCCTCAACAGCACTGGCATCGCCCTAAACCACGTCCCTGCAGGTATAGACGTACTCATCTGTATGTATGTGCGTGTGTGTAAATATAAAAGTAGTCCAGTTATTTACCAAAGAGAAAGAATTAGTCGAGTTTTTAAACTAGAAGTTAGGTCTTTGATCTCAGATTGCGATGTGATCTTGAGGTTTCGCTTTGATATAGGGCTTTAATAAACATGTATGTTTTGTTTGTAGATGCCGATGATTTGTGTGTGTGTGTAAATGTAAAAGCATATCTGGCTGTATGTTTTATGTGGATGCTGCAGATGTTATGTAATTTTGGATGAATTATTTATTAGTCGAGTAGTAATTAAAAGTTGGGTCATTTGATTCTCTGATTGCGATTTAATCACAAGGTTTTGATTCGATTTAGGATTTTGATTTTGGATAAAACATACTCCCGCCGTCCCGTTTTGATAGTCCCCTATGAAAAGACTTGCAATTTTTAGATAAGAGAATAAAGTACTTTGGTATATGTTTTTTTGAGTTTCTTCGCACCAGATTAAAGATCTTTATTAGTTCATTAATTTGGTGTGAAAAAGATTCAAAAATTTATGGACGAAATTATTTTACAGAAAATTGTACGTCTTTCTGTAAGGGACTATCGTTTTGGGACGGAGAGAGTAGCTGATTGGATGAATTTGGAGACGATCTGAGTAGTTGGATTTTGTGATCCGAGAATATATATTCATCTAGTGTGTTTGTGAGTGTGTAAATCTACATGTATATGTAGTTGTATGTTTGTAGATAGATGCCCATATTTTGTTATCTTGAAAGAATCAGGCAACTTTTGACGATGGATGCAAAGAGTTTAGAGTGTGATCTTGAGATTTTGATTCAGTTTAGGTGTTTTGATTGTGGAGATAGCTTAGTTGATAGGATACATTTCAACCTATAAATGCATAGGTGTTGTATGTTTATATGGGGATGCCGATGTTTTGTAATTTTGAATGAATTGGTCGCGTTGAATTAAAAGTTGTGTCTTTTGATATCAGATTGCAAGGGAGAATGTATAGTTGGGACAAGGGAGGATGTAATCCTTCCCTTGATCAATTTCTAGATTGGTTTGAGTTTATCTCACATAATGGTGTATATGGGCAGCCATTCCCTTAATGCCTTCTTTCTAATATAATTATGCTGTGTTTGGATGAGTTTTTGAGAAATTTTTGTAGGGTTATGAGTGGAGAGAGATAGAGAGAGAAATGAGAATAATGATTGGAGATAAGGGTGAATAATGATTGGAAGTAGGGGTAATGAGTGTTTTTTGAGTTGAGAATTTTTTTTTTTCAAAAACCAATCCAAACAAAGCATTAGTTACTTATCCAAAGTAAAAAAAAAGTTCTTGAGGTTTTGATTCGATTTAGGATGTTGATTGCGGAGATAACGTAGTTGATTGGATGGATTTTTACATGATTTGTTCGAGTAGTTGGATTTTTGTAATCCAAGAAGATAATCGGTCAATTTTCTGCCAAATTTATTCAGTTTACGTGTTCTTGTACTTATAAATGTAATCTCATTGTCTGCTGTGAAAGTTTTGTATCTAGAGCACTTCATCTTATGTTGTGTGTTATGATCCCAGTGCAAGGTATGGGACTTGTCCCACATCGGGAGTATGGGCTCTCGGTGGGGGGTTAATAAGTCCTTGGGCACCCTTCCCTCAATAGCTAGCTTTTGGGGGTGAGTTCTACCCGGGGACTTGTTACATTGGTATCAGAGCCAGCCTCCTCCCTGACGAGGCCGCCACGGGATAGTCGGAGGTGCCGAGAGGGGCGACCTGCCGCCGTGGGGCCGCCACGGAGTAGTCGGAGGTGCCAGAAGGGCGACCTGCCGCCGTGGGCGTCGGCTCTGAAGGGGTGGGGTTTGTTATGATCCCAGTGCAAGGTATGGGACTTGTCCCACATCGGGAGTATGGGCTCTCGGTGGGGGGTTAATAAGTCCTTGGGCACCCTTCCCTCAATAGCTAGCTTTTGGGGGTGAGTTCTACCCGGGGACTTGTTACATTGTGAACCGTGTATGCGGAGATATATATGCACAGCCACGTGCATATATATGGATGTAGAAACGGATGTGTGCTCATAATTCTGGACAAATTATTGTCTCTGGGTAAAAGTGGTCTTACCTCCTTTAATATTGTTGTTACTGGTCACAATGGATTTCGGCTGTGTGATCTTGAGCTTTTTATTCACTGGACAGTAGATAACTGATTACAGTCATTAGACTGATATGTTTGTACTTACAAAAATAAAATAAAATTCGACTGATGTTTATGGGTATGTAATCTGTGAAAGCTGTTTAATTTTTTGATTGCAGAAAATGATCTGTCAATTTGTGCCTAATTTTGAGAGTTTATGATTTGTGGCTTTGATGCATTGGTAATTTGGGGTTATTTATTTGAATCTTGAGCTCTTCATTCTCTGTTGTGAATTGGATTCTCAATTTTTTTTTTCTCTCTCTCTCTCTCTCTCACATGTTTTACTCTTTTATTTTTATGTGCTTGCTTGGCAGTTCAGTATCCTTCTCTGGCCTTCATCCACCTTTATTTTGGACACTGACGGTTCTTTTTACTAGAATATTCCTTTCTTGAATGTCACCATTAAAGTTTGGGATTGCCCATATCTTCTATTTATGAAGCCAATACTTCGATTCTTGAAGGGCCCGTATCACTTTGTCGTATTCTTTGTAATAAAAGGTTCATTTCTTGTGTCTGGAAACTGGAAAGCCTGTAACTGGGAATCCATGGACAGTGGTCATTGATAACTGGAGTTTTTTTTGGGTAAATTAGCTTGAAAATAAAAAAAAAAGGTTAAGCGAATGTTGTAGTATTTCTTTTGATAATTTTGTATCTTGTTACATGAGCTTTACTTGTGTAAAATGTTTCTGAGTACGTGGGGTTGAATACTACTTTGGTGATTTTTGCATTTGTTCTACACTGTAGAATCTCGCTTATGTATTAATGTGTTTCTCATTAAGTTATTTAGCGTAGTGTGTGTAGTATTTGCTTCTTTCCAGTGTTGGCTGGGGACTGAGGTTTTGCTTACCGAATACATATTGTTCCTTTTGAAAAAATAGTGGTTTTTATAGACATCTACTTGGATTGGATAATTTGAAGCAAGATTACTGAATGTCGTATAATTGATGAATTCACGGTTGTGTAAGGGTAAAAGAAAATTGCGTACTTCACAATAGGAGTTAGCACCTTCTCTGTTTCTCAGTAATACGTACCAATTTTTCTTCTATTTCTTTTTAACCTTGTTGCCCTCAAGCTCTAAAATCTTGTTAATTTCATGCCTTTCTAAGTTGGGTCTTGGTTTTTATGTAACAGGTGTTAAAGATGCAAGTGACAAGAAGATACTAGTGGATATGTTATTCTGGGCTGTTGACAATGCTGCTCCTGCTAATTATTTATTAATTTCTGGAGATCGAGACTTCTCTAATGCTCTGCATCAATTACGGATGAGGAAATACAATATTCTCCTAGCACAACCTCTGAAGGCATCTCAACCTCTCGTTGCTGCAGCAAAGAGCGTATGGCTCTGGACAAGTCTTGTGGTCGGAGGACCACCCGTGCCAAATGTTTTTGGTGGCTCTAGCTATTTACCCAACTCTGATTCATTACATGTTCCAGTTTCTGAGCATATGCAGATGAACCAACAAGCGCCATCCTTCTCTGAAAGTCCTCAGAAGTTCTCTAACGTAGGGAAGGGACCCGATCCTAAACACAAAGGAAATCTACCTCGGAAAACCATGAGTCAACCAAATATTTCCAGAAGTTCGAGTTTGCAAATAGGGGTTCAAGGAGATCAGAATAACATGAACACCCGCGATCAGAATAACACAAACACCCGCCAACCTGGATATATGCATGCTAAGCAATTCAACGACCCCAATGAATCATCTAGTGCTTATAATCAGAGAGTTCCCTTCAGTGGGCCCCCCTCGAATTTCACTCCAGGAAATGCTGACCTTTCCTGGACCAACAGCAATAATCTTCAGAGCTCTTACCACCAAAACCACTATTTGCAGCCAGTTAGGCCAAATAACCTCCCTTTGCAACCTGCATTTGCACCTCCCTTTGCAACCAGCATTTACAACCCTTCTACTTCTCAACCACGAAACGGAGTAGAAATGAAACAAAGTTACGTATTTGAATCTCCAAACCATGTAAATTCCAACAGTCCGCAAAAAGGACACACTGTCCACAATGCACCGCCTGTTTACCATGACACGTCAAGCAATAGGCGCCCCAATGGTCCCGAATTTCTTCCTTCATCTTCTGCAGCAATGGGGCCCAGTAACATCTCTGCAAATGGTCTATGGGGGAGTCCTGGATGCCCCAAACCTTCTGAATATGTTCAAGGCCTGATTGGGGTAGTTTTACTCGCCTTGAACACTCTGAAAACAGAAAAGATTATGCCGACTGAAGCAAATATAGTTGATTGCATACGTTTTGGAGATCCCAAGCACCGCAATACTGATATTAAGAAAGCCCTTGAGAGTGCAGTTGAGCAGCAGCTAGTTGTAAAGCAGAATTTAAATTTCTCTTTGCAATTATATGTGGGTAAGAATGAGAAGCTATGGAAGTGTGTGAACCCCATTGGGGGCAATCCTAACCAGTACCCTAATACAACATGGGATGAAATCCGGAAATTTTTATTATCCTCCAAGGGAAGATCTACGATAATGGCTTCTCAATGCAGGTAAATCACAAAGGGTCTTACTAACCACCGCCTTAGGGGTGGTGGCTAAGTTGGAGATAACGACAAATTATTTATCACTTCAATACACATCATTAATCTCAACCCACTTCTACAACCAATACACATTTTAGGCCCATTATTTGTCTCTTAATTTCAACTACCGTAAATCTCAAGACTCTTCTACACTAACCAATTCACATGTCATGCATGATAGAGGGTCTTGCTAACCGTTGCCCATTGCCCATTGACGGTGGTTACGTAGGAGATAAAGAAAAATTATTTAGCATTTCAATACAATTTTGAGGAATTTCAAGACACTTCTCCCGCTGCACTTTTACACAATTATCGAGGCTACACACCACCCATTTGGTTGGTGGTTAGCATTTCCCAATATGATAAATGCCATCCATTTTCTTTGAGTCACTTTGGCTTCCTTGTATTCATCTGACTGCAAAGTTTCTCTGAAATGTCTTGATTCTTAGGTATGAAGCTGCTACTATTTTGAAGAAGATGTGCTTAAAAGAGCTTGCATTGGGTGAGGTACTCCAGATTTTACACCTGGTGATCAACGTAAAGAAGTGGATGACTCCTAACCAGTCTGGATGGAAGCCGGTTAACATCAGCATTCGAGAGACCAGCCCTGGTCCATAAACTCAACAAGAACTAGTATTGATTGGGGAAGGGGTCCGGTTTATATTATATAGTTTGTGGCATAGATGCTGGTTGGTTGGAACTAGGGATAGGTTATGTTTAGTAGGCTCTCTTTCCCAAGAGCTATCGGTTACATAGTTGCAAGGTAATTTAAGGTAAGTTTAGTAGGTACATAGGATGATTCTGCTGCTTCCAGTTATAGGTCCAATCTTAAGGCTAATTGGAAAATTTGCTTGGCTAAAGTCTGGAGTGTGGAAAGAGGTCCTTATGGACTTTGCCATAGAGCTGCTAGACATTTGCTACTATAGCGTTCTGCACAGGATTGGTACGTATGTATTACCTCGTTCGTAAGGTATTTTAAGTTTTGCTGAATCAAAATATGGGGATAGCAACGCTAGGTTGCTTTATACCCAAAGTCTTTGAAGAAACATGGAGGGAGAAGTTTAAGCTTTATGATCCTCCTGCATAGAACCTCAAACTATCTTTCCCAGTTTAGGCTTGTGCAACTTATGTCCCGTGATCATGGAGTTAGCAGTGTGTTTTTTTCCCCACGGGAGTTAGCAGTGTTAAGTGGTTTAAAATTGCAGAAAAATGCAATATGATGGCGGAAAATAGTTTTCGATGATGGTGATTTAATCAAGATGGAGGATGAGATCTATGAAGTGAACAGAGAAATGTAAGACGCTAGTTACACAGCTGACGGAAAAGTTACTGCAGTGGATCAAGCTACTTTTTGCTTCTAAAGTTGGTGGTATTTTAAGGTGGAAACCAATTAGTCACCTGCTATGTGTATCACATTACCAAGGTAGTACAAGTACAATGCATGCTGCTGTACCTTGGAGTGTGGTGGTCCTGTAATTCAACGTGGTTACAGTTTATGGAGCCGTAAAATCTAGCCAAGATTTCTGTTGGGGGTTACAAAGACAGTTTATTCTATTGCAGTGTTTGGTTGATGTCTTTATCTTATATAAAATATGTGTTGCCTTTTTATTTTGGTTTAGTTTACCATGTTTCTGTTTTTCTGTAGATACCTGGATGTCTATGAGTGATGACTTAATTATGCTCTTGCTGAGCAGACTTGTTGAATAAAGTTTGTGGTTGTCATTTTCTTGTCTTGTTTTGCCTAAAGTGATGTATATTTTTGGGTTGCATGACCTCGGTTTAAGCAGAGAAGTGTATGGTACTTGCTGGGATACACATACATGGCTTTAGAATGCTGATACCCATGTCCGTATCCGATGCAGCAATTTGGAGTAATTGACGCCTAATTAGCATGTTATTAGAATGTTTGGCATCTGTATGGAGATTGTCAAGTTTGACAAGGCCTTGAATCTGGATTTCACAGCTAGCCATCATCTTGTCTCATTCACAATGGGTATTGGTTATGAATATGGAAAACTCTTCGACAGAGTAGGGAAATGACAGTGATGTGCAGGAATTTTTGAAGCTCTATTTGGATGACACATTGAAGAATATCTTATTGAAAAATATCAGGTAAATGAGTTGAGCTTATTATTTTTTGCATTATTATGCATATTGCTTTTGGGTTGATATGATAAATGCAAGAGTTTTGATGTTTTACTCTCTTAGTTGAGTGCCCACTGAGTATAGAGTTTTAAATTTTATTTAATGCCATGTATTGGTACCACTTCTACTCGAAAAACTTACTATTGCCTTTGCTGCGTTCTTTTGGCCAAAAGAATACTGGTGGAGATCAGCTCATCTTATTTCCACTTCTTTTCTCTAGATTTTTGGTCGTGTGCGCAAGCAAATGGTGGCCTTGCTTGATTCTGCATGACCACTTTTGAGGTGTTAATTTAGTTATAGGAGATCCTACTGGCATTCCTCCCCCTCCCTGCCCTCCCTTTTTTTTTTTTCCCGTTTTCTGGTTACATAGTACCAATGTCTATAACAACGACAATTCTCTGAAAACGTTGTAAAACTCCTCAAGGAAATACTTTGCGCGAGGGATTTCTGTTGTCTTCCTTCTCTCATGGTTTATTATTACAGTAATAAATAGCTTTTTTTCTAAGTTTTTAAACGTTGTGTAGGATTATTTCTTCTAGTTGATCTGGGAGTATTTTGTTAGTACTTTATAAGTTCTCCCATTTCCAAGACTTGACGTACGTGTTCGTTTTGGGTCTCAAAACCCAACTCCTCTCTTTGTGCATGGTCGCGTAACACCAAAAGTATATTTTTAGAATTATAAAAACACCTAGGATATATCCTATCTCACATGTACACCCTAACTTAAACCAATACTAAACCCTAACTTCAAAGATACGAAACCCCATCTTTAAAGATACAGCCAAGGATGCCTCTTGACCACCACTTTGCTATAACGGATAAAACCTTAACTTGTTAGAGATGAATATTTTTAGGGTGTAACCCAATTGTTTTGGATGCTTGAAATTTTAGGGGGATTGTCTATTTTTTTATGCTTATTGAAGTAAGATAAGATTGTGTTCTTTTGGATTATAAATAGATGTACTTGATCTACTTTATCTTCTCAAGATGGCTTGCTTCAAGCTAAACATAAATAAGTCTTTTTGGATGGCTCTGCGTGTTTATACATAATACATGTTTCCTATGTTTGGCTCTGAATATTCAAACACGTAGCATAGGAAATTTGATTTCTATCTGAAAGTAAGTTCAAGCCGAGCCGGAACTCATTTATTTCAAGATAAATAAAACCTGATCATTGGTTCATCGATATTGTTCCAATTTTATCAGATATCTCCGAAGGGGCAGTTCATTGATATCTGATTATTTGTAATTTTTGCTTGGTTGAGCTTGTCGAGGACCTCTACAAACAAAAATGATTCATTATTGAAGTGGGCCCAGAATGGGTTCAAAAAAGAAAAACTGCCAGTTAATTTCTGAGGTGGAGAGGAGCAGTTGACTTAGCGATTGTGTAGAGTGAGATTGTGTAGTGGAGAAGTTGATTTTTAACGATTTAGTGGTTGTACTTAGTACAGTGAGATTGTGTATTAAATTCGCACTTGTTTTGTTTTGGGAAATGATATTGCCACACCTTTTTTTGTTATTGCCACACCCTGCAAGTGTATTAACAAAAAAGGGTGTGGCAATATCACTAGCCTTTGTTTTAGAGTGTAAATTCTGTCCGGATGAGGCGGAAAATGAGGGTTTTCCGCTCTGTGAGCCCTTTTCGCACATTTTTTGGATAATTCAAACCGTTCATCTTGTAGGTCCTGTAAAATAATGTATCCATGCAAAACATCAGCTTGTTCGGATATCGATAGGTATGTTAAAAGTTAAGTTTTTAGACAAAAAAATGAACGGCTGTGAACAGTTTAACTTAAAAAACAGTTGACAGATCTAGACCGTCCATTTTTCGTCTAGAACCCAACTTTTGACATACTCCTACCTATCAATGTCCGGACAAGCCGTTTTTTTTGCGTAGATACATTATTTTATAGACCCTAGAAAATGCACGGTTTGAATTACCCAAAAAAAATATGCGAAGAGGGCCCACGAGGTGGGCTGGCGGAAAACCATTCTGTCCGGCTCATCCGAACAGAATTTATTCTCTTTGTTTTATCTAGAGCCACATTACATTTAGAGAACAGTAAGTCTACTGGTACAGCAATATTGTACAGATTTTGCGTACAGATTTTTTGTGGGGTCCACTTCGGATCCCACACAAATGATCTGAGCCGTTCATTAAATGTAAAACAATTTTTCAAGGGCTCCCGCGAAAAATCAATTCAATCCGATACTTATAGATGCTCAATCCAATCATATAATGTTTTATTATTTGGGAATCTAAATCAAAAATTATATGATTGGATCAAGCATCTATAAGTATCGGATTGAACTGATTTTTCGCGGGGGACCCTTGAAAAACTGTTTTACATTTAATGAACGGCTCGAATCATTTGTGTGGGGCCCTTAGTGAGCCCCACAAAAAATCTGTACACAAAATCTGTACAGTATTGCTGTACCAGTAGACTTACTGTTCAGAGAATTACTACAATAATGAGAAGCTGCATCGATCCTAGGACATCCGTAACAACTAAATTAAAGTCCAGTACAAAACAATCCAAGAAATAACCTTGTGCGAGGAAGAAAAAAACTAACGAAAGACTCTATACACGAGAATGGAGAATTAATATTTCTTCCGTCCCTTTTTAAGTGTCCTGCTTCGTAACTCCAATTTATTAAGAAAACATCATCATTACACATTTCACATCAACTTTTACCTCCACTTTCGCTACTTAACCTCTATGGAGATATTATCATTACACTTTTAATCACTAACTTTTCAAAATAGAATCTACTTTTAGGGGCAAAATAGAAAATGTACCAACTTTTACCTACTAACTTTACAAAATGGACTCTTTTTAAGGGACAACCAAAAATGAAATACTGGACTTTAAAAAGGAGACGGAGAGAGTATGTAATTTTAGTGCCTTAAGCCAGATTTGATCCCTTGACCTCTTAAACGAGTGTACAAGGTGACCAACTAGTTGGTCTAGTTGGTTGTGTATTTGACTCTTGTGAAGAACAAATTGATATGCTTTATGATATCTTGTGGTTGGGATTGGAATAATATAGCTTTATGATGTCGTGTGATTGGAATATTATAGACACTTTTAGCGTACTCCAAGAAAAAAACTTGGATCGAGCACATTTCATCATTTCTTCCATTTAAGGGGGGAAAAAAAATCTAGAAGGCTTTCACATAACGAAGAGGGTCCTCTCTCCAGTTAAGAAATTAATGGTGCCGGTCTAATTTTGCTCTTTTCAGACCCAAGCAATTTCTATTTTAATGATATGATTGTTATTTTATAGAGTTCATCGAGATAATCAAACAAGCAAAAAATAAAGAGCAATTAGTTTGTCGGCTAAGGATAAATCAGACTTCTATTTGCAAATGTATTCACGCCGAACTCGAACTTATTTATTTGAAGATATATTTTGATGATGAGTTCACCGATATTCGATTACTGCAATTTTGGTACGGTTGAGCTTGTTGAGGACTTCTATGAACAAAAATGGTCACCAATATTAAAGAGGGCCCAGAATGGGTTAAAAAGGAGAAAAACGGGACGATCCAGTTAGTTTCTTATTGCAACAACAACAACAAAAAAATTTAATTTCTTAGGTGGAGAGGATCCCTATAGGACCCGCCCCCTCCTTTGCATTTTGTTAACATGGCCCACAACTTTTGACTGGAAAACTAATCTTGTGCTATACTAGCAACACTAATTGCAGCAAAAGAAAAGAAAAGAAAGACAATTGCCGATAAAAAAGAAAAGAAAAAGACAACCTTCATGCAAAGTTTCAACTTCAATTAGAATGACTCAGTTGGTTCTAGTAATGACATATGACAATTTCTACACTCGTTAAAGTACTACTCTATGTTGGATACTCATGTTAAAAAAACTAGGTACTACTATTCTAGGTTCGATTATGATGTTATTAAGAAGAAAAGTACTATTCTATGTTCATTTTAACTTTTAAACTTGGAAATTCATTTTTGTACCCCCAAATTACTAACCGCACACTAAAAGGGGAATGCAAAAATCAAGTCCATATAGGGTTTTAGTAATTTGAGGAGTGCGAAAATCACTTCCCTTAAACTTTAGTATTCGAAATTTCGAAAAAACTTTTTCTTCGCGAAGATGACGTGGTTGCCAATAGCCGTTGAGTTGTGCCTTTTTTTTAATAACCAGATGTCCGGACAGCTTGCGCACACCTCGTGTAATTTCGGGGGCCTGAAGTTGATGATCGGGCAAACCCTTCAATCATGTTAATTAATGATAAAACATTAAGGGCAAAAAAGGAGCATGCTACGGTAACGCCATTCTTAGTGGTGTCACTTAGCCTAACCTAATAATAACCGTCAAAAGTTTCTTATATACATGTAGTACCCAAAGAAAACCGTCAAAAGAATGTAGGAGCATAGAACAAAATTGCCATGCAACGAAGTTTTATTGCCACAAACCTCAAAAGTTTTATTGATATGTACCTACCAATTTCAGCATTCTGACAAAATCTCTTTGCAAGTTGACTTATGGTGGCCGGTACCCTTACACCTACTACATTTTGGTTGCCGTTTACGTTTGACCACCCTTTGTGATCCAACTGACTCAGCAGGAGGCCGGCCTGCTTGAAAACGATGAGGAGGAGGGGTTACAGTCACCGCACTATTAGAAGAGTCCTTCTCCGTGGGCAAATCTATATTTGGAACAGGATGTATGGATTCAGAATATGTTAACCTGAAGCTGTCAGTTGTGAAGTATCTAGAACAATAATCATATAGGTGACGACCAAGGCAATTGATCACAGCAATGGCATGGCAGCATGGCAAACCAGTAAGCTGCCATCTTTTGCAACTACAATCCCATTGGTCAAGATCAACATCTTCAGTGGTGTCGCCAGACTCGCCACGGACCTCAAACGTGTTACCACCTGAAATTGTCACTTGAAGGGAACAAACTTTTAGTCTTTCCTTCTCTAGCTTTTCCTCCATGGATGGAGTTAGCCTTGTCGTCCACTGGTTGGAGTCTACACGGCGTTTGTAAATCAACTCCATGACCTTCAGCCGCATAGTAGTCACCATTGTGGTTATCGGTAATTCATGCGCTTCTGATGCCCAACTGTAGAATAGCTCTCCAAAGTTTGCTGTCAGATGGTTATATCTTGCACCCTGGAAAAATGCATTTGCCCAGTGTGAAGGCTCACTCTGCATAACCCAATTATAAGCGTCTATTGAGATACTTCTGATGTTTTGTACACACTTCTGGAAGTCTTTAGGCCTAGGTGCAGATGCAGCAGCATAGAAATCCTCAACCATCAAACACTTCACTTCATTGGAATATTGCCCATTCAAGTCTCGGATAAGCTGTTCCGAAAGATAGCGTATACAGTACCCATGGTGTACATCCAAACCGCGAAATACATCTGAAATTGAATTCCTTAGTCCCTTTTCTCTATCTGCAACAAACGTTATGCTCTGAGCTGTTGGAAATGCAGATTTTAGTTGTACCAAAAACCAAAGCCAGTTCTCATCGGTTTCCGCATCGACCATTGCAAAAGCAACAGGAAAAACTTCGTCAGCCCCGTCAGCAGCTGTAGCTGCTAACCATGTTACTTGGTACTTTGACTTTAAGGGTGTGCTATCAAGGAAAAGCAGAGGTCGGCAACCCTGTTGGAAGCCATACAAAGAGGCATGAAACGATACAAACAAGCGATGAAAGCTCGAGTTTTCCTTTGTGGTGAAGGTAGCTAGACTACCAGGGTTTGTCTCCATTATTTTCTCACAAAGGTTGGGTACCTGGCTATATGCGGCCTTAGTTGAACCATGAAGCTGCTCCTTAGCATTTTCTTTCCCGTGCCATGCGTGATGGTACTTTAGCTGAAGTCCATATTCTTGTTTAATGTCACTCATAATATCCTTGGGCTTGTAATTCGGGTGATCCTTCATCTTCTCCTTGATGATACTTGCTAACACATTTTTAGTCGCCCGAGCCCCGGTTGTCATAGTATTCCCCTCACACGTATGTAAGACATTCATTTCCTTGATACGAAATACTTGGGTGTTTGACAACTTTCTTGCATGAATAAACCATGAGCAACCTTGTTCTTTACATTTGGCAGTCACGCGGGAAGTGTCGTTCTTGACATATTTAAAAGTAAGTTGATGTGCTATAGCATACTGACATAGAGCCTCACGAAATTCACTAACACTATTGAACCTTTGGCCAACACCCGTGAGTTTGTTCTGCCACTCTTTTGCAGCTTTAGGATGCTTCTCCTCATCATTGGAACCATCAGAAGGAAAGGGCGGAGGCATATCAGTGGGACTATCCATATGGGCATCGACATGGGTAATCTCATCTAGAATAACATTGTCATCCACAACATTAGGAGGGTCAACTAGAACCCCTGCTCCTGAAAAAGTAGTCCGACTTGACCTGCAAGATCAAATATTTCCAAATCTTACATCCAAAAACAGTAAAGCTCTGTTTGCATCGATTTAAGAAACTTAATACAACAAAATGTTTTTACATGTGAAATGATTTTGCAAAAATTATTCCCTTTTATTTGCTTTTCCGCCATCTGGTTGACTTTAGGCAGTTTGTTGTTACGCCAATTTTACCCGTTCCAAGAGATAAGCTGACCTGCTCCAGCTTTGCCTCAACCTGTGGGTCACTTGTTTACATCAAGCTTACCAAAGGCCAAGGCTGATCAAGAAAATAATTTCAGAAGTGAATGACATCAAATGCTCTGAGCTGTGAACGACTGAGTTTTAGAATCCGCAAAACGGCTTACGGGGTTCTGGAATGTAAATCATTTCTGCCCTATAATGTAAACTATTTTCCCTGGAAAAAATTCTACGTAAGCTGTCCAACCAAAGAACAGAATATAGGTAAATTATTTTCAGGAAACCGTTTTACCCTGTAAAAAACGGAGCCTAAGACTAAAATCTCATGTCACCTATTAACAAAAAACTGAATTAAATTGCATGTAAGAAAAATGGAGGACTACCTGATGGCAGACATGGTTGAGACATGGGCTGCAACTACATCTTCCGTAATTACATATATATCAGCAGTGGTGGAGTTAGCATGGAGTTTGATCATGCAATTGAGGTCCTTGTCATCAGATATTGTGATAAGTGTCTTTTTATTGCCCGGCAGGAAATATTTGATGGACATATTACCATGATTGCTGTTAAACACCTCTGCTACTTCCCTCTTGAAATCTTTGTACTTCATGTTCTCATCAATTTCCCTAGCATGAGCATCCCCACCTCTATACGACAATGAGCCATCTTGATTGGTCTCGAATTCACCGCCAGATTGAAGTATAGCTATAACTTTCTTCCCCGCCATGACCTGAGTCATTATAGAAGACCATATACTTAATCTCGTACGGAAAATGATGGGAAACATATATTTCCCCCTTGTGGCTTGGCCCTAGTAGGCATAGCATGCAACAACCTATGTTACATGGACTTGGATGTGAGGATTGGGTGCGGATGCAAGTCCAAGCGCCGGACCTTCCTAAACATAAATCTTAGGATACTGGGATATGTTCCCCAAATTGGGTATGGGTACGGGGACACGTCCTGAACACTTGTTTGTAGTATATATTGCATAATTTTTCGGATTATGTACCGTAAATTATATTTAGAAATGTATGTAAAACAAGAAGGGGTTAAGAAAAATAGGTTTTTGCTATTTCCTGTAAATATCATAACAATTAGAGGATCCGAGTGTCCAAATGGATACGGGTGTCAGACACACGACTCGGGTACTTGGACCAAAATAAAGGATCCATGTAACATAGGCAACAACAAACAAGCACCTACCTTCCTAAGTTTTATGGACTCTCTCTCTCTCTCTCGTTTCGATCCAATTGCCATCCAATCATCACCTTTATCTCTGGTAAAGGCTGGCCTTCAACATTTTTCCTGGCACTGCTTGCTCTCTCTCTCTCTCTCTCTCGTTTCGATCCAAATGCCATCCTATCATCACCTTTATCTCTGGTAAAGGCTGGCCTTGAATGTTTTTTCTGGCACTGCAGTGGTGCAACCCAATTTCAAATCCAAGAGTACAAATTATCTAGAGAAAAAAGGAAAATATAAAACGCTTCCAGACAACCAAATTAGACACCACTATTTGTTATAAGCAAATGAAGTTTTCTGTCCAACACTTTGAGAGAGAAATTCAGCATTTTATCTCTTTTCAAAACTATGTTACCTGGAACGAGGATCCTTCCGAGACAAAGAACGAGTATAGGAACACGATACGCCACATGTCCTAAATGGTGGTACAGTGGGGTAGACTCCTATAGTTGTGGTATAAGAAGGAACAATTGTAGGAGACAAAAATCCAATAAGCAGAATGTTATTTTTGAAATCCTTGATGTAAAATAGAACTTTAGAAGCATTTGGACAGACTTTTACTTTACCATTTGTCCTATTAATGTATCATATTTGGTTGATTACGTCTTATTTTCATCTCCCTCTAAAATGGTAAGGAAATAAGTAGGAAAATCATCAGGATTGCTTGATCGATGATGAACTCACTGTTTTGGGACATTAGTGCTCCATATTTTGGATCGTGCGCTCCCTATGTAATTTGCTAGGGTGATAGCGAATTGTGATAAGTTTCAAAATCTCCTACCCTAGATAGTGATTAGGAATGCCATAAGATTAAACTTTAAGATGCATGGATACAGGCACGGGACACAACACAACAATTCTGAAGAGAAGGGAATCGGCGGGCAACACGGCAAAAAGTATGTACAACCTATGTATTTCATTGTTGTTCACATGGATAATATACTATCAGAAACAATCAAACTCGTATAAGCCTTTGCAAATCTTACCTTATTTTTGTCAATATTATTATATGGCTTTATCAAGATGAAATGCTTTTATTTGTAATCTTTACTTCATATATTCCTCAACAGTTCTAACTGAACCCCCGAAATTAGAATTGACCCCTTTCGTGTTCCCAACTGTGTCTAACTTGAGGCACTTGCTTCCCCAATGCATCCCCTGCTTAAAATTAACAAAATCAAAAGGACACGCCACCTATGTGTCCCATATGTCCCCAGCCTGTCACGTGTCCCCAACATCTCTAACACAACAATTAGGTGTGTCAGTGCTTCATAGAAGAACTCAATTAGGGTTCTTAGGGGTTAATTAAACCTATGGATCTGATCAATAAAATGAAACCTATGGTCCTCAGCAAACTTGGGCTGAGGTTTTGCAGGACCTCCCAGCAAGAACCTACCCTCTGGAATCGGCATGCTTAAGGACTTCACCTCATCTCCATGTTCAGGTCCATTAAACCGTAGCGTAGAATATGTTCTTAGTTCTCAACGATGAGAAGGTTACCCGCACACAAGCCAAACCACTAGGGTTAAAGTGAATTTTGTCCAGTAACAATACCTATACACAATTGGAGAAGTAATAGAAAATCTACCACGCGATAACAATACAAAGATACAAATTCTAAAAAACAGCATCCAATATGAAGCTCCACCCATAAGTGCAAAACATCACTTGAATTGTCTACACTATTAACAAAACTCTAAATAAAAACATTGATGGACGCTTGATCTTAACCCTACAAATGCAAATTTGCCAAATTATACTTTTCAGATTACTTATGGGTGGTAAATAATATGTTTTCTTCTATAAAAATTAAGGGTGGCAATTGGCAAACCTATAAGACTTTAAACAATTTTAAAAAGGAAAATAATTTTTGAACCCCGAAACTTGTCTTTCTAGTGTGCTTTGGGAGTTGTGCTATCAGCTATGGGTAATTTTAAGCACTTCACGCAACAATTTTTTGTCTTCAGTATTTTTTTGACTAAAACTTACTTCGTAATTTTTGATTTAATTTTTCATCGTAACTTTTGGGATTAATCGTTTATCTCGACAAGAGGAATCGGAAAAGTATGAAATTACAGGCCGACGTTGAAAAAAAGTTTTGTATAAGGCGACATTATAGACAAAAAAATGCCTGCTATTTGTTATTTTTTTTGTCTTTAGAGAACTTTTTCTGCTTTGGCCATAATTTTGTACTTTTTAGACTCCTCCCCTCAAGAGAAGATGATTGATCCAAAAAATAAAATGTGAATTTAACAAAAATCTAGAAAAGCAAAAAATACCGAAACGAAAAATACGAAAAATATAGCTTGAACCCACCCAAATGACAAGTTTTCGAGTGCATTTACAAAAAGAGTACAAGAATCATAACCTTTTAAATAGTACACTATCGTTATAATAGCGTTTCAAAAAAACAAAAAAAAAATTTGGAGAGCCACTAGTGGATGCAGGGCAAGCCAGGGGTTATATATCAAAACCCAGATATCTGGTTTCATACCCGAAGCATACAAGCAATAAAAATCGCATGCAGCCTCCATCTGGTAACAGAATCGCTCTTTTTCTTGTGATGAAAATACATAATCGATACAAGTCAAATGCATATTTGCAAGAGAGTAGATTTTGATGATTAGAGACATAGTGTTGACCGATTAGAATCCAAATAGATGATTAACGTCGTCTTACCGAGAATCGACGGCCGAGTGTTGATGAACCTTAGATTTGGCACTGGGGTTTCGGTGAGTGAAGGGGTTGGCGATGATCCACAGAGAGAGAGAGAGAGAGAACGCAGCTGTGATTGAAATGAGACGAGTTTATATACTTGAGGGTTTTTTTGAGAGGCAACATTTTTAGCAAAAAATTAGGGGAGTGATTTTGCCACTCCCCTTCTTGTTAATGCAATTTTTTTTTTTTTTGGTCTTGATTAGATAATTTATTTTATGAAAAAATGAGAGTGACATTAACAAAAAAAGAGAGTTGCAAAATCAATTCTCAAAAATTACTACTCCACTACTTTATGTATGAAAATCAGTCCCACTTTTAACACATCTGGTGGTCCCCTCTTCCAAGAAAGAGGTTTGTGTTTTGAGTTTATTGAGAGACATCGAATTCTTTTGATTATTAATTTGCTAATTCTCTGTTAACCCTTCACTTATGTATACAATATTGGGAAAAAAATTCAGTCCCATAGATATATTGTTCGCCATTTATGGGTTAATAATGCAAGAAAGTAATTTTTTTTGTGAATTCTTTAGTTCTGGCATAGATGGTTTGGTTTTGACCGGATTGGGGAGGAAAATAATTGAGATGCACGTAAGCTGGCGAAAACACTCCTAACCGTCAAACCAAAAAAACAATAATTATGGTAGGAATAAGATCACTGTCTTACCATTTGTGGGTTCTTAGTGGTCATATGTTAATGATCAAAACTGTTCACTTGCAGAGCTCGTAGAAAATATTAGTCTTACCCTATGTTGTTCATCAGTATCGATTGATATGTTTAATGAATACAATTATGTTAACAAAAATGAAATTTGAACATTGAGCCAAAATTACTTTCGTAACATATATACTAGGGTTTGTCCGGTGCAATGCATTTTGAACACAACTAAAATGAATTACAAACCTATTGACCACCTCTGCCAACGAAGCTGATTTATACGGGAAGATTTTTTTCTTAAATTAGGTTCAAACAGAGTTCTAGTTCTAGTGCATGTCTGTGCATGAAGGCATGGCTTGAACGATTAGAATGTTAATATGCCAATTTAAATGTAATCAACCTATTTATAGGTAATCAATCATTTTTCTATAATAATTAACCCATACAAATGTAATCAACTAAAAATGGTAGTGAATTGAAAAGAAAATCATAGGTAACATGTAAAGGTAGTCAATTAGGTAGAAAAATTAGGTTTAAATATTAGGAAATGGCTTTTTGACTTTTTTGGTCTCTAATATTTCAATTGCTAACATTGCATCCCCAAAGTATCAATTTTGTGTTTAAATGGTCCTTGGGGCTCCCGCCATTCCTTCCCTATGTCAAAACCAAGGGCAAGCTTGGTATTTCACCTCTCCCATCACGCCAAACCCCACTCTCCCTCAAAACTGTGTCGTTTGGTTGGAAACATAGATTTTTCTCTTCCATGGTTCTCTTAGGGTTCTCATTGAAAGCCTTAAAGTCAAAAAAATAATTATGACTCTTTAAGATAAAATGATCAAAAAATTAAGATATTCGCACAGGTTCAAACAGATTGAAAATTTGAATACTTAATTTTTTACCATATTTTTTAATATATAAACGGCCTAAAAAAATCAAGTGTTTCAATTTTCAATCTGTTTGAACCGGTGTGAAGATCTTAATTTTCTGATCATTTTATCCTAAGGGGTTATAATTAATTTTTTGACTTTAAGGCTTTCAATGAGAACCTTAAGAAAACCATAGAAGAGAAAATTTTGTTATTTCACCTCTCCCATCACACACGTGAATTTCACGTGCGTTGTACCATCCCTTTTTCAGTCGCCATATACATACATATACGCAAACTGTGAAGCCATTTTTTTTTTGCCAAAAGTTGAGAGGTAGTATTTATCAAAAGATCCCCATGGGGGCAGGTTGGGAGTTCACAGATCGAACACTCCAACAGAAAGAGCGTATAAGCGCATAAATGCGCCGCCCTACAGAATAAGAAGAAACCCCCCGAAGGAGGACGAAACCCCCCAAAGGAGGACAAACCCTCCAAAGAGGGGACATTATTAAAATAAAAATAAAAAGAAAAGAAAAGAAAGAAGCACCGCCGAGACATCCGCCGCCACTCTTTCGCAACTATCTTGATAGACTCGTAACCACCACCTCTGCTTCACAAAATAGGAACACATCGTTGGGAGGTGGTCGCCCAACAAACGTGGTAGACGGCGTCAGGTCACATATCTGAGAAGATGGAGGCTGAGAACGGTGGTGGACAATATCTTACCCGCAACCACTGAAAGCGAAGCTCCGGAACGTTGCTGGAAAACGATCTGGCTGAAAAGTTCCCAATGGACGCCCGAACTTCAGTCGCAGAATTGAGAGAGGAGACGGTTCGACGGTGGGGAGAAGGGAATAGAGGGAGAGAGATCGGAGGGAATGATCCCTCCCCTCCCGCCGCCTGAGAAGGGGGGGAGGGGAAGGGTTGTTGGCGGCTAGAGTTTGAAGTTTTTTAGAGATAGAGGGAGAACAAAACATTAATTAACAATAGAAAACAACTGTGAAGCCATTACTTTGAGAAAAATCCCACATATGTATGTATATCACGTATACGTATATGTATTTTTAGACTGGTTATATATTACTCATTCCGTCCCTTTTTAAGTGTCATGTTATTCCATTTTGGACTGTCCCTAAATAAGTGTCATGTTGTAAAATTAATAGGTAAAAGTTGGTACATTTTCTATTTTGTCCCTAAAAGTATATTCCTTTTTAAAAAGTTGATGAATAAAAGTATAATGATGATGTCTCCATAGAGGGTAAGTATGGAAAGTAATATTTTGGAGGTACAATTATGTTGACTCCTAAAACTGCGTGAAAGTCAAACATGGACATTTAAAATGAGACGGAAGGAGTAAAAAATACGGTTATCCATTTTTCAGTCACGATATACATACATATGCGCATACTATGAAGCCATTACTCTGAGAAAAATTCTACATATATATGTATATCACGTATACGTATGTGTATACGTATTTTTAGGCTGTTTATATATTAAAAAATATGTTTATATATTTTAGGCTGTTTATATATCAAAAAATTAATTAAGACCCTTTAAGATAAAATGATCAGAAAAGTAGATCTTCGCAACCGTTCAAACGAATTGAAAATTGAAATAATTGATTTTTTTAGGCTGTTTATATATTAAAAAATATGGTTAAAAAATTAAGTGTTCAAATTTTCAATCTGTTTGAACCTGTGCGAATATCTTAATTTTTTGATCATTTTATCCTAAAGAGTCATAATTATTTTTTTGACTTTAAGGCTTTCAATGAGAACTCTAAGAGAACCATGGAAGAGAAAAATCTATGTTTCCAACCAAACAACATTGTTTTGAGGGAGAGAGGGGGTTTGGCGTGATGGGAGAGGCGAAATACCAAGCTTGCCCTTGGTTTTGACGGAGGGAAGGAACAACGTGAGCCCCAGGGACCATTTAAATACAAAATCGATACTTTGGGGATGCAATGTTAGCAATTAAAATATTGGGGATCGAAATGGCACGGCGAAAATACTTTGGAGATCAAAAAAGTCAAAAAGCCATTAGGAAACATTAGAAAAGATTCTCTTTCCAGAAAGAATTTAAACTCTTTTGGGAACTTGTTGATTGGTATTAAGCAGTAAAAGGAAACTTGCTTGGGTGGTAAAGTTACACGGATGAAACCTTGTAAATTTCAGCCCTAGGATTTATGTGTATAGATTTTAATGGTTAAGATTTATAGATGGATGTATGTAGGATTCAAATAATGAGCTAGGTTATTATATATATATATATATATATATATATATATATCACGTTCTGTACACATTGAACGGCTCGGATCATCGAAATTCGATCAAAAAGGGGGGTCCGCATTTTAAGAGGTCCTCATTTAAAACTTTCCCTATATATACATCGATAAAAACATCTAAAAAAATATCTCATAGTTCTCAATCAAATTTTGATGATCCGGGCCGCTCAATGTGATCAGAACGTGATTTTAAGGGTAACCGCAAGAAATCAGCAAAAAAAAGACTGGGAAGGGCTTGATCCAAACAGTTTCGAGTAGTTTTTTATTGAACGGTTCAAATAAAAACTGCTCAAATCAAGCCTTTCCATGCTATTTTTTTTTTGCTAATTTCTCGTGGGCACCCTTATAATCACATTTTGCACACAGTAAACAGTTCGGATCATAAAAATTTGATCGGGAACTATAAGATTGAGATATGAGATATTTTTTTAGATGTCATCGAAACCGCCATGATATATATATATATATATATATATATATACACGGGGGCGTTCCGCTCACAAAATAAATAACACAACAATTGACACTCAATCTCAGCCCTTGCTTTAGATAGCTGAGATTAGATCCCACAACACAAGTACTCTCCTCTCATCTCACTACGTGCTATCTCCCTTAACCCTATCGATACCTCTCTCTCTATTCAGTTCTTGGCGAGCAATCGAAGCCCTTAACGCCGGCGACTAATACCTCCCTCACGCAGCGCCGGTGAGCGAACGAAGGTTGAAGGGTCCGTTCTGGGTTATATATAGTGAGCTTCTAATAAAGACCGTAAAATGAGGACCTTAAATGTGGACTTCATAGTTTGAAGCATTCGGGTCATACATTGATGATCCAAACCGTTCAACTTGTTTAAAACATGTTTTTAAGGGTATATGCAAGAAATTGGCCCAAAATTTAGCCGAAAAGTGCTTAATCCAAACACTTTTTTACATATAACAATTTTTGTCAAGCTTTATGAAAAAAATGTTTGGATCAAGCACTTTCCGGTCATATTTTGAGCTGATTTCTCATTGGTATCTTGAAAGACATGTTCTAAACAAGTTGAACGATTTGGATCATCATAATATGACCCAGATATGAAAAGTCTGTATTTTAACAAAATGAGGAATTCCCTAGTAGAAGGGGACTAATATATATTTTGAAAATGATATCCGATGAACATGATTATTTGAATGGTTGTAGGTGTTTGCGAAAAATTATTTCGACAGATTTTTAGATTCTAGCTTCTAAAAACCAATTTAGAATGTTTGTCAAAAATTTTGTATAACTTATTTTAGAATTTGCAGTTTCTGAGAACTTGAAAAATGAAAGAAATTCTCAAAATTTCAAAGCTGGGTTTGAGTAGCTTTAGAAATTCTGCAACATAAATTTTCAAAAATGAAAAGAAATTCTCATACTGGTTTATTGCGCTGTTGTCCCATTGCTCATGCATATACCCTTTCGTGCTCAAGATGTGTTGGCTCCATTGAGGCTCAAGACCACGACACCCAGCCCAGACATAACCTTAGTTGCAAGTGCCGACATGACCCACTTTAAACCACACCATAAAACCACCGGAAATGGTTGGTACACATCACATTTACACAGATCCAACCACACCTCTCTCACATACATACATATAGGTCCCACCATGTGAGTCCCATATGTAGAGCCCACACATATGTGAGAGGGGTGTGGTTAAATCTATGCAAATGTGGTGTGTATGTAGCATTACTGTAAAACCACAGAACCAAAAAAGCTCAAACTCAGGCTCAAGCTAATAGGTGTACGTTATCAAGGAAAAAGCTACAAAGATGAGAGCTGCAAGACAATCCTTAGAGGGTACAATCGCTAACAACAATTACAGGAATTTTATCGCTCTCCGAAGAACTATAGATAGCAAAATAATCGATTAACAGAACTATAAACAGGAAAAAGACATCTCGACCCCTTCTCAAAGAGCTTTCAAGAGTACGGACAGTGCCACTGGTCCATTGATTGAACCTGGTAAGAGAAAAGCAAAGGGATTGAATCAGGCAATGCCGAAGCAAGTTCAAGAGACAAAAGCAGTGAGCTATCACCTAGGCAAAGAGAGACAATACAAAAGCCCTATTTTTGTCAGATAAGTACATGGAAGCACAACATACAGAACCTTCTTTTTCCCGGTGGCATAAAGAGAGCATAGTGTTGATAAAAAAGAAATGCAATAGATTTTTTTTTTTGTGAAATAGAGAGTTTAAGCATTAACACAACAAACAAAAGATGGATAGTCAAAAACACGAAAGACTAAATCGTCCAACCAACTCGAATACTAACACTTTTTCCTGAAGATAGAGATCATGTATTAAGCCCAGGTTATTTCTCCAAGAAGATGTGGGTTAAAAAGAAGAGGAGACTTCAACAATAGCAGAAAGGCTCCACTCTGATGGCATCATAGATGCCCCAAAAGGCCAAAACCAACTTCCCCTCCTATATTTGCTGGAATTGCAGAAGGCCGAACATCCCTATGACGAAAATACACTCAAAAGTCATAGGACTATGATGGAAAGCTAAAACAACCATCAAGTGAAACTTGGCACAAGTTAAGAAGTATATCGACAGTGCTTTAAGTATAGGACGCTACATCAGGTTTCCACCCAAAAACAAACCTCACTGTTTTCGAGGAGCAAAAACTCGCATAATTCTTGAATTAAAGATGTCTCACATGCTGAGCTTTTTTCCGCCCTTTGATAACACTGATAGAGCTAGCAGGACTCTCGGATGTCAAGAGCCTCCTCAATTTCTATGGTGAAAACCCCTAGGGGTTTTTTCGATGGTTTCCATGGCCTCCGCTGCGCTTTCTTGCAGGTTCCTCTCTATGGTTTTCTCCATAAACTTTTCCTGAATTTGTCCAACATCTGTTATGTTCTGTCCTTTGAGGTGGGTCTCAGAGTTCAACCTCTGTCCTTCAAGGGTTCTGTGTTTCTTGGATGGAAGGTCTTGGCGTCCTAACTCCTAAGAGCTGGGGGAACTCAATTAGCTATTAAAACAGAAACCAATGGCATGAATGCAAAGGCAAGATGTAAACGATTATTACAGTGGTCCAGCTACTTGCCTCTGTCCACTACCAACATCCATCAAGTGATTTCTAATCCACTGAATCAACAAGGGCTTTTCACTAGGTTAACACAAAACCTTTCCAAACCTTTCGTCCATGACATATACAAACTCTAACAAATAAACAAGGTTTTCATCGCTCAACTCAAAACCAACAACCGCCAAACACAACCTAGGCCCAAAACGAGGACTGCTCCCATGAGCATCCAAACATGTGTGGATGAACAAAGTGTATAGCTCAAACTTCACATGATGTGTAGAAGGTTTACCTCAGAATGAATTCTAGCAAACCACTAGAGAAGAGATAAAGCTTCGCCCTTTAGTGGTGGTCACTGTGCTCCCTTTCACTAACCCAAACATGAGCAACCACTCATGGAAGGGAGATAAACAAGTGTAGGAAGTGTCCTAGCAAGCTAGCACCCAACTGCTCAAAACACATCAAACTTGGCCTTAAACAAGCCCAAGGGTATGTATAGCCTTGCCCAAACCTATGTTAGGTAGATCCTTCTAGATGACTAAAATACCCATGTTGGACACCCGCTAGTCGGATAAAGGTATGGAATCCGTATCCGACACATTTAGTTGGACATTCACCTAGCAAGCAAATTTTATAACTCAAATTAGCGATGAAATGCATGGAACTCCTGTTCCGCTCTTATATTAATGCATGAATGCCCCAAGCAATTGGTAACCATTATTTTACCTGCAAAAATAAATGAAATATACCAACAAATTTAAAATTTTTAGCACATCCCTCGTCATTGAGGCCAAAGTTTTCAAAGGCTAATGCGCAAGGCGAGGTGAAGGCACCAAGGGGTTAAGGCGAGGTATTTTGTTGGCAGTTGATAGTGATTAGCTGTCTATTGCAGCACACCCTTTGAGAACGATCCAATATGCATATGTTTCCAAACTCTTCTGATACACATGCATCAGCAGATTAGGCATTGAGACTTGATGCACACGCATCAGTGCCTTTTGGGCCTGGCTCGCCCTAATGCGTGCATCAATGCATGCCCGAGCTTCGCGTTTAACAACTGTTTTTCTTATCCAAGAAAATCCTAATCTATATTATCCTAGGGAAAAGGGAGTGGGGGGTGAGGTTCGAACCCTCACTAAATGAAGAGCCTATTATCTACTCTACCAACTGAGCTAGGAGGCATCTTCCACATGCAACTGGTTGACGGCTTATGTTTTTAAATTTGATCAGGTTGGTTGACCACAAAGCTGGTTGGTCGACCAGAGCCATACTTACAATTGGTCAACTAGCCAAACATTCTTGTCTGGAGGCTTGTGATTCGACAAATGGTTGGTTGAACTAGCTGAACATCCTGGCCTGCATAACTAGCTACAATAGGTCGACCAAGGTTAAGGGCAGGAGGACCACCTTGCGCCAACGGTCCCGTTTCTTTGCCTCTTCAAAAGGATATGCAAGACTAAGTTACTATAGGCTTCAACAAGACTTTCTGAAGTCTTCCAGGTCCAGAAATCTACGCCAGTCAATCAAGCCCATTCGCTGGTCAACAGGGTTCAGAATTGTGGTATCGGGATGCTTATTGGCATCAGTAATATGGCCGCCAAAATATTGTTAAATGGTAATACCGGTATCGTAGGTCTAAACTCCATTTGCGTACTCGCCAATTTTAGAGCCCCACTAGTTGACAAGCAGACACATGTTTTATGTTTTGAACTCTATATGTGGCCTGTATCCAAGGTCATTCTCGTAGCCTAAAGTCCTCCGGTTATGAGAAGCCGTTTCCAAGTGAACCCTTGTCTAAAGCAAGCTTGACGGTCTTAATCCTGGAGCAATGTCCAATCAACCTTGACATGAGTGAAGCTTCTTAACTTTTAAACAACTCCTGAGAACTTTTTTTTAAGAACTTCAAAATACAGGATCCATTTCTTTTGTAGTAAAGAATTCGGCAAACTTGACAAGCATTGACAAAAGGATTTCTTCAAAAATTTAGGTGGGGCCACAACCATTCTTCCGTCCACATCTATTTGGTGAAGCAAAATTGTGTCCTTATCAGTGTCACAATATCAGCTGTTACGTACTGTACCAGCGGTTACTGGACGAAGTTTTGGATCCCGATGCCTTCACTTAGATCCAATACCATCTGATAAATAGCCATATCACCAGGATACCTATCCTGATTGTGTGATTTACAATCCTGGTCATTACCCTCTAATCATACACAAGCTATTGGACAAGTTCTCCCACTACAAGCGCAGAAGCGCTGCACTAATTGCAAGAAGATCTTATATTGGTTGACCTTGATAGAGTCCCTAAACTTGAAGTTGGAGATGTATGCTAAAGACTACAAGTCTACAACCTTGACTATTCCTTGATTGACCCAGCCAAGAAAGTATCTTGAGATAGTAAATTTGAGATGATAGTTGCACAGTCGGTCATGTGACTCATGTGCGCAATGCCACATTGTCTTGGGTCGAACATAAACATGAGATCATGATGCACAACATGATGATATGCATTGCAAGTGCTTTGACATGTTATATGGTGCCAAATCTAAACCAGAAGAGAATGTAAATATACGGACATGTTCCCCAAAAATCAGCAGCATATATGTCAGGCAACCCATACATCAAACTAATCACATAGACACGAATAGTATATATACCCAAGCAATACACAATAAACCAGCCAACACTGTAGACACACAGATCAAAATTACCATGCAACTATGCCATCTTCCT
The DNA here is from genome assembly GCA_018127125.1 of Rhododendron griersonianum. NCBI lineage: Eukaryota > Viridiplantae > Streptophyta > Magnoliopsida > Ericales > Ericaceae > Rhododendron > Rhododendron griersonianum. The sequence goes on along the minus strand of CM030792.1, from coordinate 31,962,474 downwards.
AATACGCTACAAACCTGAAACATATGCATCAACAAAGGTCACCAAACTGAATAGAAAAGTCATAAAAGAAAACATCTTATTAGAGTTATACTTGCATAGCTCAGCACTCCAACAGAAACTCTTTACACGTTGACTTTTTGTGCCCAAGACCCTTGCATCTGCTGCATTTTGGTTGACGTTTACGTTTGACCACGTCTTGTGACCCAAACGGCTTAGCAGGAGGTCGCCCTGGTGGACGACGAGTGGAAGGAGGGGTTACAGTTACTGCACTCTTAGAAGATTCCCTCGGCACATACCTATCTACAACTGGAACAGGATTAATCAACTCAGAATATGTTAACCTGTAGCTATCACTTGTGAAAAATCTAGAACAATAATCATAAGGGCTGCGATCAACACAATTGATGATAGCAATCGCATGGCAGCATGGCAACCCAGTAAGCTGCCACCCTTTGCAACTACAGTCCCATTTATCAAGATCCACAACTTCACTTGAATCACCATGAACCTCAAATCTGTTACCAGCTGATATTGAAACTCTAAGGGAACTAGCTCTTTGGCTTTCCTTTTCTAGTCTTTCCTCCATGGATGGAGTTAGCTTAGACAGCCAGTGGTTAGATTCTTCTCGTCGTTTATGAATCAACTCCATAACTTTACCTCTTATTGCATCAACCATCAAGGTAATGGGTAAATCATGTGCTTCTGATGCCCAGCTGTAGAATAGCTCTCCAAAATTTGATGTCATGTGATTATATCTCGCACCCTGGAAAAACGCATTTGCCCATTGCACAGGCTCACTTTGCATAACCCAATTATAAGCATCTACCGAGAGAGCCTTGATACTCTCCACACACCTCTGGAACCCAACAGGCCTAGGTGCATACGCAGCTGCGAAAAAATTCTCAACCATAAGACGCTTCACTTCATGAGAAAATTGCCCTTTTAAGTCTCTAGTAAGTTGTTCCGAAAGATAGCGTATGCAGTATCCATGGTGCACGTCCACGTCGTGGAATACATCCGCAATTGATTCCTTTAGTCCTTTCTCTCTATCTGCCACAAATGTTAAGCTTTGAGCTGTTGAAAATGCAGACTTAAGTTGTACCAAAAACCAATGCCAGTTATCATCAGTTTCCGCGTCGACAATGGAAAAAGCTACAGGAAAAAACCCATCATCACCATCGGCAGCTGTTGCCGCCAACAATGTGCCTTGGTATTTTGACTTTAAGGGTATGCTATCAAGGAAAAGCAGAGGGCGACAACCGTGTTCAAAGCCATACAAAGACGCATGAAATGATACAAACAGGCGATGAAAGCTTGAATCTTCCTTGGTGCTAAAAGTAGCAAAACTACCAGGATTTGTCTCCATTATCCTCTCACAGTAAGACGGTAACTGCTTGTATGCCTTCTTATATGAACCCTGAAGCCGCTCTTTTGCAATCTCTTTCCAGCGCCATGCCTGATAGTACTTCAGTTCAATTCCATGTTCCTGTTTAATGTCATTGACTATATCCTTTGGATGGTAATCGGGGTTGACTTTCAGTTTCTCCTTGATGATATCAGCAACATAATTTCTAGTCGCCTGATGCCCCGTTGTCAGTGTAGCCCCTTCGCATGTATGTGTGGGATTCAATTTCTTAACACAAAATAATTGGGTGGTTGCCAACCTCGATGCATGAATTCTCCACGGGCATCCTTCTGCTTTGCATTTGACAGTCACACGCTCACTTTCATTCTTCTTGTACACCAAAGCAAACTGATGTGCAACAGAATATTTACGCAGGGCCTCACGAAAATCATGAACACTATTAAATCTTTGGCCAACACCAGTAATAGTGTTCTCCCACTCTTGCGCAGCTTTAATATGATTCTCATCGTTGGAACCAACAGAAGGAAAGGGTGTAGGTATATAAACGGGAATGTCAATAGGGACATCAACTTGCATAGTATCATCTAGATGGGGTGTGTCATCTACGATATCACCAGTAACATTAAGAGGGTCATCAACTGGAACCACTGCTTCGGGCAAAGTAGTCTGCGTTGACCTGCAATGTCAAATGTCAAGTATGGCTTTAGGGTAAAGCAAGTGAGGAACTTGCTTTAGGCCCTATTATTTCTTAAGCTTATGAAAAGGGCCCAGTTTACATATATTTTCCTGTGTAGTTGATAACAGTTAAGATTCCAGCGCAAACAACATACCACTGGGACCCTAAATTCCGAGTTTGATTAGTTTACTTTTTTCATTCCCTCAATTTACTTTTCGAACTCCCTCAAGAAAAATATATATGTTTAAAAGACTCAACAAAAAGGAACAACTTCTTATTTAAGGCTCAACAAAAAAAAAATCTTCTCATCAACACGCGCGCGCACACACAAAAAAAGAAGAAGTTTAGACAGCAGGAGGACTACCTGTCAGCAGGTGGGATTGAGACAGGAGGAGGAACTACTTCTTCCGGAATGATATATATATCTGCGGTGTTGGAGTCACCATGGAATTTGATCATGCGTTTGAGGTCCTTGGCGTTGGAGATTGTGATAAGTGTCTTTTTGTTTCCTGGGATGAAATATTTGATAGACATGGTACTAAGATCACTGTTAAACATCTCTTCTATTTCCGTCTTGAAATCATTATATTTCATCTGGTCATCAATGTCCATAGCATGAGCAACCCCACCTCTATACGACAACGAGCCATCTTCATCGGTCTCAAATTCACCGCCTGACTGACATATAGCTATAACTCTCTTCCCGGCCATGTCCTGACCAATTAAGAAAAAACTTACTTTTTCCCGACAACGAAAATTATTCCCTTCAATCGAGTATCATGGAAAGTAGCAACACGTACAATAAGAAGGTGTAAAAAAACACCAAAATAAATCAAGGACAAGGCTATTAATTCTTGACATGGGTATATCATTCTGAAGCTCCACTTATAAGTGAAGAACATCACTAGACTAGTATATCATAAACCACTTTGGCATATAAAAAAGGCACGAAAAAAATTCATTCTTTTTAATTAGTATGCCAATTTTAAATTTGGTCCAAGTATTTTAACTTTTTAGGAGACAATGTTTGGTCAATACCATCACCATCAAGGAGGTAGCCTAGATGGCTAAAGTGTGAGGGCGAAAGTCCCCCCCCCCCCCCACCCCCCCACACACACACACACGGTCGAAGGTTCAAAACCCACTTGCGGGTAGTAGTCATGTGACTCATGTGAACAAGATGTTGTGTGGAGGGCCTTTAGTCCGCTCTAGCACTTTGGTGGGGTTGTGGTGATGGGCTCGCCTCCTCAGGCAATAGCTATGGCTCAAACCAAACATTCCACATTCCACTGCGGATGGAAACCCTTGTGGTAACGCCCAAGGGGTTGCTGCGCTAGTTGCCCCTTCCCATCCTTTTGACTTAACAAAAAAAAAAAGACAATGTATGGTCAAAACTACGGAAAATTTCCACTAACAAAGCCAATTTTCTCAAAATCTTTTGTCTTCACTAAACCATTTTTAACTTTGGCACAATTCTTTTTTACTTTTAAGGTGGAATATAGATCAAAATTGCAACAAAAAAATAAGTATAAAAATAAGTAAATTGACACATTAAAAAAGACTACTATGAAAAAGGAATTCAGATGAAACAATTCCAATTTGTGTCACTCAAAATCTCTACCTTTAAAATCACTTGAATGCAACTCCAGCAATGTCACATACCGTTGAATAAATACACAATCACACCCATAGATAGGTGTCAATACAGATACATTACATGTATATCAACGGACCACAACAGCAGCAAGAGCCGAATGGAAATTGAAACGAAGAAATCAAACATGCAAAGTCAAACAAAAAAAACCCTAATATGGGGCGATTCAGAGAGATTTAACATATTTGAAGAAAGGTCTGACCTTGGAGATCGAATAGCCACGGGGGAGTGGTGAGGGAACTTTAGATTGGTGTATTTGGGGTTACGAGAAGTGAAAGTGTTGGTGGTGTCCGAGTCTGCAGGTGGGTCGTCTGAAGAGAGAGAGAGAGAGAAAGAGAGAGAAAATCACACTTCATTAACCTGCACGACGAACACTGGATAAAAATTTGGCAAGGGCTGGTTGTGGAAAAATTATTCAGTGTCCTGGGTACCGCCGCCGCAACATGCCCCCTCGCCACATATTCACGTGGAGTTTAAATTTTGTCCACTTGGAAACCGAAGGTTTTAAGGGTTGGCAGGATCAGCCCCGAATCCGCCCCGAACCGAATGGGACGGGTTTTTCAACTTATTTTTGGGTATAGGGTTGTGGTCTGGGGTTAAAATTCCAAAACTCGACCGGATTCGGGGTGGAAGTACTCTGCCCCGATAATACCTGCCCCGACATATATTTATATATGTAATTATACTTTTGTCTTAATTTAATTATCATTATACTTAGAATTTAACAATTTTACCCTAATATTATTATCATTTTCATTATACTAAAAAACCATATTCTTAACTTTATATTTTCACCATTATACTAAACTACCACTTTTTTTATAACTATTTTTTTTATTTTGCTTTTATATTACCAAATTTTTTTAATTTCTTACGGAGCGGGGCAGGGCGGGTAAACCCGTTCCCGATCGGGGCGGGAACGGGGGTACCCAAAAATATCCGATCGGGGTTGTGTAATAATTTTTGGGTCGGGGTACGCAAAAACCTGCCTTGCCCTGCCCCATTATCATTCCTAGTTTTTACCACCGCCATTGTATACCTCACCTAGCGTTTATTGCAGTAATTTAAATCGTAAAACCTACAGGGTAACATATCCTCATTCAAAATCAAAATAAGTTTGATCGGATATCCATATGTACATAAAAAGTTAAACGATTTTTCTATAGTCAGCCCAATGAGTTGTATCCAAGTAATATTTAAATATTTTTTCCAACCTCGGTGTATTTCTCCGTATCACACTTTTCAGTTCAGTCCAGAGTTATAATTATCAACTAAAAAATGTGCTACGAAAGAGTACACCGAGGTGAAATAAATATTTTAATATTACTTAGAGACAGCCCCATTCGACTGACTATAGAAAAATCGATATTAAAATTTGGTTTATAAAATTGACACTCAAATAACTTAAGTTAAACTGTCAATGACCGTCTATTTTATAAACCAAAATTTAATTTTTGCTATGCCTAATGATGTCCAAACAAACTGATTTTTGGGTAGACAGATTACTCAACGGCCCTACTAGAAGGTTCAGTTTAGCTTACTACAATGAATGTATGCTGGTGGAAAGAATTTAAACTCATTCATATAATTTTGTTTGATAAAACTGAAAACTGAAATTAAAAGTTAAAAATTTAAGTAATGAAAGTTGAATGCTAAATTTTTTAAGCTGAAAAATTGTTTAATAAACATATCATGCACTGAATTGAAACAAACTAGCAATAACCCGTGCATTGCACAGGAATTTTAAGCGGGCAATCGGAAGTAATTTTTTTTTACATGAATTTGATGTGCATATGGTACTCCACCACATCTTCTAAACTGTCACACCACACCATTACCAGACATACTTTGGCACCAAAGCTAGGTGGTGTTAGTAGTATGTTTAGAGCTAATTAGGGGTTATAGGGAGCCGAACTTGGGCTTATCCAACAAAGTCCGAGTTTCCACCACTGAACATCATTTTTTTTATTTTGATACAACACATCCTGATAGAAATATATTAAATCAAAATAAGAGATATAGAAACTGTTAATTTTAGCATATGAAAAAAATATCTAGCAGGCCCATCTTTTTCTTCTCTACGAAGGAACCACAATTGAATGTCAATGATTTCTTATCCTAAAATTACAAACAAAGTTAGCAATAAAGAAGCTAAGAAAAAAGGGTTTCAGTTAATGACGATGAAGTCAAGTCTTCCACTACCTTTGAATATTCAGAAGAAAATTTTTACTTGACTTATTCATATAGCGTATACCTTAGTGATGTTATACATTTTTCTGCCTATGATTCTTATTTTTGGGTGTAGTAACGCAAAAGTGTGTTCCATAGATAGTGAAGTTATGTGTGATTACGATTAGATACGAACTTTATACACTTTTTAGTTTGATTTCTCGCATACCTTTTTGGTTGATAAGTTATGACTTTTTATGATGTATTATTCTGGTTAGTTATGAATGGGTATGTACAGTAAGTATCAAAATTACGACAAAAATTGCTAGTTACAATGAACATTTAGTGCTTGTTAGAGCATCTCCAACCCTACTATTTACTTTACCTAGCAAAAAGTACGAAAAAGGTACTCCCTTCATTCCATAATGTTTGTCCGATCAGCTGAAGTGCTGATGCTTGGGCCCGACACTCCAGACATTCTCAAGGATCCAACCTCCCTCATCGTGGAAGCCAAGGATAGTATTAACAACTGCATTTTCACTCCTCGCTTAACATGCATTGATGACGCGTCTGAGTCTGACACTGAGTCTGTTGAGTCTAAGTCTAGCTCAGAGTCGGAGCTTGTGCCTCTTGGCCCTCCACGTCCTAGCTTGTACTTCGAGTTTGAGTCTACTGTACTTGGCAACCCGTCTGGGTTTTATGAAATGAATGATCCTACTTCTGGCTACTTTGCGAACTTATATATAAACTGTGTCGACCTTGACGATGAAGGAACAGATTTCGACGGGACCATCCCGGCTGAGTTGCGTTCCCTCATCGAAAAGGAAGACGAAAGGCATGCTCAGCCTCTAAAAGAAGAAGTAATTTCAGTAAATTTGAAAGACGACGATGACCCTCGAATGATGCAAATTGGTTCAACTCTGTCCCCCGATGATCGTACCGCGCTGATTGATCTGCTCAAAGAGTATTTCGAGGTTTTCGCATGGTCCCACAAAGACATGCCTGGCATTGATCCCGAAATCGTACAACACCGAATTCCGCTGGCACTAGGGGCTGTTCCAGTCAAACAGAAGCTCCGCCGGATGAGACCGGATTGGGTTGAGAAGATCAAAGAGGAGGTCACCAAGCAAATTGACGCTGGGTTCTTAAGGGTGGCTGAATATCCGAAATGGATGGCTAACATCGTGCCAGTTCCTAAGAAAGATAGAAGGATCCGAGTCTGCGTCGACTTTAGAGACTTGAACAAAGCAAGCCCCAAAGACAGTTTTCCCTTACCTCACATCGATGTGCTCGTGGACAACACGGCGGGGCATGCTTTGCTCTCTTTTGTCGACGGATTCTCAAGGTACAACCAGATCTTTGTGGCGCCAGAGGATCAAGAGAAGACGACTTTCGTCACCGAATGGGGAACTTACTGCTATGTGATGATGCCGTTTGGGCTGAAGAATGCCGGTTGCACCTTCCAGCGGGCCCAGACCACTTTGTTACATGATTTCATCCACAAGACAGTTGAGGTCTACGTCGGCGATATGATTGTCAAGGCAAAAGAAAAGGAGGATTTCATCCCAGCACTCAGGCAGTTTCTCGAGAGGCTCCGCAAGTACAACGTGTGTATTAATCCACAGAAGTGCACATTTGGGGTCACGGCAGGCAAGATGTTGGGGTTCCTGATCACAGCAAGAGGAATCGAGGTCGATCCATCTAAGATCACAGCAATTCTCGAAATGGAACCACCACGGTCGGAAAAGGGAGTGCGAAGCTTTCTGGGTAAAGTTCAGTTCATCAGCCGATTCATATCCAAGTTAACCCTGACTTGCGAACCGCTGTTCCGTTTGCTCAAAAAGGATGTTCGTTTCGAATGGACGGAGAAGTGCCAAGCTGCTTTTGAATCTATCCAGACGTATCTGAGGAATCCACCAGTCTTAATGCCGCCTACACCTGGTCGACCTTTGATCCTATATCTTTCCGTCACTCCTACAACTATGGAATGTTTGCTGGCACAAGAAGGGGATAAGGGAGTCGAGAAAGCTATTTACTATCTGAGCAAGAAGATGGTAGGAAGTGAGGAACGTTATACCCCTCTAGAAAAGACATGTTGGGCGCTAGTTTGGGCTACCAAAAAGCTTAAGACACTACATGCTAGCCTATTCGGTGAAGCTGATTTCTCGGATGGATCCTATTAAGTATCTGTTCGAGAAGCCGGCACTAACCCATAAGCTAGCGCGTTGGTTGCTTCTGCTGGCTGAGTTCGATCTCCAATGTGTCACAAGGAAGTCTGTGAAGGGCCGTGCTGTAGCAGAATTCTTGGCCGACCACCCGATCGATGGACCTAAGGACGTGGATTTCAATTTCCCGGACGAGGATGTGTTAACAGTTGTCGAGGAAGTTTGGACGCTCTATTTCGATGGGGCCGCTAATCAAAGAGGATTCGGAATTGGGATACTGCTTATTACGCCCGCTGGGGCTCATATCCCCCTCGCTTTCAAGTTGAACTTCGACGTCTCTAACAATCAAGCTGAGTACGAGGCCTGCATCGTCGGGATGGAAGCTGCTATTGCACTTGGAGTTGAGAAGCTCGAGATAATTGGAGATTCGAACCTAGTGATCTCTTAGGCAAATGGAGATTGGAAGGTTCGTGAGGAAAAGCTGAAGCCTTATCACCAAGATTTGGAAGAACTGATTCCTCATTTTAATAAGGTGACCTTCACCCATATTCCACGCTTGAAGAATCAGTTCGCCGATACTTTGGCGACTTTGGCTTCAATGATCGAACTTCCAATGGGGGTCAGGATGCGGCCAATTGTGATTGAACAGAGGGACTTGCCCGCTTATGAGTATGTCAACGCCATTGACGATGTTAATGATGGCCTACCCTGGTACCATGATATCTGGAATTTTGTCGAACGAGGGGAGTTCCCTCCGGATGCCTCAAGAAAGGATCGAGTCACTTTACAAAGAATGGTTGCTCAGTACATCATTTGTGGAGGGAAGCTGTATCGGAGGTCTCACTGCGGAATGCACAAGTTGTGTGTCGATCGCGCTGAAGCAACAAGGATAATGGAGGAAATTCACGAAGGGGTCTGTGGTCCCCACATGAGCGGTGTTATGCTTGCTAGGAAGATCCTCAGGTAGGGTTACTATTGGTCTACAATGGAATCTCAGTGCATTGACTACGTACGACACTGCTACAAATGCCAAATCCACACCAACCTGAAACACGTTCCTCCGTCTAAACTGTATGGCATGACCTCGCCATGGCCTTTCTCTGTGTGGGGAATCGACGTTATTGGAATGATCACGCCCCCTGCTTCAAATGGCCACAGGTTCATACTGGTGGCGATAGATTATTTCACTAAGTGGGTCGAAGCTGAATCCTACAAAGTCCTAACAACAGTCCAGGTGGCTCAATTCATTCGAAAGAACATCATTTATCGATATGGTGTCCCCCAGGCGTTTGTGTCAGACAATGGGAGTCATTTCAAGGGAAGGGTCCTGGAGCTCTTCGAGGAATTCGGCATTGAGATCCACCGATCGACCACCTATCGTCCACAAACAAATGGAGCAGTTGAGGCCGCAAACAAGAACATTGAGGTTATCATCAAGAAGACTATTGAGTCCGCAAGGGATTGGCACGAACAACTGCCTCTGGCACTTTGGGGATACAGAACGTCGATCTGCATTTCAACTGGAGCAACCCCGTTCTCTTTGGTCTATGGAATGGAAGCAGTGCTTCCTATCGAGCTTGAGGTTCCGTCTTTGAGGATCATGGTTGAGAGTGGTCTGGAGGAATCTGAGTGGCTCAGCGGGAGATTTGTCGAACTAATGCTATTTGACGAAAGAAGGCTCCGTGCTTAGTATCATGTTCAAGGTTACCAGCGTCGAATCGCCCGAGCATTTGACAAGAAGGTGAAGTCTAGGGGCTTAGTTGAAGGAGACATGGTTACGAAGGAAATCCGAGCTCCGGTGTTCGACGCCCGCGGGAAGTTCCGCCCAAAGCGATTCGGGCCTTACATTATCAAGACTATTCTATCCGGGGGTGCTGCTCAACTTATCAATCTCGACGGCAATGAATTCAGCACTTTGGTCAACCTGGATAAACTCAAACGTTTCTATCCCTGAGAGATGCTCGTTGGGCCGAAAACCACAAGGGTGGGCGGTTCCAAGCAAAAGTTAGAGTAAGCCTGCTAGATTGAAAACCTGTGAAGGCAGTCTAGGCAAAAATAAATAGGCAAAAGTCGAAAGCTCGCTAGGCCGAAAACCTGTGAAGGCGGCACTAGGCAAAAGTTAAAGCGTAAAAGGAGAGGTAAAATACACGAGTGAACCTTAACCTGAACTACGTTCTGACCTGATTCCTTGGAAAGGGATACGTAGGCAGTCTCACCTTGAGACCCGGTCACATTCTATCAAATTGATCCACGGTTCGACGTTCCAACTCCACATCAAAGGCCGAAGAGAAACGGGGGACAAGTCGAAGTTTCATTGGAGAATCAGAAGGGGGAAACCCTCCGTCTTTCAACTTTATTGCAAAATTACTATTTCTAATACATCAGCTGAGCATAAAAGCCTTAAAACAACTAAGCATAAAAACAGAACAAAATGCTCGAGAAGCCTAACGGCTCACAGCTTATTCTAAGTACAGCAAAGTGGTCCGGAGTCAGTTGACGTTTTCTCTTGCTTGAACATCTGCTCTTAGCCATTGCCTGTAAATGTTCCTCAGCCTCGGAGTGAAATCTGAAGATTCTGCCTGCAGGACCCTGAGCTCCCAACGCCTTTTGTACCCGTTGAGCGTCTGAGCATTGAAGTTGGGAATCCGGAAATCCCCGGCAGTAATACAGACGTTCCCCTGAGGGACACCTAGCTGACGAAGGATGCGACCCGGAATGTAGAAAGTGAATTGTGTCAACCCTGCAATTACCACCCTGTCGAACCCATCCGAGTGAACCATCATTTCCTCCAGGTCCAACCACGGGCACCTCCAGACAATTTCATCCGGCTGCATTTCCCACATGAAAGAGTACCATTCTTCGATGTCCATCTCAGGATACCTCATTCCCCTTTGATGAATCCTCCTTGGGAAAAGGTTCCAGCCATCCACCGGAGGATGCAGCAGATTCAGTTTGTCAGATAACCACAGCTGCATGAGCGAAAAGACAAGTAAGAAACCAGATAAAAGTCTTAGCGAAAAGACAAGTAAGGAGCCAGCAAATAACCTAAGCTGAGTGTCGAGGTAAAATGAGAAAGTGCGAAAAACCGGAAAAAGGTGAGCTGAGTGAGTTTACCTGAAGAAGGAGCGGGCTGCCGCTGAAAGTGTTTGACACCCCAGTGTACACCGAATCCAGGCCGATAAGCGTCTCGGCTAAGACCAGGGGGATCACGTTTTGTCTAGCCCCCATCTGGGTAGCAACACTCACAAGCAGGGGACTGACCCGCCCGTCAGCAGGGATGAGCAAGTAAGCAGCCAGAAGACAGATCACTAAGGCAAAACGGCGCCGCGCCTGCCAAGCATCATCCCTCAAGTCACCGTCAGGGCTGTACCGTTCAATCAACCGCAGGATGTGGATTTGACCACCCTCTAGTATAGAATTGGCCAAGCCTCTGGGAATATCAAGTGCGGTAGCCAGCAGTCTAGGCATGCTCACTTGATAGGGAGGAACGACGAGCGTTGGAGATGTGTACGTCCGGAGGTACGCTTGGAACTCCTCGACGTCGGGCATATTTCGTCGTCCCCAAAACGGAAAACGTGGACATCCGGATCCCAAAACCGGAGTGCAGCTCTCAAGAGTGCCGGACGAAGTGGCACGTGTAGAAGGTATCGGAACGAGGCGAGGACGTGGTACTGGAAATTCAGCCAGTCGACGCTTATCATTTGCACTAACCAAGGCCTGATCAGGGTTGGAATTGGGTTTTCCATTACAAGTACTGCAATATGCTGAATATAAGAGGTGGGGTGTATCAGTATAGCTTCACAATGCATGCAGCATCCAGTTTTATACCAAGTTATGTACCTTGTTTCCTATTCCTTGTTCAAAGCCAAGGGCTATCCTCCAAAGGCCTTACAATGAAGGACCCTGCCCTCTGGAAACCTAGAAACCGTGTTCAAACCGTGTGGGGGCGAAGACAAGAAGCCCCAGGAAAAAGGACAGTCGGTCAGACAAGTGGCTCTGCATCACACTTTACTGGCGCACGCCAGTGACTTACCAGCGTGCGTATGTTCTTCACAGTCACTAGCATACGACATCTAACTACTGGCGCACGCCAGTCAGCCTGCACCAGACACCAGTTGCAGCAACCACTGCCCTCAAACAACCGTTTTCAATTCCAAGGCTTGTTTGGCAAGTTTGTCGATTCATACAAGTCATAAATGGTATTTGGGACTATGGGGAGGCATCGGATCAGAAACGTCGCGTTTAACGAAGATTTCGGACCTCCGGCAGCCCGTGTCGGATTGAAAGTTAGGATACGGAAGGCCAAAATCCATTTCAGGAATATTTGCCAAGTTTTCTCATACCGTACACGTTATATGGACCTAATGTGACTGTGCGGGGGTGTCGGTTTCAGTTCGGGACTATATCGAGTCATCCTTGGCGTCTTATGTCCGTTTTGAGGCATTTTCGGGCACTTTGCGATTTATTTCTTGTATCGGTTTGTTTTTCTCGAGTCTATTCACTCGTACAGGTCATTGTACATACATATGGTCTCATAGAAGTGTCGGTTTCCCTTTTGGAGGAGGATTGGATGTTTTAGCCTGCTAATGCCAAAGAAAAAAAAATGTCCGTATCCTCTGCGTGTCTTAAGGAAACGCATCGTATCCTAAGGCTTTTCTCCCATTCTATTCGAGCTAGGTCAAGTTTATACATGTCCAGGTGTTTGTTTGTCAATTCAGGCTCGTCATCAATGCATGTTAGGTATTATGGATGATTTATTCTTTTTCTTTGTCAATTTGCATCAAAATGAGATTAATAAAGAGAAAATGCAGTTATTATATCATCCAAAGCAAGTATCTCTAAAACAAAAGGTAGAAATGTACGTGACAGGCACAACGGCCCAAGCAAAATGAGAAGCTATCATGTACTGGGCACATCCGCCCGAAAGTCAAAAAGGCACGCAGGCCCCATCTCAAAAATCAAGTGTCAAGTATCAAATGGCAGAAGGCAGTAAAGTATCTGAGGCTCAGTGGTACCCCTCAGTCGTCAAAAAGGTTCTCGAGGTCGTCGTCATCCTCCTCACTCTCGACTAGGTCTCTCGGGTCAACTCGGAACCCAGGGTCGCTAGCGGAGCCAGAGCCACTGCTGAGAGACGTATGTTCTTCCTCTTCTCTTCTTTTCTTCTTCGCAGGCCCCTCAGCTGGCCTCTTCTGAGCAAGCCTCTTCCTTAGCTCCCTTTGAGGCAGTGGTGCCTTGCCCGCTGGGGCAATCACCACCCCTCTGGCCTCAGGCCGCGTAGTGCTCGTCGGTCGCTGGACCACAGCAGGAGCCTTCCCTTTTCCCTTCTGAGGGATTGGCCTCGCTGCCTCCTAGGAGCCGCCTTAGCCTGTCCCTGCATTGCCATTTCATACAAATATCTCAGTATATGCATTGTGCACGTTGTATATTGAAATGCTGCAACAGGAATCAAGAGCAGGTACATCTAACATGCATTGTAACAGACATGCACAGTTGATCTAAGTATCGAATCCGGATTTCTGGGTTTATACCTGAGGCTGTGTAATGGACGCTGGAACTGCTGGTGGGTAGTGCAACTGCAAGGGAGTACCGCTCGCTATCTTGTGAAACGCTTTCTCCATGGCCAACAGCAAGCGAGCCACCTCCCTCGCCCATTCAAGCGGCACCTGTATTTGGTTTGGGGTCAAAGTCAGCAATAGCTCACATACAATTCAAATAGGATACAAGGGAATGATTCAAGCTGAAAATACTACATACCGGCCCTGTGATCTTTGCTGGCTTCGTCCTGGCTGACTCAAGCTGGATCGTGGCCTCCTCTCCTTGCGAGTCCCGCACCGGTATCGTCCAAGGAAGCAAGGGTAGCCCGGTCGCCACATCGTAAGTGCTCCTCTCCTCAGAACGAGCCAACCTACCTCTCCTCTGACCCCGCCTCTCCTCGCCAGCCACCATGGCCTCGTTCTGCACGGCCATGTGCTCTACCACTCCAAGAGACCTCGCCAGAAACTGCCTTCGGTAAACGGCATAGTTACGGTCAGGCCTCGTGAAGGCAGTAAGGTCTACCGGGACAGTATAGCGCCGCAGCTCCCTCAGTGTGTACCTCCCAGTGTGTGAAGCGCGAGGCGGAAGTGGCCCGGGGACTAGGAACTCAGACGAGAGAAGTGACTGTCGTGTCACCCGGTCGCCCAAGTACCACTGCCACCCGAAGGCCGACTCTAAAAGCACACGGCTCTCGGTCACCACCCGGCTCCGTGCCACGTACTCAGGCTCGGGCCCTACCACCCTCCACGGGTCCCACTCCACCTGAAAAGCATCAAAGGATATCAGCGACAGCATTAAAGCAATTCAAGGGTCGAACTACAAGAGGGGAATTGGCTTTTACCTGAGAACCTGCCAGGTCGTCAAGAAACACTCTGAAAGCAAGAAGGTCTCCCCGCGACTTCTTCTTACCTCTGCGCAGCGGCCCCCAGATCATGGCCCGGGGAAGCACCCTCATATCTGGACACCTGTTCTCTGGAGGATACATCCTCAACACCTCGTAAGCCCACAACTGCAAGGTTTTCAAACAATCAAAGCGTCAGAATACCACATGTATATTTCAAATGAAAGGTGCGAGTATGGAAACAATTGAAATAACAAGTGTTTGGTTTCTTACCTCCCATATCCTCCAGTAACCAGCAGCCGCTTTCTTCCCCCGCGAGAACTCACCCATAAACCCGTAACACGTACCCAAGGCCACTCCTCCCCAGTCGTACCGAGAAGCCGTCCTCAGGTCGAAAAGCGCAGGCAGGTAAGACAAGTGAACTGTAGACCGCTTGTTGGGGTACAAGGTAGCCCCAAACAAGTACAACAAGTAAGCCCTGGCCATCTGCGCCTCCTCCTGCTCTAACTCTGGAACCCTCCCCTTCAAGTACGTCCTGAACTGGTCATAATGGACCATCTTCGCTCCTCCCTCGGGCACCATGCCCAGAAACCACCTCAGAGCCTCTGTGTCTCTGTGGATCCCCAAGTCAAAAGGGATAGGCTCACCTCCTACCCTCAAGCCTGTCAGCGCTGCGAAGTCCACCGGAGTCACAGTCATCTCCCCAATCGGGAAGTGGAAGGTGTTGGAAGTATCCTGCCACCTCTCCGCCAAAGCCGTCAACAAAGCGTGGTCGCTCTTCACCGCCGTCAGCACTGGGATGAACAAACCGAATCCCGCGGCATCCACTAAGGCTCGGATCTGCTCCGGCAAGTCCCGGTACAGCTCCAACGAGTACACAGGACCCCCGTGTCCCCGATTACTCGCCGCTCCTCTCTGCACATTACAGAAGCCAAACAAGAAAAGTTTGTCAGTACACGCAGTTTAAATCCAACAGGCAGTCGAATCAAGAATATCAAAAGTAATCCTACAGTCAAGACAGGCATGCTATTTCCCGGTTATTGTTCCAAAGCGTTCCACAGTCGAATCAAGCGACAAGTGTGCTAGTTCAAAGACATCCTATCAACCAAGTTCAAGCTATCAGGCATCCTATCAGTCGATTCAAGCTATCAGAGCATCAAAGGCAGTTTATTCAGTCGATTATCGTTTCAAGGCATTCTACAAGTCTATTCAAGCTATCAGGCATCCTATTAGGCGATTCAAGCTATCAGAGCATCAAAGGCAGTTTATTCAGTCGATTATCGTTTCAAGGCATTCTACAAGTCGAATCAAGCTACCAGGCATCATTATCAGTCGATTCAAGCTATAAGGATCACAAAGGGTTCGAAATGGCATGCACGATACAACAAGAATAAATTCCAACAAATGCAGCAACGTAAAACGGAAATCAAGGCAAGTTGAAAGATATACCTGGGCCCAAGTCCTGGACAGGTGCCTATCAGGGTCCCTCAGCACCTGCTTTGCGTCATAGTCGGCCTGGCGGGGGATGTACCTCACGGCCCCCGACGGCAAGAAGACGTGTGGCTCCGGCGGTACGTATGTCTCCGCCACAAACCTAGCACGAGGCGACTGTCGGAAAGACTCCGCCAAAGTCACCGCCACCTTGTACGCCCAAGGTCCTTCCTCCTGAGCCCTCTCAGCCGCCTCCGTCTCTCGCTCTAACTCTCCCTGAGCCCTTGCGGCCTCCCGCCTCAGTCTCTCCTCCTCGTCGGACCGAGCTATCTCCTGCAGCCTCTCCTCACGAGCCGCCATCACCGCTGCCACCGCTGTCGGGTTCTCCCTCATAAGCCGGGCAAGCGAGGCCTCCCCCACAAACTCCGCCAAGTCGCTACTCATGATCGGCTCATGGCCCGACGACCCCTCGGGAGGAAAGAACTCTACCCGCTCTGTATGAGCTGCTCTCGGAACCTCCTCTTCCACTAGCGGATTCTTCCCCCTCTCCGAACCACCTGGAAGCGACCCCGACCGATCACCACCGCCACTACCACTGCCGCTGGCCTCACCCGAGCCTATCCCAGTGACCACAAGGCCCTCTACACCACTCCTCGAATCCAACCGCTGTACTCGCGGGCCCACTGGAACCAGACCCACCTGCGTGCGCCCCTCGACAACTGGTGCACGCCGATCGCCGCCATCGCCCACCTCCTCTGCATGGCCATCGCCGCCCCTGTCTACCTCCGAAACCTCTGCACCAATGCTCGACGGAGCTTCGCCCATCGGCTGATCGTCGATTTGGGGTCTCCCGGTCTCATCTCCACCGACCCCCAACCGATCACCGCCGTCGTCGCCTCCATTACCACCACTATCACCGCCTGGTTCTGCCATGGGTATGCATTGATGAATGGGTTTTGGAGAGAGATGAAAGGGATTGTGAGAGATTAGGAGATTTGAGAAGAGTTTGGGAGTTTTGGGAATTTCGAAACCGAAGTATGGCGGTTTTCCATACGCCTGCAGAAGTTTAAACGGCATGGGAAGGAACTGGGCCGGGTTTGGGCCAAAATAAAACCTGGGCCTGGCAAAGTAACTGGCGCACGCCAGTGCAATAATAGCGTACGCCGGTAGTATTTGGGCCTGAGGCCCAGAATCACTTCAGGACTGAAATTCGTTCTCAATAACGGCCCATATTGCCCCAGATCCATGGATTCACCTCTGGCTATCTATTCCCAAGCAGGGTCCAATTTCCAATTTCAAATCAACGACGATCTATCCGTACAATTTCAAATCAACGACGATCTATCTGTCCAATTTCAAATCAACGACGGTCCTCCCGTCCAATTTCAAATCAACGGCGGTCTATCCGTCCAAATTCAAATCAACGACGGTCTCACCCGTCCAAATTCAAATCAGCGGCGGTCTATCCGTCCAAATTCAAATCAACGACGGTCTCGCCCGTCCAATTTCAAATCAGCGGCGGTCTATCCGTCCAAATTCAAATCAGCGACGGTCTCGCCCATCCAATTTCAAATCAACGACAGTCAACCGTCCAAATTCAAATCAACGACGGTCTCACCAGTCCAAATTCAAATCAGTGGCGGTCTATCCGTCCAAATTCAAATTAGTGGCGGTCTATCCGTCCAATTTCAAATCAACGACGGTCTCGCCCGTCCAATTTCAAATCAACGACGGTCTCACCCGTCCAAATTCAAATCGACGACGGTCTCACCCGTCCGATTTCAAAACAACGACGGTCTCACCCGTCCAATTTCAAATCAGCGACGGTCCTCCCGTCCAAGTTCAGAATCTTTGCCCAAACAGAGTCGGTCATCTGCAAGGGCTTATTCCACAGGAAAGTTCACCAATTTTCCCAGGAGAGTTCGCCTATTATTATCCCCCAGCCAAGTCAACCGCCTAGGCTGAGCTATCAATCCATCCCTATTTTGTTATCTCCAACATCGGCGATCTATCCGCCCCAACCATTCCGACCAACCAGGTTCTTTAAGTTTCATGTCAATCATTGAAATCGTACATTCTCTGTTGGATGGCCTAGGAGGGGTGTTTAGAAAACCTTTGACGTTACTTGCACCAAGTCGATGGTACTCCAAGTGCCGTCAAAGGGGGGCTACTGTAGACACCCCATTCTGGACTGTCCGGTTTAGTTTACTTACGGTCTTTGATTCCCCAACGATGAGTAAGGTCAAGAACAACCTGAGTTTGCAAGTGTGTTTGAGCTCCGGGCTTCCCAAACCTCATACAAACCCTCTTCGAAACCCTTCAAGCCAGAACCAAATGGCCTCAGCAAAACTGTGCTTGCGTACGTTGGTACTGTGCCGGCGTATGCTGGTTAACTGCCACGTGTCAGTCATCGGCCGTTGACCCCATTTCCAGTGGCGCACGCCAGTCAAGCCTTGTCAAATCAACTTTATTCAGCCGAACGCACGGGACTTTTGTGGCCACCTCGACGTCAGCCACAGTCTCCTGATGATTGTTTTGTCCAGGGCTGTCCCCTTCCCTCCTACACCACCTTTCAAGCCAAGTCCCATGCATTTAATGCATGGGAGGCTCCCTCCTAACAAACCAACCAAACAAGCTCTAATACCCAACTGATCCCAGCCTCCCTTCAGTTGTCTTCTAGCCTATAAATACCCCCCTTGCATTCATTTGCAAAGGGTTAACTCCATTAAAGAAGCCCAAGCTTTGGTTCTTTATCTTCCTCTTTTTCTTCTTCCTTTTTCTTTCATCCATTGAAAGGCCAAGCAAGATAGCAACACTCTTAGTCCATATCACCCTCATACTCACCACTCAACTTTCAAACCTCAAGCTCATCTCCAAACTCACAAGCAAAGGTATACCACCTTTTATTCCGTTGTCTGTTCTGACCCCTGAGGGGGGCTGGCAGGGTCAAGGCTGGTAATCTATACCAGTCCTGGCCCTAAAGTTGGCAAAGCTTCAAGGATCGTTGTAGTGGTAGGTGGCACACGCCAGTTAATGAATGCCGTACGCCAGTCATGGTAGTACGTGCCCTACTGGCGTGGGGATCACCGATCATCATTTTTATGCTTTCTTTCATCTTTGATCACCTTACTGCATGATAAAAACCAGTTTACAGCTTTCTGTATTTAGAACTGTGTAGGTATCTATTCGTTCTATCTTAGTATGGCCCCTGGGGTTATTCTGGTCATGTTCCAGAGCCCAGATGATGCAAAGCCAAAGCATTGGGACGAAAGACCAACTGGCGTACGGCAGTATACTACCGGCGTACGGTAGTGGGTTAGGATCCAGTGGCTTGGCCCTTGCATGGATCTCTGATCCTGGCCCTTTCCATTTCCCCACACTGTTTTTGGGGTGTTCTTCCCTTTTTATTTCTTTACATCTTATCCCATGCTGTCTGTAACCGTATATTATTGTTGATATAAACTGCGTGGTTTGTCCTGGGTGTGCACTGGTCCATTCCAGAGCCCAGAGGATTGTTTGCAAGAGCTGTGGACTTAGATCTACCGGCGCACGCATGTCATCTCTGCATGCAGTGGCCTGGCTAGTGCATACAGGCTTGCTCCTGCATGCATCACTCCAAGCCAATGTGTTCCAGTTTGTCTAAGGCATCCACAGGAGCTTGTTCTCAATCTATTATACTTGCTTTAGATCAAACATAAAACATACATCACATTTTGTCATATAAATACAAACGTGTTACAGTTTTAATCCCCATTAACTGCTCCCCCGCCCTAACTGGCCTAAAATGATCAAATGAGAGAAAAATGCAAATATTTTACAAAAATGCCTGAGCAGAGACCGATCTCCGGATTGGGTGAGAGGGGGTGCCATAAAACCCTTCCCCTCTCGTAACCTGGCTCCCGAACCTCAGATATCGAAGGTGACGACGGTCCAGTCTACAAGCCTTTTCAAAACTCAAACAACGTAGCCAAACATTTTCAAAACCCGGTTCCCTGGGTATTTTCTGCAAAATCCGAGTGGCGACTCTGAATTGCAAGGCGTTTCGTCGCGCTTTCCGGAAAAAGGGCGCACCCAATTTTATAAGCAAAAATGTAAAATTTTGGGGCGTGTGCCCACAGGTTTACCTGCGGTTCGAGTGGCCACATTTTGCGGTTCCTCTTTCTGTCCCTCTTTTAGATTTTAGCAAGCCTAGGGGATTAGATTGAGGGTGTAGTAGTCTGGATGGAATGGGCGTGGTGTGCAGGGTACTTGGCAGGAGCCTTGTCAGATGCCGACATCTCCAATTCGAGCCTCTTCTCGATTTTCTAGTCCCTTTGTAGTAGCTGTTCTCTTAGAAGTGGGTATTATGCTTGTTCTCTGAGTTTGTTGGAGTATTAGTTTCTTGGTTTGCTTATCCCATCTCTGGAGTCTGTGGTATCTGGTAGTTGGCTGAGAGTGGGTTGTTTTCTGACGAGTCTTAGGTTTGGATGAGGGAGTATTAGGCCGGAAGAATTGGGCGTGGTGTGCAGTGTGGGGCTCCCTGTCGGATGCCGACATCTCTGGTTTCGAGCCTTTTCTTGGTGCCATGTTCCTTTGTAGTAGTTGTTCAGCTTCCCTTGATGCCGTATTGCTTTGTTGCTGCTTGTCCTCAGTGTTGGTTATCATTTGGTCACCTCTGGCCATGACTATTTATTTTATTTCCTAGCCTGGCAGGATGTGCCAGGTAGTAGTAGTTCAATTTCAAGTTATTACTAATCGTATCACTTCATATTATACCCCGTTGTATGATCCTTCCGCTTAAATGGATAGTGTAACGGGGATATGATCGCAGCACATGACACTTTTGTTATGTTATTTACTCTACCTCACTCTCTATGCGGGTTGTGCATGTGTTATTACACTTTTTTCAATCTTTTTTTTTTCCTTCTATTTTCCTCCTGGGTATGCACCTTATAGGCTGTACATTCGGTTAACTTTTTTTTAATTTCAAGCTAATTTACCAAAAAAAAAATCTTTTATGTTTTGGCAGAAGATACGTTGTTAGTATGTTATAATAGCTGTTCGATTGCTACTACGAGTACGAGAGCCAACCTTCTATTCATATGAGTAAAACCCTAGAGATCCAAACTCCAAACTAAAATGAGTTTTTGGGGTTTTCAGCGGAGCATGTAAAGTGAAAAACATGGGCTTTATTTTGGGTACTCCTTTCCCTTCCCTTCAGGCTGCAACTCCACTGCTGCAACCAGAACTGAGAACAGCGATCAATGATCGATCAAAATAGGTTCCAGCTGGACTCCGGAAATGGCCGCTATATACATCATCAACTAATTAAGGACGGTCTTATCTTCCATAAGGTAAAATTTCCATTCTCTCTCTTCCACTCTCAAAAACCAAATAGCGAGTTTATGTTTATGGACGTGAAATGGGGAAGATATCAGGATTATGAATCTGCGGTACGAATGAACACGAAGGATAGCTTGAGAATAGCCGATTCTTTCGATCTCCATTCTCCACTGGAATTTTCCCAATTCACGCTTCCAATCGCTTGCTGGTATGTGTGTGTGTGTGTGTGTGTATATATATATATATTGGAATTTTCATTGTTGTTTGTTTAGGGAAAACCTATTTGTGTAGTTTATGTTGGATTAGAGGGTGCGCGCACGTATTGTGTGTGATACTTGATTCAATATAATGCCATTAATCAATTAAAGGCCACAGAGAAGATCATTAACTACGGAGAGTGAAATAGGAGTGAACATGCTTAGATGAGCGTGGAGTTCTAATGCTTTGTGATCACATTTTGGTGACCATGTGATGTTGCCGTTGCCTTGGTAGAATGTGGTTCATTACATTATAAATGGGGACATTCTATCAATACATTAGTCACACTGCATTGGTGACACAGTTACACATCACATGGTACCCAGAGTGTTAACCTCTCCGATCAGGGTCAGCCGTGACTTTTCAGGGGTCTAAAATGAAAATCAAAATTGAGGCCATTTATGAATTTTTACGATAAAATATAAAGTACATAAAGTTCCTTTCCCAAAAAAGATACAAGTATTTAATATTTATCAATGAGAAATAATCTCAAACGGACAATACAAAATATCAAAAGTGTTATTAGACTCTTTAAATAAAAATAACAAATGTTCAACTGATTCAGCCTTACCTTAGGCCGAGTGGGAAGTTGCTAACATGTATTCCAAATCCCATGAAGATTATATTTGTTTGAACTTGATGCCCCTTTTTCCCTATAGATGGATTGTAGGTGTAGTGATAAGGATGGGTAGAGACCAATTCATTTATTTTTACTGTTCTGAAGTGATAAGTATGTGTAATTACCTATTTATTTATTCTTTTTTTTTTTGATTCGTTATTTATTCATGTTTACTACTCTGAAGTACACACAATCTTAAAAAAGGATACTGAAGGTTTTCTAAATATAGATGTCATATAGGTTTCAACTTAGGAGAAATAGTTTGTTTGCTTGCTTGCAAATGAAGCACAAGAAAGAAAGAAATACAAAAGAAACGAAAATGGATGAATGAACAATAGGTTAACTTTTGCGGTTGCAGTGCCAAATATAATGTTCTTTGGTGGAATGTTGTTAGGGGTGTCAAACATTCCAGTTGTTTAGGTTTGATTTTGAAGCTTACTATCAAGTCTATATTCTAGAAAATAATGCACTGATCTTGTAGGTTTTCATAAAAAAATGTAGTTTGACACATAAATGGGTAGACAAAGTTTCTGAATTTTTTTGAACTAAAAATACGCGAATGGTATGAGAGGAGAAGAAGACAAAGAGGGAGAACCGGAGAAGAGACTGTTGTGCTCCGAGAATACATACACGCACACCCAAACACAGAGCAACAACGAAATGTACGTGGTTCGGCAATTGTTTACGTCCACAAGAGACAAATCTATATTATGGAGAAATTAAAATCACTCAAACTCTATTACTAGTGTACATCCATGTCACCAATCTTTCAAATAGTTTTTACAATAACAGAAGATACATGTACTTAAAGGTAAGGGAAAAGGAGACTAGTGCTCAAGCCTATGCTTGAGCCAATTGCTTCACGTGTAGTTTCTTCAAGTCAAGAAAGATGGCTGCCATGAATTCAAGCAATCTTCAGAGGATTTTATCTTGATCTTCCTCAATCAACTCCTTTTGAGACATGTGAGCTTATGTAAAGGATTGAGCCAACAATTTTGAACCAGATCTCCACAACAATCTCCACTTAGGCAAGATTGCTGAAGCACGTAATTTGCTGCATGGAAACTCGCTGAAGCACACAAACTCGCTGCACGTAAACTCTTGATAATTGCTGAAGCACGTCAATTTTGTTGTTTCTCTATGTTTGGTGTGTGTTTTGGTGCACAAACAAATGCGATTAGAGCCAGGGGAACAAAACTAAATATGTTCTTTTTGCTTTTGTCACAATCCAAGTGATTGAAATCAACTTCCGTGAACACCATTGGATTTTACCCATGAAAAAAGTCCAATACGCTAAAGGACGCAATCATCCGACATTCCACGCGATCTAACGTGCCTATAAAATTTGATACATGTAAAATCATGTGCATGCTGTCTTCTTCCGCGCTATTTGACCCAACCCGAGACCCGACTAAAGACCAGCCCAGATCAGAATCTGTCCTTGTTGGCCCGACCCATTTACCCTTATTTGGCCCGAGCTGAGCCGTTGACTTGTTGCCAAGTTGTTGACTGCACTGATCTGTCATTGATCGAGTTGTTGACTACTGACGGTAACAATTTGCGTGTGACTGGACCAAATTGGGTTAATTGACCGGTTTCGGCGCACTATTTGAGCCGGTTTAAACATTTTTTTTGGCTGATTTTGCTTATTTTGGTATGGATACCACATCTTTACAACGTCTCGGATCCAACTATGGTCTCCATTTTCCATAATTCGCATGGACGTTGTTGTATTATCCTTTTGGAGCTTAAAAATGAGGGTACCTTGTTATTTTCTGACATTGGAACTTGATTGTGGTGGAGCATAAGGAGCTTGGATCTCAGAATCTTCTAAAGCAAAGAAGCCAAGGCCCTCATCCAGCTCTGTGAGAGGAACCATGTTGTCTTCCGTTTTTAATAGAGGAACCATGTTTTCCAACGCGTGATTTAAAGTGGAAAAGTCAATGGAATCAAGTTGTGCGAAGTGATGGGCGTGTTGCTCCAATAGGAGTTGGATGTTGTTTTGGATAAAAGATCTGAGGATGTGAGAGATCAAGATAAGGATAGATTGACTTGGCAAGTTTGTGGCATAACCCGATTATGCCTTGCGAAGGATCAGAAGTATTCAGTGATGGAGAAAATAAGTGTTACCTTATTATGGAATTTGCTCAAGGACATCGTCTTTAGTTGTTGATTTGTATTATGTAGAAGTAGAGATTGTTGGAGATCTGGTTCGAAGTTCTTGGCTCTATCCTTTTGGATAAGCTCACATGTCTCACAAGGAGAAGACTAAGGAAGATCAAGTAGGAGTGGCTTGAATTCATGGCAGCCAGTTTTCTTTAACTTGAAGAAACCACACATTAACCAATTGGCTCATGCATGCTTGAGCAATAGTTTGCATTTTCCTTATACATATGTTTTTCTTCTGCTATTGTAAAATGAGATTTGAGTGATTATGATCCACTTCATAAGAAAAAGCCACTGCCAGTGGACAGAAGAAATCGGGAATCACGTTAATTTTGTTGTTTCTTTGTGTTTGGGGTCTGTATGTGTTGGGGTTGTCTGGGTCCAGACTAGAAGAAGATTAGTTGTCGTTCACCGGACGAAATGAGAGAGAGGGCAAGTTAGAGAACTTGAAATATACCTCAAGATTTAACATATACAGAATATAATAAAGAATAAAGGTTGATTATCAGATTTTTCAAGTAGATCAAAATGTGAGCATAATCAGGGGAATTGTAGAATAATAGTTAACTTCTACCATTATTCTTTTGGGTTTAATGTGACTAAAAATGGTTCACTGAGATCATAGAACCACTTGGTGAATATAGCAGCAAGGACTAAGGAATTGAAGATCCATTATTATCATGTGATCATGGTATTTTCCTTTAAGTAGTTTTTACTGTATACGGTACTCTGCCACATGGTTTTGATGTCTATTAGTAGTCCCCATGCATTTCATGTCTAGTTTTAGAGTTCTCAAAGTATTGTCCAATTTACAACCGAAAAAAAGTGGGTACTTCGTCAGAATGCACTGGGCTAAACCTTTTTTATCGGCTACAATATATGTCCATTAGAGACACTCTAGCATGAGGGTTTTGGCTGCACTCCGTTCCTTCCCGATATATAGGACCACAGTTCCTTTTGAACAGGGTATGCTCGAGAATGGTATAAAATTTAGGGTACAGTTCATTTAAGTTTGTAGGACAATGTTATGTCTCTTTGGATATGGCTTTGCGCAGAGAAATAATGAAACTGGCTGTTTCGCCTGCAGGCACAAAATTCTGTCTCAGAGCCGGCAATACTGCATGTGGATGGGCTCTTGAAGCATATCTAGGAACTACGCAGATTTTGTTCTAAAGAACCCATTCTATGAAATGGAGATGCCCATCCAGTGCGACTATGAGACATTAACTGACACAGCTGGCAGTTCTGGAGGACTGTCTTGCTTTATTGGCTTGATGAATCCAACTTGAATCTCCTATGGCCTAAAAGTTTCACATGATCCCCATGTGTACATGTTAAGGTAAATCTCCTCCTGTAGTTCGTTTAGCACGTTCAGTTTGCTGTGTGCAACCTTCTTTGCATAGAGTAACAGATAATGAGAGGCAAATTCCGTGGGTTACCTGGGTTTTAGTTTTGACAGAGCAAATTATCCAAAATCTGGGTACTAATTACTAAAGCTTTTATACCTGCATATCATTGCATATTAACAGGCCAAATAAAATACAAACCATTGCATATTAACAGGCCAAACAAAATACAAATCAAACAAAATCTTTATACAAAAGAGAAAATCCCCATCCCTCTTTAATGTTCCTGCACATCAAGGAAGACCACCCTATTTTTATGTTTAAACTTTTAAAAGAAAACAAAGTTTCAGAAGGCAAAACAAGATTCAGAAGGCCCTATAGAAACAGTTTAGGCACTGGGTGGGGCTATAAGGTGATGAATGCCACCAGCCTCCAATTGCATCGCCATGAAGTTTTCAGTCATACCATCTACAGCTGATGATACGCTGATCCATTTGTAGTTCAATGACTCGTCATTGTATATGTCCCACCACTTGTTCACTAGCATCCTTATGTCTTCCCTGTCCATGTTCTTTCCTTTCCCATTATACCTCCACGGCTTTGATCCCTGACAAAAATCAATCGTTTACCTTTAGCACATTTAGACGAACACTAATATAATCTACCTGAAAAATAGGAAAGTTAAAGTTTATTGATTGGATAAGTGATCAATCACCTCTGCACAATAATGAACAACTTTCACTTTGTCGATCTCAATGTGTCCCAGGTGACGCCACAACGTGGCCACAATAAGGTTGTAAATCGGTGGGATGGGTTTGAAAATATCCTTGAAGAACATGTTTAAGAAGTCCTGAAAAGAACAATCACCCAATCCCTTTTTATTAGTTTGTACCATTGCTAAGCCAACATACGCAACTTGGCTATTCAATAGAGAACAAAGAAATTATCAAATGTGAGGGGCGTACATAGCTTGGATCGGTTCAGATTGGAGAAGGAACTCAGAGAAAATTTTAACTTGATTGATAAACAAAAATTTCATCTGGAACCCACGCACATAAGGCTAGAACTTAACTAACCTTTCCTAGGAAAATTCAAAGGGCTTGGCAATGTACCACAGGTCTCAGCATATTTAAGTGAAACTTGAGTTTCATATTTTTAATCAAAAGAAGTCTGCTGAGACTACCATGTCAAAAACCTGTTATATGCTCTGTGATAAAGTGTATTTGTTTTACATGCATTGTTGTATCATAACCAATATCATTGAGTTCATAGTGGTTCAGGTTACCTAGCTGCCAACCTGATAACTGAGTTAATTTGATCAGCTCTGAAAGTTTCTATGCCCTGATCCAAACCAAGCTGATGTTAGAACCCAATCATGGAGGCAAAAAGATCGTATATACTACCTGTTCAGCAAAAGGTGTATGAGATGTGACTTTGAGGGTGTTCAAGAGATCATCATAGGTGGAGAGGCTGGGCTCAAAAACTAACCTGCCGGCATTGAAGTAGAGAGCAGGTTCTGGTCCCAACTCTGAAGACCATGGGACCTTGTCGGGGCACTGCTCATCCCAGCCCATACACAAGCAGTCCCCCACACCATAGAAGGAGCTGTCCGACAAGTCAAAGCGGTGGTCGATGTTGTCGTAGACTTGGATGTCCCCGTCCAAGTATATCATCTTATGGTATTCCACAAACTGCCAATACAATTGTATTAAAACCAGTGGAAGAATGAATTGCGTACCCCAACAAATAGTGATACAAACACAAGTAACATGGTTTGTTTTAGACACAACGCTGTTGACCACCTTAGTACATGACCCCTCCTTTTTTCAGAGGGAAATATGTAACCAATGAGTTTGTGCGCCCATAGTGTACAGTGTGTACTACCAGTAAGACACAAGATAACATAGATCATGCTTGAAAACATTGTCCTATTGAACCTCTTTCTGAAGCGAGAACGTCAAATCCACTACGTGAGTGCCACCTGATGTCTACATAGATAGTTTGTGCCATTTCGGGCTCAAACGCTAAGTTTCTACCTTGACAGGGCAGTGCTGCTCTAATCTCAAGGGGCGGTTCAAACCCCGACACTGGTCTCCAAGTACATCTTCGGGTATCATTAACCAACCCCTCTTAATTATATAGGAAGGTGAGTTTAGTATCTGGATATCTACCTTCCAGACTTTCTGTTTGTTTGCAGACTAGCAACTTTTTCCCGTTTTTGCGAGAGGAAAAACATGTTCAAATCAATGTTATGACTGGCCGATCAAATTTTCCCAATAGACAAGCTATAACAGATATAGAGATGAACGATTCAGATACTCCCATGAGATACTGTCGAAATACGGACTTGAAACTTATGTCATGGAACTTTGGGATTTGTTCCAGTCTAGTTTCCGCTGTTTCTTCTGTTGCCATACGTTGATTGTGGTTTAGTTTGTTTTGCTTTAGGGCTTTTGATGTGTTGTCTTGGCCTTGATTTTGATGCCATCGAGGCTCCTTGTTTGCAGGAGTTTTGTGGTATTTGGGTTTTTTTTTTTTTTTAAGTGTGTCGCTTGATTTTTAACTTGTTTATCATTTTTACATAGCTAGCTTTATTTTGAGGAATGATTCTTTATAGAAATAATTTGTCGCTAGCTATTTATAGCTAGAAGTTTTCTTGTTAAGTAGAGATGTCGTCACATCAAACTTTATTTTCTAATTGTTCAGAACTAAAAAACGTTCTGGGTGTGTTTGGAACTGGGGATATAAAACGTTTAAGGTGTGTTTGGAACTAGGGGAAAGAAATGGAAACGAAGAGAAATTTTTTAAAAAATAATGTCCATTGTTTGGTTTCTAAAGAAAGACAAGGGAAAGTTTAAAAAACAAGTTCGATTTTCTCTCCAATTTCTTCTCGACTTTCCCTCTTAAATATTTTTTCTTCATTTCTCATCCAATCCCCAAGTTCCAAACATAGACGTAACTAATACTCCCTCTGTTGGTCTGTCCCCAAAGTTCGTCCCTTTTGGGGAATCTAACTTCTTAAGGGAAGACAATATTTTTCTCCCAAGTAAGTGAATTATCAAAATAGTCCTCATTATTTTTAAAATGCAATGACAACTTTTTAAACTCTAATTAATTAAACCCCCCCCCCCCCCCCCCCCATATTTTTGTGTTTGAATTTGAATATGAGAATGAAG